>OZ021725.1:14453196-15850696 GCA_963978545.1 Linyphia triangularis
CCCCAATCTTTATCTGTAATTGTCATTTACCACGTGATATAATGTTCCCACCTTTCTGCAGATTATCTGACATCCAATATTACTCAAGAGACAGAACCTATTCCTTTTAGTAAAGAATATCTGGTGACAAAAAAGTTTTGGTCTTGACATGCAATATGTTGGATTACTTTATTGAGCTCATAAGAGCGTAAAGATAACTAAACAGGATTTCTTTTTAACCATAATTACGATCCCTAGCTCCGTGCAAGTCTAAAATGATGAATTATGGTTATCGAAATCAATTTTATTGACTTTTATGGCATATTTTATCGCACTGTTGTTTTGGATAAACAATTAAAGAATGTGAACATCACTTCGATATGTGCGTCAGACTTTTTCGAATTTCCTAAAATTCAAATTTCACGAACCATTGTTTGGGGCTCTCTGAGAGGTGGAAAGATACAATGTAATCGAAACTTTCCATTACTTGAAAACTTGACGAGAGCAATTTAGATACTGGAGCTCGTAAATAACCTTAAGAATGTTAAATATGAGAATACAGAGCAAGTAAAATTGATGACAGAGATCATGTCTTCTGCTAAAAGTAAATTCTTTAAGTTGTGTGTTTAATATGAATGTATCTGTACAGTTTCACACTAATGGTACTACATTCTTTTACATATGCTTCCACTAAACACTTTGCATTTTATTTTGCGACTGTGTTGTTATACTTATCGTATCGTTATGTAAAATAAATCGTATACTTATCGTTTTGTTAATTAAATCATATACTTACCGTTATGTTAAATAAATCATATACTTATCGATATGTTAAATAAATCGTACACTTATCGTTATGTTAAATAAATCATATTCATATCGTTATGTTAAATAAATCGTATACTTATCGTTATGATTTATAAATCGTATGCTTGTCGTTATGTTATTTTATTTTGTGACTGTGTTGTTATACTTATCGTATCGTTATGTAAAATAAATCGTATACTTATCGTTTTGTTAATTAAATCATATACTTACCGTTATGTTAAATAAATCATATACTTATCGATATGTTATTTAAATCATATACTAATCGTTATGTTAACTAAATCATATACTTACCGTTATGTTAAATAAATCGTATACTTATCGATATGTTAAATAAATCGTACACTTATCGTTATGTTAAATAAATCATATTCATATCGTTATGTTAAATAAATCGTATACTTATCGTTATGTTAAATAAATTGTAAACTTATTGTTATGTTAAATAAATCGTATACTTATCGTTATGATTTATAAATCGTATGCTTGTCGTTATGTTAAATAAATCTTATACTTATCTTTATGATAAATAAATCGTATACTTATTGTTATGTTAAATAAAACATATACTTATCGTTATTTTAAATAAATCGCATACTTATATGTTAGATAAAGATGTCTCTTAAATGTGAATATCATGTGCTCCTCTGAAAGTCATTAGAAAAGAACTGGCATTTCTCTAATTTATTTAAAGCAGTGTAGTTTGTGTTCATTGGGATTTGAACATCGCTTTGAGCACTGAGTTAGGTGTAGTTATTTTAAATAGAAGTAGAAGTTTTAAAATTTTAGGGTAAAACAACTTTGCTATGCAAATGAAACGTTCAAAATAAAATTGTATAAACATTACTAAACTAATTTTTATAAAAAAGTATTTATATGTTTCATTCATTAGCATACATACAACCAAGAGTGAATATATGCCAACTTTCCTGAGAAATGGAAAATGTTCATTGACTCTCAAGTATGAATGACAGAAACAAAAAAGTATAGTATAGAATTTTTTTAAAGAATAATATTACGTTCATAGACAGCATTAAATTAAGTATACTCACTGCAGCCTTCCATCTGCGGCCGCCGCACCTCCTGCTATAAGCTTCGTAATGTAGATAGAAGGGTCGTCTCCAATGTGGGGGTTGTCCACACCTCCCGCAATGCTAAAGCCAAGACCAGTTCCGCTCTACAATCAACACAAACACTTAATAAAATATAGTGCTTAAAAGTATCATAACAGTGCATCCATACATAAATGCAAGAAGTTGAAGTAACCTTGTTGTAAAAACATGTTGTATTTTAATTTGTAAACACAATCCCGACACAAGGTCATGTTTAAAATCTACTGCATCAAATTTTTGACATTTATTGAATTCAAATACTTTGAAAAAACTAAAACAACGAGACGCAACTATGTATACATATTTTAACAACTTATTCACACATTAATTTTTCATCACATAATTGTTTATAAAAGTATCCTGTAAGCAGATTGGTGACATTGCTATATTTCGAATGTATGACTCTTTTAGATGGTGTGGACGCGGATGCGATTGTTGACCCGTATCGCATACCTTTCCACACGAGCACATAATTGCGGACATTTCGTCCGCATATTTTTACAGTCTGATTTTTACTTTCACCCTATGAACGCAGTTCGTGGATTAGCGTTCATTAAAAGTATTAAGTTATTTTTAAGTATTACTTTATTCTCCTGAGACCCCGCGTACATTTAAATGGACATCGGATTTTGGGTGCATAATTTTTCTTTGCATGAAATAGCCGAATTCAGTCCTACTGCTGAGGATAGTTCCACCGATTGTGACGAAGTAGAGCCTGTAAAGAAACGGCAAAAAACAGTTCCTCTGCCAGTAGAGGCGTCACGAAAAGTTGGTGTGAAGCACATGCCAGCAATGGACACTAAGACATTTTCCTCACGTTGTCGGATGTCTGGATGTTCAGCGTAATTTTTTTTTTTTTTTGCATTAACTGTAAAGTATTTTTACGTATTACGTGTTCGCGAAATTGTTTTGCAGCCTTTCATGATTGAATTTCACAACTGAACAATTAAATTTCAGAATTTTTGCAAGCTTAAGGAGATAGTCATTTTTTTGTCGCGGTGTACTTAAAGCGAATGGATCTGTTCTGAACTTTAAAAGTTCGTTACATAGACCCACAAGAATAATATACAAAAAAATTAGCTCTAAATCATGTTTCAAACAGTTTTGGGTCTCGGGAGGATATAAAATAAGTGTAAAATTTAAGTATCGACAAAAAGAGATTACTGTTATTTTATATTCTTTATCTTGGAAGGAATCAGGGAGATTGGCGTTTGTTGGTTCATCCTATAAATGAATTGATACCTTCATATGGTGCTCTTAAGGGTATTTACGGCAATCTTAGGTAAAACAGGAATAAGTTCTTCGACTTTTTTTTGCAAGAACACTTTCAGAAGACTTCAACAAACATGCGAGATTAAACATACAATCAGTGAAAAGACTAGCCGTTACGGCACATGAAAATGAAGTCGAATATGTTCCAGATGTTCAAATATGTTCTTATATGTGTGAAATTTATTTGAATGTATAAGTAATAAGTACAAAATATACGACCCTGGAAAAACAATAATCAACACTCTTTATTTTTTACAATAATAATGAGTGGATAGTAGAAGTTGAAAAAGCAGCTAAGATAATACCAATACTGATTAATATATAGTCACAAGGTTTTACTTATGGATGGGCTTCTTTTCATGTTTCCAAAATACCGAAAAGTGGTTTAAGACTAAAAGTGGAGTTTGGACCTTTTCACTCTAAGCCGAAGATATATCTTAGAAAAAAGTATAAACGCCTAGTATACATTGGAAATATGTTTTTTAATCTTTTGAATTAGACTAATATTTTTTCACACTTAACAAGTGTTAGAAAACTAACATATCTTCATAAAAATTATTTGTTTGATGATGTTAAATTGATTATTTAAAATTTAGTTACATAATTAGGGTATAAATGTACAAATAATAACTCAATTTGTAATTTATTTAAAATTAAATTGAAAATGATACATAATGATTTCGATGACGTCACCTAAGAATGGTATCCCGCCGCCGTTGAAACCTGTTCACACTTCTTACTGATGTTTAGTTAAGTTGGAGTTTAGTATAGAATTGTAAATTTAACTTAAATATTTTTTCAAAATTACGTTAAAATTCAATTATTGCATGAATGGGTTCGATTGCAGTAGTTTTTTTTTGTCCAGCATTATACACTTTAAATTACAATAAAAAAAAAAACCTAATTAATTCAAATTGAAGTTATCATTGGAAATTGCTGGGGTATAGCTTCCACGACCGCGTGATGTGAATACCCCCCATTTAACCTTATGTACTAAACTTGTTTGTGCGGAGGTAGAGCCGGCACAAAATTTTGGCTTCTGCAGAAACCAGGCGGGTCTACATGAAGACTTCAAAGGAGCAGGCAGCTCTTCGCACCGTCTGAAAAGGTACATTGAAAATACATTGGTGAAATTTCTCGCGGACCCGAACTCGCTCTGTGTAAAAAGAGCCTTAAGATTTGTTCAACTGTCTTCCGCAGCGATAAAATGTACCTCATAAAAAGAAAGTTTTTAATATAAATCCTGTATATGCATTTCCAATTTTTACATTCATAAACATAACACCGTTTCTTTTGCCAGCGTGTGCTTGTTTTTAATATTTAAAATTAGTAGCAAACACCATCTCTATCAGCAAAGTATGAGGTAAACTACTTTTCAGAATTTATTTATTAAAAAAGAATGTGAATTTATGCACTGACATCCAAATATCTTTTGTTTATTCGGATTAAAACAATTTTATTATTTATTTATTAAAACAATTTTGGCAACAGGAAAGGGTTTCTTCAATGCTATTTCAGAGCGATTGGATGATGGCAAATTGGTTTATTCAGTAAAAGTGACCTTTAATAACAGTGGTAGCCCCCAAAAATTGATAGAATGCATTGTCATCGAAATCTAATTTATCTTCTAAGTTTCAGACCAATTGGATGATGGCAAAGCGGTTAGTAAGAACTTCCGCAGATTTGCCCGCCATCGACAAACATATATACATGTAAAATAAAAGTTAATATAAAGGATTTAAAAAAATATTCATTACAACATTGTAGGATTCCAGCGAAATTAATTGTTTTATGTTCACTATTCAATTATTTGTAAGTTGACAAATTTCAATTCATTAGTATATGATATAAATAATTAGTTCTTAATAAAATTGTTTCAGCACTTTGCATGGTTTTTTACTTTTGGCGTGTTTATTAAAAACAACTTTTTCTAAAAAAAAAGTTATGGTACAAACTGTACATAAATGCTTACTCCAAGCATGCAATAACGAAATTTAAATATCAAAGAAATAGTATTTTAAAATAAAGTTATCTACTGTAATTTAAACAGATTGAATGATGTTGCAATGAATCATTCATCAAATGGAGGTATATAACGAGTTGTAAAATCTTTACAATTAATTCAATGAATTAAATATATCTATCGCAAGGTGGTAAAATATAAAGAGTGTATGTTTAGAGCCAGTTCTAATCAATATATTTAAAGAAAAAATATCACACGTACTAATGAGATCGATGGATAAAAATTCGGAAATAAAAAAACTAACATGAACTTCGCCACCAGATAGAATGAGTAACTTTCTCGTTTTTTTTTTGTTTTATTTTTAAATAAAAGTAGAGAAAAAACCATGGAAAACAATACCATTCTTTTAAAAATTTGATCGGATAAATAGTTAAAAAAAAATTTAGTTTTTCACTTCACGATTTGGCGGGAAAAAGCTATTTTTGAGTGTGACGTCAATCCGCAGATGATGAACCAGTCTAAAACCTGTTTTAGACGAGGAGGGAGTGAAATTCCTCCTCGGATTTTCGAAGGAATCTATGCGTAACTACGTAACGGGTTTTTTAATGCGTTTTTGGTCACGTGACCTTTGCTTTGATTTCAAACTTGATTTTTGATTCATTGAAAGCATAAAGATAAAAAATAATTGCACTGCTCAAATATATTCGTTGGATAACACTAGAAATTCCAAAAAATATTCATTTTTCTCACTTGTGCAAGTTCCTCATTATGATTGCTTACACGTATGAAAGGATAATTTGAGAACAAAGGAAGAATCAAAATAAAAAGTTTCATAACAGGAAAAAATATCAAATAAAAGTTTAAATACTTATTATGCAACAGTAGCCCTTGAAACGTTAGTTACAAAATCAAAACTATTTTTCGCCATTTTTTTAAAATTTACTTTTTAGATATAATTTTCCTGTTCTCAGTAACACTTATACATAATTTTATGAAGATCTACTGTTTACTTCAGATTTTAGAGTTCCCTAAATAGTTGCTCTTTTTTTTATATATATAAACATCCCGTTTATATCAAAATAATCAATCATATGCTAATCTTAGGGAAATTATTTGTGTGCCTTTGAACACGTAAATTTTTTTAAACGTTTATCCCGAAAAGGTCTTTTTCCTTTAGACACAAATTTTAAAATGTTTTTTTTTTTTTTTTTTTTGAGGACGTGCTTAGTTTAAGGAAGGAGAGCATGAATAAATGAAAAGATCGATTTTTTTTTCTTGAATAAAGTATTCGATGCACCAAGAAAGCATTCGGTTGTTTCTGTGGTGTGTAAAATATTATGAGAACGATTCGTCGATTATGAAACAGTTTCGAAAAATATTGAGAAAAGGTTTTAGAAGAGAGAAGATTTAGCAAAAAATATAATTGATGGAATAATTCAGGAATTGAATGCCTTAAAATAAAACTGTCGAAGTAGAATATATTTTTGCAACGAGTTGAATCTACTAAACTCTTTATTTGCTACTAATTATATTTACACTGATTAATATTCTAATTTAATTTCGAATGCACTCGTGGAAATGGTTTAAATACTACTTTTTTGCGATTAATTTTTTAAATTGTAAAACTTTCTTCTTTAGAAGTTCCTACATTACATACAAAGAACTGATAAAGTAGTCCTGAGATATTATTTGAAAAATTTCAGAAACAAATCTCTAATTTATTGCAAAAAAAAAATAATATATATATATATATATATATATATATATATATATATATATATATATATATATATATATATATATATATATATATATATATATATATATATATATATATATATATATATATATATAACACGAGTATATTCATAAAACACGAGTTAAATATTAAAAGTAACTATGGTATATATATATATATATATATATATATATATATATATATATATATAATACCATAGTTACTTTTAATATTTAACTCGTGTTTTATGAATAATTAAAGTATATTATAATGACACTCTCTAAAGCTGTTAATAAATAATTTAAAAATATTTTTAGTCGTATCGAGACAAATGCATTTGAAAAATACTTGAAAATAACAAAAAAATAAAATTTTACCTCATCTGTTCCATAAAAAAATCACTATTTTTAAGGCTTCATACACTAGGACGTAAAATATTAAGAATGAAATTTCAATATTCAAAATGAAAAAAAAAGAACTTTTTTTACCCCAGATCACCGAGTACTTATGTATTCAGAATGAAGTAGAGAACATTTTCTTCTTTATTCAGATTGTTGAGGCGAATACTTTTAATTTTTAATTTTCATGGGTAAACAATTTTGCAACTGTTTGCTTGTTTATTTAGCTTTTTTACCGTCATTAATTGTAATTTAAGGGCAGTTGAAACCTTTCGACGACAACAAATATAACTTTTTGCTTAATTTTCGATATATTATAATATAAAATGTATTTTGCTATTTTGAATTGATATTTCTTATAAAGCATAACGTTTAATACTTTCTTATACAAATATAAATTTTTAGACCAACAACAGGCTCAAGGCACAACGAGGTTGGTCGAGTAAATATATATATACACGTATATCGAAATGGAATATGTATATAGAAATGAAGAACAATAACTCTTTTAAGCACAAGTAGGTTTTAAAAAAAGTTATCAAGTGAGACTTAATAATGCAAAATTTGAAGAGGGGGAAAAAAAGTAAAAAAAAAAAAAAAAAAAAAAAAAAAAACTGAACACAAGTTACCCACAAGATTAAAAAAAATATTGTTTTATCATTATAATTTTTTTTTTTTAAGAGCATACTCATGATAGTTTTACATTCTCTTAAACAGAAATTATCAATCTAGAGGAAAAGTTTATGTACATATATACTAATTTAATTAAAATTTTTACTATAACGTATTGTTGCGTGGACGGGTTCGAAAGATTTGAAGCCAAAGCAGATCAAAACTTGCAGAAATTTATTCCAATATAACTCTTCACAGATTCCTTTACGACTCCAGAACTTCTCGTTCTAGTAGACTCAATACAGCTCTATACACAACAATAGAGCACACACAGCAATTAAACTTGACACACAACTGTTAAATCATCGCAAAAGTCAATGCAATATTGTTCGCTATCGGAACTCTCTGAATGCTCGCTGACAAACAACCAAGTCAGTAACTCCACTCAGTCAGTATCTCATCTTAGAAATTCCAGTCAACTAACTGACTAACCAACCAACTCCACTCACGGCCGGTCTTATATAGGAGAGGCGAGCCTTCGTGAATCTTCCAGAGATAGACATTTGGAGAACTTTCCAGATCGTAGTCGAAAAGTCCTATACATGTACATGGGGACCGAAAATGTCTCCAAATTTGGCGACAAAAATTAGTCGCCAAAACCGTCGCCAACTTGGCTCTATCTCGCCAATTTGGCGAGATTTCCATTACCATAATGTTAAATGCCCTGCTCCTTGTAAAACTCGCTTCCCAGCGTTATCTCTGTAAAACTCGTTATCAAGCATTAATAGACACACTGCAGGGAAGCCAAGCTAAGACGAACTATTGCACTGCCTTATGCGAGATGTACACACATTTTCCTATTGACAAAATTAACACTACGAAATATTTAAAAATATACAAAAATTCGTAACAGTATTAAACTATAACTCTGCTTTACAGAATAAACCCATAAATCAGTTTTAATTTCCACTATTAATATTGAGTTGATTCCAGATATTTAATAAAATACCGTGTGGGTGCGGGTGCCCTATGTTTAAAACTATTTTAAATTTTCCATCATTATGTTTCACTTGATAACTTTTTAAATATATCCTTATATTTTAAATAATTATTGTTTTTTAAAGAAAGAATTAAATATTATGCTGTAGAAAAATATGAAATAAAAGTAGAAAATGTATTTTATTTTAAAGCATAACAAAAATAGCGCAAAAGGCTGATTTGCTGTCGTCAAAAGGTTTCAACTCTCCTTATGCAAATTATTTATTCAATACACTTAACTATAATTAACCAAGGTAACTGTCGACATTTTGGTTTGTACCTAACTTAAGCATAATCAATTTATACATTTAATTTTAGTCTTCATTTGCTGTTTAACTTCATGCTATGCTGTTTGACTGAAAAATAACACTCTCGAGTGAAATACGTTAATTCTTTTTAAATCCTTTGCAATAACTTCAATTTTGGGTGGGTGCGTTTGTTTGAAACTAGGCAGATAGATGCGATATCGATGAATTCTATCAAATTTGAGTGGCTGTCACTCTCACTGAAAAGTCGCCTTTACACACGCTTCTATAATCGCTTTGGAATACTAATAAATCCCAATTAACTGATTATTGTTGAAACTCTTTCCTGTTGTCAAGATTCTTTTAATCAAAACAAATAAAAGGTATGTGTGTCTATTGCCTTACGTCAGACTTATCAGCTTTTACTCACTTTCTATTATCCAGATACCAAACTAAACTCAAATATGCTCAATTTGGCGATATATAAGACTGAAACTTTCCCCTATTAAGGTTGACGAGGCAAAATCTTCGAAGGGCTAATTAACTCTCTTCCCGTCTTCCAATCCAACTGAATCTTGGCAAGTAGACTCGTTGTAGATGACAATGTATTCAAACTAGTTTTGGGGCTAAAAAGGAGTTAGTAAATAGTTCGGAATGGATCTTTTGTTTTTAGTGGTCGAACACTATGAAAACTCGATCTGAGCTCAAGAAGGTGCAATTGCGCATAAAACTTTTCAATGAATATAAAGGATTTATAATTAAACTTTATTTTTATGGGTAATATTATTATAAATTAAGTAAGACATCGAAATATCACAGTATGCAGAAAATGTTGACCGGTTTAAAAGGTATACATATACAATTGAGATGATTTTCTTTAATTTTTAGTTAATAATTTCAAACTTTTTGGCAGTATATCAGTATTAAAAATGATGCATTTATATACATAAATTTTATTTTTCCCTCAATTTTTTAATCAGCTAATTGCAATTAAAGCGACTAATTAGGACATTATTAGAACATACATAAATAAACTTGTAATTAACTTAGAGGTATTATTTTTATTTCAAATAAAAGATATTATATCGACGCATGTTCCTATGGAGGATTTTGAATTTGCTTACAATACTTATTTAATTATAAATTTTCAAATAAAAAGTTGTAAAAAATACATAGTTTTTAACAAAAAATTAAGATTAAAATATTCATAAAAAATGTGCTTATAACAATATAAGTTAGATTCTCCTAGAAAACATATTCACAACTTGTGTCTACAGAACAAAATTAGAATTTTGTAAATCGGACAATTTATTATGAAGTTATGACCGTTGGCGTAAAGTCATATAACACCAAAATGTCATTCTTCAGAAAACGCGTTTAAAGTTTACTACACTAATGAAAGGGATACAAAACAGGTACACAAAATCCAGTGTAATTTAAAAAGTAAATTGAGTCTCAGAAAGAAAATGGTATTATTTTAAAGGTAATGAATTCGGGACTATTTTAAAGCAAAAAAACAAAAATGCAGACTTGAGTCAAATTTTGAAATTCCTAATGTATATGTATACCTTAAAAATGATATAACCAAAAACAATTCGCCTACGTACAATAAACTTATTAGAGATAAAAGTAGAAACATATCTCTAAAAAATGTGTTTGTTGGTCAAAATTTGTATTCGTAATTGTTATTTAGTTTTTAAAGCCTATGATTTTAGAGCAGTGAATTATAAGAATGAATAAATTCTGGAATTAATTAATATGAAGTTTGAAATTCGGATTCAAGTTTCAAAAAATCTTTCATCGTCTTTATAACAGAATTAACAGAACATTGTGAGTTACTTCTTCAAAAAAAAACTCCTTAAATTCATATTCCATTTCTTTTCTTTTCACAAGACTATACAGTCTATACCGAAACAAGCTGTATCTGTCTCCAAATGCGAAAAAAAGCAGTCATATATCAGATGAAAAAGAAACCGATGTGATATTGAAGAATATTTCTTTTTAAAAGAGGTATTTTCGAGGCTTAGAAGCTAAAATATTAGGTTTAGATTTTCATCCTCCGTCGAACAAAACATTCGAGATTCTAAAAGAAAAAAAAAATGGCGGAAAATCTCAAACAACCACTTCCTCCCGACAGACAAGATCAAAAGAAGAAAATAAGAAATAAAACTTCATTTTTTATCTATTATTTTTATCTTTCTTTAGCCTATAGTATCCTGCTTTAATATTCGATCTAAAGTCACGTCTATAGCTAACACCTGCAGATGGTTTTGCTTCTGTTACTTTTTCCGGGAGGGACATAAAATTCCGTATTGTTTTCAAATTTCTACTTTTCCATTCAATTTAGAAATGATCCGGGCTTTTAAAGAAATTTAAACGAGGGAGTTTTGGGAAACTGGAAACTCTCCGGAATACGTCGACTTTCTTTCGAAGAAAGTGAATAAGGTTTTATTACTTCTAAATTTTTCGCGGCGGTGTTTTTAAAATATGTGTTTTAGAAATATATGATTCGAGCTTTTGAATGCATTCAGAATTGCTTTATTTCATGCAGTTTTTGGGGAAGTATTTGGAATTGGATATCTACTATTGAAAGAAATATGCCTCGAATTTGCAAGTCGAAAAAGCAATAAAGCGTCGGGTACAATTGTTATTGAATAAATATTTTTTGGAAGCAATAAAGCTTATTTAAAATATTAATAATCAGTCACAAGCTGATTGATTCGTACCACTCACCTTTTAGGGAGTACTTGTATATGATAAATTGTTTTTGTACTATATCATTAGAGGAAATCAGCAGTTAACTGCAGTTAAGAACGTAATTATTAAGTATAAATTAAGTAAAAATAATTATATAAATTATTTACCAAGAAATAACGTTAAACCTAATAAACCTTAAGTGCAGCGTTAACACAATTGGGTTTTGCATTGAATGACATCACTTGTGACAAATCACATCACATTAAACTCAATTCGTATCTTCACATTCTATTAGCCAATCCCATTACGTGTTTCATTTACTCCCGCGTAATTAAATTGACTCTGACATCATCGTTACACAAAACTTTCATTGTCTGTTTCAAAATCTAAATATTATTAAATTTATTTCTTCGAACAGACGATAATTAAATTAGCTGATATACTTTTTCTGAAATTAATTATGGTCTTCTCTTATTTTAATTTTCAAATTTTTTTAACAGCAGTTTTCAGAATTAAGTTTTCTAGATTTTAGGTTTTCAAAAGCAATATTATGATGTTTGTTTAACAAATTAGTTAATTTCCCATTTATAATTTATTTCTGAAATTCTTTGATAAGAAATAAAAACATCACAATTGAACGCAGTTATAAAAAGCATGCAAACTCCAAAATTTTAACTATGGGTATTTTTGGGTGCATCTTGTACAGAAAATGTTTAAAATTATGGAAATTTTCAAATTTTATAACTTTTTTCAATGGAAATAACTAATTGGAAAATAAATAATCGATATTTACTGCAAATCATTTGCGATAAAAATGCTTTTTGCCTTTTCTGAAGCAAGGGCTTCTTTCCGTGCATCATAGCTTTCCAATTAAAGAAAACTATATCGTATTCAAAAGTCATGTTTTAGTTTTTGAAAAGAGTCAAAGGGAGTGGCATTATTTATGTTTCAATGTTTTATGCTCGTTTATTTGAAGCATTATTTATGTTCGAATGTTTTATGATCGTTTATTTGAAGCATTATTTATGTTCGAATACGCGTTGGAATTCTCTCAACAACCTTTACGTTCGAAAGCAACATTTTAAAAGCAGATAGAAAGCTAAAAATGAGCACTAAAATGTGTGTCCTAAAGCTCAATGAATTAAAAACATGGGGATTGTCTTACCCTTTCCAGCGTGATCTCTTCATACTCCCAGTCCTCTTCACCATTTGCCTGAAAAAAAGAAAATAAATATTACAAATGTCAATACAAAAAAATCGAAATCAGATTGCAGTTTCAAGACAAAAATTCCTTGCTAGAAGCGCATAAGGTGGAAATCATGAAAAATCTTGAAAAAATCATGTTTTTCAACAATTGCTAAAAACGGCTCTAACGATTTTGATTAATATCTCTGCGCTATTGCCTTTTAAGGTGCTCTAATCGTCCCCACCTTCGAAATTCCTGTAGAAATGCGATAAAAGCGCAAAAAAACTAAAAAACGAATGCCTTTAACACAGAGTTCTCTGCCCTTGAGCATCACCCATGAACGATTGATTTTTTCTGTTTCGAGTACAATAAAGGTTAATGTAATGTCAATCGAATGAAATCGACAACTTTGCCATCTTTGCGGTTTTTTTGCCCATGTACAAATTATTGCTAAAAATATTGTCTAACTGGCCATTTTTTTTTTAAATGAGTGAAATTATGAAAACGGTAAATACGACCATAAATTTTAATGTCAATATTATAGTATAATTCAAATATGGGAGACCCCTAGTTTTGAAAAAGGATGCATACAAATTCCTGTTACGGAATTCCTTCACTTAATTCGAGATACAAAAATATTGTTTGTGAGAAACCTAAGAATCTCTCACACGTCCAGATTGATAAGTTTTCTACGCGGATTGGTAAAACATTCAGGATTTGCATGCATCAATTTGAAGGACAGTTTCAACAGCCAAACCTTTAATAAGTAAAAATAATACTCAAATTTCTTAAAATTCAGAATATTATATAAGCTTCTTAAGTAAACAATCAATTATACAAGTTCTTAACTTAAATATAATATACAAGTTTTTTAAATACAATATTATTTATTAAGCTTCTTAAATAAATATAATATGTAAGATTCTCATAATTAAACAAAAGATTTTCGATATTGTATATATATATATATATATATATATATATATATATATATATATATATATATATATATATATATATATATATATATATATATATATATATATATATATATATATATATATCCCATCTCTATATATATAAGGCAAAGCCCTCACTCACTCACTCACTCACTCACTGACTCACTCATCACTAATTCTCCCACTTCCCACATAGTCACAACTCTGAAAATCGGCACAAATATCAACAATGGTAAAAATAGAAAAAGTAAACTATTCCGATCTCGATTAACACACTTTAAGGGGTCGAAAAGGGGTCAAACGTTCCAAACGGGGGACATTCGAAAATCCTACTTCCCACATAGTCACAACTCTGAAAATCGGCACAAATATCAACAATGGTAAAAATAGAAAAAGTAAACTATTCCGATCTCGATTAACACACTTTAAGGGGTCGAAAAGGGGTCAAACGTTCCAAACGGGGGACATTCGAAAATCCTACTTCCCACATAGTCACAACTCTGAAAATCGGCACAAATATCAACAATGGTAAAAATAGAAAAAGTAAACTATTCCGATCTCGATTAACCCACTTTAAGGGGTCGAAAAGGGGTTAAACGTTCCAAACGGGGGACATTCGAAAATCCTACTTCCCACATAGTCACAACTCTGAAAATCGGCACAAATATCAACAATGGTAAAAATAGAAAAAGTAAACTATTCCGATCTCGATTAACACACTTTAAGTGGTCGAAAAGGGGTTAAATGTTCCAAACGAGGGATATCCGAATGTTCCTCTTCCAATGTAGTCATTTTTCTGATATTTTTTTGCAAATGTTAAAAAAATAAGTCATTCCAATATCGATTAACGAATTTTTAAGGGATGAAAAGACGACGCAACATTGAAACTATACGAGGATTAACTTAATGTCTAATTAACTTAATTCCAATACAGCTACTACTTTGAAATTTAGAACTAAGAGCAAACATAAACACAATAAACTATTCCAGTTTACTATTCACAATTATAAATTTCGTTTAAAATGTCAACAAAGGAAAGTTCCTATTTTGATAAATCAATTTGTCGGGATCGAAAAGGGAGCAAACGTCTGAAGTGTAGAATACATGAATGTCTTTTGATCGCTAAAATGCTAATGGTAAAATTTCGTAGCGCAGCACGGGTATTCAGCTAGTATATATATATATATGTGTATGTATGTATGTATGTATGTATGTATGTGTGTGTGTGTGTGTGTGTATGTATATATATATATATATATATATATATATATATATATATATATATATATATATATATATATATATATATATATATATATATATATATATATATATATATATATATATATATATATATATATATATATATATATATATATATATATATATATATATATATATATATATATATATATATATATATATGTATGTATGTATATGTCTCTCTCTCTCTCTCAGAGAGAGAGAGAGAGAGAGAGAATGTATATTTATAGTTGAGAGTATGATAATATTTAAAACTATTTTCAGTTCCATGTCTTGAGTTTATAGACACAGTAACATAAAAATTCAAAAGAAAATCGATAATTTTCATGTTGGAATAAGTAGAAGCACTCGTTATATTATGTTTTCATTTAAAGTTAAGGAGTTACTGTCAATAATATTTTTGAAGACATTTGAGAAATTAACAAATAATAAATAGCGCAACTAAAGAATAAAACATTGAGAATTAATAACACAGAAATTAATTTAAATAAAAGTGGATGTTACAATCGACATATTTCTAGAAATAATAAGTTATGGTTTGGAACCTAGGGCTGAAGTTATGGAAGTGTAGCATTGTAGAATTTTCATCTCCACGTTTAAGAAGAAAGCGCAAATAGAAAATGTGTTCTACTAAATAAAGAAATATTTACTTAAAATCAAATAAAATGTCGCACGAAAAATATTTGAAATGTTCACTCTGTTTGTTCACTTGACAGGCGAGTTAAAGAGTTTTCACGATTATGATTCTATTTACACCATTTATCTCCTTCACTTTATTTCAAAGTATTACAATCTTTGATTCCAATCAAAGTATTATAATCTTGATTCGATTCTATGGTAAACAAGTGATGTAACTAGCCGGAAATTTACGATTAATGGAAACGAAAATATTCATTCATTTTAAAGTATATACCGCAGAGCGAAATATATTGAAAACTATTCAAACCGATTCATATTTGATTTTATGAGGTAACATTGATCAAGAAAGATTAAAATGGATTTTAAAGTTATAAGGAATTTTTGCAGCATCTTAAACACATCACTTTGCTCATGAGGGATTTTAGCTTGAATAAAGTAGAAATCTATCAGACAAACTGGGATGGCTCACTGTCTTTTGAAGGATTGAGCATTTTGTTTCAATAAGCTAGCTTCCTTAATGCTTGAAGTCATCTGTCTTAAAACCGGAAGATTGGGACCAAGCCAAAATCAAGCTAGCATAATTATCGTGTGTATAGTGAATGCTGGCTGTTGCATGATCAATCCTCGAAACCCCAGTAACCCTTTCGTTGGATAACTAGACCAACATTAAAACAATTGCAGATGTTGTTGCAATAGCATTGATATCGTGTCCTAGAATCAGATAACTCCAAAATATATCAGAAGCAAGCGTGCAATTTCAGAAAGTTAATCATCGATACATATAGCTGTTCCGTAGCTGGATTTATCTCTATCGTTAATCCAGCTTCATATCAAACAGCACTTCTATCCATTAAATTCACGAGGGAGAAAGGACTCGAAATTTGGTAAGGCAAACAGAGTGGAAACAATGGAAGAATCAAAAGTAATAAAATAACATTGACATTGAAAATTGCATGTCAATAGTTAGCAATGACATTAAAAAAAAAAAAAAAATCTTTAAAATCTCTCTTAAACAAAATTAAAATAGTGAATTTTTCCATATGGTACATGACTCCAAATCCATACGAAATAACTACGCTAGCTTCAGTGGCTGAAAGGACAGCTCTCTGGCATCGCATGCCTAAGATAATTGGTATATAATTCAGCTTAGGCAGGTATAGGATACTCTGTGGTGGTCTCGTGTACAAAAGACAAATATAACACTTAGACACTAGTGATTACTTTTGCTTAGTGGTTAAAACGTCTGTTTACTGATCTAGGAGTCCCTGGTTCGACTCCCGTTAGCGCACACCACAACATTGGTGACTACCGGACAAATGAATCATGCTGCCATCTATCGGCGCCTTCTGAAAAATACTACAAGACTGCCACACTCTGCTTTGGCGGTTCACTGCCAAACAAAACTCATTCAACTCTCTCACGCAACATAATCAAAACTCCCCCGCAAACTACTCGCCCCCTTCGCGACTCACAGGGAAGAGGCTATGTGGTGATCTCAAGTACAAAAGACAGATACAGCACCTGGGCACTAGTGATTACTTTTGCCTAGTGGTTAGAAAGCCTGTCTACTAATCCAGGATTTCCTGGTTCGACTCCCGTTAGAGCACATCGCTACAACTCTTTGCTATTCAGAATCACAGTTCAATACCAAGTGCCAATATGTCAACAAGATCTTCAACACTACAAAATCAACCACAATGAGGGACTTGAAAGAGTGCTTACCCTGTAAGAGTTCTGTGCCGAGTAAGATCTCTGTGCTGTGAAGGAGTTAGATCTGTATGAGTACTCCTGCTCAAAGAACAAGCTCAGAAAACGTCTCATGCTACACCCACTTTTACAACCATTTGGATACTTCACACAAAACACATCACTTATCGAAGGAAAAAAAAAAACCACACACACACCACAACGATTCTGTTGAGACCTTTGGAAAAAACAAACAAAAAAAATAGTTCGAGCTTCGAAATGGCTGTCGTAGTAGATAATGCGAGAGGAAATAGGTAACTCTGGGCAACCTTATCCGACCAAGTAGGGACGCGAGGCAACGTTTTTTTTTATTTTTTTATTTAGTGATAAGCCCCATTCCAAAAAAAAATTCAGGTAATCAGTGATAAGGGAGCCATTTCGAGTGGTGAACTTGCCTCATTGTGAGTGAGGGCTAACGATAAGAACAATGAAATGCGATTTTTTATATTGTTTTCTTAAGGAGACTTATAAGTATTGATGATACATGAAAAATGTTTAAGCTTTGCGTTAAGAACATATTCTTCTCTCTCCTATTTGCTACATATGCTAAAAGAGAGAATTAAACTATTTTTCTATTCCCCACAGAATGACGTGAAAAAACAAGAATTGTAGGGGGTTGTGAGAGGGGAGGGGTGTTTGAATTGGCATGCTTTGAAGGTTTTTCGGTATACATCTACTTTCAGTAGACAATTTTTTTTGAAAAAAATAATTTTTGATTTATAGAATTTCTTGTCCTTTTGAACATGCAATACTTTTAAATCTTATTGTGAGACATAGTAATGATATTTTTAATGCGAGAAAATTATGAAATGCAACTGGAAACAAAAATTTGAAATGCAATTTTCTCAAAACTGAATTTTTCATGCATGGTCTTTTCGATTCATTTAAAATGATTATTTTTACACCAAGTTTTCAGAGTAAGACACATTGTATTCTATTGAAAACAGGATAAAAAAAAATAAAAAAAAATAAAAAGAGAAGAAGATTAACAGAAAATAAATTGAAAAATGACAAATCCTTCAAAAACAGTCAATGAAGAATTACAAAATTTCATCAAGTCCCACCCTGAGCACAGAGTTACACAACTGCAGGCTACTGGAATGATAAACTACGATCTATTTCAAGATCTGCGATCAAAAAGTAGTCAGTCGCAGAATCCGTTTTAAAAAACTGATTACTATTGGCCCAATTATTCGAATATTAATGAATAATTTAACAGTCGATATTTAAGAATTCCCTTTTAATATTATAGAGCCAATCAAAATATTAAAAAACCATACATAGTTTTTTAGAGTAAATCAAAATATTATCAAAGTTAAAAAAATATAAATAACATAACCCTTAAACATAACATTAAATAATGTAAAAAATAATAATAAATAACGTAAAAAATAATATATAGTACAGTTAAAAACTAATCGAATATGAGTTTTAATGTGACAGTGAAAGCAAAATATGGCTATTTGATTTTAAGGGAAATCGAATGAACAGGCATATATGAATAATTTGTTTTCAACATCTCAATTTCGATTTCAGAGTATTTTTTTAAATATTTAACTAAATTCCACTCAGCAGAAATGCTTGAATACCTTTAAAAGAGTCAGAATTTAAGCTTTCAATATAAATACGCAGATAAAAAAAAAAAAAATTTGAATATGAGAACAACATAGGGAAATAATTTCAGCCTTTTCCCTGCCGCGTCGTCCACATGCATTACATAAAATAGATGGTAGAATTGATGTCAATGAAACGAAAAGAAGACACAATAGTAATTAAATCTCATTGAGTCTTCTTCGATTAAAATATTAATTTTCATAAATAAAAGACATTTTAAATAAATTTTACTTTGGCAAAATATCATCAAACCTGCATCAAATACTACAGGGAGAGGAACAAACAAGAACTCAAATTATCTTGTATGGAAAATTTACCTTGCATATCAAACACATTGACTTGGAAAGTCACAGAAAATCACTTAAAAACACAGTTAAAAAGAAACGTCAAATATTGAAAGCGGCATCTAAGACAAATACTATATTTATCAGTAGATTTGAGCTACTTACCTTTTTATGCCATAACACAATCCTGTACGAGTACAAACATCCACGTTAAACGAACTTATCTTTGGAATGTGCGTAATAAACGTAAAAACAACCTGAGTCATAAAATGACAGGCCGAATGTGCTGTTCCAATTCGATACGTCATACGTCTCGGACTCGGGGTAGAAGTTTTATGCATCTATCTGCTCCCAATTTACACACAGACACTGCAATAGGCTATTGGAATGAGTTATTAAACTGCAATAAGCCAATTGCATTCATTTTTCAAAAAATTAAAAATCCAGTCATATTTTCGTCTAGTCCTTAGTCATTATAAAAGCTGATTTATACGTCAAAAGTCAGCGTGCCACTTGAGATCGACAGTCTCAGATGCCAGCAACTAGAACGGTGTAAATACTTTATGCCAGTCAATATCGAAACAAGTTTTTGACTGGTATATCAGTAGCTGGCATATCTAGTAGATCAAATATATTTATTGGCGCGTCAACTACAATCCCCTGTGCTTTTCCATGATCACCAATAGGCGACGCAATGCTCGCTTTATAGCTGGATTGCTCCAGTTGCTGGCACTATATGAATGAAAAGATGGCATGGACCATGAAATGATGAAAAGATAGCATTGAGATGACATGACAATGACCTTATTTTTTACGTTATTTATTATTATTTTTTACATTATTTAATGTTATGTTTAAGGGTTATGCAACCTCCCTTGCCTACTATCATCTCAGACACTGGAAACATGTAAATATGACTTTAGGAGCAACATTTAGTAGTACAGAGTGTCCAAATCAAACGTTTTTAATATTGCCACCAAGATCTCCTGACATCCTTTCACTGGAATTTTTTTTTACTTTCAGTTACCCATATGTATACATAGGCTAATTAAAGTATAGGATTCGGTCCAAAAATTTCTTCTTTTTTTTGCATTTCTCCACGTTTTGGAACACCCTGATCACAAAAAAGTTATCTAGAAAAAATGTCTGTCTGTGTGTACGTGGTCAGCATAACTCCCGAACAAATTGACCTACGATGTTCAAATTTGGTGTGTGGATTGGTGATGGCACAAGGACCTACGATTAAGGTTTTCGTCAAAATCGTGCAGGCGTATAAGGTAGATACCATTGAAAAAATCATGTTTTTCAGTAATTGCTTAAAAGGCGGCTCAAACGATTTTTTTCAAAATCGCTGTGATAATGTCTCTTAAGGTGTTCTTATGATTCCCACCTTTGAAATTTCCATAAAAATGTTTTAATGGCGTAAAAAGTTGAAAAACGAATGCCTTTAATACCGAGTTCTCTTTACTTGAACATAGCTTCGTTTTTTCTCCTTTTCTCAGTTTGACTTATAAGAAAGGATGATAAATATAAGAATCACCGAAAAATATATCGCCAAAATTTCCATTTTAGCGAAGTTTTTTTTTTTCTTCCCCTTTATTTTTTTTTCTTCCTGTGTTTTTTTTTTTTTTTTTTTTTTTTTTTTTTTAAATATAAAAAAGACCCTTATTACAATTATCGCGAACAATATCAATAAACTGGCCATTTTTTCCTCAATGAACGAGGGAAATATAAAAACGGTAAATGACACAAATTGACATCAGTATTACAGTGTAATTGAAAGTTGTGCGATGCTCCACACCCTTAGTTTTCTTTTGGGACTACGTCAAAGACAAAGGAACATCCGTGATGTTGAAGATATTCGTCCCTCAAAAGCTACTGCTAATGCTACTGTTACTACGGAAATGCTACAGCTAACTTGGCTGGAACTGGACTATCGGCTGGATATTTTATGGCTGATATACTAATAGACTGAGAGGCGACTGCAATTTTTGGACCTCATCGAACATCATTCTGATTTTTTTTATGGAAATTAGAGAAAAGTGAGTAGATTACGAATCCACTGGTCTGCCGTGGCAAAAATGGCCGAAACTGGTCAAAAATCGACTTTTAATAAGTTGAACTAAATCCAATTGCCAAATGAGCCATAACTTGCCAAATAATGAATATTTTTTTTTATTTGGTAACCCTCACTCTTTAATTATCAATTAAGAAGGTTGCAGACGATTCAGAAATCTGGCGACGGTCTACTTGCATCTATTAAAAGGGAGCCAAGTTGGCAATAAACATTACGTCACGGATGACGTAACTGATGTCGCCAATTAGGCTTACTTTTAAAAGATACACATTTTAAAAGCCAGAGATCAAAAATCGTTTGCGCTTTTTCTCATTGAAAATCCAAATGCAGGGTTGCCAGACGAATAAGTTTGTTCTCTTTTTGGCAAGTTATGACATATTTGGCAATCGGATTTTAGTTCAACTCATTCCAAGTCGATTTCTGACCAGTTTCGGCCATTTTTGCCACGGCAGACCAGTGGATTCGTAATCTACTCACTTTTCTCCAATTTCCATAAAAAAAATCAGAATGATGTTCGATGAGGTCCAAAAATTGCAGTCGCCTCTCGGACTATAAGGGATCCCATGTGGAAGTGCACTGAATTTTTTCTACAAACCTTTTTGAGTTCAGTTATTTAATTTTACATTTTTTATATATTCTTTGTAAATTTCCGTCAAGTACAGAAGAATCTCCATGTTAGGGATATTTGGTTTGGAAACCTGCAGCTCTAATTTTTTTTTTTCAATTGATGTGCAATTCCTCCTTATACAATATTAATGTTAGCAGAGAAAATGAGAAAAGTATTTCTGCTTAAGTATAAGATAAAAAACATAAGATTGAGTTAAAGATTTCCGGTACAAGTATAGTGAATGACTCAGCTGTAGGACTTCTTCGAGTCCTTAAAAATATATTCTATATGACTAAACCTCAAGAAAGACAATTCATTAGTTAATAATTATTTAGTTTGTCATAGTTTATTTGGTAAGACGCACCCAGAAAAGCAATTCTGAGAGAGATTTCGTTTACAACCCACAAAATAGATCTTTAAAGAACTTCTAAACTATGAGCAAACGAACTCCTGTTGAAGACTCATAATATTTAAAAAACGTTGCCATGTTGGTATTTTAATCATTAACTCTTTCGACGAACTGCATCAAAGAAAAAAAAATTAATTTTTGTCAAATCAAGTCCAATTGATCCGCTGTTTAAAAGTTTCGTTAGCATTGATGATGTTTCATGCATAAACATGATGACTATGAAAATGAACATGATCATTCCCAGTTGCAAAGAAAATGTATGAATGTGGTATAGTATGAAAACGAACCTTAGTTTGTCCACAATGTGGTGATTTATGAAAGATTTGGCTGTTTCGGAAGTGTTGTGTCGTCTGCTGAACAATCTAAGGGAAAGTTTTCCAGGTTATCGTATACATCGAGAAGTAAAAGGGAATAGCTTCCCAGGGAAAGACTGCACGGAAGACATTAGCATTTGACATTTGGACAATTTTCAGTAAAGTAAATAGTTTTCTGGATTTTCTCCAACGTAAATATGGTGTAGTTTCCTCTTAACAGATCTACGAGAAGGCATTAATTTCTTCACAAATATAATGCTTAATGATGTCCTGGTACTAAAAAGCACTTATCCACTAATGTAGAACTTGTGGTCGAAAATTTTCGATAGAACCAAGTAACAATCTATACAGTATACAAATAGTAGGAAGAGCAGTGAGTTTTCTAAAAAAATTAGGGAGGAATTTTAGGTATGATTCCAAAAATTTGAAGAACATTTTAGGGATATTTCCAAAAATTTTAGGGATAAATCCAAAATATTTAGAGATATTTCTTTAAAAGTTAACAGAAGCTCCCAACACAAACATATTCCTTCAAAAGCTTGTTTCTATACCGGCCAAAACCTGTCAATTTAATAAAAAATTATGTCAAACAACTTTTTTAGCAAAACAACAGTTTTAAAATCCTTATACTATTTTGGCAAACATGCGAAATGAATTAAATCCACTTATTTCATTTTTAAGCAAAATTGAAAGTACTTAAAAAAGAATATTGCTTCAACTTTAAAAGTTAAACTAGCATGAGTTTAGCTACAATACAAAACTGTTTGTCAATGATTAAAATTTTAATAATTAAAACTTAATAATTAGAATATCAGAAAATATTTTCTCTTCTGAATTAATATCGAGGATTTTTCGAGGGTTTTGGAGAAAAATCGAGGAATTTTAGGTGTTTTGAATTCTTTTTTTAGAAACTAGCCAAAAATTAAAGTACAATTTTAGGAATTTTAGGAAGAAACAAAAACTCAAGGAATATTAGGGCGAATACTACCCCTGAATTTAGTATTTTGTAAAGCTATTTAATTACTATTGATATCCATTCTACACGTGTAGGATATCAAAGAAGATAATAAAAAAATGCACTTCAAATTTAGCGGTTGTTATCTACATTTTTTTTATCTGTTCGCCGATCGTTTGTCTTGTTCCACATACCTGAGCTGAGACAAACACCCATTGACGTCACCACGTTAACTTCTACAAACTTTTCCTCGACGGAGAAGTATGGAGTGCAATTTTATGACGTCACGTCTCACTACTTCGTCTGGTATCATATGACTCTAGGGAACTATTATTCATTCCTGGAACATCCTCGATAGAAGAAGTTAAGATAGATTGGGAATTGAATATAGTAAGTGTATGCATGCAAGATTACCTCGTTAAATAATTCCCAATTTTTGTTTCAATTAACTTGATTAGATTTTTATGTAGTTCAATGTACGTGACAAAAGAAAAAACTATTAAATAGAGCTGAAAGTTTTTTAGTGTTTCTCAGATGTTGCAGTGGAGTTTATTGACTAATATCGCTCCTTAACTATTCTGTACCTTTATCATAACATGACGGCTTCAGATAGGATAGTTTAACACTTGTTGCTTTCAAATTTATATACACTCACTTCCAAAAGTAAAACAGGAAGCGGTAAAAGGCGAAAAAATTGACAAGTACTGCTTTGATTGACACGAAATGCTGCAAGTAAGTAGCTCTATGTTTATTCGTGAAACAAAACAAAGAATTAGAATCAGAAGGAAAAAAAAAGAATACTGAATTTTTATAAATTATAAGATGATGTCATATTTGCGTCATTAATAAATGGATGTTTAAATTCAAAGCAAACATCAAAAACGACGTTAATAGGGTATGTGAGCACCCCTCACCTGCAAACAAAGTGTACAACGTATGATCATGCTTTTTACAAGGTGATCAACCACCGCAGAGTCCAGTAATCGCCATTCCTCCTGTAGGGCAGTTTCTGAATATCTGAGAGTGACTGGAAGTGGGAAACGTCTACATACAGTACGACCGAGGGCATCCCAAAGATTTTCAATTCGATTAAGGTCCGTCGAGTAGTAAGCCGGCCACTCCAAACGCAGAATCCCCTCACTCACCAGAAAGTCGTCAACGATGGCAACTCCATGGGGACGCCCATTATCGTCCATTAAAACAAAAGATGGACCAACTGCTGCAAAGTACAGTTTCACAATGGGGGTCTAAGACTTAATCTCGGTTCCGTATAGCCGTCACAAAACCTCGCCTGAAGATGTGCAGGTTGGTGCAATATCCCAATGAAATCCCTGCCCAGGCCATGATGCTTCCACCGCAGAATGCGTGATGTTCTGGGGCCGATTGCGTGTTCCTTGTTCCCTCCAGGCCCTTACACGCTTATCATTGAGTTGGGCAAATCTGAACCCACGTATACATTACGCTGCCCCAATCAGACACAGTCCAATTCACATGCTGACGGCACCACTTTAATTAAAAAGTTACTAATTATGCATCGTTAATATTATTTTTCAAGTCATTATCAAGTACAATTGATTGTATTTGTATTACTCATAAATTTTACCCTCTAACATTGTAAAAAGCTAAAAATATAAACTTATAAATAATGGAAGATTTTAATTAACTTCTATTGAATGGTGCTTTTCCATGGAATTTTACTTTAATCAAATATGATCTTTTCAAGGTCTTTCTTCACGAATTCTAGCCACTTGTTTAAAAGCTTTTATCCCTTTTTTTACTGACAGGACTTTTAAGTCCCTTCAGTTTCCTCATGATACTTTATTATTTAAAATGCTTTGAGACTCATTAGAGTTTTGAAATCCACTTCTATGAAGTACGATCTCAACTGTTGGATGGCAGCACACGCTTCTGTTTGGAAGCTTACTAAAGACAAGTACATAAGACGATGTAAGGTCAAGATGGATACCTAGAAGATTGAAAATCGCCCATGCGTATGAATATAAAGTGAAATAAGCTTGTGCTACCATTCAACCATTGGCGGATCGGAGGGGGCGATGTTCTGGTTTAAATAAGAAAAAAAGAAAAAAAAAGTAAGAAAAAAAAAAAAGACGATGATGAATATTTTATGTGCTATTTGTCATGACTATAATAATTAAAAGTCTAACACTGTGGAGTCCAAAACTAACTCAGATATTCAATTTATAAATATATAATTATATTATATTTAATTATAATACTGATATTTTATTATTTAACTGGATTTGGATAAAGTCAATCAAAATTTGATGAATCTATACTGAACATCTTTTATACTGTTGTGTGGATGGGTTCGAAAGATTTGAAGCCAAAGCAGATCAAAACTTGTAGAAATTTATTCCGATAGAACTCTTCGCAGATTCTCTTACAACTCCGAGCTTCTAGTTCTAGAAGACTCAATACACCTCTTTACACAACAATAGAGCTCAAACCAGCAGTTAATAAAAACAAAAAAACTTCACAACTGCTACAAATCACCGCAAAAGATAATGCAATACAGTTCGCTTTAGAACTACTCTGAATACTCACTGAGAGGAGACAGCTAACTCAGTATCTCAACTCAGTAATTACAGTCAACTAACTCCCCCACTCTCTTGGCCGGCTTATATAGGAAAGTTAAACCTTCGTGAAACTTCCAGATATAGAAATTTGGAGGACTTTCCAGATCGTAGTCGAAAAGTCCTATACATGTACATGGGGTCCGAAAATGTCGCCAAATGGTCGCTAAATTTGGGGACAAAAATCTGTCTCCAAAACCGTCGCTAACTTGGCTCTATCTCGCCAATTTGGCCAGATTGCCATTACCATAATGTTAAATGCCCAGCTCCTTGTAAAACTCGCTTCCCAGCGTTATCTCTGTAAAACTCGCTATCAAGCATTAAGAGACACATTGCAGGAAAACGAACTCTTGCACTGCCTTATGCGAAATGCACATAAATTGTCCTTTTTACATAATTAATGCAACGAAATATTTACAAATATACAGGAATTCGTAACAATACAAATATCCTTTTATATCTTTAGTACACGTAGCGCCGCTTACTGAAACTTTTTACCTCACTGTATTATATTCTATATAATCAAGTTAAGTTATCCCATGGTATAGTAATATAACTTGCTAACCGCCAACTCCGTTATAAAACTCTGGATCCGCTTTTGCATCCAACGCTTGAAGGAAAAATTTCATGGAAGTGGATTTCGAAATCCCAATGGGTCTCAAAGCGTTTAAATTAATGCAGTACCATTAGGAAACTGACAGGACTTAAGTCCCATCAGAAAATAAAGAGTTGAAAGACTTTCAATTCCTATTACATCAATATTTGTGTAACAATTTAAATAGAAGTTCCAAACAAAAATATCAAAATTAGAGGGGAGGTAAGAAATGTTTTAGAGACAGTAACTGTCAAATGTTTTAGAGACAGTAACTGTCAAATGTTTTAGAGACAGTAACTGTCATGCTTACAAATTAAGGATGCTATGATATCAAAAGTGTAAATTGCTTTTCTATAAGGCGCTATCGCCCTAAGCGAAGCGGTCTGGATCCAACCTGACAAAGTTTTATCGATTTTAACACCGCCATGTGATTCACCATTTATAATTTTTTTCCCCGTATTGCATTACTCAAGTATATATCTTGGCTAATTTCAGAAGTAGGAAACCCTGGGAGTACTTTTAAGGATGATTAAAGACTCGAAATTCGAGATCACAATTTCCTTCGAGGCAAAAGAAATAATAAAGTTCCTCCAATTACTTTGTCGGAGTTGAAAGTCTTCGAACTCAAATTTCGGGTCGTAATTACTTTGACTTCGTCGGTGATAATTGCGGAAAGGTGTGAATTCCCTTGACTTAATACTGGGTCAGGGGAAAATAATAGAAAAAGCGAACTAAAGAAGTTTCGCCTTACTCATTCCTAAATGTATGCTTAAAAGGAAGAGTTAGCCGAATGCTATTGAAATTTAGGGGAAGGATAGTTCTTTCTACCATTTGACAAGGGCGATTCTGTCTTTGAAACCTGGGACCAAGAAGACGTTACATTTATCATACAAGTATATTTGACAGTATTGTTGCACAAATTGTCTGTATATATTGTAAATAGTGACGTATTATTTCAAAATTCTATTGTAATTTATTTTTATCTTATTTTATTTATTAATTAATAGCGATTATACAAGTTAGAAAAAGGTGGCAACACCTAAAGCCATCGAGAAGTTTCGAGATATTTCTTTTCCGATGAATTGGCTGGACATTTCGAGAATGTCTCACGCGCTTGTATATAAAAGACTAGAGAACGGGAAAGTTTTCAGATTGACTTTGGACTTCGAGGTGAGCTGATCGCTTTGTTTACTGGAGTGAGCTTGTACAATCGCTGTATTCGAAGTTGTTTTTGCTAAAGCTTGTGTTGAAGCTTGTGAGCGATTACACTGTTGCCTGTGGATAAATTTTGTGAGTTTTCTGAAGCGAGAATAAATATTTTTATACTGTAAAAACTGTGCCATCATTGCCTCAGCGGAAAAATTCATAACAGTATTATTATTCAATGTCTTACATTTAAAATAACAAGATTATTTATAAATCCTTTATATTAACCTCGATTTTGACTATGTGTAAATGAGCATGTCAACGACGGACAAATCTGCAGAGACCTAATTAATATATATATATGCATAAAAGTCTGTGTTTGTCATTTGCAGAAATTAACTATTTACATGTAATTTCAAAACCCACATAATTTTCCCTTTATAACATTTAAAGAGGTATGATAATAAATTAAGATCTATTGAACCAGTTTAAACCGGTTTTTCTTTATAGGTTGTTCGGCGATAGCTCAGTTTTTATAAATTTAATCAAAAAATGTTCACGACGAGTACTGGCAGCTTTGCACAGTTTTATTATTATTCACAAGTTGGACTGTAAAATAGAATGAGAACTAACATAGGAGTTACCATGAGAACAGAGAGTAATCTCTCACACTTCCGCCACAGCGCGGGAATCAAGCTATAGTAATTAATAGACGAATAAAAAGGGTGGGGTAGGATGGAAGATGCGCGACAGGGTTGCGCAATAACACAGGCGTTAACATAGGTATCTTGACTATTCCAGATTATCGGGAATATCATTTCATTCCAATGTTTTGTGGAGTGGTACAGGTCGTGAAATTGAGGTTAGGATATGAAATGGAGCATGGGATCGGAATTTTATATCGACTGAACTAATTTGTAAAACCAGCGAGCCACAGTTATTCAAACCCCAGCAACGCCGCGCTAGTCAGTTATCACTCTTCAGCTAGTTGCATAATAATTAAAAAGAGTGCTTCTAATAAACACTAATGGTGCAAATGGTATCAAAGGAACGATGCATAACTTGAATCCAGGTAAAATACTATTTTTTATGCAACTAGATAAAGAGTAAGAACTGACTAGCACGGCGTTGCTGAGGTTCGAATAGCTGTGGCCCGTGGGTTGACTAGTACAACACTTTACAGATTAGTTCAGTTGATATCAAATTAAGATCACATGCCCCCTTTCATACCCAATCCTCAATTTCACCACCTTTACCACTCCACAAAACATTGCAATGAAAGATACATATAAAAGATAACCGGTTCAAACTGGTTCAGCAGATCTCAATTTATTATCATAACTCTTTAAGGATTTAGAGAGATCAAAATAAAAAAAAGGAACCAAACAATTATTATTAAAAAAGATTGCCTCAAATAGTTTATTCTTTCTTACGTAATATCATTTCCTCGTCCTTCGAATAAATACAGATCATTTTGACCAGTGGTTCCTTTTTTACAGCTTTTTTGAAAGTTAAAAATAAATTATAATTATACAAATTATAAACCGGGTTTATAATTATATAAATTATACACCTGCTTATAAATTTCAGTTAATTTAAAAATAGGCAATTGGACAATGGTCAGTGGTCACTGTAAAAATATCCAAAGTGTACAATTTGTGAACAAAATTGTTGATTATTTAAAGCAACTTAAACATTTAGTTCTATTCTTACTTCACTTTGCCTTAAGTGATGTCAAATGAATGAAAGCCGAGAAAAATGAGAATTTCATTTAGGGTTAATGAGAGTTTTCAAATAGATGGGCGGGCAATGAAGAAGAAATAATCTATTAATGACTCTATTAAGTGTTCGAAACGAAGTTTTCGGGTAATTTCCGATCATCGGCTTCGTTTTTTATTCTATTCTTAGGATGAGTTGAGAGGTACATGAATTTAACGATTTTTATTATTAATAAGTTAAAGAATTTGTTCTCATTCCTGGAAAAAAAAATAAAAAAAAAAATTGAAAAGTTTCATGTCTTCATAAAATATCATTTTGTCCTCGGGTCTTTTGGAAATGAAATTTTTAAATTTCTCTATCTTTCCCAGAGTGGTTGATTGCGTTTGAGTATCAAATTTAAAAATACAAATATGCAGACGATGTTTATCTTTTTACATAAATTAATGGACTTGAGAAGATAAATTGCTTCAAGGAACATGGGCTAACGAAGAATAAAATGAATTTAAGACAAGGAAAGTCTTAAACGATTTCAAAGATGAAAATACATTGTGAAATAAATCTTTGGAAATTTATTTATATTTCCTATCATCGGCTTGGATCGAATATTATTAATCATAAAATTCATGCATTGTATTTTTTTACTAATATTGATAATTATTTCTCGCTTATTTTAATTTAAAAAATGGATACTTATCGACGCGCTAACTGTATATCAGTGCGCCGTTAAAAAAATTATTACAGTCAAACCCCGTTAACACGAAATCCCGTTTAATGCGAAGTCAAAGCAGTTCTCCGTACGATGAAGCTTAAGGGGGTCCGGTAACGAAAATAAAAAAAAAAACTTTATTTATGTACATTTTTATGTCAAAAATTTATTTTATGTATGGGATACAATTTATATATCTTTGAGAAAATGTTTTTTTAAATATTGTGTTTTTTTATTTAAAAAAAATTTAAAAACCAAGAAAAATCCATAATAATTGATGTTTGTGTATTTTGATATAAGTCAAGAAAAAATAATTTTTTTTTCAAAGTGAAAGCTTTCTGTAATACATAATTATATAATGAAAATTTTGTCTTCACAGAATTTTGATAGGTGAATTAAAAAAAAAAATTCTCAGAGTTAAAATATTGAAATTTTTGCTTTTTTTTATGTTATCTTTTACGCTAAAAATTATATTTAAAAATAGAATTAAAAAAATAAAATTCTGTAAAAACAAAATATTTAAAACTATATATATTAAATGCTCCAAGAATTTGAATAGCCAATTGTTAATGGTTCTGGAGATATATCGATTTGATTATGCAACGTCTGTGAAAAACACTAGTGCTCGAAAAACGCACTTTAAGCAGACGCTTCAAGGTGTTACGCCCATTAGTGACGTTTAAATCACAGGTAATTTTGTGGCGTTCTAATCACCGGAGGAATAAGATAAAAATATCATTCTCTTCAGGAATGTATGAACTATTTTTTAAAATCAGAAAAAAAATTGGGATTTTTGAAGAAATTTCGGTACTGGACCCCCTTAAAGTTAACATCAAATTAGAAGTGGTATTAGAAGTGGTAGACACGTTTAAAAAAATGTTTTATTAAAAACTTAAAAGGAAAAATCAATAACTGACATCTTTAAATAATAAGTTGCATATGAATACATTTACTTTTATTTTGTTCTCAATGATTACCTTGTTAAACTACGAATGATGGCTATATCTTCGGTTCTAATTATCATAGAATCTTTCAGTTAGCACAAAAATGTTTTCTTTGCAATTTTCTATGTCTGGTACAATTTCTTTCTTTCTTAGGGGGCTGTATACTAAGTAAATTTAACTCTATCTTTAGAAATTTCAATACGAACCCCTATTTCTTATGTTTTCATTCGATCCTTACCTTAGATAAAAAAAAATTCAGTTCATTATGCTGAGAAACACGTCATTTATGAGCGAAAATGTTTTGGACGATCTTGAGGGCAAATTTCTTTAAAGCACGGAAGAAGCAAACGTTTTGCGTGCTTTAAGACGTAATCTGTTTCACGGACCCTTAGATTGAGCTTTTTTTACATTTTTGCTAAAATATTGAGAACCAAAAGTCAAAATGGAATGAAAAAATTTCTGGAGGGGTTTTCGACCATGATAATTCTAATAGGAAAAAAAAAAAAAAAAAAAAAAAAAAAACATGTTTATATTTAAAAGATAATTAATTATTAAAAATCAATTTAATACAAAAGTTGCATGTTATTTATGTTTGGCATTTTACAAACTACGGTTCGAAACAAAAATCGCTAAATTATATTAACTATTTAAGAATTTATGGCTAACATAATAAATTTGTTTTTTAACATTATTTTGCCATTTTTTTGACATCATTAAAATTACTGACCACTCATTGGAATATCATGAAATTTGGTATTTAGACGTTTTTTTGAATTCCAAATCTAAATATGTTATATTATTGGTTTGCTATTGAAGTTTTTAAAGTTTCGTTTAGTTTTAATACGTGGATGACCCATTATGATAAAAAATATATATATATATATATACAATTAATAAAGACCTTCTACGATTTACAACGGTACTTGACTTTTGTTATTTCATCTATTAGAATACAAGATATAGCCATCGTTCGGATTTTTCTTTTGCATACTGTAATAAATATAAGCCTTGCAATGTAAATGTTAAAAAAAACAACAAAAAAAACAGCAGTATTTAATACACATATAGCTCGGATTTTAAATCTGCATTAATTAGATGAAAAACTTTTTACACGGTTAACACGAAAAATGTTGGCGTTTCCATAGACTTCACGTTAACGGGGTTTGACTGTATTTGCATTTTTCAATCGCAAGACATTCATGCGATCTACATTTTGAATGTGCGATCCCCTTTCGACCCCTGAAAGTTGGTTTATCAAAATTTTTAAAGGCTTACTTTTTCGATAATTAGTCCTATTAGCTTACCAAGTATCGGAATTGCGGCTATATTGGAAATGAATTTTTTTTAAAATATTCTTTATTTGGAACGGCTCCTTAAAACTGGTAAATTGATATTAGAATAGCTTACTTTTTCTATGATTGCAGATATTGACATTTATACCAAATTTCAAAAAATTAGTCAATCGATATCGGAATAGTTTACTTATTATATGCTTATTCTTGTTGACATTTTTATTAAATTTCAGAGATTTGACTATAGGAGAAGTGAGAGAAAGGACAATTCCCGCACTTTTTAAAAAACGATTTAAATTAGTTTATGTTTATGAAGAATTTTCTTTCTGATTCCAAATATTCAAACAAAAGTTCTTTAAAAAAAAATAGTTACCTAATTATTAAGAAAAGAAAATGCCTCAAAACCGAGCCAAAATCAGTCCGATCAATACACTCCGCTATAGCTGTGACATCACGACATCCTTCCGTTCTCTATGGATATCGTGAGGTTTCTGCTAGATAGTTGGCGTTGGTTTGGTAGACAGTTGCCATATCCTGTACAAGTTGGCTCGATTTGAGAGAAATTTGCAAAACTGGTTTCCGCTGCTGCGTTTCAAGTCAATTTGTTTCAGGTGAAATGACGTCATATTCAATTTCTCGCCAAAACAAAACAGGTGAACTTAGGTTGTAAATTAAAAAAAAAAAGAAAAAGAAAAAAAAAAGAAAAAGAAGAAGAAGAAAGAAAATGGGCAGCGAGCAGAAATGTTTGTGTTGGTGGCCTTTTCGAAACATTTAGAATTGAATAAAAAAATGGGTGAATTGTCCATTAGTGATGTGTTAGTGAGTCAGTGAGGGGGTGTGACTTTTATGAATAAATATTTGAGGCGTTGAGAGCCAGAACGGATCACCTCACATTTTTTTTTTTTTTTTTTTTTTTTTTTTTACCTCGTTTTGTTAAAACTATTCATGCCAGAACCGACCAAGTGCGGTTTATGTAATGGACAATAATTGGCCATTAGATAAATAACATTTGATCTGTTCTGACGTGAGTAGTTTTAACAAAACGAGGTAGAATTGCATTCAGCTAGAAAAATAGCAAATTGTGGGATGGTCCTTTCTGTCCCTCAACGCGTCATTTCAGCGTTGTAGAGATATGTAGATATTTTAAATATGTAATTTATGTAGGGAGATTTTAAATGATTAATTTAACAGAATTAAGTTTAGTTAAAAAGTTATATAACTCATTTAATGGGTAAAGACCGATACAAAAGAAATACTAAGTATAATATGGGGAAGAATATAAAGTCTAAAATGGGACTTTGTTGTTGGTTGAACAGAATATTTTCTTGAACAAGTGTTACACAATGGATAAATCAAGAAATTTTGACTCCGGCGCTCTTTTAGATATGTATATCGGAAAAGCATAAAGCACCGATTACTTTTAAGCAAATAAAACCCTAATTTTTATGCACTACATCTATATAAATAAAACTGACTTTCTGTCACACGGATTTGGGGACCGTTTCACGTAAAAACTACCTAACGGATTAGGAGGAAATTTGGTATATCGCTTAATTAAACGACCAGGAGTAAAATAGGCGATATATTTTTAATTTTAATTGAGTTTTAAAATTTCCGAAATAATTTTTTTTGGTGTTTTTAAGCAGACACAATTTAGTATTTCCTGAATGGCAACTGAATGACAATCTTCGTTTGGTTTGTTTTGAAAATCGCAAATGATATTCTACATTCACAATGCCTAGAAAAAAACGCCCATCATTAAGCAAAATCGACAAAAAAGTTTTTCAAAAACGTTTAAAGAGGAACGAATTACAAAATGACAACCAAGAAGCTTCGACTTGGCGGCAGCCGGACATTTCCCCAGAGGACAGATTAGCGTCGCAACGGCGACGCCAGGAGTCTGTAAGGAGTAGAGAAACATCAGAGAGGCGTGCCGTTCGTTTAGAAGCCGATCGGCTAAGACATGCCGAACTAAACGAACAAAGAATGAATTTACAATGGGGTGATAAACTTTTATATTACTTTTATTTAGTACCAAAACCTGAGTTTATCCGTCAACGACGGACCACGCAGCTAGTTTCTTAAAAAATTTTAAAAATATATATATATTTTAAGGTTAAAATATATTTTACAAAAATATTCCTGAAACGTATAACGCATAACTTACTAATATCACATGGGAATAATTTCAGATGTCGAGTTCGAAATTTTTATGTAGTCAATTTTTCAACAAGTATTGTATTTTTTTTATCTATTGCAAAAGGTATCTTATTATCAACATTTAAAGTATCTTAATTTAAAGGCAACTTTAAAAAGTACTAACAAAAGTAAATGCACCAGCAACGTGGCATTAAAAATACTACGTTTGGCAACGCAGGCCAAAGGGTCCTTAAATGGTCAAAGAAATGTACTACGAAGTAATCGAATTGACCTTTCGAGGAATTTCCGGAACTTTAAATAATATTTTCAGGAAAAAGAAGGAACTAGGAAATAGAATATTCACTTACGTATCTCTCTGACCCAAGCAGTGGAGTCTGTGCCTATAAAAGAAAAAAATATTAAGAACACAATTATTTGGAATGCATTCTTTATTGCATGGCACAGGCATATTTATAAGTCTAGACTAATATTAATAAATGTTAAATAAAAATTATAAAACATTAAATGTCCCGAAAATCCATCTTAGTATATTAGCTAAGAAACATGAAAACGCTTCTGAAGCGTCCTTTCCTGTTGAATAGTTTATGCTTTTTTATATTTTCTTTTCTAAATCAGTTTTTTCAAAGAAGACATGGCTTAGGTGCACTTTTAAATGTACAGTGCGTGACTTCAGGCTCTATTTTCAAGGTGCAGGTCTATTTGCAGTTTCTAACCTTAACTCTATTAAAATACAACGGGAAATTTTCAGTTTTTCCTTCAGTCAATGGTTTGTCAAAATTTGAAATTATAATCCTGAAACAGGAGTTTTTTCTTTGCACAGACACACAGATAATTTTTTTTTAACTCAGCACGGTAAAAAACTTGTAGAAGGGGGGGGGGGGAGGGGAATTCATTACCCTATGTATATATTGTTGCGTGGACGGGTTCGAAAGATTTGAAGCCAAAGCAGATCAAAACTTGCAGAAATTTATTCCAAAATAACTCTTCACAGTTCTCTTACAGCTCCAGAACTTCTCGTTCTAGTAGACACAATACAGCTCTTTTCACCTCAATAGAGCACAAAACAGCAGTTAAAAACTTGACAACAACTGCTAAATCGCAGCAAAAGACAACGCAATACAGTTCGCTCAGTATCTCCAGTCAACTAATTCAGTGACTCAAAATCCAAGAACTAACTCAGAGACTCAAAATCAGTCAACTAACTCCATCACCCGCTCCCTGAGCTTTTATAGGGGAGGTGAACGTACGTGAACCTTCTTGAAACTCCTAGAGGTAGACATTTGGAGAACTTTCCTGATTGTAGTCGAAAAGTCCTATACATGTACATGGGGACCGAAAATGTCGCCAAATGGTCGCCAAGTTTGGCGACATTTGGCGATTTCTTGCCAAATTTGGCGACAAAAATTAGTCGCCAAAACCGTCGCCAACTTGGCTCTATCTCGTCAATTTGGCGAGATCCCCATTACCATAATGTTAAATGCCCTGCCCCTTGAAACTCGCTTCCCAGAGTTACCTCTGTAAAACCCGTTATCAAGCATCAAGGGACTCATTTCAGGGAAACAAATTAACGACGAACTATTGCACTGTCTTATGCGAAATGTACATAAATTTTACTATTTACAAAATTAACACTACGAAATATTTACAAATATACAAAATTCGTAACAATATGTACTACATGTGCAATGGAAAGTAGTAAAAAGAATGAGATAATTTTTACTTTTTTCCTCGTGAACTTTGCTAGGATATATTCGTTTAACGGTTATGGAAAAGTTCCTAATTTTAATCTTCTTACAGTGCACGTTTCAGCTCAAGTCGGGGTACAATGTAATTTTTACACTATTTCTTTCGCAAAGATGAACCGCGTTCATTCATAGCTCAATTGCAGATGCTCACATTACGCGTAAGTTTCATTTTTAACCAGTTAACTGAGTTTGACGAGTATACTCGTCATGGAGAAATGCCAGGATTTTTTTTTGTCATGACGAACTCGTCATGCGTAAAAAGTTGCGACCATTGGCTATTTAAATTGTAATTATTATTAAAAACGAAACATATCCTCAAATTTCAAGATGTTTAGAATATTTTGAGGACAGGCCGGAATAAAATAAAAAATTATAAAATAGGAAAAATTTGAGATAAGGGCATGCGGCACCGGATAAAACAGCTTTGGTTTGGTTGTGGGTTTACTGGCGTAAAAGCAACACCTAGGCTACAATGAGTCCTGGCTGAACAGCGTACCCTGTTTAGGCGAATACCACTCCACAACAGGAATTTGAATTTTTTAACTTTAGATATATCATTCTTGCGTTTTTCGTTAATTATGTAATATATGTTAAATAAATAAATATTATTAATAAAATTAGCAATTTTATAAAATATGCGTATCTTTTGATGCAATATTTTAACAGCGACACTAACTCTGTGCTTGACGACTATACTCGTCATCTATCTTTTTTCGTGACACAGAAATTCGCACTTTCAAAACGGAGCGACATAGTTAACTGGTTAATATTTTCTCCATAATATCCTCCAAGATAAATCCAAGTCCGTTCTTCCTTAATAGTCCGAGAGGCGACTTCAGTTTTTGGACCTCATCGAACATCATTCTGAATTTTTTATACAAATTGGAGAAAAGTGAGTAGATTAGGAATCCACTGGTCTGCTGTGGCAAAAATGGCCGAAACTGATCAAAAATCGACTTGGAATGAGTTGAACTAAAAGCCGATTGCCAAATATGTCATAACTTCCCAAAAATAGAACAAACTTATTCGTCTGGCAACCCACTTCATTTTGATTTTCAATGAGAAAAAGCGCAAACGATTTCCGATCTTTGGCTAGGAAAACTTATATCTTTTAAAAGTAAACCAAATTGGCGACATCAGTTACGTCATAAGTGACGTAATATTCTTTGCCAACTTGGCTCTCTTTTAATAGATGCAAGTAGACCGTCGCCAGATATCTGAATCGTCTGCAACCTTCTTAATTGAAAATTAAAGACAGAGGGTTACCAAATAAAGAAAAAATGCTCATTATTTGGCAAGTTACGGCACATTTGGCAATTGGATTTAGTTCAACTTATTAAAAGTCGATTTTTGACCAGTTTCGGCCATTTTAACAATGGCAGACCAGTGGATTCGTAATCTACTCAATTTTCTCTAATTTCTATAAAAAATTCAAAATGATGTTCGATGGGGTCTAAAAATTGCAGTCGCCTCTCAGTCTATAATTTTTCACTTCTTGTATAATTTTTTCCAGTGGGAAGATGAATAACAGCAAACATTTCCCTCTTAATCCTGTAAATCAAGTGTCATGCCATAGAAGCCTGCCATATGGGGTATTGATTCCAGTAGCTGTTATTGGATGTTAATTAAAAAACTAAAAAACACGCTTTAATAGAAAACTAAACTATAAAGTAGAAAATAATTTTAAATAAGTTTGAAATAAGAATAGAGTGATTAACAAGAAATATTTATTTTATCGTAAAAAAGCGTGGGGTGCTTGATGTCAATTGTTGTAAATATTTAATGACAGATATTGGTAAAAGTAGAGCCATTATGAAAATATCATAATAAGCACCCCACGCTTTTATACGACAAAATAAATATTTCTTGTTAATCACTCTATTCTTATTTCAAACTTATTTAAAATTATTTTCTACTTTTTAGTTTAGTTTTCTATTAAAGCGTGTTTTTTAGTTTTTTAAACTATTATTTATTTCTACTTTTTAGTTTGTTTTTCTATTAAAGCGTGTTTTTTAGTTTTTAAAGCTATTTATTATTTTTGTTGTTGTAAACTATCTATATTTTTTCTAGTTAAGTGTACAAAACTGTCCGGTTGTTCCTGCCAATAGTCAAATGCTTGTCTCAAATTTAAGTCATGTGTATGCCTTAGTACACGCCGTATTATTTGGCACAAGACACTATCGTGTCTCTGAATATGAAAAATCGCTAATTCTGAAGATCCTGGTAAGGATAATGCGACAAACTTATTGAATTATTGTATTGTCATCGGTCCTTGGTAACTGCGCAAAATTTCAAATTAATCCAACGTTTTGAAGTGGTCGAAAATCGAGTTCAAAGATTCCGTTACATAGATACATACGAAACTAATAAAATCGTGTTAAAAACTGCCAAAGGTAAGAAATGACTGCTCAATTTAGAATGTGTGCTTTGATTTCAAAATTCTGTGAATGCTTACAGAATGTGTAGTGAAATACTTACTGAATAAGAATTTTGTGAGTCAAAAATGCAATGAGTACTAGAGCAGAACAAGATTTAAGTTTTTATCCATTAAACTTAAAATTGAGCATTAGATTCGTGTTTGTTCAGATTTTCCTTCTCAAACTGGTTTTTGTCGCAGCAACTTTTTAAAAATTGGATTAATGAATTCCAACTCTTGTGCTAGTGACTATCTTATTAGATATTTCGGTAAAGGTATAGTATATTAGAATTACAAAATACTGATATTTAAAGATATGAACTTTTACATTTTTCTAAAAATAATGTAACAAATAAATTTCAAAAGATGAAATGCAAAAGATGAATGGTAGTCACTATGGAGTTTTTTTCTTCTCTCTCTCTCTCTCTTTTTTTTTTTTTTTTTTTTTGGTCAGATATCTCGAAATTCGTCTTTAAAACTGGAAAGCATAAAAAACTTCCAACAGGTAGGCCAAAAAGCCTAGTCAGACGATAAGATGGTCATAACTTCTTAAACTGATTTTTGATCAAAGCGTTGATAAAACCCAGTATGGGATATAAGTACTAAAGGCGAATGCAAGTTTAGGAACTCCATCGAACATCATTCTGAATTTTGTATAGAATGTAGAGAAAATTGAGTAGGTCTGTCGTGGAACAAATGACCGAAACTGGTCAAAAATCGACTTTGAAAAAGTTGAACCCAATCCGATGGCTAAATATGTCATGAAACTCGATTTCTGAACTCTGGCTCGGAAAACTTGCATCTTTTGAAAGTAAGCCAAATTGGCGACATCAATTACGTCATCAGTGACGTAATATTCATTGCGAACTTGACTCATTTGTGAAAGATGCAAGTAAGCCGTTGCCAGACATCAGAATCGTCTGCAACCTTCTTAATTGAAAATTAAAGAGCGATGGGTAACCAAATAAACAAGAATGTTCATTATTTGGCAAGTTATGGCGTATTTGGCAATCGGATTTAGTTCAACTTATTCAAAGACAATTTTCAACCGATTTCGGCCAGTTATGTCACGGCAGACCAGTGTATTCGTAATCTACTCCCTTTTCTCAGAATGATGTTGGATGGGGTAGCTGAACTTGCAGTTTCCTCTCAGTCAAATTCGACTTTTACATCATTAAATCTCTAGTCAGGCATGGTAAGACTGAGCCATGAGTCGGCCAGGTATATAAAAATCAAAGCAGGGAGAGTTACCCAATTATCCACAATGTAACGTTGCATCAATTTTAAAAATACTATTAAAGACATTGTGAAAAGTTCTCATCTAATTAAGTTATCAAACCACAGATTTGATTCAGCCGAAAATGTTTCTATGGCAGATATTTTACGTCCAGATTTCAAGTCTAGTGACAATTTAAGGTTTGTTACTTTTATTCTGTCTTCAAAAGTGTGTGTTCTTTTTCTCTGGTTCTTTTTTTGTTTTGTTCCATCAGATTATTCTTTCCTTGATTTCTCACAGTCGAAACCCCGTTCTGACACCTACTGAAAAGAATGATGGCGTTTTCTCAAAATTCCATTGCAAGCTATCTCGAATGAATTCTCTCCTTCGAAGAAATTCGTCGATGCAGCAAAAGAATAGTTTGGAGGAGTTACGATATCTTCTTTTTTTCACTTCACTTTCAAGTGAGAAAAGAAGAGGATTTGTATATTAAACTCATGAAAATCGGTCTTGAAGCTAGTGCTTCAGCGACTAAAGGGATTTTAAGGTATACTTTTAATGTACCCTTAGGGGTGGATTGTGTGCATTTCTGTAATTACAAGTATATCATCGAATAAAATATCCATTTAATTTTGTGTTCCGATTACATACTTGCGTATAGTTACGAACTTTAAAAAAAATATTTTTGATCGTTCCTTAAATATGTTTCCTTTTTTCTGTTGATTTGTTGAGTTTTAGTGGTGCAAGGGCAATACGAGGGCCATGCTGAGCGGAATAAACGGTTAGTGTTATCCAAATAATAAAATACGTTTCCTTGTCTCTATATTAATTGTGTATATTTTTCATGTATTTAAAAGATGTTTTTTAATAATACCCAACTAGTATACCCATTTAACAGTATTGATCAATATCGGAAACAGGAGTTCTGAAAGATAGGCAAATTCAGACCAAAACTCGAGCATCGTTCCAAACTTCATGATTTTTTAAAAAATAAACATGTCAAAAACATCACTAAATATATATTTTTGAGTTTCATTCTTTATTATAAATAAAATATTTCAGTTTTAAAACTGAGAATAAATATTTCAAACTTTTCAGTATATTTTATCCAGCATTGGACGAGATAACCGGTTTTCAACGGGTTGGTTTTTCTACGCTCAACGACCAGTGTTTATCCACAATGACGGCTAAGTGGATTCCGAACCACAACTAACATCCATGCCTCTCCCGGGATCGAACCCGGCACTTTTGACATGCGAGGCCAGAGCGCTAACCACAGCCATCAGGTGAGTGCTCCACATTGTCCAATATAGAGTATAGAGATATATTCACCAGCGTTATTGTGCTATAAAGTTATGACTTTAAAAAAATTTAACGAAAGATTTTTAAAAAATAAGTAAAACATCATACATGCTCACAATTGGCTAATAGAACATAAATGGTTTTTTTTTCTTCTTTTTTTTTTTTTCTTTACACTTTTGATGGTAGCATATACAGAAAAATGAGACGTTTTTCAAAAATCTACAGTGCATCTACCAAAAAGAGATTAAGCGCAAATAACTTTTTTCTCAGTAAAGAAAATTAAATTGGTTGGAATGGAGATAACCTTATAGTCCGGGAGGCGATTACAATTTTTGGACCCCATCGAACATCATTCTGAATTTTTTATGGAAATTGGAGAAAAGTGAGTAGATTAGGAATCCACTGGTCTGCCGTGGCAAAAATGGCCAAAACTGATAAAAAAATCGACTTTGAATGAGTTGAACTAAAATCCGATTGCCAAATATGTCATAACTTGCCAAAAAGAGAACACACTTTTTCGTCTGGCAACCCATTGCATTTTGAATTTCAATAAGAAAAAGCGCAAACGATTTCTAATCTCTGGCTCGGAAAACTAGTATGTTTTAAAAGTAAGCAAAATTGGCGACATTAGATGCGTCATTAGTGACGTAATGTTTATTGCCAACTTGGCTCCCTTTTAATAGACGCAAATAGACCGTCGCCATATATCTGAATCGTCTGCAACCTTCTTAATTGAAAATTAAAGAGTGAGGATTACCAAATAAAAAAAAATGCTCATTATTTTGCAAGTTATGGCGCATTTGGCAATTGGATTTAGTTCAACTTATTAAAAGTCGATTTTTGACCAGTTTCGGCCATTTTTTCCATGGCAGACCAGTTGATTCGTAATCTACTCACTTTTCTCCAATTTCTATACAAAATTCAGAATGATGTTCGATGGGGTCCAAAAATTGCAGTCGCCTCTCAGTCTATTACGTAGGAACCAAGCAAGAACTGTACTAGCATCAAAATACCATTTTTGCAAATTATATTTTTGGAGAGGACAATGCTTTCCGTATGGTCTTCCAAAGGGGAACTCGTCGCATTTCTCAAAATAAGAGAACATCTAGACAGCTTACATTACACAACCTGTTACTGATACAGGGCTTACTATCAGCGCAGTGTCTGACTAATTCGAGAATGCAGAATGCTCGATGGCGAAGCTGAATCGCAAAATCTCTTGCATGCTAGCCTAGCATTCTTCCTCCCAGTGTGAATAGGATGATAAGAAATGGGCAAGGAAAATGTTCAGATAAAATAATACATTTTAAACTGACAAGAAAACATTCAAGTGATTACATTTAAGAATTTAGGTTTACGTAATATACAACTTTAAAATACGTTATAAGTGGCAATAAGATTTTTTTTTAATAAATGTAATAACTATACCATAGTAATATTTCTAATTAATGAATTAAAATTAACCTTTCTTATTTGGCAAGAAATTTTCAAAATTCAATCGTTGAATAATTTGGAAATTTATTCGGAAATAAATTTCGTTTCTAGCTCCTTGTGATATCTTAAATTCCAAATAGCACTCGTATTATGTACATTACTATAATCTTTAAATAGTAAAGTTAAATATCAAAATATATTTTTCTTATATCTTTATTGATACTTAAAGTATATAACTACTTACTTTTAAAGTTTCAACTACAAAAAACAATATTCAAAGCTAATAGATAACTTCAAGAGAGTACAAAATATGCATGTTATTCTTAAAAAACATTACTTTTTTAAATCCTTTACATTAACTTCGATTTTATGTATCGTCCAATTGGGCTGAAACTTGGAAGATAGGTTCGATGTCGATGACAGTGCATTCTGTCAAATTTTGGGGCTGTTACTGTCACTAAAAGGTCGCTTATACGGAATACTAATAAACCAATTTGCCTTCATTCAATCGCGTTGAAATAGCATTGAACCGATCATTGTTGAAACTCTTTCCTGTTGCCAAATTGAATAAATAAATAGTAAAATTACTTTAATCAGAATAAATAAATAGAACTCAATTGCATAGGCAAACCTTACTTATTTTACTATCACTGTTTACTTCTTGTAAGAAACATGCTACTAATAAAAAGTGTTGTATTGTTAATAATGGAGGAAGTTTTGGCAGTTCCAAACAGAAAAAAGTCAAAGTCAAGGAGTAATATGCATCTTTCTCATCATGCTATTGAGCCCAAGAATATTGATAATTGGATGTTAGAGCATAAATTCACATTCATTTTTAATAAATAAATTTTGAAACGTAGTTTGCCGCCCATTTCGCTGGTATAGATGTTTTTGATATCCTGTGTTAATGAATATAAAAATTGACAATGGATATAAAGGGTTTTTTAAAAACTCTGTTTCTATGAGTTATATTATTTTTAGATCATAGCACAATCCATTCTTGAAACTCTCTCTACTCAACCAAACTAAAACAATTTCTCAGAGTACTTCTACAATACCGTTAAAGTAAACATACCATCTGTTGCCATCATTATTAACAAAACTAAGAAGACAAAAATCCCACTCAACAGAACACTTTTGTCACACTCCTTTCTCGAACAACGATGGCCGTAAAAAAAAAATATGAAACCACTTTGCAATATTTATAGCGACCCATAAATGCAAAGTGATTTGAAATTTCTCATTTTCCGCATGGCATCAGGTACTCCAGGTTTGTGCTAGGGGTTGAGTTGTTGTGATGGGTCGAGTCGGTCGTAAAAACATGGATGAAAAATATTTCGCGCAGGATGTTCTGAGAGCTGTTTTCAATAATGTCGGCCATTATTTGGAATGTGGGGAAGGAAGGGTGATCTCGAAGGAATAAACGAAGAAAAATATTATACATTGGTAACGGCGGGATCGGTGTTTAATCCAGGATTTTTCTTAGCATTATTGCAAGGTGTTGACACACTTTTCTACGCTAAGAGCAAAACAATCAATAATCAGAATAACAAAATTTTTAAAGAGCCGCAAAATAAATATAAGCAGTTCCAGTATGAGCTTCTAACTACAAATATTTTATGGTGAAATAATGTAACCCATAAAAACAAAGTTTTCAATTGAAATCTTTTTTATGCGTTGCAAATTTTTATATTCCTTAACATAGCACCGTTTCTGTTGTCAGCGTGTGCTTGATGTTTTTATTTAATATTTAAATATTCCAAAACATCTCTATCAGCAAAATAGGAGGTAAACTACTTTTCAAAATGAATTCATTAAAAATGAATGTGAATTTATGCAGTCGCATCCAAATACTTTTTATTTATTCTGATTAAAACAATTTTATTATTTTTTATTAAAATAGTTTTGGAAACAGGAAAGATTTTTTCAATGATCGGTTAAATGCTAGTTTAGAGATATTCGATGACGGCAAGTTGGCTTATTAATATTCCATAAAAGCGACTTTTTGGTGGCAGTGATACCAGCCTCCCTCCCCGAATATATCTACCAATTTCCAGCTCAACTGGATGACGGCAAATAGTTTAATTAGGTCTCCACAGATTTATCAGCCAACGTCGAATATGCACATGCACAACCACCCGCCCACCCCCAGTCAATCAACCAACCACCACAAAATCGTTAGTTATTATAAAATATTTAAAAATGGTAAAAAATCATGGTAGATGAAATAAGTCGGTAGTCTATATTTGTATGGAATGAATGCATATAATTCATCCCATTCTTCCGGAAATCTTACAATTTTTCTCTTCCCTTTGGACGAAGTTGAAGCTATGTCTTTCTAATATAGCATATTAAAAGTCAATACAAAAGAGGTTTTAACAGCGGGCGCAATCACGAAAAGTTTACAGAGAAAAGTTCTATCTACCTCAGTTGGAGACGAGAGAACAACGAACGTCAACAAAAGCTCAATGTAACTGAGACTATTGCGCATGGTGGGCGCCCTTCAATTGTGCATTCTGATTGTTTAATACTTCGACTGAGAGGATGCCAGAAGGGGGAGATATGGACGCTGATTTTGAAGTGGTATTTGCGAACAATGTTTCCAGTATTCTACTCATCTCTCAGTGTTTCCTCGAGTTTTCCTTATTTATCGGTTTTGAGATTAAGGGTAATGGGTTTATCCGAACAAAGCACAAATATATTACCATTTAACGCTCTTTTAGTTTATTCTTAGGTTGAGTTACTTAGAACTTGTAGAGCTGCATATATTCACGTGGCTGTTCAACCGACCTTTGTCCTACTAGAGCAGCAAGAGAAAGTGATCTGTCAGAATTAAGGGGACATGGGACACTGAAATCACCAAAAATGACGTTTTTTGTTTTCATTCTATAAAAATGGCTTATGCCACTAGCTTTAATTTCGCGTTTGAATTTTTGAAATCCGATGATTTTAAGTGGTAAAATCTTTATTTTAACTAACTATTTTAACGCATCGCACACTTGTTGGCAAAGGCTAAAAATGCGTTTTTCTCAGCTTTGCTTTTTCCCATTTTACTTATGTTCGAAAAGCTCCTTGCGATTCATTTTTTGATAAATCCACCTAATTTTTTTGTATTAATAATTTTTAATGTACTATAAAGAAATTTACACATGCTTTTTTATGTCACATAATTTTTTTATATTTTTTTCATGTTGGGAATTTGAAGTATGTGCATTTTTTAATGAGAAATCACTGGCACCAAGTTTGAAATTTTATTTCTGTTCAACTATTGCACCTAAAGATAAAAGCATGTTTGAAAATGTTTATAATATATTGATAAACAACTTCAAATTTTTCTTTCATGTTCGTCAAAATATTGTGTCGCGAGGAGCATTTTGAAAAAAATTAAAATTTCGTGTTATTTTAATGCATTTTTCTCAATAATTTACTATCTATTTTATATTATCTGCTCAAATTGTGTTGTTTTGTTTAAAGTCACATCTTCTATGTTTATGCCAAATTTTATTTAATTCTTGGTAAAACTAAAGAATTTTGGCAAAAGTGTCCTATGTCCCCTTAAGTAAAAAGAATGCTTTTCGGAAGGCCTTACAAAGGGGGATACAACCCCGCATTTGCATCTGGAATTAGATAAATTTCATAATGCTCTGACAAACGATGTGATTTTGCTAGTAATAATCAACATTGTGTCTACTCGTTTTTTAAACAATATACTGTATAGCTACAATGAGAACTATATCTTGAAATCTCTTGCATGCTGGGCGAGGACTATACCTGCGAGTCATTAGTCTGGGGTTGTTTCAGAGTAATGTAGTATTGTGGAGATGTATTGTATTAAGCTCATTCACGTACATGCAATCAGAGGAATTTTTTTTTTTTAAGTTTCCTATGATTTCAAGAAAATTGTAGTATACCATCCAAATGAATGAATTGAGGAAAAGGCAACTTGCTTTGACATAAATGGAATAGTATAGCCTGAATCTATAGTAATAAAACAAGCTGTATGTCTGTCTGTGGCTCTGTGAATCTATAGAAACCTACTTAAAATTAGAGTAGAGCTCTGAAATTTACAAAATAAGAAGTTTTGGCTTTCTAATTTTATGTATATCAAACAGAATGTTAAAATTTTAATTAGTTATTTTTTAATTAATTTTTTTAATTAATTTAATTTTTACAAAGTGACTTCAAATAGAGATACAGCTCTGAAATTTTCAACATAAGTTGTTTTAGCCTTCTAATTGGACTTTTGAAAAACAGAAAGTTAAAATTTTAATTAGTTATTTTTTAATTAATTTTCTTAATTAATTAACAATTTTTTTTTTTTACAAAACGACTTTTAATAGGGCTACAGTTCTGAAATTTTAAATATAAGTAGTTTTGGCCTTCTAAATGGTCTTTTGATAAACAAAATTTTAAATTTTTATTTAGTTCTTTTTAATTAATTTTTTTAAAAGAACGTTAAAATTTTAATTTGTTTTTTTTAGTGAATTTTTAATTAATATTTTCACAAAAAGCGACTTCTTATAGGCCCTAGAGCGCTAAAAGTTTCAACATAAAGAGTTTTGACTTTCTAATTTTGCTTTTTACAAACATCACGTGTTAAAATATTCTTAAAGGGATGTTGTATTATAGTTATTAACGGGGAATTTTTTTATTGTTTCTCAACAAGGGAGGGGCTTCTAATATTAAGGCCTTACGTAGCAATGAGTTTTTAATGTATGAGGCGGCCTTACGCTTATGCAGAAGTGAACCTTTCATCTAGCAAAGCAAGCTCATGTTTGCATAGCAATGAACCTTTCAACGAGTTAAGTAAGCCTGTGCTTATGTGTCAATGACTTTTCATGCGAGCGAAGCGCTAAAAATTGGAGTCTATACACCAATGACGGATTTCCACAACGCGGGGCCTCACAGCTGGCTAAAATATGCACGTGGTAAAATATTCTTAAAGGGATGTTATATTATAGTTATTAACGGGGATTTTTTTTATTGTTTCTCAACAAGGGAGGGGCTTCTAATATTAAGGCCTTACGTAGCAATTAGTTTTTAATGTATGAGGCGACCTTACGCTTATGCAGAAGTGAACCTTTCATCTAGCAAAGCCAGCTCATGTTTGCATAGCAATGAACCTTTCAACGAGTTAAGTAAGTCTGTGCTTATGTGTCAATGACTTTTCATGCGAGCGAAGCGCTAAAAAATGGTGTCTATACACCAATGACGGATTTCCACAACGCGGGGCCTTACAGCTGGCTAAAATATGCACGTGTTAAAATATTCTTAAAGGGATGTTGTATTATAGTTATTAACGGGGAATTTTTTTATTGTTTCTCAACAAGGGAGGGGCTTCTAATATTAAGGCCTTACGTAGCAATTAGTTTTTAATGTATGAGGCGACCTTACGCTTATGCAGAAGTGAACCTTTCATCTAGCAAAGCCAGCTCATGTTTGCATAGCAATGAACCTTTCAACGAGTTAAGTAAGTCTGTGCTTATGTGTCAATGACTTTTCATGCGAGCGAAGCGCTAAGAATTGGTGTCTATACACCAATGACGGATTTCCACAACGCGGGGCCTCACAGCTGGCTAAAATATGCACGTGGTAAAATATTCTTAAAGGGATGTTGTATTATAGTTATTAACGGGGAATTTTTTTATTGTTTCTCAACAAGGGAGGGGCTTCTAATATTAAGGCCTTACGTAGCAATTAGTTTTTAATGTATGAGGCGACCTTACGCTTATGCAGAAGTGAACCTTTCATCTAGCAAAGCCAGCTCATGTTTGCATAGCAATGAACCTTTCAACGAGTTAAGTAAGTCTGTGCTTATGTGTCAATGACTTTTCATGCGAGCGAAGCGCTAAAAATTGGTGTCTATACACCAATGACGGATTTCCACAACGCGGGGCCTTACAGTTGGCTAAAATATGCACGTGTTAAAATATTCTTAAAGGGATGTTGTATTATAGTTATTAACGGGGAATTTTTTTATTGTTTCTCAACAAGGGAGGGGCTTCTAATATTAAGGCCTTACGTAGCAATTAGTTTTTAATGTATGAGGCGACCTTACGCTTATGCAGAAGTGAACCTTTCATCTAGCAAAGCCAGCTCATGTTTGCATAGCAATGAACCTTTCAACGAGTTAAGTAAGTCTGTGCTTATGTGTCAATGACTTTTCATGCGAGCGAAGCGCTAAAAATTGGTGTCTATACACCAATGACGGATTTCCACAACGCGGGGCCTCACAGCTGGCTAAAATATGCACGTGTTAAAATATTCTTAAAGGGATGTTGTATTATAGTTATTAACGGGGAATTTTTTTATTGTTTCTCAACAAGGGAGGGGCTTCTAATATTAAGGCCTTACGTAGCAATTAGTTTTTAATGTATGAGGCGACCTTACGCTTATGCAGAAGTGAACCTTTCATCTAGCAAAGCCAGCTCATGTTTGCATAGCAATGAACCTTTCAACGAGTTAAGTAAGTCTGTGCTTATGTGTCAATGACTTTTCATGCGAGCGAAGCGCTAAAAATTGGTGTCTATACACCAATGACGGATTTCCACAACGCGGGGCCTCACAGCTGGCTAAAATATGCACGTGGTAAAATATTCTTAAAGGGATGTTGTATTATAGTTATTAACGGGGATTTTTTTTATTGTTTCTCAACAAGGGAGGGGCTTCTAATATTAAGGCCTTACGTAGCAATTAGTTTTTAATGTATGAGGCGACCTTACGCTTATGCAGAAGTGAACCTTTCATCTAGCAAAGCCAGCTCATGTTTGCATAGCAATGAACCTTTCAACGAGTTAAGTAAGTCTGTGCTTATGTGTCAATGACTTTTCATGCGAGCGAAGCGCTAAAAATTGGTGTCTATACACCAATGACGGATTTCCACAACGCGGGGCCTTACAGCTGGCTAAAATATGCACGTGTTAAAATATTCTTAAAGGGATGTTGTATTATAGTTATTAACGGGGAATTTTTTTATTGTTTCTCAACAAGGGAGGGGCTTCTAATATTAAGGCCTTACGTAGCAATTAGTTTTTAATGTATGAGGCGACCTTACGCTTATGCAGAAGTGAACCTTTCATCTAGCAAAGCCAGCTCATGTTTGCATAGCAATGAACCTTTCAACGAGTTAAGTAAGCCTGTGCTTATGTGTCAATGACTTTTCATGCGAGCGAAGCGCTAAAAATTGGAGTCTATACACCAATGACGGATTTCCACAACGCGGGGCCTCACAGCTGGCTAAAATATGCACGTGGTAAAATATTCTTAAAGGGATGTTGTATTATAGTTATTAACGGGGATTTTTTTTATTGTTTCTCAACAAGGGAGGGGCTTCTAATATTAAGGCCTTACGTAGCAATTAGTTTTTATTGTATGAGGCGACCTTACGCTTATGCAGAAGTGAACCTTTCATCTAGCAAAGCCAGCTCATGTTTGCATAGCAATGAACCTTTCAACGAGTTAAGTAAGTCTGTGCTTATGTGTCAATGACTTTTCATGCGAGCGAAGCGCTAAAAAATGGTGTCTATACACCAATGACGGATTTCCACAACGCGGGGCCTCACAGCTGGCTAAAATATGCACGTGTTAAAATATTCTTAAAGGGATGTTGTATTATAGTTATTAACGGGGAATTTTTTTATTGTTTCTCAACAAGGGAGGGGCTTCTAATATTAAGGCCTTACGTAGCAATTAGTTTTTAATGTATGAGGCGACCTTACGCTTATGCAGAAGTGAACCTTTCATCTAGCAAAGCCAGCTCATGTTTGCATAGCAATGAACCTTTCAACGAGTTAAGTAAGTCTGTGCTTATGTGTCAATGACTTTTCATGCGAGCGAAGCGCTAAAAATTGGTGTCTATACACCAATGACGGATTTCCACAACGCGGGGCCTCACAGCTGGCTAAAATATGCACGTGGTAAAATATTCTTAAAGGGATGTTGTATTATAGTTATTAACGGGGAATTTTTTTATTGTTTCTCAACAAGGGAGGGGCTTCTAATATTAAGGCCTTACGTAGCAATTAGTTTTTAATGTATGAGGCGACCTTACGCTTATGCAGAAGTGAACCTTTCATCTAGCAAAGCCAGCTCATGTTTGCATAGCAATGAACCTTTCAACGAGTTAAGTAAGTCTGTGCTTATGTGTCAATGACTTTTCATGCGAGCGAAGCGCTAAAAATTGGTGTCTATACACCAATGACGGATTTCCACAACGCGGGGTCTCACAGCTGGCTAAAATATGCACGTGTTAAAATATTCTTAAAGGGATGTTGTATTATAGTTATTAACGGGGAATTTTTTTATTGTTTCTCAACAAGGGAGGGGCTTCTAATATTAAGGCCTTACGTAGCAATTAGTTTTTAATGTATGAGGCGACCTTACGCTTATGCAGAAGTGAACCTTTCATCTAGCAAAGCCAGCTCATGTTTGCATAGCAATGAACCTTTCAACGAGTTAAGTAAGCCTGTGCTTATGTGTCAATGACTTTTCATGCGAGCGAAGCGCTAAAAATTGGTGTCTATACACCAATGACGGATTTCCACAACGCGGGGCCTCACAGCTGGCTAAAATATGCACGTGGTAAAATATTCTTAAAGGGATGTTGTATTATAGTTATTAACGGGGAATTTTTTTATTGTTTTTTAACAAGGGAGGGGCTTCTAATATTAAGGCCTTACGTAGCAATTAGTTTTTAATGTATGAGGCGACCTTACGCTTATGCAGAAGTGAACCTTTCATCTAGCAAAGCCAGCTCATGTTTGCATAGCAATGAACATTTCAACGAGTTAAGTAAGCCTGTGCTTATGTGTCAATGACTTTTCATGCGAGCGAAGCGCTAAAAATTGGAGTCTATACACCAATGACGGATTTCCACAACGCGGGGTCTCACAGCTGGCTAAAATATGCACGTGGTAAAATATTCTTAAAGGGATGTTGTATTATAGTTATTAACGGGGATTTTTTTTATTGTTTCTCAACAAGGGAGGGGCTTCTAATATTAAGGCCTTACGTAGCAATTAGTTTTTAATGTATGAGGCGACCTTACGCTTATGCAGAAGTGAACCTTTCATCTAGCAAAGCCAGCTCATGTTTGCATAGCAATGAACCTTTCAACGAGTTAAGTAAGTCTGTGCTTATGTGTCAATGACTTTTCATGCGAGCGAAGCGCTAAAAAATGGTGTCTATACACCAATGACGGATTTCCACAACGCGGGGCCTTACAGCTGGCTAAAATATGCACGTGTTAAAATATTCTTAAAGGGATGTTGTATTATAGTTATTAACGGGGAATTTTTTTATTGTTTCTCAACAAGGGAGGGGCTTCTAATATTAAGGCCTTACGTAGCAATTAGTTTTTAATGTATGAGGCGACCTTACGCTTATGCAGAAGTGAACCTTTCATCTAGCAAAGCCAGCTCATGTTTGCATAGCAATGAACCTTTCAACGAGTTAAGTAAGTCTGTGCTTATGTGTCAATGACTTTTCATGCGAGCGAAGCGCTAAGAATTGGTGTCTATACACCAATGACGGATTTCCACAACGCGGGGCCTCACAGCTGGCTAAAATATGCACGTGGTAAAATATTCTTAAAGGGATGTTGTATTATAGTTATTAACGGGGAATTTTTTTATTGTTTCTCAACAAGGGAGGGGCTTCTAATATTAAGGCCTTACGTAGCAATTAGTTTTTAATGTATGAGGCGACCTTACGCTTATGCAGAAGTGAACCTTTCATCTAGCAAAGCCAGCTCATGTTTGCATAGCAATGAACCTTTCAACGAGTTAAGTAAGTCTGTGCTTATGTGTCAATGACTTTTCATGCGAGCGAAGCGCTAAAAATTGGTGTCTATACACCAATGACGGATTTCCACAACGCGGGGCCTTACAGTTGGCTAAAATATGCACGTGTTAAAATATTCTTAAAGGGATGTTGTATTATAGTTATTAACGGGGAATTTTTTTATTGTTTCTCAACAAGGGAGGGGCTTCTAATATTAAGGCCTTACGTAGCAATTAGTTTTTAATGTATGAGGCGACCTTACGCTTATGCAGAAGTGAACCTTTCATCTAGCAAAGCCAGCTCATGTTTGCATAGCAATGAACCTTTCAACGAGTTAAGTAAGTCTGTGCTTATGTGTCAATGACTTTTCATGCGAGCGAAGCGCTAAAAATTGGTGTCTATACACCAATGACGGATTTCCACAACGCGGGGCCTCACAGCTGGCTAAAATATGCACGTGTTAAAATATTCTTAAAGGGATGTTGTATTATAGTTATTAACGGGGAATTTTTTTATTGTTTCTCAACAAGGGAGGGGCTTCTAATATTAAGGCCTTACGTAGCAATTAGTTTTTAATGTATGAGGCGACCTTACGCTTATGCAGAAGTGAACCTTTCATCTAGCAAAGCCAGCTCATGTTTGCATAGCAATGAACCTTTCAACGAGTTAAGTAAGTCTGTGCTTATGTGTCAATGACTTTTCATGCGAGCGAAGCGCTAAAAATTGGTGTCTATACACCAATGACGGATTTCCACAACGCGGGGCCTCACAGCTGGCTAAAATATGCACGTGGTAAAATATTCTTAAAGGGATGTTGTATTATAGTTATTAACGGGGATTTTTTTTATTGTTTCTCAACAAGGGAGGGGCTTCTAATATTAAGGCCTTACGTAGCAATTAGTTTTTAATGTATGAGGCGACCTTACGCTTATGCAGAAGTGAACCTTTCATCTAGCAAAGCCAGCTCATGTTTGCATAGCAATGAACCTTTCAACGAGTTAAGTAAGTCTGTGCTTATGTGTCAATGACTTTTCATGCGAGCGAAGCGCTAAAAATTGGTGTCTATACACCAATGACGGATTTCCACAACGCGGGGCCTTACAGCTGGCTAAAATATGCACGTGTTAAAATATTCTTAAAGGGATGTTGTATTATAGTTATTAACGGGGAATTTTTTTATTGTTTCTCAACAAGGGAGGGGCTTCTAATATTAAGGCCTTACGTAGCAATTAGTTTTTAATGTATGAGGCGACCTTACGCTTATGCAGAAGTGAACCTTTCATCTAGCAAAGCCAGCTCATGTTTGCATAGCAATGAACCTTTCAACGAGTTAAGTAAGCCTGTGCTTATGTGTCAATGACTTTTCATGCGAGCGAAGCGCTAAAAATTGGAGTCTATACACCAATGACGGATTTCCACAACGCGGGGCCTCACAGCTGGCTAAAATATGCACGTGGTAAAATATTCTTAAAGGGATGTTGTATTATAGTTATTAACGGGGATTTTTTTTATTGTTTCTCAACAAGGGAGGGGCTTCTAATATTAAGGCCTTACGTAGCAATTAGTTTTTATTGTATGAGGCGACCTTACGCTTATGCAGAAGTGAACCTTTCATCTAGCAAAGCCAGCTCATGTTTGCATAGCAATGAACCTTTCAACGAGTTAAGTAAGTCTGTGCTTATGTGTCAATGACTTTTCATGCGAGCGAAGCGCTAAAAAATGGTGTCTATACACCAATGACGGATTTCCACAACGCGGGGCCTTACAGCTGGCTAAAATATGCACGTGTTAAAATATTCTTAAAGGGATGTTGTATTATAGTTATTAACGGGGAATTTTTTTATTGTTTCTCAACAAGGGAGGGGCTTCTAATATTAAGGCCTTACGTAGCAATTAGTTTTTAATGTATGAGGCGACCTTACGCTTATGCAGAAGTGAACCTTTCATCTAGCAAAGCCAGCTCATGTTTGCATAGCAATGAACCTTTCAACGAGTTAAGTAAGTCTGTGCTTATGTGTCAATGACTTTTCATGCGAGCGAAGCGCTAAAAATTGGTGTCTATACACCAATGACGGATTTCCACAACGCGGGGCCTCACAGCTGGCTAAAATATGCACGTGGTAAAATATTCTTAAAGGGATGTTGTATTATAGTTATTAACGGGGAATTTTTTTATTGTTTCTCAACAAGGGAGGGGCTTCTAATATTAAGGCCTTACGTAGCAATTAGTTTTTAATGTATGAGGCGACCTTACGCTTATGCAGAAGTGAACCTTTCATCTAGCAAAGCCAGCTCATGTTTGCATAGCAATGAACCTTTCAACGAGTTAAGTAAGTCTGTGCTTATGTGTCAATGACTTTTCATGCGAGCGAAGCGCTAAAAATTGGTGTCTATACACCAATGACGGATTTCCACAACGCGGGGCCTTACAGTTGGCTAAAATATGCACGTGTTAAAATATTCTTAAAGGGATGTTGTATTATAGTTATTAACGGGGAATTTTTTTATTGTTTCTCAACAAGGGAGGGGCTTCTAATATTAAGGCCTTACGTAGCAATTAGTTTTTAATGTATGAGGCGACCTTACGCTTATGCAGAAGTGAACCTTTCATCTAGCAAAGCCAGCTCATGTTTGCATAGCAATGAACCTTTCAACGAGTTAAGTAAGTCTGTGCTTATGTGTCAATGACTTTTCATGCGAGCGAAGCGCTAAAAAATGGTGTCTATACACCAATGACGGATTTCCACAACGCGGGGCCTCACAGCTGGCTAAAATATGCACGTGTTAAAATATTCTTAAAGGGATGTTGTATTATAGTTATTAACGGGGAATTTTTTTATTGTTTCTCAACAAGGGAGGGGCTTCTAATATTAAGGCCTTACGTAGCAATTAGTTTTTAATGTATGAGGCGACCTTACGCTTATGCAGAAGTGAACCTTTCATCTAGCAAAGCCAGCTCATGTTTGCATAGCAATGAACCTTTCAACGAGTTAAGTAAGTCTGTGCTTATGTGTCAATGACTTTTCATGCGAGCGAAGCGCTAAAAATTGGTGTCTATACACCAATGACGGATTTCCACAACGCGGGGCCTCACAGCTGGCTAAAATATGCACGTGTTAAAATATTCTTAAAGGGATGTTGTATTATAGTTATTAACGGGGAATTTTTTTATTGTTTCTCAACAAGGGAGGGGCTTCTAATATTAAGGCCTTACGTAGCAATTAGTTTTTAATGTATGAGGCGACCTTACGCTTATGCAGAAGTGAACCTTTCATCTAGCAAAGCCAGCTCATGTTTGCATAGCAATGAACCTTTCAACGAGTTAAGTAAGCCTGTGCTTATGTGTCAATGACTTTTCATGCGAGCGAAGCGCTAAAAATTGGGGTCTATACACCAATGACGGATTTCCACAACGCGGGGCCTCACAGCTGGCTAAAATATGCACATGGTAAAATTTTCGTGGCGAAGTACAGGTATTTAGGTAGTCAATGAATAATAAAATAAAGTTTTTTTTTTTTTTTATGAAGAAGAAGTATAATTATACATGGTTTTATGATTAAAATAATTATGATATATAGAAAATTGAGAACGTTTACTACCTCATACAGCAAAACACGTGACGTTAAATATTTCATAATTGGTTTAACATAAAATTATGATACAGAGAAGGTTTGTTTACTGCCTCCCAGGCACTTTTTACAAATATATTTTGGTTTCTTTCAGTGTCAGTTTGATAAGTGGCAGAATTTACATTGATTATAATGTTAAAATATTCCATCAAAACTATAAATGATTGAAACGATTTTCTTACTTGGTTTTAAATTAAGATCTGCTTAAAAAGGCTTTCTTTAGTGAATTTCAAACAAATCAAGATACTTCTATCATAGGGGAAGGGGAGGAGGAATTGTTATTTGAACAATGTACACTTGTTCTCCATATTATTGAACTTTACACAGTTTAAACTATTTTTACAGTTAACTTAACATGAAAGAAAGCAAAACTGTTTACTTTAATAATTCCCTCTGATAAGTTTTCAAGTTAATTAAAATGGTCACAGGATAATTTTAATGTTAAACATTATAAAGTTTGTATATCTCTTACTTTAATACATAGAATTCTATACTTTGTTAAAAAACGCAGGAGAAAACAAAAAAGTTTTAAGTATTGCTAAAGTTTGCTTATACTCATAAAATAAAAGTTTTAATAATATAACCGAAAAAAATAGAGTATTTAATATAAATCCTGCAAATGCATTGCCAATTTTTATATTCATTAACATAGGGCCGTTTCTGTTGCCAATGTGGTCTTGTTTTTAATATTTAAAGTTAGATGTAAATCCCGTTTCTATCAGCAAAACATGCAGTAAATAACTTTTCAAAATTTAATCATTAAAAATGAATCTGAATATATGCACTCACATCTAAATATCTTTTATTCTGATTACAACATTATTATTTAGTAAAATAATTTTGGCAACAGGAAAGACTTTCTTCAACGATTGGTTAAATGCTATTTCAGCGCGATTGGATGACGTTTATTAGCATTCCGCAAAAGCTACCTTTTGACAGTGGAAGCTCCTAAAATTTAATCGAATGTATTATCATCGACATCGAATCTATCTGCAAAGCTTCAGCCCTATTAGATGACGGCAAGGGATTTAATTAGACCTCTGCAGATTCCACCGCCGCCCCCGCCCCCCCCCCCCCCCATCGACATACCCACACACACACAAACAAAATCGAAATTAATATAAAGGATTTAAAAATAGCGTCAAGCTCTATCATGTGATCAATAAATTTTATTAATTTGAAGATTAAACTAATTTTGGAAGCTAACAAAATTAAAATCGTTAGGTACTTGCCTATTTTGAAAAGGTCGATTTTGATAAATTTGAACAACAAATATTAGTCGTGAATATTTAAGCCCAAATCTTTAAGTTTCTAAAACTGTCTACTTATTATCTCTGTGTTGATTTGAACAAAAGTTATGACAATTTGAAACTGATCTAAAACTGTAAATTATAACCGGAAATGACCGGAAATAGCATATCAAAACCAAAAGTTGCCGATTAAAAAGTGATTTCCCTCTAAATATTAATATTTTCTTCTTTTTAATAAATAAAAAAATTGAAAAAGAAGAAGGTGCATTTAAAGTATGCAAGTAATACGTTTTATATAGAAATTGAGTGTTTTGAAGTTTAAATGCATTTTTCTGGGAATTGATTTTCACACAAATATTGCTAATTTGAAATGTCATAACTCAAAAAATTATTCATGAATCATTATAAAAATTTTTGTACTTCTCTTGTTGATTGTTTTCTATGGCATCTGCTATAGAAATTGATATTGGATGGTTATTTTATGAAATACCACCTTCAGTTTGAATAAAAACAAGTTGAAATTGTTAAGAAATCATGAACTTATTTTTCGACTATCCATAAAAAAAGTTTTAATGAATATATTTTTCTTAATGTAGTATATGTCCTAGATATAAGCATGTAGTTTATTTATATACAATTTATTTCCTAAAAAACTTAATAGTTTTTCATTTATCTTATTTTAAGTTTTTGAAATATTTCATCAAAATTTCATGCAAAATTGCAATTTTTGAAAAATAATGATAATAAATTTGAATTTTTTTCACTGTATTATTAATCTTTAGTAGTACTAAATATAAAAAAGCACTTAAAATATTCGTACATAAAGTTTTTAACAAAAGACACTCCGAACGTAGGCAAGTACCTTAAAATCGTTTCCATTTGATATTAGTTCTACTTCTACCAAGATACAGTTATATGCACTTTAATTTCACTACAAAGTGGAGCATTCAATCGCAATAGTAAATATGAAATACAGCTCCTTAAAGTCTAACATCTCTTTTTCCAAGAAAATATCGTCGATCCACATATTTTTCTGGCTTGGGGAAAAGTCATAAAATTGCGACGAATCTCAAATTGGGGCCGAATATAATAAAACTCTATCCTACGTGCTATCTCGATTTCTGAAAATTGGGTAGGTACTTCTTCATCCCCACTTTTATGCCCCAATCGTAAAAATTTTCAGCTGAACTTAGATTGTGCCATGTTAAGAAATCTTGCTCCTTCATGGTCTCTCAGGAGGTTGTTTCTGCTCCTTCACACCATTATATTTTTCGTTCGTCCTTATCTTTATAACGCAGTGAAAAGCTGAGAGATAGTAATTGCGGCAGAAGTGAGATGTTAAATTTATTTTGGTTTTTGTTAAATGGAACGATGTTAACAGGATCTCAAATTAGAGAAGATTCAGATTAGAATGAAAGATGTATTATATGCGTCATATCCCTTCTTAAATATTATTTAAATAAAATATTTTCAAATGATACAATCGATAATGTATTTGTATGCTGATTGAGTACATTACATCATAGTAGTGATATTTCTAGTTGGTTGGTTGTATTCAGATTATCTGGCGCCGTCAGCAACACGAGGGCTATAATGCGCCGAAACATTCGTCATTAGACAAGCCAACATACATTTACAAACACCCATGCCTTACACGGGACTCGAACCCACAACCTCGCGGTCTAGAAGCTAGCACGCTAACCACTATACCGTTTGGTCGGCTGATATTTCTGGCATTACGTATTTAAACTTCTTGTAGGACCATTTTTTTCTAGTAATGTTATGTTAAAATACTCTTGGGATTGAGATTGATTTATAAAAAGAAATTAATTTAGCTTATTACCTAAAATTAATTTGATTTTTAAAACTTTTTTGTTTTTGTTTAGTGAGAAGTATGTTTCCCACCACCCACTGTGAGTTATTCAAAGGTAGGATATGTTATGCTTTGCATTTCTGTTTATATTGCATTACATGATATTTATGAAATATAATTAAATCTACAAAAGATATTCTAAATTAGATATATTTTGTATTAAGGGAGACCCGTACCTCAAATATAGAAAAAATTTGGGGGAAAAATGTTTTTTTTATTTTATTGCATAAAATTAAGCTATATATATTCAAGAAGACTTGGGATAAACTTCAAACTTCTAGGGAACTGCTAACATTCGATTTTTAAACTTTTACATACCAATCTACTAAGTAATTGTATACAGGTTTTTATTTTTAAGTTCGTTTTTTTTTTTCGAAATCTAGAATTGGCAATTTTGACTATGTTTAAAATGCTAAGGCTTTGAGAAAAATATACTTAGATTTAAACTGTTTATATTTTTGAAATCTTAAATATCTGTTTTATAAATGTAGCGAGAGTTTTTTTTAAGTAAACTGTATAAACTTAAAAAAAAAAAAAAAAAAGAATAGTTCTAGACTTTGGAGTAACGAAAAACTACTTTTTTACCGTTTTTTTTTAAACTGTTTTAAATGTTTGCTAAAGCTCAGACCTTAACTTAAATTTTGAGCTCATAATTAAAATCATCGGCAGTGGTTTCTGGAAGAAAAACATAAAAATGTGATATGGGGAAAAAGAGGAACGCGTATGCAAATTTTCGCTAACAAGCCACTGATTCGAGTGTGCAACTAGTGCGTGTATAAAACTGGAAACTGTTCACAGCAGCGGTCTTCATTTGCTCTGCGAATAGCCGATGAGATGGATACGTCCTCTAATCAGGAGAAGGCCGAGATGCATTACATGTACGGAGCTGCACACGGCAATGTAAGGTAAGCTCAAAGATTATACCGAGAGCATTTTAAAACCAGAAGAGTCCCTGATGTGAGGACATTTCAACGACTGCACCAACAACTGTGCGAAAGGGGTTCCTTTGCAAGTTACATGCAGGATACCGGACGTTCCAGGAGTGTAAGAACGCCATCCTTCACGGAGGAAATTTTGGATCGTATCAGCGAGATGCCGGAATCTAGCACTAGGGAACTATCCAGAGCCGTTAACGTTTCCCATCATACAGTGTGGCGAGTTCTGCGAGATGAAGAAATGCATCCGTACCATGCGCGGAGAGTTCAAGGCATGGAACCAGCGGATTACCAGGCACGTGTCAATTTTGCTACGTGGTTTCTCCAACAGACGGCTGTGGATCCTGATTTTTGTGCACAGTTGTTGTTCACGGACAAATGCACATTCTCACGCGAAGGTATTTTGAATATCCACAATTATCATGTGTGGGCAAATGAAAACCCACTCACAATACACCCACGTTAGTTTCAGCGACGTTTCGCGGTCAATATTTGGGCCGGAATCGTTCAAGATCATTTAATTGGGCCATACCTACTGCCAACAAGACTGGATGGAGATTCATACCTTGTGTTTCTACAAGAGGTGTAGCCAGAACTATTAAATCGCGTTCCAACACCCATCAAACAAAGCATGTGGTTCCAACACGACGGGGCACCAGCCCATTACAGAGTGGGTGTCCGTAACGCCCTGAATATTATGTATCCGGGGCGATGAATAGGTCGTGGCGGTCCAATCAACTGGCCGGCTCGTTCACCCGATTTGTCATGTCTTGACTTTTTCTTGTGGGGTCATATGAAGAGCGTGTAATCTATGAAGATGGTCCCGTAGATTCAGCTGAAGACCTTGTTGCCCGGATATCAGTAGCTGAGGCCACCATAAGAGAGATGCCTTGTGTTTTCGCCGATGTACGGAGGTCGATCCATCGACGGCTTGAAGCCTGCGTTCTTGTTGGAGGCCGCAATTTTGAACAATTACTGTGATGGAGTACCTCTTGTTGTTTATTTTCATTTTGTTGAAACAAGTGTTTTTCTTCCTTTTATTGGTTTCTTTTCATTCCATCTCTGTCTGTTTTGTTTTGCATTATTTTGTTATTATTTTGCTCATTACACAATCGTTTAAAATTAATAAATAAATGCATTAATTAATGAATGTTGTTTGTTTTGATGTGTACTATCACCTCTTAAAGTTTGCTTCATCACTTATTATTTTGCTCATTACATACGATCGTTTAAAATTCAACCCCCTCAAAACAGTTAAATTTGCTCCACTTAACCGCTGCCGATGATTCCAATTATGAGCTCAAAATTTAAGTTAAGGTCTGAGCTTTAGCAAACATTTAAAACAGTTTAAAAAAAAAACGGTAAAAAAGTAGTTTTTCGGTACTCCAAAGTCTAGAGCGCCCTCTACCGACATTTTTAGAACTTTGTCTTTAAATATTTTTTTTTAAAGAAAATACTAATTTAAAGAATGATTTCAGCGAAAACCGCAAATAAATCGACTTATATTTCCCTTTTTTATGATCATTTGCAATTTGGGACCCTAAACTTTGATGGCGCCTATCTCCTTTGGAATACGTCTGGGACCCTTGGTTTCCTATTTACTATTACTCGTCTTGATGTGTTCTATCACCCCCTAGCGTTTGTACTATGAGTTTAGAGACACCCTGTATAAGCGGTAGACATCAGTGGAATGTATACTTCAAAACGCGTTTTCGAAATTAGAATGGGAAGGTGTAAATATATAAGTGATTTTGAAAGTAATGTAACAGTTGGAGCTTGTTAAGATGGAACATAATATTTCAAAGGGATAATTTTTAATGCTTTAAATGAAAGGTTGCGCACCATAAATACAAGATTCAAGCAAAATCTTTAACTTTTGGCCAGAAAATGACAATGGTAGTACGTGATAAGTATAGGCTATAAAGAACAATGTCACGTTATATGAGTACAATAATGTCTTTAATGACATCGAAACTCAAAGTCTGATCCTTAACAAACATAAAGGCAAGGGGTTTCGAAAATTCTCTCTTTTTAATGTTTTAGATCTGAGGAATAAGTCTTATTCTCCTCGGGATTATTGGAGTATAAGGCCTCATGTACGATAAGAGCGGCGAGCGGTGAAAGACTTGCGGCATTTCGAGCGAGTAAGTTGTTCTGGTTACAATGAGAGTGAAGGCGGTATTTTCCCATCAATTCCTGAAGTGACGTCATCCAGCGAACTAGCTGAGTGCTTCATTTTGAGAGATTATCACATACAAATGATGTATCTAAAAGTATCTAAATGAAGTATCTAAAACCAAAATTGTTTTGTAGTGGTGAGATTATCACAAAACATCACATAAACATAAGTTTTTGAAAAAAAAATAAAATAACATTTCAAATTTTAACCTTTTTAATACTTGAGGAACAACATCCACCGTTCTATTGTTCTCTCGGTCTGCCGCTGGTCGGACACCGCTCGTAGAGTACGCGACGCCTTAGACTGCTGCACCAGGTTTTTTTTTTTGGTACTGCAGTGCATACCGATTACAAGTGTATTACTAATTATTGTATCCCAAATGCTCTTTCCGCGATAAGAGTTTTAGAATTTGATTACTACTTGAGAGTACTTGAGAGACAAGAGAGTATGTAGTAGTTTTTATTGCACTGCAGGGTTAGAGGTGACAACTTTTCTTCGAATTTTTCGTAGTTTTCCTTAGTGTTTACTTATTTCCCGTAATTTTTTCGAATTTTCTTAACTTAATAGTGAATTTTAAGGGGACTTGGTACCCTTTAGGCTTGGGCGATGTATCGATACATCTTCCAAAACCGGTGTGAAACCAACATCGTCAAACCGGTTTCACTATATTCCCCAAACCGATACATCACGATCTTTTTTGACGAGAGAGCGATACTTGCCTAGCACTTCAAGGAGGAAGAACCGTTGATGCCACGATTCACGCACGGTGTTTCTAAAATACTATAGAAACGTATTGAAACCGTCGACACAACACCGTTTGAGATACGATACTTCACCACATCGCAGTTAATCCTCCCAGCATATGCGCGGTGTATCCAAGACTGTAAAGAAAGTAGTGTAACAGCTACACCGCGCCGTTTGAGACGATTTCCATTTGCTGGGGCGATACTACATCCGCATCGTGATAGCATCCACCTTCGATATTCACATTTTAGGTCTCGCGTTTATTTCCTATTTTGTTTTTACAGCTGAGTATTGAAATTACTCGGTGGTTTTCAGGCGCCAGTTGTCTAGTAATATTGGAGATTCTATGAAAGAAGTATTCCTATTATTGTTTGAACATTTTTGTTGTTGTTGTTCCCTCAACTCTTGAAAAACGTTTTGATTTTTATTCAGTTTGTCATCAGATATAAAACCTTGATATTCTATTTTTGGAATTCAATCCAGTATTTCCTAAACTTTTGACGTTTCATTTTTGATTTTTTTTTTCCTTCCATTTTTTCTGTAAGTTGGAAGAAATAAAATATAACATTTTGTATTTTTAAATCTTTTATTTCAGGATTTTTTATATTTAACATTTTTACCCTTTGAGAGCTTTGCTTTATTTATTAACTCAAGGGGATTGCGGTATTCTAGCGGGGTAATTTCTGTCTAGTTCTTATCTAGTTAAGATAATCAGGTTATTTATTACTATGATGGTTTGTTATATCTGCCAAAGTCAATATAGACTATAGCGCATGGACTAATTACAGTTACTTCTCTAGTTTGATTGCTTAAATATTTATAAACAATTTTTTTTCCCCATTTACGTTGAAGGATTTTCTCTTCTGACTCGTGTAAGTAAATAAACGTTTTATAATTTTTTTCAGTTCGTACAATTTTAATAAAGTTTATTTTCATAATATTAATTACTCAATCCAACGTTCCTTTTTAAAAATGCGGAAATGCAGATTTTTTAATAATTAAATATATGCAATAACTAAAGTAACATGTGCATTGCCAGGAAGTGCACTTGTCATCCCCCTCCCCCCATCCCCCTCCTTCCCTGGATAACAACAAAGTAAAATTTCATTTAGGTAGAGAAATTGAAAAATACGGATTAAACCAATATAATAAAAAATAACCCCCTTGAGTCCTTTATGTATTCCCCAGAAAGTAATCCTGTCGCTGCTCATGTTATTTAAAATAAACTTCTATACATGAATTCAATAAAATGTTGCAAAGCTAAGTAAGCATAATTTTCGGCTACATAGCGTGTTATGAAAACGTTGTTTTATAGTATTTTGCAAAAAAAATAATATAGTTAACATCGTGATGTATCGTGACATCGTGATGTTTGCTTCCCAATATATCGCGATGCAGAAATTTTAACATCGCCCAGGCCTAGTACCTTTCATTTTTTTTTTTTTTTTTTTTTTTTTTATTTTTTTATTTAAGCCTTTAAAATTATAATTTTTACATACTTGGAAGTATTGCTAAGTAAAAACTAAATATTATTAAAAAAAGAAAGTTCACATAGTGCTCTAAATTTTAAAAAATTCATCAAACTTCAAATTCTATCATTTTTATTTTTAAATATTTTTTTTTTCTGATATTTTAAAAAAAAAATTCCTAGTAATATACTCTTAAGTTTTTAGGCATCGGATTTAGAATAAATAAAATAATTTTCGAGAAAAATGAAAATTACTATACCTTTAGGTAAAAAAAAGTGTAAAAAACAGGTATTTTTCAACATTTAAGTTTGTAAAAAAAAAGTTTATTATTTTATTCAAAAATCCATGTCTATATTTGTCAAATAGATATTAAGAATGGCACACAAAAAATTCAAGTAATTTAATTCATATTTGCTACAGTTTTAGCATTTTGTGTAAGGTGGGAATTTCAAAAATCACGAACTGTGAAAAATGCGTTCGAACCATTGAAGGAGTTATTGCAGAAATGCTCAATTCTCCATAAAAGTATAGTTTTTCTACAATTGCAGTTTTCGGATCAGCTCAAAAACTATAAACTCAGCTCAAAGATTATAAACACGCAAAAAAAAAAGAAAATTTGCATTTTTGTTATTTTTTTGTGAAAACAAGGGGTACCAAATCCCTTTAAGGGATTTTTACGATTTTAAGGACATTCTTTAAAACCAACAAAAAAGGCCACGTGAAATATCTTTTTTTCAGTCTTTTACCAATATTCTTGAAGTTCACCAATATTTTTGTTGTTTTCACTGATAGACTGAGAGGCAACTGCAATTTTTGGACCCCATCGAACATCATTCTGAATTTTTTATAGAAATTAGAGAAAAGTGAGTAGATTACGAATCCACTGGTCTGCCGTGGCAAAAATGGCCGAAACTGGTCAAAAATCGACTTTTAGTAAGTTGAACTAAATCCAATTGCCAAATGAGCCATAACTTTCCAAATAATGAGCATTTTTTTTATTTGGTAAACCTCACTCTTTAATGTTCAATTAAGATGGTTGCAGACGATTCAGATATCTGGCGACGGTCTACTTGCATCTATAAAAATTGAGCCAAGTTGGCAAAAAATATTACGTCAATTACGACGTAACTGATGTCGCCAATTTGGCTTATTTTTAAAAGATACAAGTTTTCCCAGCCAAACATCAGAAATCGTTTGCGCTTTTTCTTATTGAAAATAAAATGAAGTGGGTTGCCAGACGAATAAGTTTGTTCTATTTTCGGCAAGTTATGATATATTTGGCAATCGGATTTTAGTTCAACTCATTCCAGGTCGATTATTGATCAGTTTCGGCCATTTTTGCCACGGCAGACCAGTGGATTCCTAATCTACTCACTTTTCTCCAATTGCTAAAAAAAATTCAGAATGATGTTCGATGGGGTCCAAAAATTTCAGTCGCCTCTCGGACTATGAGTATTTAACTGATGTAATAGTTGCTATTGTATCTCGTATTCATTAATCTTATTCTAAGAGTATTAGACTTGGCTAAAACGTAAAAAGAAGTAAAAATCCGTAAAAACCAAAACAAATCTACAGAAAAGTAGACATCTCTTTAGCGTATATAAATTAGATAAGTTCAGTGAAAGAAATAATTCACTCTATGAACAGTCAGTTGGTTTAGTAATACGCTTACGAATATTTCGTGTATAACCACATCTAAATATTGATTATTATTCCTTGCTGTTAAGCCAAAAAGGAACGGAATTAATTAAAACGAAAGAAACATACGTTCCAAGTTTCCCTCGCGGTGATAAACGAACACAAATTTCACTGTCGAGTTTTAATAACATGGCCGGTGAAAACGGGAAACAAGTTTTCAGACGAAAAGAAAATTTAATAACATGCTTTTAGAATGAAACTTTTGCGCATTCGGATGAAAAATAAAAGGTCTTTTATTCTAAAGAAAGTTAGGTTTTGTTGTTTTCCTTCTTTTTCGTTTGGTGTTTTAATCCTTCCTTCAAAAAAGACCGCTCTGTCCGAGATGGTGGTTTTAATCTCGAAAAGCATTTTCATTTTGTTTTGAGGTATTCGGAAGGAAAGGCAAGACTTGAACGAAGTATCACATTTTTGGACACTTAGCGATAAGACGCTTGAAAATGTTAAGAAGAATCGTTTGATTTTAATGAAACTAAAACCCCTAACTTATAGTATTAAAATTTATCTCCCGTGCACATAGATTATTTTTAATATTATTAAATCCTAGTGTTAAATTTAAAATACTTCAGTTAGAATTAAAAGCCGCATCTAAAATCAGTAAAGTTAAGCAGAGGATAAATCATGAGATTGTTGCAACTTTTATAGTTACTACAAGAACTACAGTATCATTCTTTTTAATTCCATTTATTTTACGGCGCAGTATGGCCCTCGTGAAGCCCTTGCGCCAGAAATCTAACCAACCAACCAACTAATCGACCATTTTATTTTCCTAGTTATAGTTACATAAGATAAAATAGTTTATAGTTACTATAAGAACTACATTATCATTCTTTTCAATTCCATTTCATTTTCAAATAAAAAAAAAGTTTAAAAAAAAAAAAAAAAAAATTCAAATAATTTTTGTTACAGCGAGTGTAAAACTCTTTATCAGTATCCATTTGGCCAGTACAAATTTCCACAGTACCCCTGTGTCGCATATAGAGTGAAGAAAATCGAAACCAAGTTTTCATACCATTACTGACTTGTAAATGTAAGAGCCAATATTTTCAAACGACTATTTAGTTGTAGTAAAATTCTTTTTTTTTAAATCTGTATCATAATTGTAAAATAATTAAACAAAAAATAGTTTTTAGTGTAAATCCTTTACATGCATTGTAAACTTTTTCATGCAATTGTAAATTATTTAAGCAATTTTTAGGTTAAATCGAGTTTTTAAAGTGTTTGTCCACTACGAAGAAAACCATCTATTGCATGCCATTAACTGAATTTTTTACCACAAAACTTAATAGTATACATTGTTATCGATAACGAGTTTATTTCTCAAGTCTAACTTCGATTAGAGGACCGTAATTAAGTTGATTAATCCTCCATAGTGGAAATAGAAACATTTGTAAAAGAGGACTTTTAGTGATAGAATGCTCTTTCATCGCCAACGAGTCTATATGCAAAGTTTTAGATCGATTGGAAGGCTGCAAGTTAATCGGTCCTCCGAATCTCCAAAAGAAACGTGTGTTAAAGTGGCCATTTAGTGATAAACTCAAAAACTTGATAGAATGAATTGCCATCGACAGCGTGTCCATCTGCCAAGTTTAAACTCCATTGCAAGACAGCTAGTGGGTTTATTAGCTCTCGGAAGATTTCGTCATAGACACACAAATAAACCCATAAAATCGAAGTTATTATAAAGTATTTAAAAATCGTAAGTTGAACAGCATATTATTTAGAACTTGTGTTTAAAAAAGACTCGTATGTTCTTTGTTTACGGGTACTTTTCCGTTTCATATTTTTTATTCAAGACTTAGGATTAAAGTTTATACTAAAGTCTAAGTTTTAAACCATTTTACGTTGCAGAGATAGAAGCACAGACATACGTGTGGATAGTATTTTAAGTATTTTGCCCTTATGAACAGCGCAAAAATATATTATACATCCCAACTTTTGAAAAGACGGATAATCATTTGCTCTCTGTATCTAAAGACCTTGATGAAAATACTGAGGTTGAGGAACATGGTCAAACATGGAGGACATATGTCACGGTTTTCATAGAAATATCTCGTGTATTTGAAATATACTTAAACAGAGATTAAAACACTCGATGCTTTTGAAAGTTAACTAGTCTTAGAACGATTTTTAACTTAATTCTGTACTTGATGCAGCTTTTTTCCCTTCCATTCGCATTCCAAGATGGCAGTTTTTAATTCCTTAATATACTCCGTGTATTAAATGTAGTCTCCAAAGGAGAGTCAATTTAAAGGAAGAATAAGCTTCGTTTCTAGACCTTATGTCTAATCTATCTATTCAGGACCCACTTAATTTAAGTAAAATTTACAATGTTGTTTAAATTGAGGGCTCATTTTTAGTTCTTAAAACAAAATTTACTAAATGTAATTTTTGCTACAATAAATTAAATCGCAATAACTTAATACCATACATTGTATAAAAAAATTTGTACTCATAGTCCGGGAGGCGACAGCAAGTTTAGGTAATCCATCGAACATCATTCTGAATTTTTTTATAGAATGTGGAGAAAAATGAGTAGACTACGAATCCACTGGTCTACCGTAGCAAAAATGGCCGATCAAAAATTGACTTTGAATGAGTTGAACTAAAATCCGATTGTCAAATATGTCATAACTTGCTAAAAAGCGAAGCCTTTTTCGCCTGGTAACCAACCACACTTTGATTTTTAATTAAAAAAAAAAAAAAAAGGCAAACGATTTCTGATCTCTGGCTCGGAAAACTTGCATCTTTTAAAAGTAAGATAAATTCACTACATTAGTTACGTCATCAATGACGTAATATTTATTGCCAACTTGGCTCATTTGTAAAAGATGCAAGTAAGCCGTCGCCAGACTTCTGAATCGTCTGCAACCTTCTTAATTGAAAATTGAAAAGCGATGGGTTACCACATAAAAAAGAATGCTCATTGTTTGGCAAGTTACGGCGTATTTGGCTATCTGATTTCATTCATCTCATTCCAAGTCGATTTTTGACCAGTTTCGGCCATTTTTGCCACGGTAGACCAGTGGATTCGTAATCTACTCACTTTTCTCCACATTCTGTAAAATTCAGATTGATGTTCGATGGGATAACTAAACTTGCAGTTGCATCTCAGTATGTGACTTTAAAACGGCACAACTTTGGGAGTCGGAAAGAAGAGACAGGTGATATGTGGGATAGACAGGTGTGGAATTTTGAATACATCGGGTTACAAAATTAGTTACAATACTGAAATGTTGCTGCAATTTGTTGTTGCTACAATATAGAGGAATAAGTTTATAGTTTCCCTCGTGAAAAAGTGCCTTATGATCCCTTTAGTGAACTATGCAGCCCAAACGGAAACTTTTGCAGAATGCAGTGGAGTTTTGAAGACACAGACGGGTTTTTCAGTACCCTATATTCAACAGTTTTATGTATTGATAAATTTTGTTAAAATGAAAATAGGTCTTATTGACAAACCATATGCAGTTGCCAACAAATTTATTTCCATCAAATTTGCTTCCATCAAATTTGTTTCTATCAAACTTGCTTCCATCAAATTTGTTTCTATCAAACTTGCTTCCATCAAATTTGTTTCCATCAAATTAGCTTTCATCAAATATTTTTTAGAACCGATGTATTTAAAATTCTATATCAGTCTATCCAACATACCTCTTGTCTCTTCTTTCTATATCTCACAGTTTCGCAGTTATGTCATTTGAAATATATAGATTTCTTTCTAAAAGATCCTATGTATTTATAGCTTCAATCGTATTTATGCGTCATTTGATCCCCAGTTTTTCAGCAATACACTACATTTTTAAATTTAGAAATAAAATTTAGAATACAATATTTTTTTAAATATTTTTATTAGGATGATAGTTTATAAGCAATCTGAAACAAATAAATAAAAAATTATTTAAAATTTTTTTATATTTGAATCAGAAATATAATTTAAAAAGATTAAAATAGATTTTTACCGCAATTTTTTTTTCCTGGATGTAAAAAAATTTACAACTTGAAACATTTTGGAAACTGGAAGTATTTTCAAAGATATTGCTCTAACGATTTTTATTCGCTGTACTAATGCTTTAAAGGTGTTCTAAACATCCTAATCCCCGGAATTTCCATAAAATTGCGATAAAAAAAAGTAAAAAGCGGAAAAACAAATGTCTTTAAAACAGAGATCTTCTTCCTTAAGCATCGCCCATAAACTTTTGTTTCTCCTTTACAACAGAGCATAATGTAGAATTTATTGATAAAAAATTGCAAGTATCGAAATTTAATTTTTTTTTGCCAATGTAATAATTATCACCAAAAAAAATATTGCTAAACTGACCATTTTTTTTTCTCAAATAATCAAAAAATGAAAACGAAAATGGTATATTACACCAATCTATATCAAATTTAAAAGCACAGACCAATATTAAATTCAATTGAAAGTTGTACGATGTTCCACACCTCTATAGTTTCCATTTGAACAACCCCCACACAAAAATCTATGATGCTGTGCGTTTCTCAAAATTGTTATGTAAAAAAAAAACATGACGCAAAGTAACTACTCTGGTTCGAAACCATTTAGCTAACGAGCTTTTCGCCGAAAGTAATTTCTATGCATGGGTTTATCGTCTCGTCGATTGGTGTTCGGAAGGAACTTCGATTTGGCCATTAATTAACATTCTCTAATCGAAAGTTGCTGCTAATTTTCCTAATTGCCGTGTCAAGAGAGCTCAGTTTATTCGAGTGTATTTTAGCGATGGAAATGTAAGTTATAGCTCGCTAAAAATCTTTCTTATCTAGTAATGCATTTATCAGCACAGTTGTAAGAAGTTAAGATATACGTAAAATTGATAGCGGGAGTAGATTGTTTGAGAAATGATATGTAACGTTATATTTGTTACAAAATATTGTTATGTTCTTAGGGTAATTAGGAGATGGTGTTCTGTTGTAAGATAGGTATCAAAGACGAATTCATTAATATCTTAAAAAGTTCAGTATTTGGATACTTTTTCACCTATATAAATAAGTTTAAGAACGCAATTTTTTATTATCAATAAACGTAAAATATATTTATTGCATCGTACTGGGGAAAAAAAGAAAAAAAAAAAAAAAAACGGTCAGTTTGGTAAAATTTTGGCGATAATTATTACATTTCCAAAAAAAAAACAAAAAAAAAAAAAAAAAAAAAAAAAAAAAAACCTCAAAACGGCAAAATTGGCGATACTTTTTTTTTTTAATAATTATTGCGTAATCCTTTCGACCAAGTTAAGCAGAGGAAAAACAATCGTTAGTGGACATTGCTCAACGGAGGAAAACTGTCTTAAACACATTCGTCTTTCAATTTTTTTATGCCTGGAGGAATTTCGGGGGCGAGGACGATCAGAAGACGTTAAAAATTAATTACCGCAGCGATTCTCATCATTATAATGGCTAAAAAAAAATAGCTATCTTGTGCGCATGAGCAATTTTTACGAAAACCTTAACGCCAGATCCCATGGTCAGCTCTAACATGTATGTAAAAGTTAAACATTGTAGGTCAATCTGAACGGAAGTTATGCTCACCACAGACATTTTTATAAACCACTTTTTATAACTCGGTACGTTCCAACATGTAGAATTGGAAGAAAAATAGTAATTTTTCAACTGAATGCAACATTTTTATTACCCTTTGTTAGCATATGGGTAATTGAGAGTAATAAATTTGTTTGTAGGAATTATTAAAAAATATATGAAAATGTGATTGCTTTGCTCTTGTGGGATTTTTTTTTTTTTTTTTTTAAATTTACGAATGACGAAACTACATCTAGACATACATAAATCCCTTGATATATCTATAAATCGTAAAATTTCTCTGTTTCCCATTTTTGCAGGACACTCCGGTTAAGGTCATCCGCGGAAAAAACAAAACCATGCTTTGTCAAAAACTATTTAGCGAATAATAGTTGACCAATTTATTGGTCAGATTAAAGAGGTTAACTTAAAAAGAATCGGGCAGTGCAACTGCCCCTAGCTGGCGTAAGCAGATTACCGGGGGAGAAAAAAATCGATTCTGACGTATCGGAAAAGAATCGATCTTCTTAAATTCATTCCGGTCATCTTGATGGAATTTATGGAAAGGGATTTAGAATAGAAGTAAGACAAATGACGAATCAGCGATCGGAAGGGAGTTGCGGATTGGCGTAGTTTATGGCTACCCGTTATGAGTGCTGGGGCATTTTATGGTTTACCCCAAAAGCAGAAATATTGATAGAATAGCAGTTGTTGCGGGAAGGCTGATGTTTATCGCTCTGGCTGTGTTGATTGCCGAAATAACGACCCGAGTCGTTTCTTCGACACTTGGAGATAACTTTTCGTTTGGGTCCATAATGGATTTTTATTGCACACTTTGTACGGAGTTGGGAGAGGGAATGGGTTAGCAATGAGATGTAGTAATCGATGTTTTTATGGTGTAGGTAATCAGGATGATTGGCTTTATTCCTTCGAAATTTTCAGTGTTTTCAGTAGTGTTTTTGTTGAGGGTTCCAAATAAAAGTGTCAAGCTTTTTTTGCGAGCAAATAAATGCAAATACTGAAAACGTCTTACTTTTTTCTCAGGCTTTGAATGGATTACAATAAATGATTTTGGTTTTAGATTGAATTATATGAGAGTTCATGCAAAACAGACGACTACCAGAAGATATTAGTTAGGATGTATGGAACCATGTATTCTGTGTTGATAGTACTGACCATAGGTACTGGAACAAAAAAAAAACGAGTCGTTTTTTTACTTTTGTTAAAAAACATAAATTTTTCAATGGCAGCTACCTTATGCGCATGTGCAATTTTGACAAAAACCATAATTTCAAGCAAGTCTCAAGGCTACCACTGATTCGAGCAAAAGTTGTACATCTTAGGTCAATCTGTTCGGAAGTTATGCTGATCGCAGACAGCATAATTTATAATAATGTCAGCAGGAAGTTATGCTGATCCCACACAAGCATTTTTATCTCGACGACTTCCTTGGAGTCAGTCAGTTACAAAACGTGTAGATATGTTATCAGTTACAAACGTGTATATATATATATATATATATATATATATATATATATATATATATATATATATATATATATATATATATATATATATATATATATATATATATATATATATATATATATATTTTTTTTTTTTTTTTTTTGTGGACCTAATGCAAGACTTTCATTACCTTATGTTAACATATGGGTAATTTCATCGTAAAATTCAGTTTTATAAACATGAAATTAATAATTTATGATAAATGTTGGTATACTCACTTGATCATAGTCAGGCAGTAACCAAGCATCCGTATTCTGTAAAGACAAAAAAAAAATTGTGAGTTAACACAGAGAAAAGTATACATTTTATTTTTCTAAAAATAGATTTTTGAATGGTTAGTCAAAAGTAAATATACTCGTTTAGAATTTAAAAAAATATTCGTTGTTATTGGATGGTGAAATAGTAGGTAATATGAAAAAATAGAGTTGAATAAATAATTCAATTCTTATACGATACTAAATTTGGAGTAGAACAAAAATTAAAAATAAACGAATAACTAACACGAACTTTTATCTTTAAAACTTTACTGTAGCCGTATTTAAATCTCATTAGTTAAGAATACCATTTCATTTTAGCCCTTATAAGCGTGCATTTTTTTTTTTTAATAATCAAATAAAAATATTTCATAAGATTAAAAAATCTCATTAAAATGGAAATAAAAAGTTCAAGGTTTATTAAAAACTATTTTATTTCTCTGATTAGGAGTTTAGAGTAAACATTTTTTTTTTTTTTTTTTTTTTTTAATTCAACCTTCTGTTGCACACAGTGAGATAGTTTAACCACAAACTTAAAGAAATCTTTAATAAAACAAAATTGCATTTTTTAATGCAGTAGCAGTAGCTTGATTAGTATAAGCATACTTCGTAATTTAAAAATGAAGTAAATATCAGGGTTTCGCAATCAAACCCTAAAACTCTTTTAATTTTCTGTATTTTTTCTAATAGGGAATATGTAAAATAGATAAAAAACAAAATCAAATTACAGTAAACAAGATTTACTTCGCATTTAAAATTTTTATTTCAAGTATTTCCACGGAAATGATAATAAAAAATAATAATAGGATTAGTTGAAAGAGTAATTATCTTTACTCGAATACGAATTCTTATAAGATTTTTTTTCTTCTTTTTGCGATAGAAATAGAAAATACTGTTGTTTAATTAAAAGTTTATTTTTCATTTCCAAAATTAAGAAACGCCTTTCGAAAACAGATATTCGCCACAAAATTTGTTTTTTATTATCTTTTCGATTTTAATGATTTAGAAAACTTTCTTCTCCTTTTTCTAACGTTCTAAACACGTAAAAGGTTTATTTTATTATAAATTTGGTACTTAAAATATTGAAAAGAAAGCATATATCATGATTGATTTGCATTTCGTGTAGGCACAGTTTCACGCAAAAAACTAATTGAAAATTAACTGAAATCGATTTTAATTAGCGACCCAAAATTATTAGAAGCACAATTTTATTTGATAAGTTTTTGGTTATTTTATACTGTTTTTAATTTTTCATACTTACGAAGAACTGAAGTTGTTTGAAAACAGAACTTATTTTAATTAAAACTTCATAATCGTTTTCTTTCCATGCTTTAAATAAATTATTTATCTGTCAGATGTTTATAAAACTTGTCAGACGAGTATTTGGTAAGTGTTAATAAACATTTCAAAAATATTTAACATTACAATAAAACCTTGTTGAAATAGCATATTTAGCTCTAATATGTCGGGCTATAAAAAAAAAAGGAAAGAAAAAATAACATAACCTATAAAATAAAGAATTTTTTCATTCAAACATTCCCTATACTAAAATTATTCGTTCTTAATATAAAACTTTTCGTTATTTAATAGACAAGACGTATTTTAGTCACAGTTACTACTCTTAAATTAATCAAACGATTTCTAAGATCAATGCGTCATATGAAAGGGATTAGAACTGTACATATACCGAAATGTACCAAAAGTGAAAAAAAATATTTTATTAATTAATTTAACAATATTTTTCAATATTGCGTCATTGAACATGCCTCTATTATGACAGTGGTTTCGGATAATCTGGAAGGAAACATCTTGTGGTGATGCAATGAGTTCGTTCACCTTTCTTTGTGCGACAACCATTTTGAAACTTTGAACCCAAGTGAAACTTTCGTTTACAAACTAAAACCAAAATGTGTCAATCAAAATTCTTGACAAATGAAAATATTTTCAAAAGTTAACTTAGCCAATCACAGCACGAAGAAGGTGGAGTCAATTCATCCCTCCCAGAGAACCGAACCGAACGGACACACTTCTGAAATCGGATACCAATGCGAAAGGACCCGAGTTCCTTTCTTCTTTAAGTTTCTTTTCATTGTTTAATGTAGCATATGTTGTGTGGAATTAAATGTTTTAATATGCCCTCAACCTTCTGAATTCAATGATTCTAACCAGATCGCACCAAACACCAAAACGCCATAATCTAATAGAATTTGGGTTCCTTAGAATTCTGAGATCCAACCCGCATTTTTTAAATGTTCTTCTTCTTCTTCTTATCAAGGAGTATGGGGACTAAGGCACTTTTGCTTAAGCATTTTGTACCAACCCCATATCCCGTACAGATCGGTAGTGGGCAGTACTGCACAGGATGTAAGCGCACACTCGCAAGAGGGAGTGCACAAGTCTACCTATAGCCGCCGAAGAGTTCATTTCTACCTCTTTCGGTAGCTATCCGGTAGATGGCAGCACTACCGACCGTATGTAGAACTTCTTAATTTAGAGGCAATACCAAGCAGAAGATTCCACCAGAAGACTTGGCTTTGCCACCCCCAGAGGTATTGATTTGTATGGGAACTTAGAGTACTTTGCGACCATGACTGATTTAACGTGCTCCAGTCACCATTAGCGAACACGGCGGTCTTTAGTAGGTCCCAGGCCCGAACTCGCAACCTCAGGACTCGCAACCTTCTAGTTGCGAGAACGATACTCTCCCGACTGGGCTACGCGGCCCCTTTTAAATGTTAATAACTGCTCATTCGATTTGTTTCAACTAATTGTTGTTTTTGTTAGGCATTGAGAGTCGTTTGAAAGTGTTCATTAAGTACATCTGCACATTTAGAAGCTTCTAATAGAGATAAAAGCTGGACATAATTTATACTAGCTATTTCACGCTTTATTGAGTGAGAATTGAATGTTGGTACAGACAGAAGTGGGAAAAGAAAAGTGGGGGGATGCTCAAAAGTTGGTGACAAGTGCACCCCTCCCTGCGATAAATGTTATAATTTCGTATCTTATAATAAAAATATTAACTAGTAAAGAAATAAATTATACTTATTAATACTAATTTTGAACAAAGGTCTAAAATGTATTATTATTTTAATTAATATTCTAAGACTTAGTTTTTTTACTTGGAAGCAACAGATAAAGTGAAGTAATAATTCAACATTATATACATAACTGGTTATTTAGATTTAGATAGTGCTTCCAAATTTGCATACTTTCATGAAATTAAATTAATAGAGAATTCTAAAAAAAAAATATAGATTTTTTTTTAAAAATAGCTTGTTTTTATAAGAAACAAGGATAGAAATTTAACTTAAAAGAAAGTTTCTCCAGAGTTAAAAGTTGATCAAGTGTAACAGTATATGTTTATAAAAATACTTATATCTTTATACAAAGTAGTATAATACATTTTTATAACAGTTTGGTATATTTACACAATAATTTTTTTTATATTTGAAAACTTTATATTTAAAGGCTAATGTTATTTTTCTTTAGTAGTTTTTAGACGGATTGAGAGTTTTTAAGAGTGGGGGAATGGATTTCTGTGTTTTTAGAAGTGGGGGACGCATGGGTATTTTCTTGAAAAGTGGGGGGACCCGTCACCCCGCGTCTAACCACACTTCTTGCATTGGGTACAGATGTATTTTACCATCTACCATTTTCGTCATACAAAAAATATCGCCAAGTGGTACAATAATGATCGGTTAAATGGTGAAATAAAAAACACTGTGGGTCTTGGTTGGTTGTTTTCAGATTATCTTGCGCCGTCAGCAACACGAGGGCTATAATGCGCCGAAACATTCGTCATTAGACAAGCCAACATACATTTACAAACACCCATGCCTAACACGGGACTCGAACCCTCAACCTCGCGGTCTAGAGGCTAGCACGCTAACCACTATACCGTTTGGTCGGCCACTGTGGGTCTATATAACTCCATTTCACATAGTAGTTTCGTATTTAGGATTACTAATAGCTTAGGCACTTTAAAATTTTTGACCACAATACCTGGCAAAGTATTGTTGTAAAGAATATTTTTCACTTTCCATTGCAATATACTTACATAGGATAATGGAAGTATTGCATTCGTTTTTTTTTTCTTTTCTTCTTCTTCTTCTTGTATTTCTACACGTTTTGGAATATGCGGAGTTCTAAAAAGTGATTTAAAAAATGTTTGTGAGTCTGTGGTCAGCATAACTCTCAAAAGGATGGACCAACGGTGTTCAATTTTTGTCTACGGGTTAGTGATGATCATGGGACAGATCAGGTTTTTGTCGAAATTGTGCATACGCAGGAGTTATCTGTCATTGAAATTTTTTTGTTTTTCAGCAATTGTAAAAGAATGAATCGACGTGGTATAGTCTTTTAAGTATCTCTATCTCCACCTCCGAAAATGCCGTAGAAATGCGATAAAAAAGCAAAAAGTTGAAAAATGAATGTTTTTAACACAGAGTTCTCTTCCTTTAAGCATACCTAATCAATGAGCGTTTCTACACTGTTTCACTTACAAGAAAAGATAATGTAATAATCATCGAAAAACATATCGCTAAATTCATCGATTTGGCGCGGGGTTATTAGTCAATGGAAAAATTATCGCCCAAAATATCGCCAAACTCGTTATATATATGTTACCGTTAAAGTATATAATGCAGTTATTTCATAGAATACTTAGCTATTCCATGAGATAACTGATCGTGTCCGTTAAAGTGTGTAATATGTTATTAATTTGACACTTTAACGAGTTATTCTATGAAATAACTAGGTATTCTCTAAATTAACTAATGAGAGACAGTTAAAGTGTAAAATAAACAATTTATCTAAAATGAAATTAAACTAATGATAGACAATTAAACTGAAAAAGAAGCAATTAATCTAATTTATGCAGCGTATAAATGGTATTTATGGAAACGTGCCATAAAATCATTTGTTACAACAAGGATTACTAAAATGACACTTGGAATTACAAAGAACATTATTTCTAAAACAAAAACATTTTTTGTTGACACACTGGGTTTTACACAAACATTTTTAAAATACCTGAACAATACCTAAACTTTGAGCTGTAGCAACAGACCGGAGCGATATTTCTACAATCGTGCGAGATATATGATATCGATTATTTTACACTTTAACGGGCTGCAGATCGTTATTCTATGAAATAACTAGATAAACCATGAAATACAAGAGAGTTTTACACTTTAACGGACACGATCAGTTATTTCATGGAATAACTAGGTATTCTATGAAATAACTGCATTATATACTTTAACGGTAACAGATATAATATATATATATATATATATATATATATATATATATATATATATATATATATATATATGAAAACGAATATATATATATGAAAATATGAAAACGGTCAATTGCACCAATCATTGTAAATTTTAAATGAAGCGACCAGTATTAAGTATAATTTAATGTTGTGGGATGTTCCACACACCTAGTTGTTCCACACACCTAGTACACTTCAACTGAAACAAATCGTCTGTTTACAAAAACCCTTACAAAGATTTAATACATTTTTACTTTCAATACTAAACTAATTATACTTCGAAATGAGCCAGTTATTAATCAAAAATAATCATTAATCCTTGTTAACCCTCAACAGAACTAAGTCAGCATTCCCTTTCCGAAAGCGAAATTTATTTTTGTCGATTTATTATTTTCGAGAATCCACCACAGACAATGCAATCTCATCAATCCTTAAATATATAAGAAAGGGAGGCCATAATTTATTAGAGTTTTTGAAATTGGTGCTCTCTTCCAATTCGCTGCCTCGTCAACCATCGAACGCAGCTGTCGATGACAAGTCAATAGGAGAACTCTCTAAGGAGGCTATATTTTTTGTACCAAACAAGTAATGAGATTTTTTTTTTGTCGCAGAAAGATATTGCGTTTTTACTCTGAAGATAAATTTGGAAATATTTTGTATTATTTACACCATACTTTCAATTGGTTTTGTCGCACTGTTTACTTTTTATAATTCAGTTTACTTGTACAATACGTTTAGATAATCTGATAAAAATAAGTTTTATTCGTTTTCTTATCTTTTATATTTTTTCTCCGTAGTGTTTTTTGTGACTATCACTTTTTAAGGGGGTATTCTGGTTTAGAAATTCGAAAAAAATCGATTTTTTGTGCATATTTTCATAGTATAACCCTTCAAGAAAATGTCCCTAAAAGGATTTTTCGAAATTCGAATTATTTTCGGAGTTACAGCTCATTTTGTGACGCGCCGACAAAATCGTTTCGCAGCCGGGTCGCGCCAGCAAACGAGGTCCGAGGTACGAGCTACTGAGGCTTCCAGGAAGCTAGAACTGCTAAATCATCTGAAAGAGCTTCACTAAACATGACATTTGAAGTCGAAGAAGGTACTTTGTACGGAGCAGGGATAGCTGATTAATAACAAGTGAGTATAAAACGTCAGTAAACGACTCCGACTGCGCGCGATTAGTCCTCAAACTTTAAACTCGTTTTTCTCGTAACTACTTTTCTGGAAACGGTGTGCATGATATCTTTAATTTTACTCAACCGATTCACTTGAAATTTTACACAGAGCTTCTTTATACATTATAGTATCGCACTACAAAGAGTTTAAAAAAAATAAATTTTTTTTTGTATTTTTAAAAAATTCTGAAAGACAAAAAAACAGGGAAAATACGAAACTTTTTTTTCAAACCACCGCCATTTGGTGAAAAAAAAATTTCTTTTTCAAAAACGTTTCGTAGTGCAATAACTACACCCTTCCTCTTTACGAATTATTCATGGATTTCCATTTCAGGTCATGGGAAGGATTTATATCCTGCACACCAGGACAAGCCATTTTTCCATCAGTCCCCACTTCGCCAACCTGCAGTTTTTTGAAATTTAATTTTTTTTCTTATATTATTAATGTTTTGTATTCTTAAAATATCAATAAAAAGCTTATATAAAATGTATAGTAAAAATATATTTTTTTTTTATCGCGTCCGAAAAAATACCTAAAATTCGGGCTTCTAAACCAGAATACCCCCTTAAATTCTTTATATTAACTTCGATTTTGTGTATAAGTGGGTGTGTGATTGGGTATGTCGATGGTGTGAAAATCTGCCGTGGTATAATTAACCCCCTTGCCGTCATTCAATCAGGCTGAAGCTTGGCAGATAGATTCGATGTCGATGACAATGCATTCTAAAGATTTTGGGGCTGAAACTGTCAGTAAAAGGTCGCTTTTTGGGAATACTAATAAACTAACATGAGGTCATCAAATCGCGTATTTAACCGACCATGAAGAAACTCTCCTGTTGCCAAGATTTTTTTAATAAATAAATAATAAAATTGTTTTAATCAGAATAAATAAAAGATGTTTGGATGTGTGTGCATAAATTCACGTTCATTTTTAATAAATATATTTTGAAACATAGTTTATTGCACATTTTGCTGATAGAAATGTTTTTAATATTTAAAATTAGATGCAAACACCAAGCACGGGCTGTTTACAGAATCGGCGTCATTTTAATGAATGAAAAAATTAGGAAAGAATATAAAGGATTTGTATCAAAAACTTTGTTTTTATAGATTATATTATTATCTCTTTATACAAAACTAAAATTAATAAATGATATATCAATTTAAAGTCTAAGATCATTGCCTCTGACTAATAGTTTATTTACAATTGCGCATTGCATTGTCTGTTTGGAAATCGAAGTTAAAAAAAAATTAATAATGATCCAACAATTTTGAGAAGTTGTAATAATAGAGTAGTTGGAAGAACTATAGAAATAAGGAAATATCAAGAAATTCGATTAAGTTGAGCTAACTTAAAGAATCGTGTATCTATCAGCACTAGAATCCAATATCCAATTATGATGGGCCGGCCAAACGGTGTAGTGGTTAGTGTGCTAGCTTCTATACCGCGAGTTTGCTTGTTCGAGTCCCGTGTTGGCATGGGTGTTTGTAAATGTATGTTGGCATGGGTGTTTGTAAATGTATGTTGGCTTGTCTAATGACGAATGTTTCGGCGCATTATTGCCCTCGTGTTGCTGACGGCGCCAGATAATCTGAAAACAACCAACAACCAACCAATTATGATGGACAGTCAAAAAAATAATTGCTCTAAGAAAACTAAAATCCACAGGCCAAGTAGTTTAAAAGTATTTTTTATGCAGGATGTCCGGGCTGAAACTACCCAAAATTTAAGACTTATTATTGCCGAACTGCCCTATAGAATGTAATAGACTGCTTCCCCGTAGATTATTAAAACGACTCCAATTTTTTTTTTTTTTAAACAAGAAAGAGATACATTTAAAGTTAATGTATGGTTAGGAGTGCACGTAAATGGTACGCGGTAACCGAGATAAAAGTGTTAAAGAATGAACAAATTTTTTTTTATTTGAATAGAAAGAACATTACACCAAGTTTTAATATCAATAGATTTCGATGTGTGCACCTTTTGTTGCACAGATAATATCTAAACGGTAATCCAGTTATCTCTAAGTGTTTTGTGGCATGATACGTATCTTCAACTCATCCACAGTTTTTATTTATACACAACCGATTTACATATTGACTTTAGATGTATTCATATTTTGTTTAAAAAAAAAAAAAAAAAAAAAAAAGATTGGTTTCCAATCTACGGAGAAACAGTCTATTATATTTTACAGGGTAGCTCCGAAACAATAAGCGATAAATATAGAATACTATTAACCCAGACACTCTGTATGTTGTATAACCAAAGAACACGATGGATATTAAACTAGGGGTGTGAAACATTGCACAACTTTCAAATACGCTAAATTACTAGTGCGGATTTATGTCATTTACCGTTTATACATTTTCATCATTCACTTAGAAAAAAAGGCCAGTTTGGCGATATTTTTTGCGATAATTCTTATATGGGTCTTTTTAAAAAAAAAAAAAATAATAATAATAATAAAAAAAAAATAAAAATAATAAAAAAAAAAAAAAAAAAAAAACTTTGCCAAAATTGTGCTTTTGGTGATATACTTTTCAATAATTCTTATATTATCCTTTCTTGTAAGTGAAACTGAGGAGAGGAGAAAAGTGATCGTTGAGGAGCTATGTTAAAGCAAAAAGAACTCTGCACTGAAGGGATTCGTTAAAGCCTTTTTATGGAAATTTCGGAGGTGGGGATGTTTAGAACACCTTGAAAGGCATTATCACAGCGATTTTGACCAAAATCGTTTGAGTCGTTCTTTATCAATCACTGACAAACGTGATTTTTTTCAATGGCAGCTACCTTATATGCATGCGCAATTTTGACGAAAACCTTAATGGTAGGTCCCACGGCCACCACCAACCCGCACACCAAATTTGAGCATTGAAGGTCAATTTGTTCGGGAGTTATGATGACCACAGGCACACATATAATTGAAAGTAAAAATATCTATGCAGGACAATCCAGTTACAGCTCAATACAGGGCCCCTGATTAGGAAAAGCTTCTTCAGCAACAAAGCAACTGTCATCATTATATCATCTTTTCTTTTCATGCCAAGTGACTCATAAGGTTTGAAGGAAAACAAAGAGTTCACCTTTGTTGGGCTTCGGTTGTAGTTCATTTTTGGTGTTTTAAACGCGAAGGTCAATTAAACCGAAGGGAATTTATGGAGCAACTTTAATGTTTTTCTGTCAGTTCCAAACAATAAAAGTTAAATTACACGATTAGCTAACTGCGGATACACGGGGGAAAAGTTTGGTGATCGCTATTCATTGAATTAGCAGATCTTCGTTAATTATTCGTTCAAACTTGCTTACAAGTGTGGTAAAAGTTTCATTTCTGCAAATGAATACAGCATAATTATGTCAAATTGAAAATCTAGTTTAGAGGGGCATCCGAAAGTAATCAGACATTTGAAACTGATAACTCTCAAACATGTGTTGGTGGTATTTTAGATTTATTTAGCGCAAGGTATAAACTGTGCCTTGAACGTGAGATGGTAGGGTATTCTCATTAACATTTATGAAAATTGTTAAGGAAAATTGAGGGCTTTCTACACAGTAGGTTCGGGGGGGGGGGGGGTGTCAATAGATGGCATCTTACATCAAGATAATATATATATATATAAAAATTGAAATATTGTTTCTATATTATGTTATATATATATATATATATATATATATATATATATATATATATATATATATATATATATATATATATATATATATATATATATATATACTGGGTGTCCCAGCGGGTAATGTTTACAACAAAGTCCAATAGATGGCGCTAGGTGCACGTGAGTGAAGCCAAACTTGGTGCGCATGCTTCGGTGAGTGGGCAATTGTAAATGTGATGTTCCTTCCTCTACCCGAAAAAATTTCTTGTGTGGTGTGCAATATCCTCGCAAGGTGTGTTTGGCCCTATTTTCATCGATGGAAGCGCAGCGAATTACAGAAAGTTCCTGGACGAGGAGTTCATCCCTTTTCTTCATGGTCATGACTTGGTCCAAGGTCATTGGTTTATGCAGGATGAAGCCAGACCACATCGTACGGCGGATGTTTTCGAGGTGCTCAATGAGCATTTTAGCGATCGAATCATTGGGTTAGATTACCCATCACACTTCCAAGGTGGTATCGAATGGCCCCCATATTTACCAGATCTGAACCCCTGCGATTACTACCTATGGGGTTATTTGAAGAGCAAAGTGTGGCAGACAAGTCCTACGAACCTTCCAGAACTGAAAACCGCCATTACAACTGCTGTCGACACGATTGACAGTGAGGCCTGCTTACGAGTAATGGTTGGATTCCAGAACCGCCTAACTACTGTCCTTGTTAAAGATGGCGGGCACTTCGAACCTCTTTATCATTAATTGCCCAATATGTCCATTCAATAAACGTCATTAAATTCTTCTCATGTCTCTTATTTGTTTTTATTTTTTCATTTGTTTCAAACATTACCCGCTGGGCCACCCAGTATATATATATATATAGGCCATAGGATTGAAATATTGTTTCTATATTATGTTATAAATATATATATATATATATTTATAACATAATATAGAAACAATATTTCAATTTTAAAACTGTGCATCAACATTTCAAAACTTCAGTATATTTTACCCATCACTGAGTGAGATTGGTCAAGATCTATAGCAACGGCCAGTCTACAACGGTTCATATCAGGATTGGCCAGTATCCATAGCCAGTGTATTTGTGTTACTGGGGGAGGAGATATTACTACACCATTTGTTGACGAAGAAACTAAATAATAATGAAAAAATTATGGCTGAAATTAACCAAATTTTCTTGGGTATTTCTGAAAATTACATCATAGACGACGTCGAGCAAAAAAAATGCACTCGCACCCAACTGACTTTTTAAAAATTAAAAATAAAGGGATGGAATGTTACATCAATCGCAGGAAAAATAAAATAATTAAGGTTTTATAGAACTCAATGAAACAGAAATTCAATCCATAACTTTCAAATGGAAAATTTATCTAAAAATTAAGCTTGTTAAAAAAAAATGTCTGCTCATTTTGGAAGAAGCTGAGTTCTAAAAAGTGTGGTCTAGAAAAAATGTCAGAGTGTATGTGGTCAGCATAAGTCTCGAATGGGTTGAACCACGATGTTCAACTTTTGTATATGGGTTAGTGGTGGCCATAGGACTTGTCATTAGGGTTTTCGTCAAAATTGTGCTTGCGCGTTAGGTAGCACGTAAAGTAGGTAAATTTATGTTTTTCAGCAATTGCCAAAAGTTGATCAAACATGGATAAAAATTGATCAAAATTGCTGACGCAATGCCTTTAAAGTGTTCTAAACATCTCCACCTCCTACATTTCCATAGAAATACAATAAAGGCACAAAAAGTTGAAAAACGAATGTCCTTAGCACTGAGTTCTCTTCGCTTGAGCATCGCCCATCAACGACCGGTTTCTCTTCCGTTTCAAACAAGAAAGGATAATGTTAATACTTATCGAAAAACATATCGCCAATTTCACCGTTTTGGTGGATTCCCCCCCCCCCCCTTGCCAATTTAATAATTATTCGCCAAATTGGTTATTTTTTAAACTAAGAAACATATGAAAATGAAAACTTACACCGATCCATGGCTAATATAAATTCCGTGAAGAAAATAAAGTGTAATCGAAAGTTGTGTTATGTTCCACACCCCTAATTTTTAATATCCTGTAAACTTAGATCACTCAGAACAGCCCTAATATATTTTTAAACGTAACATAAACAGACCCTTTCTCAATATGACATTCAGAACCAGAACCATCGATTCCTACACACACAGAACTTCGAGTGACAAATGGGCTTAGAGGTAGTACTATTGAAATGTCGCACGACCAGGGAGTTACATCAACGAGAAGTCAATTTGCTATCCATCTGAATTGCAAATGTTCCCTGTAATCACGGGGATTCGGACCCTCGTTAGTCAAACAGATTGGCCTCGACGGTGAATTCGAATAACAGCCGACCCCTGTAGCCATCGCATAAGGAAGCAGGGACATTTTGTAGAAAACAAATTGAATGTCGGGAACGCATATTGAAACGACGCGTTGTAATGGATTGGTTGGTTGGTTGTTTTCAGATTATCTGGCGCCGTCAGCAACACGAGGGCTATAATGCGCCGAAACATTCGTCATTAGACAAGCCAACATACATTTACAAACACATATGCCTAACGCGGGACACGAACCCGCAACCTCGATGTCTAGAAGCTAGCACGCTAACTACTATACCGTTTGTAATGGATTGTATACCGTAAGGAAATAACTAAAAGTCGTTAGAACTATTGAAAATTAACTAAATATTTTAAAAACGGGAGAGGAATTTCTGATAAAAAGCTTATCGGTTGTTTAATTAAAAAGCCTTGTCTTTCTTTTAATTAAACAACCGATATCTTTATATGCATTGTCAATTTTTATATTCATTAATATAGTTTCTGTTGTCAGCGTGTGCTTGGTGTTGGCATCTAATTTTAAATATTAAAAACATCTCTAATAGCAAAATATGAGGTAAATTATTAAATATGAGGTGAATTATAAAAATGCGTTGTTTTACTTTGTAAGCTCTTTTAACATGTATTGCATACACTAAGACGTACATTAAGCCAAAAAAATACTATAACCCATAAAAAAGTTGTTAATATAAATCTTTTATATGCATTGTCAATTTTTATATTCATTAATATAGTTTCTGTTGTCAGCGTGTGCTTGGTGTTGGCATCTAATTTTAAATATTAAAAACATCTCTAATAGCAAAATATGAGGTAAATTATTAAATATGAGGTGAATTATAAAAATGCGTTGTTTTACTTTGTAAGCTCTTTTAACATGTATTGCATACACTAAGACGTACATTAAGCCAAAAAAATACTATCACCCATAAAAAAGTTGTTAATATAAATCTTTTATATGCATTGTCAATTTTTATATTCATTAATATAGTTTCTGTTGTCAGCGTGTGCTTGGTGTTGGCATTAATTTTAAATATTAAAAACATCTCTATTAGCAAAATATGCGGTAAACTACTCTTCAAAATTTATCCATTAAAAATTAATGTGAATTATGCACTCACATCCAAATGCCTTTTATTTATTCTGATAAAAACAATGTTATTATTTATTTATTAAAACAATTTCGGCAACAGGAAAGAATTTCTTCAATGATCGGGAAAATGCTTTTTCAGCGCGATTGGATGAAGGCAAGTTGGTTAACTAGTATTCCAGCAACCTAAAATAAAAGCAACCACTTAGAGACAGTAATAACCGCCACAGTGTGATAGAATGCATTGTCATCGACATCGAGTCCATTTGTCTAGTTGCAGCCCAATTAAATGACCAAGGGTAATAATTAGGCTTCAGCAGAATTGCCCGCTATCGACATACACAGCCAACCAACCACCCACACACATACACACAAAATTAAAGTTAATATAAAGGATTTAAAAAACAACAACATAGTTTTAGATATTTGTTTTTTAAGGGGGTCAGGTACCGAAAATAAAAAAAAACTTTATTTATGTACATTTTTATGTCAAAAATTTATTTTATGTATGAGATACTATTTATATATCTTTGAGAAAATGTTTTTTTAAATATTGTGTTTAGTTATTTAAAAAAAATTTAAAAACCAAGAAAAATCCATAATAATTGATGTTTGTGTATTTTGATATAAGTCAAGAAAAAATAATTTTTTTTTCAAAGTGAAAGCTTTCTGTAATACATAATTATATAAAGAAAACTTTGTCTTCACAGAATTTTGATAGGTGAATTAAAAAAAATTAAAAAAATTCTCAAAGTTAAAATATTGAATTTTTGCTTTTTTTAATGTTATCTTTTATGCTAAATGTTATATTTTAAAAAAGAATTAAAAAAATAAAATTCTGTGAAGACAAAATATTTAAAACTATATAAATTAAATGCTCCAAAAATTTGAATAGCCAATTGTTTATGGTTCTGGAGATATATCGATTTGAATATGCAACATCTGTGAAAAACACTAGTGCTCGAAAAACGCACTTTAAGCAGACGCTTCAATATGTTACGCCCATTAGTGATGTTTAAATCACAGGTAATTTTGTGACTTTCTAATCAATGGAGAAATAAGATAAAAACATCATTCTCTTCAGGAATGTATGAACTATTTTTTTAAAATCAGAAAAAATATTTGGGATTTTTGAAGAAATTTCGGTACTGGACCCCCTTAAACCTAGGACCTCTTTTCTTAGAAAAATCTATATGTTTTTGCTCTATCCTGTAAAATCGAGTGATCTGTAGTTACTAGGTTTTTAAATTGGACAGCGGTCACACTCTCTTTAGAAACTGGCCTTACGATTCAGGGTAATTTCTAATATCCTTTCAAAACCTTTAAATTTCAAACGGCTCCACGTATGGCCACCAGGGAAGTAATGTATACCTGTAGAGTGACTTTGCTAAATATTTTGAGACATCTAATAGCGCCCTGAGCGGCGATTTATGGAAGCTAGAAGAAATAACTTAAAAAAACTAAAGAAGATACGAGATATTAGAAGAAAAAAAATTCCACTTAGAAAAATGTTCCCAATAATCTAATAAAACCAGAAATGTTTCATGAAGTTATCTGTAAAATTGAAGGGGATATTCGTGATTGAAAATATGGACTGTTTGCGACTTTAAAAAAGGGCCGTCCTGAAATCGAAAAACGTGTTCTCCGAGGTATAACACCGTTGAACACGTTTCTCTATTCAGGAAGAAACTTAAGTCAGTCAATAGCACATAATCGATGGTTTTCTTCGTATTTGACCAATGTTGTGAAAACTCGATCTGAGCTTAAAATCACTGGAATAAATTCAGAGTTGCTGCCAAAATAAATGTCACAAATCCATGACTTTTCATGACTGAAGCAAATAATTTTCCATGACTCAAGAAATCCAATCACAAATAATAATAATAATAATAATAATAACCTATATGAATTTTACTAACAGAACATAGTAAGTAAATTAATGTATCATAAAATGAATTTTATAAAGTTTCATTTTAAACTAAGTAAAAAATCCTTGTTTCACTAACTTCCAAATCAGAAGAAAAAGGGAAAAATAATTTTCCATTCTTTGATACTTCAATGTTAAAAAAGCTAATCAATCTTTAATAATAAAGATATATTTGAAGAAAGAATAAGTCAATAATAATACATTATATCGTCAAAAATTAAATTTTTTGATATGAACTATGCAAAACAGAAGAAAGAAGACGGAAAAAAATAAAAATTAAAAAATGTAAACATAAACTTATCAAAACTGTTAATTTCACTTCTCATATTATGACATTTTGTTTCACCTATGAGACCTTACTCGTGTGATGTCACAAATTTGGAGTTCAGAAATATTTTCATTGGCCTCGGTTTTTAACTGTGACCGTTGTTTCCGTCAGAACGTAATTAAAAACATAGATGAATTTTCGATGAGCTGAACAGCGATCATAGCGTTTATGACGTCACAAATACTTGATTTTACTTAAAATATTTATAAATCCATGAAATTCACTATATTTTCATGACTTGTGTCATTTTTTTTGTTCAAAATCATGACTTCCCATGATATTTCCTGACTTTCCATATGCGAGGAAACCCTGTAAATCGTAATTGTAAATAAATGTTGGCACTGCGACCACCATAACTATTTATGGTTTAATTTCTCCCTTGTGCTAATACTGCGAGTTAAATTTGCTCCAGCACGTTACTTCCATCATCAGCTCCATGTAAAAACATTGAATCATTACGCCTTTGAACACGATTTAGAGTGCACCTACGTCCTATATCCAGTGCCAATCTCCAGTTGAATATACTCCATCCAATGAATGAATTCAATGAGACAGATAGACCAGGAATCCACTTAGTGCGCCCACCAATGGGGCAGTGGACTGGGGAGATTAAGAGGGCTTAACGGGACACGCCACCAAAGAGCACTTTTAAGCCCCCTTAAAAGGGACGCTCTGCTCAACGGACCGACAAATGGAGTAGGGATGACATGCATCTTGTGGGGGAGATTAGAGGTGCTGAAGGGCATGGATTCGAATTCGGGGTTGGACAGGAATTATTTAGGGTGCTTGAGGTCAGTTTGGGAATGTGAGTGTAATGGTATTGCGAGCATAAATCTATTGGACAAAACAAGAAAAGAGCAGTATTCACTGCGTAACCCATAAAAACAAAGTCTTTAATATAAATCCTTCATATGCATTGCCAATTTTTATATTGGTTAACACAACGCTGATTCTGTAAACAGCGTGTGCTTGGTGTTTGCATATAATTTTAAATATCAAAAACGTTTCTATCAGCGAAATGTGCGGCGAACTACGTTTCAAAATTTATTTATTAAAAATGAACGTCATACTCACATCCACATCCAAATATATTTAATTTATTCTGATTAAAACAATTTTATTATTTATTTATTAAAAAAATTTTGGCTACAGGAAACGAGTTTCAACAATGGTCGGTTCAATGCTTTTTTAACGCGATTGGATGACGGAAAGTTGGTTTATTAGTATTCCGTAAAATGGATCTTTTAGTGACAGTGACAGCCCCAAAATTTGATAGAATGCTCCATCATTTATATCGAATCTATCTTCCAAGTTTCAGCCCGATTGGATGACTGCAAGGGGGTTGATTAGGCCTCCGCAGATTCCGCTTCCATTGACAAACGTACGAAATCGAACTTAATATAAAAGATTAAAAAAGAAAGCAATTGATGGTAATCTAAACTTCTATACTGGGAATATTATAAGAGAAAATTGTTTTTTTTTAACACACCATTCCTTTTGATTAGTTAAAACACTATTTTACTATTATTACTATTTTAATTTCATAATATGTAAATGTATGCACTAGGACGTTCCACCTCCTGCCCGCTGACGCCTGCCAACCCTCAGAAGATTCGCGTTGCGGGCCATGATTGCTTCACTTGCTGAAATAATATTTATGTCTTCAGAATGCGTCGAAGCATATTTTTTTGGTAATCTAACCTAGGTAGGACAGTGGTATTGACCAATGTCGGAAATAGGGGTTCTGGTGAGATTGGTCTGTCCATGCCGAATCTCGAGCATTGTTCCAAAATAAACGATTTTCTTAAAAAATAAACATATCAAAACCATCACAAAACATGTCATTTACCCTTCCCTCTTTTCTTATAGCCCTATATTTCAATTTTAAAACTCTGCATCAACATTTCAAAATTTCCAGTATATTTTACCCAACACGAGATAGGCTAAGAGCCATAGCAAGTTCTATGTTATCTTATTTCATTTATTAACAGCGATAATACAGCTTAAAAAAAAGCATGTTTACATTTATATAAATCGGGAAATGCCGAGGTTTGAGTGTTTCCGTATAGTGATCGTTAAAACAAAAGTGGATTTTTCGAGAAATGTCTCGCACTTTAATATAAATAAGAATGCGGCGTGAAATCTTCAATTAGTCGGTGAGTTTTTGACTTTGATTGAAAGGATTTGAGCATTTGTTTATTTACTTTGGTTCAATTTCGCACGATTCGAAGTGTATCCAGCGAAGCTTGTGTTAAAGCCATAGTGCAAGTACTATTGTTCCATTTTACCAGTAAGTACAACAGCACTATTCATACTTTTGTTATTGAAGAAGTATAAATTTATCTTTTAATATATTATGTGATGGTACATTTTATAAGCTACTGAAAATGAAATTGTGATTCCAATTATACGATATGCTCAAATAGAAACTGAATATTACTTCTGACACAAATTGTGTTAAAATATTTTGTCAAATAAATTGCAATATCAATATCGAATGTCTGCAATAATTTGGTTAGGACCTGGTTACCATACGATATAGCAATTTTTGTCGTATTCTGAACTTGCTTCAATAACTGATCTACAAAGTATATTTTCCTCTGATCTATAAATTATTTTCTTGACAAAGTATAAGGATGTAATAACTGAGCATAAACAATGTCTATAGTGTGCAATACTGGTTATCATAGCTAATTTTAATGAATTAGTATAGATTATTTAATTAGTGTAAAGGAAGGATTTTAATACTTAAAATTAGCTGCATGATAAGATTTCTAAGTGTTATGTTATTCAAATTCAATTAAAATCTTAAAGTAAAACTAATTCTTTGGATTTGTTTATCAATTAATATTGCAATGAAATTGACATTTTCCATTTTAAATGTCTTTTATTAAAAAAATAATTTATTAAATCTCGATATTTAAAAAAAGTATATAATAAATTTTAATAGTAATGTGATAATTTTTAATAGTAATGTAATAATTTTTAATAGTAATGCAATAATTTACTAATTTTAAATTTGGAATCTAAATACATGTAGTCAAAATGAACAAGTGGAAGTATAAATGGTTTCTAAGACATTCATCATTCATGAGGATACTCATTGCTCAAAAAGTTCTGAAAAAAGAATACGTGAAGTTCTGTACAAAAATCTTGCAGGTGCAAAATTAACAAAACTTTTTATTTATTGTCTGTCCTTTAAGCTCATTAGTCTAAAGGTCTATTGTATTGATTTGTATGAAATACTTGAAAATAAATGGAAGGAAAACAAATTGACTATGTATTTCATCAATTGTTATTTTATGATTCAATAATTTATTTTAATGTTTTAACAAACAACATTGTTTTCATTTTTGTAATATGATAGAAAAATGTATCACAAATTTTTTCTAAAATAGTGTTTTAAAATTAAAGTCATTGTTAGCTTGATATTTAAAAAAAACAACAAAAAACAATTTATTTCCTAGAATTAAAACGTCCAAAAAAGGATTCAAATCTCTAGGATAACATGTGCTTCTTAACTCTTTAGGGGCATAAAATGATTGGATTTCAATTTTTTTTGGATCAAAGGCAACACGAACATTTGGATATAGGATTTAAAAAAATAAAATAGATCCATGTTACACATAAATTTTATTGTGTATGTAGCTATTTCACTGTTTTGGGGTGGTTCTAAAAAAGCCTCAAAATGCAGTACTGTGCTTAAAAAAGATGGGGTATTTTTAATCCCTCAAAGAGCTAAAATATGCATTTGAATTAAATTCACATACTTGGCCCAATTTCCCGAATATCCATAAAATAATTTCTATCTTGTAAACATAGCAAATATGTGAGATACCGTAACCTAAATTTATATTTTGCTTGATTTGGCACAATTCCATTCTCATATAAACAGTATAATTTCCAAAAATTATAATACCTTAATATCCTGACTTTGGAAGCAAGAATTCTACTCCAATAAAAAATAATTTGTTTCTGTATAAAAGTTGCCGATTGCAAGTGAAGAGCCAAAACTTCACACATAATTATCAATGCATGAAACTATGGGGAGGAACTACTTTTCTCCTTCACGTTCTGCAGTTCTTCGCTTTTGCCTTGAGGTGTTAGCGCACTCGCTAAAGGGTGTCATTCGGTTACGGCACGCTCAGTCAGCAATCCAGTTCCGTATTCTTTAGCTCAATGTGCGCATCAGATATATGATTTTTGGTGTTGTCTCACACCAAAGGTTACAGAGAAGAGTTATGTGGGGGAAATAATGTATGTATAAACTTGAAGGAAATTATTAAGTCACTCCGCAGTTGCATGCTAATTATACTTAGTCTTCTCTGTATATCTTTTATATGATTATAGTTAATATAATTAGTCCTTTCTCGAACTGTATATTTACGATCTACAATAGTTAAATATCACTGATCTCTAACTTCAACTTCTGGATAGTTAATTAACAGGTTCTGCTCTACAAGCAATTGAATACTTTTTCCCATCTACTAAATAACTTGCACGTGGTTGTAAACACATTGTAACTACTTTTTGGGGAGTTGCTAATGTTGATCTCTATGGTGATTGCTAAGCATTCTTCGGTTTCAAGTCAGTATCCAAGCATGCACCGCTAATGTGCAAATAGATCTTTGCTGTATCTTCTCAAAAATTGCCGTCTAAACGTTCTTACCCTATTAGTCTTTATAAGTCGTAAACTGAGGTTTCGAGGATTAAATCTGCAACACTGCACATGCTTAGTATTTGTAGAACCTGATGTATTACAACAGGAAAGTGGGAAAAAGAGGTATTTTAGTGACAGATAGAATCATAATTTAACTTGCTTGTATTTAAACATCTAACTTTCTTGTATCCATGTATTCAAATCACTCGCAATAGAATTAATGTTCTTAAAATCTGACTATGGTATACTGTAGGTATGATCCTGTAACTTTTTGAACTATAAACTGTATGTGGTGAAATTATGACAAATTTGTAAAATTATCTTGGTATATTATGTAATATACAATTTTGGTGTTTCTATATCCAATCATTTTCTATATCTTTATTCTATATCTTCAAATCCTGTATCTTCTATCATGTTATTCATCAAATTTTGTATTTTCTGCCTTGAGCCTGTTGTTGGTCTTAAAATTTGTATTTTTAAGTTTGTTTTCACTAAATTGCACATGACTATGTCACATTGTTTGTTTACTACAGCCAGGGCCCGATTTAGATTTTTTTTTACTGTAGGCCCAACATTCATATATAGCCCCAATAGCAAATATTTATTTCCTTACGTCACAATATTACCAGAAAAAGGTATATTCGTTAAGACTAACTTTTTACAATTAAAACTCGTTGTTTACTTTCACACGATTTTTTTGTTATAATTAGTATGATCTTGATTTCTTCAAAACTTTTGAATTAATCAAGACCCCCCATAAGCCCTGGTTTTAAAGCACACTTTCCTGTATTTTAAACTTGCATTTTACCACAGGGTCAACAAATTATATAATAATAAAGATTACTTAATTTTATAACAATAATAGTAAATAATACAAAGTAACCTTTCCACTGTTTCCACGATCTCACCAAAAAGGAGGGCCAAAAAAGTCCACGGAAGAGCCTGCAAACCAACCAATCACAAAGACTCTTTCATTTCATAATATAAGAAGTTGTATATGGTTGGTTGGTGAACATCTCTTTACAAGAGGCGAGAGAAGGAGAACAGCGGCGTAAAGCCCTTGTCTCCGTGTACGTATGACCAAACGGTATAGTGGTTAGCGTGCTGGCTTCTAGACCGCGAGGTTGCGGGTTCGAGTCCCGTGTAGGCATGGGTGTTTGTAAATGTATGTTGGTTTGTTAAATGACGAAATGTTTCGGCGCATTATAGCCCTCGTGTTGCTGACGGCGCCAGATAATCTGAATACAACCAACCGTGTACGTATGAAGAAGTTGTATAATGATTGGCTGAACCGGAAAGATTTGCTTAGTTAGGTTTTATTAGGGGAATCTATCTAACTTAACTCTCTGTGACTATAAAAAATATGGAATTGGCGGATGTGTAACTAAAATTTTTTTATTATTTTTGTTCAGTACTTCCCATAAAAAGACCATTATATTTAAAATTTTCAGAAAATTTTCAAAATTTGGGGGCCCCTAGGCCCGGGCCTAGTGGGGCTAATGATAAATCAGGCCCTTACTACAGCACAAAACAATGACCACTAATTAGCTCAGGCAATTTCACCACTGTCTCAAAAGCGTCAATTACAAACCTTATAAAACAAGTACAACTTGAAGCGTGACACAACTAACACCAACAATATACACATGCTGCCTTATACTACAACAAAGACCGAAGCTCTCTTTCTACAGACCCATTTCCAGTCTCATTATTGCTCCCCAAACACGCATATTCTATCGTCCCGAAAAATGAACTCTCTTAAACTCCCTCATTTTTCCCCGCTCCAGAGAATTTTCAAGAGAACACTGCGTTCCCTGAGCAAACAGTGTTGTCCCCCCCTACTCCCGTTTCCAGCGAAAAACAATTACTCATTCCTGGGGTTTTTAGAAAAAGAAGAAGGTTTCCATTTTTCGGTTGTTGAGTCGACGGATCCTGAAAGTAATTAAGTGTGAAAGCGAGCGAAATAGCAGTTGCGTCATAGACACACTTTTACGCCGCTGCTTTTAATTACAGTGGAGGGAATCGAGGCAAAAAAATATGGAGATTTGGTGGAATTTCGGATATTCCAAAATGACGAATGATGCTTTCAATATAGTTGTGTAACGCAGGAAAATAGGTTGCTTTCACACCAATAAAATGCGTTCGTGTTCCTGTATTTTTATTATTAATAACTCAACAAAAAATATTGGATAAAGATTTTTTTATATTGTTGCGCAATATTTCTGTTTATGATTGTAAATAAAATATAGGAACATTGCGTAACAATATAAAAAAGCTTTATCCAATATTTTTTTTTATATAATTGTAAATAAAATATACATAGTTTTAAACGTTTTATTTCCTTAAAGTTATTTATTAGCAGCTATAATACATGCTGAAAAGCATGCAACGGCTAGGAGTTAATCAAGAAATTTCGCGATCTTTTGAGAGCGTGCTGTGGAGTCGGATGGATTGTTTTGTATCTTTCGGGTTGGTTGGTTGGTTGTTATCAGATTATCTGGCGCCGACAGAAATACGCCGAAACATTCTTCATTTGACAAGCCAACATACATTTACAAACACCCATGCTTTACACGGGACTCGGAACCCGCAACCTCGCGGTCTAGAAGCTAGCACCCTAACCACTATACCGTTTGATCGGTTGCATCTTTCAGGAAATTTAGACTGTGAAGTGAAAGACGCATGGAAGTGGTATTCTTTTCAGAGGAAATATTATAGTCCGAAAGGCGACTGCAATTTTTGGACCCCATCGAACATCATTCTGAATTTTTTATAGAAATTGGAGAAAAATGAGTAGAATACGAATCCACTGGTCTGCCGTAGCAAAAATGGCCGAAACTGATCAACAATCGACTTGGAATGAGTTGAACTAAAATCCGATTGCCAAATATGTCATAACTTGCCAAAAAGAGAAACTTTTTCGTCTGGCAACCCAAAGCATTTTGATTTTCAATGAGAAAAAGCGCAAACGATTTCTGATCTCTGGCTCGGAAAATTTGTATCTTTTAAAAGTAAGCCAAATTGGCGAGATCAGTTACGTCATCAGTGACGTAATATTTTTTGCCAACTTGGCTTCCTTTTAATAGATGCTAGTAGATCGTCGCCAGATATCTGAATCGTCTGCAACCTTCTTAATTGAAAATTAAAGAGTGAGGGTTACCAAATAAAAAAAAAATCTTTATTATTTGGAAAGTTATGGCGTATTTGGCAATTGGATTTAGTTCAATTTATTAAAAGTCGATTTTTGACCAGTTTCGGCCATTTTTGCCACGGCAGACCAGTGGATTCGTAATCTACTCACTTTTCTTCACTTTCTATAAAAAATTCAGAATAATGTTCGATGGGGTCCAAAAATTGCAGTCGCCTCTCAGTCTATTATTGCTAATTTGGAATTAGATGTAAAATGATTTTGCTTTTGTAGAGTCTAAATTATCACTAACTCTGAAGACGTGCGAGCCGAAGCTTCATTTTTATCAAAGCTTGGAGGTGAGCTTGCTGTTGTACAAATAGAATTTGAGAAAAATAAACAATCCGTTTTATTTTGTAAAGCTATGCTATCCTTTTTTCTGGAAAATTTACATTAGTTAGTTCACATGCTAAGTATCATTTATAGTTAAGTGTCCTGTTCTATTTATATATGGTTTCACTTTTGATAAATTCTAACTATTTTAAAGCCTCCATATTTGGTTTAGATTTTGCTTGTGTGTTTGCTAAATATTTTGAAAAATATTTGGTGTTTGAAAATGTAACATAGATTTATGTGTCGCCTTATAAATGAACTGTTTTTAATATTCATTTCTAAAAATAATAGATTATATTTTAATTCGTGAACCAATTTATACAATTTTTCAGGGACGATGAATATGAGTATTGATTTTATACATAAGTATTTTTTGTCTCATATTTATAAGTGTTAAATATTTTTTATTTCATATTTCTAAGTGTTAAATATGATTTGAAATTCGGAGTCTAAATTACAAAAAAAAAAAGAAAATCTAGATGTTTTTTTTTTTTTTTCTTTTTCTTTTCTTTCTCTTTTCTCCCTATTATTAAGAAAATTTGAAATGTTTTACGGAATCCCAAACCAAAGTCGTTACGCCATTATTCGAGCCTTTAACAATCACAATTCCCTAAACTTAACTGTGCAACGTCTAGACTTCAAAATAAAAGGAACTCGACACAGCTTATATCTAATGTGATTATATTCGCGCAAGAAAACCATTTCAGTTTACGTTTTTAAATCATATCTCAAATAATTTATAACCCGAAAATGAGCTCTGAAAATATGTTCTAATGTGTAGAATATAACCTCCCTCCCTCATAACACTTAAAAGAGCACAGAAACAGTTTATCGCTTTACTAACAACTGTGTTTAAAGGAGTTTACGCTAAAACAGGAATAAATTAAACCATTACGATATTCTCCGCGGATGCTCAAGTTTAATTTCACACGACGCATTTCGCTTAAGATTCTTTAAATATTTTCATCCGGCGACACTATCGTCTGCGGTGGAATTTAAACAATGGCGAAAACCAAGGCTAGCCGTATGCGGGTGAGTCCGTATCGTACAGTTTCAAGATATGTCTATTGCTTGAAAATAATATTCTAAGATTTATTGTAATAATTTTTGGGTGCGTACTTTATATAAGTAATTTTTTTTTTACTTGTAATTAAAGATCAAGTCTCAAAAAGTTGTAAAAAAAAAAAGCTATGGGTCAGAATGTCGTGAAGTTTTACCTAAATACGCGAAAATAGAATGGCATGTGAAAAAAAAAAAATATCGCACTAGGTTTTTTTCCCTTTTTTTTTTCTTCTTTCCCCCCCCCCCCCCCCACCCTCCCCTTTTCTTTATAGTATACCATTTCCCATTTTACATGTCATAATTGTTCTCCTCTTGCCACCAATTATCTTATTTTCCAAGATGATACAATATGGCGTCACTAATGACGTAAAACAATTCTTTATTTACATCTTTGTGTGGTTCTTTGTTTACAGCTTTGTGCAAGTTAACTTTTAATCATGGTCACTCAGTATTTTGAAGTAGTTTATGATAGACCTAGAGCTGTTTATATGATTTGGTACCTGCTTGAACATGATTTTGGAAGTTTTATAGAATACAGGGATCTATTAGTTTTGAAATGTACTTGTCATTCGGAAAAAAATGTCTGGAACTTTTGGAAAACAGAATTCGAAAGAGTTGAATTCCAGAACAATAGCCAAACTTTTCAAATAATAAAGACTCTTTTTTGGTAACCCCGCTTTTTAATTTTGGAAAAACAAATCTAATGGCTGATTTATACGTTGCCAGTGGCTCGCCTACAAGCTGGGGAATTTATTGGAGGTTCACAGTCCACATAAACTGTTGGAATGCCAGCACACTACCAGCATCCTCAACAATCCAGCTTATTGAGCGAGCATTAACGTTTCCAATCGATGTTTCGGGAAAGCACTGTTGATGGTAATTGGGGCGCCAACAAATAGAAAATGTTTGCACTTCTGTAGCTGCCAGTTACTGACGCACCAGTGACAAACATGAAGCATTTACACGGTGCTAGTCCCTGACATCTAGTGACACTTGCAATCTCTACTGGAACGCCGACTGGTAACGTGTAAATTAGCCTTAAGGATTACACGGTGCCAGTGACTGACATCTAACGACATGAGATCCCAACTGGCAAGATGGTAAGACTTATTGTTCTCTTCAATTAGCTTATTTTCCCAAGACGATACAATTTGGCATCATCAATCAATGACGTAAAACAATGCGTTAGAACTTCTCTAATTGGCCACATCTGCACAGTCAACGAGGCGTCCTTTTCATGACGTCATTCCTGACGTTGTCGGGGAAATATTACGAGAAGCTTCACTCATTTATAATGTATCCTTTCATCTTCCGTGTTGGGAGTCGTTAGTGAAAGGGGTGTGGGATAAGAGGATGGTATGAACGCTGATGCAAGGAGATAATAGAATTAAGAAAGAATGTGGCGCAATATTCCCTCCTAGGCGTTCAGCAAGGGCTTACGAGGACCAGATTTGAAGACAAATAAAGGATCCAGGGATGTTTTAGTCCGGGCGCGATTAAATTGGTTCCCTTTGTCCGCAGTAATTGGGATTGGAAACCATGGTGGAGATTAGTGTTAGGTCTCTTGTTTGAAACTCAGGGTTGCAGATCGGATAATTGATTTTGCTGTTGTTATGTAATTAATTGATTGGTTTATTTTGTCCTTTGGGGATTGATTAATGGCTTAAACAATAGTTAACGGTACAAATTTGGCTTTGTTACTTTAGAGAGTTCTCCTTAATTCACTTAATCGTTTTATCTTGCGTTTACAGACTAAGTTCGGGACATTTTCTGAAGGGATGTAATAAACTAATGAAGCAAATGATATGTAGGAATAATAACAGTATATAGTTATTTTCATGCTTGGTTTAAAAAAAAAAATATCACAAGGTAACTATAAAGGGAGAGGAATACTTTTTACGTTTTTATAGAAATTGTAAATTCTCTAATTTCCCGGACAAGTCATTGATAATTTCAAAATTTTACGAATTTTCTAACGATCTTCTTGCATTTTTATGATTTTATATGTAATAAAAATCTTTACAAATTTTTCATAAAAGCAGCTTGAGCAGAAACATGATTGTAACATGTGCAAAGACATTACTTCAACATGAGCGGAAACATGATTTTAACAAGAGCAAAAACATAATTTAAATGTGACCAGAAACATGACTTCAATATGAGTAGAAACATAACTTCAACATGAGTGGAAACGTGATTTTAATATGTGCAAAAATATTACTTCAACATGAGCGGAAAATGATTTTAACAAGAGCAAAAACATAATTTAAATGTGACCAGAAACATGACTTCAATATGAGTAGAAACATAACTTCAACATGAATGGAAACGTGATTTTAATATGTGCAAAAATATTACTTCAACATGAGCGGAAACATGATTTTAACAAGAGCAAAAAACATAATTTAAATGTGACCAGAAACATGACTTCAATATGAGTAGAAGCATAACTTCAACATGAGTGGAAACGTGATTTTAAAATGTGCAAAAATATTACTTCAACATGAGCGGAAACATGATTTTAACAAGAGCAAAAACATAATTTAAATGTGACCAGAAACATGACTTCAATATGAGTAGAAGCATAACTTCAACATGAATGGAAACGTGATTTTAATATGTGCAAAAATATTACTTCAACATGAGCGGAAACATGATTTTAACAAGAGCAAAAAACATAATTTAAATGTGACCAGAAACATGACTTCAATATGAGTAGAAGCATAACTTCAACATGAGTGGAAACGTGATTTTAATATGTGCAAAAATATTACTTCAACATGAGCGGAAACATGATTTTAACAAGAGCAAAAAACATAATTTAAATGTGACCAGAAACATGACTTCAATATGAATAGAAACATAACTTCAACATGAATGGAAACGTGATTTTAATATGTGCAAAAATATTACTTCAACATGAGCGGAAACATGATTTTAACAAGAGCAAAAAACATAATTTAAATGTGACCAGAAACATGACTTCAATATGAGTAGAAGCATAACTTCAACATGAGTGGAAACGTGATTTTAATATGTGCAAAAATATTACTTCAACATGAGCGGAAACATGATTTTAACAAGAGCAAAAACATAATTTAAATGTGACCAGAAACATGACTTCAATATGAGTAGAAGCATAACTTCAACATGAATGGAAACGTGATTTTAATATGTGCAAAAATATTACTTCAACATGAGCGGAAACATGATTTTAACAAGAGCAAAAAACATAATTTAAATGTGACCAGAAACATGACTTCAATATGAGTAGAAGCATAACTTCAACATGAGTGGAAACGTGATTTTAATATGTGCAAAAATATTACTTCAACATGAGCGGAAACATGATTTTAACAAGAGCAAAAAACATAATTTAAATGTGACCAGAAACATGACTTCAATATGAATAGAAACATAACTTCAACATGAATGGAAACGTGATTTTAATATGTGCAAAAATATTACTTCAACATGAGCGGAAACATGATTTTAACAAGAGCAAAAAACATAATTTAAATATGACCAGAAACATGACTTCAATATGAGTAGAAACATGAGCAGAAACATGACTTACAAGTTTCTCCTTAAGAAGTTAGCTATTGGAATACAGGGTTGTTTAAAGGTAATTTTAAAGCTGTAAAATTCCAACTAGCTTAACGTTATTTGTTCTTCCTCTTAAGGAATCATTGAAAACTGTAATAAAATTTACTCCTTAAATAAAAACATAAAATAAAACTGGTTGCAGAAAATGTAAACACTAACTACTAAAATTTAAGAAAAAATAATCGGATTAAGGCCGATGTACAGTTTAAACTGAGCTTCAAGTCCAAACCCATTGGAAAGTTCTTTTTTTATTTGAGTTATATAAAACACTGAAACATCAATACAACTGAACAACATCAGCATACGTCTTTTTTATACAAGCAGGTGGAGCAGACGCATGTCCACACAATGCCTTTCCTGAGCATGCCTATACATTAAGTGGGAACAGACACCGGGACACACTCTTGGCTAATTGAAAACAATACCCTTGGACTTAAGGTCCAGGGTAGGGCCGCGTAGCCCAGTCGGGAGAGTATCGTTCTCGCAACTAGAAGGTTGCGAGTTCGGGCCTGGGACCGACTAAAGACCGCTGTGTTCGCTAATGGTGACTGGAGCACGTTAAATCAGTCATGGTCGCAAAATCCTCCAAGTTCCCATACAAATCAATACCTCTGGGGGTGGCAAAGCCAAGTCTTCTGCTGGAATCTTCTGCTTGGTATTGCCTCTAAATTAAGAAGTTCCACATACGGTCGGTAGTGCTGCCATCTACCGGGAAGCTACCGAAAGTGGTAGAAATGAACTCTTCGGTGGCTATAGGTAGACTTGCTCACTCCCTCTTGCGAGTGTGCGCTTACATCTTGTGCAGTACTGCCCACTACCGATCTGTACGGGATATGGGGTTGGTACAAAATGCTTAAGCAGAGGTGCCTTAGTCCCCATAGTCCTTGATAAGAAGAAGAAGAAGTAAGGTCCAGGGTAAAAAAAATATCATAATGTATTAATTTGTTTTATCCCATCTTTTGAACAATTGATATTTAATTAAATAGCCTCATCTTTCGAAAATCATAAATATCAATTAAATGATTTGAGTTCAAGTCGGATCTCGTTTCAAAATGGTTTAGATGTTTTTTTAAGTGAACCAATGCAAAAAAAAAAAACCTATCAAGTATGTAAATAATGATATATAGCAGAGAAAAGAATACTAATGAAAATAAATTACCCTCTAATGATACCTTGTTATGCAAAATACAACATAAAACGAACTTTTTCCCCGCCATAAAACGAGTTCTTCTCCACGTTAAAGCCATTTAGTTTACATGCAATAAAATAATAAAGCAGTATCAATTTTCTTCGATGGTATCTTCAATAAGGTCTTTATTTGAAATATAAATAAGCATTCGAGCACAGTTTTTTAACTTCTTAAAAGCATACTTAAGAATTACGAGCTCTTTCCGTCAGAGCAAAAAAAATTAAGAGGATCGTAACATCGATTATTTTTAAACTAAAGTTTCATTTGCATTTGAAGTTAAGTTCCCTATTAACTCCCATACCAAATTCCTTCTTGAAATATAAGAATGCATTCAGAATATTTAAAAGATGTCTTTACAAGGGTATTAATTTGAATCTGCAAGTGTTTTTTTATATCACTCTATCTCCTTTATTAAACATTCAGAGAATAAAGGTACCGGCAGCGATTGTTTGCTTTCGTAGGAGATAATTTCCTGCTTAATTAATTTCGCTAATTAAGTGACACCATCTTATGGACTGGGGAATGAAACGAATTAATTAATAGTGCGAGAAAAATGAGGCTTTTCTTTCTGTTGTGGAATACTTTTGTCTCAGTGTCAGATAATTTTATTGACTTTTATATAAACAGAGCTAGGGTAAACATAGAAGGATTGAAGAGAGATTAAATATACTGTTTTCGCTTTGAAACAATATCATTCGTTCGTAACATGGTTTTTGCATGGTTAGAAAAAATGTGCGAAGTTTTTTGTGTGTGTGTATTTTATTTTAAATTAAGGTGTAAAAGGAATATTTATTAAACGCTATTTTCTCTCTTCTTTTGACTTGAACTGCGCTTTGACTAACTTGGTAATATTGGTGATTTAGATACTGGGTATTCAAAAACTATCGATCCCGACGGTCAATTGCAAATATGCTTTATTTTTGTTCTAGAATACTCGGATAAAAATGCGGTTGTTTCTGAACATTCTGTATAATGAAAACTTTTCCAGGCTTCTGTCATCATTTATATACTTGAGAATATTATAGAGTTGGTATTTTTGGGTTTGGAAAAAAATTGCTTTAAATTTTAAATTTCTTAAAAATTAAAACATTTTGTAAATACATTTTAACAATATACTAAAAAAAACTAAATTCAGTAGCATAACAGCCCCGGCTTGCTGTACCCAATCAAGCTTATTTGACCATGAGCCCAGGGTTGCCATACGGCAATATTCCGGTCAGATGGTCAGTATGACGCGCACCTCCAATGTTTAGTTCCCAAGCGTGCTTGGTTCTCATTTTATTGGCCCACTTAAGAGTTGAATGATTGATTGAGTCAACATTTCCTAGTCCGGGGATCGAACCGCAGACCTATGAAATGACAGTGCAATGCGCTACCACTGCCCCACTGGGATTCCCATTTTACTAATAATTTGTAAAATACGTAAATATTCATAAAATGTTTCTTCTTTATAAATAGTTCATTTCATTGTTGCGAGTCCCTCATGAGTGAACCGCGGACCTTTGGAGTGGCGGCGCAATGCGCTACCAATGCGCCACTGGGCTTCACATTTTAATAATAATTTGTAAAATACATAAATGTTCTTAAAATGTTTCTTCATCATAAATAGTTCATTTCATTGTTGAGAGTCAATCATGAGCAGAAGCATTTTAATATGACTTAAAAAGGATTTTAAAATTAGTAGAAATATAATTTAAACATGAGCAGAAGCAAAATATATATGGGATGATTACGTTATTTGCTTCCTCGAAGCTGACTCGATTTGGTCTTCTTCCTTTGATGGTTTACTCTGTACCCATTCAGTACCTACACATTTGTGTAATAAACTTTCTCTTGGTAGATCCATAGACTTATTATTATCAATAGCCTGCGCATTCCCACTTCAATTATACAACGAGAATGAAACCAAAATGAATCACATGAGTAGAGACTTTTTGGGAGCAGGGTTGCAGATTTGGCGGGTTTCTCCTCACTCAGGCGATAAAGGATAATAAGATTATTAGATAAAGGATTAATTTTACGACGTAGTCAAATTAAAAAACACGTGACTGATAGACGAATTTTGTGATTCATTTTGGTTTAATTCTCGTTGTATGATTGAAGTGGGAACGCGCAGTCTATCAATAATAATAAGTCTACTAGGGGGCTCTGCCCCCTGCTCGCTGACGCTCGCCAACCCCCTGGATTGCTATGCAATCCCCTTGGCTCGCTTTGCTCGCATTAAAGAGAAGCATTTAAAATATGCCCTAGCAAAAAGCTATTTCAGCTGCATAATGCCATGAAACTGAACCTTTTATTATTTATGAAGAGTCAGAATACTTGCCACGTCATTATTCTGTTGCTGTCGAGACGCGTTAAGCAGGGACAGTGTGGCAACGTAGTAGAAAGATCTTGGAAAACACAAAAATAAACAGTTTTGTACATATATTTAAAAAAGATCGGTTATTTCATTGAACAATTAAAATTTACGGGCTGGTTTTGTATGAAGCGCCAAAATAATTAAAGTTGTTTATCGAAATTTCTTAACGAAGCAATCATATGCTCACTTAATCTTTTTTGCGATACTTAGAAAATAAAATAAAACAGTGAAAGGCCAATTATCCACATTCAATCAACCGGAATTTTTTGAAAATCAAATTTGGCGAGAAAATTAGCCATATTTCGCCAATAGTTTTTTTTTTTTTAATTTTCATATGAGATTTTGAAGTTGAGTGGGTGGTTTTATTCGTTATTTTGATAGTTTTTAATTCGTAATAACTGAATTTGCACTGATTAAAGATGAGTATAGGTTCAGATTTACTGCACAACGCCTCTTAGCGATTTTTTTAAATTGGTGATTTAGCGCTGAATGCAACCTGGCGGCCTCTGGAACATGTTCCAGCAGATAACTTTTCCGAAAAGTCTGATTTATCCGGAATTCTAATCCAAAAGAAATGCACACATCTTGGATCTATTTATTCTTGCATCATCGTAACTATTAAATTAATACGTTTTAAATAGGCAATAATTTCTATCTGTAGATTGTAATAAGAAAAGAAAAATATAGCGAATCCAAGTTGTTTCTGTTGCCAGATGTATTAGTCGAATTTCAAAAGATATATTGTGATTGGCTGGAAATTCGTGCATAAAGTGCATTTAGAAGATTGGTGATTGAAGTCGTTGCCATTCTGCTCACAGAAATACAGCCAAATTTGGACGTTACGCAAGAGAATTATATATATAGATGGGTAGATCCAACTCAGTATCTTCTGTTTACCTCAGATTCTCCAAATAGAAGTTAGAGATCCATCCCCATTGGTATACAGCAGTGAGCGATGGGCTCGTGAGCAGCAGCTGTTGATTCTTAGGAAAGAGGGAGCAATCCCTAAATGATGTCGCCCCCCCATTCGAGGAACTTATTCCTCATCCGGAACAGAATTCCCGATAGAACATGCTCTTGGAAAGATGCCCAAATGGAACAACAGGATTCTCCACAAACAAGGGGATATCTCGTCTGACCGATTGTACACTCCAGAACAAAACTTGGGGTTTGAAAATGATTCAAATTTAAGGGAGGTTTACCGATTTAGATGCATTTATTATGCGTTAAGGGGGACTGTTAAGTCAAAAATAAAAATTCTTCAATTTTTGTCCAAAATTTATGAAATTTTGTATGTAGCTCAGTAGCAATTAGATGAAACACAACACAAAATTAAGGGGACATGGGACACTGAAATCACCAAAAATGACGTTTTTTGTTTTCATTCTATAAAAATTGCTTATGCCACTAGCTTTAATTTCGCGTTTGAATTTTTGAAATCCGATGATTTTAAGTGGTAAAATCTTTATTTTAACTAACTATTTTAACGCATCGCACACTTGTTGGCAAAGGCTAAAAATGCGTTTTTCTCAGCTTTTCTTTTTCCCATTTTACTTATGTTCGAAAAGCTCCTTGCGATTCATTTTTTGATAAATCCACCTAATTTTTTTGTATTAATAATTTTTAATGTACTATAAAGAAATTTACACATGCTTTTTTTATGTCACATAATTTTTTATATTTTTTTTCATGTTGGGAATTTGAAGTATGTGCATTTTTTAATGAGAAATCACTGGCACCAAGTTTGAAATTTTATTTCTGTTCAACTATTGCACCTAAAGATAAAAGCATGTTTGAAAATGTTTATAATATATTGATAAACAACTTCAAATTTTTCTTTCATGTTCGTCAAAATATTGTGTCGAGAGGAGCATTTTGAAAAAAATTAAAATGTCGTGTTATTTTAATGCATTTTTCTCAATAATTTACTATCTATTTTATATTATCTGCTCAAATTGTGTTGTTTTGTTTAAAGTCACATATTCTATGTTTATGCCAAATTTTATTTAATTCTTGGCAAAACTAAAGAATTTTGGCAAAAGTGTCCTATGTCCCCTTAAAAAAATTTATATGGATTCTTTTTCAAGAAATTACATTTTCATTGAAAAATTTAGCGTTTTTTCTTTAATTTTAAAAACGCTCCTTGCGATTCAAATTTTTTGCAATCTGTCTCAATTTTTTTGTACAAGCTAATCAATATATATTGACATATTTGTGCATGGATTTTGAATTTGACTCATTGGTAAAACTTGGGTACAACGGCAAAAAATTTAAACTTTTTAAATAGAAGCATTACGAAAATTGCAGTAAAACAATAAAAAAATACCAGATTCCAAAATCCATTCACAATTGTGTTCAAAATAGTATAGTAAACAACATCTCCAAATTAAAAAAAAAAGTAGGTACATCAACTTTTGAATAGCAAGGAACAAATCGAATACCCTAAAAATCTTAAAATACACATGAAGAGAAAAATGCAATTTAAGAAAATGAAAAACAGACGATTTCTGATATGCGCGCTTACAAAAACTCAAATAATATTTTTAATTCTTCTCGGATCAGCAAAAGTAAGGTATGTACTAGAACCTTCCATGAAACTATCATCTCAGATCCTGCGTCTTAGCAGGGATAAGGTGAGAGTGATAGTTGGATTTCTTACAGGCCACTATCACCTAAGAAAACACCTTCATAGAATGGGAATATTTAAAGAAGAACCTTTATGTAGGAAGTGCAATATGGTAGAGGAAACAGCCCACCATATACTTTTTGAATGTGAAGCTCTTCTTCACATTAGGCACTCAAGCTTAGGTCTTGGAACAGAACTTGATACAATCCACGAGGAACCTGTCAAAAGCCTTTTGACCTTTCTTAAGGAATCTGGCTTTCTTTGACAGGGGGTCGTAAAATAAAAGGGTTGGTGCAATATTCCCTAGTGGAATCAGCACCTAGGCTCAACTGACCTCCCCATTCACTATGACTATGACTAAGGTATGTACTGAAAACTAAAATTGCAGGCTATATTTTTCCACTAAAATATAAAAATCGAAAATTTTGAAAATGTTGCCTTAACAGTCCCCTTAAGAAACCTCACATTAAACTACTAACTACTGCTTATAAATCTCTGGTTCACTGCAGCGAAGGTCTTTAGAAGAAACTATTTCAACATAATGGAAATACATAACTTCCTAGACACTACTAACAGTATCATGCGGAGACGATAAAAATGTAATTAGTTTGGTGCAGAGACCGCTACATTTAAAAATAAAGAAATTAATATGGAAACACAGTGAATCTTGACACAAGGATGAATCGAAAAGCCTTCAATGCGTATGAAATAGCCTTATAATAAGTAAAAATAGTGTCACTGGATTTAGACGCCAAATATAGTCCTAATTTAAGACACACGTATTTACAGCCCATGCTTCAGAGGAAGTCCTAGAAAGGACCATTCCCTATACTTGCTATGTAACAATCTTCTAGCCCAGTGCATTTAGAAACTACTTAGTAAAAAATCTTGAAATTTGGCTGGTAGGTACGAAAAGGATATTATTATTAATATTTTATAAAATTATTACTATTATTATTATAAAACTATAATTAATTATAAATGAAAATTAAAATAGCAAAAGACAAAACCAGGTGGAGCCACTGCATGTGCATTGGCGTAGGGATTTGAAATATACAATACGTATGACGCTATTTTTTAGTTTTTAATTTATTTCATTTCATTAAACGATCATTTTCGTACCTACTCATCAAATGTCAAGGTGGTTATAGAAAGTAGTTTCTAAATGCACCGGGCTGGAAGATTGTAACATAGCTAGTATAGGGAATAATCCTTACTATACTAAACTGTAACTTGACATCCCTAGACGGTAGATCGTCACAGTGCTCATAGGTATTTAATCCATTTTGGCGGCGTGAAAGCGTAATGTTCGCCAAACCACAACCCTGTAGAGAACAAAAGGCTATAAGGCTTGGCGAGAATTATGTCTTCACTCCGCTAAAATGGATTAATTGCCTATGAGCACGGTGAAGATCAATTGTCTAGTGATGTCAAGTTAAGTTGGAGTTTAGTATAGAACTTCCTCTTAAAAAGGAAGGAGAAACATAGTCAACAAAGAGTTGTATCATAGTGTACATCAAACTGGCAAAGGTTTCAAACTTAACTATCTGAAATCATTACCAGTGTAAATAATGATACCCATCCAGACAATTCGACTGTCTGAAAGTGCCTCAATATCAAACACATATGCCTTGAAAAGACATAACATGGCGTCTGAATCTAGTGCAACTTTTGTGCTTTATTTCAAGACAGTTCAAATTGCAGTTGCTTAACCGCTTGACATATAGTGACGTCTCCGAGACGTCAAGAACTGTCTTCGGTGAACACCGGGCAGTATATTATTAGATTATCTGTTTTAGTTGCATTGATGCTGTTTTGTTTAGACTGTTGAAGATGCTTTCCCCATTTCAACAGTACCGATAAAAAAAATCGCATCGGCACTCTGTCGACAGTGATCTCAGATATAATCCGTGTATATTCACTGCACAAACTTTTATTTGTATGTCAAAGGGTTAAGTTACCAATTTCTTGCTAAAGTAAAGAAAGTCAAATAATATCATAAAATACATATAAGAGATTACCTTAATTTTAGTCGGTTAACAACTTTTCATTCAACTGAATCCATAGTATAACATCAAGGGTTTTTCAGGGACATCACGAAGTTTCTCAGAAAAAGGATATACAGTTCTTCAGATACTCCGATTTTAACTTCTACTAACCAAATGTAGAGAAAATTTGACAACAATCTTAGGCAGAAATACAAATGCTAAAGATACTTAAGATTTTTACAAATGAAAGTACTCCTTGAGACGTGTTTAAGAAATTCAAATGGAAGTCACAGAAGTACATTGGTAATTCGTTAGGCCTTGTTTATGAATGTTACAGACTTATGGCATTTATCAGTTTGTAGGTATGGATAAGATTGGTAAGTTTAAATAGAATTCATCCAGAAGAATCATAACTTTCGACTTGAAAAGTGTTTTGATAGAAATTCCGGAGAAATTAACATCTTGTATATAAATAAAGGAATTGATTTAGAACTTGGATATTCGGTTGTTAAGTTTGTCAAACGCGAATAACTGGGGGGGGGGGGGAGGCATTTTAATTAATAAATTAACTCTAAAAGTTTTAAGGTTTTTAAAGAGGGGTCAACTTTTAAGGGGAAAGATTTTAGAATCGAATGTAATAAATTGAACATCTTTTGTACCTGGATCCGATGTCCATAATCGAAATGTGCTTAAAATCGATGCTTAGTGACAAAGAAGGTCACAATGGACGATTCCCGCATTTTTTAAAAACGAGTGAAATTAGTTTATATTTTAAAAGAATTTCTTTCTGATTCCAAATATTCAAACAAAAGGTTCATTACAAAAATAGCCATTTAAATAGTAAGAAAAGGAATTGCCCCGAAACCGAGCCAAAACCAGTCCGATCAAAATACTCCTCTATAGCTGTAACGTCATGACATCCTTCTATGGAAAGCGTGAGGTTCTGCCAAATAGTTGGCGTTGGTTTGGCAGACAGTTGCCATATCCCGTACAGATTGGCGCGATTTGTGAGTAAATTGCAAAACTGGTTTCCGCTGCTGCGTTTCAAGGCAGCTTGTTTTAAATCAAGTGATGTCACATACAATTCGAGCCGAATGAATCGCTTTTTTGCCAAAGTCTAACAGTTGAACTTAGGTTGCAAATTAAAATAAAAAGCGCAGTTAGCATAAATTTTTGCGTTTATGGCCTTTTTGAAACACTTAAACCTTTTGAACCTTTATGGCATTTTTGAACATAAAAAAAAAAAAAATTAAAAAATGTGGGTACTGTCCATTCAGCTTGTTTTTCGGACAAACGTTCTTATGTAGGCGAAAGAAAAAGAATAACTTTTTGGTGGCGTCATCATACTTACCACATTTAAAAACTAATCGCATCTCTCCCGAGTCCGCAAGCGGTCTTATTTCCTTCATTGTGATGAGCGGTCTCAATGAAGGGAGAAGGGGGAAGAAATCCCTTTACAAAGTGGAGAGAGATGGATCCGAATCTAAACCGGACACATTAGAGAAGAAATGGAACCGTTTTTATTCCAGAAAAGGGAATAAAAGAGCATCTGGAAGGCGTCCAGGAAGAAATCGAATTACGCTTCCATCACAATCGAAGGCCGTAAAAGTGTCGATAAAAGCGATGGTCTGCCTTTGTCCGGCATTCAATGGTCCGGGAAGAGATTGATGGTCGCTGGTTTAGATTATTTTGGAGCTCTATCCGGCGGCAGTGTAGCCAGCATTGGTGGATGGTCAGTCACTACATGCTATTGTCTAAGGATGCCATTATGACTTAAACATAGCTATATGATCTTCTACTAAAAACAGCCTTATCATTTCGGTAGTTAGTTTCATTTATTACGTTCAATTACCAATTTGTATACATAGGGTAATGAAAGTATAGCATTCGGACAAAAAACTTTTTACGATTTTTTTTTCTCCCCCTCCCCGTTTTGGAACATCCTGATTTCAAAAAAGTGTTCTAGAACAAATGTGTGCTTGTGGTCAGCATAACTCATGAATAAACTGACCAACGATGTTCAAATTTGGTATAACGGTTAGTGGTGGCCATGGGACATACCATTAAGGTTTTCGTCAAAATTGCGCAAGCGCACAAGGTAGCTGCCATTGAAAAAATCATGTTTTTCAATGATTGTTGAAAAACGGGTCTAACGATTTTGATAAAAATCGCTGTGGTAATGCCTCTTAGAGTGTTCTAAATATCCCCAACTCCGATATTTCCGTAAAAAAATGCTTTAATAGCGTAAAAAATTTAAAAACGAATGCCTCCAACACAGAGTTTTCTTTGCTTGAACATAGCTCATCAACGATCGTATTTTATCCTCTCTTCAGTTTCACTTATAAGAAAGGATAATATTCGAAATATCGAAAAGTATACCGTCAAAAACACTACTTTGGCGAATTTTTTTTTCTTTTCTAAAGACCCATACAAGAATTATCGCCAAAAACATCGTCAAACTGGCAATTTTTTCTAAGCGAATGATGAAAGTATAAAAACGGCAAATGAAACAAATCCACCGACACACACATCAGTATTATAGTGTAATTGTAAGTTGTGCGATGTTCCACGCCCCTAATTTGAACTCTGGGTGTTACAAAACGTAAAAAAAAAAACAAAAAAAAAAACGAAATTCGTTTTAGACCGATTGCGATACTTTCTACGAATTGCATATAAGTTACGACAATATATTTCAAATCTTCGACTTAAGTCGGCTTAAAATCCACTTTTAGTCTCAGATAATTTTTGGTATATTTGAGAACAGGACTATACTCGTCTATTAGTAAAAGCTGCAACTCGATCACTGAAATAAATTTGTAACAAATTAATGATATGCAAAATCTCTAATCTAATAGTGAATTTGCACTTTAGAAGAGTTTGCGCTCTTGAAAACTTTGACTGATTAGAGTTAGTCATAGTCATAGTCATAGTGAATGGGGAGGTCAGTTGAGCCTAGGTGCTGATTCCACTAGGGAATATTGCACCAACCCCTTTATTTTACGACCCCCTGTCAAAGAAAGCCAGATTCCTTAAGAAAGGTCAAAAGGCTTTTGACAGGTTCCTCGTGGATTGTATCAAGTTCTGTTCCAAGACCTAAGCTTGAGTGCCTATGTGAAGAAGAGCTTCACATTCAAAAAGTATATGGTAGGCTGTTTCCTCTACCATATTGCACTTCCTACATAAAGGTTCTTCTTTAAATATTCCCATTCTATGAAGGTGTTTTCTTAGGTGATAGTGGCCTGTAAGAAATCCAACTATCACTCTCACCTTATCCCGCAGGATCTGAGATGATAGTTTCATGGAAGGTTCTTGGATCATAAGCCTCGCATGTTTTTGATCGGTGGTTTGTTCCCACCTTTCTGTAGTTTCTTTAAGCATTTTTTCTCCTATCACCCTTTTTGCAGTAGTCTTGGAGATCCCACAAAAAGGTTCAGGACTTAAAGGTAGGTCTGCAGTTCCCAGTTTAGCAAGCTTATCTGCAGTTTCATTTCCTTCTACACCAATATGACCTGGCACCCATGTAAGAAGGATCCTATTATGGGTCCCCAAGTCTTGTAGAAGGTTTCTGCATTCCCAAACAAGTTTAATGATTAGAGTTAGCACTATTTCATTCTAAGCCAACAAATTAAAACATAAATGGAAATCTAAAGTTGGAATTAATATCTATTTAAATAAATATCAAAATGAAATGTAATTCTAGTATAGAAATTATATCAAATAACTTAATGTTTCCAAAACAATTTCAATATGGAACTAAAATTAAACTATCCTGTCTGATTGATTTTGCTTTTTTGGTGGATAATTTAAAAACAAAAGTGAAATTTTACGAGTTAAGGAAAATTTAGAATTAGAATTATTTCCGTATAGAATTCAATAAAAAATGTTATACGTTTTTTGGCCAATCGAAAAAGTAATTCTGGGAGACTTTACATTCGTTCATAAGTGCAATATTCTAGTGATTTTTACTAAAATATATTCTTTTATGAGTAATGAAAGTATATTAAAGCATCATAATTTTTTTTTTTTTTTTTTTAAATCTTTTATATTAACTTCGATTTGTTATGTATGTTTGTCGATGGAGGGTAAATCTGCGGAGGCCTAATTAACAACCCTTGTAGACTGATAGGAGACTGCAATTTTTGGACCCCATCGACCATCATTCTGATTTTTTATAGAACTTAGAGAAAAGTGAGTAGATTACGAATCCACTGGTCTGCCGTGGCAAAAAATGGCCGAAACTGGTCAAAAATCGACTTTTAATAAGTTGAACTAAATCCAATTGCTAAATGAGCCATAACTTGCCAAATAATGAGCATTTTTTTCTTATTTGGTAACCCTCACTCTTTAATTATCAGTTAAGAAGGTTGCAGACGATTCAGATATCTGGCGACGGTCTACTTGCATCTATTAAAAGGGAGCCAAGTTGGCAATAAACATTACGTCATGGATGACGTAACTGATGTCGCCAATTTGGCTTACTTTTAAAAGATACAAATTTTCCGAGCCAGAGATCAGGAATCGTTTGCGCTTTTTCTCATTAAAAATCAAAATGCAGGGTTGCCAGACGAAAAAGTTTGTTCTCTTTTTGGCAAATTATGACATATTTGGCAATCGGATTTTAGTTCAACTCATTCCAAGTCAATTTTTGATCAGTTTCGGTCATTTTTGCCACGGCAGACCAGTGGATTCGTAATCTACTCACTTTTCTCCAATCTCTATAAAAAAGTCAGAATGATGTTCGATGAGGTCCAAAAATTGCAGTCGCCTCTCGGACTATTGCCTTCATCCAATCGAGTTGAAGGTTTGTTTGTTTTCAGTTTATCTGGCGCCGTCATCAACACGAGGGCTATAATGCGCCGAAACATTCGTCATTAGACAAGCCAACATACATTTACAAACACCCATGCCTAACACGGGACTCGAACCCGCAACCTCGCGGTCTAGAAGCTAGCACCAATCGAGTTGAAACTTTGCATATAGTTTCGATGTTGATGACAATGCATTCTATTAAATTTTGGGGGATATCATTGTCACTAAAAGGTCGCTTTTACGCAATACTAATAAACCAACTTGCCGTCACCAAATCGAGCTGAAATAGCATTTAACCGATCATTGAAGAAACTCTTTCCTGTTGCCAAAATTGTCTTAATAAATAATAAAATAAGTTGTTTTTATCAGAATAAATAAAATATACTTGGATGTATAAGCATAAATTCACATTAATTTTTAATGAATAAATTTTGAAAATTAGTTTACAGCACATTTTGCAAATAGAGATGATTTTAATATTTAAAATTAGATGCCAACACCAAGCACACGCTAGCAACAGAGACAGCGCTTGGTTAATGAATATAAAAATTGGCGATGCATATAAAGGATTTATATTAAAAACTTTATTTTTATGTTTATGGGTTGTATAATTTATCTTACTGGGTTTGGTATGAACACACAAAATGAAGCTTTTCCACAAATTTTCTACCTCAATGCTTCATATCTTTCTAAAGGAATAATAAATACCCACCCGTCAGCTATTCTTCGCCTTCTTGCTTAAAATGCAGATGCAGTTTATTCTTCAAAACCGTTGCCATTACCCGAAGAAAAATCTAATTATATTCGAGCGAAAATCGCTTCCATTGCGTCATTGGAGAACTCCAATTTCACAAAAAGAAGAAAAAAAAAAAAAAACTGAACGAAATAGGAGAAAAAGAATCTTTCCCCGGGTATATATTGCAAAAGAAAGGGCAAATAAACACCCCGATAAAAATAACGGTGTCTTCTTTTCAAATCCTCCAAACAAAGATAAATCCAATGATCACCAAAGAGTATGACATTTCTAGAATAAAAAAAAAAAGAAGCTTTTTAACTCTAATCGAACGACATTCTTTGTTATCGTCTGCCCATTTTTGCCATCTCCCCATTGTGCGACCACATTGGAAGTATTTGCGTGGTTGAAAAATAACTTTTTTTACAACTCTTTGGAGATAAGATTTTTTTCCCCCCTAACTAGGCCTTTAAAGACTTCTGGTTCTCTAGGGATTTGCTCCATTTACTTTTTTGTGAACAATTGCCAGAAATTTTAATTCTGATTACGCTTCTTTTCCAGAAAACAAAAATTGCGTTTATCGGTACACAAGTAAACATGCATTTACGACTTCGGGGAGCAATGTTTTTATTATATACTGAAAACTCAAGCTAACTGCATTTATTCGGAAGTTAAAATGGGCGATTTGTGCTTTTTGTATAAGTTAGGACTAAATTAGATCTTTAAAGACTAAGTATATTTTTTTTACATTTTTGTTTTGGGTAAGATGCGTTTTTTATATGCATTTCTTTTATATTGCAAAATATGATCATAAGGTAAAATAATTATTATATTCATTATAAATAGTATACGTAATGATTTTATAAAGCGCAACCCAACAGTTTCTATAAACGTTCACTTAAATTGTCAATCTATTTTTATACCACAGTCATTCCAGAATTGAAAGAATTTCAACATTTTTGAGGATTCCCGCCCATCGATATAGATAAAGAACTGGATAGACTGCTTAACGCTGGGAAAATGAAGCCGTTGCCAGATGCCATTGGTGGGATAAAAAATACGGATTGCCGAGGATTGAAAATAAAATTTTGGGTTGTACACAGCAGAAATGTCAATAGTAGACCTTAATTAGTAATAATGTGCAAAAAAATATCTACTCTAACACTTTACAAGGTTTTTCGCATTCCCATCCAACTATTAAAGTGAACTGTGATTGGTTAATCTTCCCACCAGCTTCGCAATTCTCGGCGCGTTTTTCTCTTTGCATTGACAATGGAGCAGTCTATCCAGTTGTTTATCTATATCGATGTTCCCGCCTTCATTAAAACACGCCGATCTGTCTTAGTTCTCTGACATGCGTTTCCCTAACACAGAGATAAACCTCTCAATTATCCCTATTTATTATTAAAGATCCCCAGACTCATGATATCAATATTTCCTTGAGCCCCAATAATCTCTTTTTCTTACACACTCTATCTCTGTTTTTCATAAAAATCAAATTTACTATGCCATGTTTCTAAATTAACTTCGTATATGGCTGCCTGAACAAGGACTGACTCTTTCTTATTTACCACGATTGCATTCATTTTATGTTGGGATTTTTGGCTCATTACATATACGCAAATATAATTAAATGCATTTTTCATATAAAATATTTTTAAAAAATAAAGAAACTAGTTTTTTTAAATCGTGCATGTCTGTAACATTTGTAGTTTTCACTGTAAAAATTAGACAAAGATAATATACGTATTATAGAGGGTCTATACTGCTAGGGAAGAAATAATTTCTTTTTTATTATTAAATCCTTTATATTAACTTTGATTTTGTGTCTCTCTCTGCGTGCGTGCGTGCATGCGTGCGTGCGTGTGTGTGTGCGACAATACATTCTATCAAATTTTGATGCCGTAACTGTCACTGAAAGGTCGCTTTTACGGATTACTAATAAACCAACTTGCCGTCATCCAATCGCTCTAAAATAGTATTTTACCGACCATTGAAGAAACTCTTTCATGCTGCCAAACTTTTTAAATAAATAAATCAATTTTAATCAGAATAAATAAATGATATCTGGATGTGAGTGCATAAATTCCCGTTCATTTTTAATAAATTGATTTTGAAACGTGAATTGTCATAGCCCATTAGATAATAGTTACCCATTTCATTTTTCCATGAACACAGCTTTTGATTATGATTTAGTTATGTACAAACCCCTTACATCTGAACTCTGAAGAAAACATTAATTTCAAAACAAAAGATGGCTATTATTCTGTCTATATGTCTTCCACGCCTTGATTAACCATTACATCGTATAAAATAGCAGTTTAATCTAAACAAAAAAAAGTTCTTTGAAACAATTCCCATTTAGAAAGATAGACTTAACTCAAAATTCCACGCAGTTTTCTAAAACAAAGTTCCATCAGAAAACCAGACGTTAAAAGAAATTGACATTCCTTCTCTGTCCATCACAAACAATTCATTTCCATCGCCAAACGTAAAATTCTTCAGTGCAACGGCGCCAAACATAAAACAATTCGACGATCTTCCAAGAATAGAAACAAAAGCAGTTCGAAAAGGAAATTCCGACTCCCCCCAACAGAATAAAAGAATATAAGTCTTCTTGATGAAGTCTCCGGTTCATTACATATCTTGGAAACATTCTTGTGTTATGAATAGAGAAAGAACGTGGAAAACTCCTTCGATATTTTATCAACCTTGGCCGGGTTTCTCTGTTTGGAAAAGCGCAGTTCGTTGATTCTGGATTCCAATTTATACGAAAAGAGCTTGTTTCATTTCGTTTGATGTGAACTGGTTCTATATTTTCATGTGAAAAATGAGGTTTTTAGAAAGGGGAGTTGTTACATAAGGATAGCAAAGAAACAAAACAAAAAAAAACTTTGTGACAGGACTCCATGAAGCATTGAAAGAATTTAAAGAATTCGAACAGAAAAGTATTTGTAATTTTCATCGTCATACACCGGGTGCCCACTCAAATCACAGAATGAAAATCAATGACTTTTAAGGGGATCCAGTACCGAAATTTTTTCAAAAATCCCAAATTTTTTTTTCTGATTTAAAAAAATAGTTTATCCATTCCTGAAGATAATGATGTTTTTATCTTATTCCTCCGGTGATTAGAACGCCACAAAATTACCTGTTATTTAAACATCACTAATGGGTGTAACACATTGAAGCGTCTGCTTAAAGTGCGTTTTTCGAGCAGTAGTGTTTTTCACAAATGTTGCATATTCAAATCGATATATCTCCAGAACCATTAATAATTGGCTATTCAAATTTTTGAAGCATTTAATTTATATAGTTTTAAATATTTTGTCTTCACAGAATTTTATATTTTTAATTCTGTTTTAAAGTATAACATTTAGCGTAAAAGAACGTATGATATAGCGTATGATAACATAAAAAAAAGCAAAAATGTCAATATTTTAACTTTGAGAATTTTTTTAATTTTTTTTTAATTCACCTGTCAAAATTATGTGAAGATAAAATTTTCTTTATATAATTATGTATTACAGAAAGCTTTCACTTAGAAAAAAAATTTATTTTTTCTTGTCTTATATCAAAATACGCAAACATCAATTATTATGGATTTTTCTTGGTTTTTAAATTTTTTTTAAATAACTAAACACAATATTTAAAAAAACATTTTCTCCAAGATATATAAACAGTATTTCATACATAAAATAAATTTTTGACATAAAAATGTGAATAAATAAAGTTTTTTTTATTTTCGGTACCAGACCCCTTTAAGGACCTTTAAAAATTTCTTTTCAGGCATCATTTCTATATATAATTTTTTTTATAAAGCATATTCTACCAATACATTACAAGTTGGCGCATGCGTAATACAAATATGTCAGAAAATTCCGATACAGTGAGGATAAGTGGCGGACACGTGGGGATAGCAAGTCTGAGTTGCATTTTTGTAAATTTTGCAATTGGTCAAAAAACACAAAAATTAAGGACTTTTAAGGACCTCTAAGCATTTTCAAGGGCTTTTAAGCACCTCTAAGCATTTTCAAGTACTTTCAAGGCCTTGAAAACAGGTTCAAATATATTAAGCACTTTTAATGACTTTCAATGACCGTGGGAACTCTGATACAGTATGTTGGGGAGAGGGTATTTAGAGGAAAATTATTTTAAAATATTCCTGATATTCTAGGATGTTTTCTTTAAAGTTTATGATAGATTTAGATGACTATTCAGTTTAGTAATATTATTCAAAAAATGAGACCAATGCTTTTAAAAAGGTTATGACAAAGTCAATTGTAGTTTTGGTGATAAAAAAAAAACGAATCATAAGAATTTTTTTTATTATAAATCCTTTAAAGGTATTGTCAAGTTTTATGTGAAATCGCAACTTAATTAAACAATTTTAATCTCAAATCAAGTTTTCATAGTTGACCAGAGAAAGAAACCACTGATTCCGTATCGTTGACTAACTTACCCCCTCCCCAAAAAACTTCATAGAATGTATTGTTATAAATAACAATTCTATCTGTCGAGTTTCAGATAGATTGAATAACGCCAATGGGTTCATTAGCACTCCGAGGGTGTGTTTTTTACGGAGCATAAATTTCGTTTGCAAAAAAGACTACAATAATTCAAGATTTCTTACTAAACAAATGATGACCAGAAGAATAAATGTTGCAAGCCAAATGGATATAATTGGAAAAACTATGAACTTAATTCCAAAAATCATTCGTTCTTCTGGCAAGAGATCAGCCGACCAAACGGTATAGTGGTTAGCGTGCTAGCTTCTACACCGCGAGGTTGCGGGTTCTAGTCCAGTGTTAGGCATGGGTGTTTGTAAATGTATGTTGACTTGTCTAATGACGAATGTCTCGGCGCATTATAGCCCTCGTGTTGCTGATGGCGCCAGATAATCTGAATACAACCAATCTGGCAAGAGATCCAAATCTACATATGAGGATCTTTAAAATTGTAAGAAGTCCTCTTTCAAAATCAAGTGATTGATATGTGTTATCACGTAGAAAGTATCCTTACATTCAAATGAGTGTTGTTAGACTTTTCGAATTAAAAAAAAAAAAAAAAAGAAGAAGAAGTTGTGAGAAAACGTACCAACTTCTTAATAAAAAAAATCAATGGTTTTTCTTTAAAGAAAAAGCAGCAATTGGAAATTTCTCCCAAAATAAACACACAACAAAAAGCAATTTCAAACAATGATCCTTCCTTCGAAACCATATCAAACCGACAATTCCTAAAAATTCCTTAAAAATTCCTTTGAATTTCGGACCCATTTCCCCACAGCATTCTTTAACCGTGCGTAAATCGTGGAGGGAAAACACCTCAACTCTTGACAAGCTGCCCTTTCTCTTTTAAAATAGAGAAAAACTTCCCAAGCGAAAGCATTTCCGCACGATTTCTACAAAACAAACGCATGAAAAGAGAGAGGGGGTTGCATTCCTGAGGCCGAATCAAATATTGACGGGGGCATCACACCTGGAAGGAAAAATACTCTCGCAGGAAAGCGGAGAGGTTTAATGCATAAAATCAGGAAATTTGGTGGAAAGTGAAACTGGGAGTGGTTCTTGTGCTTTGGGTGGTTTCATTTGAAAGACTGGGTTGGTATTAAATCAGTTTGAGAGTTCTCCAGGCGAGGATTGGGTTCCTTGGATAGAAATTCTCTTGAAAGCGCCGTTTATTGAATTTGGGCTTTTATTGTTTTAGAGAGAATACTCGAACCAAGAATTTCGAGGTATAAATTACTCGTGCATCTTATATATCGAACTGAGAATATACGCTGTAAATTACATTTTGTTTCATGTTCAACGATAGCTGTTTATTTATTTTTGGCATTTTTTATTTTTACTTAACCACTCTTGATGGTTAGTTGGTTGGTTGTTTTCAGATTATCTGGCGCCGTCAGCAACACGAGGGCTATAATGCACCGAAATAATCGTCATTAGACAAGCCAACACACATTTACAAACATCCATGCCTAACACGGGACTCGAACCCGCAACCTCGCGGTCTAGAAGCTAGCACGCTAACCACTATACCGTTTGGTCGGCTTAACCACTCTTGAAAATGCAAACTTATATTTAATGAAAGTTGTGTCTTTTTTTAAATCCGTTATATTAACTTAGATTTTGTGTGTGTAGGTGATTTGGCTGTGTGTGGCGATGGCGAGCAAATCTGTGGAGGTCCAATTAACTCGCTGGCCGTCATCCCATCGATCTGAAACTTGACAGATAGATTCGATGTCGATTACAATGCATTCTATCAATTTTGGCGATGTCACTATAACTAAAAGGTCGCTTTCACAGAATACTAATAAACCAACTTCTGTCATCTAATCGCGTTGAAATTAGCATTTAACCGATCATTGAAGAAACTCTTTGCTAATGCAAACTTGTTTTAATAAATAAATAATAAAATTATTTTAATCAGAATAAATAAAAGATATTTAAATGTGAATGGATAAATTCACATTAATTTTTAATGAATAAATTTTGAAAAGTAGTTTACCGCATATTTTGCTGATAGAGATGTTTTTAATATTTAAAATTAGATGCGAATAACAAGCACACGCTAACAAAAGAAACGACGCTTTAAAAATTTGCAATGCATATAAAGGATTTAAATTGAAAACTTTGTTTTTATGGGTTATATTCTTACTTTCGATTATCAATTTGTTAACAATGGGTGATGAAAGTATCGCATTCATTAAAAAAAAATATATATATATTTTTCTGGAATTGCTACACATTTTGGATTGAGTTCAAAAAAAGATATATTAAAAACATTTGCGTGTTTTTCAGTTGAACTAACTGATCTAGAATGTTAGATTTTTGCTTGCAGATTATTGGAGGCAACGAGAGCCGCCATTAAGTTTTTCGTCAAAATTACGCATTTGTATAAAGTAACTGTCATTGAAAAATATATGTTTTTCAGTAGTTGCTACAAATCGACTCTAGATTTTAATCAAAATAGCTGAGATAAAGCTTCTTAAGGTGTTCTAAACAGCTACATCCTCGAAAAATTCCTGTAGAAATACAATAAAGGCGTAAAAAGTTTTAAAACGAATGTCTTCAATCCAGAGTTCTCTTCTCTTGAGTATCATCTGTTAACAACTTTTTCTCTGCTGATTTTTTTTCTTGAAAGGGAGGGGGGGTGCATTGTAAGAAATATCATGAAACTGGCCATTTTTTATTAAATGAATGAAAATAGGAAAACGGTAAATAACACCAATCCGAATAAAATGTAAATTCAGTGACACCAGTATTGTAGTATAATTAAAAGTAGTGCGATATGTTCCATTACCCTAGTTTATTTTCACTTAACCACTCTTAAAAATGGAAATTTGACGAAAATTATGTCCTTTTTGATGAAGTCGGTATAGTTTCAAATTACGCTAATGTTATGCGATGTACTAAAGCATTCAAATAACTCTTAGACCGTTTACTTTCTTTTAGATAAAGAAATATTGACCTATTTTGGATTTAGATTCTTATGTTCTGAAGCTCCGTATTTTTAAGAGACGATATCCCCGCTTGAACCTTTAAATAATTCCCCTTTTTAATAGAATTCCTCAAATCCTATCCATTTCTCTTGCTTAATATTGAAACTATTTGGCAAATACTGTTCACTAGGTGAATACCCTTGCTAATTTTACCATGTGCATTTTAACAATCATTGCATGTGCATTTTAGCAACTGTAATAGCTTGATTTACGATATATTTAGAAATATGTTAACTATTTCTCAACGTCTTGGCCCAAAAGGCATCAGGGCATTGGAATATTTAATATTTGGAGCATTTGATTCTCTTTTTTTTTTTTGTTCTAAAGAAGGTAAATAGCAAAATGTTTAATGCTTTGTTACACTGTGCCCAGCTTGTTATAATTTGTATCAATTTTCAACTTCCTGCCTTTATGGAAAATTAGGAGAAAGTTAGTTTATCATGAATAGAATAGCGTACTGTTGCAGATTTGTGACTACAAAAAAATTGTATATTTCAAAGCTTGAAAAGTGGATTTTTGCAGTTAAGGCTACTCTGAATACAAAAAAGTCTGCTCGGTCTGTTTATGAATATATAGAAGGTTCCAAAATATATTTGCACTCTTAACGGAACCTTATTAATACCGATAATAAAGGTAAATAAAAGTTTCGTTAAAGTTATCAACAAACTTAGCAAGCACGTCTTATAGACTGAGAGGCGACTGCAATTTTTGGACCCCATCGAACATCATTCTGAATTTTTTATAGAAATTGGAGAAAAGTGAGTAGATTACGAATCCACTGGTCTTCCGTGGCAAAAATGGCCGAAACTGGTCGAAAATCGACTTTTAATAAGTTGAAGTAAATCCAATTGCCAAATGCGCCGTAACTTGCCAAATAATGAGCATTTTTTTTTTTATTTTGTAACCCTCACTCTTTAATTTTCAAGTAAGAAGGTTGCAAACTATTCGGATGAGTGGCTATGGCTTACTTGCATCTTTTTCAAATGAGAAAAATTTTCACTAAACATTACGTCACTGATGACGTAACTGATGTCGCCGATTTGGCTTACTTTTAAGAGATATAAGTTTTCCAAGTCATAGATAAGAAATCGTTTGCGCTTTTTCTCACTGAAAATCAAAATGCAGTGGGTTGCCTGACGAAAAAGGTTGTTCTCTTTTTGGCAAGTTATGACATATTTGGCAATCGGATTTTAGTTCAATTCATTCCAAGTCGATTTTTGATCAGTTTCGGCCATTTTTGCCACAACAGACCAGTGGATTCGTAATCTACTCACTTTTCTCCAATTTCTATAAAAAATTCGGAATGATGTTCGATGGGGTCCAAAAATTGCAGTTGCCTCTCGGACTATTAGGTAAACTGTAAAATTGTTTCAGTGTGCCCACCTTTCAATGCCTTTTTTTAAAAAATTTTGCAATGTCTTTCTGAAATTCTACCAGAGTTGAAGGTTTATTATGGGAGACCATTTCTTTTAAAGTTACACAGATTAAGGGTTTTGAAATTAAATGGTTTTGAATCGGAAGAATAAGGCAGTAACTCCAAAGCAGCTATGCAAATGGACGTTGGTAAATGTTTTTGAAACGGTATATTATCGTAATCAAAAATATTTGGACACAGATGTTAAGCAATTCTAAATCTCATGTAATTTCAAGGTATGAAAGTGTCTTGTAGAAATACAAAATAACAAATTAAAAGATTGTTTTTAGAAATCTTTCTAGAATTTATTTCGTTCTTTATTCAAAGTTCCTACGGAAGGATTTGCAATTTAAATTTGGTTCTATACCTACACTTTCTACTCTAACTTTTTTGAGTTTCTAAGAAGAAGTGTTTTGTAGAAGAAATATAGAGCCATTTTAACACAAGGATAGTATATTTTTTTTTTATAAAAAATAAATATTTAAAGAAAAATTAAAAGAAATGTTAAAATAACTTTACTTAAAAGTTTAAATCTTATACTTTAATTTTTTTAATTGAACTATTAGTGTCTGTGAAACTAAAAAGTTACCTTTCCATATCAAAATGCTTGTTGCCATATTGAGTGCAATGCTTTTAAAACTAGTCTAACTTTAAAAAATCAGTAAACACTCTAAACATTCTATTTCATTTCTACGTTACCTTCCCGACGAGAAGACGAATCCGTATCCTCGCGAAGAACCGCATCTTTCAAATAATCCTCGAACGAACCCTTCCAGCAAACGATAATAAAAGAAAAAATCCTCAGACGATCGGACCCCCAAAACACTCTTTAAAGTGGGTGGAGGAAAGAACTTTCCTCCCGGATCGTTTGGGCCCGATTGCGACTGCCAGAGGGGGTATTCTTTGAGAATCGCCTGTCTCTCTTACTGCGGAGCATGCGCAGAAAGGAGACAGGGGAGGGGACTACCGAGTTCGTCCATTCTCCAGACCCCAATGTTTGTCTTTTTTTTTATTATTTTTCAAAACAAAACGTGGCTTTGATGATGAGGACCCGGAAGCGGCACATTTGTTGCTCGACGACACAGGCAACAAGGGCGGAAATCACGTACAGGAAGTGAGCGTCGGAGAGCGGGGCTCGAAATAGCGCCCACGCGGCGAAATTGTTGCGATGACTAATTAGATTGTAGCGGCAGGTGAATTGTACAGGTCTGAAATGATAATTAATAGATAAATGCTTGTTGAAATTAGGATTTCGTAGTTGGAAAGGTTAACTTTTTTTAAAAATCTGGACACACTTTAAAGGGTAGTCCTAGTAAGGATCATTTACTATACTTGCTACGTTTAGAGACTTCTAGACCAGTGCATTTAGAAACTACTTTCTATAACCACCTTGACATTTGAAGAGTAGATACGAAAAAGATCACTTAATGAAATTACATAAATTGTTTTCATTTAATGTCTATCTATTATAAATGAAAATTAAAATAGCAAATGACAAAACCAGGTGGAGCCACTGCATAAGCATTGACGTAAGGATTTCAAACATAAAATTAAATATATTAGATGCTATTTTCGAGTTTTTAATTTATGTCATTTCATTAAATGATTATTTTCGTACCTACACGCCAAATTTCAATTTTTTATACAAAGTAGTTTCTAAATGTACTGGGAAAGAAGATTGTAACATAGCCAGTATAGAGAATAGTCCTTACTAGTACTTTCTCTAAAGAGAAACTATCAAATGAATAATCTCACGTGACACGATATTTTCAACTGCTTCCTTCAAAAATATGAAACAGCTTTTTTATACAAATAAAAAAAACTGTAAAATAAACTTTCAAATTGTTTGTATTTGTTTCTTCCCCCCCCCCCCCTTCAGATTGTTTATGCTTTTAGTTTTACCTTAAATGTAGTTCCACTATATATATATATTTATGTTCCGCACACGAGCAAGAACGGTAAAGTTGCTCCTGTGAAAAAGCTCTTAGGGTGACTGTCAATGTTGATTCTCCGTGTATCCACATACTCGGCACACAAGCCAAAATACAGGGGAAGTAGCTGTTTCCTAAGACGAAGAACTGTCAATGCTGTTTCTCCACGTATTCCTAAACTTCGCGCAAAAGCCAGAATTCAGGAGCAGTAGCTTTCCCACAATTGCCGAGTTCGCCATTAATTTTGTAATAGGAGCTCAATATGTTTTCTAAGTTATCTCTCTAGCCAACCTTTTCGTACAGAAAAACTTTTTATGCAATATTAGATTTAAGGTATACATATACATTAGGAATTGCGAAATTTGACTCAAGTCTGCGTTTTTGTTTTTTGGTTTTAAAATATTTCCGAATTCATTACCATTAAAATGATACCATTTTCTTTCTGATACTCAAATTACTTTTTAAATTACACTGGATTTTGTGAACCGGTTTTGTATCACATTCATTAGTGTAGTCAACTTTAAACGCGTTTTCTGAAGAATGACATTTTGGTGTTATATGACTTTACGCCAACGGTCATAACTTCATAATAAATGGTCCGATTTATAAAATTATAATTTTGTTTTGTAAGCAATAGTTGTGGGTGTATTTTCTATGGAGAGTCTAATATATATATTTTTTACACACATTTTTCATGCAGATTTAATCTTTATTTTTTGTTAAAAACAATGTATTTTTTAAACTTTTTATTTAAAAATTTATAATTAAATAAATATTGAAGCCAAATTCAAAATTCTTCATATGAACATGCGTCAATATAAAAATAATACTTCTAAGTTAATTACAAGTTTATTTATGTATGTTCTAATAATGTTCTAATTAGTCACTTGATTGCTATTAGCTGATTAAATAATTGACAGAAAAAAAAAGTTTATATCTAAAAATGCATCATTTTTTATTCTGATATACTGCCAAAAAGTTTGAAATTATAACCTAAAAATTAAGAAAATCATCTCAATTGTATATGTATACCTTAAGATAATCAAATATTTTAATAATATTTGATTTATTGATAAATTTATTAAATCGGAATATTTGGCGAGTAAATTATACAATATTTTTCTTAAATAGAAGTTCGATTTTAAGGTATCTATAATTGTTTATTTCCTAGTATGTCGATGTCTATATTAAAAGACCACCTGATTTGAGCTCACTCAATGCTTTACAGCCATAGGGGAACCGGTTCCTACAGCATTTCACTTCATTCTGTCCTCTAGTATCAATGTTAGAGGTCGGAAATATCAATAAAAATAAATATCGATACTACATCGTTGCATAGAAAAAAGTATCGATATATCGATACATGATATTTTTAATTTCATTTTCAGTTTTGCCAGAAACGAAGTTTTTCGGGGCAAATTTCTACCTTTCATGAATTCATGCCAAAATTATTTTAATAAATGAATTATAAAATCTGTTTTAATGAATAAGTTATATTATCAATCAGAATAAATAAAATACATTTCAATGTCAATGCATAAATTCACATTTATTTTTAAAGAAATTTTTTGGAAAAGTAGTTTACAGCAAATTTTCTGATAGAGAGGTTTTTATTATTTAAAATTAGATGCAAATTCAAAGCACACGTTGGCAACAGAAACGGCGCTATGTTAATGACTACTAATAAATGATCTTATCTTTCCATTACATTATGTTTTCATTTTGGTTAGGGTGCCATTTTAACTGTTTCTCAGCCAAGTCCAAACTTTAGTTTTGAAGTTTTTGAAAAGGAAATAAAGAAAATATAAAAAACACATGGATCTACAAAACGATCATCAAAAAACTGAAAATGTTTGGAAATATCGATATATCGGTGACTTGTATCGATATTTTTTAGTATCGATATTTTAAAAAAAATCGATAAAAATATAGTCGATCGATATATCGCCTACCTCTAATCAATGTACCAGTTCAGATTACCTCTCATAATAGTATCTGTTATATTCATCGGGGGAAATTCCTACAAAAACATCTATTGGCAATTCTCTGCTGTAAATACGAGACATTTTAGATCTTTTTTCTACTCATAAACAAATTAGAATTAATCTAAAATTAATATCAATCTAGAAATTATGCTTTTGTTTTATATACCTCTACTTGGTGACAAAGTTATATTAAAAAAATAAGTTTTTAACTAGGTCAAATATGCATTTATATCGTCTGACGCACGGAACATGTCCGTGTCCCATGTGTCAGACGATATTTGATCTAGTTAAAATAATTATTTTTCCATATAACTCTGTCACCAAGTAATATAATATAAAATGAAAACATAACTATTAGAATAATCTTAATTACATAATTTTTATCTGTGTACGAGTAGAAAATAGAGCCAAAATGTCCCGTGCGTCAGCCAGAGAATTGCCCCAATATATGTTGCTCAATTTTAAAAGAAAAACACACTTATTCCTTCAGGTTACTTCTAACTTCTAAGCTCACATATTAGCTTGTTTTCACGAAAATAATTTTCTAGCGGACATATACTTTTCAACATCTTAATGTTTAATAATTGGAAAATCAAGAGAGAACCTTTTTTCTGGATGAACAAATTAGTTGCTAACTAAAAATTGAGTTTGCATTTTTTCCTATCCTTTCAATATATTTTGTCTTTTGCTTGAATATAAATATATTCCAATCCCATTGGCTAGAAACGAAAGTTTATGCTAAAAGAGTACAGTTATTACTTTTTTCCTATTTTAATTTAAATAGGAATCGTGAGTATTATTTCTAAGTTAGAAGAATTTTACATTTTAATTTTATTTGTGAAACAATATTGTTATGAATTTTTCCACTGAGGCAATGATGACACAGTTTTTACAGTATAAAAATATTTATTCTCTCTTCAAGAGCTCACTAAAGTTATTCGAAGAACAGTCACTATCAAGCTTCCATACAAGCTTCAATGAAAACAACCTCGAATACAGCGATTATACAAGTTTACTCTAGTAGGTACACAATCTCCCGATCTCCAGTCTTTATATACCAGGCGCGTGAGAACATTCCCGAAATTTCCAGCCAATTCGTCGAAAAAGAAACATCTCGAAATTTCTCGATTGCTTTAGGTGTTGCCACCTTTTTCTAACCTGTATAATCGCTGCTGATAAATAAAATAAATTACAATAGTGTTTTAAAATAATACGTCACTATTTATACTTTATACAGACAATTTGTGCAACAATATCAACAGAAGAACTTTGTGTCGAAACCCATTTCCAATAAATCTCGCGTTTGAAAAGCCCCCCCCCCCCCACCTCCCGAAAGCGTCAGGGCCTTGAATCCCAACTTTTCATGGTCGGGCCCTGAGTTTATCCTAGATAATACCCAGAGGCTTAACAACCCCCTATCAAATTTTCATAAGCCACACCACATCACCAAAACACAGCGCAGCACAAATTCTCTCCCGGGGACGCCCAATGCAGCTTCACAATCCATCACTATCCCGCACATCGAACGTAGATACCGTGATATCGACAGGGGGGGGGGGGGTTGGAATATAATAGAAAACGATCCGTCTTCTAGCACGGGGCCGTGCAGTAATCGGGTATGGAGGAACAATTACACCTACTGTATGCCCCTACTCGAATAGAAGGATAAATGGGATGATGGAAGACAGTGTCCCGTGAGTGGGACATGTCCCGTCAAGACGGGGACTGAAGGAAAAAGGAGATGTAAATGGAGTGGGACACTATGGAAGAACAGTGGAGGGTAATATGGGTTTGATGGATAAGGGTTTGTGTTCTTTAATGTGGGACTTGTCTGGGTGATGTTTGTGAAAAGTTAAAGGATATGTAGGTAACTATGGTCGTTGAGTGAAATTGAAATTCTTATTAGAATTATTATTGTGTTGTTGAGAACCGTTTGTTGGGGAAGAGGGTTGATTTGGTACTATCAATGTACAGTACGCAAAAAAAAAAAAAAAAAAAAAATTTAGAAAAAAAAAGAAGAAAAAAATCGAAAGATGGCTATATCTAGTATTCTAATAGATGAAATAACAAAGGTCAAGTACCGTTGTAAATTGTACTTGCATATATGCCGACCTAACGGTATAGTGGTTAGCGTGCTAGCTTCTAGACCGCGAGGTTGCGAGTTCGAGTCCAGTGTTGGCATGGGTGTTTGTAAATGTATGTTGGCTTGTTTAATGACGAATGTTTCGGCGCATTATAGCCCTCGTGTTGCTGACGGCGCCAGATAATCTGAATACAACCAACCAACGTACTTGCATATAAATTTTTTTATCATGAGGGGTCATCTACATATTAAAACTAAACCAAATGGCAACCCCATAATATTATACCATATTTAGATTTAGAATACAAAAAAACGTCTAAATACTAAATTTCATAATATTCTAATGAGTGGTTAATTTTAATGATGTCAAAAAAATGGCAAATTAATGTTAAAAAGAAAATTTATTTTTTTAGCCATAAATTGTTAAATAGTTAATATATTTTAGGAATTTTTGTTTCAAACGAAAGTTTATAAAAGGCCAAACATAAATAACATGCAACTTTTGTATTAAACAGTTTTTTAATAATTAATTATTAATTAATAAAACAAATTTTTAAATTTTTGAAATAGAAACATACGCATTTTTTGCCTCCATTAGAATTGTCATGGTCGAAAACCTCTCCAGAATTTTTTTCATTTCATTTTGACTTTTGGTTTTCAATATTTTATCAAAAATGTAAAAACGCTCACTTTAAGGGACCGCATAATAGATTACGTCTTGAAGTACGCAAAACGTTCGATTCTTCTCGGCTATAAAGAAATTTGCCCTCAAGATCGGCCAAAATGTTTTCATTCATAAGTGAAGTGTTTCTCTACATAATAAACCGAAATTTGGTTTCTAGGGTAAAAGAAGTATTCTAAATTGAATGAAAACAAAAGAAATAGGGGTTCGTATTGAAATTTTTAAAGACAGAGTTAAATTTACTTAGTATACAGCCCCTTTAGAAAAAAAATTTCACCAGACATATAGAAAATCGTAAACAAAACATTTTGGTGCAAACCGCAAGATTCTACGATAATTAGAACCGACGATATACAGACATGCGTGAAATTGGAATTCTGATTAGAATTATTATTGAGTTGTTAGATAGTTAAGATCCGTTTGTTGGGGAAAATGGTTGCTTTGGCACAATCAAAGTACATTTGGTACGCTTGTACAAAATCGTGTCATTGATAAACCCTATGCAGCCCTCATCAAATGTTCTCTCTCATCAATAAAATTTTTACATCGGCGTATTTAAAATTCCGTACCTGTTTATCCAACATAATTCTTGTCTCTTCTTACAATAATTTACATTGAATTAATTATAATAATTAAACGGAACTACACAATTTAAATGTAAGTCTTTTTATGTTGTTTTGGAATCAATTCGTTCTTTTAAATTTTTCCTTTTCAGATAACAACATAGTAATCTTTACGAATACTAGTCATTGATAGTAAAAGTTATTAAATTATAGACTGAGAGGCGGCTGCAATTTTTGGACCCCATCGAACATCATTCTGAATTTTGTATAGAAATTAGAAAAAAGTGAGTAGATTACGAATCCCCTGGTCTGCCGTGGCAAAAATGGCCGAAACTGGTCAAAAATCGACTTTTAATAAGTTGAACTAAATCTAATTGCCAAATACGCCATAACTTGCCAAATAATGAGCATTTTTTTTTTGGCCAAATAATGAGCACTTTTTTTTTATTTGACCAAATAATGAGCACTTTTTTTTTTTATTTGGCAACCCTCACTCTTAAATTTTCAATTAAGAAGTTTGCAGACGATTCAGATATCTGGCGACGGTCTACTTGCATCTATAAAAAGGGAGCCATGTTGTCAAAAAATATTACGTCACTTATGACGGGACTGATGTTGCCAATTTGGCTTACTTTTAAAAGATATAAGTTTTCCGAGCCAAAGATCAGAAATCGTTTGCGCTTTTTCTCATTGAAAATCAAAATGCAGTGGGTTGCCAGACGAATAAGTGTGTTCTATTTTTGGCAAGTTATGACATATTTGGCAATAGGATTTTAGTTCAACTCATTCCAAGTCGATTATTGATCAGTTTCGGCCATTTTTGCCACGGCAGACCAGTGGATTCGTAATCTACTCGCTTTTCTCCAATTTCTATAAAAAATTCAGAATGATGTTCGATGGGGTCCAAAAAGTCGCCTCTCGGACTATTACTTTTGCCACCGAAATTGCAAGTGAGCATTCATCGTTACGATTTGGAAAGCTTTGGAATTTTTCATAGTAATGTGCGGTTTATTTCGAAGCAATTAGACGTATAATTTTCAGACAATTGCCTGAAATATAATGTAAAGACTGCAGCATATCATTTTATAAACAGTAACACCTTAACATATTGTTCGAATTTTTCTTACAGGAAGTGATAACACAGTTTTTACAAAATAAAAACTATAATTTATTCTATGTTTATACTCTTTAGCTCACAAGGCTTCTCTATAGAGCAGTAAACTCACTAACAAGGATTTATAAAAGTATCTTTCCGCACAATAAAACAGCGCTAAGAATTCGACAATACTTAAATTTTATTTTCCGAAGGTTTTTATATCATAGTGTGCGAACTTTCCCCAAAACTCCAGAGCAGACGGTCAACCTTACGACTGTGAGTCTAGAACTCTGGCATTACATGCCAAAGGTGGCGAATTCGAATCCTGGAGATAGGCATGGATGTTTGTTGTGGTTCGTAATCCACTTTAAGCTGTAGGTCCCAGCCTTATTAGCCGTTATTGTGCACAAAAATAGGTCGTTGAGCGTACAAACCAACCAGAGCAGACGATTATGGCGATCAGAACACGCAGTATGATCGCGAAATTTCTTGATTAACTCGTGTTGCCAACTTCCTTAAACTTATATTATTGTTGTTGACAAATAAATTTAAGAAAATAGAACTTTAAAAAAAGAATATGTACACAATTAACAATCATAGGAAAATTGCGTCAAAATTTTAAACATGGAAAAGGAAAAATTACAACCAAAATATTTTAAGTAACCATTCCTGAAACTTCTTTTTCGTGTTATCAAAAAACACGAAATAATTTATCAGTGACAGTATACTTTCGAATAATGGACGTATCCCTAAGTAACTCTATTCAAACGATTGTACTTTAAGGACATTGAAATTCTCAAATAGAATTTTACTCGAAACGACAAGAATTTAGAATCGCTCGAATTCCAAATATTTCTGAAAAATAAAATATTTCCGAGAAATACGCGCCACAGAAAATAACAATTTCGCAAAAATATTAACTTCCCAGGGATGCCAGAGGAATTTTTCCACTATATTCCACCATAGCTTCGAGGAATGCTGTGAATACAAATGCGTCAAGCATTGTCCCCAAAGCAGATAGTCTGCATTCAGTGGAGAGTTCGTAGCTACACTTTATATCTCACTTGTTGGAACAGACTTATCTATGCAATAGACCTTATCTTTGCAATAGATATCTTAAGGGAAGGAGAGGAGGATTATATACAACAAACATATCTATACTAAACTTCAACTTAACTAGACATCACTTAGACGATAGATCGTCACAGTGCTCATAGGTATTTAATCCATTTTGGCGGCGTGAAAGCATAATGTTCGCCAAACCACAACCCTATAGAGAACAAAAGGCTCTAAGGTTTGGCGAGAATTATGTCTTCACTCCGCCAAAATGGATTAAATACCTACGAGCACTGTGACGATCTATCGTCTAAGTGATGTCTAGTTAAGTTGAAGTTTAGTATAGTAAAATGTTTCAAAATTATGCCCACTTTGAGTAACAAGCAGTATAAGTATGTATAATTTGTCTAACAAAATATACAAAAATTGTATCTGTAAAAGTATCACTCTTTCCCACTCTCAAAAACAGTATGTCTCGTGCTTCGCTCGTGCTTTCAAATGTCCCGTGCGTCAGTTCACGTTTTTGTATATTAAATTCAGAAAAATAATCATTTTGTAAAAAAATTGTTGGATGTGGTATTAGTATTTACCCAAATGTATTTATGAATTTCATAAATTCAGAGAAAATGTAAACGTTTGTTTTGAAAGTAAATTTCTTTTGTTTCTCCATGTCCCGTGCGTCGGCTTCCTATATAAATGCATATTTGACCTAGTTAAAACAATTATTTTTCCATATAACTTTCCAACCAACTAAAATTATAGAGAACAAAAACATAACTAGTAAATTCATCATTATTTTGGCATTCTAATTTGCTTAAGAGTATAAAAAAGAGCGCAAAATGTCCCATGCATCAACCAGAGAATTGCCCATGTGTTATTTCTTACATTGGCAGAGGAATTGGAAAACACCGAAACACATATCTTTAATAAAGGAGATATTGTATTAATAGGAAAATTTTGGATGTTAATTTACTTAATTGTGGATAATTTTACTTAATTAAACAATGATAAATGATGATATAACTCAGGTAGTACAACAGTATTGACTTATGTCTCGGGAACAGGAGTCTTAGAGGATTGGCCAATTGTGGCCGAAACTTGAGCATCGTTCCAAAATACAAGGTTTTCGCCTTCTTTCTTTTAGTATGAATTCAATTTTTAAAACTGTGCGTCATCATCACTTCATAGTATATTTAATCTAGCAAATATTAGCGATATTGGCCAATATATGTAACCATAGTCGGTTTACAAGGTTCCACATCGAGATTGGCCGATCTCGAGCGATATTGACTAACGTTGTTTTGTTACGGGGGAAAGAATTCTGAATTAAAAATTTTGACCTAATTCAAACCTAATTAAATAATTAAAAATTATGTAATAATGTTTGAAATGTTAATAAACATGCTGTATTTGTTGATTTTAAAGGTGTATCTTTTACTAAAATGAAGCAACTTTTGAGGATAGTCTTTTTCTATTATGGGTTCAAATTGATTTACTCCAATCTCCATTGAGTTGAACTCCCAACTATAATCCATAATATTAAGAGGGGTCCTATTTAAGGCTATGAAACTTTCATTGTTTTCGGATGTGAAAAAACGAAGAATATCGTATTTAAATGTTATACACTACTTTCTTACTCTCTCCAAAATACTTGGAAATCTAAAAAAATATTTAATTAAAACGCTTCACAAAGATAACAGTTAAATTACCTTTACAATGGAAGCAAGAAAAACAAAAATAATGCGTGTAACCTTTTGCACTGACTCAAAATTTAAAGTTCTTTACACATATGACTAAAAATAAATTGCAACAGATCAGCCAAGAATCGTCAGAAAGAACTATAAGTAAGGGCACCGATAGCCTTGCGGTAGAGTATCGAGCTCGTAACCGGAGGATTGTGCTCGGACCTCAGTCCGCCAAATATCGGTGTGTACCTAATGGCGGCTGGTGCACATTAAATCTGTCGTGGCCTCAATGTCCTCTCGTTGGTGTGGTGGGGTCGGAGAGAGGGGTTTACACTAGAAGATTTCGAACTCGTATTCTTCTAGATGCTCAAAATTACGAGACGTATTTGGCTGTGTTAAGCACTTTATAAGTGGCAGAAATAGACAGTCGGTAGTTCCAAAAAACAAAACAAAACTATAAGTAAACACGAAGTTATTAAGACATAAACAAGCGAAAGTCGCTCGAAGTCAAATATCAAAGAAATTCATTGTCAATAAAAAATAAATCTTAATACATTTTTACAGCTATTCCTTAAACACATCCAACAGCATATGACTCCCATTACCAAGTTACAAACACAACCAAGAAGCGTCTACAAAGAATCCCTTTTATGTCAAAAATACCACCCATATTACCTTTCCTTCCCTTCCCTCCAAAAACCTTATATCATTCCTTCGCAATCAAAGGCAATCTTATCCGATCAGTAAGTTACAGCATCAGAAATCCCTCCTAAATCACTTGAGAAATTCCCCCGCAGGAGAAGAAGAACGCGTTGTTCTACCATCCAAACCACCTCCCCAACTCCAATCGTCATAACATAATTACCTCCTCCCTCCTCCATCGAACGTTTAGTTCCCCCAAAAGGAGTTCTCAGAACAAGTGGAACATACGCCGTTATGTATTCTCTTTACTTACTGGTGGAACGGAAATAGGAGGAATATGGATGAGTGTTAAAGGCATAAGGCGTAAGAAGGAGGTTGCCTTGTAAGTTTCACCCCTCCACGTTTGATTCACAAACAGATTTTATGATCAAAATCATCACTGAATTCGCTCGTGGTGAAGTTGTGTTACTATACAAGGTGATTTGAAAGTAATTTAACATTTTAAAAATAAATAATTCGAGAAGATTTGGTAAGACGATAGGGTTTTCATAAAAACGCCCCCAAATAAATCAGGGTTTCCTCTTATAAACTAAATTTAGCTTTTCCACCAACAGATGGCGCTATAGGCATCTCTGAGGAACTGTTCAGTGTTCTTTAAGGGGGTCCAGTACCGAAATTTTTTCAAAAATCCGAAAAAAAATTTCTGATTTTAAAAAATAGTTCATACATTCCTGAAGAGAATGATGCTTTTATCTTATTCCTCCGGTGATTAGAACGCCACAAAATTACCTGTTATTTAAACATCACTAATGGGCGTAACACCTTGAAGCGTCTGCTTAAAGTGCGTTTTTCGAACACTAGTGTTTTTCACAGATGTTGCATATTCAAATCGATATATCTCCAGAACCATTAATAATTGGCTATTCAAATTTTTGGAGCATTTAATTTATATAGTTTTAAATATTTTGTCTTCACAGAATATTATTTTTTTAATTCTGTTTTAAAATATAATATTTAGCGTAAAAGATAAAATAAAAAAAAGCAAAAGTTTCAATATTTTAACTTTGAGAATTTTTTTAATTTTTTTTAATTCACGTATCAAAATTCTGTGAAGACAAAATTTTCTTTATATAATTATGTGTTACAGAAAGCTTTCACTTTGAAAAAAAATTATGGATTTTTCAAAACCTCAATTATTATGGATTTTTCTTGGTTTTTAATTTTTTTTTTAAATAACTAAACACAATATTTAAAAAAACATTTTCTCAAAGATATATAAATAGTATCTCATACATAAAATAAATTTTTGACATAAAAATGTACATAAATAAAGTTTTTTTTATTTTCGGTACCGGACCCCCTTAAGAAGGTTGTGGATTGGTAATCATTAAGATTTCAATGTAATATGCCATCTGTAGGCGAAAAAAGGAGCTATTTCTTATTTAGAGTGGGGATAAATTTTATTCTGAGAAAACTATATTGCCTTATCACCAAATGGTAAACTATCGATAATTCAACTGTCCTGTTGACTCATGACTGCTCTATACTTTATCGAAACATATTTTGATGGTTCTAGACTTAATCAATTTAGTACTGGAAATTTAGGGAATCATTTTTTGAGCGAAGAGCAACATCCAAATTTAAGTTGTTTATTTGAGAAACGAAAAAAAAAAAAAAAAAAAAAAAATAGAGTAGAAATTAATATATATATATATATATATATATATATATATATATATATATATTTTAAACTAATTATTCGGGGTTATCTTTGAATTTTCAATTATAGATATTACAATGATGTAATATTTTATAGTTTAAAAATAAAATTAGTGAAAATCGCAGTAACAGTATTCATGTTTCATGTTGTGTTGTTTGTGTTTCATGTTTAAAGAAGTCATAAGTATATTTTGGTAACTAAACAAATGTTTCCAAGTTTGAGAGTTAACACTTTGAAACGAATGCTACTTCACTCCTTTTGAAGAAAGGATCTTTTCAAGATGGACTCAACATCACGAATCTTAAGTGAGCTCGACAAATCCTAGGAAGTGCGGGACTTTTATTAGCGTTACAACGCAGTCTAAGAAGTGTCATTCTTGTGACGTCATCTGCAAGATCTTATGAAACGCATTCCTTTTTGCCTACTAACCTTAGTCGAGGATATTGTTTTATGAGAAGCACCGCTGTTATGAGGAAGAAGAGGAGGTTTTGTTTTTATGACATCTTTTAGACAATGTTGGCTTATGAGGAGCGGTGCTTTGGCGAAATGGGACAGGATTAAGATGAAATGGGACGGCGTTTCTTTCTATCAAGTGAAATTCGCTTTGGGTTAAATGGGTGGAAAAGACAGCATTCGAGGATTGGTTTGGGATAACACAAAGAACACAGAGAGGAAATTGAAGACATTTTTTTTTATTCGCACGAACTGGAAACATGCGTTATTTGAATGCTTTGTTTGTATTGCAGATATTCTGACGTAGGAGCTAAATGAGATCTATAATCATCCGGAACATCGTTGTATAAAGATTTGTCTGAAGAAGGAATTACCTTCCATGAGGTCTTTTAAGATGAAGCCCTAATGATGATCATTCTTTACTCCTTGACATTTGGTGACTAGATACAAAAAAGATTACTTAATGAAACGACTGTTTTTTTATTTAATGTATATCCATTATAAATGAATATTAAAATAGCAAATGACTAAACAAAGTAGAGCCACTGCATTTACATTGACGTAAGGATTTCAAATATGAAATAAAAAATATAATAGGCGCTATTTTCGAGTTTTTAATTTATGTTATTTTCGTACCTACTCCCCAAATGTCAAGGTGGTTATAAAAAGTAGTTTCTAAATGCACTGGGCTAGAAGATTGTAACATAGCTATTAGTCCGAGAGGCGACTGCAATTTTTGGACCTCATCGAACATCATTCTGAATTTTTTATAGATATTGGAGAAAAGTGAGTAGATTAGGAATCCACTGGTCTGCCGTGGCAAAAATGGCCGAAACTGATCAAAAATCGACTTGGAATGAGTTGAACTAAAATCCGATTGCCAAATATGTCATAACTTGTCAAAAAGAAAACAAACTTTTTCGTCTGGCAACCTTGCATTTTGATTTTCAATGAGAAAGGAGTTGTTCAAATTTCAGGAGTTGACATTCAAAACCACCTGCCGATTTCGAATTTTTAAACGATTGCAACAGCCGTATAATTAAACTTGCGAGAACGTGATCGAGTGTAGCCGTGGTATAACAAATGACTAATTGCGTTTTGAAGTAAATAAAAGTCTATAAATAGTCACGGCACAATTTGCAATGTATGTAACGATATACAAGTTGGAAATCTTCCTGCCTTATGTTTATGGATACTCCAAAATGAAATTACTCTTCTCTGCTCACTCACTGATGCATATGACGGCTCGACTAATTTCCCAAAGCGAATGTGAAGGCAAAACAAAATCTAGTTTTGTGTCGAGAGATACTAGAAGTTATCATCTACATTATATTCGTATTGTTACGGTTCATTAAAATTCTGGAGACAGTCCATCCAAAAATGTATTATTTTTGAAGAGTGCTTCTTAATGAGATTGAATGCTATCATTGACATTTTAGTTTTCTCTTTCAAAATTGACTTCATAACATTACTTCTATTCATAACATAACATAATTTCTTAAAATGTAATATAAATTCTCTTTCAAAACTAACTTCCAAATTGCTTTTAAAGTAAAATCTAATCAATGAGGAAATTTCACGTTTTTTAGTTTTATTTTTAAATAAAAGTAGAGAAAAAATCACTCAGACAATCAGACAGACAAAACCCTTGTATATGTTCCTATTAAAATTAATGTGCTGTATAAGAGAAAAATAAGGCATGACTTTTAAGGGCTTGTATTTACTTTGACGAAACAAATAACATTCTAGAAGCTAAAATTGTAGTTTAATATTTCAAATTTGTATAAACGTTTACGTTCATTTTATAGTATTTATACTCTATAATACTATATATGTTTCTTTTAGAACACTTTTTATCCCAACAAAACCTTGAAGAAAATGAACACACACACATGAAAATTATATAAGGGTTAACAGTCATCTTTTTTTTGCTTGTAAGAAACACTACAAATATGAAACAATGTATAAAACACGAAATAAACATCGAACATGGTGATGAAATTTGAATTGGTGATGCCACCCCAGATTTATTTTTAGGAACTAAATGCCAGATAAACCGAATAGAAATTGCGACATTAAGTTTATTTTAAGTCAGTAAAAAAAAATTCCCATAATAATTCACTTGTCATCTGCACAGGAAAGTTGATCTTGAAATAGAAATATGGCATCTAAGCTATAAGTAATGAAAAGTCCAATATAGTACTTGGTAACAATAGAACCTTCCAACAAAAAGACCAAGTCTCTATTTAGAAGTAAGCGTTTTCTGCCTCCACTACTTACATCCAACTCAGCAAGGGTTTGTGGGTGCGATTGGCAGCTTTTCTATTGATGAGATACGAGAAAGTGGGTGGATTTTCTGAGGATGAATTCGGCTAAAAGTATCAACTAAAGAGAGATTTAGTAGTTTTATTATTTTTATAGATTGTTGCCAATTCGAGAAGGCCATGCTAGTACGTAACGAGTTGTTTTTTAAAGTGATATTCTGGTGTGTCTTTTATCATCGTCATTTTACAATATATGTCTTTTTTTCAATGTCAATCGCATGTAAATGTAGTTTTTAGCAAATAGGAACTTAGGTCGTTTAAAAATCCACAGACTACTACGCCGTAAAATAATATTATTAGGAAGAATGAAATGATAAAAAGAGCGTATGTTTAAACTTAAAACGTTTTTGATTTGAGCTTTATGTTTCTAACTAGCTGAATACCCATGCTTCTTTTCCGTGTGCATTTTAGCAATCAAAAGACATTCATGTTCTCCACACTTCAGACGTTTGATCCCGTTTCGATCCCGACAAATTGATTTATCAAAATGGGAATACCTTACTTTATCTATGCTTGACTTTGTGGACATTTTTTGCAAAATTTATAATTGTGAATATATTGGAAATGAGACCTTTCGAAATCCCTCGTTTAGAACTTTTAACCCTATTTGACCCTTTTTAATTATTCAATGGAGATTTCAATAGTTTATTGTGTTTATGTTTGCTCTTAGTTCTAAATTTCAAAGCTGTACCTGTATTGAAAGTGAGACATTAAGATATTCCTCGTATGATTCCAACGTTGAGTCGACTTTCCATCTCTTAAAAATTCATTAACCGATATCAGAATTACTTATTTTTTTCTATATTTGCCCATCTTAACATTTGCACAAAATATCACAGTTGAGGCTACATTTGAACTGAGACATTCGGATATCCCTCGTTTGGAACGTTTAATTCCTTTTCGACCCCTTAAAGTGGGTTAATAGAGATCGAAATAATTTAATTTTTCTATGTTTGTCTTTGTTGATATCTGTACCAATTTTCAGAGTTGTGACCATATGGGAAGTGGAACATCCGAATATCTCTCGTTCGGAACGTTTAATTCCTTTTCGACCCCTTAAAGTGGGTTAATAGAGATCGAAATAATTTAATTTTTCTATGTTTGTCTTTGTTGATATTTGTACCAATTTTCAGAGTTGTGACCATATGGGAAGTGGGACATCCGAATATCCCTTGTTCGGAACGTTTAATCCCTTTTCGACCCCCTAAGTGGCTTAATTTAGATCGGAATAGCTTACTTTTTCTATGTTTGCTTTTGTTAATATTTGTACCGATTTTCAGAGTTGTGTCCATGTTGTAAGTGGGAGAATTAGGGATGAGTGAGTGAGGGCTTTGCTTTATATATATATAGAGAGAGAGAGATTATGTCTGATTGTTAGGTAGGTATTTGGTAGCCAAAAAGCACTCACTGTTAGCTCTATCATACGAGTAACAGCCAACCTGACGGCTGTGGGGTATGCGCTCTGGTCTCGCATGCCAAAGATACCGGGTTCGAATCCTAGAATTAGGCATGAATGTTCGTTGTGGTTCGGAATCCACGTTAAGATGTAGATCCCGCCCTGGTTAGCCCTTATTGTAAACAAAAATAGGTTGTTGAGCGTACAAAAAAAAATCCGTACGAGTAATAATTTTTCGGTTAAAGGCATATAAAAAATTAAAAGTTTAGTTTTTGAACTAGTTCAAAAATACAACTGGTTTTAAAACGTACTAAAGAGATTCTGCTTTTGATTTGGTGTAGCCAAAATTACTCGCCATTTTTTTCTGAGTTTTAGTTTCATTTCTGAAAATCATAGAAATGTAATCTTATAGTAATCATGGTCAATATGACAGCATTGTTATAGCTTTTCAATCAGTCTTTTGGGGGAGGGAAAGGTATATTCTAACAGTTTACTAGATGTTGAATTGATAGCATTATCAACAACCATACATGAAAAATAATTTTAAAATAATCTTATCAATATTTTTCATTCGGTACCAAACATAACCTTACTAAAAACTAGGGGTGTGGAACATCGCACAACTTTCAATTACACTATAATACTGATGTCAATTTGTATCATTTACCGTTTTTATGTTTTCATCATTCTTTTAGAAAAAATTGACAGTTTTTGCGATATTTTTACCATAATTCTTGTATGGGTCTTAAAAAAAGAAGGAAAAAAAAAAAAAAAAAAAAGGAAAAAAAAAACGCCAAGTAAATGATTTGGGCGATATACTTTTCAATAATTCTTGTATTTTTCTTTCTTATAAGTGAAACTGAGGAGAGGAGAAAAAAATTATCGTTCATGAGGTATGCTCAAGAAAATGGAACTGTGTTAAAGGTATTCGTTTTTCAACTTTTTCCACCATTAAAACATTTTTACGGGAATTTGGAGGTGGGGATGTTTAAAACACCTGAAGAGGCATTACAGAGATTTTGAACAAAATCGTTAGAGCAATTTTTTAGCAATTACTGAAAAACATGATTTTTTTTTGATGATTTTGACAGAAACCTTTATGCTAGCTACCAACCAACCCGACCACCAAATTTGAACATCGTAAGTCAATTTGTTCGGGAGTTATGCGGACCACGTACACACAAACAAAAAAAATTTCTAGATCACTTTTTTGAAATCAGGATGTTCCAAAACGTGGAGAAATGCACACACACACACACACACATACACACACACACACAAAAAAAAACTTTTTTTTTTACCGAATTCTTTACTTGCATTACCCTATGTATTACATATGGCTAATTTAAAGCACAAAAAAAAATGGTATTTGTATATATTTGAGCATGTATATGTATAGCAGCAGTATAGTACTAAATTTCATTTAAATCGATGAACTTGTTCCAGTATTATTCAAGTCTAATTATTTTGACCGAACAAATATGGAATTATTTTTAAGTTTTTTTTTTTTTTTTTTTTTTTTTTTTCCCCGATTGACCCTAGGTTACGAAAAGGAAAAACATTAATTTTTCTCTTTTTATGTCTACTAATTTATATATTAACCTATCTTGCTCTACTAGAAAGTGTTCTTTAACCTTTCCTCAAGAAACGAAAGCTTTACTCATTTTGAAAATATCCGATCGATAAATATTCTTCTATTTATCACAATAGAGCAATCCAGAAAAAAACCCCAACACTTTCATCAGGCAAGCGCTTGACGCCTCGAGTCGATTGGGGCGACCCCTTGTGTCTTCTGGGGAGACGAAGATTAATTTCTTCCTGATCGGTGGCAGGTTCGTGACGGCAGATAGTGACAGCGACATCTCCCGGAAGAAATCCAATATTCCTATTTTCTTTTTCTCTCGCAGAATATTTGTTGTGGACAGTCCTCATAGTTCAAAAACAGGCGTCAGCTCGTCGAAGCACACTCGAATGAGCATAAAGAGCCATCCAGAAATTATTCCAAGTTGTTTATAGGTGTATTAATCTTTGCAGTACAATATTTAAGAAGCGTATACAAAGGTTAAGGGGACTGTTAAGTCAAAAATAAAATTTCTTCAATTTTTGTCTAAAAGTCATGAAATTTGTTGTGCAGTTCAATAGCAATTAGATGAAACACAACCTAAAATTTCAAAAATTTATATTGATTTTTTTTCAAGAAATTAAATTTTTATTGAAAAATTTAGCGTTTTTTCCGTAATTTTAAAAACGCTCCTTGCGATTCAAATTTTTTGCAATCTGTCTCAATTTTTTTGTACAAGCTAATTGAATAAATATTGACATAATTATGCATGGATTTTGAATTTGACTCATTAGTTAATTATTTAAAAGTAAAACATTCGTACAACGGCAAAAAATTTAAACTTTTTAAATAGAAGCATTACGAAAATTGCTGTAAAACAATAAAAACATACCAGATTCCAAAATCCATGCACAATTGTGTTCAAAATAGTATAGTAAACAATATCTCCAAATTAAAAAAAAATATATCAACTTTTGAATCGCAAGGAACAAATCAAATACCCTAAAAATCTTAAAATACAAATGAAGAGAAAAATGCAATTTAAGAAGTTGAAATACATACGATTTCTGATATGCGCGCTTACAAAAACTCAAATAATATTCTTAGTTCTTCTCGGATCAGCAAAAGTAAGGTATGTACTGAAAGCTAGAATTGAAGGCTATATATTTCCACTATAATATAAAAATAGAAATTTTTGAAATTTTTGCCTTAACAGTTCCCTTAAGTCATTTCCTTACATATATATGTTTAAAATTTCAGGCTAAAATGATGTTAACTAACAAGACTAGTAGACTGAGAGGCGACTGCAATTTTTGGACTCCATCAAACATCATTCTGATTTTTTTATAAAAATTAGAGAAAAGTGAGTGGATTACGAATCCACTGGTCTGCCGTGGCAAAAATGGCCGAAACTGATCAAAAATCGACTTTAAATAAGTTGAATTACATCCAATTGCCAAATGAGCTATAACTTGCCAAATAATGAGCATTTTTTTTATTTGGTAACCCTTACTCTTTAATTATCAATTAAGAAGGTTGCAGATGATTCAGATATCTGGCGACGGTCTACCTTGCATCTATTAAAAGGGATCCAAGTTGGCAATAAACATTACGTCACGGATGACGTAACTGATGTCGCCAATTTGGCTTACTTTTAAAAGATACACATTTTCCAAGCCAGAGATCAAAAATCATTTGAGCTTTTTCTCATTGAAAATCAAAATGCAGGGTTGCCAGACGAAAAAGTTTGTTCTATTTTTGACAAGTTATGACACATTTGGCAATCGGATTTTAGTTCAACTCATTCCAAATCGATTTTTGATCAGTTTCGGCCATTTTTGCCACGGCAGGACCAGTGGATTCCTAATCTACTCACTTTTCTCCAATCTCTATAAAAAATTCAGAATGATGTTCGATGAGGACCAAAAATTGCAGTCGCCTCTCGGACTATAACAGATGTTTCAAATAAAAAGTCTCAGTGAGATCAAAATCTAACCGAATGTACCGGAAATGAGCTAAGAGATGTTACAGAAAATTCTAATAAAAATTCTAAAAAAGAATTCTAATTCAAATTAAAACCGGGAGAGCTTTAAATTTCAACATGGAGAGTCACTCCATAGTAACTTCAAAATAAGTTCACACCTTGGCGACAGGTAAAGTTGCTGTATTAGAACTTGGATAGTCGGAAAACAGTTTTTTTCCCCTAGCTTATCGCCAATGTATTGATAAGATTAGTAGAATTACAAAACAATGTACAGAAAATTTCAGCCGGAAGTGTAAAATTCGTCCGAATGCGGACTCTAAGGACTGTTCACATCTTGAATATAAATAGGGTTGTCTGATTAAAACTTGAATAGTCGGTGACGAGTTTTCTTAGCCACATTTTTCACGCCAAGCCAAAAAATACGAGACATCAATTAAAAACCCATAGACTTATTATTATCAATAGACTGCGCGTTCCCACTTCAATTATACAACAAGAATGAAACCAAAATGAATCACATGAGTAGGGACTTTTTGGGAGCAGGGTTGCAGATTTGGCGGGTTTCCCCTCACTCAGGCGATAAAGGATAATAAGATTATTAGATAAAAGACTAATTTTACGACGTAGCCACGTGACTGATAGACGAATTTTGTGATTCATTTTGGTTTCATTCTCGTTGTATGATTGAAGTGGGAACGCGCAGTCTATTGATAATAATAAGTCTATGTAAAAAACATTCCCTCGTTCATGGAACCTTAAAGGATAATTCCAATTTTTATTTCTCCATTGTAAGGTTTAAATTTCTAGAACGTCCATGAACTTCAAAGCAACATTTCAGCAATTTCACATAATATTCCCAGATTCAGACAGCTAATGACCACAACTTTTCATTGAAACGCTGCACCATTTTAACAGCTCCCGAAAACCACATAATGCATCAAAAGAAAATATTTCTGAACTCTTTCTCATTTCTTCACTAGTAAACAGTATATTGCACACACATTACTTGTTCGTAAACATACATATTGTTGCGTGGACGGGTTCGAAAGATTTGAAGCCAAAGCAGATCAAAACTTGCAGAAATTTATTCCAAAATAACTAACTCTTCACAGTTCTCTTACAGCTCCAGAACTTCTCGTTCTAGTGGACACAATACAGCTCTTTTCACCTCAATAGAGCACAAAACAGCAGTTAAAAACTTGACAACAACTGCTAAATCGCCGCAAAAGACAATGCAATACAGTTCGCTTTAGAACTACTCACTGAGACTCAGTAATTCCAGTCAACTAACGGACTCAGCTAACAACTAACTCAGTGATTCAAAATCAACTAACTGACTGAATAACCTCCTCGGCCGACTTATATAGGAGTGGTGAATTTTCACGAACCTTCCAGAGAGTCCGAAAAGTCCTATACATGTATCTAGGGACCGAAAATGTCGCCAAACGGTCGCCAAGATTTCTCAACAAATTTGGCGACAAAAATTAGTTGCCAGAACCGTCTCCAACTTGGCTCTATCTCGCCAATTTGGCGGGATTCCCATTACCATAATGTTAAATGCCCTGCCCCTTGAAACTCGCTTCCCAGAGTTACCTCTGTAAAACCCGTTATCAAGAGATAACACACATATTTCCGGGAAACCAACTTAACGACGAACTATTGCACTGCCTTATGCGAAATATACATAAATTACTATTTACAAAATTAACACTACGAAATATTTACAAATACACAAAAATTCGTAACAATATTGTAGTGAGTATCTACCCAGCATTTAATTATTATCGGATATCAAGAGTTATATTTCTAAATAGTGTGGATATTTTTCTTCTACCACGAAAGGGGATCTTCAGATGGAAAGGGTTGGGGGGGGGGGGGGATGTCATATCCCCTCTCGCAAACGAGTGCAATCGAGAGATTAGAAGTTCTCTGACTTCTTCGCTTACTGCCATACCATAGATAAGAGGCTGCCGTTCTATCAAACTTGGGTAGCATCAGAAATAATTCTTCATGTTAGATGATTATGAAGTGTATTTCAAGGCGTTGGTTAAGGCATTTTTACAAAAGTTCATATCAAAGCATCTCATTAAAAGACCCCGTTGTTGATTTAGTATATTTTTGTTGCTTTGTTTTGTATAATTTAACCTTAAGAACACTTTAAAATTGAACTTTGAAAACCTATTTTCGACACTTTTTTTCTCTCTACCATTACGCTGGAAACTCAATAAAATAATTAATACTATCCCTATGTAATATCAAACGAAACTTGAAGCATTAGTATTTTTACTTTACACTGAAATTCCAGCTGACATACAAGAGCTTATGTAAATACACATACCATACCACATACTCAAAGTAGCATAGCAATGCTGACTAATATCGGCTGATGTGGAACATTGCAGACTGGACGTTGTTACAGGTATTGATCAGCCTCGTCCAATGTTGGATAAAATATACCGGAAGGTTTGAAATGTTGATGCACAGTTTTTAAAATTGAAATAGTTTATTTAAGAAAGAACGGAGGGCAAAAAAAGTATGTTTAGTGATATTTTGACAAGTTTATTTTATAAAAACTCACGTATTTTGGAACGATTTTAGAGTTTCAGCCAGGATTATATCAATATTCCAGAACCCATGCTTCCGACATTGGTCAACACTGCTGTACTATCTGGGTATGTACATTGTAATTTGCGCCACATACAAAGCGGTAGACATCAATAGAAGCTTATATCGATGTTTTCTCAATCCACAAAACCTTGTGCTTGTGACAGAAATCAAACTAGAAAATGGATCTGTGGGAGTATATGATATTTACCTGGACTAGTAAGAACCGTTTCACAAGTTAGGTGGCAGTAAACACCCGAATTCATTGCTAAGCCCTCAACTGAACTCAATGAGAGGACTGTGAAGTTCTCATTCCAATGGTCTTTATAGAGTATCTCTAATAAGAATTGCCTAATAAGTGTCCGACTACTGTAGCAGTTTTTATAGCAATTAATCTAGCAAGTAATACATCGGTCATAGAAAGAAGAAAAAAAAGACTCGCTGTTCAGTTTAAATGAACCTTGATTGAGTTGAGCTTAATGGACAATTCCCGCATTTTTTAAAATCGAGTGAAATTAGTTTATATTTATGAAGAATTTCTTTCTGATTCCAAATATTTAAACAAAAGTTCTTTAAAAAAATTAGTTATTTAAATATTAAGGAAAGAAAATGCCCCAAACCCGATCAAAACACTCAAACAAAATCTATGACGTCAAAGCTTCCTTCCGTTTCTATGGTTATCGTGAGGTTTCTGCCAAGTAGTTGGCGTTGAAATATTTGGCGTTGGCAGACCATTGCCATATCCCGTACAGGTTGGCTCGTTTTGCGGAGAAAACTTGCAAAACTGGTTTCCGCGGCCGCATTTCAAGCCAAGTTTGGGAAGTTCTGACGTCACATTCAATTCGTGCGGAATGAATCGTTTTCTCGCCAACGTGTAACAGGGGAACTTTGATTGCAAATTTAAAAAAAAGAAAAAGCGCATTGAGCAGACATTTTTCTGTTTATGACCTTTTCGAAACATTTAGAATTGAATAAAACAAAAATTAAATGCGGGAATTGTCCATTTGTTGTGATATAAATCTATGTGTACATGCAAAGGGAAAGCTTGCGATTATTTATAGAAACAAGATTTTAAAGAAAAAAATAAAATTTTACATTTAAATTATACGTTACTGTTGTCTAGGATAGCAGGTCCCTGCTTTGACAGTTACATTAAAACAAGAATCTTTGATCGGTAACGTTTGGATATGAACGAAGTTACAATATAGATTTATAATACGGCCCTATGTTATTTGAAGCAAATTCAAATGGTCGTTTTTCTTGTCGAATAAAATACATTCCACAAGGAAGTTTACTTTTAGATCCATATTCAGTTGGAAATGGGAAATTCTTGAAATATATAAAGAAAATATCCTAAATTTTATATCTATACGCATTATAATCGACGGTATCGCCTATTATATTATTTTATAAGTTCAGAATTCAGTCCACCCTATTTGCGAGTCAAAGTCCCCATACATCTGCTTACCTTATGTTGTTATTTACTAGAAAATCAAAAAAGGTGGATTTGTTGTAACCAACCATGGCACAAGTCTTTAAACTAAGTGCTTACTCAAAAATACTTTTCCTCTTCGCTTAGCAGAATGTGAAAATTCGAGATAACTCGAAGTCTCATAAGTCGAATATTCTTTTATCTCGAAGTTTTCATTAGGTCCCAAGAATATGCCTTGAATAGAAAATAACGTCCAAGTGACTTCAGATAACTCGAAGAATTTGGTCAGTCCCTTGAACTTAGAGTTATCGCGAGTTGACTATAATGAAAGTAAAATAAGTTATGATCAAATGCATCTTCCACATTATTTCATAGTAACTAAGGGTGTGAAACATCTCACAACTTTCAATTACATTTTAATACTAGCGTGGCTTGGTGTTATTTACCGTTTTTATATTTTCATCATTCATTTAGAAATAAGGCTGGCGATAATTCTTTCATGGAACGTAGAAAAACAAACGTCCTTATGACGATTTTTGTGATATACTTTTCTGTAATCCTTACTTATGCTGTCTTTAACAGAGGAGAGGGAAAAAACGGTCAATGATTAGCGATGCTCAAGGAAAGAGAACTCTGTGTTGAAGACAATCGTTTTTCAATCCTTTATGTCTTTATAGCACTTTTACGGGAATTTCGGAGGTGGGGATGTTTAAAACACCTTAAGTGGCATTACCACAGATATTTGAATCAAAATCGTTAGAGCCGTTTATTAGCAATTATTGAAAAACATGATTTCTTCAATGGCAGCTACCTCATTCGCATGTGCAATCCTGAAGAAAACCTTAACCGTAGGTCCCATGGCAACCATTAACCAGCACACCAAATTTGAACATCAGTGCTCAATTCGTTCGGGACTTATGTCACACACAGACAGACATTTTTTCTAGATAACTTTTAGGAACTCATGATGTTCCAAAACGTGGAGAAATGCAAAACTATTAATAAGAAGAAAAAATGTTGACCGAAAACAGTACTTTCATTACCCTATGTTAACATATAAGTAATTGAAAGTAAAAGTGCCGCAAAAGCAGAAATAAAAAAAAAAAAAAGACAAATGATAAGAAAAAACAAAATAGATAAACATATCTAAATCTAGACTACATCTGTAGCTTTCCAGTAATTCTTTTTCAAGCATAAGAAGTAATACCAAATAGGTATTCTCTAATTCCATATTCCCTCTCAACGGTCTTAATAAAACAAACAAACATCTTGAGAAATTAACATTTACTGGTTTTTTCCCCCTTCCTTCTCTACGCTAGCCACTTTGGTGCAAAGAAAACAGCTCTTAGAGCTGGAAATCCATAAAACAGTCAACCAACATCCTCCTCTTTAAGAAATAAATTTGCCGGAATAACGGCAGAATGTTTTGCATACGGCAAGTTCCCTGTCATCCTGCCAACACAAGGCCTCCTTAAAAGAAAAACACTAAAGAGAACTGGCTGCACAGCCGAAGATTAAAGCAGCTTTTTCTTCGCATTTCGGGAAAGCTTGATTTATGGGGAGAGAGGTTAAGCTTCTGGTGGCAGCTTCCAGATAACGTTTGGCCATTTTTTACGGCCTCATATGCGGACCCCAAAGCAAATCCCCGAAAACCCTCCTTCCCTAGACCCCGGATGATGGAAAGGAATTTATTTAGTAACCTTTTTGTTTTTATTCCATGAAACAGAAATGCGAGTGCTTGTATTTAAACAAATCTCGAAGGATATGTGGTCATAGCCGATCTCTTTCTCATCTCTGCTTTGAAATTTGTTTAGTGCTGCCATCTGTTGAAATTAGATAACACTAAGAAACGTTAATATCGTCTTTTAGAAGTGTTTTATATATATTTAGCGGACTTGAGTAGAGGTCGGTAATATATCGATACGAGGATATTTTTATCGATATTTAAAAAAAATATATCGATATTAAAAATATCATTAAAAGTCACCGATATATAGATATTTCCAAGCGTTATTAGTTTTTCTTATGATCGTTTTGTAGTTCCATGTGTTTTTTTCGATTTTCCTTATTCCCTATTCAAAACTAATTTTTGGACTTGGCTGAGAAACAGTTAAAGTGACACCAATATTCAATATTTTACCATACACTTAAAAGTATTGAAAAATATCTAAATTTTTCTCAAAATCACTGCTCCAATTAAGCGAAAATATAACTTTTTTTTTCTTATAATAGATCCATTTCAGTTGGAAAAGTAGTAACCTTACAAAAATCAATCATGAAAAGAAAATATTTGCTCCGAAAAATTTCGTTTCTGGCAAAATTGAAAATCAAATTAAAAAAATCATGTATCGATATTTTATCGATATTTTTTCTAGGCAACGATATAGTATCGATATTTATTTTGATCGATATTTCCGACCTCTAGACTTGAGTAAAGTTAACGATACTGCGAAAGTCATTTTCGCTTTTATGTAGTTTCAGAGTTAACGTTTGGACGTGGTAGTAATAAATGGCACTGTATATGAGTTTGAAGAGGTATAGTGCAAAGCTGGATTAGACGTAAAGTTTAACCGTTTGACGAAATGAACGTTATTTTGGTAAACATACTTGTAAATGGGATAAAATGTGTAAGAAAATATTATTAACAAACGCTATATCACAGTCTCAGAAAAGAAAATAAGAATAATCTCGGTTAGACTAAGTCGGACTGGTTAAGTTTAAGGTTTTCATCACAGCTCCATTTATATCTGCGCCTAAGTCACCATGTGTATTTTTCTCCATTTTCGACTTATGGTTACGGCTTTAAATGTATTTTGTGGTGTAATTAGAACAAGGTGTGTGGAACGTCGCGTAATTTTTCATCACAGTTAATGCTGGTCACTGCATTTAAATTTGACATGGATTAATGCAGTTTACGATTTTAGTTTTCATATTTTCATTAATTAAAAAAATTGCCATATTGGCGAAATTTTTTGGTAATAACTATTACATTGTCAAAAAAATATAAAAAATATTACCAAATTGTAAAATTAGCTAAGTGTTTTTCGATAAATATTATAATATATTTTCTTGTAATTGAAACCAAGGAGACACAGTCGTTGATGGTCGATGTCCAAGGGAAGAGAAATCGTTTTTTAACTTTTTACGCTCTTTATAGCATTTTTACGGAAATTTCAGAAGGATCGTTTGGAGCCCCTTAAAATATATTACCATAGTAATTTTAATCAAAATCATTAAAGCCTTTTTTTTTTTTTTGGCAATTGCTGATAAACATAAAATCATTGCTTAATGACAGATCACATGGCCACCACTATTTAAAGAACAAAAAAACTCTATCAATTTCTAATTGGATCAAAATACCATATAAAGCTGCCTAAAAGACAATTTAAGGTTCCAAATTTGCTCAGGAAAAAAATGCAATACCCGCTCAAATTGATAAAAAATTAATATTTCAATATTAATTGAATAATAAATTATCAGCAAATAATAAATAACAAAAAGAAAACAACTGGTAAAAAGGCATCGGGGGTGACAACCAAAATACGAGAATTTTTCTGTATATGTTATGGCAAAAGCCTACATAACATATGTTACCCCAAAATTCTCGTTCCACAAGGTTTGAAAGACAAGAGCATTTAAACGACAATGACAAAAGCTAACTGAAACATAATAAAATTTCAATCCAAATAGATAGAAGCTTGTAGAAATTCGTTGTTGAAATTTTATAGTTTGTTTCAGTGTACTATTTTACTTTCAATTACCCATATGTATACATAGGGTAATGAAAGTATAGCATTCGGTTAAAAAAAAAAAATTCCTTTCCCCCCCCCCCCTCCCCACGTTATGGAACACCCCGATTTAAAAAAAAAATGATCTAGAAAAAGTTCTCTGTGTGTGTGTGTGTGTGTGTGTGTGTGTGTGTGTGTGTGTGTGTGTGTGTGTGTGTGTGTGTGTGTGTATGTGATCAGCATAACTCCCGAACAAATTGACCTACGATGTTCAAATTTGGTATCAGGATTAGTGGTGGCCATGGGAAGGTTTTCGTCAAAATTACGCATGCGCATAAGGTAGCTGCCTTTAAAAAAAATCCTGTTTTTCAATGATTGCTGAAAAACTATTCTAATGATTTTGATAAAAATCGCTGGGGTAATGCTTCTTAAGGTGTTCTAAACATCTCCACCTCCAAAATTCCCGTAAAAATGTTTTAATAGCGTAAAAAGTTGAAAAACGAATGCTTTCAATACAGAGTTCTCTTTCCTTGAGTATAGCTCATCGACGATCGTTTTTTCTTCTTTCCACAGTTTCACTTACATTTATAAGAAAGGATTATATAAGAATTATCGAAAAAAATATCGCCAAAATCACCATTTAAGCGAAGATTTTTTTTTCTTTAAACACATACAAGACTTATCGTCAAAAATATCACCAAACTGGCAATTTTTTCTCATTGAATGATGAAAATATAAAAAAGGTAGATGACATAAATCCACATCAGTAATATAGTGTAATTGAAAGTTGTGCGATGTTCCACACCATTCGTCGTTTAAATGTTCGATGCGATGTCGGTTCATTGTCGTTTAAATGTTTTTGACTTTCAAACCTTGTGGAATGAGAAATTTGGGGTAACATAAGCCGTAGCATGTACAAACAATTTTGGCGTCAATTATGGTGGTCACCCCCTGACGAATTTGCTATAATCGACAAATATGCCTTTTTTCCAGTTGTTTTCTTTTTATTATAGACTAGCTAAATACCCGTTACGAAAATTTTAACATGTGTAGTATTTTAGCTAGCTGTGAGGCCTCGCGTTGCGTAAATCTGTCATTCGTGTATAGATCCCAATTTTTGGCGCTTCGCTCGCAGGAAAGTTCATCGCCACGCAAAATCGAGCTCGCTTCGTTCGCTGAAAAGTTCACTGACACATAAGCACAGGCTTACTTCACTCGTTGAAAAGTTCATTGCTATGCAAGCACAGGCTCGCTTTCTAGCTGAAACATTCATTGCTGCGTAAGCATAAGCTCGCTTCACACACTAAAATCTAATTGCTACGTAAAGCCTTAATATTGGAAGCCACTCCCTTGTCAAGAAAAAAAAATTCCCAGTTAATACTATAATACAACACCCCTTTAAGATTATTTTAACACGTGTTTGTGTAAAGCAAAATTAGAAGGCCAAAACTACTTATGTTGAAACTTTCAGAGCTCTAGGCCTATTAGAAGTCGCTTTTTGTGAAAAAATTAATTGAAAAACAAATTAAAATATTAACATTCTTTTTGTCTTTTATCTTTTAGATAATTATTTTTGTATTTTAAAGGTGGCCTCATTTCTTTCAAACTAAACGGTTTTTCCTCAATCCCAAGATGCACCAAATATGAAATATTTGGCATATGGTTTTGATCTGATTTCTGCCTGACTAGTCGGTACCTATTTGCCAGTCCTATATTTATAGTTCAGTTGATATTGAAATACTTGCTCACAAATTTTGAGAGGGTTTCAAATACTTCATTTAAAATGGTTTACAGTCTTTAGGACAATGAAGTACATGGTCTTATCTAATAAATTCGGAGGGAGGGGGGGGGGAGATCGCTACACTCAATAATAAAGGTCCACCTGATGTTGTGGGAGTTAGCGCTCTGGCCTTGCATGCTAAAGGTGCCGGGTTTGAATCTCGGGTTAGGTATGAATGTTCGTTATGGTTCGGAATTCACGCTCAAAACTAGAGGTCCCTGCCTGATTAATCGTCATTGTACTAAAAAATAGTACGTTGAGAGTGCAAAAAATAAATAAATAAATAAATAAATAAATAAATAAATAAATAAATAAATAAATAAATAAATAAATAAATAAAAATTAAAAATTAAAAAAATCAGTCATAAGAAAGTCATATAAAAATAATTTAAATCATTGAATAATTTTAGTTTTCGTATTAAAGTTGAAAACAGTATTAATAATAATACGATAAATTACTTTTTTTGGAATTTTGACTTTGGGACATATTTTGTCATGGACTTTGCATTAACACGCACCTTTGAAATCTAACCACACACGCATAATCACCCAAAAAGTTCAGTTTGAGCGCATCTGATCATTACAAACTTCGACAAAGTAACCTCGTACTGAAAGTTTAAACTTTTAGATAAACTAACGCCTAACGTCTTGGAAAAGAAATTATGGTTACTAAACCCAGATTAAGGGCTGAGTATGTGAATAGTAAGAAAATAGTGATCTTTCTTTTTATTTAGGGAGTTGAACACTGTGTTGCCGAAAAGTTAAAGAAGGAGGGAGGGGGGGGGGGACGGATTTACGGGATCACGTGACTCCGGAAAAGTGTGCCAGCAAACAGTCGTTCCGGAAAGAACGTGACCAGCAACGTTTAATCAGAGTTGGGCGATTGTTTAACGGGACTTTTTGTTGCGGTTCTCCTGATAAGAATTTATTACGTTATTTGTGTGGAAGCTAACACAATATAGGCATTCCTAAGGTATTAGAGCAATAACAGAAGTTTTTTTTATTTTTTTGTCAAACTAAAAGTAAACCTTTAGATGTTTTTGTAATTGTGTATCAATATGACGTTGTTTTAGTTTTTGCGCTGAATTGTAATTTAAGACTCTTGCAAAGAGCCTCTTTGAAGATTAAGTAGCAAGAAATGAAAATAAAAAAAAAATGTAAGACAACGTGCAAAAAATTAAACGTAATTTATTCATTTTTAATCAGAAATCGTGACGAAAGTAGCACTTTATCGCAAGGAGTGCGCACTAGTGTGAAAATACTTATTTATGCAACTACAGTTTCATAAATAATACTTAAGCTTGGAGTCCACTATCGTTAAGCATTGCAGAGCAGATCAGAGAGGGGGAGTGGATTAGAGCCTATTGTAAGGCTGTCAACATCCATTGTTGCTCGAGGCTCGTGCTATGGTAGACATTGGCAGCCTTGTAATTGGCTCTAATCCACTTCGCTCTGATCTGCTCTGCTCAGCGATAGTGGACGCCAAGCTTTATATAGTTACATAAGTAATACTTTTTTAAACGAGGTAAAATGGTGGACGCCAAGCTTTATATAGTTATATAAATAATACTTTTTTAAACGAGGTAAAATGCTTATTTGACTTGCGCTAATGCACTTGTTATAATTTATCGCGTTATTTTTCCACGTGATGCATACAATATTTTTTATAATAACGTGCAAAAAAAATTTTGATACTTGTTTTATTAATGTCGGCAACTCCAGTCAATGAGTTTCTTCTGAAAATATGTAATTTCAAAACCAAGACTGTATAATATTTGAGCACGAGGCGTGCGAGAAAGTATTTTTCTTACTAATGCGGGAAAGTTCCCGCACTCCTCGCGAAAAAGTAATTTTGGTATAGAAATGACATTTTTAGAAGAGTTTCATTGACTGGAGTAGCCAACTTTAGTTTACAAATGTATTAAAAATATTTGTGCACGTGATTATGAAAAATATTTAATGTAACATGGGGGAGATTACTTTTTCAAACTCAGCAAATTATTTGATCGTGCTATCACACTCTAAATAAGGATTTTATCTCGTTTGAGGAAGAAGCCGACCAAACTGTATAGTGGTTAGCGTGCTAGCCTCTAAACCGCGAGTTTGCGGGTTCGAGTCCCGTGTTAGGCATGGGTGTTTGTAAATGTATGTCGGCTTGTCTAATGACGAATGTTTCGGCGCATTATAGCCCTCGTGTTGCTGACGGCGCCAGATAATCTGAATACAACCAACCAACTCGTTTGAAGAAGTATTACTCTCCCAACTAGTTGCATAAATAACTATTTTTTAAGGTCTTTTTTAATTAAGAAGATCAGTAACTAAATCTATAGAATTGGCCTTCTTAAAAAGTATAAAAACATGTATACAAATGAAATGCCAAGGAAAGGTTGATTTATGATAAGATGGAAGCAATATGTGTTTGAATGTGTAATGAAAATATTACGATTTCGGATTCACGTCAAGATGCCGAATGCTGCATTGGCATGCAAAAGATCCCGGGATTGAACCTCCGCTTGGTGTTCTGCATTCTCTATTTTCCAAGTAAAACGATAGATTATGATGGATAGTCTTGTGTTGTTATAGTCGGACTGCTTGGTGGGAGCCAATTTAATAAATATTTTACGCACTCCTAGAGCAATGAGTCAAATAGAATTATAATGGATAAGGAATTGAGAGATTTTTTACTTTCTATTAAGCATATGTTTACATAGGGTAATGAAAGCATGGTTTTCGGTGAAAAAAAAAAAAAAATTAGATAAAATGCTTATTTTCCATGTTTTTGAGCTTCCTGACCTTGAAAAAAGTTATATAAAAAAATTTATGCCCATGTGTATGTGGTTAACATAACTCTCGAACGCATATGCCTACGATGTTCAAGTTTGGTTGGTTGGTTGTATTCAGATTATCTGGCGCCGTCAACAACACGAGGGCTATAATGCGCCGAAACATTTCGTCATTCGACAAACCAACATACATTTACAAACACCCATGCCAACACGGGACTCGAACCCGCAACCTCGCGGTCTAGAAGCCAGCACGCTAACCACTATACCGTTTGGTCGGCTGTTCAAGTTTGGTGTAGGGGACCTGCCATTAAGGTTTACGTCAAAATTGCGCATAGGCATAAGGTAGCTTCCATTGCAACTAGGGAAATGGAACATTGCACAACTTTTAATTACAATATATAATACTGGTCATAGCAGTAAAATTTAACATGGTATCGATATTCTTATTTTCACTCATTTAAATAAAAATGGCAGGTTAGGTGATATTTTTGACGATAATTTTTATACGAGTAAAACAAAAACACGCCAAAATGGCAAAATTGGTGATTTAAGTCGATCCCCATTAAATTGTCCTTGCTTGTGTTTAAAATGCAAAAAAAAAAAAGAAAATCGATAGTTAATGAGCGATACTTAAGGGCGGAGAGATCAGTGTTACAGGGACACGTTTTTCAACTTTTTACGCTTTTATCGCATTTTGATGAGAATGGGCGAATGACAGCTGAATTTCAATGGCAGCTACCTTAGCGCAGGCGCGATTTTGACGAAAACCTTAATGGTAGGTCCTTGTGTCACTACCAACAGGTATACCAAATTTGAACAGCGTAGGTCAATTTGTTCGTGAGTTATGCTGACCACGTACACACAAACCCACAGACAGACATTTTTTCTAGATCACTTTTTTGCAATTAGGATGTTCCAAACTGTGGAGAAATGCAAAAAAAAAAAATCTTTTTTTTTTCTTTGACCGAGAACTATACTTTTATTACCCTATGTATACATATGGGTAATTAAAAGTAAAAAATCATGTTTTTTAGTAATTGCTAAAAAATGGCTCGAACAATTTTGATCAAAATTGTTGGATAAGGTGTTTTAAACATACCTACTTCCGAAATTCCTGTAAATAGTATAAGGGCGTAAAGAATTGAAAAACGAATGTCTTCAAAACTGTGTTCTCTTCTTTTGAGCATCGCTCATGAACGACCGTTTTTCTCCTCACCTAGGGGAGAGTTCCCCAAAACGGGATAGGCGGGCAAAACGGGATATTGAGCCTAGGATCTTGATTTCGCTGGAGAAAGGCTAAACTGGTTCCCGACCGCCAAGCATTATCAGTTGATCTCTCAACTCTAGCCACTTGTTTCGTAAAGAAATATTTTTTCAAAATTTTCAAATGAGATTTTTATTTACTTTGTACTTTTTTCGACTGCAGATCAACTATCCTTGTGCTTCTCCGTCCTTCGGAACAATTCCGGTAAGTACTGTGTTTTGTTCATAGCTCATTTAACAATAATTTCATGTATTTAAATATTGCTAGTGAGCGACGGTTCAGGGGTCAGCCATTTATGTTGTCAAAAGCATCACGGTCGGGCAAAACGGGACACTTTTGGCGTGCCCAAAACGGGATACAATTTTGATGTGTCCCGTTTTACACGACCATTTCCATTAATGTTTTGGCAATGTGTTTAAGTTATTTAAATTGAAATAAGGAATGAATTTAAATATGTATAATCAATTACAACAATTTATTTTAATTTTAAATAATTATATTTTCGAAATAAAATAATTTACTTTACTTTTGGGGTACAAATAATTGGCCTGATTTATGTACAAAATTTAGTTATAGGTTAAAACTGTAAGTCAGAAAAATATTTTGACCAAAAATTTAAGTTTTAAATTCAAAAAAGTTGAGTTTTTTTTTTTTTTTTTAAATCTTTTTTATGGGGGCGGCGTATACAAAGATAAACCAGAAAACCACACGTTGTGCGCACTATAATATTATAAAAACATAAGCTAATCACAACTAAACAGCAATTATAACAGGAAGCCCATATAAACTTGAGTTGGAAGAAGAGCGTGAAAAAAAAGAACGAGAAAGAACTCAAAAGCTGAAAAAAAGGGCTGCCAAAACCAGTCTCTTGAATGTTCCGAAGAGGAAACAAACGAGGTGTTAAAGAAAACCAAGTGGAAATGCAAAACAGGCAGATAAAGTTAAAAAATGTTACTCTGAATCTGAAATTTTTTTCAAAAATCGAAGAAAATGAACCTAACATAAGAAAACCTAAAAAAAAAAAATCATCATCAGTTAGCCAAAGTTGGACGTCGTAGTCTTCAGAATATGAAGCTGAAAAAGATGAAGCATGTATTTTCTGCAACGCTCTGTATCTTGATTCGAAATCTGGAGAAGGCTGGATACAATGCTTGAGCTGCCAGGGATGGGCCCACGAAGCCTGTTCCAGAGCAGAAGAAGGTGACGACACATTTTTATGCGATTTCTGTGTTATGTAATTTTTCAAATTTAGAATTAAAAAGTTTCTTCCTATAAAAACGTAGCCTATTTTTGTTCTAAAAACTAAATCAAAAGTAAAATCAGCCAAAACCTAATAACATAAAAATCCCTATCCCTTTTTACCCACCCTTGGTAGGGTAAAACGGGATCGTGTAAGACTTTGTGAAACCAGTATTTTCACATAAATATTATTGAACAAATGTGACAAAGGTCTTATTTTAAGTAGTTGAAAAGGTATTCTTTTAAATGACGTCTAGCTTTGGAATGTACCTTGTATACAACAAGAAATAAAGCGAAGAATAGATAAGCTATCCCGTTTTGGGATACTTTCGCTTACGCAATTTTGGTGGGGGGGGGGGGGTAAAGTCCCGTGTAAGAATCATCGACAAACTGGCCATTTTTTTTCTAAATGATTGATGAAAACATAAAAACGGTAAATAACACCAATTCACGTCCGTATAACACTGTAATTAAAAGTTGCGCGACGTTCCACACCCACCTAGTGTAACATGGAACGATTCCATTTTCACAACAGCAAGTTATATTAATCTCCCAAGAAAAGTCAAAATTAAACATTGACGTTTGTTAATGGAAAAGCTTATTATTGTTATTTTTACGATAAACAAATACATAGCAAAATCTATGTCAAACAAAAAAATAATTATACAAATGAAGGTTGAAATATTAGTCCGGAATTCTTCGTCGCCCATAGAATCTACTGCGAGTGAAATATTTCCCAAACTAAATCAAAATAGAGATTAAAACTGTTCGCTAGCAAGCTACAATAGGAAATTTCGAAACCACCCCTCCAGAAGTAATTCACGCAATTAAAGGAAACGTCTGCTCTTGACACTCGTTCCGTTAAGTTTAATGAATCCACCGAAACCACTGCGGTTACGAGTAGCAAGGAATGGTCGCGTAAAGTTATATTTACTGCTTTAATTTATGTGTCTAGAAATCAGTAATGCAGTAAGGAGTTAACTCGTAATCAGATAGGTAATTTGTATTCAATCTTTATGGAAAATAATGTAACGCATAAAAATGTATTTAATATAAATCTTTTATAAGCATGGACAATTTTCGTATTCATTAACATAGCGTCGTTTCTGTTGTCAGCGTGCGCTTGGTGTTTTCATTTAATTTTAAATTATTAAAAAGATCTCTATCAGCAATATATGTGGTATAGTCAAACGAACTTTTCAAAATGTATTCATTAAAAATGAATATGAATTTATGCGTTCACATTCAAATGTCTTTTATTTATTCTGATTAAAAGAATTGATTGATTGATTAAAAGAATTGATTGATTGATTGATTAAAATGATTGAAGCAATTTTGTTAACAGGAAAGAAAGAGTTTCTTCAGTGATGGGTTAAATGCAATTTCAGAGCGATTGAATGACAGCAAGCTGGTTTACTAGTATTCCGTAAAACCGACTTTTTAGTGACATTGACAACCACCAAAATTTGACAGAATGCATTGTCATCGACATCGAATCTATCTGCCAAGTTTCAGACCGATTGGATGAGGGCAAGGGGGTTAATTAGACCTCTGTAGATTTGCCCGCCATCGACATACACAGCCAATCAACCACCCACCCTCACACATACACAAAATCGAAGTTAATATAACGTTACATAGATAGGGGGGGGGGGGGGGTATTCAGATTATCTGGCGCCGTCAGCAACACGAGGGCTATAATGCGCCGAAACATTCGTCATTAGACAAGCCAATATACGTTTATAAACACCCATGCCTAACACGGGACTCGAACCCGCAACCTCGCGGTCTAGAAGCTAGCACGCTAACCACTATACCGTTTGGTCGGCAGATGGGGGGGGGAGGGATTTACAGTGGCAAAAGCTTCTAAATCCTATTTAAAAAAAAAGGACTAAAATCGAGTACAAATTCAAACCGGGGCTAGTTGCATTTTATTCCATTTCCAAAACTGTCTAGTTGCATATTAAAATAGCTTACTACTGCTTTATATAAAATAATACCGACCCAAGACCATGTAAATTGTGTTTATAATTTATTTACAAATTTGTTAAACATAACAGCAATACAGGTCTTTATCGTTTCCTGAAAAAATTTCCCAGAGGCAACTAGGCACTTTTTGGAAATGGACGACTCATATAATTACCACCATACAAACCCTTTAGAATCGTAACGAAAAACACGAAAATAATCCATTAAAATAATACAGAAAATAGGAATTTTTATAGGATTTTTTTTTTTACTAAAAACAGTGAAGAAAAGAGCAGATATTTAAAATAAATTTTTTGCACTATAAATAATCATACAATAATTATTTTTATATTTTTACACAAAATGTAAATCGTGTATAGGTGCAAAACTATTAACTAAAAAAAAATCCATAACTTTTTTTTTATTTTGAAATCTTGTTTAGAATTCATGAATTCTAAACGTGAATTTCTTCCAAGATGTAGACCCGCGAAAGTGGTGAAACTGTTCACCACTTTTTTAGAAGTTAAAGCTCTAAAAGTACCAGATTCCTGGTGAAACTTTGCACCAAATTTTTAAAAGTTCTGCCTGTTTTAAAATTTTTAAAGTTCATATACTGTGGAAGTGTTAAATACCAAACTGACTTTTCCCCGGATTACATTACAAATTCTTAAGTTAAAAGCATGTTTTTTACTTAATTTTTTTTTGGGGGGGGAAGGGGGGGGAAGGGAGGGGGGAGGGAGGGGGGGAAGGGAGGGTCTAAATTTTAAAATTAAATTATACTCTATATAAAATGTTCATTACATTTTACTTATTCAAAATGACTCCACCCAAGTGTATGTTAAAATTAAAACTCTTTTTTTTATTTCCGGTTAGCTGTTTAGTTAATTTCATATAAGTGTTATTTAAATTCGTTTCGTGATTGAGAGATGCGAAGTGAAAAAATTTCAGGAAAATTAATAGTCCGAGAGGTTACTGCAATTTTTGGACACCATCGAACATCATTCTGAATTTTTTATAGAAATTGGAGAAAAGTGAGTAGATTACGAATCCACTGGTCTGCAGTGGCAAAAATGGCCAAAACTGATCAAAAATCGACTTGGAATCCGATTGCCAAATATGTCATAACTTGCCAAAAATAGAACAAATTTATTCGTCTGGCAACCCACTTCATTTTATTTTCAATGAGAAAAAGCGCAAAAGATTTCTGATCTTTGGCTGGGAAAACTTGTATCTTTTAAAAATAAGCCAAAACGTCGACATCAGTGACGTAATATTTTTTGCCAACTTGGCTCAATTTTAATAGATGCAAGTACACGGTCGCCAGATATCTGAATTTTGCCACGGCAGACCAGTGGATTCGTAATCTACTCACTTTTCTCTAATTTCTATAAAAAATTCAGAATGATGTTCGATGGGGTCCGAAAAATTGCAGTCCCCTCTCAATCTATAACGGTCAGATAATGGAAATATATTTTCTTGCATTTAATAAATATATTTTAGGAAACTAAGCACACCAAAGAATTTAATAAATTATTGCAATGTATATGATATTTAAGTAGATGAAAAACAAATAAATTTATACTTTTAAGTAAGAGTGATTAACATTAAAAGTTTTCTTTATTGTCACTTATCATTCAAAATTCATCTTTTCCAGAGTGTATTATTATTTAGTAAGTTTATTAATTTAAAAAATATCTTAAAATTACTAATATCTTTTGAAAAATTCAACTAAGAACATGCACAGCTGATTGCGATAGGTGAGTTTTTAATGTTTTGTTTACCATAACAATTCCAAAAGTCTTGTAAACTCTGCCATCTAGCGACGAGAATTACAAGTAAACCTCAGTAGTACTTCAAACGACATACAGATGGCGTCACCACCAAGCAGTCCAAGTTATAGGATTTTAAAAAGTCAACGAATATAAATACACTTTTAATTTGGGTATATTAAATTTTTAAAAAAATCACAATTTGCGTCGACAGAGATTGCTCCAAAAATCATTTTTTAAATTTAAATCTGGGAAAATCTTGAATTAAGAAAAATATTTGATTAAAAATATTTTTTTTTTCTTGTTGTGAAGACGTCGGTTCTCTCTTTCTAACAATTATTTAGTTCCATTTATATTCTCAGAAAAATAAGGCAAAATAAAATAATTATTGACCCATAAATATCAACATGAAAAGTAAAAATTTGGTACATTGTTCTGGAATCATTCCAGCATTGCTCACTTTCTACATGACAATTCGATCTTTTCAGACATTTTACTAATAGATTTTTTTAATAACACAAAATAATAAAAGTTCGATATTCTTATTCAAACTTTGAATGGAGAAGGGAATAAAATTCAAATGTGTTTTCTAAAAGTATAACTAGATAAAAAGAAATAAGTCAAATTGATTAATTTTTAAAAGTTTAATACTTTTAGCGAAATAAATTAGATTTTTGAAAAGTTTGTCAAGCAAGAAAGAAACTCGAATTTAAAAAATAACTGGAAAACTTCTACCAGGCAGCAATACAATAAAAAATAACCCATTAAATCAAAAATCCTATGTCCTGACAATTTTTGTGTGAAGTGCAACTTATTAAACAATTCTAAGCTCAGACCAAGTTTTCGCAGTATTTGACATCAATTCCGTGGCAAAGATTAACTCTTCTTTACCCTCAAAAACTCAATAGAGATATTTTTTTATCGATAACGAATCTATCTGCAACGTTTCGGCTCGATTGGATAACTACAAGTGACGTAATTAATCCTTCGACGGAATAATAGTAACAAGCGTTTTGAGACAGGAAAAAAAGTTAGGTTTTTCCATTTGGAAATTTCCAGTTTCTGTAACTATAACCATAAACGTGAGCGCCATTTTGTTGCCATTCACAGAATCTCGAGCTCATACCTCTGAATAACTCTAACTGAAATCTCATCTCTATCTGTCAAACGAAACGGAAGCTAGAGGCCCATATATCGGTAAAGTTATTTTATGACCAACCTGTTTATCGTCTGGTGGACTTTAATTCTCAGTATAGTTATTAAATTTAATATAATAGTTTGAAGAATATTTTACATTTAGAATTTTTCTATGAATTATTTAACTATTAATTTTTTTATCTCTTACATATGTTAAGCGTAAAGAGAAATCCATGACACTAATTATTTATGTTTACGCCTTAAATATTTGATGCTGTGAAAAGTTTGATGTTTTTTCACTCTTCAATAAATGCGTGTGAAATCTTATGGGAATATTTAATTTTTTGCTACTCCATGTAATACTCTAATTAAATGTACTTTTAGTAAGTTTAAAAGTGTCCCTATTCATGCAATGTATAATATCTAATCACAAAAACAATTTTTACGTATAAGTAAAATATTTGTTCTAAACACAACAATGCAGCAATTCTTTCAGAAATTAACTTTTTTGTAAGAAAGATTTTTTAATATTCACGGTTCCACATATTTATCCATCCTTTTCATAAAAATTCATTAGTTGTAAATATTTCTATTTTTTATTAGATTACCAGCGAAGAATAATTGTAACTAACTCCAAACCCTGATAATTTATTATTTACGTTCATTTCTATCCCTACAGTATTTTATGCCCCCATTTAATCTCGTAAAAAGACAATCCGCATAAAATAACATTCTACTCCCGCCACCCCATGAAACAGTTGTTGCCAACCTTGGCATCACATTAGCGTATCTCATACCGCATGCAGCAAACGATATTTCGGAAGGGATCTCCCATGGGGGTACAGTGCATCTTCCTTATGACGTACCCCGCAGCGAATAAGTCCATCATTCGAATTATTTACCCGGGCAGTTTGACCTTGGAAGACCACCGGGGACAAAGGACCACTGGTTGTCCATGATAGCGGCAGCGATGGAATATGTTATTGAATGGATGTTGTTATTGAATTATTAACATTCCATAAAGTTGGTGATGAAGACATCCCATAAACAGAAAAGTAAATAAAGTTAATTTAAAGCAAGTTTCGAGTTTTGAGAGTGGATGCAGCTTCTTGAATAGCAGACGTTAAAGATTACTTGAAATTATGGATGTTCCATTATGGATGTGTATCGCAGCGATGGAATATGTTATTGAATGGATGTTGTTATTGAATTATTAACATTCCATAAAGTTGGTGATGAAGACATCCCAGAAACAGAAAAGTAAATAAAGTTAATTTAAAGCAAGTTTCGAGTTTTGAGAGTGGATGCAGCTTCTTGAATAGCAGACGTTAAAGATTACTTGAAATTATGGATGTGCCTTAGAAATGGGGTGCTATGAAAAATTCTTCATTTTTAAATCCTTTATATTAACTTCAATTTTATGTGTGTGTAAACGGGTGATGGTCGATGGCGAGCAAATCAGCTGTGGCTTAATAAACCCTCTTAGCTTCATCCAATCGGTCTGAAACTTGGCAGATACATTCGATGTCGATGGCAATGCATTCTTTCAAATTTTGGGGGCTGTCACTGTCACTAAATGGTCGCTTTTACGGAATACTAATAAACCAACTTGCCGTCATCCAATCGCATTAAAATACCATTGAACCAGTCAGACTTAATATTTATCGTCTACTTGGCTCCCTTATTTGCTCATTAATTACTATGACAAATTTCGCTATCGGATTTAGTTGAACTCAATTCAAAGTCGATTTTTGCACAGTTTCGACCATTTATGTTCCGGTAAACCAGTATATAGATTTATAATCTATTTGAATTTCTCTACATTCTATACAAAATTTGGAATGATATTCGAGTATCTAAACTTCCAGTCACCTCTCTAACCATGTATTCTTTTTTTAATGGATACAGTGTCGTAATTTTAGTTTCAACACAAAATGAGTTAAAGTTTAAGAATAAACCAGTAACACTGCAATTCATGCTATCACAAATCGCCCTAAGCTACACATTGATGGTTTTCAAAAATCACGGTTATTTTAACAAATGAATCGTTCAATACCGTACTAAAGTCCGTATGTAACAATATACAATTCCTGCATTTTTTTATTCAATTATAAATGTTTCGAAAGGCCTTACTCACAAAAATTTCTGCACACTTTTCTTTTTCTTTTTAATTTGCAGCCAAAGTTCGCTTGTTAGTTTTCGTGGGGAAAACGACGCATTCGGGTCGAAGCGAATGTGACATCACTACATCTGAAACAACTTGGCTAGAAACACAGCAGCGGAAACCAGTTTTGCAATTTTCTCGCAAATCGCGCCAACCGGTAAGGGATATAGCAATACTCTACCAAACCAAAGCCAACAATTTGGCAGAGACCTCACGATAGCCATAGAAATGGAAGGATGTTCTGACGTCACAGCTATAAAGTAGCGTTTTAATCGGACAGCGATCAGATGAGGTTTTCAAGTATTTTCTTTTCTTAATATTTAAATAACTAATTTTTTTAAAGAACTTTGGTTTGAATATTTGGAATCAGAAAGAAATTCTTCATAAATATAAACTAATGTCACTGAATTTTAAAAAATGCTGGAATTGTCCAATTCGAAACTTAGCTGACTTTTTTTTATATAAAACGAGATAGATGCTTAAAAAGTACTAAATAAAAGTTTTAAAAATGCTTCCATATTGTTTGAAAGAATGGCCGATAAGTAATCTGCCGGCGGTTTCTTAGTCAGTAATTCGGAAAAAGTATGTATAAATTACAAATTCAGAGTAAAAATAATATCTATCTATATAAAATTGAGTTGTCAGTACGTCTGAATCTTATACAAATCCACATTTCCTCACCTAGAGGTACGAAATCAGACGCGTAGCCAGGGGGAGGGATATAAGTATATATCCTCTCCCGAATTTTTCAGTTTGCTATTATAAGGCAAAAACCAAAGGATTTTTTGGTTTGAAATGGTAAATTTATTTAAAATGTTTTAAATTTTCTAAACATACGTTGAAAAAATACCTCTAATTAAATATGTTCGGCATTAATAACAAAAATTATTGCTATGACTTGTTGATTATAATTTCATATCCCCTTCCGAAAATTGGTACGTAGAAGCTTTAGTACATGGAGATTGTGGAAAACAACTTTTAAATTCGATTAAAAGTTGCTTTCATTAAATTTAATGACATGAAAAATATTCTTGGAATGGGAACGATATTTTTTATTACATCAGAATAAAACCAAAAGTTATTTTAATGTCCCCCCCCCCCCCCTATTTTTCTGATTGTTTTTATGTATTACAATCGTCTGTAAGATAAGCGGTTCGAATTTTATTGTAATATTTTAAAATATTTACTGTCAGTTGATAGCGTAAACAACTTATGCGAATGTGAAGTTTTAAAGCATTATATTTTTTTTATACCTTCTACCTATTCAAAGTTAAACTGCCTCAAATTTGTGTTATTATAAGTGGAAGAAAAACCCTTGCAGTTTTAGGAAAACAACAAGACAAAATGCAAACTTCTAGATAGTGATGGCTTTTTCCGAAAATTAATCATTTTGCATATATTTCACACTTGAGTTCACACGCTTTCATTTATTAAAGGGAGTATTTATAATAAGATAGTAAGTTTTTTAAATAAAATGTGCATCCAAGGATTTTTTTTTTTTTTTTTTCACTGGAATTTTTTGAATTAGTAACCCATAAAAACAGAGTTTTTAAAAAATCTTTTTTATACATTGTAAATTTTTATATTCATTAACACAGCGCCGATGTCAAAAACATTTCTATTAGCAAAATGTGCGGCCAAATACGTTTCAAACTTTATTAATAAAAAATGAAGGTGAATTTATGCTCTCACGTTCAAATATCATTTATTTATTCATATTAAAGTAACTTTATCATTTATTTGTTAATTATTATTATTATTTTTTTTTTTTTTTAAATTTTTCAACAATTTTTGGTTAATGGCTATTTTAGTGAGATTGGATGACGGCAAGTTAGTTTATTAGTATTCCGTAAAAACGACCATTTAGTGACAGTAACAGCCCCAAAATTTGATAGAATGCATTGTCATCGACATCGAACCTATCTGTCAAGTTTCATCTCGATTGGATGACGGCAAGGATTAATTAGGCGTTCACAGATATTCCTTCCATTGACAAACATAATCGAAGTTAATATAAAGGATTTAATAAGGATGCTTTCCATTTATCGTTACTTTTAAAGTAATAAAAATTTACACCATTCAAAATTAAATTTAAGAATTTATCATTCAAAAAATATCTGTTGTTGATTTTAATAAAAAAATATTTAAAATAACTCAATGTATATGAGCCCTAAATGTTTCCAAGGAAGTGAAACTTTGTTGAAGGGAATGACAAAAAAGTTCTTGATAAAAAAAAGCTTGATTGATAAAAATGCTGCATTTTTTTTTTTTTTTTTTAATTTTTTTTGTGCTTATGTTGAATTTTTAATTCTCATGAATATGTTTTTATCAATTTTTAACTTTTGAATAAACATTTATTTCTTATCAACGTTTCAAAAATTCCCTGATTAATCCCTGATATAATTCCATGTTTCCCTGTTGTTGGATTATCCTAACCAGAAATAACATTTGTCTACTCAATTTACAAAATGCTGTATCTGAGGAACACTCAACTTTACAGAAACGAGCGAAAAATTGTTGATTTTGCTAAAAGAGTGAAGGGCGGATGCAAGTTCATATACCTCATCAAACATCATTCTGAACTTTTTATAGAATGTAGAGCAATGTTAGTAGATCATGAATTCACTGGTCTGCCGGGATAAAAATGGTCAAAATTATTTAAAAATCGACTTTGAATGAGTTGAACTATATCCAATAGTCAAATATGTCATAACTTGCCAAATAATGAGTATCCTTTTTTTTTTTGTCTGGTAACCCGACACTCTTTAATTTTAATTAAGAAGGCTGCAGGCGACAAGATCTTTCATCTTTAAAAAGTGATCCAAGTTGGCAATATATATTACGTCTCCAGTGACGTAATATTCATCGCCAACTTGGCGAACTTTTAAAAGATGGAAGTATTTTTCGCCAGAGAAAAAAATATCGTCTGCGAAAATGGGTTGCCACATAAAAAAAGAATACTCATTATTTGGCAAGTTATGATATATTTGGCAATCGGATTAAGTTCAACTCATTCAAAGTCTATTTTTTGTACAGTTTCGGCTATTTTTTCCCCGGCAGACCAGTACATTCATAATCCTATTAACATTTCTCTACATTCTATACAAAAATTCAGGATGATGTTAGATGAGGTATCTAAGCTTGCAGTCGACTCTCTGACTATGAGAAAAGGACAACTTTGTTGACAGGACAAGGAACCAAATATCCAAAACTATATAAATATTTTTTGCGTTACTTATTTGTTTATGCGGCACATGTTAAAAAAGCATACATACAGAAATGCATTCTTATGATTTTATCAAATGCAAAGGTTTTAAAATGAATCAGCCGTATCATGTAAATGTGCACTCACCCTTCTCGGCGAGTCCGGCAGCGAGGGCGGCGGCTGCTGCTGGTAGGAGGACTCCGATATCCGGCTCTCGAGGAGGGAGCGGGGGAGGCCGTCCAGACCAGAAAAGTCCCGGAGGGGCTCGTCCTCGTCGTAACGGTACTTCTGCAACAACACACATTTGATTAATGGAACAGACGAAACCTATCTTATTACAATGAAATTTCACAGTCATAATTAATATAAAACTTATTTGCCGACCAAACGGTATAGTGGTTAGCGTGCTGGCTTCTTGACCGCGAGGTTGCGGGTTCGAGTCCCGTGTTAGGCATGGGTGTTTGCAAATGTATGTTTGCTTGTCTAATGAGGAATGTTTCGGCGCATTATAGCCCTCGTGTTGCTGACGGCGCCAGATAATCTGAATACAACCAACCAACCAATAAAACTTATTTAAAAAGAAAGCTGTGTATACGATAAAACATTGAAATTATTTTACTTTACTTTCGTAAAATAGATATTCAATGTAGATGTTGGGATTTACATCACTGAAATAGTAAATAACAAATTGACTGAACATAAGTTGGGTTTTCGATGGCTTCTCGTTGTTTTAAATTACATGCTGTACATGGATGGCTGAAAATGAGCTGACAAAAAAAAAAAAAACTTTGTTAAGTTCAGAAGTAAAAATTACAGTTTCCCAGACACGTATGAACACTGTCTGTAAACAATGTTCAAAAACAATGTTCAAAACGTTGCGGTAAGTTTTCTTGCTGAATGAGATATTTAAGGTGGTTAATCTATGATCCATCTCTGATGTAATTGAATTTGAAATGAATATCTCCGGCCTTAAACCCCTTGACATATAATGAAGTCTCCGAGATGTTAAGAACTGTCTTCGGTGAACACCGGGCGGTATAATATTAGATTATCTGTTTCGGTCGTGCATCGACGCTTTTTTGTTTAGACCAGCGTTCACCACTAACTTTTAGAGACGGGCCGCATGACTTATGTTGGAACTTTCCGCGGGCCACATATTTATTCCGAATACGCCAAAATAAATAGATTGCTTTACTACATATGTTCAATGTTAGAAATGTGATAATTACTAAAGATTTAACAATATAAAACTATTTCGAAAACTGAAACAATAATTTAACTTTTTTATATTAATAAAAAAACAATTGATATTTGATTCTTGTTTCAAATAATTACAAAAATAATTTTCTTTACATTGTACATCAAAGTCATAAAAGAAGTTGATCTTTCGTGACAATATTACAATGTGACTTGACATAAACTCGTAATCAATAAAGATATTTAAGCCATACCTCCTAAATCCGTCATTTTAGTCGATGTTAATTGCGAGACGATGACGGCTGGTCCGCTTTTCACTATCTACTTAGCGTTTAAAACTAGTCCTCGACGCCATTATTGCACTGGAGTCATAGAGATCGCGATTCTTCTTTTCACGTCGAAACAAAAGAGGTATGCATTAAAACACCCAACTCCTGCCCATTACATTCAGAAAAGCAGCAATCGAATTGAGCCATTCACGAATCGAGGGGGATAGGGTATCATAAGTACAAAACTAAGCAAAGGAATGCGTCATTGGTAATAATTCAAACTATTGCTTTTTTATTTTATTTTTCTGGCAGTCTCAGAAAAAAAAAGATTTTTCAGACTTACTAACTCTGGCCACTTGATGGAAAACGCGGTTTTTGGTAGTAAACACATACTATTGTAGACAAATTAAAATTATTTCCGCAAAATTTGATTTTTGCTCTTCTGTACTTCCGGCGGGCCGGAGAAAAAGCTGTCGCGGGCCGCCTAGTGGCTGACGCTGGTTTAGACTGCTGAAGATGCTTTTCCCCCTTTTCAACAGTACCGATAAAAAAATCGCATCTGCACTCTGTCAGCAGTGTGATCTCTGAAATACTCCCTGTATATTCACTGCACAAACTTTTATTTGTATGTCAAGGAGTTAACTCGTAACAAAGTACTATGTTCTGCTTTTCGTTCATTAAATGAGCGATTTTGGTCATTTTGCGCCTAATTTATATTCTGCTCTTCCAAATAAATAATGTTAAATCTTCCTTTGTTACAAAAATTTCGAATATAAAAAAATAAGGCAAAAAAAAATTTCCTAACAGCCTATATTCCTACACGAAAATAATTCTGGGCTTTAATGAACCTTATATTTAAATCCTTCATATTAACTTCCATTTTGTGTATTAGCTTGTATGTGTGGTGTGCAAATCTGCGAAGGACTAATTAATCCACATGCCGTCATCCAATCGAACTGAAACTTGTCAGATAGATTTGACGTTGATGGCAATACATTAGATTTGGAGGTTGATACTGTCACTAATAGGCCGCTTTTACACACACTTCGATTACCAATAAGCTCATTTCTTAAGGTATACATATACATTAGGAATAGCAAAATTTGACTCAAGTGTGCGTTTTTTTTTTGGTTTTTTTTAAATATTCCGGAATTCAATACCTTTAAAATAATACCATTTTCTTTCTGAGACTCAATTTACTTTTTAAATTACAGTGGGTTTTGTGAACCTGTTTTATATCACGTTCGTTAGTGTAGTAAACTTTAAACGCGTTTTCTGAAGAATGACATTTTAATGTTATAAGACTTTACGCCAACGATCATAACTTCATAATAAATTGTCCGATTTAAAAAATTCTAATTTTATTCAGAAGATATAAGTTGTGAATGTCTTTCCTATGGAGAATCTAACATATATTGTTATAAACACATTTTTTATGAATATTTTAATCTTAATTTTTTGTTAAAAACTATGTATTTTTTTAAACTTTTTATTTAAAAATTTATATTAAATAAATATTGAAGCCAAATTCAAAATTCTCCATAGGAACATGCATCAATATAATATCTTTTATTTACAATAAAAATCATACCTCTAAATTAATTACAAGTTTATTTTGTATGTTCTAATAATGTCCTAATTAGTCGCTTTAATTGCAATTAGCTGATTAAAAAATTGATGGAAAAAAAAAAGTTTATATATATATAAATACATCATTTTTAATTCTGATATACTGCCAAAAAGTTTGAAATTATTACTTAAAAATTAAAGAAAATCATCTGAATTGTATATGTATACCTTAACATCCAATCGAACTGAAACATGTAAACTTAGCTGGTACACTCGTTGTCGATGACAATGTTTTCTATGATTTGGGACTGTCGCATAAAAGCCGTTATTATACACGTTTCTAATTGCCTTCCGTCAGATTTATTAGCTTTTACTCACGTTCTGTTATCGAGATACCGAGTTTAATTCAAACACATAAAATTCGGCGATATTTAATGACTAAAACCTTCCTGTTTTAAGCGAACTAATTCACATAAAGAATTTATATTAAACGCTTTGTGTTTTGGGGTTATTTAGATTCTCACCAAAGTCAACTAAGTTACCGATTAAAGTAGTTCGTAATTATTTCAAACCCATCGCATGCAATTTCAACTAGATAAGATGCATATAAAGAATTTAACTTAAAAACTTTGTTTTTAGAGCTTATCTACACTTTCATCAATGTCAACTAAGCTTCCGATTAATATCGTTCTGTTGTTGTTGCTGCTGCTGCTAATCCTCACTGTCTGACGGAGTCAGACAAGATCCACGAGTTCGTTGACTAAAAGGAAGTCGAAGACTAGGAGAGGATTGCTAAAGAGATCCTCCTTAGAGAGTCCCATGCAATCCAAGAGGTGCTCAGGAGAGGCCTGATGATTTTGGCACTTGGTGCAGGTGGCGAAGATTTTCCTGCCCTCGTTGAAAGTGAGGCACTTGATGTGACCGCTAGCAAGCCTTGATAGAACAGTCCGGGTACGTCTATCACACGGGAGGTCAAGGGAAAAATCCGGTTTTGAGCCCTTGTACCAATTATGGGTTGGGGGTGTTTTCCACTCCTCCGAGATTTTTGATTTTTCCAGAGAGTATAATTCCAAAAAAGTAATTATGGAAGAGGGAGATGTTGAAATCCTGCAACCCTCCTTATCAAGAATATCGGCCATTTCGTTTCCGTGGAGATTCACATGGGAAGGTACCCATTGCAAATGAACATCATGATTAAGAGAAATGAGCTTTAATTTAAGCAGGATAGAGGTGCTGAAACCTGTCGCCCACAAGGAGCCAATTACTAAGATTGTGGAGGGAACTGAAGCTGCACATCCCCTCACCAATGAATTCGTTGACTACAGATATATATGCTGCATCGTCCGTCGCGCAGATTAATCAGGGACGCGCTCGAGGTTTAGACAGAGGGCCTCGACCGATAAATATACGACAGTCTCCACAAGACTCAAAAACCTTGAAAATATTACAGTGCAATTTAAACGGTTTGACTACACCGGCGACGAGAACTAAATTGGACCAACTATTAGAAATTGCAATTAACAGAGACATCCAAGTAGTTGCTGTACAGGAATTTTAATATCGTTCTTAAATTCCCGATGAGATTGTGAAACTTTCCGTCCAGGTAAACAAAAAGTGTTCATAAATCCATTCGAATTGTCTTTCCTCATATTAAAAACAGTGCTTACGATATTTCTTTTCCTGCTGGTGCAAATGAAAACTCAACCACTAATTCACGATACACACAAGTTACAGCACAAAAAGTAGATTGTAACCCTTGCTTTCGAATCCATCAAAGTCAGCAAATTAATACAAGACATTTCAAACGAAGATCTTAATCTCTAACCATCTTTTACTCTCTAGTGGTGGAAAGCGTTCGAAATAAACTCTTTCCAGTGGTTATCTGATGAAACTGCCTCGCCTTCAGAGTAATCGAGTAGAGACTTTCGCGTGGACAGATGATGCATGGCAGGATTAAGGCAGTCGCGTGTGTATGGAATTACTTTAAGGAAAAAATAAAGTTAGAAAGTGGCGGATATCGAGAAAAATATGCTAAAACCGACCACTGGCGTAATTAATGGCCTTTCTTTGGGCTTAGGAAGGAAGTCCATTTAGTTTCATTGGGAAAATATAGGACTGCATTTCGTATTTTAATTTTTAAGTATCTGGGGATTTTTCGCTTGATCGAGCATGTTTTATGATGATAAGACTGTCCAATATATTTCTGAAGGTAATTAACGTGAATAGCTGGGATAATTAACGTTTATTTCGTTTTGATTTCAATTGCAGAAACTATATTCAGGGTACTAGTTAGAGGTTTTATGGCGATCGATAATGTTTGATGATTTTGCATTACATAACGAATGATCCATTTTAGTAAAATTCAAAAAATTAACAATATATCATTAAACACACTTTGCAGGTTATACTAATAAGTTGAGTTTTGTTGGGCAAAATATTTATAATTTTGATGAGGGAAAAATATGAATCTGAAATCTCTTAACACGTTGACTGTCACAATATAAAAAAAGTTTTGGCCATGTGCGATAGTTTTTGATTTTTGATTTGCTTTTAAAATGATTTTAACTTATCAAAATTTGTGAAAATTTTGAATTTTTTTTTCTATGACTTTTGGGCATGAGATGTATGTTGTAACTCACAAAGCATCAAATCTAATATTTGCTTATTTTATGGTTTATTTTTCTAAAAATAGAGTTTATTTCACATGAAAATTTGTCTTATAGTTCCAAAACATACAAAAAGTTACCTTTTTGAAGAAAAATCCAGTTCTTGAAGAAAAGTTCAGTTTTTTGTCTCTTAGGCCATACAAAATGTGCTTACATTAGAATCACATGGTATTTGTGAAGTATAGACAACTCACAGAACAAATTCGAAGGAGTGTGAAAGGAGTTATATTTAACTCACGAAACCTCTTGGACACAAAAGGTGCAACTCATATGGCAGTCAACGTGTTAAAAAGGATCTGGCCATTTTGAGCAAAAATTGACGTACTTTATGCTAAAAGCGGCCTCTTAAAACAAACATTTATCAAACTAGAATAGTCCAGGGCTAGAAAATATAATTCTTTAATGCTTCGTTATGTATTTTGAAGTATAATATTTAGCAGATATGCTGTGAAATATAAAATCCAGCCTTATTAAATATCATTGCTTTATATGCTTCCACACAACTCAATATAGCTACTGTAATGTTATAAAGTATCCCCAAAAGTGTTCCCATACACACAAAGTCCAAAATTATAACCCAGGCGAATACTGTGAAGAGTTATGAAATGTCTCATAAAATAGAAAAACCAACAAATGGAAAACCATTTACTGCAATCAAACGGAGATCGAGGGAAATGTGTTATGTGTGGAACGTGTGTGCACTGTGCATGTTGATACTTGCTTATAATTACAGTGCTGAATTGAGGCATCAATTAAGGAAAAAGTTATTTACGTAGACATGGCAATACATTTTTTATATTGATTATAGTAGAATTAATGTGGCTGTAGGAGCCATTTGCGTTCATGATCATTCATTCTTTGGAACAAAACGTTACGAAAACCAGATATGATACTCGTATTTGCGCTCATCAAAAGGTTTTCTCTGTTCTTCTATCATCCTATATAATCTCATTCACGTTTACATAAAATAGATAGTTGTACTTTCGTGAAACACTATATTTCTTAAAGGTTCCCAGTTACTAAAGTATGTTAAAAAAAATTCTATGTTCTCATGATTTTATGCTTTTTAACCTTTTTACCCTCCATAAATGCATTGTAATTTTTCGTCCACCTTCTATTTTGTCTTTTCTCTTTTTTGGCAACTTCTAATGTTGATCAACGTGATGACAGATGATAACACTTTCTCTCCCAACCCACTGAGTTCACGCCTGGATACACGACTATGAAATATTTTTTGGTAGATTATATCGTATGAAACTATACCACAAACTAAGCTTATAACAGATAACACAATAGTTTCAGTAGTTGAGAACTAATGAAAGCAAATACGGTATATAACTAATAACACAATAGTTTCGGTAGCTGGGAGCTAATGAAAACAAATACAATATATAAATGGTGACACGATAGTTTTACTAGAAACGAACTAATGAAAACAATTACGGTATAACTGATAACACAATAGTTTCAGTAGCGAGGAACAAATTAAAACAAATACGGTATATAACTGATAACACAATAGTTTCAGTAGCGGAGGACTAATTAAAGCAAATACGGTATATAACTGATAACGCAATAGTTTCAGTAGCAGCGAACAAATTAAAACAAATACGTTATAACTGATAACACAATAGTTTCAAAAACGGGGAACTAATGTCAACAAATATGGTATATAACTGATGTTTCTCAAATTTATTCTCTGATTCTATTAAATAAAACTATACAATAGCAGAATACGTTTAGGTACACAAGCATAAATAACAGTTTACAAATACGTTCTCGAAACCCGAAACCCTTAAATTAATAATCATAGTTAAAGAAAAAAATATGCAGAAAATTTTAAACAGAAGAAAGAAGTTGTTGAAAGCCCAAAGGCATTCACCGGTACGCCTGATAAAGAAAAGACCTCACTCTTAAATAGAAACAAGAATTTCGAGAGACAATGTCCCTCGCTTAATGAGTAGGCTGGCGTTTTCGGAGTTTCCATTCAAAGTCCCCTTTGCAATCTCAACAATGCTCGAAATCTAAGCATCAAACTCTGTTGGGATCTCTGGTCTTTGGGGTCGTCTGAAAATCAATAGGGAGGAGAGTGTGGTGGGGGCGCCTTACTATATGTTCTGATGCTCCTCCTTTACTCAGGAAAGGGGGAGGAGAAGTAAAGAATCTTTTGAGAAGATTCGGGATTAATTTTCATTTAACGTTTCACCAACAGGCGTTGTTGGTTTCCGAAGGAGGGTTTGCGCCAGAGGAAACTTTTCGAACTTTTTCGAATGGATCTATCGAAGCGAGAAATTAGTTTTATTTTCTGAGTGCGATGGAGTTTTAATATATATCTCTATTGTCAATCTGTGTTCAGTTCTTTTCTTTTGAAGTGGTTTGCAAGGAATACCCTACCCAATATAAACAGAAGGCGATTTTTTGGTCTTTTTAAAAAACTTCGGATTTCTCGAAACAATAAAAATTTATTCATTGAGAAATAATTAAGAAATATCATAATTAAGAAAAGCCTTCTCTTAATGAAAAAAAAAATAGCATAAAAACATGACAAAAAAGTGTACATAAAAATCATCTTAACCATCAATCTAAACAAATACGGTATATATAACTGATAACACAATATTTTCAATAGAAACGAACTAATCAAAACAAAAACAAATACGTTATAACTGATAGCAGTTTCAGTAGCAGTGAACTAATAAAAACAAATACAATATAACTGATCACACTATAGTTTCAATCTCAACAAACTTATGAAAGAGAAATAGTGCGGTAACAGGTCATGGACCACGCATAACTTAACAACGGTCACAAGACATTGAAATAATATATTCCAGTTCGTTTATTTTCAACTTTTAATGGTAGAAGCACCAATTCGGGTAATGCTGAGTCAAATACCACGTCTAACTCTTAGTTGTATGTTGACTTCCATATGCGGTGAAAGTTGTCTTACGTCTCGTATTCTCTTGAGGTTTATACCAGCTCTTATATGTGTATTTAATATTGCTGTCTTTTAGAGCATTTACATTGCAAGGCTTATACTATTTAGTACAATATTTTAACAAGACATTTATCGGGGACAAAAAAGTAAATGCATTTACCAAGTAACTTATTATTTATTTGACTTATTGAGAAGTCTGTTATTGATTTTTGCTTTAAGGGTTTAACAAAACATTTTTTTTTTCTTTTTTAATGTTTCCATCTTTTCAAAATTATTTAAAGCATATGAGGCATTGTCTTGTTTCGTGAAAACGTTGAAAGGAAGTGGTTTAATCTTAATGGTTAATAATTAATTTTTTTGGCATCTAAAAAGAAGTGGTTTAAAGAGATAATTTTTGTTCGCCTTAAGCGGGATTTCATTACGAGATATTTCGTGTTAAATGAATTAATTAACTTTAGGATTAAGCTTTAACGTACGAAGGACTGCTTTTACTTTGCGTGAAACGGAATTTCGTGTTAAGCTATTTCTCAATAAGGGGAGTTAAGTACCCTCTATACCAGTAATGTTAATTTGGCATATTTCATGTACCTTTTCCTCAGAAAGTAACTCTGACGTAGAAGCCTAATTCTTTTCAGAGTATTTAGCAGACACTTGTTATTCTACTGAAATTAGCTATTGATTTTTTTTTTTTTTTTTTTTTTTTTTTTTTTTTTTTTAATGAATTAATTTCTCGTGAAAGTCAACTCCAATTTGTTAAAAATCGCAAATTTTTTTTGCCGTAAAAAGCAGAAACAAAAAATATTTTTAAAAGAACAACAAAATCTCACTTCAGTATATACAGATACATTAAAGGAATATGTGGTAAAAATTTCAGAAAGATAGTTTGCGAAGTTTCTGAGATAAGGTACTTTATAATGAAAAATTTAGTTTTGAGAAAAAAGCATTTTAAAGAAAACTTCACTTACAATAATACTTACTAATTTTGTCTTCAAAAAATTATTAAAAACACTTTTAGTTGAAGTGCAAATGAGGTATCCTTTTAAAGGGGAGAATTTTAATTTTGAAAAACAATAATAAAATCAAAGTCAATTATTTGTAAATTCTTCGTTACCAACTCTTCTTAACGGGGTTTGCCTGTAGTTATATAACTGGATCGCTTAGAAACAACATAGATATGTCTGTATTTTATTTTATAGTTAAAAAGTGGTAAAGTGGGATATTCTGGAAAGGATAAAGTGGGAACTCATTTTACAGAGGTCATAATATGCCCCATTTTATTTCTCAATTGTTGAAATATTTTTAATTGATACCTCTTAAGCGAGAGTTGTGAATCAAGCAATAGATATAAAAACGCCACAATCATTGATTTCTTTTATTAATATTTAAATCCCTAAAAAACATACACAACCAATAAAGTCTTTTTTTTTTTTTTTTTTTTTTTCAATCGTCATTTGTTGATTTTGTTTGTTTGTTCGTTTTTTTGTTTGTCACTGTTGCATGAGTTGTATGGTTAAATAAAAAAAATGAACAACGTTAACGATCCTCGGAGAGCCTTTGAAAAATGAGCCAATAGTTAAAGCCATAGAAAAAAAAATTAAAATTTATCTAATATGATCAAGGTTTATACGTCAAACGAAAAGAAAAAAAATTAGGGGGGTGTCTTTCAATAACACAGTAATACTGGGCGCTGCATTTAAATTTGACATGATTGGCGTAATGTACAGTTTTCGTTTTCATATTTTCCTTAATTAAAAAAAAAATTAAAAATGCCAGTTTGGAGGTATTTTTGACAATAATCATATCATTGACAAAAAAAAAAAATGAAAAAATAGGCAATATTTTTTCGATAATTGTTTCATTGTCCTTTCTTGTAAGTGAAACAGAGTAAAAACAGTCATTGATGGGCAATGCTCAAGGGACGATAGCTTATTGTTATAGACATTAATTTTTGAGCTTTAACCTCTTAAAATAACGAATTTCTAGGGGAATTTCGGAAGTGGGGCTGTTTAGAGCATCTTAAATGGCATTACTACGACGTGTTTTTTTTTGTTTTTTTTTATCAAAGTCATTAGAACCATTTTTTGGCAATTGCTGGAAAAAAAATTCATTGCAGCTACCTTATGCACATGCGCAGTTTCAACGCAACCTTAATATCAGGTTCCTGATCACCACTTGCCCATTTGCAAAAATTGAACATTATTCAATCCGTTCGGGAGTTATGCTGATAGCAGATATACACACACACATTTTTCTAAACCACTGCTTTGGATTCAAGACCTTCCAAATCTAGAAAAAATATTTTCAAAAATCGAAATTTTTTTTTTAAATCGCATGGAATACTTTTTGTTACCGTGTGTCAACATGCGAGCAGTTGAAAATAATAAGTCAACAAGAATCTTATTACTGAATAACAACAAAACAAAATAAACAATCACATTTAAACTAGTAAATGAAACGAATAGAAATAAATGTTGCACATTCCCTTATACAAATAAAAGCCAAGAAATTCTTTCGGGAAGTCAGTTTTAAGTTGCGTATTTCAAGAAAAAGAAACCAGGCAACATCTAAATAGCCAACACTAAACCATTTATCACGTGGCAGTAACATTCCTCACTAAGTGACTGGCAACAGGTGAATACCACCCACTGACACAAAGATTTAATGGAAAACTGTTCCAATGGTCTGGAAAGCAGCCAAAGTTCAATTGCAAGAGATATTTCACACAAAGAAAGTCTAGTTATAGAATTTGAAATCCGTTCTCTTTGGTAACACATGTATGCTACCGAAAAACTGCATAGGATTTTTGTACTGTTTCTTATAGATTTCCACTCAGTGAAACCAGGGGAAATACTAAAAAAATTCTACCACGTCGTGTTTTTTTATGAAATACTCGTTTTTGTAATTTCAAGTCATTGAACTCAAATCTAGTTCAATGACTTGGTGTTAGAGAATTAAGCCTTTCGAAAGAGGATGCCGAATTGCTGGGGTAAAGACTAAAAAATAAAAACCTAGTGCCACCCGAAACCTCATTTCGAGCTACATTACCAAGGAAGATGGGACGTCAATATGCTAGCTGACTTTTGTTGGATGCTTAAGCGGGACACAAAAAATGGGAAAGCGGAAGGAAGCGAAGAAAAACTAAACAGAAGAAGAAAAGATTTCATAGACATTAAGAAGTATAAGAAATATTATTTACTTCAAATTAAAATGATGGGACTTTTCTTATTAGCGTTATGCTTTTTTCATGCAAACATCCTGTATTTTGCGATAAATTTTTACGTGATGGAAGGAAATGAAGATCATTTTTAAGGGGACTAGAAAACATAATATTTAGCAAAAAAACATCTCATGCAAGTGAAAGACATGTGTAATTCTTCATTTAAGACTCTTCGCTACCGTCCATCTTGAATTTTCCTCTAAGTATTTGGGAAATCTCTGTATTAAGATTTCTAAAATGTAGAGAAGTATTCTGAATATTTTTATGCGGTTTGTTGGATAGTTGGTTTAGTCGATAGTCGGATAGTCGGTATTGTTGGATAAACGTAACTTTAATCAACTACACTGTATTATTGTTTTCTGGTCTAAAATGTTGTTACGTAAGCGGAACACGCAACCCAACTTATTCAAAAACACAGGATAATGAGCATTAATGGGAAAATAAACAAATAAATATCTTTTTAAAGGCACATTTACAACGAAAGCTATATTATAAGTAATGGAGGAAATTATTTCAAAAACTCACTAAAAACAATTATTCCGTTAGAACAAGGGTAGTCACATAAAACATCTTTAAGTTATGTAAAAACTTCTTAACCTCATTCTACTATCTATGTAAATCTTGTCGTTGTATCAATGTTCAATTATCAGCTGCACCCGTTCGCAATCGATTTTCAAAATAGCACAAATTACAGAAGAAAGTTATGAAACGTAATGTTATTTTGTTTCGCTATTATTTCAAGTCTAATTTCTGAAGTGCAAAATTTAACTATACGGAGAAAATGTTGTACAAAAATTTGAGTAAGTTTGTTGTATGTTTGAGTATGTATGTAAGTGTACGTATGTATGTAGGTGTACGTAATGATGCACGTGTACGTATGTATGTAGGTGTAAGTATAAATGTAGGTGTAAGTAATGATGTACATGTACGTAAGTATGTAGGTGTACGTATGTAGTAGGTGTACGTATGTATGTAGGTGTACGTATGTAGTAGGTGTACGTATGTAGTAGGTGTACGTATGTATGTAGGTGTACGTATAAATGTAGGTGTACGTAATGATGTACGTGTAAGTATGCATGTAGGTGTACGTATGTAGTAGGTGTACGTATGTAGTAGGTGTACGTATGTATGTAGGTGTACGTATGTAGTAGGTGTACATATGTATGTAGGTGTACGTAATGATGCACGTGTACGTACGTATGTATGTAGGTGTACGTAATGATGCACGTGTACGTATGTATGTATGTAGGTGTACGTATAAATGTAGGTGTACGTAATGATGTAGGGGTACGTATATATTGTCTGTCTATCAGGATAATAGCTACCGTTAGAAATCCTGATTGGTGGCAGTCGCTTTAGGAGCAAGACTCCTCAATCAAGGACAAGGTTGATGCAGACAAGATTTTGGCGTCCAAAAAAGGTTACAATACAGCAAACACAGACGTATTTCTCCTTTCTCATCAAATAAAGTGGGACAAGTCTTGTTTCCACGGCAATAGACAACGCTAGACAACCTGGCGGGAACTATACTTGTGATGGTTACTATGTGTGATTATATACATGTATGTACATTCCTACGTATGTACGGACGCATGTATGGTATGAGTACGTACGTATGTACGTATGTATGTATGTATGTATGTATGTATGTATGTATGTATGTATGTATGTATGTATGTATGTCAGTATGTAAATAAGTACGTATTATAGTGAAAAATTAATTATACAGCGTATGTCAGTAGAATGTATGTGCGTACGTATGTATTGTTGCACAAATTGTCTGTATATAGTGTAAATAGTGACGTATTATTTTAAAATTCTATTGTAATTTATTTTATCTTATTTTATTTATTAACAGCGATTATACAAGTTAGAAAAAGGTGGCAACACCTAAAGCAAGCGAGAAATTTCGAGATGTTTCTTTTTCGACGAATTGGCTGGAAATTTCGGGAATATTCTCACGCGCCTGCTATATAAAGACCGGAGATCAGGAAAGTTTTCAGATTGATTTCGGACTTCGATGTGAGCTCATCGCTTTGTTTACTTACTGGAGAGAGCTTGTATAATCGCTGTATTCGAAGTTGTTCTTATATACTGAAGCTTGTGTTGAAGCTTGAGATTGATTAGACTGCTGTCTTCGAATAAATTTTGTGCCTTTGAAGAGTGAATAAATAGTAGTTTTTATTTTAAAAACTGTGCCATCATTGCTTCAGAGGAAAAATTCCTAACTGTATTATATAGCAACGAAAGAACAACTGATATATCCTAGATATACAAATATAACGCTTGTCTGTGATAATTGGTGTCTCTTTTAATCAACATATCTCTAGAACACGTGTCTACGAAAGAACAAGACGATTTATGACTCCTCTGGCTGAAGAGAGGTTGTGGGGAGACTTATTGATCGATTCGAATATCATGCGTGGGATGATACTGAGGACATCTTAATAGAACGCCTCCCACATCATTCGAAATGTCACGAAAGATTTCCCTACCTATTTCCGATGAAACGAAAGATCTGATAGTTGAACACATCATACGCTTCAAATGTTTACGTCGAAAATTGTTTCATCCGATCTTCAGAAAAGTAATCATCTTTGAAATATTTTAAAATGTATTATTCGGATTCTTCTGTAATGTAGACGGCTCGTATTATTTAATGTATATGATATACACGTGAAAACTGATTTATAATGCTTTGACTTTATAATGCTGAATATATAAACTAAAAAGCACAGTTTTTATAGTATATATACTTTGCAGTATATTTAACTAGTTTTCTGTTTGAATAATGCAAGCTTAAGTCATTTTTATTTCTCTGGAAAACACTTAAACATTGCTCTTTTCTGAAGAATGTGAATTTCAATATGTAAATGTCTTGCAAAAATGACTTCTTCAATTTGAAGAGAATATATTTATCAACGCAAAAGAACTCCTCTAAAAATATATCGAGTGAAAAAGTGGATGTATGATAAAAATTAAAATATTTCGAAGATAAGATCATAACTCTTTATATAAAAAAAAAACTTAGAACTTTGTTTCGTACTAAAAGATAACAAAGATACAAAAAGGCATATAGCTATTATTAGTGAAATAAAATATCGCACTTTATTTAAAAGCCATTTAAATAATGTATTCTATTGAAGATAACCGTTTTTAAAAAAGAAATAGTCATAAATAAATTCTATGTTCGTGCACAAAAAGAAGAATATTTTATTTAAAGTAAACAAATATACGTTGATATGGGTTTTTACAATCAATACTTTTCACTACTCAATTCTAATTATTCAAAATACAATATTTCAGTCAGACATAAACTCTAATGGATTTAAGTTGACTAATTCATTTCAAATGAGTTAGCGTGCTACCTTCTAGACCGCGAGGTTGCGGGTTCGAGTCCCGTGTTGGCATGGGTGTTTGTAAATGTATGTTGGTTTGTTAAATGACGAAATGTTTCGGCGCATTATAGCCCTCGTGTTGCTGACGGCGCCAGATAATCTGAATACAACCAACCAACCAACCAAACTTGAACATCGTAGGCATATGCGTTCGAGAGTTATGTTAACCACATACACATGGGCATAAATTTTTTTATATAACTTTTTTCAAGGTCAGGAAGCTCAAAAACATGGAAAATAAGCATTTTATCTCGATTGAAGAGGAAGCCGACCAAACGGTATAGTGGTTAGCGTGCTAGCTTCTAGACCGCGAGGTTACGGGTTCGAGTTCCGTGTTAGGCATGGGTGTTTGTAAATGTATGTTGGCTGTCTAATGACGAATGTTTCTGCGCATTATAGCCCTCATGTTGCTGACGGCGCCAGATAATCTGAAAACAACCAACCATTTCAAATGAAAATATTTTAAGCTTCTTCGGTATCTTTAAGTAATTTCGAATTCCCATCATGCTACAAAGTCCTCGCCGCCATTTTGGGGATTAACACGAGAAAATAACAGTCTACGCCTTTCGAAGAAAAACAAAACCAGTAAAACGGTAAACCATTCGTCATTGCCTCTTATTCGCAGTGTTACTCTTGGCAGAGGAAGTTTTCTTTCTATTTTAAGAGGAGGAGCACACCTATGTGAAAAGATAGTCTCCCTAGTTACATTTTAAAACCATTTTCAAACGTGAACAGAAAAAAAAAAACTGCAAAGATAATAATACAACCCGTAAAAAAGTTTTTTATATAAATCCTTTGTATGCACTGCCAATTTGTACATTCATCAACAAAGCGCCGTTTCTGTTGATAGCATGTGCTTGGTGTCGACATCTAATTTTAAATATTAAAAAACATCTTCTTCAACAAAATATGCAGCAAACTACGTTCCAAAATTTACTTATTAAAAATGAACGTGAATTTATTCACTCACATCCAAATATCGTTTGTTTATTCTGACTGAAATAATTTTATTATATATTTATTAAAACAATTTTGGCAACAGGAAAGAGTTTCTTCAATGATCGGTTAAATACGATAATAATAATTGAATACGAAAATAATAATTGAATACGATAATAATAATTGAATACAATAATAATAATTACACTAATAATTACACTATTTGTGTCATTTGCCGTTTTTATATTTTCATCATTCATTTAGAAAAAATTGCCAGTTTGGCGATATTTTTTGCTTTAACTATCGTATGGGTAAAAAAAAAAAATTTAATAATTCTTATACTATCTTTTATTATGAGTAATACTGAGGAGAGAAGAAAAAACGCTCGTTGATGAGGTATGCTCAAGGAAAGAGAATTCCGCGTTAAAGGCAATCGTTTTTCAACTATTTACGCCATTAAAGCATTTTTACGGGAATTTCGGAGGTGGGGATGTTTAGAGCACCTTAAGACGCATTACTACAGCGATTTTGTACAAAATCGTTTCAGCCGTTTTTTTAGCAATTACTGAAAAACATGATTTTTTCAAAGGCAGCTACCTGATGCGCATGCGCTATTTTGACAAAAACCTTAATGGTGGGTCCCAGTGCCATCTCCAACCAACACACCAAATTTGAACATCGTAAGTCAATTTGTTCCGGAGTTATGCTGACCACGTACACACAGACATGCATTTTTTTTAGATCACTTTTTGAGATCAGGATGTTCGTGGAGAAAAAAAGAAGGAAAAAAAAAATCGAAATTTTTTTGGACCGAATACTATACTTTCATTACCCTACATATTACATATGAGTAATTGAAAGTAAAAATATACAGTGAAGGGTTTAGTTTCGGACGAAGAGAAAAAAAAAAAACTTTTGACACGGCTTTCGTATGCGTAACGCCTTAAATGTTGATGCAGTTTTAAAATTGAAGTATTTATATAAGAAATGATGGAAGGCAAAAATATATGTTTTAGAACGCTTTTGACAAGTTTTTTTTTTTTTTTTTAAATTGTGTATTTTAGAGCGATGCTTGAATTCTGGCCCGGACTGGCCTACCTTCCAGAACCCTTGTTTCAGGCATTGGCCAATACTGCTGTGCTACATGGGACGATACTATACTAAACTTCAACTTAACTAGACATCACTTAGACGGTAGATCGTGACAGTGCTCATAGGGATTTAATCCATTTTGGCGGAGTGAAGACATAATTCTCGCCAAACCTTATAGCCTTTTGTTCTCTATAGAGTTGTGGTTTGGCGAACATTATGCTTTCACGCCGCCAAAATGGATTAAATACCTATGAGCACTGTCACGATCTACCGTCTAAGTGATGTCTAGTTAAGTTGAAGTTTAGTATAGGTGATAATGGGAAGAAACCTTATTTTAAAATATTCGCTCGCAATTTTTTTCTATCACATGATAAATCAGTGTTAGCCACTACGCGGCAGATTTTTCTTTGGCCAGCCGGCATCACAGAAGATAAAAAAAAAAATGAAATTTCACAGTATGGATTTTTTCTTCCTTTTTTTTTTTTTTTTTTTTTTTACATAATTATAATTGGTACAGTGGTTAGCGTGCTAGCTTCTAGACAGCGAGGTTGCGAGTTCGAGTCCCGTGTTAGGCATGGGTGTTTGTAAATGTATGTTGGCTTGTCTAATAGACTGAGAGGCGACTGCAATTTTTGGACCCCATTGAACATCATTCTGAATTTTTTATAGAAATTAGAGAAAAGTGAGTAGATTACGAATCCACTGGTCTGCGGTGGCAAAAATGGCCGAAACTGGTCAAAAATTGACTTTTAACAGTTTGAACTAAATCCAATTGCCAAATGCGCCATAACTTGCCAAATAATGAGCATTTTTTTTTTATTTGGTAACCCTCACTCTTTAATTTTCAATTAAGAAGGTTGCAGACGATTCAGATATCTGGCGACGGTCTACTTGCATCTATTAAAAGGGAGCCAAGTTGGCAATAACATTACGTCACTGATGACGAAACTAATGTCGCCAATTTGGATTACTTTTAAAAGATACTAGTTTTCCGAGCCAGAGATCAGAAATCGTTTGCGCTTTTTCTTATTGAAATTCAAAATGCAGTGGGTTGCCAGACGAACAAGTTTGTTCTCTTTTTGGCAAGTTATGACATATTTGGCAATCGGATTTTAGTTCAACTCATTCCAAGCCGATTTTTGATCAGTTTCGGCCATTTTTGCCACGGCAGACCAGTGGATTCCTAATCTACTCACTTTTCTTCAATTTCTATAAAAAATTCATAATGATGTTCGATGAGGTCCAAAAATTGCAGTCGCCTCTCGGACTATAATGACGAATGTTTTGGCGCATTATAGCCCTCGTGTTGCTGACGGCGCCAGATATTCTGAATACAACCAACCATAATTATAATTTATCCGAAGTAATGTGTTCATTATTTAGAACAGAGTTTTTCACTACGAGGCCGAAGAAACTATACGGAGAAGCTTTCAGCAAGGTTGTTTTCATCAAGAATAAATACAGGAATAACTTTACTGAATCTCATTAGGACAAATTATTACAATTGACTGCAACAAATACTCCAAAGGACAAAGATTCTATCATAAAATAAACTGAATGATTTCGACCGCCGTCGTCTCACAATTGATATCGGCTTAAACTGAGTAATATGGAAGTAGAGTTTAAATACATTTACTTAAAGTTAGGTCAAATCGCATTGTCATGTTGAAACATAAGATTAACTTATTTTTAAGACTTTGACTTACTAATAATGAAAATTATTATTTTTTTATATGAAAAGAAAAAGAATCAAATATTAATCGTAATTTTATTGAGATAAAAAAAAAATCCAGTTTTTAAAAATGGCGACGGTTTTGGCGACAAATTTTTGTCGCCAAATTTGGCAAGAAATCGCCAAATGTCGCCAAACTTGGCGACCATTTGGCGACATTTTCGGTACATGTATAGGTACATGTATCCCATATCCTATATAGGTCTTTTCGACTACTCTCTGGAAAGTTCTCCAGACATCTACCTCTGGGAGTTTCAAGAAGGTTCACGTATGTTCTCAGGTCACCCTATAAAAGCTCAGGGAGAGCGGGTGATGCAGTTAGTTAGTTAGTGATTTTGAGTCACTGAGTGAGTTGTCTCTCAACGTTCATTGTGAGAGCTGTATTCCTGACTTGAGTCACTGAATTAGTTGACTGGAGATACTGAGCGAACTGTATTGCATTGTCTTTTGCGGTGATTTAGCAGTTGTTGTCAAGTTTTTAACTGCTGTTCTGTGCTCTATTGAGGTGAAAAGAGCTGTATTGTGCCTACTAGAACGAGAAGTTCTGGAGCTGTAAGAGAACTGTGAAGAGTTATTTTGGAATAAATTTCTGCAAGTTTTGATCTGCTTTGGCGTCAAATCTTTCGAACCCGTACAACGCAACAATACCATACTTTATCTTTACTTGCCATTGTTGACATTTGTTAAAAATTTATAATTGGAAATACATAGGAAATGAGACATTTGAACATCCCTCGTTTGGAACGTTTAACCCCCTTTCGACCCTTTTTAATTAGTTAATCGGGATTGTTATAATTTATTGTGTTATGCTCTTAGTTCTAAGTTTCAAAGTTGTATCTGTACTGGAAGTGATACATTAAGATATTCCTCGTATAGTTTGAATGTTGCGTCGATTTTTCATCCCTTAAAAATTCATTAATCAATATTGGAATACCTTATTTTCTCTACATTTGGCCTTCTTAACATTTGGGCTAAATATCAGAGTTGTGACTACATTGGAAGTGAAACATTCGAATATCCCTCGTTGGAAAGTTTAACCCCTTTTCAACCCCTAAAAGTTGGTTAATCTAGATCAGAATAGCTTACTTTTTCTATGTTTATCATTGTTGATATTTGTACCAATTTTCAGAGTTGTGACCGTATGGGAAGTAGGAGAATTAGCGATGAGTGAGTGGTGAGGGATTAGCCTTATATATGGAGCTCTGATTTTAAAGTTTTTTAAATGTCTACAACAACCAAATTTATAATTAAAGGCCCTCACATTCTGTCCCATACTTGTTTCTTAGAACTCAATTGACTGTTCTTATTTTAAGTAACACAGCCAGTTCACTTTTGTAGCATACTTAGACTCTTTGAACATCCCCATAAGTCAGTTAAAATGTTTTGGGTGCCATAACAAAAATAAATTATAACACAAAATAAAAAATGAAAGACTTTTTGAGTTCCTTTTTTATTCACAAAAATAGCAGTTTCACTCATGCAATACTACTGCAGCAATCATTAAGCAGAAATCTCTTATGGTACATTTTATACGGATGGATTACAGGGACATAAATACATTAAATTAATTTCAACTTAATCTTCTATAAAATATTCGATGGAAATTATATGGCGTATCAATAGCGTTATCTGATCGTGATTTGTTTGCCAAAACGTACAGATAATTTTATTCCACTGCCATTATAAAGCGGGAAGAATCTGACTGATTCAAGCATTGTGTGGTCAATTTCAATGGATTATATTTCCTAAACTCTCTAATGTTAAATTAATGGATGCAGTATCATGAATGTGAAATTGCTATTAAATTAAAGTCCATTAAGCCAGATATTTGACCTAGAAACGTTCGCTCCATACACTAATAAATATTAGATCGATATGCAGTATATCTGCGGCTCTAAATAACGCCAAACTTGATAATTTTTGGCCCTTATTTCGTTTTTGTTTAGTTTTATCAAAATACCTTTTAGTTTCTGTAGTTTGTTGTTAACTTTGGAACCCTGACATATTTGCAATTAATCGTTAGTTAGAAGATAATTATTCGTCAAATTTGGGGAATTAATTTTAGGAATTAATTGCATAATTAATACATAATTAATTACATAACTAATTACATAATTAATACATAATTAATACATAATTAATTACATAATTAATACATAATTAATTACATAATTAATAAAAATTATTTGCAGTATTATCTGGAGCATTCTACAGAAAATCAAGAATTGATTATTGGTGTTTGTTATGGTAACTTGGTGTTTATTATAATAAGTATAATTATTAATAAAAATACTTTTTATGTACAAACAGACCTTAGTATAACTAATATAATTAAAATTTCATTTTCAAATTGCAACAAAATATTTTAATTATTACTCACATTTTACTCCCAAACAAGAACATGTCACATCCGTGAACTGTCACTACTTACTATTTTGACTTTTTCCAGGGCGATATATCATAAATTAAAAGCACTTAAAATTTCTTAGACTGCTTTTTTAGGTTAAGTAAACGTTTTCAAACACATTTCTAGCACTTTTGAAGCTTTATATTTCTTTTATTTCAAGTTTTATCATGTAAGCAGAGCAATAGGTTACATACATGGACACTCAAAAAAGAGTCATTTCATCCTTGCTGTTGGCAGTAATATACTGTTTTGATAAAGAAATCAGATGTTAGACAGATGTTCTGTTCAGAAGCAAAGAACAAGCTACAAACTTGGTTATTTATGAATAATTTATTATTGGACTTAACAGAAAAAGGTCGAGATGAGTACGTTGACAGTCTCTTTAATTCTGAGTGAATTATTAAAAATTGAAACCACTGATCAAGTTTGGAGTAAGGAAATGTTAAGAAAAGCTACAACAAGTACAATAACAAATAACAAAACAGTAAACATTAAACATTCAAGTTAAGGTTGATATTCATTTACAAATTTTCATAAAAACCTAATTAAATTCCCTTAATTAATTTATCTATCGCACTAATGATGATGCACTTTATGTTAGACATTTTAAACGATCTCCTTAAATGATATATTCATCATTCTTACCTCTAATTCAATACACAAGCGATCGAAATAATGAAGATCTTTGTTTGCATCTTTCATTAGAAAAGTTCGCAATAATAAAGAAATACTTCTACGTCTTTTGTTATTTCTACCAATTATTTGTTATCCAATTTGTGCTCCAATAGCACGGTGGCTAATATCGCCGAATACTGGCCATCTCGATGTAGACTGGCCGTTGCTACGAATCTTGGCTAAATCTCATTTAGTGCCGGATAAAATATACTGAAAGTTTTGAAATGTTGATGCCGAGTTTTAAAATAAAAATTTATATAATGTATTCCCTTTAATACTTCCATTTAGTATTTTCTAGTGTTTTCCGGAATTAGCAGGATGCCCCCTGAATCTAGTCGAGTTTGCCTCAAACCGGCACGGACTGGTTTCTTTGGAGCATCATCAATCTATTAAAAAAAAACAGTTTTCTGTTGGGCCACACCTCTTTGATGTAATTTAACTCTTTGATCAAGCCAAGCGTCAACCCGGCCCTCTATTCCCTCGTCTCTGGAAACAAACTCTTGTTTTAATTCGACCACGACTTGCTTATTAAGACGGTCAACACCTGCACCGTTATACATATTTTTATTAAAAAGGACGGAGGGGGTAAAAAAATATGTTTTGTGAGGGTTTTGAAATGTCTATTATTATTATTTTTAAATCGTGTATTTTGGAAAGATACTCGGGACTCGTCATGGATAGGCCAATCTTCCCAGAACTTCTGTTTGCGACATTGTCCAATACCTCTGTGCTACCTGGGTTAGTACAGGAGTGATTCGAAAAATCCGAAATACTTTCTCTTGAGGATCTCCTAGTCAATAATTTACGATGTTTATTTATACAGGGTTCCCACGGTCATTGAAAGTCATTAAAAGTGCTTAATATTTTTGAACTTGTTTTCAAGGCCTTGAAAGTGCTTGAAAATGCTTAGAGGTCCTTAAAAGTCCTTAATTTTTTCAGATGTTATCCAACTGCAAAATTTATAAATATTCCAATTCGGACTTGCTATTTCTGCCTGACCGCCACTTATCTGCACCTTTTCGGAATTTTCCAACGTATTTGTATTATGCATCCACCAATTTGTAACTCTTTTGGTAGAATATGCTTTATTAAAAATTTATATATCGACATAATGCCTGAAAACAAATTTTCAAAAGGTCCTTAAAAACATTAATTAGGTCCTTAAAAGTCATTGATTTTCATTCTGTGATTTGAGTGGGAACCCTGTTATAATATACACACACAAATTAGGAATAAAATACACAAGACAAATATTAAGATTTGTACCAGATTAAAAATGGTACAAAACAACCAATGTCAGTTATCTACAACCGTTTTCCAACGAAGAGCCAAACAACTTAGTTTTAAAAAATTTACTTCATTTTGAGGAAAGCTCCCATTATTGTACACATTGGATATTGACGTAAGCCAGGAAAGAACCCGCGATCTCCCGATCACGAGCGGGGTGCCTTTAGCTACCGGGACACCGAAGGCCTCCAGCAACTTCACATATAACGTTATAGTCCGAGAGGCAACTGCAATTTTTGGACCCCATCGAACATCATTCTGAATTTTTTATAGAAATTGGAGAAAGGTGAGTAGATTACGAATCCACTGGTCTGCCATGGCACAAATGGCCGAAACTGATCAAAAATCGACTTGGAATGAGTTGAACTAAAATCCGATTGCCAAATATGTCATAACTTGCCAAAAAGAGAACAAACTTTTTCTTCTGGCAACCCACTGCATTTTGAATTTCAATGAGAAAAAGCGCAAACGATTTCTGGATTCTGGTGCAGAAAACTTTTATTTTATAAACGTGGCGACATCAGTTACATCATCAGTGACGTAATTTTTATTGCCAATTTGGCTCATTTGTGAAAGATGCAAGTAAGCCATCGCCACACATGAGAATCGTCTGCAACCTTCTTAATTGAAAATTAAAGAGTGACGGTTACCAAATAAAAAAAGCGCTCATTATTTAGCAAGTTATGGCGCATTTGGCAATTGGATTTAGTTCAACTTATTAAAAATCGCTTTTTGTGCAGTTTCGGCCATTTTTGCAACGACAGACCAGTGGATTCGTAATCTACTAACTTTTCTCCAAATTCTATACAAAATTCAGAATGATGTTCGATGAGGTCCAAAAATTGCAGTCGCCCCTCAGTCTATTATCATATGATCACAAAAAGAAAGAAAGTAAAAGAAAAAGTGCCATTCGATGTTTAGATGTGTCGTTATAAAAGTTCACTGATTGCGACCGAGCAGGTGCATCTGTTGGTAGAAAGCTTAAAGTACAACAGAAGAAAATGATGCTTTAAAAATTATTTCTTCAGTTTAAAATATTTTTTAAATATTAACATTCTCAGAAAGGCCCCAAGAATAAAGACAAAGAACAGCACGTGGTTCGCGATTTGACCGCTGCTGACCAATATGGAAGGGAGCTATCGTGCGAGTTTCTCTGCCGAAAAGGTGTACTTGAAAGAAAAAGAGTTCTACAGAGTTTACGGATCACTTGCTTGCAAGGAAGACTAGCAGGCTACGCGCTATGTTTTGCGATTTATTAAAAAGAAGGCATTGTATGTCCTTCTTGTATTGCATTTTAAAGTAACTAGATATTGTACTTTATTATTATAAATATTTGTCCTTTGTTGTCTCGCTTTTTTATTAGTTGACCCAGTAACCATTTATTTCGGATAAAATAGCCTTCTAAGTCCTAAATTTTTAAAAAGGTTTTTAAATTGATCCGAAACGTTTTTTTGCCGGCACAAGTTGTTTTTGTTCTTTTTCACGCATTACTATTTTAAGAGCCAAAACTTCTTTTTCTAAAATTCTAAAGTATATATCACATGATGTTTGATAAGAAGAAAACTATGCTATTTAAAAACGAGGAATATATTAAAAGTGGTAAAACGTAAACAAATAATTTTAAAAAAAATTAAATGTCTTGATAAAAAAAAAATATATGATAAAAAAAAATATATTATAAAAATTTAAAGTCAAACAAGCAGTACATGCTTGTTTATTCTGTAATTTTGTTTATTACAATAAATACATCAAAATTTGCAAAAAATAAAACTTGAAAGACGCACAGAAAATAATGTTTCAGGAGCACCAGGTTCATTTGTTCAAAAATATACCTGAATGTAGAAATATTTCATTTTGGGAGGACGCATACCTCGGACTTTCAAAAAGAAAGATTTTTGAATGCCTATTCAGAAGATAATACCCACCCTTCCCTCCTAGAACAATCAAATAGAATAATTTTTGGACGTTAAGATATTCCAGAACGAATGCTACTCTGCGGGAAAAACATTATTACATCAAGATCTAAGTAATCAAAATTATCAACAGCAGAAGGCTTTCAGGAAGATTTTTCAACTGAAACTGCTCCGTATTTGTGTTTCGAATGGAAGAGAATCCAAAAAAATCCTAACAACCAGTTCTTCAATAGATCCGAGATAATATGTCACACTCATCGTAATGTCAACTCGTTTTTAAAGTTAGATATTGAGAACGTGAGAAAATTCCAAAAATCCCTCCAACAATTCTCTCCGCCGAGTCATGTTTCCGGCTAACCAAAACTTCAAGCTACAGTTTATTATGATAGTTCAACGCAGCCTTACATCCCTCATTAAGCTTTTGCGGCATAAAAAATTTAAACTATGGGTGTGGAACAACGCACAACTTTCATTTACACTATCATATTCTCGTGGATTGGTGTTATTTACCGTTCTTAAATTTTTCTGATTCATTTAGAAACTAGGGGTGTGGAACATCACACAACTTTCAATTACACTATATTACTGATTTGGTTTGTGTCATTTACCGTTTTTATATTTTCATCATTCAGTTATAAAAAATTGACAGTTTGGCGATATTTTTTGAGATAATTCTTATACGGGTCTTTATAAAAAAAACCTTCGCCAAAATGGTCTTTATAGCTATATACCTTTCGATTATTCTTATATTGTCCTTTCTTATAAGTGAAACTGAGGAAAGGAGAAAAAACGATCGTTCATGAGCTATGTTAAAGCGAAGAGAACTCTGTGTTGAAGACATTCGTTTTTCTACTTTTTACGACATTAAAGAAATTTTACGGAAATTTCCGAGGTGGGAATGTTTAAAACACCTTAATAGGCATTACCACAGTGATTTTTATAAAAATCGTTAGAGCCATTTTTAGCAATCATTGAAAAACATGATTTTTTCAATGGCAGTTACTTTTTGCGAGTGCGCGATTTTGACGAAAACATTAATGGTAGGTCCCATGGCAACCACCAACAAGCATACTAAATTTGAACATTGTATGTCAGTTTGTTCGGGAGTAATACTGACAACAGACACACACACAGACAGACATTTTTTCTAGATCACTTTTTGAAATTAGAATGTTCCAAAACGTAGAGAAATGCAAAAAAAAAAACTTTTTTTTTTTTTTTTTTTTTTTTTTTTTTTTTTTTTTAATGCATGCTATACTTTTATTACCCTATGTTATACATAAGGGTAATTGAAAGTAAAAAAACACGTTAGTGATTAAAGAGCTTTTAAACTGTTTAGTCTTCAGAAAAGTACAACTACGCTTTTTTCCCAAAAACCCTTTCTGCAAAACACCCTCCATCTCCTATCTTTAGATAGAACTGAGCATAAAAAATGCCAAGAAGTGTCCGATTTCAGAATTCGCAGTATGGAGGGGGGTATCAAAGGAAAGACGGGTCGTCCTTGCTTTCACCTCTGTCGGAAGCCGGGATCGCGGTGAAGGTCGACCCAAAAAATCAATGAGAAGTGTGTTCGCCCTGCGGTCATCCGATAACGGATTTCCCCCCCCCCCCTTCTACAAAAAGCTATTTTGTTATACTTGTTCAAGTTGGAAGAAGAGAATACCCAAAGGGAGAGAGGATCTCCTCAGGCAACACCTCCCCACGTGTGCAACAGGTGATAAACACGGCTTTGCGATATAGTCGCCTTTAGTCTGGTTTCCATAGAAACCGGATGGATGGGGCGTTTGGTAATTAAAAGGGGTCAGTTTCGGTTCAAGGAACCCGTCTTGGTATTGTTGTACAAATTGTCTGTATATAGTGTAAATAGTGACGTATTATTTTAAAATTCTATTGTAATTTATTTTTTCTTATTTTATTTATTAACAGCGATTATACAGGTTAGGAAAAGGTGGCAACACCTAAAGCAATCGAGAAATTTCGAGATGTTTCTTTTTCGACGAATTGGCTGGAAATTTCAGGAATGTTCTCACGCGTCTGGTATATAAAGACCGGAAATCGGGAAAGTTTTCAGATTGACTTCGGACTTCGATGAAAGCTGATCGCTTTGTTTACCTACTAGAGTACCAGTGAACTTGTATAATCGCTGTATTCGAAGTTGTTTTCATTGAAGCTTGTTTGGAAGCTTGATAGTGACTGTTCTTCGAATAACTTTTGTGAGCTCTTGAAAGAATAAATATTTTTATACCGTAAAAACTGTGCCATCATTGCCTCAGTGGAAAAATTCATAACAGTGGTGGCAGGGGTGGGATTGACCGGCAGCAATCGTAGCGACTAGTTCAGCGTTCCTTGATTCTTGGCGGGCTTGACCAGCAGCTATGGTAGCGGCGAGTTCGGCTTTTATTTCGGCGGCGGTGGTTTCCTGTTGGGCCTTCATTCCAGCAATCATTTCCATCAGTTGCTTCATTTGGTCTTCCGTCATTCCTCTTGTAATAGGCATTCGAAATTAGGAAACCCCACATCTGACACCACTGTGCCATCATTGCCTCAGTGGAAAAATTCATAACAATATTATTTGCACAACAAATTAAAGGTATGGAAATTTATAACAGAAAAATGGCTAAATGTCTCTTCAATAGGGATAATTAACAGGAAAGTAGGTAAAAAAAAAATATCAATTATGCGTTGCAAAATTTGACAAGTAGATTGATAATCCATAACAAACAATGAAACATCAAATGTTGGCTCAAGACTTGAGTTGATTGATTAATTGATCGACAATGAACGGAGTTGAAAGTCGAGCATACGTGGTCTACCAGTATTTAGCAGGAAACGGAATATTGCCAGTGATTTTCAAAGTTAGTTTTAATGCAGTGCCTTGTTCAATGGACAATTCTCTCTCTCAAGAGATCCAAAACATCTTGGCTTGAAATTCAGCAGCGGAAACCAGTTTTGCAAATTTCCCGCAAATCGCGCAACCTGTACGGGATATGGCAATGGTCTACCAAATCAACGCCAACTATTTGGCAGAAACCCTACGATAACCATAGAAATGGAAATATATCTTGACGTCACAGATTTTGATGAGTGTTTTGATCGGACTGGTTTTGGCTCGGTTTAGGGGTATTCTTTTCTTAATATTTAAATAACTAATTTTTTTAAAGAATTTTTGTTTAAATATTTGGAATCAGAAAGAAATTCTTCATAAATTTAAACAAATTTCACTCGTTTTTAAAAAATGCGGGAATTGTCCATTGGGAAAATTATTTTACTTTTTGTCTGTGCACCATAACAGATCAGCAGAATATATGCTTCTGGCTATAGAATTAACTGAGCTGTAAAGAAAGTTTAGTTGGTTTATACGCTCAATTACCAATTTTTATGGGCAATGTTACTTAACCAGACCGATACTTACAGTTTAACGTGGATTCTGAATCGTAACGAATATCCACACCTAACTCAGAGTTCGAACACGGCACCTTCAGCATACGAGGCTAGAATTCTAACCGCACACCCATCAGATGAACAAAAGCCTATTCACTGCAAGAAATCGAAGTAAACATTTGCCTAAATCATTATATTGATTTTCAGATTCTGTCAATTTGACATTGGGATTTGACTTTGAAAAGCTTTCTCATATTGGATATTGGATCGTTTGTTTGATAACTCAAAAACATTAAATGGTTAATAACTTCTCCAATCATATAATTATAATAGCCAGATATATTTAATTAGATGTTACGATAAAGTATTTTAACGTACCACCAAATCAACTAACATTCAATGGTTAATCTTTAGCATTTAAATTTGTCAGGATTCCCATTAAACATACCAAAATTCAACTAAAATGGAAGTATAGAAATTCGTTTCATTACAAAATCCATACTGAAAAGTACAAAATACTACAAAACTAGGAATGAAAGGATCAGAGGAACTAGATTCTCAAAATTCAGGTAATAGTGCCATGAAGAAGTCATATGTCTAACTATCGAAAAGATGATAAAACACAGCCAAATATTTTTTTTTTTTTTTTTTTTTTTTTTTTTTAAATTTCTAACGAAGAAAATTAGTGAGACGTTATAAACAAGATACATTCTTTTCCTTATAAAATTCAACCTGCATGTATCTGAATAGTCAGTTATAAAAATATGTGTGCAACTTGGCCATTACGCATTACAGCACCAACACAACAAATAAGTGTTCCAGAATACGCTATTAGCCAAGCGTTGTAAACATGTTTGTTACTATATATTGAGGCCTATGAAGGAGAATTTTGACTTTGAGAAAAAAAAGTTGCTAACTGCTAATTTTCATTGCCCGTAATCACATCTATAGGTATCGTATGAAGTACTTGGCGTCTTTTTACAGAGATTTTTTTGTTGTTGGAATTCACAAAATTTGAAGATAACCTTCTTTGCGTATTCAACATTTTTATACCTTTTTCTCGTTCAAAACACAGTCTTGAAGAAATACGTCCATGAAGATCATTTTTATTTATTTCATCTCTAATTTGAAAGTACAGTCATCAAAATGAATACACAACTCATGTATGTGCTGCTCTCAAGCGGTAGATAATATTGTTGCGTGGATGGGTTCGAAAGATTTGAAGCCAAAGCAGATCAACACTTGCAGAAATTTATTCCAATACAACTCTTCACAGATTCTCTTACAACTCCAGAACTTCTCGTTCTAGTAGACTCAATACAGCTCTTTTCATAACAATAGAGCACAAAACAGCAGTTAAAAACTTGACAACACAACTGCTAAATCGCCGCAAAAGACAATGCAATACAGTTCGCTTTAGAACTACTCGGAATGTTCACTGAGACTCAGTAATTCCAGTCAACTAATGCGGCGCTTTATAGCCCTCGTGTTGCTGACGGCGCCAGATAATCTGAATACTGAATACAACCAACCAACCAGTCAACTAATGGACTCAGCTAACAACTAACTCCAGTCAACTACTGACTAACCCAGTCAACTCATGGCCGGGCTTATATAGGGGAGGCAAACATTCTTGAAACTTCTAGAGGTACATATTTGGAGAACTTTCCAGATCGTAATCGAAAAGTCCTATACATGTACATGAGGACCGAAAATGTCGCCAAATAGTTGCCAAGTTTGGCGACAAAAATTAGTTCCCAAAACCGTCGCCAACTTGGCTCTATCTCGCCAATTTGGCGAGATTGCAATTACCATATTGTTAAATGCCCTGCTCCTTAAAACTCGCTTCCCAGCGTTACCTCTGTAAAAACTCGTTATCAAGCATTGAGACCCATATTGCCGGGAAGCCAACTTAAGACGAACTATTGCACTGCCTTATGCGAAATATGCAAAAAATTTCCTATTTACAAAATTAACACTACGAAATATTTACAAATATACAAAAATTCGTAACAATATAATCGAAATTATACCATCTAATGACGAAACACAATATAAAACTCAACAACACTTGTGTAACAATTACTTTAGAAAGAACAATTGTGTGACAGCAATCTTCACAATCCCAATTCGTTTTTCTTCGAAATGCTATCGATACTCCCAAAATGACTCTTGGCGTAGTGATGAATGTATCACTACTAGTTGTCATGCGGGAGAGCAACAGGAGACTGTAATTCTGACAAAGTGACGTGCTAACCATCTCTACAAATAATACAACAAAAGTAAGTCGAGAATGGGTTTTGAGAAGATGAGCTTACTATCCAATAACAATTGTTGGACGCATGCCACTTTGCTCCTCGGGATTAATAGATGGGCGTTTGGAATCTCCTCCATCAAAACTACAGAGAGAAGTCGTGGTGAAAGACGAGAAAGACAGTTGTTGGAGGCGATGCAATCGGTTAGTGCGGAACTGATCACTTAATTATTACGTATCTCTTGAATTATGATATATCGCCGCCATGATGGAACAGTGACGCAAAGTGGAATTTTCAGGAACAGCTAGAAACCGAGTTGATTTCACTATAAACTTAGTGACGCCAAACAACTTGGAACTGGCGTAATACTGTGAAACTTGTTTATAACGATAATAAAGAGGCATAGAAAGTATCATTATATACAGGTTATCGTTGTAGTGACGCCAAACAACTTGGAAATGGCGCGTAAAACTTGTTTATAACGATAATAAAGGGGCATAGAAAGTATCGTTATATACAGGTTATCGTTGTAGTGACGCCAAACAACTTGGAAATGGCGCGTAAAACTTGTTTATAACGATAATAAAGGGGCATAGAAAGTATCGTTATATACAGGTTATCGGTGTAGTGACGCCAAACAACTTGGAACTGGCGCGTGAAACTTGTTTTTAACGATAATAAAGGGGCATAGAAAGTATCGTTATATACAGGTTATCGTTGTAGTGATGCCAAACAACTTGGAAATGGCGCAATACTGTGAAACTTGTTTATAACGATAATAAAGGGGCATAGAAAATATCGTTATATACAGGTTATCGTTGTACTGACGCTAAACAACTTGGAACTGGTGCAATAATGTAAAACTTGTTTATAACGATAATAAAGGGGCATAGAAAGTATCGTTATGTACAGGTTATCGTTGTAGTGATGCCAAACAACTTGGAACTGGCGCAATACTGTGAAACTTGTTTGTAACGATAATAAAGGGAGATGGAAAATATCATTATATGCAGGTTAACGTTGTAGTGACGCCTATCAACTTGGAACTAGCATAATAGTGTGAAGCTTGTCTATAACAATAATAAAGGGGCACAGAAAATACCGATATATACAGGTTATATGGCTAGCGTAATATTGTGAAAACTTGTCTATAACGATAGTAATGAGACATAGAAAAATATCGTTATATATCGTTGTACGTATGAGCCCGGGTATAACGATAATGTAAGAACTTAGAAAGAATATTGTTAACAGCAGGTTTCACTAGGTTAATTTGAGTGTATGAACAAGTTGGATTGTAAGAACGGTATAATTCCATAGTAATGATGTAAACCTTTAATAAACTTAACTTAACGAACATAGCATAATAACTAAGATTGACTAACTGTACAAAATAAATGAATAAAACATCAAGTCTCTAAACTCATGGATCATTGTCCAATGGCGAATTTGTATAACAATTTTCTAACTACAGCTTCTAGATAGCTTATAAGTGGTTTTTGTTCTACCAGCAGATGAAGCCAATTGAATACTATCTCCCATACATGCTACGTAATAGGTTACCCAAAGTTACAAACACATTCTAACTAGTTTAGGTTTGGTTGGTTGTATTCAGATTATCTGGCGCCATCAGCAACACGAGGGCTATAATGCGCCGAAACATTTCGTCATTAGACAAGCCAACATACATTTACAAACACCCATGCCAACACGGGACTCGAACCCGCAACCTCGCGCTAACTAGTTTAGGAGTAAGTTGCTAATATTGATCTCTATGGTGATTGTGAAGTCTTCTACGACTTCAAATTAACCCTTTGTACTCCAGAGGTGATTCTCACTCACCACATGATTTGATGCCGCAACTCGAGAGGACCACTAGGTTTGATGAGGAAATTCGATGCAAGGGTCAATAACGAAAGCATGTACTATCCAGAAGTTGTACTTAGAGATCAGTGATTGATAATGTGAAGACGTAGCTGCTTATAACGTTGTGATGCGAGAAGTTCGCACCATTAAAAAGATATCAAAAAACGGATATCCTTTCGAATAAATATAGATATCATTATACAAATATCTTTTGAATAAGCGCACACATAATAGTTCAGATATCCATCGAAATAAGTACAGATATACTGTGGATAATAAAGCGAGACGATGAAAATATCATGAAGCGGAATCTTTAGAATAAGTAGACATCACAATTCAATTGAATCGTTTAATATAAAATGGAATCAAGTTCTGAAGCTTTTGTAGTGGCGTGATCTCTTTTTAGCTATTCGAATGTATTTGGAATATGTAAAGCTATCATAGATCAGATATATTTCCAAACAAATATAAATATCTCAATGCGGACAAGATTAGAAAACGAGGCCAAGAATCTGTATTTTTCGTTACATTGATTAATTTCTACTTCTAAATAAGCATAATGTGAATTGTCAATTTCTTCGATTCAATTTTCGTTGCAGCAAAATTTAGTTGCCATTTAAATTTAAGAATATCTACTACTATACTTAGTATATGCTTATATACACTTCAATTTAAGGAAAATTAGAAAAATTATGTCTTATCTTTATTAGAAGGAAACCTAGGAGTGTGGAACATCGCACAACTTTCAATTACACTTAATACTGGTCACTGCATTTATATTTACCAGGTATTGGTCTAAGCTATCGTTTTCATTTTCCTATATTCAATAATTTTTTTTTTTTTTTTTTTTTTTTTTTTTTTTAATAAATTGATCAGGTTGGCGATAATTATTACATTGGCAAAACAAAAATCAAAAATTGAAAACTGGCGATTTTTTCCCGATAAACATTACAATATCCTTTCTTGTAACGGTGTAGTGGTTAGCGTGCTAGCTTCTAGACCGCGAGGTTGCGGGTTCGAGTCCCGTGTTAGGCATGGGTGTTTGTAAATGTATGTTGGATTGTCTAATGACGAATGTTTCGGCGCATTATAGCCCTCGTGTTGCTGACGGAGCCAGATAATCTGAAAACAACCAACCCTTCTTGCAAAGTGAACCAGAGGAGAGGCCAATCGTTGATGGGCAATACTTAAGGGAAAAGAGCTCTGTCTTAAAGATATTCGTTTTTCAACTTTTTACCCTTTTATCGCATTTCTACGGGAATTTCGGAGGTGGGAATGTTTAGAGAATTATCACAGCCTTAAGAAGCATCATCACAGAGATATTGTTCAAAATCCTTTGATCCGTTTTTTTAGCAACTGCTGAAAAGCATCATATATTTTTTAAAGGCAAATACCTAATGCAACTGCGCAATTGTGACAAAATTTTAATGACAGGCCCCATGGCCACCACTAACTAGTATGCCAAAGTTAAACTTCGTAGGAAAACCATTCGGATGTAATACTAACCACGTACGCACAGTGCTAGAAGTGTGGGTAGACGCGGGGTGACGCGTCCCCCTGCTTTTCAAGAAAATACCCATGCGTCTCCCCATTTCTAAAACCACTGAAATCCATCCCCCCCCCCCCCACACTTTTAAAAGCATTCAATCCGCCTATAAACAACTACGGAAAATAACATTAACCTTCAAATGTAATGACACTACGAAAATGTTATTTGTCTATTTATGGTATTTATACCATATTATTATAAAAATGTATTGTACTACTTTGAGTATAAAAATATTTGTATTTTTACTAACAAAAACTATTATACTTGGTCAACTTTTAACTTTGGAGGAACTTTCTTTTAAGTTAAATTTCTATTCTTGTTTCATGCAAAAACAAGCTATTTAAAGAAGGAAATTTTTTTTTTTTTTTTTTAGAATTCTCTATTAATTTAATTTCATGAAAGGATGCACATTTATAAGTATTATTTAAATCTAAATAAACAGTTATGTATTTAACATTCATTTATTACTTAACTTTATCTCTTACTTCCAAATAAAAAAAACGAAGTCGCCGAATATTCATTAAAATAACAATAAAATTTTGATTTTTTTTTTAGTATAAAATGTTTCTTCACTACTTGATATTTTTATTATAAGTTACGAATTTATAAAATTTATTGATGAAGATGGGAGAAAGGGAGAAGGGGGTAAACTTATTATCAAATTTTGGGCGTCCCCCCCCACGTTTTTTTCACCACTTCTACCACTGCGTACGCACGTACATACACAAATGATGGGAAGTACATACACAAATATACATTTTTTTTTCTTTTTCTGAGACATTTTTCCCCCACATTTTTAATTCAGCACACTTCAAAACGTGTAGAAATGCGAAAAAAGAATCGATTTTTTTTTTATCGAATGCCTTATTTTCTTTACTTATATCAACATATGGGTAACTGAAAGTGAATAAATAAGCGTGAATTAGTGGATTGTTTAAAAGAGTCCTTACTAATCTAAGTTTACATCTAACACCGTAATGCGCTAGATACAACGCACAGAAAATCAGACATATAATACAGAACCTCCAAGCAACCAAACCTTTAAGTCACTGTTTTTATTTATTTCGAAAGGCAACCTCAGACATGCACAGAATTAGCCACTTCTTTTTCATCACCCCAACCAAAATTATTGAACATATCTTTCAATGTTCCGTCCCAGAGACTAAATTGGAGAAAGCATTAATCTTCGTTTTCCAGACCTTTTTCTGTGTCCCATGTTCCGATATTGATCAAACGGAGGGGACCATTTCTATTTTGGGACAGAGGAGAGGTGTTTCAGAGAAAGGGTGGAAAAAGAAAGTCACGTCTTTTGCTCTTCTTTTTTTTTCCTTTTAAAACATCCTCTCTTACTTTTTGGTAAAGAAAACACCGGCAGAGGTGAAAGCAGATGTCTCGATCGGCGGTTATTTTCAGACTTGTGTTCGCAGTCGCAATGCAAAGATGTACCAGTCTCTTATTGGAGTTTAATTAATTGGCAATTAGAAGCTCTGCTATGAAAATAGGCGCTGCTAGTAAGAAGCTAGGTAATTGGCTGTGTTAGCAAGTTATGTAATCACCTTAATTTAAGAATCACTGCAGGTAACCACTTTATGAATTAGCCAACAACAAAGAAGCGGATTTATGACGATTCAGAAAGACTCATCACATTCAATCAACAATAATCAACAGCGGCAATCATCAACAGATTTCTCACTTGATGTTGAAAGGCGATTTCTGACACATCATTTCAACAACAATGAAGCGGATTGATGAAGATTCAGAAAAATACATCACATTTTATCATCAATAATCTACATGAGCAATCATCAACTGATATCTCACTTGATATTAAAAAGCGACTTCTGACACATTGAAGATTACAGTATTTATTGATGATTACAAGAGAAGGAAAAAGCCTTTTCAGTTTCCAAATGATCATTTACACGCTACCATTTGGCGTACCAGTTGAGATCGTCAGTGCGACACATCATGTGACGTCACCTAGCTCCAGTCGACATTTTCTATTTCTTTCAAAGTCCACCTGGTGGCAGTAGGGTTAGCGCTCTGGCCTCGCTTTACCAGGTTCGAATCCTGGGTAAGGCATGGATATAAGTTGTGGTTCAGAATCCACGTTAAGCTGTAGGTTCCGGCCTGATTATCCGCCATTGTTCATACAAATAAATCGTCGCCGACCAAACGGTATAGTGGTTAGCGTGCTAGCTTCTAGACAGCGAGGTTGCGGGTTCGAGTCCCGTGTTGGCATGGGTGTTTGTAAATGTATGTTGGCTTGTCTAATGACGAATGTTTCGGCGCATTATAGCCCTCGTGTTGCTGACGGCGCCAGATAATCTGAATACAACCAACCAACCAAATAAATCGTTGAGCGTCCAAACCAACCAATCAAACTGTCAAACATTTTATATTTATTGTCACTGGCAACTCCAATCATCCAATCACCTAAGCTTTCCTGTGATCATCGATAGGCGGTGCAAAGATCGCTCCGTTGACGTCACATAACTGGGAATTTAAAGCGGAACGCTGACTGATATTGTGTAAAATTGAGCTGAATAGAGACCAGTATCAAAAATAAATTTACAATATGCTCTAAGGTTTAAACATATCTCAATAATGAATGCATGCATGCCTTAATTAAATTTAGCAGGGACTAAAACAATAACATTTTATTACATCGTCAATATATTATTTTACAAATAGCTCAATACTGTAAATTTAATAAGCAATCATGGGTGCCGGCAGAATTATTTTCAGGGGGTGCAATGTGAATATATTTTGTTTCAACCTTGATTTCCTGATTGTCTATCTTAATGAAATTGTAATTAATAGTGATGTATTAAATTTCTTATCCATTGAATATTTTTAATACTCCTATTTCCAATGAATCATACCACTTTTCACTTCATTATTTATAATTTTCAAAAATCCAGGAGAGTGCAAGTGCACCCACTTGCACCTTCCTGGCGGTGCTCATGTACTCAATAAAGATAAATTATACATTTTTTATTTATTTATTTATTTATTTATTTATTTATTTATTTATTTATTTATTTATTTATTTATTTATTTATTTATTTATTTATTTATTTATTTATTTATTTATTTATTTATTTATTTATTTATTTACTGTAAAATGCTTTAATAAACTCCTTACTTAAACCAATCCTTTTTTTTTTTTTTTTTTAATTACGATATCCATAATCATATTTTTCACATCCTTTATTAAAGTATTGTGCCCACAAGCAAGTGGAGAATATCTTTCCCTGGTACAGTTTGTTTGAGAACTAGCATGCTTTCTAAAAAACTATTTCGATAAATAATTGATCGAAAGATGAAGTAAAGTATGTACCTTTTCGTGCGTATCATAATTTCATAATCAATGCCATATAAAAAAAACATTTTGGTAATAACTGATAGAACGATTGCATTATAAATACAGGGTGTCTATAAAGGTTGGACACATTTTGATGTTGAATAATTCATAAAATAATGAAGATGTAAACAAACTTACGGCATTTTTACATAGAATAACTCATATATTTTCATTTATAGTGAACGTTACCAAAGAAAATTTCCTTTTCCCATTTGAATATCATTTCCTTTGTAAATATTACCTGTCCTTGTTATTAATTTTATGCTTTTCTCGTTTCTTTTGTAAATATCGTCTGCGAGCGTTATTATCATTGCATGTTTTTCTTTATTGGTCACCCATATCGCCTGATATAACGCCACTGAACTTTTTCCTTTGGTGTTTCGTAAAGGACATCGTTTTCAGGAGGAAAGTTTCGAATGACGTATTACAGCCGCAATAGCCTCTATGGATGCCAACATGCTTGCCCGCACCTGGCGCGATATTGATTTCTGTCTTGATGTGCGACGAACGACGCACATGTGAAAGTCCATTTACAAAGGTCATAAAACTTTTTGAGTCTATCTAACCATTAGTCTTATCAATTTAAATTTGTATTCATTATCTTATGAATTAATTAACATCAAAATGTGTCCAACCTTTTATAGACACCCTGTACATCTCCTACAGATCGTATGATATATACTTCATAAATATGTCAAGCTATTTGTAAAATACTTTCCGTACCTAGAGCCTTTATTTAAACAAAGATATTGTTGCGTGGATGAGTTCGAAAGACTTGAAGCCAAAGCAGATAAAAACTTGAAGAAATTTATTCCGATATAACTTTTCGCAGATTCTTTTACTACTCTAGAACTTTCCGTTCTAATAGACTCAATACAGCTCTTTACAAAACAATGGAGCACAAACAGCAGTTAAAAACTAGATACATAACTGCTAAAATCGAAGCAAAAGACAATGCAATACAGTTCACTTTCGGAGCTACTCTGAATGCTCGCTGAGAGACAACCAACCAGATCACCCGCTCTCTTGGCCTTGTATAGGAAAAGCTAATCCTTCGCGAATCTTCTAGAGATAGAAATTTGGAGAATTTTCCAGATCGCAGTCAAAAAGCCCTATACAGGTACATGGGGACCGAAGGTGTAGCCAAATGGTCACCAAGTTTGGGGACTTTTGACAATTTCCCGCCAAAATTATCGCCAACTTGGCATTATCTCGCCAAGGGACCGAGATTTCCATTAACCATAATGTTAAATGGCCTTCTCCCTGCAAAACTCGTTTTCCAGCATTATCCCTGCAAAACTAGTTTTCCAGCATTAAGAAACGCATTGCAGGAAAGCGAAGTAAAAACAAACTCTTACACTGCCTTATGCGAAATGTACAAACATTTTTCTTTTTTACATAATACTACAAAATATTTACAAATATACAGAAATTCGTAACAATATTATTCCTCAATGTACAGGATACGCACAAAAAAATCAAAATAAATTCATAACTTCACTAAAAATATGAGTGCTTCTGTCCAGTAAATAAGGTATTTGACTACTAGCTTTTTCAATAATCAGCAAATCAGGCAGAGAGTACACATTGGGAAAATCCTCGCGTTGACATCCCTTTGTTGTCGGTCGCTTGATGCAGAATTGAACTGCTTCGTGACAAACTGTGTTGATACTTTGCCAAGAAAGCTTTTCTAACTTTACGCTACTACGCGCAGGGTATTCCTACTTCTTACACCTCCGACAGAAGTTTCATAACATTACTCGTTTCCCAGATAAGATCCGTACCTTTCATTCGAAGAAACTGTTAACTCCAATTCAGATGGATTAAACAAAAACCATCTCCAATAGTTGAAACGTTTCTTATTAAGCTTGGGCACAAGAGGAGGGTGCAGATGGTACCCAAGGGATGGTGCAAGACGGCTCCTTTTTTATTATATCCTTGAACTTTGAACTGACTATTTTAATGAAATTTTAATTATTAGTTATTAGACTGAGAGGCGACTGCAATTTTTGGACCTCATCGAACATCATTCTGATTTTTTTATAGAAATTAGAGAAAAGTGAGTAGATTACGAATCCACTGGTCTGCCCTGGCAAAAATAGCCGAAACTGGTCAAAAATCGACTTTTAATGAGTTGAATTAAATCCAATTGCCAAATAAGCCTTAACTTGCCAAATAATGAACATTTTTTTTATTTGGTAACCCTCACTCTTTAATTATCAATTAAGAAGGTTGCAGACGATTCAGATATCTGGCGACGGTCTACTTGCATCTATTAAAAGGGATCCAAGTTGGCAATAAACATTACGTCACGGATGACGTAACTGATGTTGCCAATTTGGCTTACTTTTAAAAGATACACATTTTCCAAGCCAGAGATCAAAAATCGTTTGCGCTTTTTCTCATTGAAAATCAAAATGCGGGGTTGCCAGACGAAAAAGTTTGTTCTCTTTTTGACAAGTTATGACATATTTGGCAATCGGATTTTAGTTCAACTCATTCCAAGTCGATTTTCGATCAGTTTCGGCCATTTTTGCCACGGCAGACCAGTGAATTCCTAATCTACTCACTTTTCTCCAATCTCTATAAAAAATTCAGAATGATGTTCGATGAGGTCCAAAAATTGCAGTCGCCTCTTGGACTATATGTATTAAATTTATCATCCATTATATATTTTAAAACCTACATCATACTTCCATTTAGAATGAATCATACCACTCTTCCACCATTTTTTTTTCATTTCCAAAATCCAAGTGAGGGCGCAAGTGCACTTCCCTTGCACCTTCATAGCGGTGCCCAAGCCAGCGTTATCAGACCTCGCATTTAAAATTCTTAGGTAAACAGTTTCGTACAGTGCATTTTGGGCGTAGCATATTTAATAACATTTTTACCTATTGAAATATCAATACTAGTACATCAAAAGCATAGACTTCCTACACTTAAAAATGAACTAAGAAAGGCACTACGTCAAAACATAGGTCTAAGGAAAAGAACAGGGTAGAATTAAAAATACTACGTCTGACAACGCTGGCCCAAGCTCGTGTTATGTGGCGTATGTAGAGGGTCATAAAAAAAACATGATTTAAAACCCTACACCGAAAAGCTCTTAAACTAGTCCAAAGCTTTTTGCGAGGAAATGTAATAAAAAACAAAAAGTAAGTTTTATATCTAATCCTTTCCCTTTCTTCCTTTCTTAAGCCTTTAATATAAAATCCCTCACTGCCGTGCTAATCGTATCTGTAACTGAACTCAAAAGGATAAATTTTAGCTTAAAGTTTAAAACTTCATGTAGTTCAAATTAACTAAATAACTTTCTCAATACTTCCCGTCCAAATACGACCATTAAACTTCACCATTATATATAACCAATGACAGAGAAGCACCTAGTAACAAAAACTCAGTTTGGTAAAAAAAAAAATGCAACGACATAACGACCTTTCTGCTTTAATGAAAGCTCAACTAATGGAATGCGAGTGGTGGTTGTGGTGGTCTCGTGTACAAATAACAAATACAACTTCTAGATACTAGATATCTCTTTTGTCTAGTGTTAAAGCATCTGGCTAGGAAAGTAAAACGGCTGAATCTGGTGAAAAATTAACTTTGCTTGGAGAAACTAAATCCGATAGTCAAATATGTCATAACTTGTCAACTAATGAACATTCTTTATATGTGGTAACTAGAGGTCGGTCGGCGATATATCTATACGACGATATTTTTATATATATTTCTAAAAAAATATCGATATTAAAAATATCGATAAAAGTCACTGATGTATCGATATTTTCAAAATTTTTTAGTTTCTTGATTGCTTTGTAATTCCATGTGTTTTTTCGATTTTCTTTATTCCCTTTTCAAAAACTTCAAAACTAAAGTTTGAACTTGGCTGAGAGACAGTTAAAATGGCACCAATATTCAATATTTTCCATACACTTAAAAACTATTGAAATTATCTAAATTTTTCTTAAAAATCACTGCACCAATTAAACGAAAATATATATATATATATATATATATATATATATATATATATATATATATATATATATATATATATATATATATATATATATATATATATATATATATATATATATATATATATATATATATATATATATATATTTTGTAATAGATTCATTTCAGTTGAAAAAGTAGTCACCTTATAAAAAAGCAATAATGAAAAGTAGAAATTTGCCCCGAAAAACTTTGCTTCTGGCAAAATTGAAAATCAAATAAAAAAAATCATGTATCGATTTATCGATATTTTATCGATATTTTTTTCTATGCAACGATATAGTATCGATATTTATTTTGATCGATACTTGCGACCTCTAGTGGTAACCCACCGGTCTTTAATTTTCAGTGAGGAAGAGTGCAGACGATTTCTCTTCGCTGGCGAACGATATTCCACCTTTCAAAAGTAAGCCAAGCTGACGATAAATATTAAGTAACTGAAAACTACGGTGGATCTTGTTTTTGAACAATGAATATATGGTCCTCTTTACAAAAAAAACAAAAAAAAAAATTAGGCAAAATATTAGCACAATTTTTAGAGGTAGCTCAATGATGGTAAAGTTTTTAATGTACAAAATGAATGCACGCAGTGTCATGGAAAATTAATTAAATACCACCATCTTAAAATACATTTAAAATTCTTTCAGATTTATAGTATTTTGACTCATAGAAAGATGACAGCCTTGGACTATGTAAAACTGAATATAACACAAGGCAAAAATTATATCAGCCATTTTGTGTTGCAACCGCAACATTTTGAACTGGATCTCCGATTATAAAATTTACGAAAGCCTGATACTTTTTAATTATTTTGATATTTTATTATATCAGAAGCTGCCAAAAGCTAAGGACAGAACATTAATGAATTTGCTCTAAACAAAGACTCAATTCGTCAACAAAGAATGGTAGAGAAAGCAAAAAAAATATGAAAAAATAAAGACCAAGATTCAAGGCAACAATGCTTTTGTCGTTCATTGGGGTGGAAAATTGATATTTGACAGGATGGTTAGGTTTGGTTTGGTTTGTACGCTCAACGACCTACTTTTGTGCTCGATAACTGCTAAACAGGCAGAGACCTACAGATTAATGTGAATTTCGAACAACAACGGACATGCATGCCTAACCCAGAATTCGAACCCGGCACCTTTGGCATGCGACACCAGACCGCTACTCCACAGCCATCAGGTAGGCTTTGAAAGAAATAGAAAAAGTCGACTGATTATGGTCAGGTTATGCACCTACCCTTCACTATAATTTGTAAATCAGTCAATATAATACTTTTCGCCAGGTACTTCTTAAATCCAGTAAATAATTTATGTTTATCGAGTAAGTTGGATAGAAATATAAAACACTAAATGCTAAATCTACAGGAATAAAATTTGAAAGTGCTAATTTCTCGCCAAGTGTATCAAACAATTACGCCACTTTAGTGATTTTTTTTCATCTAAAAATTAAATGATAATAGTTTTTGAACACTACTAAATAACATCAACTTAATTACTTTTACGAAATTGAATAAAATAACCCAGCCCAGCCTCTCCTAACCCAATCTCCAGACTCCCCAAAACACAGAAACACCCCATCTCTGATGTTCCTTATTATATTCGCATAAATGAAATATCGGCGCGATTTACATTAATTTTTTCAATCACACAGACTTAAAATGGGCATTAGCAAAGGCAGCGAGGCCACATCGACATATTCTATTAATATCTTCCGAGGAAAAGCCATAAAAGAGGTAATTTTCGAAGCCGAGAGATAAAGAAGAGAAAAAACATGCGAGAGGACATGAAAGCTAAGCTAATGTCATTATAAATCAATATGCGCTCCCTATTGAATTTTTGGGGTCTTCGCTTTGCGACACTTCGCAACTGATAAAAGACGAGAGATTTTTTTTCTTCTTTTTTTTTTTCGAAAAACGGTGAAATTCTCGTTATTCATGCTTCCCTCGTCATTCGGTGCATTTAAATTTTCCGATGATTTAATAAATGATAAAATACTAAAAAAAAAAAAAAAATCAATTAGCAGTTAATTGGATTCGCAGTGATTTGAAAAATATAGTTATACTTTTAAGGGGGTCCGGTACCGAAAATAAAAAAAGCTTTATTTATGTACATTTTTATGTAAAAAATTTATTTTATGTATGAGATACTATTTATATATCTTTGATAAAATGTTTTTTTTTAAATATTGTGTTTAGTTATTTAAAAAAAATTTAAAAACCAAGAAAAATCCATAATAATTGATGTTTGCTGATTTTGATATAAGTCAAGAAAAAATAATTTTTTTTCAAAGTGAAAGCTTTCTGTAATACATAATTATATAAAGACAATTTTGTTTTCACAGAATTTTGATAGGTGAATTAAAAAAAATTTAAAAAATTCTCAAAGTTAAAATATTGAAATTTTTGCTTTTTTTTTTTTGTTATCTTTTATGCTAAATATTATATTTCAAAACAGAATTAAAAAAATAAAATTCTGTGAAGACAAAATATTTAAAACTATATAAATTAAATGCTCCAAAAATTTGAATAGCCAATTGTTAATGGTTCTGGAGATATATCGATTTGAATATGCAACATCTGTGAAAAACACTAGTGCTCGAAAAACGCACTTTAAGCAGACGCTTCAATGTGTTACGCCCATTAGTGATATTTAAATCACAGGTAATTTTGTGGCGTTCTAATCACCGGAGGAATAAGATTAAAACATCATTCTCTTCGGGAATGTATGAACTATTTTTTAAAATTAGAAAGAAAAAAAAATTGGGATTTTTGAAGAAATTTCGGTACTGGACCCCCTTAAGAATGAATTTTTAGCTCTACGTGTAAATTTCCTGATAGTTAGCTTTAATTATATTTCCTCTAAATAATTAGTAATTTCTCTTTTCTGTCCCACTAAAATTTTTCCAATATTAGAAGAAGCAAGTTGAAGTTTGTAAGTAGACTTTAATAAAGTTTTTAAAGAAAGTTAAGTAGACTATGAGCCATATGGATATACAATTATATATTTTATATTTTCGAATATAAAAAAAATTTGCAGGGCTTTTAAATACAGATAGCTCGTTATTTCTAAAAACTGCTCAATTGGAACGTTTACATAAAACTTGATTTTAAAATTCAGGTCAGATATCATATTCTGCCGTACTAAACACAAAAGTTATTTCTGAAACTGAACTCAAAACCAGAAATTGCGTTTTAAAGTTTAACAACTTATTGAAGTTAATGCTAACTTATTAATTTCTTTTATTAGTTTTGTGCAGATCCAACTGTAGCAATGTGCTCTAACTGGTAGTCGAACCCGGGACTCCTAGATCAAATGACAAGCGGTCTAACCACTAGGCAAAAGTGATCACTAGTGCCTAGATATTATATCTATCATTTGTACACGAGACCACCACTTGGCCTTTCCCAGTGAGTCACGAGGGGGCGAACGATTAAGTTGCTTGCTTGAAAGTTAAGTGTGTTGCGTGTGGCAGTGAGTAGCCAGAGATGCTGAGTTGGTAGTGTGGAGGTCGTGCAGTAGATGGCACCACTAATGTGTTCGAATATTCGGGTCACCAACGTAGCGTTGTGCGCTACCGGGGATACGAACTCGGGACTTCTAGATCAGAAGATAGGCCCTCAAACCACTAGACAAAAGTGATCATTAGTGCCTAGATGTTGTAACTGTCATTTGTACACGAGACCACCATACAACCGTTAAACCTTACCACTAAGTAAAACTAATTAAAGTAAATTACCTGGTAATACACCAGTAGCACAACAACGCTGGCTCATTTAGCACGACATTGGTTAATTACGATGTGGAACGTTGTAAAAAGGACATTGCTACATGTTGGACAATTTCGCTTAATGCTCGATAATATATACTGGAAGTTTTGAAATGCTGGTGTACGATGGTTAATTACGATGTGGAACGTTGTAAACCGGACATTGCTACATGTTGGACAATTTTGTTCAATAATCGATAATATATACTGGAAGTTTTGAAATGCTGGTGTACGCTTTTAAAATTGAAATACAATGTTTATAAGAAAGGTTTGTTAGGATTTGCTGGCACAAGGGCAACACGAGGACCATGCTGCGGTTATAAGAAAAGAAGGAGGATAAAAGATATGTTTTGTAAAGTTTTTGACATGTTTATTTTTCAAAAAAATCGTGTATTTTGGAACGTTTCTCGAGTTTCGGCCAGAATTGGTCAATCCTCCAAAACCCAAAAACAAGTTGACAACAATTACGTCAAAAGTGAACTAACATTTATTGCCTATTTGGCTCATATTAAAAAAAAAATAAAAAAATGCACGTTTTATGTGCCAGAACTCGTCTATCCTTCCTCATTGAAAATTACAGAGAAGTGGGTTAGAAAATAAAAAAGAATGCTCTTTATTTGGCAATTTATGACTCATTTGGCTATAGAATTTAGTTCAACTGATTCAAAGTCAATTGTCAAACAATTTCGGTCATTTTTCTCTAAACAGACCAGTATATTTATAATATACCAACATTTATATACATTCTATCAATAATTCCGAATGATATTCGATGAGACATCTAAACTTGCAGTCGCATCTCAGTTTATTAGATAAAAATGAGGCCGTTGTCTAGAATGTGACCCTACGACGAGGCTTGGCTGATAATAATAGCATTGATTTTATGCATGCTGACGCCAGAGTCTACTACTATAAGAGGAGGAAATGAAATACTCGATTGTGATTGGCAGAATATTCAAATTTGTTTTTAGAGTTGAATTGTTATTGACTGCATCAATAGGAATGGGGTTACCAGATGCTCCAAATAATTTTGCGCAAAAGGGCCAATATTGATTATTTAAGCATTCGAGACTAAAAAAGGGGGAAATCCTTAATGCACTATAAAGTTAAAAATAAAATTTTCTCTCTGACTATTTTGATTAATATAAAAACTATTGAGTTTGAGGTTAAACGTCTATAATATAAAATGCGTTTAATAATATAAAGTACTAGGGGGCTCCGCCCCCTGCTCGCTAAAGCTTGCCAACCCCCGGGATTGCTACGCAATTTCCCTTGGCTTGCTTCGCTCGCTTCAAAGGGAGGCATTAAAATATGCCCTAGCAAAAAGCTGTTTCAGTCGCATAATCAAAAAAATCCTTGAAGAGTATTACTGTGCCATGAAACTGAAAAATGTTGACTAATTATGATGAGCTACAATACTTGCGACATCATTATCCAACTGCTTATGTCGAAACGCGTTAAGAAGGGACAGTGTGGCCTAATAGAACGTTTTTGAAAAACAATAAAAATAAACAGCTTCATACACTTATTTAAAAAAATATCACGTACTTCAATGAGCAATTAAAATTTACGGATTGGTTTCGCATGAAGACCCGAAATAGTTAAAGTTGCACTTCGAAATTTCTTAACGAAGCAATTATATATTTGTATGCTTTTTTTGAGATACTTAAATAATACAATAAAAGGTCAATTATCAGGCATTCAATCAACAGGAAAGTTTAATCAATCGTAATTTTTTGAAAATCAAGTTTATCGGGAAAATTGGCGCTATTTCGCTAAATGTTTTTTTTTTTTTAATTTCATTTGAGATTTCGAAGTTGAGAGAGGGTTTTCAATCTTAATTTTGATAATTTTTAAAGAAATGTTATTGTGTAATACCTGAATTTGCACTGATTAGAAATTAATATAGGCTAAAATTTATTATACGGTGCTTCTTGGCGACTTTTTGAAAGTTGGTGATTTGACGCCGAATGTGGCAACCCGTCGACTTGGATTTCCGAGAACCCTAGTGACCATTTGGATTTGACAATATGGGTTTTTAACGCCATTTTGGATTTAGCAACACAGCCGTTTGACTTTATTTTCAATTTGGCGACTTTTTTTATAAGTCGCAAAAATGCACCGTAAGCTAAATAAATATATTATTATAAAAAGTTATCTTTTAAAAATTGCGGTTTATCCGGAATGCGGAAGTTCTTATTCATTCTACAGTGAATTTTTAGCATAGAAACCTTAATATTCTTAATGGAAATTCCGTGCTCAGTTTTTATTGGCATAAAATGTTCACGTATAAATACGTAAAACTTCCAAGTACGGTACGGATTCTTCTTGAAGAATTGCTTGCATAAACCCGTGCCAAATTATTTCAACCATAGGCAGTTCACTTGTTATTAAAAAAGGCGATGACTCAGCTATTTGTTGGCGAAATTCTTGGCGCAGAATTTGCCGCTGGTTTATCCAGAATTCTAATCCAAAAGAAATGTACACATCTTGCAACTATTTATTCCGGCATCATCGTAAATATTAAATCAATAGTTTTAAATTGGCAATAATATGTATCAATAATAAGAAAAACAAAATATAGCGAATTCAAGTTGTTGACTGCTGCCAGATGTATTGGTCAAATTTCAAAAGATATATTGTGATTGGCTGGATTACTGATTTTGGAAATTCGTGCATAAAGTACATTTAGAAGATTCGTGATTGGTTGTTTGAAGTCGTTGCCATTCTGCTCACAGAAATACAGTCGAATTTGGGCGGTATGCAAGAGAATTATATATATAGATTGATCGTTTCGTACACATGGGAAGTTACGTTTATTATAAATTCGTTTTAAAACGTAAAACTTCTATTCTTTTTATTAAATCCTATGTATTAACTTCGATTTCGTGTGTGCTTGGGGGGGGGGGGGTGACTAAAAGGTCGCTTTTACAGAATACCAATAAACCAACTTGCCGTCATCTAATCGAGCTGAAATAGCATTTAACCGATCATTGAAGAAACTCTTTCCAGTTGCCAAAATTATTTTAATAAATAAATAATGAAACTGTTTTAATCAGAATAAAAAAAAAACACATTTAGATGTGAGTGCGTAAATTCACATTCATTTTTAATAAATAAATTTTGAAAAGTAGTTTACCGCATATAGAGATATATTTGCTGATAGAGATATTTTTAATATTTAAAATTAGATGCAACCACCAAGCACAAGCTGACAACCGAAACGGAAACCGAATAGAATATCGAAATTGTAGCTAACAAATTTAAATTTCGGTAAGTTTCTTTTATTGAAATTTAAATACATTTCTAAAAAAGAAACCATAGTAGACAAATATTTATAATATGTGAAAATGAAAACAAACAAGTTATTTCGATATTTTCTGATTCTGTTTATGTTTATTTTTATGCTTTTATCTGACGAGTGTTTTGAATTTTATTATTGTATTTCTATACTTTCTTTCAGTTAAACCCATCGATATAAACAACTGGATAGACTGCTCCGATGTCAATGCAAGGAGAAAAACGCGCCGGTAGCTGAAGGCGCTGGTGGGATGATTAACCAATCACAGTTCACTTTTATAGTTGGGTGGGAATGCGAAAAGCCTTGTAAAGTGCTAGAGTAAATATTTTTGTGCACATTATTACTAATTAAGGTATACTATTGACATTTCTGCTATGTACAACCCTGCCGACCAAACGGTATAGTGGTTAGCGTGCTGGCTTCTAGACCGCGAGGTTGCGGGTTCGAGTCCCGTGTTGGCATGGGTGTTTGTAAATGTATGTTGGCTTGTCTAATGACGAAATGTTTCGGCGCATTATAGCCCTCGTGTTGCTGACGGCGCCAGATAATCTGAATACAACCAACAGCTATGTACAACCCAAATTTTACTTTCAATCCTCGGCAATGCGTATTTTTTATCCCACCAACGGCATCTGGCAATGGCTTCATTTTCTCAGCGTTAAGCAGTCTATCCAGTTGTTTATCAATATCGATGGTTAAACCACACTGCAAAGCCCGTGTGAGACTATCCGGTATTGTCGGATAATACAGCGTGGCGGTCGTCTTATCAATCCGGATACAATTTACCGGGATCGCAGAGCCGGATAGTGTGCCGCCGGCCAAACACTGCTAATGACGGGACAGTGTAACGTAAACAGAATGTTTGTTTTTTATTTAGTGGTGGTGTGGTTGATTAGTGTTAGATGGAGTTGTTTGAAAAGTTTTAGTATTTTAATATAAATTTATTTTTATGGTTAATATTATGGTTATTGTTTGTTTTTTATGGTGTAATGAGATGTTTTTATTTTAATATATCTTTGCTTAGGTAAATTTACTAACTTACATGTTTTAAGGATACTTTTTAAGGAATTAATCGATTTTAAATAGATAATGCACCACACAATCAAATGACTTTCCTGCAGCTCTCCATTACCTCAAAATGCGTATTTCTTAGAATGCTTGCATATTATCCCGTTCATCTTTGGCGAGACAAAAAGTTCAATAAACGAGTTCCCATAGTTCATCGACATGGTCCACTCAAATGAATGCCAGGTTCACCACGCAGCTGAGACATTTCATAGGAAAGCCCTGACGTTGGTCTGAGCCGAACCGGACCTCCAAGGAGACTAGGTGGTGCAAACATTTTGTCGCTAACAAAAAGTTGGCCAAAGGTTGATGGGATAATACGTATGTACCACTTTAAGTAGGGTAATGTTTCCATTAAATTTTATGGTACTATTAAAGTCTTCGACCATGTAAATGAACCAGAAAATATAAAAAATGTGGGGGGAGGGGTTCGATTGCGGAAATATATATACTGTAATGGTTCCTTAATGGACCAGGTCCATTGCGATAGTCTTCATTGTAGAAAGAGTCTAATACAAAGTATATCCCCCTATCTGGTTTACAAAGCTACACAGGCTAGAGACTCTTACGGATACGTCAAATGAAAGGTCTCGTAAATAGAAAGTTACAGAATTAGCTAACTGAAAATAATATACAAATTTTTAGACCTAGATAATTAATGTTACAGACCTGACTCGTCATATCCACTGATATCTCTAACTACAACTTCTGGATAATGTTATGCTTGGCTATTGATTAGAAGCCGAAGAAGGCTTGAGAATCAATTAATGTTACAGACATGACATGTCAGTGTGTCATATCCACTGATATCTCTAACTACAACTTTTGGATAGTGCATGCTTGGCTATTGACTTGAAGCCGAAGAAAGCTTAATAATCAATTAATGTTACAGACATGACGTGTCAATTCAATGTGTCATATCCACTGATATTTCTAACTACAACTTCTGGATAATGCATGCTTAGCTATTGACTTGAAGTTGAAGAAGGCTTTACAATTAATTAATGTTACAGACATGACGTTTCAATGTGTCATATCCACTAATATCTCTGCCGACCAAACTGTATAGTGGTTAGCGTGCTATCTTCTAGACCGCGAGGTTGCGGATTCGAGTCCCGTGTTAGGCATGTGTGTTTGTAAATGTATATTGGTTTGTCTAATGACGAAGGCTTCGGTGCATTATAGCCCTCGTGTTGCTGACGGCGCCAGATAATCAGAAAACAACCAACCACTAATATCTCTAACTACAGCTTTTGGATAATGCATGCTTGGCTATTGACTTGAAGCAGAAGGCTTAATAATCAATTAATGTTGCAGACATGACGTGTCAATGTGTCGTATCTACTGATATCTCTAACTACAACTTCTGGATAATGTATGCTTGGCTATTGACTTGAAACCGAAGAAGGTCTCACCATACCATAGCGATCCATAATAGCAACTTCTCCCCAAACTTGTTAGAATGTGCTGGTAACCATGGGTAACGTATTCCGTAGCATAGATGGGGGAAAGTATTCAATTGGCTTCATCTTCTTGCAGAACTGAAACCGCTTACAAGCGATCCAGAAGTTGTATTTAGAGAACAGTGGTCAACTCATTCCTAATTCATCATCCTCTAAATTTTGAAGGACATAGTAGTAGCTCATATGACATATGAAAAGGTTCAGATTCTTCCTAAACAACGACTATATTTCAGAAACCATTAACTAATCTCTAAAGTAACCTTCACCTTACGTGGCACGCTTATTGAAACCCGAGTGAATTTTCTCTTCCCGAGAATGTACGGTTTAGCCTGTTTGCTCGAGTTTTATGGCAGGGAAAATCCTCTCCAAGTGCGGTTCCCCAGCAAAGGTACGAGTTTTTACGACCAGCGATTGAATTGTGAGGAAGAACGAAACTCGAGATGGTGAAGATGTACGTACAACCATTGATGTGAGCAGGAAGGATAATAAAAGAATTTATTAAAATTCTTTTATTCGATCGACATTCTTTGGTGGGTGGACAATGAAAGGTCATATTTTAGGGGAGTTTTTATATTTGGAGAGTATAGTAGAAGTCATAAAAGAAATAGTATCGGCAGTTTGAGGGACTGCAGAGTTATAAGAAGGTCATTCGGTTGGATGGCGCATTATCGATTTAAAATCGATTAATTTCTTTCGAAAAATACGTAGAGAATTATATAACCCACAAAAAAAGTTTTTAATATAAATCCTTCATATGCATCGGCTATTTTTATATTCATTAACAAAACGCCGTTTCTGTTGCCAGAGTGAGCTTGGTGTTGGCATATAATTTTAAATAAATAAAAATAAATAAATAAATTTTAAATAAATAAATAAATTTTAAAAATTTGGCAACAGGAAAGAGGTTCAACAATGACCGGTTCAAAGCTATTTTAATGCGATTTGATAACGGCAAGTTGGTTTATTAGTATTCCGTAAAAGCGGCCTTTTAGTGACAGTAACAGCCCCCCAAAATTTTATAGAATGCATTGCCATCGACATCGAATCTATCTGCCAAGTTACAACCCGATTGAATGAAGGCAAGGGGTTAATTAGGCCTCCGCTAATTCCACCACCATTGACAAACATAATCGTAGTTAATATAAAGGATTTAAAAATGAATGCGAATTTATACACTCACATCCAAATATATTTTATTTATTCTGATTATAATAATTTATTTTATTACTTATTTATTAAAAAAATGTTGGCAACAGGTAGGAGTTTCTTCAATGATCGGTTAAATGCTATTTCAGCATAATTGGATGACGGCAAGTTGGTTAATTAGTATTCCTTTAAAGTGATCTGTTAGTGACAGTAACAGCCGCCTAAATTTGATAGAATGCATTGTCATCGACATCAAAACTATCTGCCAAGTTTCAGCCCGATTAGATGACGGCAAGGGAGCTAATTAGGCCTCCGAAGATATACCCGCCATCGACAACCATATCCATAAACATACATACAAAATCGAAGTTAATATAAAGGATTTAAAAAAGGTGAATAGCTAAGATAATAAAAGCATTTAAACAAGTGATCCCCATAAGCAATTCAAATAAGCTTCAATAGATCCAATGAATATTTTAAAACACACTACCTTTAAAAAAAAAAGGACCCATTCAAAACACCCGTCCCATAAATCGCTTAAAAGCAGTTTGTAACCAATTCTGAAGAGCACTTGAACCATTCAATTAGCCGAGGCAGATGAATGTAAATATCGACTTTTCACAATCGATACCGCCTCGTTAGTATCGATATGTCTCATTGAAAGCAAACACGAGCTGGATATTATCACTCGCAGTGGGGAGGTCGATAGGGCATTGAAAAGGACGTGAAACAAATACCCTCCGGAATGACATATCGAATAAACCGGGGGCTATTTCACATTTAATTAAGCGTCGTAACGAGTGAGGGCCGAACCGACTCTTGGCATAACGCGTTCATAAATGGAACACTAGTTGGTCACTCGTTAAGTGTCATTTATACCCTTATTCTATTTTTTTTTCTTACTTTCATTTACCTATATGTTAACATAGGGTAATAGACTGAGAGGAGTTTGTTTATTGAATGTAGAAAAATGTTAGTAGATCATGAGTCAACTGTACTGCCGGGACAAAACTGGGCGAAACAATTCAAAAATCGACTTTGAATGAGTTGAACTAAAATTTATTTACAACTATGCCATAACTTTCCAAACAATTAATATCCTTTTTGTATAGTAACCCTTTAATATTCAATCAGAAGATTGCAGACGATTTGTCTTTCCTGACGGCCAGGATCTTTCATCTTTTAAAAGTCTACGTCCTCAATGACGTAATGTGTATACCCAACTTGGGTAACTTTTAAGAGATGGAAATATTTTTCGCCAGAGAATAAATATCGTTTGCACTCTTCCCCATTGAAAATTAAAGAACAGTGGGTTACCACATAAAAAAGAATGCTCATTATTTGGAAAGCTATGATATATTTGGCAATCGGATCTAGTCAACTAATTCAAAGTCAATTTTTTAATAGGTTCGGCCATTTTTGAAACGGCAGACCAGTGGATTCATGATCTACTAACATTTCTCTACATTCCATAAAAATGATGTTCGATGAGAAACTTGCAGTCGCCTCTCTGACTGTAATGAAAGTATTGTATTCTATCAATTTTATTTCACATTTCTACACCTTTTGAATCATAACGAGTCCTAAAATATGCTCTACAAAAAATGTCTGTGTTTCTGTGTTCGCGTCTACAGTCAGCATTACTCCGGGATGGATTTACCAACGTTCTTCAACTTTAGTATGCGGGTCAATGGCGGTCATACCTGCCATGAAGGTTTTCGTCAAAATAGAGGATGCGCATTAGGTAGCTGCCGTTAAAAAAGATTATGTTCTTTCTTAATGGACAGTTCCCGCATTTTTTTTTTTTTTTTTTAATGTTTAGAAAAGACCATAAACCCCAAAATTTCTGCTCAATGCGATCTTTCTTTTCTTTTTATTAATTTGCAATCAAAGTTCATCTGTTAGACTTTGGTGCTAAAACGATTCACTCGGCTCAAATTGAATGTTACGTCACTTGATCTCAAACAACTTGACTTGAAACGCAGCAGCGGAAACCAGTTTTGCAAGTTTCTCGCAAATCGCGCCAACCTGTACAGTTTTGACGTCCCTGCTATAGTTGAGTGTTTTGATCGGTGGTTTTGAAACATTTTCTTTTCTTAATGTTTAAATAACTAATTTTTTTTTTTGAAGAGCTTTTGTTTGATTATTTGGAATCAGAAAGAAATTCTTCATAAATACACACTAATTTCATACGTTTTTAAAAACTGCGCGAATTGTCCATTGCCAAAAAAAAAGTGTTCTAATAATTAGGATCAAACTAGCTGTAGTAATGCCTTGGAAGGTTATATAACTAACCCATCCCTGAAATTCCAACAAAAACTCTATAAATGTTTGAAAAGTTGAAAAACTGACACGTCTTTGACATAGAGTTTACTTCCCTTGAGCATTGCCGGTCAAGGACTAATCCTCATCCGTTTTACTTACCCGAAAGGGAAAATGTAATAATTATCGCCAAACTGGCGTATGGCTGAATTTATTAAGTGTAATCAAAAGTCGTAAGGTTTTACATCCTTACTTAACTTAATAGATGGTGCGTTTCGAAATAGGACATTTATAATTCTTGTGTACATTAAATCCCAGTGATAGTGCCTTCCTCTGCTTTCTAGAAACAAACAAGTTTAGAAGAGTCAAATCAAAACTTCAAATTTTCTTATTTGATATTAACACAGAAACCACTCAACAACAACAACAGAAACAAATCAATTGATGGATGATAAAAGCATTCTTATAAGGGCCCTCTGGGACTTATAGTAACTGATAGAAATTATAAAAATTATAACCAGGTATTTAAATCTTCAATAAAGACCATGTCGACACTAAAATCACATGCCAGTTATTCTAAACTTAAGATTGTTTTTCCCTTTTTTTAGGTGGAGGAAGGCAGACGAAACTTGACTCACAACCTTCGTATAAATTTATGAAGTTTAGACCAGGTGCCGAGAAACACCCTGAAGTGCCACCTGGTGGCGTATTATACTAATATTATTTACTCTTATAATGTGAGATGGTGTTTTTTCTTTATCTTCAGAAATCATATCCCCTTCCTCTCAAGACAATATATACCCAAAATGATGAATATATATTGATTAAAACAGATTCTACTTCCTAACATGCGCATATTAAACAAGCATAGAATATAAAAAATTATCGTAGTCAACCATTTTATAGAAACTGGAAATAAAAGCTTAGTGACGATGTTTAGTTTACTCTGGGCCTTAAGTCCAAACGCATTACAATTTTTTTTTTTTTTTTTTTGAGTTTTATGAAACATCGATAAATCAATACAACTAAACAACATCAGCATACATACAGGCAGGTGGAGCGTGCCCACACAATGCCTTTCCTGCACATGCCAAAACGTTCAGTGGGAACGGACACCGGATCACACTTTTGACCATACATACATACATACATACATACATACATACATACATACATACATACATACATACATACATACATACATACATACATACATACATACATACATACATACATACATACATACATACATACATACATACATACATACATACATACATACATACATACATACATACATACATACATACATACATACATACATACATACATACATACATACATACATACCATGTATGTACATTTTATTTATTTTTTTGCTGATGATTAAATGAGAGGGGAAGGAGAGGGTATCTTAAAACTTATGTGCTTCATTTCTTAGTTGCATTAAAAATACAAATAAGTAATTTTAAATGGTATATATATCTTATATTTTTACCTTAAAACAAATTTTAAAGGGACATTTATGTCCCACTGGGTGCCATAAGATTAATAAGGATATACTAAAAATTATATTCATCGAGTAACAAATCAAGTGTGAATATCGATTTTGTTGAATGCGTAACACAAAAGACGAAGAAATACTTAAACTTTCAAAACTTTAAAAGTATAGCCCTATGAATCCATTAAAAAAGCTGATCAGCTCTGAGTTCTCTGAAGCCTAAAACAATAAAAAGTTCATCGCGAGACACATCGATCACTATCTAGAAGATCTAAGTCTGAAGAAGATTTGGGGCCACCATCCAATATTAAAGGGTTGACGAACCCTATTTTCAAACCGATCGATCAGAATATCTTTTATATCTGGTATTTGTGAGCACAGAATGGCAACTCGGGACCAGAGAGTGCCTTTTTCGGCCTACGAAAACAGAAGAACGGTGCCTCTTTCGCAACAACCATCATTGTCTGGTTTTTCGTTGTTTCTTCTAGTCAAAAGACACCGTAATAGATGAGCGTCTTTTGTTTCTTGCGTGTTGAGATGTTCAGAATTTTTTTTCCTCTTTTAGGGAGGAGGGGAAAGATAAAAATAATGCCTCGTTCTCGTCCTCTTTCACGATCGGGAATAAATTCTGTTGTCGGAGTCAGCTTGGAATCCGCAAAGAATAGGTTTCCTTTCTGACAAAGCGTATAGACTAAGAGACGACGGCAAGTTTATATACCTCATTGAGCATTATTTTAAATATTTTATAAAATGTAGAGAAATGTTAGTAGATGACACACTTGAATCCACTGGTCTGCCTGGCTAAAAATGGCCGAAACTATTCAAAAATTGACCTTTGAATGAGTTGAATTAAATCCGATTGCGATCATAACTAAAACGGACATTCTTTTTTATTTATATTAATTTCGATTTTGTGTGGCTATGTATGTCGGCGGCGGGCAAATCTGCAGAGGCCTAATTAACCCCCTGGCCGTTATTCAATCGGGCTGAAACTTGACAGATAGATTCGATGACAATGCATTGTATAAAATTTTGAGGGCTGCCACTGAAAGGTCCCTTTTACGGAATACTAATAAATCAACTTTCCGTCATCAATCGCTCTGAAATAGCATTTAATCCATCAATGAAGAAACTCTTTCCTGTTTTGTCAAAATTGTTTTAATTAATAAATAAATAATAAAATTGTTTTAATCAGAATAAATAAAAGATATTTGGATGCGAGTGAATAAATTCACACAAAAGTGAGCCAAGTTGGCAATAAATATTACGTTATTATAGTGCCGTAATATTTTACGCCAACTTGGCTCACTTTTAAAAGAGGAAAGCATTTTTCTCTATTTTTGGTCTATTTAGGTCTAATATAAACAATCCTTTAAAAATATAAAAATACTATAGATGTTTCCGTTTTCCTAATGTCATTATAGTGTTTTAGGGCTACATGGCCTCTGTATTACAAGAGACATAAATCTATATATAAAAAAGAGAGTTGTCTGTACGTCTGAACTTTATAAAAAGCTACAGTTTTGCACCTAGAGGTACGAAATTAGGTACATAGAAGCTTTAGTACATGGAGAATGTAGAGAACAACTTTTAATTTCGATTAAAAGTTGCTTTCATTAAAATTTAATGGCATAAAAAAAATTATTGGAATGGCAACGATATTTTTTATTACATCAGCATAAAACCAAAAGTCATTTTAAAGTGTTCCCCTAATTTTTCTGATTATTTTTATGTATTACAATCGTCTGTACAATAAGAAATTCGAATGTTATTGAAATATTTCAATATATTTACTGTCAGTCGATACCTCACACAGTTTCTGCGCATGCGCGGTTTTAAAGCATTATATTTTAATCGTTTTATTTTTCTAGGTTTTAAATTCTTCCTGTTTTTGTTTACATTTTGTGTTGTCGTCAAAGATGTTTTGTGCTCAGAGGGTATAACATTTTAATTTCATTTAATGAGTATTAATAAAATTTAAATAAAATAAATTCGTTAAATTCCTTTGTGTTTTATTAGCAAATATCTTCTGCATTAGAGTTATCATATATACTTAACATCTAAAAGTTCGCTTACCAACATAATTAACCACTATACGTTCGTGAAGTTATGGGATGTTTTCAGCAGGATTTCGGTCAACTTAATAAATCCTTTACATCTTTTTTCCAGGATGTGTCCATTACAAGATCAAATGTAAGATATAATGTGAAACACTACATGTATCACTAGGTGTGTACTGTGGCACCTCCTTGAGCAATGTTGGTACTCTTACGGTATATCCATGACCAATATTGGTACTATTACGTTATATCCATGCCAATTGGCGATAATTTTTCTCTTGGCGAACAATTTGGTAGATAACTCTACCGTTTCGATGCCTGCTAATTTTTCACTTAGGGCAGATTTTGTTTTATTTTCAAACAAAAATTAAGAACTTGGTACAATATATCTTCTTGGTTAATTTTAAAACAGAGGCTAGAGCTGCACTATATACACCTGGCACATTTTGTTGAGTATGTTTACTGGTGTTTTGTACAGGTTAAAAAAATGTACACAATTTTAAATGGTCAAATTTTTCTGACTTAATTCATTTAAATTATGAATCTAACTTCATATGATGATAGTGAGTCAAAATATACATAGAATCCAGCACATATTTATAGAATCAACGGATTATTTAGACTCAATTTGATTTCATCACTTTTGCAGCCTCAATCGTAGATTCGGCGAAAATTATTGAAATTCACTGAAAACTTTCAAATCATTTCGACATTTGCTAATAAGCCGGCAAAGTGAAGAACGAATATAAATGCTAAGTATAGAGCATCTGCCGTTAGAAAGCTCGGGAATAGTCTTTGCAAAAACAGTATCGACTGGAAAATTATTTGTTATAGTAGATTGGAAGCTGATCACCAACAGCAATTAATCCGAAAAATTCCTGAATCTGTGTAACACAGAACTGATAGATGTTCTTCAACAGGTCCCCAGCAGCGCGAGGCCACTCATCTAGTAGTAAATAAAATCAGGGTGATAAAGGAGCTCATCCGTCCGCCTTAAAATATTACTCCATCTCTAATAGTCCGAGAGGCGACTGCAATTTTTGGACCTCATCGAACATCATTCTGAATTTTTTATAGAATTGGAGAAAAGTGAGTAGATTACGAATCCGCCCGTCTGCCGTGGCAAAAAGGCAGAAACTGATCAAAAATCGACTTGGAATGAGTTGAACTAAAATCGATTGCCAAATATGTCATAAATTGCCAAAAAGAGAACAAACTTTTTCGTCTGGCAACCCACTGCATTTTGAATTTCAATAAGAAAAAGCGCAAACGATTTCTGATCTCTGGCTCGGAAAACTAGTATCTTTTAAAAGTAAGCCAAATTGGCGACATTAGTTGCGTCATCAGTAACGTAATTTTTATTGCCAACTTGGCTCCCTTTTAATAGATGCAAGTATACCATCGCCAGATATCTGAATCGTCTGCAACCTTCTTAATTAAAAATTAAATAGTGAGGGTTACCAAATAAAAAAAGAAAGCTCATTATCTGGCAAGTTATGGTGCATTTGGCAATTGGATTTAGTTCAACCTATTAAAAGTCGATTTTTGACCAGTTTCGGCCATTTTTGCCACGGCAGACCAGTGAATTCGTAATCTACTCACTTTTCTCTAATTTCTATAAAAAATTCAGAATGATGTTCGTTGGGGTCCAAAAATTGCAGTCGCCTCTCAGTCTATAACTGAATTTGAACAAACAACATTTCATAAAACTAGCCACAAATTATTTAAATATTTTAGCATACATAGGTTATCAGTGATGTAATTTTTATTGCCAACTTGGATCACTTAAAAGATGCAAGTTTTTGGTGCCAGTATTTTCGAAAATCGTCCATCCTCCTTCCTCATGAAAATAGAAAGAAGTAATTTATCAATTAAAAATGAATGCTCATTATTTGGTAAGTTGTGATTAATTGGCAATCGGATTTATTTTAATTCAATCAAAGACAATTTTCGAAAAGTTTCGACCATTTTTCTCCCGGCAGAACAGTATATTCACAATCTCTACATTCTATATACTGATGTTCGATAAGATACCTACTATTACATTCGCCTCTCTATTATGTAATAAAAGTAAATGTAGAGTCGTCAGATCATACGAACTTTCTGAAAGTGACAGCCATTTTCTGATGACAAACTCATATTGAACTGGTTCAGACAAAGTATGGTTTACTGCAAGAACTAAAGAACACAGAAATAGATTTTCTAAAGTAAAGATAGACATTTCTCGACCAGTATGTAGAAAAATCGCCTGTAAATCAAATTTAAAAGGCGTTAGCATTTCTAAAACGCTTATGGAAACCATATTTAAAAATTATAATTCTATACCTTAGTTCTATTGTACGTAAATTTCTACCCTGTTAGATAAAAATTAAATCTCCAAAGGAAAGAATCTTAGTAAAAACCACCAATATCAGCCATTAGAAAAGTATTTTGTTGTCTTTGCCATTTTATGATAAATTTAGAAAAGGAATAGTGGAGTTTTTTTACAATTCAGATTTTTAAAGTCTTGAAAGAAACATCAATGCCTAAGAGATAAAAGGCTTAGAGGTGAAAAACTAAACTAAGAATTGCTTTATTATTATTATTATTATTATAATTATTATTATTATTATTATTACTATTATTATTATTATTACTATATTATTATTATTACTATATTATTATTATTATTACTATTATTACTATTACTATTACTATTATTATTATTATTATTTTCTACCTAGAAACACATGAATGACAAAAATACTATTTATTTAAACTGACTGAACAAGAGGCATATTCTCAAACCATATAACTTCTCGCTACTTTATTAAATTAAGTTGTGGAATATCAAATTAGTTTCAATATTTCGGTACAGAATTTTTTTTTTAAAGTGGAGTAATTTACCGTTTGCCTTTTCATTTTTAATTGAAATACTAAAACATTTCGCCAATTTGACGAGTTTGACGAAGCTTTTGGCGATAATTTTCTTTGAAATCTCTCCGATTTGAAGAGCTTGCTGTCCTCTTCAGCGATAAAAGTAGTCAATTTCTAGCCTTCACGTAGCCCTACTAATCCAGGACCCAATAAATATATAAAAGAGAGAGAATAATTCCCAAGTATACGTGATAAATCAAGTTCTATTCCTAGAGGATTTAAAGAACACCCAGAGGGGTTTCCTCCTGATTAAATTTGGACTGGTAGTTTAGGTGTTTTGTTAGGATGTTATTGCATCGTACAGTTTTCATATAGAATCTAAGAGAAACTAGTTTATAATTTAAAACAGAGTCTTATTTTCAAGACTATTGCACCGTTTGAGAGTGAAAAACTTATGCTAAAGAAAACATCGTATCACACGAATCTAATTTTAAGAAAAACTAATGTTTAAGGAAACATCCACACAAAACTTTATTGAAATTTTAAAATAAACACCAAAATATTACCCATAAAAACAAATTTTTTAATACAAATACTTTATATGCATTGCCAAATTTGTATCCGTTAACACAGAGCTGATTATGGAAATAGCGGGTTGTTAATGTTTGCATCTAATTTTAAACATCCAAAACATTTCTATCAGCAAAATCTGTGGCAAACTACGTTTCAAAACTTATTTATTAAAAATGGAACGTGAATTTATGCACTCACATCCAAATATCCTTTATTTATTCTGATTAAAGTAATTTTATAATTTATTTATTAATAAAATTTTGGCAACAGGAAAGAGTTTCTTCAGTGGTCGGTTAAATACTATTTTAGCGTATTGTATCACAGCAAGTTGGTTTATTAGTATTCCGTAAAAGCCACCTTTTAGTGACGGTAAGAGCCCCAAAATGTTATAGAATGCATTGTCATGGATATCGAATCTATCTGCCAAGTTTCAGACCGATTGGGTGACGGCAAGAGCGTTTAATTAAACCTCCACAGATTTGCCCGCCATTGACACACAAAATCGAAGTTAATATAAAGGATTTAACGATTAACTTTGATCAAAGTTTTTAGCTAGAAAAAGTGTGATAATTAATAGCGGTAGGCTTTGCTTTTTCTCGACTTTAATACTTTTACTTTCAATTAACCATGTGTTAACATTGAGGAATGAAAGTATTGCATTGGGTAAAAAATAAACTTTTTTTTTTCCATTTCTACACGTTCTGGAAAGTGCTGAGTTATAAAAAGTGGCCTAAAATTTACTTGTGTGTCTGTGGTCAGCATAACTCCCGAACTGATTGACCTACGATGGTCAACTTTTGCTTGTGGTGGTCATGGGACCTGTCGCTAAGGCTTTCGTCAGAATTGCGCTTGCGCATAAGGCAGCTGCCATTGAAAATAAATATATATTTTTCAGCAAATGCATACAAATTTTTTTTTAAAAAATCGCAATGGTAATATCTTTTTAGGTGCTCTAAACATTCGCATCTTCAAAATTTCCGTTGAAATATGACAAAGTTGAGCATCACCCATCAATGACTGTTTATCCTCTTGGCACTCTTATAAGAAAGTATAATGTAATATTTAACGAAAAAAAAAAAAACAATCGCAAAAATCGCAATTTCAACTGTATGTTTTCCCCAATGTAATAATTATCACCAAGAATATCGCCAAAACATCTAATTTTTTAAATTAAGGAACATATAAAAATGAAATACTAAGTTTAATTGAAAGTTGTGCGATGTTCCACACCTCTAGTTTTTCTTCTTGTGTGATTTCTATTTATCCTGCAAATCTTCCCCTAAAAGTGGTTTTGCTCCAATACACACGCACAGAATTACAAGTCGTTGCCAACATAAACAGCCACGCAATCAACAATACAACCCGGGGCGGAACCCCCAACAGACGGGGCGCACCCTCATTAGGTCGAAAGACTATTGATTGGCGTGCCTGAGAAACAGGTGTGGTGCCACACGTGGTCGGCGTTAATCTCCTTTTAGTTACACCCTCTCTCCTAATAAAAGGTTTTTATTTACACCACTCCATTTGAATTGCTGATTGAAAGATACTCAATATCTGTACCAAGGAATATTCTCTAATTGGGACTTAAATAGAACTTCATTTGTAAGTTCTGAATATACAATTTTTTTTTTTTTTTTTTCAGTTATGCAGGGTGTTTCTAACTGGTAAAAATACAGAGGCAGTGAAATAAGCACATTTTGTGATAGAAGGTATGTTATAGACTGGAGATGCGACTGCAATTTTCGGACCTCATTGAACATCATTGTGAATTTTTTATAGAAATTGGAGAAAAGTGAGTAGATTACGAATCCACTGGTCTGCCGTGGCAAAAATGGCCGAAACTTATCAAAAATCGACTTTTAATAAGTTGAACTAAATCCAATTGCCAAATGCGCCATTACTTGCCAAATATGAGCATTTTTTTTTTTATTTGGTAACCCTCACTCTTTAATTTTAAATTAAGAAGGTTGCAGACGATTCGGATATTCGGCTATAGCTTACTTGCATCTTTCACAAATGAGCCAAATTGGCAATAAACATTACGTCACTGATGACGTAACTGATGTCGCCAATTTGACTTACTTTTAAAATATACAAGTTTTCCAAGCCAGAGATCAGGTATCGTTTGCGCTTTTCCTCAATGAAAATCAAAATGCAGTGGGTTGCCGGACGAAAAAGTTTGTTCTCTTTTTGGCAAGTTATGACATATTTGGCAATCGGATTTTAGTTCAACTTATGAAAAGTCTATTTTTGACCAGTTTCGGCCATTTTTGCCACGGCAGACCAGTGGATTCGTAATCTACTCACTTTTCTCCAATTTCTATAAAAAATTCAGAATGATGTTCGATGAGGTCCAAAAATTGCAGTCGCCTCTCGGACTATTAGGAAATGGCGCGTGTAAGTACTAGCACGTAAACAGATATGAACAACAGGTTTAACGGGTTACGATCACGTATCAGCACGAAATCTCGATTTGTTCCTCAGTAGCCTGTCCATGTCAGACTGCACCCTATCAGAACTGCCGTTCTTTACAGGAATTACCTGAAACTGTGTTTTAAAAACACTAGCTTCCAGCTGATCGTATGGAGGAGTGGCGGTGCGCATGTGCAAGGTTTTCTATGCTCTATATAAGAAGGCTGATCCTGTTAAACTTGGCTCGGATTCTATTCGTTACGGTACCTAGCTGTGGTACCTTACCCTATGCATCAACCACCACGGCACTACAATTAAGGACTAGAAATGCAAAACGACTTAAGTACCAAAAATTAGTTTTTCAGCCAGCTTTTTTTAATATTACGTGGCAAATAGGCACTTTGTGAGCTGTTTTAACATGTAATGATATAAATTAAGCCAAAAAATATATTGTTTTAGAGATTTAGCTACTTGAAAACAAAGTAACTATACAATTTTTACTTTGAATAATCCCATATGTATACATAGGGTAATGAAAGTATAGCATTGGTCGGTTAAATGCAATTTTAGCGCGATTGGATGATGGCAAGTTGGTTTATTAATATTCCGTAATAGTGACAGTTATAGCCCCAAAATGTAATAGAATGCATTGTCATCGAGATCTAATCTATCTGCCAAGTTTCAGTCCTATTGGATGACGGCAAGGAGGTTAATTAGGCCTCCGCATATTTACCCGCCATCGACAAACAAAATAGAAGTTAATATAAAGGATTCAGAATTTAGATATTTTGTCAATACCAAAATCACAACAAATAACATGTATGAAATTATTCTTTAAACGGGATAAGTAAAGGGTATATTCAGAATAAATTATTCGATTCTTCTTCAAATAGAGATAAGGACACGAAAGGCGGTCGATATGAAAATAAGTGCCCCTCGAATGATCACAAGAAGGACATTTCAAATGGCCAGATATGAATCTTTTTAATTAGTTTAGTCATTCATACTAGCAAAGACGATCAATTATAAAAGAGGGATTTATCTTTTCCAAGCAATTAAATCAGCAATTAAGATAAGCCAGACGAACGTTCCTTAAAGGAAAGGTAAAGTTCATTTAAGGGATATTTGGACTGAGTGCAAGTTTCAGTTGCAATAAATGAAGAGCTTATTGGGATTCAGTTGAAATACCTCATAACATTAATTTTTTTTTTTTTTAAATTCTCAGCTAATGGGCTATGCTTAGGAGGAAATCCTAGTAAGGATTATTCTCTATTCTCGCTGTGTTACTATCTTCTATACTAAACCCCACCTTAACATTACTTAGACGGTAGATCTTCACCGTGCACATAAGCAATTCATCCATTTGGCCTCTGTGAAGGCACGTTGGGAAGCTCAGTCTAGCAACCCTGTAGAGAACAAAAGGCTATATAGACTGAGAGGCGACTGCAATTTTCAGACCCCATCGAGCATCATTATGATTTTTTTACAAAAATTGGAGAAAAGTGAGTAGATTACGAATCCACTGGTCTGCCGTGGCAAATGGCCGAAACTGGAGAAAAATAGACTTGAAATGAGTTGAACTAAATTCAATTGCCAAATGCGTCATAACTTGCCAAATAATGAGCCTTTTTTTTTTTTATTTGGTAACCCTCACTCTTTAATTTTCCATTAAGAAGGATGCAGACGATTCAGACACCTGGCGACGGCTTTCTTGCATCTTTTAAAAATGAGCCGAGTTGGCAATAAACATTACGTCACTAATGACGTAACTGATGTCGCCAATTTGGCTTACTTTTAAAAGATACAAGTTTTCCGGGCCATAGATCAGAAATCGTTTGCGCTTTTTCTCATTAAAAATCAAAATGCAGTGGGATGCCAGACGAAAAAGTTTGTTCTCTTTTTGGCAAGTTATTACATATTTGGCAATCGGATTTCAGTTCAACTCATTCCAAGTCGATTTTTGATCAGTTTCAGTCATTTTTGCCACGGTAGACCAGTGGATTCGTAATCTACTCACTTTTCTCCAATTTCTATAAAAAATTCATAATGATGTTCGATGGGGTCCAAAAATTGCAGTCGCCTCTCGGACTAATAAGGTTTGGCGAGTTCTATGCCTTCAAGCCGCCAAAATGGATGAATCGCCTATGTGTACGGTGAAGATCTAGCGTCTAAGTGATGTTAAGTTCAGGTGAAATTTAGTATATCCCAGTGCATTTAGAAACTACTAAGTAAAAAACCTTGACATTTGGTGGGTATGTACGAAAATGACCACTTAATGAAAGGACATAAACTAAAAACTCAAATCAAACGATTAATATATTTTGTTTTTTATTTGAAATCCTTACGTCAATGCGTAAGCAGTGGCTCCACCTAGTTTTGTCTTTTGCTATTTTAATTTTCATTTACAATAGATAGACATTAAATAAAAAATAATTTATGTCATTTCATTAGGTGATCTTTTCGTACCTACTCACCCAATTTCAAAGTTTTATAGGAAGTAGTTTCTAAATGCACTGGGCTAAAAGATTGTAACATAGCGAGCATAGGGAATGAACCTTACTAGAGCTTATTCTTAATATTATAGTGTGTTATTCAGATGGACTATTATGTACAAATGGACCAGTACGCAGGGTGTGTAGTTATGAATTCGGGAGAAGAATTACTTTTTTGGAAGCTTATCAGAGTTAGAAATTGGATTCTTTTGATGAAGAATACAACGAAACTTGATTTGGAAAGCAGAACTCGACACGGCAAGGTTCGTTTAGCTGATCGATCAGGTGATCAATCTTATCCCGCACATTCATCGTAGAGTAACCAATGGAACTTTTTAACGTCAGAGTTCGATGTATCAACAAATAATAAAATGTAAACAATCTAAGTGTTGCTTCTCATAGAGTACCAAAATAAAAACAATTAACTTCGATTATCACACAAGTGATACAAAATGCAATTGTAAATTAACTATTCGTCGGAAACGGAGTTCTTAGCTTTTAAATTGGCGTCTCATTCATCAATTTTGGTTTTATATAAAGAAAATTAGGGGTGTGGAACATCGCACAATTCTCAATTACACTATAATACTGACGTGGATTTGTGTCATCTACTGTTTTTATATATTCATCATTCATTGAGAATAATTGGCCAGTTTGGCGATATTTTTTACGGTGATTCTTGTATGGGTCTTGAAAAAAAAAAAAACCCTCCGCCAGAATGGAGACATTTTGGCTAGATACTTTTCGAGAATCCTTATATTATCCTTTATTATACGTGAAACTGAGGGGAGAAGAAAAAACGAGCTTGGATAAGGTATGCTCAAGGAAAGAGAACTCCATGTTGAAGGCATTCGTTTTTCAACTTTTTACGCCATTAAAGCATTTTTATGGGAATTTCGGAGGTGGGGATGTTTAGAACACCTTAAGAGGCATTACCGCAGCGATTTTTATCAAAACCGTTTAAGCCGTTGTTTTAGCAAACATTGAAAGACGTCATTTTTTTTAATGGCAGCTATCTTATGCGCATGAGCGATTTTGAAGAAAATTTTAATGTTAGGTCCCATGGCCACCACAAACCCTCATACCAAATTTGAACATCGTAGGTCAATTTGTTCGGGAGTTATGCTGACCACAGACAGACATTTTTTCTAGATCACTTTTTTGAAATCAGGATGTTCCAAAACGTGGAGAAATGCAAAAAAAAAAAAAAAATCTGAACAAATGTATACTTTCATTACCCTATGTACACGTATGGGTAACTGAAAGTAAATAATAGTCAAGAATACAGTTCGAAAAAAAATAAGAAATAACACTCATTTTAATTTAGTTTGATTATCAACTATTACCATTCAAACTTGAAAGGTTGCGTGACTAAGCACAAAAATGAAACTTTCCCTCAGTACCCGTGGTCGTATTTCCCATGCCACGCGCATAAGCGACTACTCCATGACCTTGGCGTCGCGTTTCCATAGCAACTGCAATATCTAGCCAGACGACCCAAGTTTTTACAACATGATACAAATGTCTTCACATAAAAGAATTGAATAACTTTTTTGTACACGAGATCCAGTTACTTCAACAGAAAGCCGTTGAATTTTTATTCATTCAAATTCATTTTAATGGCATTTTCTATTTAAATATTAAATGTTTTTTTAATAATTAAATTATGTGTATTTTGTTCAGCCAAACGATTATTATTCGCTGTGTTTGGAAAAATGTCTTGAGATTATTCTTTACGAGAAAAGAAATAATATCCAGTGAACCAATATTGTTCGTGATATGCCAAATACCTTAAGATGTACTTGAAAATAACTATTTAAGTTTAAAAATTAAAATAAATTTTACTAACGGTTAAATTAAATTATCTTAATATATTTATTTAATTAAGAAAATAATGTTAAAAAAAAAAAATCAACAACTTTATTGATAAATTCGTTCAAGACATCGCAATACTCAGTATTTCATAACCTTTATAAGAAAACTATTCAAACATTTAATAAAATTTTAATGATACCCTCCCATTTATTTTAAGCTACTTCTTTTATCAATACATAACTTAACTATTATCATTTACTTAATTTATTTCCGAATTTATAAAATATTATAACCACTACTATAAATTAAATTCACATTAATAAAATTTTTGTTTTGTCCAAAATATATTGTCAAAGAGTGCAAATTACACAACTGAATACATACAACTAGCAAAATAACCTTTTTAAAAAGTAGACAAGTTAAATTGTTAGTAGTACCTACTTCTCCGCTTAATTAACATTAAACCATTCAGTAAAACCAATCCTAATCTAACTAAAAGTTCGCATAGGAAGGTAAACTTATAGTTAAGGCTCCGATAGCCTTAACTAAAAAAAAAGTATCAATCCCATGACCGGAGGGTCGTGGGTTCGGTGCTCGGTTCGCCAAATATCGGTGTGTACCTAATGGGAACTGGTGCACATTAAATCTGTCGTGGCCTCAATGTCCTCTTGTTGGCGTGGTGGGGTTGGATTCGAGAAGATTGGAAGATTTGAGGATTGAAGAATTGGTTGGAAGATTTCGATTTCGTATTCTTCTAGATGCTCAAAATTACGAGACGTATATGGCTGTGTTAAGCACTTTATAAGTGGCAGAAATAGACAGTCGGAAGTTCCAAACCAAACCAAATTTTTAGTTAAGCTTGGCGTCCACTATCGCTAAGCAGAGCAGATCAGAGCGGAGTGGATTAGAGCCAATTACAAGGCTGTCAACGTCCATTGTAGCTCGAGGCTCATGCTATAGTAGACATTGGCAGCCTTGTAATTGGCTATAGTCTCTTATCTGCTCTGCTCTGCTTAGCTATAGTGGACGCCAAGCTTTAGGTGGTAAAAACAACGCCTACGTGAGGGTATCGTGGTAAAATCTCAGCGTTTCCAGCTCCGATTAAATAAAAATGACTCGTTATGACAGCAGGGTTCCCACTCAAATCACAGAATAAAAATCAATGACTTTTAAGGACCTAATCAATGTTTTCAAGGACCTTTGAAAATTTGTTTTCAGGTATCATATCAATAAATAAATTTTTAATAAAGTATATTCTGCCAAAAAAGTTACAAATTGGTGATTGCGTAATACAAATATGTCGGAAATTTTTGATACGGTGCAAATACGTGGCGGTCACGCGGGGATAGCAAGTCCGAGTTGTATTTTTATAAATTTTGCAGTTAGCCACATAACATCTGAAAAAATTAAGGACTTTTAAGGACCTCTAAGTATTTTCAAGGACTTTTAAGCACCTCAAAGCATTTTCAAGCACTTTCAAGGCCTTGAAAACAAGTTCAAAAATATTTAGCACTTCTAATGACTTTCAATGACCGTGGGAACCCTGAAAAGTGATTGTGGTAAATACTTGTGTAGTTGAACTGCCTATTTCCATGTTTTCTACCATTCCATACGAAAATACAACATTGTTTACTGAACACTTCCCTAGAGGCATTTTCTCCTTGAAGTTCGTAATCTTGTTGCAATAACGTTTCGGCGCAGTATAGCATTCTTTAAAATCCAATATAACACATGAACAACTTTTAAACTCTAATGAAAAATTAAACTCGAGATGAACACATAGAGTCCCGAGAAAATAAAAATTAAGAAGTTTTAATAAATTTTTAATCACCCAAAAGGCAATCGTTAAGGACATGTTTTTTAAGGGGCGCCTGCAAATGAAAAATTTCCAGATTATTAATTTCGAGTTTATTAGTGTTTACTAAAATTTATATTCTTTTCTTTAAAATGATGCATCACTTGTAATTATGTCTTATTTCTAAGCATTTTAACTAATTTTTTTAAGTAAACAAAATGTAGGCATTTAACGCATGTTTTTTAACTTCAAAGCCGAATTTCTCAAAATGCCGTTTTTTCATGTTTGGGGGCAATTGGGGGTATATTTGACATAAATGCTTCAAATTTTTATACATATTTCTTTATTGTATTTAAGTACTTTAATACGAGGAATTAATGGTAAGTGCCCTACTTATTTTTTATGAAAATAATTAGTCTAAAATTTTAACATTTTTCTTAGACATATTTTTAGAAAATCATAATTATTTTAATTTTCAAAAAATAACAAAAATCTTGAGTTTAAGTATTTACAGGTATCCAAATATTATACTGTTAAAATTTAATATTGATTGCAATTAAATGAGATGCCCCCAAATTTGTTGAATTTAACATGGGCTCTTATGGAGGTGCCTGGCCCTGTTAAATAATTAAAATCAGTTTTAAAATATATATCAGGAGGCGTAACTATGTATATACTATTTTTCTTTGTGAAATACATCAAATTATTAAATCAACACTGTGAAACGTGTCTAATAGAAAACAATATGAATTATTCTGAGAATTCGGGGTTTTTTTACATCAAGAACCGATTTTATAATAATATGAAACATTTTTTTTAAAAATGTATAGCAGAAAAATTAGATTTTAAATTTTATAAAGATTTTAACGTGATTGATATAATAGCAAATAATAGCTCAAAATAAAGAGTTATTCAATATTTCAAAAAATAAGTAAAAATTTATTATTAGGTCCCATTGATTTATATTTGTTAAATGGAAAATTCATTGCTTTTATTGCCTATTTTGAACAATTCCTTGATTTATTGCATATTTTTAAAAAATTCCTCCTTCCAGAATTATCCATACCATTCCAAATCCATAATATTTACAAACTGTTGTTTTCTTGTAATCCATATGTTCTATCTTCTTGGATAATCCGAATGGTTAATATAAATGAACAAAGAAAATAAATAAACTTTAAAAAATAACAGCCTAGCTTTTTAAAGAACTTTTTAAGGACCATTGCAAATTTAGTATTTCAAATGACCACTTAGACAAAAATAATAAAAAAAAAAAAATAATAATAATAATTCTGAGTTTTAAAATCTAACTCTTTTTACAGTAATTAGAGGGTATATGTTTAAAATCATTTCATAAAAGAAAAATTTCAAATTTCGCCAGTTGTTAATTTGTTAATTTAGATGTAATTAGTAAATTAGTACATTTTTCAAACAATGATATATCAAATTCTATTTACTTAGAAAGGCAATTTCACTTGGAAATCATTAAAAATATTATTATTCATATTTTGAAACTCAATTAAGTTTCTAACATAGAATAGCTTCATTTTTTAATTTATTTTGTGTGAAAACATGAAAAAAAAATCAATATTTTCAATGAATTTTAAGTTCTAAAAATCATAAAAATCATTAAAAAATCAATTTCTCAACTAATTATGTATAATTGAGTTTCAAAACATCTAACATTTTATGTAGATCACTATGATATCAAAAAGTATTATAATTGAACATTTTGTTGTTGAATTATCATTTTTTTTTTTTTTTTTTTTTTTCTAATAAAGCGTGGCATAATCAAAATACAGTTCGTCAGAAAACAGGTTGAAAGTTTTAGAAGCCTAGTACCTAACAGCGGTAGTACCTACCTATAATTAATTGTAATAATATTTATAGTTAAAAATATTAAGGATATTTTCAAAAGTTTAGTATTGTTTGAAAGCTAAAGAATCAGAGAATATTATGATATAATAACAACAAAAAAATCAATATTCTGATCTATTTTCGTGAATTGTAGGGTATACGTATGTAATGTATTTACCATTGGAACCTTCGATTTCGAATTTAGAATTATCTAGTAATTTACGGAGTTTGCGAGAAGGGCCTTGAGAATCGTCGAACGTCCCTAGGAAATCTATAAAAGCCCCATACTTCGGTTCGACCACACCTTTTGATACCATTTAAATCTTCACGCTAGCCAAACGTCTCCTTCGCCTCCCATCTCTCTGGTAATAAACTTTTGTTTATTTACCTCAGACATGATTTTACTTCTTAGGACTGTCTACACTACTTCACCGTTATACGTACACCTCTTAGAGACCCCTTGAAACACATATTAGATCTAAAACAATCTCATCTCTTGAAAAAGCAACAGCATTGGGTCACCACTGGAAGACTCGTCAAATACGACATCTGTTACTTAATGCATACAGCGACGCAGCACTATTCTCAATATTATCTTAAAAGGATTGAAAACGACGCCGTGTTTCTTGGAGAGGCGGGAAAATGAGTTAGGTCGCGTCCTCTTAAAGGAAAAGTTTTCTACGAAATGCTTTGTTTCTCGCCGCCGACGCTTCGAAGATGTTGTTAAAGCGATGAGGATTAAAAGAAGGGAAATCCTGTTTAGCGCTGATTTTATTCCATCCAGGCTGATCAGAAGCGCTTGAGTTGAATGGAGGCGGAAGGAATTGGATTATTAAATGCGTGACATTGCTGTATTCGGAGTAAGGTGTATGAAGAATGATTATGTCGTGAAATAGTCCGAAAGTTTATAGTATGTAATGAAATGCTAGTAGATTATGAATATAGTCAAACCTCGTTGATACGAAATCGTTTAACATGAAATCCAGTTTAACGCGAAGTGAAAGCAGTTCTCCGTACTTAAAATTTAACGTTAATTTATTCATTTTAAATGAATTTCGGTTAACGCGGACAATTTCGGTGGTCCCAATGATTTCACATTAATGGAGTTTGACTGATTTGCCGGAGCAAAAATCCACTTAGAATTAGTTGAATTTAATCTGATTTCCAAATATGTCATAACTTGCCAAATAATGAAAATTCTTTCTTAGTTGGTAACCTGCCGCTCATTAATTTTCAATTAAGAAGGTTGCAGACGATTTATCTTTCCTGGCGTCAAATACATTTTCATCTTTTAAAAATGAGCCAAGTTGGCAATAAAAATTAGACACCAGTGACGTAATATTTATAGCCAAGTTGACTCACTTTTAAAAGAATCAATTATCTGGTGTAGAGATCTGAAATCGTCTGCACCTTTCCTCCTTGAAAATTCAAGAGCGGTGACTTACCAAACGAAACAGAATACTTGTTATTTTTCAATAGTCCGAGAGGCGACTGCAATTTTTGGACCCCATTAAACATCATTCCGAATTTTTTATAGAAATCGGAGAAAAGTGAGTAGATTACGAATCCACTAGTCTGCCGTGGCAAAAATGGCCGAAACTGATCAAAAATCGACTTGGTATGAGTTGAACTGAAATCCGATTGCCAAATATGTCATAATTTGCCAAAAAGAGAACAAACTTTGTCTGGCAACCCACTGCATTTTGATTTTCAATGAGAAAAAGCGCAAACGATTTCTGATCTATGGCTCGGAAAACTTGTATCTTTTAAAAGTAAGACAAATTGGCGACATCAGTTACGTCATTAGTGACGTAATGTTTATTGCCAACTTGGCTAATTTTTAAAAGATGCAAGAAAGCCGTCGCCAGGTATCTGAATCATCTGCATCCTTCTTAATTGAAAATTAAAAAGTGAGTGTTACCAAATAAAAAGAAAATAATCATTATTTGGTAAGTTATGGCGCATTTGGCAATTGGATTTAGTTCAACTTATGAAAAATCTATTTTTGACCAGTTATGGCCATTTTTGCCACGGCAGACCAGTGGATTCGTAATCTACTCACTTTTCTCCTATTTCTATAAAAAATTCAGAATGATGTTCGATGGGGTCCAAAAATTGCAGTCGCCACTCAGTCTACAAGTTATGACATATTTAGCAATCGGATTTACTTAAACCAACTCTAAATCGATTTTCGCACAGTTTTGGTCAGTTTGGGCAACCATTTTATTCATATTAGCAGTTCTCTTCATTCTTAAAAAATTCAAAATGATGTTCGATGGAGTATCTAAACTTACAGTCGCTCTCAATCTATAACAACTTTCCTTTAACACTGAGGTTAAATTTAGATTTTTCCAGCCCTGGACTAATGTAAATTAAGTTGGTTCCCAAAATAAAATCCTTTTAGCACTTGCAGCAGTTTAAATGGAAGTTCTTCCTCTTACTGATGTTTGCAAAATTAAGGTATACCACTGTAAATCCAATTTCAAGACAAAATTCTTCGTTTTGATTTGAATTATCCTGAAAAAACTCAATTGAGAGGAATTGTCCCCCTTGCTCCATAAACATAATGCTTCATTTTGAGATCCACAATATTTGAAGCATAACTCAACAACATGTAAATTTGTTTACAAGATATATTACTAATAATAAAAACTCATTAAAGAAAATTTAAAGAAAATGACTAAGTGTTTTTTCTTTTTACAATTTTAAAAGTTTTTATAAGTAGCTTAAAAAAAAAAATATTAAAATCTGCACCAACTGCTTTAACCTTTAAACTTTTTAAAGAATTTATATTACTAATTCTATACCTGGTTAACAAATTCATATGTTTTAAAGCAATATTTATACAGATATTAGGATCTAGTAAATGTAGTTTTAGTCTATGATGGACAAGCGGACGATCCTCTTGGCGTTAATAAATGACGGGCAACATTGATCGCAATTTCTGGTAATTATTGTTATTGCAGTTTGAAATGATCGCAGCGCAAAGAATGTTTGATTTAATAACGAAAAAAGATCTGACTGTTCGTGCGTAAACTAGAATTTGTCTCCTATCTTATTCGGTTTGTTGGATCGGATATTTTTAGCTGTGCTAAGCATGTATTGCCCCGAAACACTGTAAATTCATCTGGACTTCTATATCAAGCTCAATTAGCCTTGTAATTGGGTTATGAATAGAAAGAATACTCGGTTTTATTACACTGCCTAAAATGAAGACGCACGCCAACAGCGAGTTTGGCGATAAATTAGACTATTCTATTTGGATACGTGAAACGGATATCAAGGTTAAAGACTTTCGTTTTTCAACCTTTTAAGTCTTTATTGGATTTGGTGCTTACATATCATCTCGTCGACCGTAACTGGGACTAAAAAATTCACCAATAAAGCGGTCGGTCATTCGAGAAAGATATCCGGTGTGCCAAGCAGTTGAGACATTCCACGGAAGGCCCGACACGAAAGGTTTCAGTTAAACCGGACCTACGAGAAGCATGGCTGTTCGAATATTTTCAGCCAACAAAAAGTTCCCCAACATTCGACGAAATAATACGTAAATACTTCGAGTTAATGAATGCCTTTAAAATCATTACCCCAGAGATTCTAATCAAAATCACTTAAACCTTGTTGTTGTTGTTATTGTTTGTGGAACAAAACACATACCAGAATCTTTTCTGGTCATTTCCATGAAAATCCAAACACCTTACTGTTAATTATTTTTAGACTAATATATATATATATATATATATATATTTATTTAATTTTTTTTTTTTTTTTTTTTTTTAAGATTAACACTGTCGTAATCCATTTTTCTTTTACAATAACACCATTCGGCCAGTGGTCAAGAAAGTTAGTGCAGCCTTAACAATGCCCCACCCTCCCTTCTCACTTCCCACATTCATTTATGAATGGAATTTCTATATTCTTAATTACTCAAACTCAAAGTTTCCTTTCAATATTTGCAAAATGATAAAGAAAAAAAAAACTTATTATAACTTATTTATAACGGAGCTCCATGTTATAAAATGGTTCCATTGTTATAAGTTTTAGTATTAACCCAAGAAATGCCAAGAAAACACATGTGTAAACTTATCACGGAAGCTTTTTCAGTTTGGTGACGAAAATTCTAAGAAATGATCCTTTCTCTCCCACCCACATATGCCGATTCACGAACTCACAAGCCAACCAGTTAATCAAATTTACAAGTACAGTACAAGTCTTAAAATTAGCAACGGGCTGCATTTCGTCAAAACAACATATCTATTTAGCGAGGAGGGAGATTCCATACAAGCAGCTGTTACCATGGCAACAGTGTAGCTTATTTGGAATTTCAACTTTGTGGCTGTACTTCGCTCGACGATCGTTAGATTTAGTTGATTTGAGCAAAGTTTTTTCCTCAATAGTGCATTGCGCATAAGTGAAACTGAGGAGAAGAGAAAAAACGATCTCTGATGAGCTATGTTCAAGCAAAGAGAACTCTGTGTTGAAGGCATTCGTTTTTCATCTTTTTACGCCATTGAAGCATTTTTACGGAAATTTCGAAGTTTGGGATGTTTAGAACACCTTAAGAGGCATTACCACAGCGATTTTTATCGAAATCGTTCGAGCCGTTTTTTAGCAATCACTGAAAAACATAATTTTTTCAATGGCAGCTACATTATGCGCATGCGTGATTTTGACAAAAACCTTAATGGTAGGTCTCATGATCACCATTAACCCTCACACCAAATTTGAACATCATAAGTCCATTTGTTCGGGAGTTACGCTGACCACGTAAACACAGACACACGGACATATTTTCTAGATAACTTTTTTGAAATCAGGATGTTCCAAAACATGCAGAAATGCAACAAAAAAAAAATCGAAATTTTTGTTGAGCGAATCTTATACTTTCATTGCCCTATACATACATATGGGTAAGTGAAAGTAAAAATTATTCAAATAAATAATCAAAGTTGACTAACAATTAGTAAATTTTTATTTTAAGGGGGTCCAGTACCGAAATTTCTTCAAAAATCCCAAATTTTTTTTTTCTGATTTTAAAAAATAGTTCATACATTCCTGAAGAGAATGATGTTTTTATTTTATTCCTCCAGTGATTAGAACGCCACAAAATTACATGTGATTTAAACATCATTAATGGGCGTAACACATTGAAGCGTCTGCTTGAAGTGCGTTTTTCGAGCACTAGTGTTTTTCACAGATGTTGCATATTCAAATCGATATATCTCCAGAACCATTAACAATTGGCTATTCAAATTTTTGGAACATTTAATTTATATAGTTTTAAATATTTTGTCTTCACAGAATTTTATTTTTTTAGTTCTGTTTTAAAATATAACATTTAGCATAAAAGATAACATAAAAAAAAAGCAAAAATTTCAATATTTTAACTTTGAGAATTTTTTTCATTTTTTTAAATTCACCTATCAAAATTCTGTGAATACAAAATTTTCTTTATATAATTATGTATTACAGAAAGCTTTCACTTTGAAAAAAAATTTATTTTTTCTCGACTTATATCAAAATACGCAAACATCAATTATTATGGATTTTTCTTGGTTTTTAAATTTTTTTTAAATAACTAAACACAAAATTTCAAAAAAAAATTTCTCAAAGATATATAAATAGTATCTCATACATAAAATAAATTTTTGACATAAAATTGTACATAAATAAAAAAAAAATTATTTTCGGTACCGGACCCCCTTAAAGTAATAAATTAGATACAGCCCGGCGGTACTTGCTATACTCCACGAGGGTGCACTGTACAAAAAAAAAATATCAGATAACAACAACAATAACAGGAAGAGCGTCAAAAAAGAAAAAGCAGGCATTCCCTTTTTGCAACAGGCCAGCCCCACTGTCGTCACTCCTTTGGATGAGATCCAGGGAAGATACGATTGCGTTCCACTTCCTCTCGCTATGGTGACATGTCGCACCGTTTAGCACAACACTTCAAGACTGGGTCTTTGCATCAAAAATACCACTTTTGTGATTTGTCTCACTGCTAAAACACGGTACTTAGGATTAAATACAGCGTTCTTATTTTCAAGTAAATTGTGTACTGATCATTGTCCTATTAAAACGTTTCGATTTTAAGGGAGCATCATAAGTTCATTTTTAAATTAAGTGTTTCAAAAATATTAATTCGGGGTTTTTGAACCGTGTACCCTCCGACCCCTAGCTTACCGTGTTACTGACTACACAACTCTCTATCCCTCGAAATTCATTAGAGTTTTATTTTTCAAATTCAAAGCGAAAATCGTCTTGAAGGCGTTTAATCCTAAGTATGCATCTGCGGAAGAAAAAAAAAAAAGAGTGCGACAAATTCAAAGAGATAAACATCTATTTACTAACAATATTTTAGGTTGGTTAGTTTGGATGCTTAACCTATTTGTGTGCACAATAACAGCTAATTGTACCAGGATCTACAGCTTAATGTGGATTCCCAACCACAAAGAACATCCTGTATCTAAACCCCGATTCGAAACCGGCACCTTTAGCTTTTGTTTTAATGCTAATATTTTGCTCTTTTTACTAACGTTTGCTGACTAAAAGTGAAATGGAATAATAAAAAAAAAATACAAATTGCATTGTTAAATACGTTACCAATTTTACACCAAAAAAAACCACATATAAGTCCTATCCACCTAGTATATGACTTTAAAAAAATTTCAAATGAATAAATGTTAGGATTTAAAAAAAAAAACGTACTCTTACTCATGTTTGCTTTAGAATTTTGGAAATACGTATTTATACATATGTTTGAGGTATACATATACAATTGAGATAATTTTCCTTAATTTTTATGTTATAATTTCAAAACTTTTTGGCTGTAAATCAGAATTAAAAATGATGCATTTTTATATATAAACTTTTTTTCCGTTAATGTGTTAATTAACTAATTGCAAATAAAATGACTAATTAGGACATTATTGGAACGGACATAAATAAAACTGTAATTAACTTAGAGGTATTATTTCATTGCAAATAAAAGATATTATATTGACGCATGTTTCCATAAAGAATTGTGAATTTGGCTTCAATATTTATTTAATTACAAGTTTTTAAATGAAAAGTTAGAAAAAATACAAAGTTTTCATCAAAAAAGTAAAATTAAAATATATATAAAAAAAAAAAAAATTTATAACAATATATATTAAATTCTAGAAGGAAACACATTCGCAACTATTGTCTACAAAACAAAATTAGAATTTTGTAAATCTTACCATTTATAATGAAATTATGACCGTTGCCGTAAAGTCAAATAACACCAATATGTCATTCTTCAAAAAACGCGTTTAAAGTTTATTACACTAATTAATGTGATACAAAACAGGTTCACAAAACCCACTGTAATTTAAAAAGTAATTTGAGTCTCAAAAAGAAAATGGTATCATTTTAAAGGTAATGAATTCGGGAATATTTTAAAACAAAAAAGCAAAAACGCAGAATTGAGTCAAATTTTGCAATTCCTAATGTATATGTATACCTTAACAGCAAACTTTTATTGGTTTCATAGCATTTTTCTTTGAGCAAGAGCCTCACTGCGACTTTATTGGGTGACTTAATTCCCATAAAAACAGAGTTTCTTTAAAAAAACCTTTATATGCATTGTCAACTTTTAGATTCATTAACACAGCGTCGATATCAAAAACATTTCTGTCAGTAAAATGTGCGACAAACTACGTTTCAAAATTTATTTTTAAAAATGAACGTGAATCTTGCATCCAAATATCATTTATTTATTCCAATTAAAGTAATTTTATTATTTATTAAAAAAAATTTTTAGCTACAGGAAAGAGTTTAAACAATGATCGGTTCAATGATATTTTAACGCGATTGGATGACGGCAATTGGTTTATTAGTATTCCATAAAAGCGACCTTTTAGTGACAGTGATATCCCCCAAAATTTAATAGAATGCATTGTCATCGACTTCGAACCTATCTGCCAAGTTTCAGCCCGATTAGATGACGGCAAGAGGGTTAATTAGGCCTTCGCAGATTCAGCCATCATCGACAAACATTCAAAATCGAAGTTAATAAAAAGGATTTAAAAATACGACTCAAAATTCCAATAAGAGTATGCCTTTCCGTGGTATCTTTTAAATAGAAATTGCTTCTCGAATGAGAGGAAACCCCGACAACTCCCATCAGACAGCCCGAAAACCACATGAAACTATCTATTACAACCTCAATCGCGTCTAGTCATTTTTAAAATCAGAGAACACACAACTTTTAAAGCGGGACTCTCAGACATCTTTCGCATACTATACTAAACTTCAACTTAACTATACTAAACTTCAACTTAACTAGACATCACTTAGACGGTAGATCGTGACAGTGCTCATAGGTATTTAATCCATTTTGGCGGCGTGAAAGCATAATGTTCGCCAAACCACAACCCTATAGAGAACAAAAGGCTATAAGGTTTGGCGAGAATTATGTCTTCACTCCGCCAAAATGGATTAAATACCTATGAGCACTGTCACGATCTACCGTCTAAGTGATGTCTAGTTAAGTTGAAGTTTAGTATAGACATCACTTAGACGATAGATCGTCATAGTGCTCATAGGTATTTAATCCATTTTGGCGGAGTGAAGACATAATTCTCGCCAAACCTTATAGCCTTTTGTTCTCTATAGGGTTGTGGTTTGGCGAACATTATGCTTTCACGCTGCCAAAATGGATTAAATACCTATGAGCACTATGACGATCTACCGTCTAAGTGATGTCTAGTTAAGTTGAAGTTTAGTATAGGCATGGTTACGACAAAAGGAAATTTGGAACTGATCAATAAAAAATTGATTAAATCCAGATAAATCGATTTTCGAAAACTGCGAAACCCTACTGCAAGCCACATTTGCACAGTTTTCGGCATATTCGTATGAGGGTGATATGGAAGTTATAAAAGTCGTTCCAAATGAATTCTGTTCCCCCATCAATCTCAGTACCGGTGAGGGATAGGGGATGGGGGGGGGGGGGCTACACATCCATCTGCGTCTATATCCTCTGGTAATGTGTGTCCACAAGACTCTTTCAAATTGATTTTTATTGAACTGAAAGCTTTCTTAAACCATTTCTGCTGACGGTAAGGGAAGATTTTTCACTCGTTTCCATCACAACCAGGAGTAAAAAATCTTTTTTTATTATTGTTTCCGAACTATTTTTGAGATGGTGGGGCTTTTAAGATGTCTTGAATTCCGGATGAATCGTGATATTTTACGATATGTTTTGCAAGATACTGACATAGAAATCGTTGATGCTTTTTTTAAGTTTTTTTATTTTTTTTATTTGAAAATTAATTTTTTGTATTAAACGTTTTCTATCATTCTAGTGAGATGATTTTGACTTTTTTCACTGATCACCTGGCAGTAAAATTATTTTTAGTTTATTCAAAAGAAGAAGGTCTTATACAACAAGTGATTATAATTAAAGATCGTCTTTCAAAAAACTAAATAAGAAAACACTTGTCAGAATTTCCCAAAATTTGACTTGTATATGGCAAAGCTATTATAAGTCATTTGTATATTATACATAATAAATAGATATTATTGTAGTAACTGGTTATTATATATAATAAATGGTTATTATAATGACTAGTTATTATACATAATAATAGTATACACAATAACCTGATTATTACACATAATAAATGGTTATTATAATAACTGGTTATTATACATAATAAATGGTTATTATAATAACTGGTTATTATACATAATAAATGTTTATTATAATAACTGGTTATTATAATAGCTGGTTATTATACAAAATAATAATAATATACACAATAACCTGATTATTATACATAATAAATGGTTATTATAATAACTAGTTATTATACATAATAATAATAATATACACAATAACCTGATTATTATACATAATAAATGGTTATTATAATAACTAGTTATTATACATAATAAATGGTTATTATATTAGGCTGGTTATTATACAAAATAATATTAATATACACAGTAACCTTATTATTATACATAATAAATGGTTATTATAATAACTAGTTATAATACATAAAAAATGGTTATTATAATAGCTGGTTATAATACATAAAAAATGGTTATTATAATAGCTGGTTATTATACAAAATAATAATAATATACACAATAACCTGATTATTATACATAATAAACGGTTGTTATACATAATAAATGGTTATTATACATAATAAATGGTTATTATAATAACTGGTTATTATACATAATAATCATTTATTATGAATAATATCCAAATTAATCAGATTAGCTGTAACCTATGAGGCGTTGTGGATACGAAGGGTACACTCAATATCAGACAAAAAAATTTACGACAACCGAATCTATACACTTCACAGGTTCTAAAGCTATATTTTTCATGTTAAGTTCGCTCTTCTTTCTCTCGCAAAATACGCCTAGAATGATACCAAACATGGGGAAATCAATACATGGTAAACTTTTCAAACACGTTTTCCTCACAACCACCTTTTGTTGAGTTCGCCCCTTCGTATTCGCAATACCTCATATATACTCGAAGGAGGGAGAAACTATATGACTTAAAAAAGGAATTTTTTTTTTCTGATGCCTTACCGCTTTCCCCTTTAAACTACTTCGATTTATTATTATTATTATTATTATGCCGTACCATTGCTTTTTGGTTGGTTGTATTCAGATTATCTGGCGCCGTCAGCAACACGAGGGCTATAATGCGCCGAAACATTCGTCATTAAACAAGCCAACATACATTTACAAACACCCATGCCTCGCAGCCGCAACCTCGCGGTCTAGAAGCTAGTACGCTAACCACTATACCGTTTGGTCGGCACCATTGGTTTTTGAAAACTATAATTTGGTGTGAGAAAAAATGCCATGTTTTTGAAAGCATGCTTTGCGAAAGTTGGACTTTTATTATTAACACCCTGTATTTGCAACTTCCACACTCCTGACAGTATATTTCTATTCGAACAAGGGAAAATAATACTATTCGCTGATTGGCTGGCTGTTTCATATCAGGTTCATATCTGGACCATATCTAATTCCATATATGTTCTATATGTGAATCATATCTAAAAGTGGGCAAATTTCTGATATGATGCATATATGGAATTAGTTATGGACTGATATGATTTTTTATATGTGGCCAGATATGATTTTTTTCGTAAGAGCACCACCGCAAGTGTATTTTTGTTGTATTTTTTTTTTTTTTTTTTTTTAACCTGATACTTAAGAAAAAAAGCAAAGGGGAAAAAAAAACCATGCTAACTGATGGCTTGTTTTTCGGAAGGTATGCGAAGTTTAGTTTATAAATGAGGTAGAATGCGCTTCTTCAAATACTGTGGTTAGAGCAATGTTCGAAATGATGAAGAATGCATGCATGTTTATATAATTTTTCTTAAACCGAAAATGTTATTTTAAAAATGGCTCATGCATAATAATGAGAAGATTTAGTTACTGAAATAAGTATTATTGCATATTATTGTTAGCAGTATTTCAGTAAAATTCTCTTCCAAAAGCATTCAATTCTCCATTTGTAGATGGCAGCACTAGAGAACGCAAGCAGCCAATCAGCGCGCGGCATTACTTTCCCTTGTCTGAATGCATGTAAAGGTAGGAAATATGCCTCCTGATATCAACAACAACTTTGAGTTGATTCTGAACATATATAGCAATTGCGCATTAACTAAAATCCGTAGGTGGTTAGAATAACTCCGAAATAGTAAAAGCAAATAGCAGAAAATAGGACAATGGGTCGTGATATGTAATTAATCACCAATGTTCATTTTCAGTATTTCCTATAATATATAATAGATTGCGAGGCCCAAAAATAATTCATACAAGTCTCTCATTTGGATATCACACATTATACTAAACTCCAACTTAACTTGACATCACTAGACGATAGATCTTCACCGTGCTCATAGGCAGTTATTCCATTTTAGCGGAGTGTAGACATAATTCTCGCCAAACCTTATAGCCTTTTGTTCTCTACAGGGTTGTGGTTTGGCTTCACGCCGCCAAAATGGATTAAATACCTATGAGCACTGTAACGATCTACCGTTTAGTGATGTCAGGTTAAGTTGAAGTTTAGTATAGTTCATTCACAGTTAGACCATAACCAGCACACTTTTCTGAAAATTCAGAATGTTTAATATAATAGTTTAAAGTCAAAAGTTAGGATGGCATGGAAAAGTTTTGAAAAGATAAGGAAAGTTTTATGATATGAGCAGGGAAAGATCGCCTTATATAGTAATTGTTTAAAAGAAAATATAATCTTCTAAAAATATTAACTTTGAAATAGACTAATATTGGTTTTCAGAAAAAGTTGTTTTTTGAACATTTAAATTAACTTCGATTTTGTATGTTCATTTGTAAAGGGCAAATCTTTCGAAAGCGAATTAACTTACTTGCATTCATTCAAACGAGCTGAAACTTGGCAGATTGACTAGTTATCGATGACAATGCATTCTTATGAAGTTTTAGGGACTGTCACTAAAAGATCGCTTTTACCCACGTTTTGAACCGCTTCTGAGGACTAAATAACATTTTTACGATCATTCAATCAAACTGAAACTTGACAGATGGAATCTGCCTCCAATAAAATTTTGCGAACGTCACTAAAAGACGCTTTTACATGCATTTCAATTGCCCCTTAGAAAGATTTTATCCAGTTCCCGTCATCCAATCGAGTTGAAACTTGACAGATAGACATATGGCATTGCATTCTATCAAGTTTTGGATGCTCTTACTTAAAAGCCGCTTTTACACATGTTTCTGTTATAGTTTGCAATTGCACAAAAAAAAGTTGTAATTGCACTTAATTATTTTTGGGTAAATTATCTTTTTAATTTAAACAACATATTGTGGTCAAATTCCAATGATTAGTTTTGTGTGATTTTGTTGTTTACACAATAATAAAATGTCTCTATACGATCACGAATAAATATGTTTATCCCATTTTTTCCAAGACGAGCATCTAAATAATAAACTAACAATGTTAATGATCAGTATAAACCACATGTAACTATTGCTCCCGACAATCTCCAACCAACCAACTAAATTAGAGGTCGGAAGTATCGATCAAAATAAATATCGATACTATATCGTTGCATAGGAAAAAATATCGATTTATCGATACATGATTTTTTTTTATTTGATTTTCAATTTTGCCAGAAACAAAGTTTTTCGGGGCAAATTTCTACTTTTCATGATTGCTTTTTTGTAAAGTTACTACTTTTTCAATTGAAATGGATCTATTACAAAAAAAAGTTATATTTTCGCTAAATTGGTGCAGTGATTTTAAGAAAAAATTTCAATAGCTTTTAAGTGTATGGCAAAATATTGAATATTGGTGACATTTAACCGTCTCTAAGCCAAGTTCAAACTTTAGTTTTGAAGTTTTAGAAAAGGGAATAAATAAATTCGAAAAAACACACGGAACTACAAAACGATCATCAAAAAACTAAAAATGTTTGAAAATATCGATATATCGGGGACTTTTATCAATATTTTTAATATCGATATTTTTTTAGAGAGATCGATAAAAATATCGTCGTATCGATATATCGCTTACCTCTAAACTAAATCCATTCCATCGAAGTTCTTAAATAATTTTTCACAACATCCTGATTCAAATCATACCTTCTCATCACCCGACAATATTTGTCGAAAGTACTTGCAACGATTACATCTAGTTAATAATAATATAAGATAAAACTAGGGGTGTGGAACATCGCACAACTTTCTATTACAGTATAATACTGACGTGGATTTGTGTCATCTACCGTATTTATATTTTCATCATTCATTTAGTAAAAATGGACAGTTTGGCAAAAAAAATTGCGATAATTCTTGTATGGGACATTTAAAAAAAAAGAAAAAAGAACACCTTTTCCAAAAAGATGATATTGGTGATATACTTTTCTATAATTCTTATATTATCCTTTCTTGTAAGTGAAACTGTGCAGAGAAGAAAAAACGATCGTTGATGAGGTATGCTGTAGGAAAGAGAACTCTGTGTTACAGGCATTCGTTTTTAAACTTTTTTACGCCATTGAAACATTTTTACTTGAATTTCGGAGGTGGCAATGTTTAGAACACTTTAAGAGGCATTGCCACAGCGAATTTTATTAAAATTGTTTGAGGCGTTTTTTAGCAATTACTAAAAAACATGATTTTTTCAATGGCATTTACTTTATGTGAATGGCGATTTTAAGGAAAACCTTAATGGTAGGCCGTCATGACCACCAACAACCCGCACACTAAATTTGAACATCGTAGGTCAATTTGTTCGGGAGTTATGCTGACCAAAGACAAACATTTTTTTATAGATCACTTTTTTAAAATCATGATATTTCCGAAAAATCATTATTTTATTTTTTTTTTTTTTTTTTTTGACCGAATGCTATACTTTCATTACCCTAAGTATACATACGGGTAATTGAAAGTAAAAACGTCTATACAGGACTTTTTCACTACCTTATTTGAAATTCGCCGTTTCATAATCTGTCTCTTACAATTGCCAAAACAGGGTGGCCACAAAATTCAGGAAAAAAAGTTCCCTGATTTCCCCGACAGATTTCTTAAAAATTCCCTGATTTTAGAGCAAACTTTTTTTCAAATTTCTCCAATTTTCTTAGATTTTCCAGTTGTCTAGTCACCCTGATCAAAGAGATAATATGCAGTTTTTTAAAAAATAGTTTTGCTGGTAATGAAAAGTTTAAATCATTCCGTAACATTAAACTTCTAATGGCTTACCATTACAAATCTCCATGTAAATAGCGCCAAAATATGGATGAACGTGCCTTAAACGACACAAAATTTCACTGATTTTCATGAAATTTTAAAAAGTTCCCTGACATTTCCCTGATTTTTTCCAGAATCAGAAAGCTCCCTGACATTTCCCTGATTTCCAAGTTTTCCCGGTTCTGTGGCCACTCTGCAAAATATTAAAATGGGTTTTTTCAGTATTCGAGTTATACAAAACTCCGAAAATGGACCTACATTTTACCTAGATCTCGTATTATCCGCATTATCTTATAAATATCAGTTAATTTGAAATGTTCTGTGTTTAAATTCAATTTGGGAAGGAGTAATATTTCCATGCAAATGGACAAACATCAATTTCGCATCGGACTAATTTTATTGGATATTTATGGTAATATGTAGCAATGAAACACTATAGTAACATTTGGAAGACAAAAATATCCATATTTTTACATATTTTATATTAACTTCGATTTTGTGTGTATATCGATGGTGGGTAAATTTGCGGAGGCCTAATTGCCCCCTTTGCTGTCCTCCAATCGGTCTGAAACTTGGCAGTTAGACTTGCTTTGAATGACAATATATTCAATCAAGTTTTTTTTTGGAGGGGGAGGGGGGATTTTGTAAATAGTTCGGAATGGGTGTTTTCGTAGTAGTGGTCAAACACTACAAAAAATCGATCTGAAATCAATAAGTAGCTGGCAATGCATATAAAGGACTTATATTAAAAACTTGTTTTTAAGAGTTATATTTTTTCGAATTTTTGCTAAAAACATTTTAGAACTGAAAATGCGTGTTAATTTCATTAAAGAGAAATATCGCATATATATGAATGATATGTAATTTAGTAGAGCCTATTTTAAGAATGCACTCAATGGCTGTTTAATGCATCTGGCCTCTTTTGTCATACTACTTGGTAGAACTTTCATAGGCTTTCTTCCTATCTTGACGAAAATGCGAGGTAGTTCACGTTTAAAATATCAGTAATAAAATAACGTCTTGCCATTAAGATCCATTTAAAAATTGAAAGTATTAGACTGAGAGGCGGCTGCAATTTTTGAACCCCATCGAACATCATTCTGAATTTTTTATAAAAATTAGAGAAAAGTGAGTAGACTACGAATCCACTGGTCTGCCGTGGCAAAAATGGCCGAAACTGGTCAAAAATTTGGCTTTTAATAAGTTGAACTAAATCCAATTGCCAAATGCATCATAACTTGCCAAATAATGAGCACTTTTTTTTATTTGGTAACGCTCATTCTTTAATTTTCAATTAAGAAGGTTGCAGACGATTCAGATATCTGGCGACGGTCTACTTGCATCTATTAAAAGGGAGCCAAGTTGGCAAAAAATATTACGTCACTTATGACGTAACTGATGTCGCCAATTTGCCTTACTTTTAAAAGATATAAGTTTTCCGAGCCAAAGATCAGAAATCGTTTGCTCTTTTTCTCATTGAAAATCAAAATGAAGTGGGTTGCCGGACGAATAAGTTTGTTCTCTTTTTGGCAAGTTATGACATATTTGGCAATAGGATTTTAGTTCAACTCATTCCAAGTCTATTATTGATCAGTTTCGGCCATTTTTGACACGGCAGACCAGTGGATTCCTAATCTACTCACTTTTCTCCAATTTCTATAAAAAATTCAGAATGATGTTCGATGGGGTCCAAAAATTGCAGTCGCCTCTCGGACTACATTGAAAAAAGAACATTTTTGAACTTACCCTTGACAAATAACAACACGGACATCCTTGGGAAGGAGGTGGTTTCGGAGGCGGCTCTACTTTTGCAGCTGCTTCAGCTGCAGCCGCAGCAGCTGCCTGCTTTTTCTTTCTTTTCCGAATACGACCAGGAATGTATTTGTAACTGGAAAAACGACGCCGAGATGTTCGAACGATTGACACCCAGTCGATCATAGTGTTGCCAACGTTCACTCACAAAAAAAACTTGCAGACGATCCAAAGAGACTTTTTCGTTAAATAAATTTCACACATCGTTTTGTTTCCAAATAAATCTCAATTGTAAATGTTCTCTGGAATAGATTTATTTCTTGAATACACTATGCAGCTGAATGCGAACGAATATTTATAGGATATATTTAATATTCATAATAATTTATCAAATAAATATTTATTGACAGTGTATTCTTTTAGACTTTATGTCTAGACATGCAAATATATTGTTGTTCTAGAATTAAATAGTTACTTTACCATTTTCTGTATACCACAAATTTACAAATATTATTTGAAGCTTCCAACCAATGAGTGTTCGGAATTCATAATTTAAAACGGGAAAGATGTCACAAAGAAGCTCAGAATTTCATTTCTGCATTCGAAGAGATTTTTTTTACTCAATATAAATAATCTCAACACATCTACTTATATGAATAGGAATGAAAGTTCTAATCTTTGAATCTCAACCGTAGCTAACACTTCTGTCAGTATTCATCAATATTAAATTAAGAGTCTTGAATAGAATTTCAAAGGGAAAATTTTTATTTACTTCTAATTTATTTCGCTTTCGCCGTAATCATCACTAATTCAACGTAATTGACACTAAATATTCTGCAAATGGAAACTTAATATTTTGAAAAAAATTACTACAAAGTCATTTCTGTATGTTTTTAATAGCTGAAGTTTATATCTTGCTTTAAATATAACTGCTTTTACACTTTTCTTTATTCAAGTGATAGAAACAGAAAACTATTATTTTCTTATTAGTTATAGACTCGCATACTACAACTACGAGAAGTTTAGAAACACTAAATATTTACTTTTTAATTTAGAGCATAGGTATCAATCCTATCAATATATCCTATTATGATCTAAATTCTTTCGCAAGGTTACCACGTTCTAGCAGAGGAGAAAAGAAAGTTCTACTTTTGAAAAATATTATCTTCTATCAATTCTAATGTATGCGAGTACCACACTCTAAACATGCGCTGTCTTCTTTAAATGCAAAATACAAGGCACTGTATTGTATTTTTTACTTAAGCAAGATGTAGACTAAGAAGTTTATGTATTTAATTGCAAAAGATATACAAATAGTACTGTATTTTTAAACGAAGAGAAAGGGAATGGTACAGATAATTTTCTTTACAATTATATTTTATGGACAAGATAGGTTAGTTAAAATTAAAATAAAATCGTAAGGAAAAAATTGTCTAATGAGCTATTTTATTTTTGGGTATCCAGATTACTTTAACACTCACAAACTAATTCTATTTTCCAAGCGTTATTAAAATAAATTAAAGAATTATACTTATGATGGCCTCATTTTCTTAAAACAAAAAAAAGTTGACAAAAACAATGTCGAATGTCAAGGAACATCACTGACACTTTTCCGTTCTTTCGTGTGTATCTACGCTACACTCTTTCACTGATAGATATCAGACAAATTTTTACACTCACGCAAAATAAAACTTATTCCAGTTTCCTGATCAATTTTAGTACACACTTTGAAGGATGTTTTATAAAATAAGAGATCATCTCTAATTCAAAACGATAATTCCAAAACAATATTAACAAATAAATTTAATTATTTATAATATATCCTTTTTCACACAGAGAGAACTCCACAACAGTTTATAAGACACAAGACCGTCTAACGAGAACACGATGCAATTCTAAATTTTCTTATCCGCAGACGATAATCAAAACAAGCCAATTCCAGTCATTCGAAAACTTTTCGTTTCTTTTCCAGAACATTCCAACTCCACCAGTACTTATCTACTAACAGTCTAATACAGTACTTATCTTTCAGAACACTTCCTAAAATCCGTGTCGCCCACTTTTGCAAACGATAATCCAGAAAAAAAGTTCAATCGTGGACATTCGTCCCGAATCTGTGATCATTTCCGTGGCGGGAACACGACCCTCCTCTCTCTCCGTGAACACCCCATCGTCTGTTCTCGTCGGGAGCATCTCTTCTCGGAGCGATGGTGGCAACACACTTGTTGTAGTCGATGGAAAGGCGCCAGAAATTCCGCGACGGTCCCTCCCCTCGTTCCTCTCTTACTCCCGACAGAGCGCGGGAATTCCAATTCTCCGAATATTTGACTTCAGTAACTAAACTTTTCTGGAAAATTAACATCCACACTGCATTGTAGTGAGAAGCTTATCTGCCCCTCCCATTGAATTTAATATTCACCGATAAAACTACAAATGCTTCAGACGCAAATCATGCGATATATCAAATAAAAGATCTCATTGGGTAGAAAATTGCCAAAAGACTGAGAAGTGGAAAATTCCCACCTTGACTCTAAATTGAGCTATCGGAATCAACTGAGATGTATTGAGTTAAAAATGTTCTCAAATTTTATCGCCATTCTCGGAAACTTGGCGACAGTTTTCTTTTATACAAATAGCGCCATATTGGCGAGAATTTTGCTGACAGATGTCGTCAATATGGGTAAATATTTCTACCACTGCAGTTTAGTAAAACAAAACAATATATTCTATGATAGTGATTTCCTAGTACATCCAAAAGAGTTTTTTATTGCAACGATTAAATATCCATGACACTTATGCATGGTTAAGTCTCTTCCGATATGTTAGCTGTCACCTTTATTGAATACTAGCTGTATGGCCCCGCTTTGCTGGAGACCCGCTGAAAGACATAGGAGTTTAAAGTGGAACAGATGTAGTAACGGGAATTTGGCGATATTATTCATTTAACGATCAGAAGAATCGTAAAAATCAAAAACACTGTAATCAAAAAAAAAAACTAAAACATAAATAATAATAAAATTAAGTTAAAATATAAATATTTAGGGTATTCTTCCTGTTGGTGGGAAGAATAAAATAAGATCCAGTCTTGATAAGCCAACGTTTATTTAACGTCAAATAAAAAGAACCACACACATTGGAACATATCACCAAGAATATATATACGCACACAAGTAGAAAAGAAATTTGCATAGACAGTTATAGTGAATGCAGTTAACAGTTAAATATTCCTAGGCCGACAACCAATTTAAAATTACCATCATATGGCCCCATCGGTCAAGGAATATGGCAGCTATACATAATAAGTATTACAATGCACAAATTTCATTTGTTACCAATTCAAATTTAGTTTTTAACAAAGGTTTCGTTAAGAAATCAGCTAAATTATTCTGAGATTTAACAAATTTTAAATTAAATACTTGATCATTTAACATATAGGTACAATTAACCCACTTTAATTTTACAAAACCAATATCTTCTAACAACTTATTTAGTGTATTATTCCGATACCTACTAGACTCATGTAATCCATAAATACTTTTATGTAGTAAACACACTTTATTTTCAGCTCCTTTTGCTACATGACCAACTGGTTGTTCCATATAAACCTCCTTGTCTAAACGTCCATACAAATAAGCAGCTTTAACATCCAGTTGAGCATGTCTCCAACTCAACATTGAAACTAACAATACAAAAAGAAATTTGATTATTGAAAAATTTACAATGGGTGAAAAGACATCACTGTAGTCTATTCCCCTAGTTTGAGAATAACCTTTTGCTACTAATCTAGCTTTAAACTTTTTAATATTGTTCTTTTCGTCCCTTTTAGTCGAAAATATCCACCTGCTGCCTATAATTCTAGCGTTTGGTGGTGGATCAACCAAATCCCAAACTTCCCTTTCACGCATAGTCTGCAATTCATCTGTCATTGCCCTGTCCCAATGTGCTTTATTAGGCGAATTTTGCGTGTCTTGAAAAGTTTGTGGCGATTCAATCATACAGTTCTTGCTGAAAAATCACTCAAATGATTATCTATAAATTTTGAGTCATTTTCAAATACCAAATTAGATTCTTTATTATCAACTTCAGTCGTTGTTTTAAAATCAAACTTTTCAGGATTAAACAAAATATTGTTTAGTTTACAATATTTTTCTGCATCATTTAAAGATCGTAATCTTTCATTACTTCCAGGCGGATAGTAATAAACATCGATTCTATCACTATTATTTCTCGGCCTTTCAACTATTCCAATTACTAACATCTAGAGGTAACATTTTGGTCTTAACCGGTAAATCGTTAGTAACATCAGATACAATCTTGATGGGTTGAGTGTTAGTAGTTTCAATAACATCAAGATCAGAATCACAATTGTCCAACAAAAAATGCACATTACTACATACATTTGTACTTCCGAATAAACTAGATACCCCTTTTCTGTTTTCATCTATATATACATGAATTGTTTCCTCCACAGTACGTTTCTTTGGAATATAAATTCTATAGCCCTTGCGTTTAGTAGCATAACCAACTAGAATTCCCATTAGGGCTTTAGGTTGCAATTTGTTTCTTTTAGTACTAGGAATATGAACATATGCCAAAGAACCAAAAACTTTCAGATGCTTAACTGAAGGTTTATACCCTTTCCAAATTTCTATTGAAGTTTTACCCTCGGTTAATTTATGGGTACACCGATTTCTGACATACACAAAGGTCTTAAGAGCTTCTGCCCAAAAACTAGGTTTAAGACCGCTATCTTGTAACATGGCTCTGACGGCATCTAAAGCAGTATGGTTAAATTTCTCGGCAATACCATTCATTTCCGGGGAATAAATTGATGTACGCTCAATTTTAATGCCTAAATCATTAAGAAATTTTTCGAATTCTGAACTCCAGAACTCCAGCCCGTTATCAGTTCTTACTGCTTTAACTTTCTTACCTAATTCTCGCTCTACTCGCGTTAGATACGATTTAAAACAACTAAATACATCATTTTTATTTCGAATCACAAAGACATCAATTTTACGTGAATAATCATCAACTAGGGTTAAAGAGTACTTATTTCCACCTATTGATTTAACTGGAGCTGGTCCCCATATATCCATGTGAACCCTTTCTAATACATTTTTAGTATTACGTCTATATACATAATTTCGCTTAAATGACGTTCTTTACGACTTAGAAATTAAACAAGTTTGACAATTTTTGCAGTTTTTAGTCAATGATAAATTTTCTAAACCTTTCACACTTTTATCTGAACACATTTCCCTTAATAGAGGATAGTTAACATGACAAAACCTTCTATGAATCAGTTCAGGGCTTAAACTACTATACATTGCTAAAGTTTGAATTTGAGGATAAGCATACAAAATATAAAAATTCTCTTTTCGAGGAACAGTTAATATAAAATTTTCATATTTATCATCTTTGAATTTCCCCATACGACTTTATAACCAGCAATATCCAAATTAGCACCTCCTATTAAATTGAGTCTCATATTTGGAGAATAAAGTACATTTTCAAGGGTAATATTAACGTTACCTGACGAGTCTTTAACTTCTAAAGAAATATCACCAACTCCACATATCACCGAGGTAGCATCTTTGTCACCAATCAAAGCCTCAGTATCCGGTAACTTCTTGAAGTTTTGGAACAGCGATAAGTCGTTGCAAAAATGGGATGTAGCTGCTGTGTCCACTAAGAATTCGACCATGTTGACACCAGTGTTAAACGCTTCACTGTCATTTTGAGGGTTGACTTCACTGTAAAAGTTCAGTTGTCGTTTAGACTCTTTCTTCTTCCAGCAATTTTCTTCGGAATGATTTGACATCTTACAGAACCTGCACGGCCCCATTCTTCGATATCGCTCGTTCGATGAGCTGGGTTCTTCATTACTTCTGGGTCCCAGTGCACTTCCACTGCTTGCGTTAGGTTTCGTTGTGCTTCTGGATTGGAAAGGTGGATGTCTTGACCTAGCCAAGTATGCGTCACCTACTATTGACGATTCAAGTAGATCATCTTTCTTCTTTAATAATATTCTTCACGATTCTGTAACAAGGTCATCTTGAACTCTGTCAAATTTGAAATCTTCATCTTTTAGTCGATACAGTTGTTGAACAATGTTTTCATAGTCAGTTAGCAGTCTGCGTATTAGTTGAAAACACACTAAAAGTTCCGGCATCTCGAAACCTGCTTCGATTATCATCTCTTTCTTTTCATACACTCGTTTACAGTAAATACCTATAGTTTCTTCTGCCGGGTTGAATCTTAGTTCGTAGAACTCGTCCAATAGACCTGCTAATCTGGCTCTTGACTTCGGTTCAAAATTTAGTTGCAAAATTTCCCAAGCCTCTCTTCCATCCGTTGTTTGAGAAATTAACGTTTGAAATTTTGGCTCTAATCCTTGATAAATGGAAGTGTACGCTCGTTGCCTTCGAAGCCTTCTGCATTATACGACCGTTTTTCTGCTGATGAAGCACTCGCACCAAGGTCTTCCTCTTTGCCTTCTACAAAACTCCAGGAATCACGATCCATCAAATACACTTTCATATCCGTCTTCCATCGGGCGTAATTCGTCCCGTTCAATTTAGGAAAAATCAATCCAGCCACGTACTCGGTCATACTTTTGAAAAAAGTTTAAACTACTGCAACTTACTTCATATAGTTCAAAATTACGCGGGGCCACGTTGCTCGGCCCATAACCCACTATTGTAGGTGGGAAGAATAAAATAAGATCCAGTCTTGATAAGCCAACGTTTATTTAACGTCAAATAAAAAGAACAACACACATTGGAACATATCACCAAGAATATATATACGCACACAAGTAGAAAAGAAATTTGCATAGACAGTTATAGTGAATGCAGTTAACAGTTAAATATTCCTAGGCCGACAACCAATTTAAAATTACCATCACTTCCGTTAAGCGGTTACCAGTTGGCGCCAAGCTTAAATGTTTACCCATATAAATGGCGCGTAAATGTATCGCCAATTCTAATTACAGAAATTATAAATTTATTATTTGAAAATTGTTAGTTTATATTATTTAGGCCTCCCTTTTGGCGATTTTTTTTTTTGGATGGTACCCGGTTAACGGGTTAGTACCAAATTAAGTTAAAATATAAATAATTATAAAATTAAAATATAACTAAAATAAAAAGCGCTGAGAGAAACAGCATTTATCTGTAAAAAAGCACTAAGCAAAATCGCACCAAAGTAATGAACCAAAACTGTTTTGTATTCTTCAAAAGTTTTTTGTACAGAGTAGTTCCATGCCCGACCCCTTATCAACGTCATAATAACGACCAAAATAAAACATCAAAGAAATAAAATCGCAAATGAAATACTGCGTTTCTGGTGTAAATTGCAAGATAGTCTGGTGTATAAATAAAAAAACATGTATGATACAATAAATGTATTCAAATCTAGATTAAATAATATGGAACTTGGATACACAGCACAAAAACACTATACAAAAAATAAAAACAATCAAAAGAAGGAATTTTGATATTCTGTTTAAAGGAAACGAATACTAAATATTTACCTGGAAATAAAAAAAAAATAACAAATGCCGTAATGCCTTGAAAGTTTTCAGTGAATTTCAATAATTTGTTTACATTCAGATTTTCAGCATTACGCTATGTATAATACATATATATATATATATATATATATATATATATATATATATATATATATATATATATATATATATATATATATATATATATATATATATATATATATATATATATATATATATATATATATATATATATATATATATATATATATATATATATATATATATATATATATATATATATATATATATATATATAATTGTATATATATTGTAATACATAAAAAAAATCAGAAAAATAAGGGGGACATATTAAAATAACTTTTGGTTTTATTCTGATGTAATAAAAAAATATCGTTGCCATACCAAGATTTTTTTTAATGTCATTAAATTTTAATGAAAGCAACTTTTAATCGAATTTAAAAGTTGTTCTCTAGAATCTCCATGTACTAAAGCTTCTATGTACCAAATTTCGTACCTCTAGGTGCAAAACTGTGGATTTGTATAAGGTTCAAACGTACAGAGAACTCGATTTTATATATTGTACCATGTACAAATACAGTTTTACTTACACGTATCTAAATATCAATTATTATATAAAAAGTTTTGGAACTGAAGAATGGATATAAAATGAGTTTGGGAACATGTTTAGAGCTTAGCTAATAATCAGTTTTGAAACATAAGTCAGCTCAGCTTTTAACTTAGTTTTCCTTCTTTAAATTCACTTTTTACATTGTAAATAATCTTCAAAAAATCCTGTCTTTATTAACAATTGAAAAACTAGGGATGTGGAACATTGCACAACTTTCAATTACACTATAATACTGACGTGGATTTGTATCATTTATCGTTTGTATATTTCAATCATTCATTTAGAAGAAATGGCCAGTTTAACGATATTTTTGACGATAATTCTTGTGTGGGTCTCTTTTTTAATAATAAAAAAAAAAAAAAAAAAAAAAAAAAAAAATATTGTTAAAATGGCGATTTAGGCGATATACTTTTCGATAATCCTTACATTATCCTTTATTGTAAGAGAAACTGAGGGGAGAAGAAAAAACGATCGCTGACGTTTTTCAACTTTTTACGCCATTAAAACATTTTTACAGGAATTTCGGAGGTGGGGATGTTTAGAACACCTTAAGAGGCAGTACACAGCGATTTTCATCAAAATCGTTAGAGCCGTTTTACAGCAATCATTGAAAAACATGATTTTTTCAATGGCAGCTACCTTATGCGTAAGCGCGATTTTGACCAAAACCTTAATGGTAGGTCCCATGGCCACCACTAACCCTCATACCAAATTTGAATATGGTAGGTCAATTTGTTCGGGAGTCATGCTGACCACAGACACACATTTTTTTAAGATAATTTTTTTGAAATCAGGATGTTCCAAAACATGAAGAAATGCAAAAAAATCGAAAACATTTTCTTGATGAAATGCTATATTTTCATTACCCTATGTATAGATATGGGTAATTGAAAGTAATGAATTGAATGTAATTTTTAAGGAAACTAGCAAGGAACTATTGGTGCTGGTGGACTTGACAAGTTCGGGAACTGTACATGATTTTTAGCTTGATTTTAGAAGGAAAAAACGACTTTTTGAACTGTTCGACACTTCTGATATGTGTGCATATGCAGAGGATACAAATTTATAAAAAAAAAAAAACACAAAAAAAATGAATGCATTTTTGGACGTAAAAAGTTTTGGAGATGGGGTGACTCAGATCTCAGATGCCGAATGTTTCTATTATCAATTATGATACAAACATCTAATCATTGGAATACCGATGGACTATAATTTTTATCGATATGCCCTAACCGAAAAATTTCTTTCATTGAAACGAAATTAAATATATTTCAATAATAACTGTCAATACATGCTATAAAGAGGATTGGAACGATCGTTTTCTTGCATCGAATCCAAAGCTGAGAATGTACTGTAAGTCGATTACTATTCAACACCGGTCAAATTTTTTTTAACAGTTGCAAGATATACTTAATAAATATTTTTGATATCTACCTTACTGGTCAAAACAGCTATTATTTTGATGAAATTCTGAAATTGATAGTTAAATCTCAAAGACAAGTTGGATCGCATTTAGTCTCTTATTAGCTTTGTAAATGCTTCTTACATTTTGATGTTGTTAACAATAAACCTATGTTAATACCGATATTTAGTAAAAAGTTATTTATTTTGTCACTTTAAATGTATTTCCAAAGACATAAGAAGCGATAATTAGTTGTTGAGTTTCAGTGTCATTCACAAAAAGTGTCACATAAAAAGTAAATATACATAACCTCTGCTGGCTTGTCGCAAAATAGAAAAAAATGAAAATACGAGTCAATAATACACTAAATAAGCATTTGTATAAATTTGGATGACAATCTATGGAGCTAAGTTTGATTAAATTTTGAATAACTATCAAAAATTATCTCTCTAAAAATTGAATATCTTGGAAAGATCTTCCAAGGAAGATTTTTCCTGTTTCCTGCATTTTGATTCCTACTTCTTTTGCATTTTTCTTGTTTTCTTTCTTTCTTCTCTTGAGCTTTTCGAGATTGGAAAATTACGGCCGTTTTCCATTTATTTTTGTTTTGTTTGTATTATTAATATTATATGCAATTTTTTAACCTAACGAACTTAAGTCTCATGTACGAAAGACAGATACAACACCTAGGCACTAGTAATTACTTTTGCCTAGTGGTTAGAACGTCGCTCTTCAGATCTGGGAGTCCCGAATTCGACTCCCCTTTAGCGCACTTTGCTATATATATATATATATATATATATATATATATATATATATATATATATATATATATATATATATATATATATATATATATATATATATATATATATATATATATATATATATATATATATATATATATATATATATATATATATATATATATATATATATATATATATATATATATATATATATATATATATATATATATATATATATATATATATATATATATATATATATATATATATATATATATATATATATATATATATATATACAGCGTGTCCCCGTATAACCTGGCCGACCTTTATTTTTGACACCGTTGGTCCTAGATGCATAGTCCCAATTGAAGAAATGTTTTAAATCGTTAAAATATTTTTACTGAATGGTTTTTAAGTTAGCAAAGGGGTTGGTATAAAAATTACGGATTGTAAATTTTTATACAGTCCCCAACTCATATTTAGAAAAATTTTGCCCATGAAAAAACATTTCAAATAAAAAAAAAAAAAATGTAATTTTTTCGACCAATAGCAACGATGTTATTGGACTCTAAAGGTTTAACGCTATTTGGGGGGCCCGTACATAAATTGAAATGAGGAAATATCGTCTTATTGGAATAACAACGAGCTTCTACACTAGGTTTGACTATGGCAAACAAGTTGTAGTTCATCACCTAAAACATTATAATTTTTTACTAGAAACTGCTTTGAAAAAAAAAGTTACAAATTGTACAACGCAACGGCAAACAAACTTATAAACAATTTTAATTAAGCAATTTTAAATAATAACATAATCAGAAAGCAGCGCTTTTGTTAACACAAACAAAAATAAAAGGTGATATAAATTAACAAAGTGAAAAGGATAAATAACCTCTTTCTTAATTACATATGCTCGAAATGTTTTCTTTCGACTAAAATACCTAAGCGCACACGTCATTCTATATCATCTTCAAAAAATTTCAGCATTTAAAGGCGTAATAAACCTTGGCAGCAAATAAAATTCGATTCTGCAAATCTAATAGACTCGTCGATTCTTTTTCATATACCTTGCTTTTCAAAAATTACAAAAGAAAGAATTCTAAAGGATTTAGATATGGAGATCTAGGAGGCCATTCTACCGGACCTCTATAGCCTATTATGTTGTCTTTAAACCCACCCCACAAAGCAGGAAGCTACCTTGTGGGGTGCACCATCCTGTTGAAAACCTCTTTTTAAAGTCTGCTAACATGATATGGTCATCCAGAAAATCAGATAAAGGTCCATGTAACAGGTTCGCATACTTTTTTACTTGTTATAGTCCGGGGAATAGAGACTGAAAAAGGGGTCTTACCTTGCAAAAGGTTATGTAGTTCTGATTTTTTAATATGTTATAAAGGTTGGTCCAGTGGTTTATAAACCAAGTTTTCGACCTCCTAACCCTTGTGTGTACCAAACGGTATAGTGGTTAGCGTGCTTGCTTCTAGGCCGCGAGGTTGCGGGTTCGAGTCCCGTGTTGGCATAGGTGTTTGTAAATGTATGTTGGTTTGTCTAATGACGAATGTTTCGGCGCATTATAGCCCTCGTGTTGCTGACGGCGCCAGATAATCTGAATACAACCAACCTAACCCTTGTGCGTTCTCCGTGATGCACCAAAAACTATGCCGTTTTTCAGTTTATACGTCCTAACTCGATGCCAATGCATCTTAGAAACAAACATTATATTCAAAAGTTGTAGAATATTAAATTATCTACAACTTTTGTATACTAAGTTTTTTTGTAAACCTATTATGTAAATAGTTATGTCGCATCAAAGTCACAACTTTTTCGTAAAAATGCTACTTTTTTAAGATTTGTGTCCAGTTTTTTTATTATATCTTCAAAATGGTACGTTTTAGGGAAAAGGTTTGCAATAAAAGTTGTAGAGCAATAAATTTCCTACAAGTTTTCTATATAAACTTATTTTCTAGGACTAATAACAAAGGAGTTACTCTGCTTTGTGTATTTTTCGTGGTGCACCACAAAAAAATACGTTTTTCAGTTTATAGATCATAACTCTTTCGCAATACATTTTAAAAACAAACACTAAATTTAAAAGTTGTAGAATATTAAATTATCTACAGCTTTGTGAAAAATTTGCTTTTGTAAAGCTATTATATAAAGAGTTACGTAGCATCAAAGTAAAAACTTTTTGGTAAAAATGCTGCTTTTTTAAGTTTTTTGTCGAGTTTTTCAATTATATCTTCATAACAATAAGTCATAGGGGAAAATATATTATACAAAAGTTGTAGATCTATAAATTTGCTATAAGTTTTATACAAAAAAGTTACTATCTAGGACTAATAACTAAGGAGCTACTCTTCTTTGAAGGTTTACGAGATGATAACCTATAATATTTTACGTATAGGTAGGGGTTTAAAAATAGCTTCTTACTGCATAGTAAGTAAGTGTATTTTAATTAAAAAAAAAAAAAAAATATATATATATATATATATATATATATATATATATATATATATATATATATATATATATATATATAATACTAATGATAATGTAAAATAAAAAGTGGAAATACATTAAATAATGTATATATCTATAGATAATAATAGTAATATAAAATTTACCATTTTGCAGTGATGCACCAAAAATTTCTGATTTCGGAAATAAAAATGAGAAATAGACTGCATTCAAGTGGCTGATTCTAAACTACGTGGGGTACATATCTTTTGAGATAGAATAGAAAAATTACAAGTCGGGTGGCATTAGTGCAGGTAAAGGAATTCTTTTAAGGATTCAGTTTCCGCGAAAACACCATATACTGTGGATTGAGATTTGCCACTGCCGAATTCAGGGTAGAAGATTAGAAGAACCTAAAAACCATTCTCAACCCTAACCACCACTAACCATCCCGACAGAATATCAACCACTCAGTGTAGTTACTTAATATTGTAATACATGCGTTGTAATGATGGCTGCTTCATCATATCCAATATTACAGGAATTTGCAAAGATCTTCCTAGATCCTAATGCCAGTGTTTCAAGCATCCCCGAAGCAGTATCAAGCATTCTTGTTGCTCTCTTTGGTGGTCACAGGGCAACAACTTGAAATGCTTTGCGTTATAAGCAATTTTCCAAATCAACAACTGGAAGCAAGTTAAATCTGTCAAAGCTACCTCCGACCCAAGAAGCTGCTACGCACCATGTCTTTCGCACATACCATCAAGTAAAGACATGGATGGGCAAATTGAAAAATCCTCTGGTCTGTGGGTGGAAGAAGTACAGTAAATGACTTCTTCCTGTTACAACCACCAAGGATTCATCTCCTCAATCAATTCTGATCTATATTTTCTGCCAGCGCAACATAGGATGCACTAAGGCCTGCGGTTGTAGAAAGGCCGGTCTCAAGTGCTCCATAATATGTAAAAACTGTCATGGACAAACCTGTGACAATATAGTGAACATCATAATTGATGACAACGATGAAGACGACTCAACAGAACTCCTAATTCAAGAAGTAGCGGAGGAACTAGCCGAGCCTTCTTGGCTGAACGAAACTAAATTTAAGAATTTATAAGTTTTCTAAATTGTAAATTTTATTGATGTTCCTATTATTATATATAGATATATACATTTTTATAATATTTATATTTTTTTATTTATAATATTATTATTTTAATACCTATATTGTTTTATTTTTAATCAAAGTTATCAGGATTTTCAATAAGAAACTGTGTTTAATATTAGATCTTACCAAGTAGCTCTTTTGTTATTAGTCCTATAAAATAACTTTGTATATAAAACGTAGCAAATTTAGTATTCTACAATTTTTATGATATACTTTTATGGATATCATCTAAAAACACGACAAGAATCTTAAAATGGTATTTTTACGAAATAATTTTTGCTGTGATGCTTTTCATACAATTTGTTTTTCATGCAATAGTTCTACAAAACAAACTTTGCACAGACATAAGTTGTAGAAAATTTAATACTCTACAACCTAAAATATAATTTTTTCCCTATAAAATGCAGTGGAAAAAGGATATGATCCGTATACTGAAAAAAACTCAAAATTTCAGAATTCAGAAGGTTTTTTGTGCACCATGGCGAAAATTGTAAATTGATATTACCGTTATTGTATATAGATATATACATTATTTAATATATTTCCACTTTTTATTTTACATTATCATTAGTATTATGTATATATTGTTTTATTTTTTTATTAAAATTGTCAGACTATGCAGTAAGAAGCTATTTTTAAACCCCTACCTATACATAATATATTATAGGTTATCATCTCGTAAACCTTCAAAGAAGAGTAGATCCTTAGTTATTAGTCCTAGATAGTAACTTTTTGTATAAAACTTATAGCAAATTTATAGATCTACATTTTTTGTTGCATATATTTTTCTCTACGACTTATTGTTATGAAGATATAATTGAAAAACACGGCGAAAAACTTAAAAAAAGCAGCATTTTTACGAAAATGTTTTTACTTTGATGCTACGTAACTCTTTACATAATAGCTTTACAAAAGCAAATTGTTCACAAAGGTTGTAGAAAATTTAATATTCTACAACTTTTAAATTTAATGTTTGTTTTAAAAATGCATTGCGAAAGAGTTATGATCTATAAACTGAAAAACGTATTTTTTTGTGGTGCACCACGGAAAATACACAAAGCAGAGTAACTCCTTTGTTATTAGCCCTAGAAAATAAGTTTATATAAAAAACTTGTAGGAAATTTATTGCTCTACAACTTTTATTCGCAAACTTTTTCTCTAAAACGTACCATTATGAAGATATAATAAAAAAACTGGACACAAATCTTAAAAAAGTAGCATTTTTACGAAAAAGTTTTGACTTTGATGCGACATAACTATTTACATAATAGGTTTACGAAAAAACTTTACAAAAGTAGTAGATAATTTAACATTCTACAACTTTTGAATATAATGTTTGTTTCTCAGATGCATTGGCAAAGAGTTATGACGTATACACTGAAAAACGGCTCAGTTTTTGGTGCACCACAAAGAACGCACAAGGGTTAGGAGGTCGAAAACTTGGTTTATAAACCACGAGACCAACCTTTATAACATATTAAAAAATCAGAACTATATAACCTTTTGCAAGGCAAAATGTCTCTATTCCCTGGACTAATCAGCAAAAAAGAAAGGTCCTACTAACGCTCCCTTCCATGTGCCACACAAACGGACCATCGCACTTGATGCTTATTTGGTCGAATTACATGAGGATTTTGCAGGGACCAAAAGTGTGTGTTTTGCCTATTTACTACCCCAGTTCTTGAAAACGTACACTCATCAGAAAATGGAATGTTATTCACAAATGATGAATCCAATTCTAGCTTATTCATGATGAAATTGCAGGAATCAAACTGTCTATTTTCATCCTCGCGCAAAAACTCTCGCACCAATCTTCACCGTGTCGGTTTAAGACTCTCCACGCATGGACTTTTGAGTATCCACATGCTTCACTAATGTCCCTGACACTAGATTGAGGGAAAGCAAGAGCATGGCCCACAATTTCTTCGCCAGAGACAACCACTCATGAATTTCGGGTTCGAGGACGTCTTCCTATGCTACCCGTTTCTCGCAAACACTTTGCAATATTTAAAATCATATAGCTTTAGATGGATGGATGCCATTTGGAAATAATTTAATTGCATGTTGTCTTGCATATTCTCGCCCATTTCGATTACATTGACCGTACAGTAGTAGCATTTCTGCGTACTGTTCCGCAGTGTACATTTTAACAACGAGGAAGGACGAAATAGCTAAATACATCTAGTATCTGGTATTAGTATGACCTACTTGTATTCTGAATCGATGAACATACATTATTGGTTTTCTACCTACCAATCAATAATCTGCCACTAAAATTTTCATAGGAACCTGCAAATCCTGCAGTACTACATGCTAATTTACACATAAAGATCGGGAATTTTTTTTCCTTTTTATAATTTTTTTTTTTTTTTTTTTTTTTACCACTAACGGAATTTTTTTTTTTGTTATTTCTAAAATTGTAGGGATAGACGAAAAATGTAAGTACAATTTTCGGAGCATCCACAATTCACTACAGATATTGATAGATCGTATTCATGCGTTTGATTACAGAATAATTTTCCGAACGCAATTGCTGATTCTCTGTATTTCATTTTGTGTACATGCCCTTAAAATATGTTAATGACCACGGGTGTAAAGTGGTATAAGTCACTAAATTCCATTTTTCATATCTCCATGAATATTGGTCGTTCAAATTTCAATTTTTTTTTTTTTGTTTGAAATGTTTTTTCATGGGCAACATTTTTCTAAATATGAGTTGGGGGAACTGGGGACCATATAAAAATTTACAATCCGTAATTTTTATACCAACCCCTTTTCTAACTTAAAAACTATTCAGTAAAAATATTTTAACGATTTAAAACATTTCTTCAATTGGGACTATGCATCCAGGACCAACGGTGTCGAAAATAAAAGTCGGCCAGGTTATACGGGGACACGCTGTATATATATATATATATATATATATATATATATATATATATATATAGAGAGAGAGAGAGAGAGAGAGAGAGAGAGAGAGAGAGAGAGAGCACAAATAATACAATATCAAGAAAAAAAATCGAAAGATAAATACGATAGCCAGTCTCTCCCTCTCGAAAACTTATTAGCTAATCAGACAACAAATGCGCTTTGTCGATGTGCTATTCCTAGCCACCTATTATAAAGTCTTGTCATTTTTAGGATAAGTAGATGTATGCGATATCAAATCAGAAAAAACTACACGACATTTATATTTAAATAACTTGTAAGTTCAATAACATAAAAATTTAAGTGATTTTTCATTTGCTGTAAATAAACAATTATTTATATACAATAATCGAAAAGAAATTTAAAAATTACGGTTGAATAACGTAGTTTTTAATTAAATTCTAAAAAGTTGTCAAATTACTAATTTTTCTCATTCTAAGTTCTAAATCTAAAATAAAGTCGTACCAATATAGGTGTATATACGTATAAGTAATTACGAAAAGTATGTTAAAAAAGTTCAACTGATTTAAATACAACCTTTGGAATTGTGCAATACATTCATAAACATCGTCAAGTACAATACAACAATTGTATTGTTTGGGTTGGGATATGAATTGTGGTTGGGATCCGTAGTCCTAAAAAATCTTTTACAGCTGATTCTATCACAATCACGCCAAACTGGCGCTAAACGGAATAAACTAGGACTGTAAAACGGTGTTTTGCGTTAAACACGCCAAAACTCCCAGCAATAATTGAATTTATGGTTGGGATCGGTATTTATGCTATCGGTCATTACAAACCATAGACCAAAGAAAAAGCAGACTGACAATAAACCTCCAAATCCCTGACCTAAAACGCGCGAGGAATTGTGGGGCACATTTATCCAAAACATAAACGCATTTTGTATAGACAATGGCTGCTTGCTCCTCATTTGGATGTACAAATCGCCCTAGTACCTACTGCACCAAAAATTTCATTTCATAGGTAAGTTCTTTTCTAACACTGTCTAATTATACTTTGCATTGATTTTAGTTTCTAAAACTATTTATTTGTGTTTCAAAATGAAAGTATGTAGTTTCGTTTGGGTACCCGTTTCGTTTTCCTTGATTATTGTGTGTATCACGGAATTTTCGATTAAATTTCAACTAGCCTACAGACTGCCATTTAATAATTAATTAATAACTACCACTTTAGAAGAGGCAATTGAGGTGTTTGAATTTTTAAGAATTGTTTTCGTGAAGTCAGTCTTTTCTGGAGAGGAAGGATGAGTCATGTTAGGTGATCAAGTTTTGAATGAAAGCATGTGTTTCTCTCAGCTCTTCTCTCCGGAAATGGAGAAACATAGTTGGTTCTCTAATTTGGTTTCAATGTTAAGAAACCAGTCAATGATGATGCAGTGCATTCAATAAATAAAAGTCACAGTTCATAAAGAACTCGTTGTGTAAAAGGATTAGATTCCCATAAGATGAAAAAGTGAAACCGAAAGTTATATTTACATGTTTACCTAACAATACAAAATTTGTCAGCTATGTAATTGTGAATGTATAATTATGTTATACATCTGTCCAATTCCTACAATATAGTTATTATAACATACATTAAAATTATGTGCTAAATATTATGCATTAACAATATGTTAAATTTTTGGAAAGAGAATGAAAAAATTTAATTTCTTGAACATTTGTTAAATGGGTAATCCGTTTACATTTTTCTTTGCACTTTTTCAAAGCCATGCTATTCTACTGTGTTTAAGCTTCAACACAAAAACTTGGTCTTGGAAGGAAGATTTAAAAAAAATGTTAAATCAATATTTTAACAAAAATTTAAACCATTTATTTGAATAAGCATTATGATACTTAAATAATGAGATTTTCATTATTAAATATATTTCCATTTTTCATTATCTAGTAATAAATAGGTTTTTTATTTGTAATTATTGAAAGGTGAACTTAGTAAGAATATGTTCCCCTGTAAAATAACATTTTAAAGATGTTAAAGTTCTTTTTAATAAACAGTGTACATTCATGGTAATGGGTTATTTGTTCTTTCATAACTAAACTAAATACCTTTTAAAATATCTAAAAAAAACAAATAAAAATATGATACGTTTGTTTGCATCATGAAGACAGATCGAGATAATATTTTATGTGTTTAATTGCCATTGTTTTTTTTTAAAGAATTTTAATAAAAAATATTTTGTAATGCTACCACTTTTTGAATCTCTTAAATATTATTCAAAAACATAAAATTACGATTCTTTGTTATTTTAATGAATAGTTAGAAATAAATAAACCTGTTTAGCCGAAACTTTTTCCTTCATTCAAATTTACAATTTCACCTGTAATTGTATGGCGAACGATGCGACCACAATCCGTCACGGATGCGGGAAGAATGTGTTGGAAGAACCCCCACACTTTCCCGTCGACGGACAAATAGGTGAACTTCTTGAAGTCAAATTTAATAAAATTATCCGAAACTTTCTTCTTAATACAGCATAATGTATACATTCTAAAGGAAATATGTGAATTTTTTTATAAGATTTATTCATATATTAGGTGGATAAAACGCTATTTTTAAAATGCGAAATTTTAAACAGTACGCAAGGCGTTTGCTGTTTCTTTTGGAATTATGTTACCCATGATGCCTCAAAACATGCAATGTTTTTCTCCAATGAAGGTCAATGGGAAACGCCGCCTCTGCTCCTATTCTTTGCTCTATGTTACAAACGCGAATAGCATAGATCAGTGATTCTCAACCACTGTGCCGCGGCACTTTTGTGTGCCGCCAAATTTTAGAAATGTATATAGTAAAAATTATAATGCTTTTTTTTTATTACGAGTAAAGTTTAAATTAAAGAAAAGTACTGATATATATATATATATATGAATATTGTAACTAAGATTTTTCATTTTCACCGCTTCGTTGCATATTTCTCTGTGTCTCGTTTTTGACCTATTTTTTACTCTAGTGTGCGTCTTGTTGTCTGATGTTTGGAAAGCACATCCGTTGAGACTTTGTTTCCCACGAATTCCGGGGGCGATTTCAAAGATCACTTCGCCACTTTCGGAATAGATTTCTACGCAAAACTGTTATTGACCATTTGACAACATTAGAGGAGAGAATTATTCATTATTTCCCAAATTTAGATATAAAATTTTTTTATTGGGTTCGTAATCTATTTGTGATAATGAATACTTCTGTATTTGAATTAACTTTGAATGAAGAGGAAGAGCTAATTTCGCTTTCTAATAATCGAGATTTAATTTTAAAATATTCAGAAGACTCAATTAATTCATTTTGGATTAACATTAGATGCGATTATCCCATGATAGCCAAAAAAGCTTTAAAAATATTATTACAATTTTCTACATCTTATTTGTGTGAATTCGGATTTTCAGTATTAACCAACATAAAAACGAAAAAAAGATCGAGACTGTTAAATGTAGAAGACGATATGAGAGTAGTAGTCATTTTTACGACCAAATATAAATGAAATTATCAAAAAACATCAAGCTCAAATTTCTCATTAAAAGTATTCTTATTATTCATTTGTAATTAATCCTTTAATAAACGTACTGTTGTTTTTGTAGTATATATTATATTATTTTATTTTACATTCCCAATTATTATCATAAACTATTTAACACAGTGTATTATAGGTAAGTAAACAACTTTTAAACTTATCTTTTTCTTTGTGTGCCGCCAAATTTTGAAATCATTAGAAGTGTACCGCGACAAAAAAAAAGGTTGAGAATCACTGGCATAGATACTAAACTTCTCTAAAATTGTAACTTATCTTCCTGTTTCGTCTCATATAGAGGTCGCTAATCCGGGTCACCAGTGTCGTGAGGCTAGTTAGTGTATGAAATTATAAATATTAAATAAGCAATACATGTTGCACGTTACTTAATGAAGTCTATTATTTAAGGAAAAAAACTTTACAGGCATTTTACGTTAAGCAGTAACACAGCGAGGATTCATTAGCACGCTAATAAAAAGAAGCAAGTGAAAAAGGTGGATTGTTCGAATCCGAAGTAGTATTAATCCAACCGCACCGTAGTAGAAGTTATAGTTATTACGACGTCGCATAATGTCTGTTCATCATGACGTCATGTCCACTGCACTCTCAATGGATCATGTCTAGAAAAGCGCTCTCTTCTGGCTGGATAACAAACTCCAGCAAAACCCCCCAAAATCACCACAAGTCCACAAATGCCAGTGCTGCCAATTGGCGGGTAATTACCCGCAAACCGGGTATTTCAAAGATTGGCGGGTATTTTGGAGGGTAATTTAAAAATGAGGGCATTTGCGGTTTTTTTTTCAAAAAGGGTGTTTTTTTTTTTTTTTTTTTTTTTTTTTTTTTTTTTTTTTTTACACTATGTAAGTATTTTTTCGGGTAAACTGGTAATGTGAAGCTTGTGTTGAAGAGACAAAATTCATTACAACACCAGCAGGCGACGAAACACGAGATCAATTTACCCCCTACCCAGCAGTAATCGTTTCAATTAGTTTACAGCCATTTTTACAGTTCCCTCGGGAGTTTTTTCACAAAGAGACATTGGCTCCGATACTTGATAATCGATACTTGAACAGATTAAGTCGATTGGCGGGCTGAAACATAACGTAACTGAAATGGTTAGGGGGTCGCTTTAGCTCGGATATCCCTTTAGGTCAGTTTGGCTTCTGGCCTCCAGTCCCTCGCTCCCTTCTTTCTTTGTCTCACATGCAAAATTCAAACATGAGAAAGTACCAAGGGAGGGTATTGGGTTGTTACACCTTAGGGATGACAGTTTTCCTCCTTTTGGAGGATTTCCTCCTTTTTGGTTTTTTGTGTAACATTTTCCTTCTCCTTGTCCCTATTTTGAGGATCCGCATTTTTCTGATCTGAACCAGTTTTTTCTGCAAAATGTATACTTTTCCTCATGTCTAAACCAGTGGCGGCTCGTGAGCAGTAAAAGTGAGGGGGCCCATATTAACAATGGCATGGTTTTTTCAGGGGGTGGGGGGAGTGCAAATGTCAAAATACACGAGTTTCATACAGTTAAATGTTATTCAAATGCACATAAAACAAAGCTATTAGGAGCAGTTAAGAGGACTTGGTACCCCTTGTTTTCACAAAAAAAAAATTTAAAAAAATAATAATAATAATAATAAATTTTCTAATTTTTGGGTCTTTATAATGTTTGAAACCTTCTTATTCTGGCAAGTTGTTGAGCTGATCTGATAACTGCAATTGCAGGAAAACTATATTTTTATGGAGAATTTAACATTGCTGCAATAGCTCCTTTGATCTTTCGAACGCATTTTTCTCAGTTCGTGATTTTTGAAATTCCTACCTTACTCAAAATCCTAAAACTTCAGCAAATATGAATGAAATGACTTGAAATTCTTTTTGCGTCATTCTTAATACCTATTTGACAAAATTAGGCATGGATTATTGAATAAAATAAACTTTTTTTTTACAAATTTAAATGTTGGAAAATACCCTTTTTTTACATATAGGTACAGTAATTATAGTTTTTCTCGAAAACTATTTTACTTATTCTAAATCCGATGCCTAAAAAGTTAGACTATATTACTAGAAACATTTTTTTTTTGAAAAAATATTGAAAAATAAAAAAGGAAATAGAATTTTAAATTTGAATTTTTTTTTAAAGTTTGAAAATTTAGAGCAGTATGAAAACTTTTTTTTTTAATAAAATTTAGTTTTTACTTAGTAATACAACCACGTATGTAAAAATTATAATTTTAAATGCTTAAATAAAAAAAAAAAGTTTGTTTAAGAGGATTTGGTACCCTTCAAATTATCCAAATAAATTTTAATAAAATATATGTTTTAATAAAATAAATAATTATAACACAAATTCAACACTGCATTATTTCGTTCGAGCCAATGGCTTATGAAAGTTAACCCCATGTCCTATGGCTTTTGAATTTTATGGCTCATGGCTTTCGAAAATTTAAAAATAAAGAGAAGAAAAGTGGTGAGATTTTCGCAAAAGCATGGATTTTAAATTATTCATTTAAACATAAAATTAATGCATATTGATTCATAAGTATTTCAGTTCAAAATTTCATCACTCAACAGAAAAATATTTTTAATTTTATGTTTTTACTTTTTAAAAATTTTGGTTGTTTACTGTTCAGTCAGAGCCCTTTTGTCACTTGTGGAATGTACCACAAAAAATTCGTTTATTGTTGTCATTATAAATGGATATTTCAGGCAACAGAATGAGTTAAAGATAGCTACTATTGTGTTGGGAATGTCAAACACATTTATATGGATTAAAATAATGTTTCAATTGCAGGAAAAAAAAAATCTCGATTTTTGCTACCCGTAAAATGAAGTTGCATTGCTATACCAAAGTAAAAAGAGGCTGAAGGTATAGTGGGTCCTATATCTGCATACTCAGAAGCGGATTTAGACGTCAGTCAAGTCTACGATGACCATTTTGGTCTATTATGGTCATCGTATTAGGTAATGCAGGCAATTAGGTTATGAAATAGGATGGTAGGAGGGAGATAAGGACAGCCTAATTTTACTTCCTGTACAACTCATTTAACTAATCACCTCTAAAATCGAATGAATTAAAAAGAAACATTATATTTTTTATGATAATTAAGATAATGAAATACATAACCAATTGAGCTCATCCACGTGAAGGGACCTGGGATTACCCGAACAAAATGCGTCACTAAATATTTTTTAAAAAATCACGATTCTGTTTAAAAATTCATTTATTAAGAAAAGCTTACGATTATATTTGAAATATAAAGGGTAAAATTAAACGATCTTACCGAGTTTTTCAAGGTCATTATGATGGAGTCTTTAAGAGAAGGGATGGACGGGAGTGAGTTTTTATTGAAATGGTTGCGGTTGATTGACCTTTTCCCGAGTTTGTGGCAAGAGAGCTATTGCTCCACGCACAATAGTTAATATTGTGAGATTAATAACTGCTTTCATTTGTCTTGCATTTTTAAAATATTTTACAGAAATTCCAAAACAACATTATCAAGTATATATAAGTGGGATCAGGGTCCCAAAAAGTGAGGGGGCCCTGGCCACCCCTGGCCCCCTGCACCAACCGCCACTGGTCTAAACAAAAGTTTTTCCCTCTTATATAGCTCCCCTTTCCTCATAGATTACTTCACTAACTCCTACTATTTGAAATGTAATTATTATATAGTATGAGAAATTTCATTGTATCTTTAAAATTATTGAGTCATCCTTCCTGCATACTCTTTGTGTTGAATTTTTGTGTGTTCTTTCCGCAAGTTTTTTGGATTTCCTCCCCACCAAGACGAATTTTTGGATTTCCTCCTTTCTTTGCTCTCTGATCACTCTCATCCCTGACACCTGTTTCGTTTGTTAAAATACTGGTCGAGTCGTCGGGGAGATGGGGGGGGGGGGGGAAAGTGTCGTGCAAATTCCTTTCCCTTATTCCGATCTCAAACCGAAACCGATTCTTTATTTTCTTACATAATTTGTTAGGTTCAATTTTTTCCTTTTCATTTTTATCGATTAATTGGGCTAACTTTCCAAATAATATTGCAAATTCTTCCTTGGTTACTCTTTGGTTATTTGCTAACGCTTGTCATTTAAAACTTAACAAAATGAATAATAAATTACTGTAAATAATGATTTATTTTCAATTTAATTTTGTTGACTTACAGAGTGCAAAACCTTTTTGTCCATCTTGTTTTATTCATAAAATTATTGTAATATTAAATGTAATTTTTCATTATTGTGTACAGATATAGCCAAGAAAATTATTTAAACATGCATCTACACATTATTTGTTGCTTTCCAAAAAATATTGAAAATTTTTCTTAGATATGTGGGAACCAACAGTCATTCTCCCCTATCATTGTGGCAGCGCCCTCTGGCGAGATGAACCAGAAGCACTGTACAGTCAATCAGGGTAACATTGAACCGCATTTTCAGTATTTTCTTCTTCCCCACTTATGTTTTAATAATATTTTCCGACCTAATGGCATAAAATGGAAGAATAAACCCTAAATTATATTTTAATTTACACAAATTAGTAAATGCTGATGATGAAAGCACCAAATAATAGGAAAATAACCCTGCGCAAAGTTACCCTGTCATTCAGGGTAACTTTGAACCACTATCAGAAGTTTCATATAAAATAGCTTTTTTTATTCAATCTTGGAGTCTAGACTACTTTGAACGAGCAAAATTAAGTTTCTAAGTATTTAAAACATCATCAGCTGCAGTTACCAGTATCATAAAGTTTGGATATTTTAAATAACACCACAAAGAATATGTTAGGTAGGAACAGTGGATAACGAATCACATGAATATATTGCAAAAAAAACCTATTTATTATTCAGTTTTAACATACAAATATAGTGAAAAAACAATCTTCAGTTCATTCACTTAAATATAAACTCATTTTATCAATTAAAAATTGAAAAGATAAATAGAAAATAATAAAACTGATAGGCCGCCCTTATGCTATTAGTTAAGTACTATGGTGTTTGCAAGTCACAATGTGACACAAATACAAATATTCCACTCTTATTGTTAAAACTGGTATGATAATTTAAAAACAAAGTTCAAACTTCATAAAATTTCACTTTGGCATTTTTTAAATTAATAGTTATTGCATCAAAGAAAGAATCATTGATCTGGAAAACTTATTCTCGTGTTCTAGCTGGATTGGTTGATTTGTACGCTCAACGACCTATTTTCATGCACTGTAATGGCTAATCAGTACGAGACCTACAGCTTAACTTGGATTCCGAACCACAACAAACGTCCATGCCTAATCCGGGATTCGAACCCGGCACCAGTGTTCTAGCTGGAATAATAATTTCTGGTGATATTTTCTTAAACACGCCTACTTTTTCATACCACAGATCATCATTGATATTGTCCCATTTCCAATATGCACCAGATTTCTTCATGAACCGCCAAATATCACGTTGTCTTTTAAGTCAATTTGGTCTGGGTACACTTCTCCATCGTATTGAATAATTACGTAGTCGTAAACTTTGCATATGCCATTACCAAAATCTAAAATACTTGCATGCTCTGTGTATAAAATTCCTGCCTCATTCATGTGTTTAACAGCCACCACTCGAACAACCTCTGACTTTTCAGTAACATTCTCCCAACAATTTGAGCAGTATAAACCTTTACCATGTCCTTATTGTTCAACTTTCATCTCCTCCGAAAATGACAGTGTTGTACATACACTGTCACCTGCATCATCTAGTTCAGGTTGGTTGGTTTATACGCTCAACGACCTACAGCTTAACGTAGATTTCGAATTACAACGAACATCCATGACTAACTCGGGATTCGAAACCGGAACATTTGGCATGCAGGGCCCGAGCTCTAACCACATAACCTTTAGGTGTGTCATCTAGTGTAGGACTTTTACTCTTGCTATCTCCAAGGAGTTCATATGGTAGAGGACTTTAGACAATCCCATCATATCCTTGCTATACATATTCCTTTATCATTTATTTTTTGTGCATATAGATTTTTTACTTACTCAACTGAAAAGCTTTTTACAACCATTACAGGTCGGCAGATTTTTTTTTTTAATTCTGTGAACGTGTTTCTAATATAATTAGGTACTTTTTGAATTCACTCCCAACATTTTCATTTTATCGGATTTTGCATACAAGAGAAGATTCTGTAAATTAAATTGCATTTGTATGTATATAAATGTATTTAAAAGCAAACAAAAATAAATTAGAATAAAATATGAATTATATGTGCTTTGTATACATTGCACACTGTCATCAGCCTAACTTTGAACCGGCTCAAAGTTACACTGAATATGTGGTAAAAATGATAGTGCCTTGGTTTTTTGCTTTTTTATTAAATGTTAGTAAATGAATAACCCTCAGCTACTAACAATTTCTCTTTTTTCAGAAAATTATATAGCTGATAAAGTGGTAAGTTGATACTTTCTTGCATAAATTAGTTGATTTACATCAACTTCAAATAAGCATTAAAATGGAACTTGAAAATAGTACTCCAGAAAAACAACTGAATGGCCAAATAAATTATGTATTATTTTGTCAATTCTTTTATTAAACCATCAAGCAAAAAGCCAATTTCATAATCTTGCCAGCAGTTTGCAGCAGTGAATCATGAGCAGCTCTTTAAACCCAAAAATACTGAAAACTAGGAGGTGGCGCAAAGTTACACCCTATGGCTCAAAGTTACCCTGATTGACTGTATAAACTCTAAATCAAACACTTCCTGTATAACTGCCGCGCATGATGCACGCGCGTAGTATGCTCTTTCAATATCAAACTACTTAATAAAATAAGAGGCCAATTCCACGTCTCGTCACTTTCTCCCTGCCAGTACACTCATCTCCACAAAATTGGGGGCTCAGCCGTACCGAACTCGTGATTTTCTTAAAAGCGAAGTTATTTCAAAACAGGAAGTTTCGTCGGCCTACTAAAGCCATTTCATCGAGAACCAAAACATAGTTCACAGGCCAATAAAACCGCCTATATCCGGTCTAAACTTTAATGAACTTTGATTTTATCACCGAACTTCCCTCCGACATCATCAGCAATTCATCCAATAGGCCAATACCATGCCGAATCAACAATCTTCTATTTTGAAAGTTTATGTGCCGAATAGCCAGCACGACCAGCATCCATCATCGTACCAGCATCCTAGCCATCCTCGAACCAGCATCCTAGCCATCCACGTAGCCAGAACGACCAGCATCCTAGCCATCCTCGTAGCCAGAACGACCAGCATCATTGCCATCCTCGTAGCCAGCACTACCAGCATCATAGCCGTCCTCGTCGTCAGCAAGACCAGCATCGCAGTGATCCTTATACCTATATCCCGACGCCGTAAGAATTCACAAGGCCTATACCCTGCCGCCAACTCCATCGAACAAGTAATCTTCCTACGCTGCATACCAACGAAAAGTTCAAGATTCTCAGGTAGGATCAAACCATTTTAATACTAAGCATGTTTAAAAATACGAAAAAGCAAGACCTCGTACAGGTTTGTACAGAGTTAGGAGAAGTTGTACCGACAGGTGTCACAATCATAAAATTAAAAGAAATTATTGAGAAAAATCCTGTATTTACAAGCGAACCAGATTTCATCAAAGACTTAATTTGTTCAACAATCGAGGATAGAAAAACACAAGAACTTATAGAAAAAAATAAATTAGAAGAGGAAAGAAAGTTGCAAGAACTAAAAGAGATAGATAAAAACAAAGCAGAGATAGAAAAAAACAAAATAGAGGTCGAAAAAATAAAATTAGCTCAACTTGAAAAACAGTTAGAACTCGAAAACCTTAGAATTAACACAGGGGAAAACCAAAATAACTATGTACATGATAACATACCAACTGAAACATCACCGAACATTGAAAACTTAATAAAAAGCATCAAAACACTCAGCATGCCAGTCCCCACTAGACCCGAAAATTTCAACTTGTTTTTCCAATCTTTAGAACGAGCTTTTATAACTAAAAAAGTCCCACATGAATTTAAATCTGAGATTTTGATTAATGTTCTTGGTGAACGTGCCAACAATATTTTACTATATATTCCTGAACACGAATTAGCTAACTATGAACAAGTTAAAACTATCGTGTTACGAGAATTTCAACCGACACCACAAGAAAATCTTTTAAAGTTCCGCAGAAGCCAACGCATGGCAAACGAATCCCACGTACAGTTTTCGTCAAGATTAACCACAGCCTTCGATTATTACTGCAAATTGCGTAATGTCAGCGATTTCGAATCACTATGCCAGTTAATGGTATCTGACAAACTTTTTAGTACTTTGGATAGAGACACGCAGGCCCACATATCGGTTCGTCAAGGTGAGGCTTGGTTTAAACCATCAGAACTAGCTAAAGAATGTGACATTTATTTTATTTCGAAGCGCAAGTCTTTAAGTGACACTACTTTCCGCCCACCGCCATTTGAAAACAACGTACAAAATTATAGAAATGGTAAACAAGGATCTTATGAAAACTTCCGAAGAACAAATAACAGACCTACAAGGGGATTCTATAATCAAGGGAATATGTCAAGAAACGAAAATAGTCCTAGAAATAATAATTCAAATTCAGCAAATAACCCTGTGTGTGAAATCGAAACAAACAAAATTATACAACGTAATGAAATTATTAATGAGCTACACTACGAAAATGTTTTGGTAAATGATATCGTTGTTAACACACTAATTGACAGTGGAACTTCTTTCGTATGTTTGAAAGCTAATTATTTACCAGCCACAACAATATTCGAGGGTACAGTATCCTTAACAGGTGCATTCGGAAATGAGGTTGATGCAAAATTTGCAAAAATAAAACTTGCACTACCTCAAAATCAATTAACAATAACCGCTGCTATCTGTGAAGTACTATATGCTGACCTAATTATTCCTCCCAATGTCTTATTAGAACTGCGCACATGTCAAGGTCAAATCAATCCTTTCGCGGAAGGCACAGATCGGCCCAGGCAATCTAATGAACTCTTTCACGAAGTCAAAGAGACTCCAGATATTTTTACTAACGAAATAAAAAATGTAGACGTAAATCAAATCTTGCCCAAAATTCATCCTTTTATCTCTACTGATGAAATTCTGCAATCGTCATCACAAATTCCAAGTGGCATAAATAATAAACAAAACGAATCAAATGCAGAAAATATTTTAACATATCCCAGTAACAAATTAGAAACAAATTTCTCGCCACAAGAAGAGTATCAAAACGCGATAAATTATACTCCGAAGAAACTCGAACACATAAATAAAAAAGAAATAGCAGTTGGAGATGAGCATGATTTTTTTCTTCCACTACTATTCGAAACGAATGAAGCCATTGAGTCTGATTTATTAGCTTGTGATCTGTCAGTCATACCAGAAAATAAAAACGATGATTCAACTGAAAATAAAATTATTACTCCATACTATTCAAATAACATCGCTGTTGTAAGTACTAATGAAGCAGATATATTTGAACATTGTTTATCTAAAACCGTTTTTTCTATACATTTAAATGAAATAGATTTAACCCACATTCGGGACTTAGATAAAAAGAGAAGATTGACTCATTTGATTGAGGGTTACATGCCGAATAAAATTAAAAGTACGGGAATTGAAATGAATATTATTTTAACAGACGAAATTCCTATATGTATTAGAAGTAGACGTTTTCCAGTTCCTGAACAGAAAATTATTGATGAGCAAGTAGAACTTTGGCTTAAGCAAAATATTATTAAAGAATCATTTAGTCCGTATAGTTCACCGATTGTTTTAGTACGGAAAAAAGACGGATCTCATCGTTTATGTTGCGATTATAGAAAATTAAATAAGAAAATAGTTCCGGACAGGTATCCTTTGCCATTAATACCAGATGTTAATGATAAATTACAAGATTCAAATATTTTCAGTAGTCTTGACCTGAAGAGCAGTTTCTTACAAATCCCTGTAAATAAGAATAGTACAAAATACACTGCGTTTAGTACCTGCAATTCTCATTATGAATTTTTAAAAACTCCATACGGTCTTTGCGTGTCTTCCGCTATTTTTCAAAGGTACATCAACACCGTGTTCCGCGACCTTCTACGGGATTCTGTGGTTATTCTATTCGAAGACGATTTTATTGTCTCATCTCGGACAGAAGAAGAGGGATTAGAGAAATTAGAAAAAGTATTCAAGGTAGCTTCAGAATATGGCTTGGAATTTAATTTTAAGAAATGCCAATTTTTAAAACGAAGAATAGAATTTTTAGGTTATATAATAGAAAATGGTACCGTTCAGCCGTCACCATCTAAAACACTAGCCGTACAAAGATTTCCTGAACCAAAGATTGTAAAACAAATACAAAGTTTCTTAGGTCTTTCAGGATACTTTCGAAAATTTATACACAACTATGCTGCAATAGCTAAGCCATTGAGTGACATTCTTCGACAAAACACTAAATTTCAATTCGGAGCACAACAAAGAGAAGCCTTCATTAAATTGAAAGAACTTTTATCACAAAAACCAGTACTACGTATCTATAAACAAGGGGAACCATTAGAATTACATACCGACGCAAGTGCATATGGTCTAGCAAAACTTGCTGCAGAAGACCCTACCAAATGGTACAAATTTGTTCCTGAAGTCTAAAGAATTATCAACAGCTCTACTTCACGAAGCACAAAGTATACACCTTTTGAACTAATGATTGGCGTAAAGATGAAGAATAAGGAAGATATGAAAATTAAAGAAATACTTGATGATGAGTACATAAGAAGCACCATACAAGACAGAGACAACATGAGAGAAGAAGCGAAGAACAACATCTTGAAAATACAACAGGAGAACCGTCAGCAGTTTAACCGCAAAAGAAAGAAGCCGCACCTTTACAAAGTCAACGATATGGTGGCAATACAAAGAACTCAGTTCGGAACAGGCTTGAAACTGCGACCAAAGTTCTTAGGACCTTACAAAGTGACAGTTGTGAAAGGAAATGATAGATATGAGGTAGCCAAAGTAGGTCAACATGAAGGACCAAATATTACATCATCTGCTGCAGACCACATGAAACCGTGGTCTAAACATTAACTTTGACTCTTTCCATATTGGACTGTCAAACTGAACTTAAAAAATTTTACTTTTCAGGACTTTTGTTCCAATCTTTTAGTGTCCTGAACAAACTGTATATATATGTTTTCTTCTTTTAATTTCAATTACTTTACATGTCTTTTCATTTCAGTTAACCATTTAATCATAGTATTTAGCTCTACACTAGTCCTCGAGGACGAGGAAGCTGTCAGGATGACCGAGTTGTGGGAACCAACAGTCATTCTCCCCTATCATTGTGGCAGCGCCCTCTGGCGAGATGAACCGGAAGCACTGTATAAACTCTAAATCGAACACTTCCTGTATAACTGCCGCGCATGATGCACGCGCGTAGTATGCTCTTTCAATATCAAACTACTTAATAAAATAAGAGGCCAATTCCACGTCTCGTCACTTTCTCCCTGCCAGTACACTCATCTCCACAGATATTCTATTAATGGTTATTTGCTTACGCTTGTCATTTAAACTTAACCATATGAATGATAAAAGACTGCAAATAATTATTTACTTTCAAATTGATTTTGTTCAACGGAAGCAGTAGAAATAGAAGAAATGCAACCAATTTAGTTGGTTGGTTTAAACGCTCAACGACCTACTTTTATGCACAATGACGGCCAATCAGTCCATAACCTACAGCTTAACGTGGATTCCGAACCACAACGAACATCCTGCTTAATCCGGAATTCGAACCCCGCACCTTTTGGCATGCATGACCAGAGCGCTAACCACACAGCCATCAGATGGGCACCAACCAATCTGTAAATGCTGTTGAAAATGGTAAAAAAATATAAAAATAATACACCTTTACCGCAAGATTATTATTTTTAAAAAGAGTTATAACTTAAGATTTCAATGAAAACATATTGACGTTTAAAATGCTTTGATAACTTGATTCGGAAGCGAACATTATTTTCTTTTATTTTTTCAGTAACGATTTAAAAAGCATGATGCAATCGAAAAATTTCTTTACTACATTAGTAATTTTTTTCTAACTTCTGTCATGCTCACATCACATATATTCACCGAATTCTGTTTCATATTAAATAGTTTCAATAAAAACCGAAAACTATGTAAGTTTGTTATTGCATAAATTTACAGAGCTAACAGAAGACAAATTAAAAAGTAACAAATATTTTAATAAAATAACATATTTTGAAGATTTTCTGAATTTTATTTTGCTACAGTTCGACTTATACATGAATCGTGTATATTACAGAAATTGTAGATTTACAGAAATTTAAAATTTAAAATAAGCTTTTATTTTTTTTTGTTTCGTTTTTATTCAAACAAATCCAAATATTATTTTATTAATGGCAATTAATTTACACGTAAATTAACAATTAGTTAACTATTAATTAACATAGAAATAATTCATTAATTATTAAATCAATAATTAACCTTAAAAAACAATTAAAAATTATTAAATTAATAACTAATATCATTACTTTAATAAGAAATCTATTACACTATTGAAATATATAATGCTAATTAATCTCACTAGATGGCGCTACTATAAAATTTTGGTTTGTGGGTATTTTGGTATGGGTCAGTTTAGCCTTGGCCCTTGTAGTTGTATGGGTTAGAGGGTAATTTGAAAATTTCAGTTTGGCAACTCTGACAAATGCACGTTGCAACTGTGAGAAACTGTTGAAAACTAAATTTCCAATGTTCGCAAATATAAAGACAGGTAAATGTATTTTAGTGAATATATTTCAATTCAGAAATGTCTAATGTATGAATATATTGCGATATTTTTGTATATGTGTAGAGATTCTTTTAACTACTAGATGCGTTTATTTCGGACATCACCTTTTTTGCGAAGTTTGGCCTAATAATAACGACGTAAAAGGTGCCATGGATAAACCATGTGGATGGATTATTTCAGCAAATGCGTCCCGATACCTTCTAATTCGATATTCTAACTAATAAAAATATATTTATTTTTATGCCGGAGTATATAACCATGCATAATTCATGCAGTTATTTTATAACATACTAGCTAAGTACCCGTGCTTCGCTACGAAATTTTAACATGTGCAATATTTTAGCTGTCTGTGAGGCCTCGCGTTACGAAACTGTTATTCGTGTATAGGACCCAGTCTTTGGCGCTTCGCTCGCAGGAAGGTTAATCGCTACGCAAAATCGATCTCAATTCGATCGCTGAAAAGTTCATGGACACATAAACACAGGCTTATTTCACTCGTTAAAATGTTCATTGGGTCTATTCCTAGTTGACGTTAAAATATCGCCAAGCCGATTTGGCGCGGTTTTGAAGGCGATACAGTTCTAAATTTGGCAACCCCCTTCTTTTTATTGACGCACTTTGGCTTCAACTAGAGTGACTATATGGGGAGAGTGACGACAAGGATCGACGCGGTGATTGGTAGCCTGTCGAAAATGACCGCCTGAGGGGGTTTTAAGTTTTCCCTCCATTGCAAATACATAGAGCGACGAAGAAGCTGGTTTTAAATCCCAAGTATCGCTAATATAAAGTTACTTAAATACTATTTTTTGAATATATTTCAATGTAGAAATGTCTAATGTATGAATATATCGAGATATTTTTGTATATTTGTTGCAACTCTTTTAACTGGAAACATTTATCTCGGACACCGGCTGTTTTGCGAACTTTGGCTCATATTGGCGACGTAAATGGCGCCAAGAACCATGTAGATACATTCCAGAAAATACGTTCAGTTACCTTTAAAATTCATATATTTAACAATGCAGATACTTATGTTTATATCGGGATTTTTTAGTATTTCTAATTCAGTTTTTCTTTTTTTTTTTTTTTATATAACAGCTTATTTTAAAAAGGATTAACATGATAAATTATCTTTTGAACTCTTGTCTTGTTCTTTAGTATTAAAATGGATTTAATTGGGATAACAATATGTTATTTAGGCTTTTGTCATATCATATACAGACAAATTCTCGTATTTTGGCGTTGATTACGGTAGTCACCCCCTGACGAAGCTACTCATGGCATTGAGTAAAACGAAACCAAAAATTTATAAGGAAACAATACAATTTTTAGAAAGCATAATAGATTTATTTAAGGGAATTAAAGTTAAGCAAAAAAATAGCAAAATTATTATTTTTATATTTATAAAAAATTTTGAAATGTAATAAAAGTTTATTAGTGGATTAATCTGTTACTTTGATAAACATAATTTCCAGCAAATCTTAGTTTAGTAGCAACAGAAAAGTTAATAAACTTTTTTATAATTATGCTAATTAATATGAATTACAATTGTAAAATTACTTTGTTAATATACAAGAAACTGATGCTATTGATGGTAATAAAATATTTAGTTTCTTTTTTTAAAATACACTGCAAAAAAGTAAATTAGACACAGAAAGCTGTGAACCTATAATACTTAATCTGCATTTACTTAAATTATGTAATAATTAAGAAGTATAAAAAAATTATGGTGAAAGAAAATTTCATAATGTAAATTGGGATAGTTAATTATATCCTTAAGAAATGTATATATTAATAAATAATTTTGAAATGAAATAAAAGTCTATTAGTGAATAAATCTTTTGCTTTGATAAAAATAATTTCCAGTAAAACTTAGTTTAGTAACAACAGAAAAGTTAATAACAAAACTTTATAACAATTGTGGTAATTAATATAGATTACAATTGCAAAATTACTTTTTTTATATACAAGAAACTGCTAATGGTAATACAATATTAAGTTTCTTTTTTTAAAATACACTGCAAAAATGTCAAAGTAAATTAGACACAGAAAGCTGCATTCTTCCTATATAAAAATTATTTTTATAGCAAAAATAATCTGCTTAAATTTATGTGAACTTATAATACATAATCTGCTTTTATTTAAATTATGTAATAATTAAAAAGTATAATAAAATTATAGTGAAAGAAAATATAATGTAAAATAATATAGTTCATTATATTCTTAAGATTCTTACAGCTGTAACAATGTAACATACATTGCGTAAATCATTTTTCGAGCGATATCCCGCCAATTCTAACAGCAAGTTTCCGTATAGCAACCCTAACGAAACAAGTTGGACATTTTGGGACTTCTAGCGCATGCGCACTCGCTATTATATGGTGTCTTGTCGCCACTCTCCCCATATAGTCACTCTAGCTTCAACCTTCCTATACCACAAATCATGGAGCTGGTTCGTTTCTCAATTTTTCATATTGGAATTCCGAATTGGCGACATTCTGGTTTTGTCGCCAACTTTTCAAAAGTGCGCCAACCCATAAACGTGAACTAGGAATTTACCAAAAAATTAATTAATAACGAACTGAACAAAAATATAAAATGCTGTTTTTCTAAAGTCCAATTACAATGTCAAAACTACTTATGTTGAAAATTTTAGAGCTGTAGCCCTATTAGATATCGTTTTGTAAAATATTAATTAATTCAATAAATAAATTAATTAAAAAGAAACTAAATAAAAATTTAAAATTCTGTTTTTCAAAAGTCCAATTAGAAGGCTAAATCTACTTATGTTGAAAATTTCAGAGCTGTAGCCCTATTAGTAGTTGTTTTGTAAAATGTTTATTAATTAATTAAAAAAGAACTAATTAAAATGTTAACTTTCTGTTTGTGATGCATAAAATTAGAACGCCATGACTACTTTTGCTGAAAATTTCAGAGCTCTACTCCAATTTTAAGTAGGTTTCTATAGATCCACAGAGCCATAGACAGACACACAGATTGTTTTATTATTATAGATGTTGGTTAAAGATAGAAACCCTGATAAATTTTCTTTTGAACTCTTATCTTGTTCCTGCCGACCAAACGGTATAGTGGTTAGCGTGCTAGCTTCTAGACCGCGAGGTTGCTTGTTCGAGTCCCGTGTTAGGCATGGGTGTTTGTAAATGTATGTTGGCTTGTCTAATGACGAATGTTTCGGCGCATTATAGCCCTCGTGTTGCTGACTGCGCCAGATAATCTGAATACAACCACACAACTTATCTTGTTCCTTAGTATATTAAAATGGATTTTAATACTAAGTATACTTTATATAGCTTTTAAATTAGCATACATTCAAAAGATTTTGTTAGATGGTTAACCTTTAACTGCTGTGGTTGTGTGGTTTGAGGTTCTTTGCGCAAGAGCAACATATGATTCATACTATGCCAAACAAATTGGTGAACATCAATTTAAAGTTTAAGAAACATAGTATCAGAAAAATTATTATAAAATTCAAAGGTGAGGTATTTTAGGGGAAGGAAGCATTTCACAAAAAATGACCTGCGGTCTGTCAGACCGCTTACAGCAGTTAAAATTTTAACATGGCAGTCAGTATAAAATGTTTAATGTATTTCATGCTATTTTCTATCTAGGAAATATAATATCTATGATTTGATATGACTATTAAAAAAATCGCTACGATTTAGGTCTAATTTCAAAATATTTCTACTATAATTTGGAAATTTTTGCTTGAGCCATTTTATGGCTCCTTGCCGTCACTCTAGTTTTGGCTACTTGATAGATATATCTGAACCTCAATCAATGTGATCCTCTCTATTTATCACCAAATTATGAAATGATAAAGGTGGTTTTAAATGAATTCAAAATAGAAAGAATTATTTGATAAAGTTTGCACCAGTGTAGGATTTTAAGTCGAAAAATTCCAAATCATACAAGCTAATCCGTTTGAAGATCCATAGCTTAGTTACGTCTCGATGTTTTACTAAATTTTTACATCAAAAACAGGCTAGAACATACTTTTTTTTATGTATTTGGAAATTTCAAATTATTTTTCCTTCATTGTTTTTTATCCTGGACACTCCATTTTTTAAAAAAAAGATATCGCCGAACCCGCACTCATAAGTCATGGTAGAAGATAATAAATTTCAGCTTTTCCATAGGAAGTTGTGCAAAGAATTGATATTTATTGTCTCTTTAAGGTTGGCGTTGAAACGACTGGTTTTTCTGATAACTCTTTAGATAAGAAAATTATAAAAGAAAAAAAATCATTAAGAAAAACCTTTTTGAAGTAGCTTAATTTTGCCATAAAAAAAGAGGGAAAACAACACATTTGCCAAAGCGGAAGTTGGCTTCAAAAAACACTACAATGAACTGAGCGTTTTGACAACACCCTATGAAGGTAGCATATAAAACACAATATCAAGAAAAAAATTGAAAGAGTAATACTATTATCACTGGTTCTTGAAATCTTATCAACTAATCAGAGAGCAAGCACAATTTCTAGTCACCTGTAATTAAAGCATGTAATTTTTTTTTTTTTTTTAGGATAAGGCGATATCAAATCAGAAACTACACGACTTACATTGAAGGTGGAGAATCTAGTATGAGTGGAAAAAGCACTACATTTGCAGGGAGTAACATGTCTCGACCAGGACTATCAAATGACCTTCTCTGTTTACTGGACCATCCAAGTCAATTCTCAGATGCTGTATTAAAGTGTGGTGGTGTTGAAATCCCTGTCCACAAATGCATACTGTCCGCCAGATCTCCAGTTTTCTCTGCCATGTTTCAAAGCGGAATGCAGGAGGGTCAAAGTGGGAACGTCAACATCGTTGACATCGAACTCAACATTCTTCGAATCATGCTGAAGTACATATACAGCGACAAGACTGATGACATAACCGATAAAATCGCAGAAGATTTGCTAGTTGCGGCTGATAAATATGGACTGATAGATCTAAAGCGGATTTGCACCGATAAATTGAAATCAGTCTTATCGGTGGATAACATTATCCGTATTTTAATTCTCGGAGACTTGCATGACACCGATTTGAAGGCAAACGCAAAGGAATTCCTTTCTAAGTGCAAGCTTTCTGATTTAGAGAAAAGGGAAGATTGGGGATCATTTCGAGAAGAGTATCCGAAGTTAGCAATTGAAGTTATGACGTCTATGGTGAAATATGTACAAGATTCGTCACATCAAAGAGATACAAACACTTACAAAATACAATTAAGAGATAATATATATTATAGAGATCAATATACGATGGGTTCCTTGTATTACAACTATTAAATTCTGGGGAGGCTGCCTACCCTGATTTTTGTAACACTATTTCCTTTTTTTCTCTCCATTCTCCAAATAAATTATAACTGTTTATTGTTGGTATTATATGAGAAGTTGTGTCATACCTAGATTTTCGAAAAACTAATAGATTTCGATAATTTTTCGAAAAATGTCATCTTCCGTCAAAACTTGCCCCCCCCCCCCCCCATGTTTTTTGAAAAGTTGACACCTATGATAGAGATGCTATAGATAGATCCTGTTTACTTGGGATATTCAGATTATTGTGAAAACGGTGAATGGTAATTTCTTTCCTTATCGAATTAGACAAGTTCAGTCAATTTTGCTGTTGCGTTTTTTATACATCTGCCTTAAGCAATTGTACAAACTGAAAAATCAATTATCATTATAATTCGTCATTATTATCAAATTAATTTTTCTGGTCCCACATTAAAAATGTAAAAAATTTTGGATCAACTTTTAAGTCAGAGTTGTGTAAAATAGTTATTTATGCAAGTTGTTGAGAAAGTTATACTTTTTTAAACGAGGTCGAATAATTTACCAAGTATTCTTCACGCGTTGCATACAATACTTTTTATGATTAAGTGCAAAAAATATTTTTAGTACACATATATACTAATGTTTGCAACTCCAGTCAATGAATCTACTCTTAAAATGTCATTTCTAGACCAAAAATAATTAAAATTAGAGCATGAGGCGAGCGGGTTTGTACTTTTCTACACTAGTGGGAGAAAGTAACTTTAATGTACTGCTCTCAGCAAAGTGCAACTTACACCGCAATTTCTGATTAAAAATGATAAAATAGGGTTTTTTGCATGCTTGTTACAAAAATAATATTTTAGAAGAAAATCAATGACTAGCGTATCAAACTTTAGTTTATAAATGTATTAAAGATATTTTTTGCACGTGATTATAAAAATATATTGTATGCAATGTGTGGTAAATCACTTTTTCAAACTCGGCAAAGTATTTGAATCGTGCTATCGTTCTCCTCGAATAAGCATTTTGCCTTGTTTGACAAAATATATATATATTGTGTATATATATATTGTGTATATATATATTGTGTGTATATATATATTGTGTGTATATATATATTGTGTATGTATATATATATTGTGTATGTATATATATATTGTGTATGTATATATATTGTGTATGTATATATATATTGTGTATGTATATATATATTGTGTATGCATATATATATTGTGTATATGTGTATATATATATATATATATTGTGTATATATATATATATTGTGTATATATATATATATTGTGTATATATATATATATTGTGTATATATATATATATTGTGTATATATATATATATTGTGTATATATATATATATTGTGTATATATATATATATTGTGTATATATATATATATTGTGTATATATATATTGTGTATATATGTATATATATATTGTGTATATATGTATATATATATTGTGTATATATGTATATATATATTGTGTATATATGTATATATATATTGTGTATATATGTATATATATATTGTGTGTATATGTATATATATATTGTGTGTATATGTATATATATATTGTGTGTATATGTATATATATATTGTGTGTATATGTATATATATATTGTGTATATATGTATATATATATTGTGTATATATGTATATATATATATGTATATATATATTGTGTATATATGTATATATATATATGTATATATATATTGTGTATATATGTATATATATTGTGTATATATGTATATATATATATGTATATATATATTGTGTATATATGTATATATATATATATGTATATATATATTGTGTATATATGTATATATATATATATGTATATATATATATGTATATATATATTGTGTATATATGTATATATATATTGTGTATATATGTATATATATATTGTGTATATATGTATATATATATATGTATATATATATTGTGTATATATGTATATATATATTGTGTATATATGTATATATATATTGTGTATATATGTATATATATATATGTGTGTATATATATATATTGTGTATATATGTATATATATGTGTGTGTATATATATATATTGTGTATATATATATGTGTGTATATATATATATGTGCGTATATATATATATATGTGCGTATATATGTATATATATATATATTGTGTATATATGTATATATGTGCGTATATATGTATATATATATTGTGTATATATATATTGTGTATATATATATTGTGTATATTGCATTATATATATATATGTGAGGATGTTTTTAAATTTGTTTTTACCTCTTTTTTATAAAATATTTTGTAATGAAAATTGTGCATCTCGGAGGTTATTTAAGTTTCCATTTGGCAACATCATGAACTAGAATTACATATTTGCCTAATTTTTAGCATTCTAGGTTAGTGCACGGCTACGCTCGATCACTTTCTCACAAGTTCACTTATACGGCTACTGCAATAAATTTTTTTAACACAGTCTGGATGGAATCGCCAGTAGCGTGGGCATTGCTCGCTACGTAACGGCTGAAAAGTGCAGAGGCGAATCTCCACGTGTGGTATTTTGTGTTTCAAATTTTTGTTTCAACGAAATAATGTGCCAATTTTTTAGATAATGGTTTATTTTTTAATTAAATTAATTTCTTTCCATTACCTAGCGTATATATTAAAACAAGCCAAAACATTTTTATTTCTAAAAAATCTATTTTATTCTTGGGCTTACTAAAATTATATTTTTTTATACAGATCGGACACTGTTTCAAAAAAGGGCATTGGTAAAGAGTTCAGCGCCACCATCGATTCTAAGTTTTTAAGTGATTGAGGTAGCCGCATAAGTGAACTTGTGAGAACGTGATCGAATGTAGCCGTGGTTAGTGTTAAGATGACCATCAAACGAAGTTGAAACTTTCTTAATAATCCGAGAGGCGACTGCAATTTTTGGACCCCATCGAACATCATTCTGAATTTTTTGAAGAAAAGTTAGTAGATTAGGAATCCACTGGTCTGCCGCGGTAAAAATGGCCGCAACTGATCAATAATCGACTTGGAATGAGTTGAATTAAAATCCGATTGCTAAATATGTCATAACTTGCCAAAAATAGAACAAACTTATTCGTCTGGCAACTAGGCTTGGGCGATGTTAACATTTCTGCATCGCAATATATCGTTAAGCAAACATCACGATATCGCGATGTTAACTATATGTATTGTAAAATTTTATTAAATTCATGTATGGAATGTTATTTTAAATAACATGAGCAGCGACAAAATTATTTTCAGGGGGATACACAAAGCACCCGAGTATAAGCCGGTTATTTTTTATTTTGGTTTAAACTGGATTTTTCAATTTCTCTATCTTAAGGAAATTTTACTTCGTTATTATCCAGCAGAGGGGAGGGGCAAGTGCACCTCCTTTCACCCTCCTGGGGGCTCCCATGTGTGTAATTGTCCTATCGCCTGTCTTCAACTAATAAACAGTCAAACTCCGTTAAAGCGAAATTGCTTAACATGAAATCCCGCTTAACACGAAGTTAAAGCAAGTCTGTAGTTAAAACATAACATTAATTTATTCACTTAACACGAAATTCGTTTAAAGCGAACAATTTCAGCGGCCACATTGATTTCACGTTAACGGGGTTTGACTGTAGCATATCACCTAAGTTGAATTTGGATTTGAACCGGACGTATCAAGGACAGCAGTGTAACGAAGTCAAATGGAGTCCTTACGCAAATCGTTTTTCGATCCAAAAAATTTTTATGCTTAGCAATTAAAAAACATTAAAAAAAAATTAAATTTTGGATTGAGTAATTAATCTCATGGAAATAAACTTTATTCAAATTGTACTAACTATAAAAATTTATAAAGCATTTATTTACTTACCAGTCAGAAGAGAAAATCTTTCAACTTAAATGGAAAAAAATCGTTTATATGTAACCGTTTATACGAATTAGAGAAACAACTGTCCATGTGCTAGTTCACATTGATTTTGGCAGATATAACAAACAGCTCATAGTAATAAATAACCAGATTAACTTAACTGGGTAAAAACTAGACATAAATTACCACGGCCGAATGGTGCAATCTCCTTGCGTTAATAAATAAAGCAAAATAAAATAATAGCAAGATAAAAAAAATCTTGAAGTTAATATAAAAGATTGCAAAATACAAAAGTGTAATATTTTATTTCTTCCAAGTTAGAGAAATAATAAAGGGGAAAAATATCAAAAATGAAACACAAAAAGTGTAGGAAATGCTCAATTGAATTCCGAAAATAGACATCAAGGTCTTATATCTGATGACTATTAAATAAAAATCAAAACGTTTTCCAAGTGTTGAGAGAACAACATAAATAATGTTCTAACAATAAAAGGAATACTTCTTTTATGGAATCTCCAATATTTCTAGACTGCTGGCGTCACCTCGCAATTTCAATACTCATCCCACATGCGTAAGTGGATACAATTACCACGATACGGTTTTTTCTGATGAAATATCGGGCATCCGCAAAAGCAAACGAAAAACGGCCCGATGTCGACGGTATCACTATATTTCTATACAATATTGGGAACATCTCTCATATGCAAGGCAGGGTGGATACGATTAGCACGATGTGAGCTTGCCGATGAAGTACCGCGCAAAAGCAAATGGAACTAGTTTCAAACGGCGCGGTGTCAACGGTTTCAATACGTTTCTATAGTGCTTTAGAAACACCGGGCATGAATCGTTGCCACGGTTCTTCGTCCTTGAAGTGCTAGGCAAGTATCGTTCTCTCGTCAAAAGAGATCGCGATGTATCGGTTTGCAGAAAATAGTGACACCGGTTTGACGATGTTGATTTCATACCGGTTTTTTCAGATATATCGATACATCGCCCAAGCCTACTGGCAACCCACTTCATTTTGATTTTCAATGAGAAAAAGCGCAAACGATTTCTGATCTTTGGCTCGGAAAACTTATATCTTTTAAAAGTAAGCCAAATTGGCGACATCAGTTACGTCATAAGTGACGTAATATTTTTTGCCAACTTAGCACACTTTTAATAGATGCAAGTAGACCGTCGCCAGATATCTGAATCGTCTGCAACCTTCTTAATTGAAAATTAAAGAGTGAGGGTTACCAAATAAACAAAAATTATTTGGCAAGTTATGGCGCATTTGGCAATTGGATTTAGTTCAACTTATTAAAAGTCGATTTTTGACCAGTTTCGGCCATTTTTGCCACGGCAGACCAGGGGATTCGTAATCTACTCACTTTTCTCTAATTTCTATAAAAAATTCAGAATGATGTTCAATGAGGTCCAAAAATTACAGTCGCCTCTCAGTCTATAAGGTATACGTATAGGCTTCAAATCGCAAAAACCAGGGAAGATTTGTAAGGCCGTAAAAAATAAAAGCAACACAAAAGAAGGAAACTATTTTGCATTTTACGATGGAGGAGCATACTAAAAAGGAAATGTAGAATAATTAGAATAATAACTTTTTTTTATTTAAAAAGTACTTTTTTAAAAGTTATCCTCAGATTGTAGTTTTTTCTATTTTGCATTTCATTCAAACAGCTCCAGTTTAAATAATATTTTTGAAATTTGTTTTTTGCTATATAATCTCCATACATTGTTGAATGTTTTGACCCTAAAATACTAAGTGATTTGTAAATAAATATTTTTCTAATTGAATTTTAAAGATAAGATTCTGTATAAGAGACTAGGATTTTTCTAATAAATTCACTTAAAACAATATATCACAAAATATACACACTGTAAAATTCTGTTAATAGGGTCAAAACATAGTTAAAGGGTATTCCGCATTATTGAACACCAAAATTGTATCTGTGGGTTAATTAGAATTTTTGTCATTACCGTTCGAAATTATCCTAATTAGTTGATTAAATGTTAATTAATTATTAAAATTGAAGAAACTAAAAAAAAAAGATATGTATTGGAAACAGTTTAACAAATAATGTACTTTTCAAGGTACAAAGGTCTAATTTTTAAATTTAAAAAAAAAGTGTTGAAACCTATACTTATACCTTAAACCAAAAGTATAAGCCTTGCTGTAAGAAATCCTTTAAAGAAATTCGGATTGATAAAACTGATCACTGGCCAGAACAAGGCAACGTTACAAATACGTTTCCATTAGGAAACATGACTTCTACTGCCAAGAAATTTTTAAACTTGCTTTGAATCTAAATGAATCAATTTGATCCTTCCATTCAAGATCATGGTGAACAATATACAAAACTAGAGATGTGGAACGTCATACAACTTTCAATGACACAATAATTCACTGCACTTCAATTTTACGGGGATTACTGTCATTTACCGTTTTCTTATGTTCATTCATTAAACACAAATAACCAGTTTAGGGATATTTATAGCAATAAATCTTACACTGATGGTTAGTCAAAAAAAAAAAAAAAAAACACGCTGTAATGGCGATTGCAAGTGAAACAGAGGAGAAAAAGTCTGATGGGCAGTGCTCAGAAGATAACTGCTTGTTAAAGACATTCATGTTCATCTTTTTACCCCAATATCTCATTTCCCCTGAATTTCGGAGGTGAGGGGGGGGGGGGTAGAACACCCTAAGAGGCATTACCACAACAATTTTGATCCAAGTCATTAGAGCCATTTTTCAGCAATAATTTTTTTCAAAGGCAACGCAATAGAGTTGTTGTAGATGCAATAGAGTCCATTGTAATAGAGTTCGCTTTCCTTAAACATATCTCATAAACGATCGATTTTTCATCTCTGCTCAGTTTCACTTACAAGAAAGGATAATATAAGAATTATCGATAAGTAGTATATCGCCAAAATTCGCCAAAAGCCTTTGTGAGTCTTCCAGAGATAGACATTTGGATAAATTTCCAGATCGCAGTCGAAAAGTCCTTCCTATACATGTACATGGAGACCGAAAATGTCGCCAAATGGTCGCCAAGTTTGGCAACATTTGGTGATAAAAATTAGTCGCCAAAACCGTCGCCAACTTGGCTCTATCTCGCTAATTTGGCGAGATTGCCATTACTATAATATTAAATGCCCTGCTCCTTGTAAAACTCGTTATCAAGCATTGAGACACATATTGCAGGGAAGCCAAGTTTAAACGAACTATTGCACTGCCTTATGCGAAATGTACATAAATTTTCCTATTTACAAAATTAACACTACGAAATATTTACAAATATACAAAAATTCGTAACAATATCTTACGAATTTAAAAGGCATTGTGTAGGTTCATCAAAAGAATATTTCTTGATTGTAAACAGTGTCCCTCAAAAGTGATGAGACACCTCCTCAACCGAAATTAATACTCTACTATTGTAAAAAAAAACATAGCCTTCTTAAATAATTTGTTCTTGTATATTTTTCTTAATCAGTAATAACGATTGTAAAAGTTGGTTTTAGAAACGTTTTCTTAATTTTTGAGAAAATAACATAAATTTTATTATGAGACTTAAAAATTTCCCAAAAGCAGTTGGACACTGAAATTTTCCCGACTCTTGTTTAAAATTTCAGTTACATGCAGGTTTAGTTTAGCAGTATAACAGGGTTTGTACGTTCCTTAAACATTTTTAAGAACTCCCCTCCCCTTTGGTATGTCTTCATAAAAGAACCTTTAAAGCCCTTATTTTTCATCTTAGTCTTTTTTTTTTCGATTGCGATTCTTTACTTTCAATTACCCCATATGTATACATAGGGTAATGAAAGTATAGTATCGATTTTTTTTTTTTTTTTTTTTTTTTTTTCATTTTACCCGTTATGGAACATCCTGATTTCAAAAAAGTGATCTGGAATAAATTTCTGTGTGTGTATCTGTGGTCAGAATACCTCCCGAACAAATTGACCTACGGTGTCCAAATTTGGTGTGCGGGTTGGTGCTAGCCATGGACCTGCCATTAAGGTTTTCGTCAAAATCGCGCATGCGCGTAAGGTAGCTTCTATTAAAAAAAATTATGTTTTGCAGTAATTACTAAAAAACGGCTCTAACGATTTTGTTCAAAATCGCAGTTGTAATGCCTCTTAAAGTGTTCTAAACATCCCCATCTCCGAAATTCCCATAAAAAGGCTTTAATCTCGTGAAATGTTGAAAAACGAATGCATTCAACAAAGAATTATCTTTTCTTGAGCATACCTCATCAACGATAGTTTATTCTTCTCTCCTCAGTTTTACTTATAATAAAGGATTACCGAAAAGTTTATCGCCAAAATCACCATTTTAGCGAAGGTTGTTTTTTATTGTTTCTTTTTTATTGTTTTTTGTTTTTTTAAAGACCCATGCAAGAATAATCGCAAAAAAATACCGCCAAACTAGCAATTTTTTTCTAAATGAATGATAAAAATATAAGAACGGTAAATGGCACAAATTGACTTCAGTATTATAATGCAATTGAAAGTTATGCGATGTTCCACACCCCTACTTTTTAACATAGTGTTAAACAAGTTAATTCTTCTAATACCCAATTTTATCGATTTGAATCCATCTTTTATTATTGGAACAGTTTTATGATTTTATCTACTACAGGGCTGCTTGGAATCGCTGATTTCTAGGAACAATATCCCTTTTTTAACACGCTTTTATTAGTTACGTATGTATCTATGTAACGGAATCTTTGAACTCGATTTTCGACCACTTCAAAAAGTTGGATAAATTTGAAATTTTGCACAGTTATCAAGGACCGATGACAATGCAATAATTCAATAAGTTTGTCGCATTATCGCAAGGATTAACTCTTGTTGCCCTTGCGCCGTTAAACTCCAACCAACCAAGAGAACTCTGTGTTGAAAGCAATCGTTTTTCATCTTTTTACGCCATTAAAATATTTTTACGGGAATTTCGGAAGTCGGAATGTTTAGAACACCTTAAGACAGCGATTTTGATCAAGACCGTTAGAGTCGCTTTTTAGCAATCATTGAAAAACATGATTTTTTTTAATGTCAGCTACCTTATGTGCATGCGCGATTTTGATGAAAACCTTAATGGTAGAGGTCTCATGGCCACCACTAACTCTCATACCAAGTTTGAACATCGTAGGTCAATTTGTTCAGGAGTTATGCTGACCATATACACACACAGAAATTTTTTCTATATCACTTTTTTGAAATCAGGATGCTCCAAAATGTGGAGAAATGCAAAAAAAGAAGAAGAAAAAAGAAAAAAAAAAAATCGAAATTTTTTTATTGTATTGACCGAATGCTATACCTATGTATGCATATGGGTAATTAAAAGTAAAAAACGTCTGTAATAGTCGCTTTTTAGTGAGTCATTGACTATCACAATAAAACTTGTAATAACATTTCCAAATGAGCATTAACATGTTGAATGTTTTCTTGACAGGCAAGAATATCACTATACATCGTGTTTTTACTAAGTATACCATCAAGGACATAAAATTTATCATCAAAGGCGAAAAAGGATTTGACGTTTGGGACCAATATCTCAGTTATGATGGTAAGAGTCTAAGAGACGGAAAAACCTGTGCTGATTACAACATCACAAATAATTCCACCCTTCAACTGACACTTCATTTAAGGGGATGAAGGGACACATTTCACTTTTTTTCTTTCATTTTGTAGATCTCATTACAATTTTTTTTTTCTATAAATATATATAACAAGTATAATAACATTTTCAAGTGATCAAAATTTTAAAAAGAATATTTAAAAAATAAATAAAATATGTAAAAAAGTTATGTTTGTTATTTTTGATATCTACCAAAAAATTATTTACTGACAAACAAAAATTTATAAACTTTGTGTCGTACCACGAGCCGACGTGTCATGAGCGCATCGTACCAGGAGCGCACAAACACTTGCAAGGAGAGAGATGCCTCTCATTTATCAAGCGAATGGTACCACGAGCGCACAAACTCCTAGTTTATGTGCAGAGGGTAGGATCTCCATTCTTTAATTTTTATGTTATAACTAGCTGCGTGGCCCGTCGTTGACGGATAAACTCAGTTTTTGGTACTAAATAAAAGTAATATAAAAGTTTATCACCCCATTGTAAATTCATTCTTTGTTCGTTTAGTTCGGCATGTCTTAGCCGATCGGCTTCTAAACGAACGGCACGCCTCTCTGATATTTCTCTACTCCTTACAGACTCCTGGCGTCGCCGTTGCGACGCTAATCTGTCCTCTGGGGAAATGTCCGGCTGCCGCAAAGTCGAAGCTTCTTGGTTGTCATTTTGTAATTCGTTCCTCTTTAAACGTTTTGGAAAAACTTTTTTGTCGATTTTGATTAATGATGGGCATTTTTTTCTAGGCATTGTGAATGTAGAATATCATTTGCGATTTTCAAAACAAACCAAACGAAGATTGTCATTCAGTTGCCATTCAGGAAATACTAAATTGTGTCTGCTTAAAAACACCAAAAAAAATTATTTCGGAAATTTTAAAACTCAATTAAAATTAAAAATATATCGCCTATTTTACTTCTGGTCGTTTAATTAAGCGATATACCAAATTTCATCCTAATCCGTTAGGTAGTTTTTACGTGAAACGGTCCCCACGATTTTCAAAACAAACCAAACGAAGATTGTCACTCAGTTGCCATTCAGGAAATACTAAATTATGTCTGCTTAAAAACACCAAAAAAAATTATTTCGGAAATTTTAAAACTCAATTAAAATTAAAAATATATCGCCTATTTTACTCCTGGTCGTTTAATTAAGCGATATACCAAATTTCATCCTAATCCGTTAGGTAGTTTTTACGTGAAACGGTCCCCAAATCCGTGTGACAGAAAGTCAGTTTTATTTATATAGATTTCAAACTTCTTAACAGTACATCAAAATTAAAAATGATACATTTTTATGCATAAACTTTTTTTCCCGTTAATTTTTTAATTAACTAATTGCAATTATAATGACTAATTAGGACGTTATTAGAACGGACATAAATAAACTTGTAATTAACTTAGAGGTATGAATTTTATTGCAAATAAAATATATTATATTGACGGATATGCAAGACATGAAGAATTGTGAAAATTGAAAATACATAGTTTTTAACAAATGTGTTTATAAGGTGTTTTATAAGGTGTTTATCTATAATAATAAAACAAGCTGTCTGTGGATCTATGGAAAGCTACTTAAAATTGGAGTAGGAGCTCTGAAATTTTCAACATAAAAAGTTTAGGCCTTCTAATTTTACATATGTCAAACAGAATGTTAAAATTTTAATTAGCTCTTTTTTAATTATTATTTTTTTTACAAAGTGACTTCAAATAGAGATATAGCTCTAAAATTTTCAACGTAAGTAGTTTTAGCCTTCTAATTGGATTTTTGACAAACATAATGTTAAAGTTTTCATTAGTTATTTTTAATTAATTTTCTTAATTGATTAAAAAAATTATAAAATGACTTCTAATAGGGTTACAGCTCTGAAATTTTCAACACAAGTAGTTTTGGCATTCTAATTGGATTATTGACAAAAAGAACGCTACAATTTTAATTTGTTTTTTGATTACTTTTTTTTTTTTTTTTTTAATTTTTTTTTTTTTTTTTTTTTTTTTTAATTTTTTTTTTTTTTTAATTGAACTTAAAATTAAGAAAATGTAAAACTGCAAACGTGCAGGCCATTTTATTGGCAAATGTAAAATTTACAACAATGCAGAACACAGTGAAAATGAAGAACTCGAACTAAAGCAAACTAAACATGCAAACCAAAAACTTATCAGAATTTAAAATTAACTGCAAAAGTGCAACGGATTGAAACTTCTCATTAAAACAGAACGTAATCATCATAAGAAATATAAATCGGCTGTTCAATTTAAAACCTAGTATCTGACAAAAATATAAAAATGCGTATTTTGGCTTTGGAAGTTCTATTAATATGTACTGCATACACTGAGTAACAAATTTAGCCCCAAAAAAAATACAGTTTTGGAGATTTGGCTCTTTAAAATAAAGAAAACCTATCCTTTACTTAGTAAAATAAATCTATTTTTGTTCGCTCCTGTGAAATGAAGAAGTGAGCCCCTTATAAACAGGTGTATGTGCGCTAGTGGTACCATTTTACCCTGTTGGCTCGATACACGTCGGCTCGTGCTACGCAATCATTTTAAGAACAAAAAGATGTATTTAACAAACAATCTTTACAGATTTTTGTTATTTACATAAAAGTTTTTTTTTTTTTTTTTAAGTTATCGAGAAAAAAGAATTCATAATTTCCTCACTTAACTTTTTTTAATGTGTTTTTAAAAAATATATAGACAAATATCTCTTAAAGACAAATTACAGTAATATGTTTAAAAATATGATGTAGCGAGTTTGAAAATGTTTCTTCAAGTCAAGTAGATCTGAAGATATATCAATTTGAACTTCAAAAAAAAAAAAAATGAAAAAAATCATGAAAAAAATGTGTTAGAAGTTATAAAATCCAAAATTTTTTTACCAATGTTAAGAATAAATGCTAAAATCGTCCTGGTTGATAAGATACACCCTCAATTTCTTTGATTGACTCATTTATTTCGATGTTTGCCTGTATTACCCATCGATATAAACAACTGGATAGGCTGCTTTACACAGGGAAAATGAAGCCGTTGCCAGATCGTTGGATAGACGCAAAATACGGATTGCCGAGGATTAGGAAAAATAAAATCTTGAATTGCACACAGTAGAACTGTCAATAGTAGACATAATTCATTGGCAGATCCAACGAGGGGAGAAGGGGGCGATCGTCCCTTCCGTTATTCATGGACCGCTCACGTTTTAATGAGCACTGTTCTCAATAGTCCGAGAGGCGACTGCAATTTTTGGACCGCATCGAACATCATTCTGAATTTTTTATAGAAATTGAAGAAAAGTGAGTAGATTACGAATCCACTGGTCTGCCGTGGCAAAAATGGCCGAAACTGATCAATAATCGACTTGGAATGAGTTGAACTAAAATTCGATTGCCAAATATATCATAACTTGCCAAATATAGAACAAACTTTTTCGTCTGGCAACCCACTGCACTTTGATTTTCAATGAGAAAAAGCGCAAATGATTTCTGATCTCTGGCTCGGAAAACATATCTTTTAAAAGTAAGCCAAATTGGCAACCTCAGTTACGTCATAAGTGACCTAAGATTTGTCGCCAACTTGGCTCCTTTTTAATAGATGCAAGTAGACCGTCGCCAGATATCTGAATCGTCTGAAACCTTCTTAAATGAAAATTTAAGAGTGAGGGTTACCAAAAAAAAATCATTATTTGGCAAGTTATGGCGAATTTGGCAACTGAATTTAGTCCAACTTATTAAAAGTCGATTTTTGACCAGTTTAAGCCATTTTTGCCACGGCAGACCAGTGGATTCGTAATCTACACACTTTTCTCTAATTTCTATAAAAAATTTAGAATGATGTTCGATGGGGTCCAAAAATTGCAGTCGCCTCTCGGACTATTGAGAACAGTGCTCATTAAAACGTGAGCGGTCAATGAATAACGGAAGGGGTCTCTTAGTCTACAAGTTTTGGATGAAATCGATCAAGATTTGACGAATCCGCACTGAACATTTTTAATAAAAATGTTCTTATCCCAAAAAATGGAGATGAAAAAGCCGAAGACGAAGCAAGACAAAGAAAATTATTGTTTGAAGATGTTCAATGTGTAAACGCATTCGTTGTTAGATTGTTCTGTGTATCATATTTAACAATAATTTATCCTGAATCAAACAGTTGTTAACAACTCTATATTTTTTGTCATAAATTCACACGTAGCCAAACATTGTGTTGCCTTAATGTTGTAATGACTTTTTACCTCTTTGTAACATATTCTGTATAATAGACTGAAAGACGACTGCAATTTTTGGACCCCATCGAACATCATTCTAAATTTTTTATAGAAATTAGAGAAAAGTGTGTAGATTACGAATCCACTGGTCTGCCGTGGCAAAAATGGCTTAAACTGGTCAAAAATCGACTTTTAATAAGTTGGACTAAATTCAGTTGCCAAATTCGCCATAACTTGCCAAATAATGATTTTTTTTTTGGTAACCCTCACTCTTAAATTTTCATTTAAGAAGGTTTCAGACGATTCAGATATCTGGCGACGGTCTACTTGCATCTATTAAAAGGGAGCCAAGTTGGCAAAAAATATTACGTCACTTATGACGTAACTGATGTCGCCAATTTGGCTTACTTTTAAAAGATATAAGTTTTCCGAGCCAAAGATCAGAAATCGTTTGCGCTTTTTCTCGTTGAAAATCAAAATGAAGTGGGTTGCCAGACGAATAAGTTTGTTCTATTTTTGGCAAGTTATGACATATTTGGCAATCGAATTTTAGTTCAACTCATTCAAAGTCGATTATTGATCAGTTTCGGCCATTTTTGCCATGGCAGACCAGTGGATTCCTAATCTACTCACTTTTCTCCAATTTCTATAAAAAATTCAGAATGATGTTCGATGGGGTCCTAATATTGCCGTCGCCTCTCGGACTATATCAACTTAAGTTATCTCATCGTATGCTAATATAACTTAAGAGCAACAAAATATACCTAAGCTATTCAACAGCCACCTCCGTAATAAAGTCTATTATCCAGGCACCAAACTTAATTAAAAAATGCTTTATTTGGCTATATTTGATGACTGAAACCTTCCCGTATTAAGAGAGGGAATCCCCGGAGGGCAAATCAACCCACTTTCCATCAGCCAATAGATCTAAATATTGGCAAATAGACTCATTGTGAATGACAATGTATTCAATCAAGTTTTGGGGCCAAGAAAGAGTTTAGTAAGTAGTTCGGAATGAGCCTTTTGTTCTTAGTAGTCAAACACTATGGGAACTCGGAGTTCAAGAAGGATCAATTACACATAAAAATTGGCAATGCATATAATGGATTTATAATAAAAAATTTGTTTTTATGGGTTATATTATTTGCATTTGATTTGGTTGTTTTTTCTTGAATTTGATTCCTTTTCTTTTTGTTTTCTTCTGCGTGAACAATAAAAAAAAGTTTTCCCTGAAAAAGATTTAATGAAGATTTTGCAAGACTTTTTATCTAGATAAAAGTCTTGTAACAACTTCATTAAATCCTTTTCCAGGGATAACTTTTATTATTGTTCACATAGAAGACACACAGCACAAGTTCTAACATAATCACGATTCCACAACGAGACAAGCACAATTCACAAAAAGAAAACCTAAGTTTTAAGATTAGTTTTAAGAAATAAAATATTGTTCGGCCATCTTTTAGCTTCTTTCAAGACCCCTAACCACTCTCCCTGACTCACTCTTCAAATCCAGGTATACACAAAAAAGTTTCACAGAGCCACCAGTGCATACGAAGTAAATAAATGTTCTTGATGACGTTACATGGGGTAGTTACAAACTTCTAAAGGTAGTTTTCAGTGGAAGAAGGTATTGTGTACACATTATGTGCTTTACCTTAGTCCTTAGTAGAAAAGCGCGTAAAGAGTACATGATCACATCTTCTTCCACCAGGTTGGTTGTATTCAGATTATCTGGCGCCGTCAGCAACACGAGTGCTATAATGCGCCGAAACATTCGTCATTAGACAAGCCAACATACATTTACAAACACCCATGCCTAACACGGGACTCGAACCCGCAACCTCGCGGTCTAGAAGCCAGCACGCTATCCACTATACCGTTTGGTCGGCCTTCTTCCACCAGGAAAGCAGTCACCGGTGAGGTTAAAAATCAGTCAGTATGGAGAGAATTCGACTCATACATGTTCAAGGATCGTTGTGATAATGATACACCTTTCAAGAAAGTTAATTTAAAGCAAAATCCTGATGTAAGAAGATCCGCTTGGATTGGTAATATTGAACTGAACACCGAAGCGAAGTTAATTGCGTAATTTTTAGCTTACAATGACTGCTACCTTATAAACAAAATAGAATATTTTTTATAAATTATTAATTCAAAACGAAAAGAATACTTATTTATTTAATGATTTGTCTTATACTAGTATTGTTTGGCCTTTGGTTGATTTTTTATATTGTAAGCTGTAAAAAATTTAAATTTTCTATTAATATTTTCCTTTTCAAGCTGTTGAATTTTGAACTGTTTTGCTTTCAAGTTGGCGAACAAACGAATTTTTATTCGCACAAGCGTTGTCTATTACTGTCTAAGGTACAGATTTAGAGTCAAGTCAGTCGAAAAAGTAAGTGAAAACAATAAGAGAGACAAGAAATTCTCCAGATGATTTCACAAGTTCCAGGACTCTTTCCTGAAAGCCAGAAGATAATTCACAAGCATCGCCGATGGATGGCGAACGAAATGCGATGAAACAGAACTGAAAAAACGCTGTTCTAAAAACAAGATGTTCCGCATCTGAACAGCTGTTTCTTTCGCGTTTGCTATTGTCTGTTCTATTTTGGAGCACAGTCATGTTTTTACAAAAGAGGATTTCGTGAAACTTCTTTACAGACAGAAAGTTGAAGTCTTTTTTTCAGCGATGAAGAAAAGTCAGGATAATTGGAAGTACAAATACTTAAAAACAATGCTAAACTATTTCAACTTTCGCCGTTGCGGTCAGGACCGACCCCAGGTGAGGGATTGCGAATTGACTTATTGGTTTTTTACAACTTTTTCCATTTTCGTGTAAGGGGACGTACAAAAATTACGTTATTCTCAGATAGGAGAAGCGGTAGTCCGAGAGGCGATTGCAAATTTTGGACCCCATCGAACATCACTTTGAAACTCACATGGAATGTAGACTTATGCTAACATTCGCGTGGTCTGCCGAACCGCATTTGGCCGGAACTGTCCGGCAGACCAATCCGAAAGTGCACTTTTTGGGCCCCAAAATACCTCATCGAACATCACTCTGAAATTCAAAGGGAATGAAGAGAATTATCTACCGAGTAAGAAAACTTGGTCGGCCGAACCGCATTTGTCCGGAACTGTCCGACAACAAAATAACAACTTTAGGAATAAATTAAAAATATCAATCAAACACGCTCTCTCATGATCGATGCAAAGACAGCATGGAGTGTTGTTGGATATGATATCATGAAGGACGATCGTGGACGTCATATAAAGCTTAATAAAATAAGGGTGTGGAACATTGCACAACTTTCAATTACACTATAATACTGACATGGATTTGTGTCATTTACCGTTTGTATATTTTCATCCTTCATTCAGAATAAAGGGCCAGTTTGGCGATATTTTTTGCGATATTTCTTGTATGGGTCTTGAAGAAAAAAAAAATCGCCAAAATGATGAATTTTGCGATATACTATTCGATAATCCTTATATTATTCTTTATTAAAAGCGAAACTGAGAGGAGAAGAAAAAACGATCGTCGATGAGGTTTGCTCAAGAAAAGAGAGCTCTTTGTTATAGGCATACATTTTTCAACTTTTTAGGGAATTTCGGGGTTGGGGATGTTTAGAACACTTTAAGAGGCATTACAACAGCGATTTTTATCAAAATCGTTAGAGCTGTTTTTTAACTCATTGAAAAACATGATTTTTTCAATAGCAGCTACCTTATGCGCATTCGCGATTTCGACGAAAACCTTCATGGTAGGTCCCATAGCCGCCACTAATCCTCATGTCAAATTTGAACATCGTAGGTCAATTTGTTCGAGAGTTATGCTGACCACAGACACACATAGACAGACATTTTTTCTAGATCACTTTTTTTAAATCAGGATGTTCCAAAACGTAAAGAAATGCAAAAAAAAAATCGAAAAAATGTATTTTGACCGAACGCTTTACTTTCATTACCCTATGTATATATACATATAGATAATTGAAAATAAAAAAAGATTATAATAAATTTAAATACGAATTAATAAAGTTGGAGACAAATTCCATTAAGTTTGGGGAAAAATGCTTCCCTTGCAACGAAAGATTTAATACATAAAAGTATTAAATAAACAATACTTCAATGATAATTTGTAGTGATAATAATGTGTTAATTTGCTTCATATAACCTCGTATTTACAATACAATTTATTTTGCACATTTTATCGCTCTTTCATAGGAATCGGTTTTTACTTTTTTTTATGAAATTGTAGTGACGTGCACAAAAGGGAAGTCAAACCAGGGACTCCTAGACAAAAGTGAGCACTAGTTCCCAGCTGTTGTATCTGTCATTTGTGCACCGCATAGCTATTCTCAGTGAGTCGCGAAGGGGCGAACGATTGGGTAGCCTACGTGCGGGTTGAGTGCGTTGCGTATGATGAGGGCGTAAATTATGGCAGTGAGTCGCCAGAGGTTGCTTGCTCAGATGGTATACCCAGGGACTCCTAGATCAGTCGACAGGTGCTTTAATCAAAGCGCTACATTGGGACTACCTGACAATTGAATCATGCTGCCATCTATCAGCACCTTCTGAAAATACTGCACGACTTCCACACTGCCATCTCAGCATCTTTGGCGACTGACTGCTGCATGCAAGCAACTCAATTTTTCGTCCCTTCGCGACTAACTGGGAAAGGGCTATGTGGTGGTCTCCGTGTACAAATTACAGATACAACACCTAGACACAAGAGATCCCTGTTGTCTAGTGGTCAACGCACCTGTCTACTGATCTAGGAGTTCCTGGATCGACTCCTCGTTAGCGCACGTAGCTACAAAGTCTTATTTTAATTTTATAGTTCTTGCCTTTCAATTTTTTTCTATACACCGAGGTGATAATTAAAATTATGAAGTAGAAAAATTAATTAAAGAAGAACAAAAAATCCCTACATTTTGAAAAGTTAAAATATGACAAAAATGCAAAGGCAAGTTATCAAGTATTTTAGCTCGAGTACAAAGATATTTCCAAGCAAAATGTTCAAATCTATCTTCGCGATTTGAAATTTTGTACAAAAACAGATATGCGTTTTAGAAACTCGTTCTACATACTACGTAGAAACTAAAAAAGTTATCGTTTTCGATCTTCTAATAAGATACTCTATAAGGCAAAAATATATTTTTTTTAATGCAGTTTAACCTTTCACGAATTAATGATTGAGAATACATAAACAACACATTTGTTTGAGAACACCGAGGAACACATTTCTCAATTCAGGATAAGCCCTTTTTCAAGTCACGAATAGTCCGGATTTTCAAACACGAATAACTCCACCAATTTTACAGATTACTAAAAAAACTTTTTCCTGTGGTTTTCTCACATTATTGTGAACATTTTTAATTCGATTTTTTGCCTATGTCCTCTAGTTTTTTAGTTATTTTTTGTGACTTACACAAATCGACGCTAGGGGCGTTATAAGTCGTCTTAAAATATTTAGCATAGTCACTTTATTACTGATTTACATTACTTCCCTGGCTATACGAGATGCCCCCGTTTCAAATTTTAAGGACTTAAAAGTATGTCAGAAATCACCTTGTATAATTTGTTTGAAGTGAGACACTCCCACAATTCCAAATTTCAGCTTTAGAAACACATGAAACATGCAAAGTCTACTTTCGGCAGAAGTTAACTTACGTACTGCTGCCACCAGAAGTGTTGTCACACTGCTACTGGATCCAGTCAAAGCCAACTACAGCCGGATTTACACGCTATACCAGTCGGGTTTCCAGTTTAGATAACCAGTTCTGTGACGTCAGGTAAGCGACCCCAGCGCCGTGTATCGATAATCATTGGAGAACCCACTTAAATGAATGGTGGGAGTCGTTGGCGCCAGTAAATAAAATATAGCAGGATTTACACGTTACCAGTCGGGGTTCCAGTTTAGATCGCCAGTTCAGCTTGTTCTTAATCGTAAATAAACTCTTAAATTATCCAGGATGATGTTGTGTGTCGTATGGGTTCAACGGTACCAAACACGTAAAAATGAAACATATATTTATTATTGGGTAACACCGTAAAGAACGGAGCGCCTAGACGCGCGTCCGATCTATTTTAATTACGTATACAGAGAGAGAGTTACATGGGAGGGGAAGGGGTTTTATCTTCTTCCCACGCATGCGCGCAGGCAGCAGAACACTTATTCGTAATTCCCAACATACTCCCACCTTTGGAGTTTTTTTTTTCAAATATAAAACTACAAATTACACATGATACAAACTTAAAATCAAATATTAATATAGTAAACCAATATAGAATTTACAAACAAAACATTCTTAACTACAATTAAGATATTAATATAAGAAACACATATACACATTACAGACGGCAGGGTGGTTTAGAAATTCGGCCACTTCTAGTTTTCAAAATGTTGTTACTAAATAATGATTCATTGTTATCATGAATAGGACTGTCCAGTTCTAGTCTATACAGTCTTTGGACAGGCCTCAACAGTTCAGTAGATTCTGTTTTGATTCGAGCAAGCCTCGTATGGCCGTCTTTGCCTGGCATTAATTGCAACACTCGAGCCAAATTCTAATAGATACGTTTTCTGTTCGTATCTTCTAATAAAACAATATCACCGACAGAAATTGGGTTTTTAATTTGTTTTTTAAGAGATTGTTGACACAACTGTCCTATATACTCGGATCGAAATCTTGATCGAAGTAATTCACGTATTTTTTGTATATGTTTTGAACGCTTACTTAATTGAGCATGATCCACTTCATCAATGTCTGGGACACCTGACGTTGTTAATTCATGAAAAACATGGATGGCGTCAAAGGAGAAACTGTGTCAATATCTTCGGACACATAAGTTAGAGGTCTGGTGTTTATAACTCGCTCACAATCACACAAAATAGTAAGCAACTCTTCATAATTAAGTGATGCACGTCCCAATATTTTTCTTAACATTTGCTTAACCATTCGGACAAGTCGCTCCCACCATCCGCCCCACCAAGCAGCGGAAGGAGGGTTAAACTTCCATTGAATTTTATGCTCTATCGCTTGTGAACTAACATGATTCCAATCAATGGCGTTCAAAACTCTACTAGCACCTAAAAAATTCGAACCGTTATCGGAATATACTATTTTCGGACGGCCACGACGAGCAATGAAACGTCTTAGTGATTGCAGGAATGCTTCAGTAGACAAAAGAGTAACCAACTCAAGATGAATCGTGCGATATACTGCACAGGTGTATAAAACAATATATGCCTTTTGTCCGCCTTTAAGGTAAAGAGGACCAGCCAAGTCGACTCCTACAATTTCAAAAATTGCTGCATCGCGCACTCTGTCCGCAGGTAAAACTCCAGGTTGAGCCTCACCTCGGTCACTTGTAAAACGCTGACACTTAACACATTTTTTGATACAATCACGAATTGTTTTACGAGCTTTCAAGATCCAAAATTTTTCGCGTAAATTTGACATTAACATAGAAGTGCCTGCATGCATATAATCCTTATGTACACTAATAATCAGCAATTTCACAACGGGGTGCTTTGAAGGCAAGATAATAGGATACTTAAAATCCCGTGTATCCTCTCTAAATACAATATTAGTTTTAGCTCTCAACAATCCATCATCGTCTAACACTGGTTTGAGATTTTTTAGTTTAGGATCAGAGCAACCCGTGAATGACTCTTGCTGAATGAGTTTAAACAAATATTTTTCTCCTCTATCTATTTCATTCAAAGACAAATATTTCTCACAGTTATTATTAATTTTCTTTGACTTATCATAAAACCTTAAAATCCATGCAATCATTCTTACTATCTTTTTATACGAAGAAAAATATTTATAATACCAATTTAAATCATCCACAGATTTGGTCAAATTCGTAACAACTGTTTTACGCATTTCTGAATTAACTAAGCATTCATCTGGGTTTTCATTTGACTTAGGCCAATTTTCCTCACTTAGAAGAAGCCAATCTGGTCCCTCCCACCAACGCCGTTCGATTAATTGTTCCACTGAACAACCCCTGGATGCTAAATCCGCCGGATTGGCTATTCCAGGGACATGTTTCCATGCCAAAGGAGAAGTTAGATTTCTTTAACCCGATTTTGGACAAAAATTCCCCAATTTAAATTACGTTTAATCCAACTTAGAGCCGTGGAGGAATCAGTCCAACAGTGGATTGCTATCTCTGAAAGTGGAGATCACTTAAAATCGAATTTAAAAGCCTAGCTCCTATGGAACAAGCCAAAAGTTCCAAACGAGGAATAGTGGTTGGTTTTAGAGGGGCAACTCTACTACGTGGAATTAATAAATTGACCTTAACCTGTTCATTTAATTCAATGCGCAAAAATATGCAACAACCATATGCTAATTGACTTGCATCGCAAAATAAGTGACAACTTAATAATTGATTACCCGGTTCAATATTCAACCACCTGGGTATCCGTATATTCGTAAGCAAATGCAACTGAGCAAGCCATGCCTTAAATTTTTTAGCTAAATTCTCGGGGATTACATCATCCCATTTAAGCTTTAACTCCCAGGTTTTTTGTAGAATAATTTTTGGTAATAATAATACGGGTGCGGTAAATCCTATTACGTCAATAACTTGATGAGCTTTAGACAATACAACTCGTTTCGTAATTTGCTCGTGTATCTCGGATACTGGGTCAATTTTGCAAGAAAGAGTATCTTTATCCGTATCCCATAACATACCTAAAACAGTGACCTCATCCTCATGTGCTGACTGCTCCAACACCTTAAGAGGAACATTGGATTGCCACCCTCGTAAATTGAAATGTCCTTTAGACATAATTATTTGGGACTCTTTAATAAATTTATCCATATCCACCTCAGAATTAAGACTCGTCAAACAATTATCCACGTAAAAAGAGGGTCTTAAAATTTCAGCCGATTCTCTTAAATCATCGGAAACCGTATTCAAATGATAGCGTAAAGTGGCTGCCAATAGAAACGGACTGGAGGTTAAACCGAACGCTACACGTTTATGTCGATATGTTACCAGTTGGTCAAAATTGTCTTTCTCCCACCATAGGAATCGTAAAAAATATCTATCGCTCTCTTGAATTCCGATCATACAAAAAGCTCGTTGTATATCACTAGAGACTGCACATTTATATTCTCTAAATCTATTAAGAATAGAAGGAATTTGGGAAATCAAATTTGGACCCGTAGCTAAACAATCATTCAGTGACAAAGAATTAATTGTTTTAGCAGACGCATTAAAAACTGGTCTAACTTTCGTAGTGGCATTATCCTTAAAAATCGGTCTGTGAGGTAAATAATGTTTCCCACTTAAATTTGCATCTAAATGTTGATCAGTCACTTGTTCAATAATACCAAGAGATAACCATTCCTCAAAAACGTCACCGTAATACTTCATTTTATTTGAAGCAATTAATTTCCTTTTGGTGGCTATCGCAATTTTTTTTGCCAAGAGAAAATTTGTTTCTAACTATTTCTGATCATTAATCCATGGTAACGCTACCTCATATCTACCTAGTTTATCAATTCGTAAACTGCGTAAAAAATATTTCTCAGTTTCCTGAGAAAGTCGGATCTCATCCTTCAAGATGGGATCACAAATTCCCAAAGAATCGAGGCGCCACAAATCAGTCAACAAACTATCTTTCGTTAAAAGATTCACTACATGAGATGCAATATTCGTTTGTATAACACTCTCGTGAGTAATGACTGTATTTTGATGATCTCCCTCATTAATATTCGGCTTGGTGCCCATAATTCCAAAACATCCCATTAAAGTCCATCCAAGTTACTGTGTATTGCGATGGGGCCAGATGTTAAATTTATAACCTTACCAGTGAGTATTTTTGACAAGTAATCGGCGCCAATCAAAAGCTTAATGTCTGCTTTGGCTCCATCGTTTATTGCGAAATCTGAAATGGGAATATTTAATCTTTCGCATTCTTGCGCAATATACTGAAAGAGGAAATGCGATTTATTTTTGAACATATCTGTGGCTGATTTAACACAGAAATAATACATTTATAAGATCTATCAATATTACTTATTTCAATATGAAAAGATTCGTATATTCTTTCACGTACTTCAATACCTCTAAACAGAGATTGTTGCAATGTTATCTGACTTTTAGATTTAAAATTTAAACTTTTAATTACATCATCACACAGGTATGAATGCTGCGCACCAGAATCCAAAATTGCGCGTATTAAAATCTCTTCATTACCATTATGTAATCTAACAACTAAGGTTTGTAACAATACATCAGAGAATTGTGTTTCCTTATTTAACGTAGTAATTGTAGAACGATCTGGTTCCAACGTAAGATTTTCCGTTTCTTTCACGGGCAAATCTGGGCATAACACTACAAAGTGTCTTTTTTTACAAATAATGCATTTATGCTTAGAAAAACATTTATCCGAATGGTGAGATAACTTCAGACAAACAAAACAGGCGTTTTTTTCCCTTACAATATTCTTTTTCTCTACCAAAGACATGGCAGAAACTGTGTCACAATTCTCTGAAGCATGCGACTTTTCACAAAAAATACATTCAATTTTTCTAGATCTATATGCATTAGAGGTTTTTACACATTATTTTTTCCTGACGCACTTAATAACTCATGAGCTACAGGATTATTTTTATTACGGGAGTTATCAACATTTCTATTATTTTGTTTCTTATAATTTACATAATTATTTTTATTAGAATTATTGTAGGGGGCAGTAAGAGGAGTGTTAAAAGATCTGGCCATTTGTATTCTAGCCTCACTTTCTACTTCAATTTTTAAGAAATCCATCAAAAGATCAAGATCAGATTTATTAGTATTAACATCAACCTTACCTCTGTTACGTTTCCAGGCTCTTATCACTTCACTAGGGAGAGCGGATTCTACTAAAGGATATAAAAACTCAGCGTAATTATTTTTTGTTACATTTAAAGCTTCCAGTGCTCGTAACTGAGTTTGCAATTTATCGTATAAAGTAGAAATATCCGTATTAGTGGTCTTATTCATCACAAGCTCCAGAATATCTCGTATGAACACCTGAATCAAAACTTTGTCTTGCCCGAACCTTTCTTTAAAATAAGTAACTGCATGTTCGTAATTCTCTCCACTTCCCGGAAAACTGGAAACGATTTCTCGCGGTTTGGAGTGCTCTTTTGTAGACTGTAGAAGAAGTTGCAGCTTGTATGCGGGATCAATCTGCGGATTTTCATGTATTTTTTGAAATTGCGCCCAGAATGTGATCCACTTCCTGGGGTCGCCATCAAACTTGGTTATCTCAAATTCCGGCAGCCGTTGTAGATGAGACGTAGGGGGTTGTCTGCTGGGGCCATTAGAAGGGCATTCGTTGGTCGTGATGGACAAGGTGGCCTGCTGGTTAACTTGCTGGAGAAGTAATTTCATTTTTGTTCTCGCCGTAGACAGCTTTTCTCTGTACTCCTCTATGGCATCGTACTCCGTCTCGAATTGCACTTGATCCACTCCAGTGGTCTGCATCTCTGCTAAAACCGCTTCATCTGCTAGCCGCAGTTGTTCAGCTCTTTCCAATAGCACGTCCATGGAAATCTCCAGTTGCACTAGATCCGGTGGTTCGGTCACTAAAAGACCATCAAACTTGGTCAGAGCACGAGTAAAAGATCCTCTACTCGCCGCTCTTCTCTGCGTCATTCTCTGCTTCAGATTTTCATGAGACATGATGATCACAGCGTAATTCCATCCAATTAACCGTATCACCGACACGTAATTCGTAACACGTAATTGTCAACCGGTTATGCAATCTAGTTCTACGCACATAAATATTCGTAATCCATAAATTCGTAAACAACAGTTCGTAAGTGCGTAAAATATTTTCGTAATAGTCTTTGTCTACCCAATTCGTAACAGGTACCTATATTCGTAGTAAACGTACTAACGTCATCCCGGCAGGGATGCCAAATGTTCTTAATGGTAAATAAACTCTTAAATTATCCAGGATGATGTTGTGTGTCGTATGGGTTCAACGGTACCAAACACGTAAAAATGAAACATATATTTATTATTGGGTAACACCGTAAAGAACGGAGCGCCTAGACGCGCGTCCGATCTATTTTAATTACGTATACAGAGAGAGAGTTACGTGGGAGGGGAAGGGGTTTTATCTTCTTCCCACGCATGCGCGCAGGCAGCAGAACACTTATTCGTAATTCCCAACACAGCTAAGCGACCGCTGCGCCGTTTGTCGGTGATCGCAAGGGAGTGCACGTGATTGGTTGATGGGAGTGGCCGGCAATAGTGAATAGAAAATGTTTGGTTTACTGGAACCAGTAGACAGGTGACGTCACAGACTGGTGATCTCAATTGGAACCCCAACTGGTAGCATGTAAATCCGGTTTATGTTTAATCTACTGGAACCAGTAGCGAGGTTTCATCACATGATAAGATGGCCTTCGTGTTCGCTGGACACACATAGTTGAATACATATGTCACACATAGAGGGCACTACGTGACGGGTTTAAGCGCGAAGTATTATCCAATAGTAATGTAATGTTAGAAGAATTCTTACTAATCTTTCATTAACAACAGACATGACAAATTATAATTTCGAATTTATTCTTTATTCGAATTTATAATTTATTCGAATTTATAATTTATTCAAGAAGAATTTACATTAAAAAACTATGGTGCAATAGAATATTGAAAGTAAGTTTAAATTCTTTTATCTTGAAGTATTTTGGTAATTGTTCGATATTAAGTATCTGTCTTTCTTTTGTACCGTTGTAAATCATGGAATGCATTTAATAATTGCACATAAGTTTTTTGACATGAGGGGGAAATCTACATAATGTTGAACCTGAACTAATTTTAAATAATACTAAACAGGATATTGAAGTAGATCAATAACATGCGAGGGGATTGCCAAAATATTAGTGTGCCCCTAGCGCAAAAAATTCTAGTTGCATCCCTAGGACTGGTACGCGCCGATACGGCGCACCAGTATTTTTTTGAGAGCTGGTACGGCGTACCGCCACCTTTTTTTTTAACTATAATAATCATAAATCGTAAAGCATGTATTCTGATATAAATCAGTGAGAAAATAAATAAGTAAATTAAGAGTATTTAGCTTTTTTTTTGTATGGTAAATTATGTAAAATATTGAAAATTTGCATTTTATAATTAAAAATTCTTACCTACAGTTAGGGGTTAAAGCCACTAACAGGAAGTTTACGTATTGATAAACATTTATTAAGCGCTACAACCCTGGTAGCCAGAGACTTTTCTCACCAGGGGATATGAAATTGTAACTCAGAAAAATCATAACAATATTTTTGTTCTTACTGCAAAATATATTTAGTAACACATATTTTTTTTCTACGGGTGTTGAGAAATTTAAAAATATTTCAAATAAATTTACAATTTCAAACAAAATATCTTTTGGTTTTGCTTTCTAAAAGTTAACCGAGATATTTCAGGAAGAGATAAATCCCTCTCCTTGGCTAAGTACCTGTTTTACTGTATATATAATTCCTCAGTTCCTTTATTAGAAGTTTTAGAAGCACCAACTTTAAGATATTCATGCTTAAATGTTAATAGTGTGCTTTCTCTCTTTTAATTTTATTGGAAGAATCCATACGGTGAATATTCCATAAAACTTCATAATTCTGAAAAGATTCGAGAAATTTTAATTTATCGTTGGTTCGAATATTATCTCCTCGGTTGCATCTTTTGTTTAAACTCTGCACTCATTTTTAATTCAATGTTTTCAATACTTGTTCATTCAATCCATTGAATCGAAAAAAGGCAGAAAAAAAAAAAAATAGATGAAGAATTTTGGCGGGAAAGAAGAGCCGAAAAACGATTGATTGCCGAAGGTCACGTAGGTATGTTTGAAGGTCTCATTTCAAACACGCTCAAATTTACTGTCAAGTGAGTTTCTGTCGGTCACTATACTAAACTTCAACTTAGCTAGACATCACTTAGACGATAGATCGTCACAGTGTTCATAGGTATTTAATCCATTTTGGCGGAGTGAAGACATAATTCTCGCCAAACCTTATAGCCTTTTGTTCTCTACCGGGTTGTGGTTTGGCGAACATTATGCATTCACGCCGTCAAAATGGATTAAATACCTATGAGCACTGTGACGATCTACCGTCTAGTGATGTCAAGTTAAGTGGAAGTTTAGTATAGGGAAAACGGAGGGGATTTTAAAGTACAGGGGAATCAACAGTAGATTCGCAGTACTCTGCCCTCTTCTATCGATTTTACTATCTTCGTGTATAAGCCCCTAATATTTCCAAATACTATGAAGCTGTATCACAGAATTTAAATGTTTTCCTACAAACGCTTTTAATGAGTTTTATGTCAAACATATTTACAGTTTTTCATGAATAAATAAATATCAGTAGTAATAAGGAAATATCACATCATTGTAAATCGTAAATATAAAACGTTTGGAAAATTTAGACTATTATTAGATGCCCAGAGAGCGATAAATTTGTCCTTTACCAGAAAGTGTGAAGAACCCTAGTATGCGTCTTTCAACTGTTGCAGATAGAGAATGCAAGTGTGAAATGAGCTTTAAGGGACTACTCCCGATACTCTACCAGATTCCCTTGGATTTCTCCACTTCGGAAAAACGTTTAGTCCTTTTCGCCAAACCGTTAAATCGGCGTCCATCTGTCCCGCATGAAAACAAAAACGGCTACGGTTAATGCTACACTTCATCGTTTCAATCTCGTAGATGTCTCCAAGTGTAACTTCTGCTCAGGCGTGTTGAAACTTCAGAGCATTTCATCTTCGTATGTCCTGCATTTGAAAGTCATCGGTACTCCCTTCGTAAAGACCTCGGTTGCATTCCGCTTTCATGGCTTTTCGACTGGTCGTACAGATCCAAAGATAAGATCAGAGTCCTAAACAAATTCATTATGTCTACAAAAATATTATCAAGTAATCACAATCATCAATCTACTATACTCAAGGGGAATGTGACACCATAGAACCGGTCATGCGTAAAGATGCCAACCAAAATCACGCCGATATCGGCTTTTTCACCGCGATTTCTTCGAAATCTGATCATTAAGATCTATTAATACCTAAAAACTACAATTTTAATTTAGTCAAAATATACTTCCGAATGTCTAAAATGCATTTAGAAAGTTTGTTGAATGAATTAAGCATTTGAAACTTGATTATTTACCATTTAATTGCTAGACACTGGAAGTTTCCCATCGAAACTTATGCTTTTACAAAAGAGCCTTCTACCAACCCGAAATGTCCTGAAACCGGTTTCGCGCTTGTAACGAGATGCTTGCTATCTAGCGGATTTATTTAGAACCCTCATTATTCCTGTTGAGTGATATTTTGTGCGTAGACTTGCATCGAAAACAGCGTTTGTAAGTAAGCTCCAAAAAAATTGAAAATGTCGAAAAAAGACAATGTTCCACAGTGTAAGAGTAAAGGATCAAGAAATCCGGAGCTAAGTTTCCACAGGTTTCCATCATTAAACAACAAGATGTATAATAAAAGTTAACAGGAGAGACGAATGGATTAGGTTATTCCGTGTTGGAAAAGCTATATCGGCAAGAATAAGCGTTTGTTCCAAGCATTTTAATGCTTGTGAGTATCGTGCCCCAAGTAAGTATACAGTGGCTTCCAAAAGTTTTCGCACGATTTAAGAATTTGTAGAAAAAGTGTTGTAGTTTGGAATTAAATTCGAATATTAACTTCAAAGTTTTTTTTTTTTTTTTTTTTTTTTTTTTCAATGATAATTTAATTCTGAATGAAACCTAACATTTTAAAAAGAAGTATTGAAACGTTTTATTTTATAAAAATATAAATTCATAGAACAAGAGAAAAAAAATTCCACAAAAGTGTTCGTACACCGTAAAATTTCATTAATCAAATAATTTTTTACCCTTTTTTTAATTTTTGCTTTGTGGTGACTTTTAAACAATCGATTGTCTGTAATATTTGTCTTCTCTATTTATTATAATCTATTTATTCTTTAAAATTGTTCGCATAAAATCTTTTTTTATATAATCGTAAAGTATCAACAAACAGTATTCTAAAATTGATCATACATCATCATAATAGTAGTAAATGTATTCTATGTATGGCTAATATATTAAATTTATTCCATTTAACTGTTTAGTATGTAATAAAACGTTTTAAACAAGAAAATAGAATTCAAAACCAGCCAAGAAGAGATTGTCCAAAAGGGATTTATTATAAAAAAATTTTAGAAAAGTCCACGTTTATGACCTATAAAAGTTTTTTCAGATATAATGAAAAAAATTGACTTCAATTTCACTTGAAACTATTTGAAAAGTAGTCATATCAGCTAGACTACATGGGTGTTCTGCTAGGAGAATTTTTTTTTTTAAATTAAAAAAATATACAGTTTAGTAGCAAGAATTGAACTGGAACTTTTCACGAAATTTAAAATTGCCGAAATTTCTAAACGTTCTTCCATTGAGAAATGCTGTTTACAAAAAGTACACACTTTAAAAGATTGAAATAAATTAAACAATCATTCAATAACACTCATTAAATCAATAACACTAAGAATGATTGCTTCTGCGAATTAATCTGCTCTGTCCTGCTTCGAGCTCGAAACCTATCACGTGTAAGGCAAATTGTAAACAAACAAAAGCAACAGGTATATTTGCAGCACCCCTATCGGCCATTGCAAACGCGAATAGCATAGATACTAAACATCTCTAAAATTGTAACTGATCTCCCCGTTTCCTCTCATAGAGGTCGCTAATTTCGCTTTAATCTCGCAATGGATCATGTCTAGAAAAGCGCTCCTCTTCTGGATATAAACTCCAGCAAAACCCCGAAATATCACAACAAATGCACGTTGCAACTGTGAGAAACTGATTAAATTTCCAATTTTCGCAAATATAAAGGCAGGTAAATATATTTTAGTGAATATATTTCAATTCAGAAATGTCTAATGTATGAATATATTGCGATAATTATGTATATGTGTAGATATTCTTTTAACTAGATGCGTTTATTTCGGACATCACCTTTTTTGCGAAGTTTGGCTTAATAATAACGACGTAAAAGGTGCCATGGATAAACCATGTGGATGAATTATTTCAACAAATGAGTCCCGATACCTTCTAATTCGATATCCTAACTAGTAAAAATATGTATTTTTATGCCGGGGTATATAACCATGCATAATTCATGCAGTTATTTTATAACAAATGTTGGTTAAAGATGCTGATAAATTAACCCTGATAATTATCAGGTTAACCTGATAAATTATCTCTTGAACTCTTATCTTGTTCCTTGGTGTATTAAAATGGATTTTAATACTAAATATACTTTATATAGCTTTTAAATTAAGTAACATACATTCAAAAGACTTTGTTAGATGATTAAAGTTTTAACATGGCAGTCAGTATAAAATTTTTCATGCTATTTTCTATCTAGGAAATATTATATCTATGATTTGATATGACTATTAAAAAAATCGCTACGATTTAGGTCTAATTTCAAAATATTTCATTTGAAAAATTTGGAAATTTTTGCTCGAGCCATTTTATGGCTCCTTGCCGTCACTCTAGTTATGGCTACTTGATAGATATATCTGAACCTCTCTAGACCGCGAGGTTGCGGGTTCGAGTCCCGTGTTAGGCATGGGTGTTTGTAAATGTATGTTTCCTTGTCAAATGACGAATGATTCGGCGCATTATAGCCCTCGTGTTGCTGACGGCGCCAGATTATCTGAAAACAACCAATCAACTATATCTGAACCTCAATCAAGGTGATCCTCTCTATCTATCACCAAATTATGAAATGATAAAGGTGGTTTTAAATGAATTCAAAATGGAAAGAATTATTTGATAAAGTTTGGGTACCAGTGTAGGATTTTAAGTCGAAAAATTCCAAATCATGCAAGCTAATCCGTTTGAAGATCCATAGCTTAGTTACGTCTCGATGTTTTACTAAATTTTTACATCAAAAAGAGGCTAGAACAGACTTTTTTTTTATGTTTTTGGAAATTTCAAATTATTTTTCCTTCATTGTTTTTTATCCTGGACACTCCATTTTTTAAAATAAAGATATCGCCGAACCCGCACTCATAAGTCATGGTAGAAGATAATAAATTGCAGCTTTTCCATAGGAAGTTGTGCAAAGAATTGATATTTATTGTCTCTTTAAGGTTGGCGTTGAAACGACCGGTTTGTCTGATAACTCTTTAGATAAGAAAATTATAAAAGAAAAAAAACATTAAGAAAAACCTTTTTGAAATAGCTTAATTTTGCCATAAAAAAAGAGGGAAAACAACACATTTTCCAAAGCGGAAGTTGGCTTCAAAAAACACTACAATGAACTGAGCGTTTTGACAACACTCTATGAAGGTAGCATATAAAGCACAATATCAAGAAAAAAATTGAAAGAGTAATACTATTATCACTGGTTCTTGAAATCTTATCAACTAATCAGAGAGCAAGCACAATTTCTAGTCACCTGTAATTAAAGCATGTCATTTTATTTTTTTAGGATAAGGTGATATCAAATCAAACTACACGATTTGCATTGAAGGTGTTGAATCTAGTATGAGTGGAAAAAGCACTACGTTTGCAGGGAGTGACATGTCTCGACCAGGACTATCAAATGACCTTCTCCGTTTATGGGACCATCCAAGTCAATTCTCGGATGCTGTATTAAAGTGTGGTGGTGTTGAAATCCCTGTCCACAAATGCATACTGTCCGCCAGATCTCCAGTTTTCTCTGCCATGTTTCAAAGCGGAATGCAGGAGGGTCAAAGTGGGAACGTCAACATCGTTGACATCGAACTCGACATTCTTCGAATCATGCTGAAGTACATATACAGCGACAAGACTGATGGCATAACCGATAAAATCGCAGAAGATTTGCTAGTTGCGGCTGATAAATATGGACTGATAGATCTAAAGCGGATTTGCACCGATAAATTGAAATCAGTCTTATCGGTGGATAACATTATCCGTATTTTAATTCTCGGAGACTTGCATGACACCGATTTGAAGGCAAACGCAAAGGAATTCCTTTCTAAGTGCAAGCTTTCTGATTTAGAGAAAAGGGAAGAGTGGGGATCATTTCGAGAAGAGTATCCGAAGTTAGCAATTGAAGTTATGACGTCTATGGTGAAATATGTACAAGATTCGTCATATCTAAGAGATCCAAACACTTACAACATACAAACAAGAAATATAGAGATGGGGCTATACAGATTCTAGTGAAGACGGTGACTGGTAATTTCTTTCCTTATCGAATTAGACAAGTTCAGTCAATTTTGCTGTTTTCATACATCTGCCTTAAGCAATTGTACAAACTGAAAAATAAATTATCAGTATAATTGGTCATTATTATCAAATTAATTTTTCTGGTCCCACATTACTAATGTAAAAACTTTTGGATTAACTGTCAAGTCAGAGTTGTGTAAAATAGTTATTTATGCAAGTAGTTGAGAAAGTTATACTTTTTTAAACGAGGTCGAATAATTTACCGAGTTTTACCAAGTATTTTTCACGTGCTGCATACAATACTTTTTATGATTACGTGCAAAAAATATTTTTAGTACACATATACACTAATGTTTTCAACTCCAGTCAATGAATCTACTCTTAAAATGTCATTTCTATACCAAAAATAATTAAAATTAGAGCACGAGGCGAGCGGGTTTGTACTTTTCTACACTAGTGGGAGAAAGTAACTCCCGTACTGCTCTCAGTAAAGTGCAACTTACACCGCAATTTCTGATTAAAAATGATAAAATAGGGTTTTTTGCATGCTTTGTTACAAAAATAATATTTTAGAAGAGAATCAATGACTAGAGTATCAAACTTTAGTTTATAAATGTATTAAAGATATTTTTTGCACGTGATTATAAAAAATATTGTATGCAATGTGTGGTAAATCAAACTCGGCAAAGTATTTGAATCGTGCTATCGCACTCCTCGAATAAGCATTTTGCCTTGTTTGACAAAGTATATATATATACAAAATCGCGCATGCGCGTAAGGTATATGCTATTGAAAAAAAATTATGTTTTGCAGTAATTACTAAAAAACGGCTCTAACGATTTTGTTCTCAATCGTAGTGGTAATGCCTCTTAAAGTGTTCTAAACATCCCCACCTCCGAAATTCCCATAAAAAGGCTTTAATGGCGTAAAAAGTTAAAAAACGAATGCATTCAACAAAGAATTATCTTTTCTTGAGCATACCTCAGCAACGATCGTTTATACTTCTCTCCTCAGTTTTACTTATAATAAAGGATTATATAATAAGGTGGAACGAAAAAATCAACTTTTGATTTTTAATTTGTAATAGTGCGGAAAAGTTGCTTTTTGATGTAGATAAGATAAATTAAAAATATGAAAAATATTGGAGTACGTCTTGAGGTGCCGCAAAGCCGTTAAAGTTTCAAAAAATTGAAATTTTTGCTATATTTTAAATTTTTTTTGACGATAGAATCAACTTTTGATTTTAATTTGTAATAGCACGGAAAAGTTGCCTTATGGTGTAGATAATATAAATTAAAAATATGAAAAATATTAGAATACGTCTTGAGGTGCCGCAAGTACGTTAAAGTTTCATAAAAACACACTTTTTTGAACTTTTTCAAAGATTTTTGCTTGTCTCGATTATGAAATAAATAGCTTCATTTATGCGTTATAAAATAAATAGAAAGATAAAAACAATTTTAGTATTACATTGGCATCCAGGAGCCTGAGTCATCGCCGGAGCGGATGTTGTGTGCGGGTTGGGGGGGGGGGGGGGGGGAATTGGACAAAGATTTGTCTGCAAGCGGTGACAAGCTCAGATCAGGTGTCAGTTCAGTTGAGTTGGCGCCTCCGCTCCGTCTAATGTGTTACAGATTAACATAATATTTTGTTAGTATGTATTCTACTTTATTGTTGTGAGTAAAAGTGGCTCAGTCTAAATTAGTGAAGACAAGACAAATGTCGGAATGTCCAATTTTTGGGAAATGTAGTGATGTGCTTGATGTTGAACTGCCTACTTACGAATCTGTTATGAAGTGCTACTGTTATATCAGACAAAACCTCAAAAATGCTTCAGAGAAGGATCCTACTGTAAGTGAAATATGTGACACTTAAGTTCCCAAAATAGAGCAAATATGGTCAAGAGCTTCTATTCCCGTTGTTTCTAGCCAAAGAATTTTACTAATGATAAGAGCTTATCATGCTAAGTACAGAAATTTATTAAGGTCTAAAAGCAGAAAAGGGTCAGAAAAGTTTGACTGCAACCTCTCAAAATTTAGAGGCGAGGCCGAACGTTTATTTGATATTGTTGCCTGTAAATGTGTAAGCCTGTAAGTGTGGTAGCAGACAGTATACAGGAGTTTCTTGAAGATAGAGAACACAAACAATTTTTTAAACTTTACTGCTATTGGGTGCTATGTAACCGTTGTAAACACTGGACATAATAATGGTGTGATTTATTTGAGGGAAAAGGAAACATGAAGACCGTTACAATGGTTAATTTGTTTGCTCCATGGTAATGAGCTACCATTGCGGCATCTTTTTTGTCATTTAGATGGTAAAACAAAGGGACCCAATGAGTTTAAAGGTGAAATAGGTCAGCAGCTAGAAAACTGTGCTAATCTTCCTGTGGTTACTTTCTTGCCAATTGAAAATAACCTTCCTCTTTTGGAGGACAAAAATGATTTAAGTACAGATCAAAAATATTTATTGGATATGGGTATTGCTGTATCAAGTGGAAATTGCACCTTAGATTTATCTTTACGAAACCCTGGAAAGCTTGCTCACTCCAGGCAGTGGCGGATCTAGGATTTTCCTGAGGGAGGGGCGCAACACCTGTGCCTTAGCCAGGATGAAATCGAATATTTAAAAAAAGTTTTAAAAAAAAAAAATCTATGCAGTGTTTTAGAAATATACTTCAAGATAATCCGTATCCATTGATTGACCCCCCCCCCCCCTTTTCGTCACATTTCTGACTCGCTATCTTAGCGTAAGGTGAAATGCCCAGGTTATACCAAAATTACTTTTCAGTTTAAAAAAAAAAAAAAAAAAAAAAAACCCACCTCCCACTCCTCAAAAAACATCCTTCTATGCTAGATATTTTTATGAACTCCTTTGTTTCTTTACACTCATGACAAATAACACGTTTTTGCAAAATTTCATGAACGGACCAATTTTTTATTTTTTAATGTCGTATTTTACCTTTCCTTGGATTTTACATGTGTTTTCGTTTATAAAAAAGAACTGTAACTTTTTTTAGATTAGTTATATCGTTTTGCTCTTTTTCATTCGATTCAGCATAAAAAAAAGTACTCTAAAAACATGTGTTACATGCCTAGATTGCTCAAAAATTAATTTTTCAGCCACAAAGCCCCCTTTCCCCCCCCCCAAAAAAAAAAAACCTTCTTTGCTAGATATTTTTATGGACTCACTTGAATATTCATTTTCATGACAAATATAGAACATTTTTGCCAAGTTTGATCAACGAACCAATTTTTTGTTTTTCTTATGGTCTTAGGTAGCTATTTTACCAGCACTAATATATATATTTGGTGCGATTTTATACATCCATATTTTTTTTACTTACAATTACCCGTATGGTATAAAAGTATTGAATTCGGTTAAAAAAAAAAAATCGATTTTATTGCATTTCTACACGTTCTGGAACGTGATGAGTTAAAAAAAAATGTGTGTGCCTATTAGTAATCAGCATAACTCCCAAAACGGATTGATTTGCGATGTTCAATTTTTATGCATAGGTATTGATGGCCATGGGACCTGGCATTACGGTTTTCGTCAAAATTGCACATGTGCATTAAGTAGCTGATATTGAAAAAATTACGTTTTTCAGCGATTACCAAAAAATGGTTTTAACGATTTTGATTAAAGTCGCTATAAAAATACCTTTAAAGGTGTTCTAATCATTCCCACCTCCGTAGAAATGAGATAATTCGAACCCCCCATCAACGACTGTTTCTGCTCTGTTGCACTTAAAAGAAAGGATAATGCAGTGTTTATTGAAAAATATATCACAATTTTCACCGTTTCAGCGGCGTTTTTTTTTAGAATAATCGCCAAACTGGGCATTTTTTTAAATAATGAAAACAAAATAGGTAAATTATATCAATCCGTGACAAATTAAAAAAACATCGCATACTGAAATATTTTGTTCCAATTCTTCAATTATAACTGGAAGAGAGAGATTGTAGGAGGACCATTGTATTTAAACATTTTTAAGAACTTCATTTTAAGTTGCAATATCATTTTACTTCTTTCACGAAACTTTTGAACAAGAATCAGAAGTTTCGTAAGAAATATGTTTTGGAAGAATAGGCTTAGACTAATCTTAGCCTTCTCTAAAAGTATGTATATATATTATGCCGTGAGCGTTATATAATTACTTATAAAGTGCAATATTTCATGCATTACTTCTGCAAAAAAAGCACACACACAAAAAAAAAAGAATTTGAAAGCATGTCCAGGTGAATATTTGTACAAAACTTTCAAACATTTATTTTGTTAATTCATTCGTTTAATTTCGTACAGGGTTTGAAAGCGATATTTTTTTAAATAGTTAATTCAGCTACTGGTAGTGCTACTTTACACAGATAATACTTCTTACAAAATTGTGTATAAGTCTAATTTTATGTAAAAAAACAATCGGCATACATTTCCAGTGTGGTGCAAGAGAGGATTGTTAATCGAAATTCAAATATGACGCTTATTTACTAGTCGAATCAGAAATTAGAGCTGAACGATGCAGTTAATAAATAACCTTCCTCTTCCTTTCTTTCAAAAGTTTTAAGTTTAGCCTATTACCATGTCCAGTTGAATGGGGGTGGCCATTTCCGGGGGTAACCCAAATAGTCAACCTCTCGTTATTTTTTTCCCCTGGTTGGCGTTGGACATTACGCATGTGAGTCAAAATCTCTTCCTCCCACTCGACAGAAAAGGGATCGGATATCAGGGGTCCAAGATATCTTCAAGGTCAAGAGGGTGGAGGTTTGAATACTTGTACAGTCTTCCAACATCCGTTTGAATGGGAAGAGAGATGGGTATAAATAGAACCTTGGTACAAAAATAAGCTTTTTTTTGTTGCTTTTTTCGGAGATTAGATGAAGGTTAAAATATAATTGTTGCGTGAACTTATTGAAAAAAACCTGGGGAAAAAAATATATGTATATATTTTTATTATTATTATTTATTTCTGTAAATTGTAAAAAAAGACTCCATCTGAGGAGGGGGCACGCGCCCCCCGCGCCCCCTGGCTGGATCCGCCATTGACTCCAGGTGGTTGACACTAGCCAACCGCGTGCTTAGATTGTATGTGGCAACTGAGAATCCAACTCAAAATCTTAAGACTCTGGCTGAGTACATTGTGAAAGTGTATGTGCCTGTGTGGTTTAATATTAAGTTAAAACCTTCATGCACTTATGGTTCCAAACATCTGTTTAACCTAATCTCATATTCACGCTACCTCTCTGACGATCTCAAGAACGTTATAGATCCGGTTATTTAAAGAAATGGGTATTTTGCGGCTTCAGAAAATCTCCTTTTGTCCATGCTATGTGATGAACGCAAAATTCAAAGAGAACTTGCTTTTAAAACATTTCGTAAACCAAGAACAGAAAGTAGAGGCGGAGTCAGGAAGTTCAAAGTTCCAAAGATAAACTTCGATGCAAAGGATTACATCGACATGATCTCATGTCCTGAAAATGACGTAACTGAACCTCCCATGTTAAAACATGTTTCCAGTGACTCTCTCAAAGACTTTATACGGAAGGCATCTAAAGATGAACCAAATAGTAAAGTAGACCCGGTTATCGACTTTCCCCGGCTTCCTTGTCACACGCAAGCAGTGGAAAGAACTGTGAAACTGGTGACCGAATCGGCTCAAAATGTCTGTGGTTCAACCGCAAGAGAAGGATATATAAGAGCAAAAATTGACTCACGTAGGAATATGCCAAAATTTAAGACAAAAAACCAGTTTAATCTAGCATTGAAGTAGAAACAAACATTTTGCAGTTGTAACATTTGCAATCATTAAGGATACAGAAGTAAGAAATACAAAATTTTACATTACAATATATTTTATTATTATTATTATATTTTGTAATTCATAATTTTTTTCAACTCTAATGCTTATATATGCATTTAAAACCATCTTTTGTAACATTATATATACAAAAAATTCATAAAAAAAAATTTAACAAAGTTGATAATTTTTCATTTTTTTATAAACTTTAAGCTCTTTGCGGCACCTGAAGATGTTGTAGTATTGCAACCAAATTTTGTCCCCCTCTTTTTAAACTTAAAAGGCAACTTTTCCCCACTATTACTAAGCTAAAATTAAAAAAAAAAATTTAAAGGCCATTTTCGTTCCACCCTATTATATAAGGGTTACCGAAAAGTATATCGCCAAAATCACCAGTATAGCGAAGGTTTTTTTTTTTTTTTTTTTCTTTTTTTTTTTTCTAAGGACCCATCCAAGAATTATCGCAAAAAATACCGCCAAACTAGCAATTTTTTTCTAAATGAATAATAAAAATATAAGAACGGTAAATGACACAAATTGACTTCAGTATTATAGTGCAATTGAAAGTTGAGCGATGTTCCACACCCCTACTTTTTAACATAGTGTTAAACAAGTTAATTCTTCTAATACCCAATTTTATCGATTTGAATCCATCTTTTTTTATTGGAGCAGTTTTATGATTTTATCTACAACAGGGCTGCTTGGAATCGCTGATTTCTAGGAACAATATCCCTTTTTTTAACACGCTTTTATTAGTTACGTATGCATCTATGTAACGGAATCTTTTAACTCGATTTTCGACCACTTCAAAACGTTGGATAAATTTGAAATTTTGCACAGTTATCAAGGACCGATGACAATACAATAATTCAATAAGTTTGTCGCATTATCGCAAGGATTAACTCTTGTTGCCCTTGTGCCGTTAAACTCCAACCAACCAAGAGAACTCTGTGTTGAAAGCAATCGTTTTTCAACTTTTTACGCCATTAAAATATTTTTACTTGAATTACGGAAGTAGGAATGTTTAGAACACCTTAAGACAGCGATTTTGATCAAAATCGTTAGAGCCGCTTTTTAGCAATCATTGAAAAACATGATTTTTTTCAATGTCAGCTACCTTATGTGCAAGCGCGATTTTGACCAAAACCTTAACCTTTAACTGCTGTAAGCGGTCTGACAGACCTCGAGTCATTTTTTTGTACAATGCTTCCACCCCCTAAAATATCGCATCTTTGACTTTTATATTAATTTTTCGGTTACTATGTTTCTTAAACTTTAAACTGATGTTCACCAATTTGTTTGGCTCAAAATGGACCATGTATTGCTCTTGCGCAAAAAACCTCAAACCACCCAACCACAGCAGTTAAAGGTTAATGGTAGAGGTCCCATGGTCACCACTAATTCTCATATCAAGTTTTAACATCGTAGGTCAATTTGTTCAGGAGTTATGCTGACCATATACACACACAGACATTTTTTCTAGATCACTTTTTTGAAATCAGGATGTTCCAAAATGTAGAGAAATGCAAAAAAAAAAAAAAAAAAAAACGAATTTTTTTTTATTGTGTTGACCGAATGCTATACCTATGTATGCATATGGGTAATTAAAAGTAAAAAACATCTGTAATACACGCTTTTTAGTGAGTCATTGACTATCACAATAAAATTTCTAATAACATTTCCAAATGAGCATTAACATCATGTTGAATGTTTTCTTGACAGGAAAGAATATCACTATACATCGTGTTTTTACTAAGTATACCATCAAGGACATAAAATTGATCATCAAAGGCGAAGAAGAATATGACGTTTGGTACCAACGTCTCGTTTATGATGGTAAGAGTCTAGAAGACGGAAAAACCTGCGCTGATTACAATATCACAAATAATTCCAGCCTCTTACTGACATTTTATTTAAGGGGATGACGGGACGCATTTCACTTTTTTCTTTCATTTTGTAGATCTCATTACAATTTTTTTTTTTTCTTTCTATAAATAGAGGAATAGGGAAAAGAGTGCGATCTTCCCTTCCGTTATTCATGGACCGCTCGCATTTTAATAAGCACTGTTCTCAAGTTTGGGATGAAATCGATCAAGATTTGACGAATCCGCACTGAACATTTTTAATAAAAATTTTCTCATCCCAAAAAATGGAGATGAAAAAGCCGAAGACCAAGCACGACAAAGAAAATTATTGTTTGAAAATGTTCAATGTGTAAACGCATTCGTTGTTAGATTGTTCTGTATATCACATTTAACAATAATTTATCCTCAATCAAACAGTTGTTAACAACTCTATATTTTTTGTCATAAATTCACACGTACAAATAAATTCATACGCCATACATTGTGTTGCCTTAATGTTGTAATGACTTTTTACCTCTTTGTAACATATTCTGTATAATAGACTGAGAGGCGACTGCAATTTTTGGACCCCATCGAACATCATTCTAAATTTTTTATAGAAATTAGAGAAAAGTGTGTAGATTACGAATCCACTGGTCTGCCGTGGTAAAAATGGCTTAAACTGGTCAAAAATCGACTTTTAATAAGTTGGACTAAATTCAGTTGCCAAATTCGCCATAACTTGCCAAATAATGATTTTTTTTTGGTAACCCTCACTCTTAAATTTTCATTTAAGAAGGTTTCAGACGATTCAGATATCTGGCGACGGTCTACTTGCATCTATTAAAAGGGAGCCAAGTTGGCAAAAAATATTACGTCACTTATGACGTAACTGATGTCGCCAATTTGGCTTACTTTTAAAAGATATAAGTTTTCCGAGCCAAAGATCAGAAATCGTTTGCGCTTTTTCTCGTTGAAAATCAAAATGAAGTGGGTTGCCAGACGAATAAGTTTGTTCTATTTTTGGCAAGTTATGACATATTTGGCAATCGAATTTTAGTTCAACTCATTCAAAGTCGATTATTGATCAGTTTCGGCCATTTTTGCCATGGCAGACCAGTGGATTCCTAATCTACTCACTTTTCTCCAATTTCTATAAAAAATTCAGAATGATGTTCGATGGGGTCCTAATATTGCCGTCGCCTCTCGGACTATATCAACTTAAGTTATCTCATCGTATGCTAATATAACTTAAGAGCAACAAAATATACCTAAGCTATTCAACAGCCACCTCCGTAATAAAGTCTATTATCCAGGCACCAAACTTAATTAAAAAATGCTTTATTTGGCTATATTTGATGACTGAAACCTTCCCGTATTAAGAGAGGGAATCCCCGGAGGGCAAATCAACCCACTTTCCATCAGCCAATAGATCTAAATATTGGCAAATAGACTCACTGTGAATGACAATGTATTCAATCAAGTTTTGGGGCCAAGAAAGAGTTTAGTAAGTAGTTCGGAATGAGCCTTTTGTTCTTAGTAGTCAAACACTATGGGAACTCGGAGTTCAAGAAGGATCAATTACACATAAAAATTGGCAATGCATATAATGGATTTATAATAAAAAATTTGTTTTTATGGGTTATATTATTTGCATTTGATTTGGTTGTTTTTTCTTGAATTTGATTCCTTTTCTTTTTGTTTTCTTCTGCGTGAACAATAAAAAAAAGTTTTCCCTGAAAAAGATTTAATGAAGATTTTGCAAGACTTTTTATCTAGATAAAAGTCTTGTAACAACTTCATTAAATCCTTTTCCAGGGATAACTTTTATTATTGTTCACATAGAAGACACACAGCACAAGTTCTAACATAATCACGATTCCACAACGAGACAAGCACAATTCACAAAAAGAAAACCTAAGTTTTAAGATTAGTTTTAAGAAATAAAATATTGTTCGGCCATCTTTTAGCTTCTTTCAAGACCCCTAACCACTCTCCCTGACTCACTCTTCAAATCCAGGTATACACAAAAAAGTTTCACAGAGCCACCAGTGCATACGAAGTAAATAAATGTTCTTGATGACGTTACATGGGGTAGTTACAAACTTCTAAAGGTAGTTTTCAGTGGAAGAAGGTATTGTGTACACATTATGTGCTTTACCTTAGTCCTTAGTAGAAAAGCGCGTAAAGAGTACATGATCACATCTTCTTCCACCAGGTTGGTTGTATTCAGATTATCTGGCGCCGTCAGCAACACGAGTGCTATAATGCGCCGAAACATTCGTCATTAGACAAGCCAACATACATTTACAAACACCCATGCCTAACACGGGACTCGAACCCGCAACCTCGCGGTCTAGAAGCCAGCACGCTATCCACTATACCGTTTGGTCGGCCTTCTTCCACCAGGAAAGCAGTCACCGGTGAGGTTAAAAATCAGTCAGTATGGAGAGAATTCGACTCATACATGTTCAAGGATCGTTGTGATAATGATACACCTTTCAAGAAAGTTAATTTAAAGCAAAATCCTGATGTAAGAAGATCCGCTTGGATTGGTAATATTGAACTGAACACCGAAGCGAAGTTAATTGCGTAATTTTTAGCTTACAATGACTGCTACCTTATAAACAAAATAGAATATTTTTTATAAATTATTAATTCAAAACGAAAAGAATACTTATTTATTTAATGATTTGTCTTATACTAGTATTGTTTGGCCTTTGGTTGATTTTTTATATTGTAAGCTGTCAAAAATTTAAATTTTCTATTAATATTTTCCTTTTCAAGCTGTTGAATTTTGAACTGTTTTGCTTTCAAGTTGGCGAACAAACGAATTTTTATTCGCACAAGCGTTGTCTATTACTGTCTAAGGTACAGATTTAGAGTCAAGTCAGTCGAAAAAGTAAGTGAAAACAATAAGAGAGACAAGAAATTCTCCAGATGATTTCACAAGTTCCAGGACTCTTTCCTGAAAGCCAGAAGATAATTCACAAGCATCGCCGATGGATGGCGAACGAAATGCGATGAAACAGAACTGAAAAAACGCTGTTCTAAAAACAAGATGTTCCGCATCTGAACAGCTGTTTCTTTCGCGTTTGCTATTGTCTGTTCTATTTTGGAGCACAGTCATGTTTTTACAAAAGAGGATTTCGTGAAACTTCTTTACAGACAGAAAGTTGAAGTCTTTTTTTCAGCGATGAAGAAAAGTCAGGATAATTGGAAGTACAAATACTTAAAAACAATGCTAAACTATTTCAACTTTCGCCGTTGCGGTCAGGACCGACCCCAGGTGAGGGATTGCGAATTGACTTATTGGTTTTTTACAACTTTTTCCATTTTCGTGTAAGGGGACGTACAAAAATTACGTTATTCTCAGATAGGAGAAGCGGTAGTCCGAGAGGCGATTGCAAATTTTGGACCCCATCGAACATCACTTTGAAACTCACATGGAATGTAGACTTATGCTAACATTCGCGTGGTCTGCCGAACCGCATTTGGCCGGAACTGTCCGGCAGACCAATCCGAAAGTGCACTTTTTGGGCCCCAAAATACCTCATCGAACATCACTCTGAAATTCAAAGGGAATGAAGAGAATTATCTACCGAGTAAGAAAACTTGGTCGGCCGAACCGCATTTGTCCGGAACTGTCCGACAACAAAATAACAACTTTAGGAATAAATTAAAAATATCAATCAAACACGCTCTCTCATGATCGATGCAAAGACAGCATGGAGTGTTGTTGGATATGATATCATGAAGGACGATCGTGGACGTCATATAAAGCTTAATAAAATAAGGGTGTGGAACATTGCACAACTTTCAATTACACTATAATACTGACATGGATTTGTGTCATTTACCGTTTGTATATTTTCATCCTTCATTCAGAATAAAGGGCCAGTTTGGCGATATTTTTTGCGATATTTCTTGTATGGGTCTTGAAGAAAAAAAAAATCGCCAAAATGATGAATTTTGCGATATACTATTCGATAATCCTTATATTATTCTTTATTAAAAGCGAAACTGAGAGGAGAAGAAAAAACGATCGTCGATGAGGTTTGCTCAAGAAAAGAGAGCTCTTTGTTATAGGCATACATTTTTCAACTTTTTAGGGAATTTCGGGGTTGGGGATGTTTAGAACACTTTAAGAGGCATTACAACAGCGATTTTTATCAAAATCGTTAGAGCTGTTTTTTAACTCATTGAAAAACATGATTTTTTCAATAGCAGCTACCTTATGCGCATTCGCGATTTCGACGAAAACCTTCATGGTAGGTCCCATAGCCGCCACTAATCCTCATGTCAAATTTGAACATCGTAGGTCAATTTGTTCGAGAGTTATGCTGACCACAGACACACATAGACAGACATTTTTTCTAGATCACTTTTTTTAAATCAGGATGTTCCAAAACGTAAAGAAATGCAAAAAAAAAATCGAAAAAATGTATTTTGACCGAACGCTTTACTTTCATTACCCTATGTATATATACATATAGATAATTGAAAATAAAAAAAGATTATAATAAATTTAAATACGAATTAATAAAGTTGGAGACAAATTCCATTAAGTTTGGGGAAAAATGCTTCCCTTGCAACGAAAGATTTAATACATAAAAGTATTAAATAAACAATACTTCAATGATAATTTGTAGTGATAATAATGTGTTAATTTGCTTCATATAACCTCGTATTTACAATACAATTTATTTTGCACATTTTATCGCTCTTTCATAGGAATCGGTTTTTACTTTTTTTTATGAAATTGTAGTGACGTGCACAAAAGGGAAGTCAAACCAGGGACTCCTAGACAAAAGTGACCACTAGTTCCCAGCTGTTGTATCTGTCATTTGTGCACGAGACCACCACATAGCTATTCTCAGTGAGTCGCGAAGGGGCGAACGATTGGGTAGCCTACGTGCGGGTTGAGTGCGTTGCGTATGATGAGGGCGTAAATTATGGCAGTGAGTCGCCAGAGGTTGCTTGCTCAGATGGTATACCCAGGGACTCCTAGATCAGTCGACAGGTGCTTTAATCAAAGCGCTACATTGGGACTACCTGACAATTGAATCATGCTGCCATCTATCAGCACCTTCTGAAAATACTGCACGACTTCCACACTGCCATCTCAGCATCTTTGGCGACTGACTGCTGCATGCAAGCAACTCAATTTTTCGTCCCTTCGCGACTAACTGGGAAAGGGCTATGTGGTGGTCTCCGTGTACAAATTACAGATACAACACCTAGACACAAGAGATCCCTGTTGTCTAGTGGTCAACGCACCTGTCTACTGATCTAGGAGTTCCTGGATCGACTCCTCGTTAGCGCACGTAGCTACAAAGTCTTATTTTAATTTTATAGTTCTTGCCTTTCAATTTTTTTCTATACACCGAGGTGATAATTAAAATTATGAAGTAGAAAAATTAATTAAAGAAGAACAAAAAATCCCTACATTTTGAAAAGTTAAAATATGACAAAAATGCAAAGGCAAGTTATCAAGTATTTTAGCTCGAGTACAAAGATATTTCCAAGCAAAATGTTCAAATCTATCTTCGCGATTTGAAATTTTGTACAAAAACAGATATGCGTTTTAGAAACTCGTTCTACATACTACGTAGAAACTAAAAAAGTTATCGTTTTCGATCTTCTAATAAGATACTCTATAAGGCAAAAATATATTTTTTTTAATGCAGTTTAACCTTTCACGAATTAATGATTGAGAATACATAAACAACACATTTGTTTGAGAACACCGAGGAACACATTTCTCAATTCAGGATAAGCCCTTTTTCAAGTCACGAATAGTCCGGATTTTCAAACACGAATAACTCCACCAATTTTACAGATTACTAAAAAAACTTTTTCCTGTGGTTTTCTCACATTATTGTGAACATTTTTAATTCGATTTTTTGCCTATGTCCTCTAGTTTTTTAGTTATTTTTTGTGACTTACACAAATCGACGCTAGGGGCGTTATAAGTCGTCTTAAAATATTTAGCATAGTCACTTTATTACTGATTTACATTACTTCCCTGGCTATACGAGATGCCCCCGTTTCAAATTTTAAGGACTTAAAAGTATGTCAGAAATCACCTTGTATAATTTGTTTGAAGTGAGACACTCCCACAATTCCAAATTTCAGCTTTAGAAACACATGAAACATGCAAAGTCTACTTTCGGCAGAAGTTAACTTACGTACTGCTGCCACCAGAAGTGTTGTCACACTGCTACTGGATCCAGTCAAAGCCAACTACAGCCGGATTTACACGCTATACCAGTCGGGTTTCCAGTTTAGATAACCAGTTCTGTGACGTCAGGTAAGCGACCCCAGCGCCGTGTATCGATAATCATTGGAGAACCCACTTAAATGAATGGTGGGAGTCGTTGGCGCCAGTAAATAAAATATAGCAGGATTTACACGTTACCAGTCGGGGTTCCAGTTTAGATCGCCAGTTCAGCTTGTTCTTAATCGTAAATAAACTCTTAAATTATCCAGGATGATGTTGTGTGTCGTATGGGTTCAACGGTACCAAACACGTAAAAATGAAACATATATTTATTATTGGGTAACACCGTAAAGAACGGAGCGCCTAGACGCGCGTCCGATCTATTTTAATTACGTATACAGAGAGAGAGTTACATGGGAGGGGAAGGGGTTTTATCTTCTTCCCACGCATGCGCGCAGGCAGCAGAACACTTATTCGTAATTCCCAACATACTCCCACCTTTGGAGTTTTTTTTTTCAAATATAAAACTACAAATTACACATGATACAAACTTAAAATCAAATATTAATATAGTAAACCAATATAGAATTTACAAACAAAACATTCTTAACTACAATTAAGATATTAATATAAGAAACACATATACACATTACAGACGGCAGGGTGGTTTAGAAATTCGGCCACTTCTAGTTTTCAAAATGTTGTTACTAAATAATGATTCATTGTTATCATGAATAGGACTGTCCAGTTCTAGTCTATACAGTCTTTGGACAGGCCTCAACAGTTCAGTAGATTCTGTTTTGATTCGAGCAAGCCTCGTATGGCCGTCTTTGCCTGGCATTAATTGCAACACTCGAGCCAAATTCTAATAGATACGTTTTCTGTTCGTATCTTCTAATAAAACAATATCACCGACAGAAATTGGGTTTTTAATTTGTTTTTTAAGAGATTGTTGACACAACTGTCCTATATACTCGGATCGAAATCTTGATCGAAGTAATTCACGTATTTTTTGTATATGTTTTGAACGCTTACTTAATTGAGCATGATCCACTTCATCAATGTCTGGGACACCTGACGTTGTTAATTCATGAAAAACATGGATGGCGTCAAAGGAGAAACTGTGTCAATATCTTCGGACACATAAGTTAGAGGTCTGGTGTTTATAACTCGCTCACAATCACACAAAATAGTAAGCAACTCTTCATAATTAAGTGATGCACGTCCCAATATTTTTCTTAACATTTGCTTAACCATTCGGACAAGTCGCTCCCACCATCCGCCCCACCAAGCAGCGGAAGGAGGGTTAAACTTCCATTGAATTTTATGCTCTATCGCTTGTGAACTAACATGATTCCAATCAATGGCGTTCAAAACTCTACTAGCACCTAAAAAATTCGAACCGTTATCGGAATATACTATTTTCGGACGGCCACGACGAGCAATGAAACGTCTTAGTGATTGCAGGAATGCTTCAGTAGACAAAAGAGTAACCAACTCAAGATGAATCGTGCGATATACTGCACAGGTGTATAAAACAATATATGCCTTTTGTCCGCCTTTAAGGTAAAGAGGACCAGCCAAGTCGACTCCTACAATTTCAAAAATTGCTGCATCGCGCACTCTGTCCGCAGGTAAAACTCCAGGTTGAGCCTCACCTCGGTCACTTGTAAAACGCTGACACTTAACACATTTTTTGATACAATCACGAATTGTTTTACGAGCTTTCAAGATCCAAAATTTTTCGCGTAAATTTGACATTAACATAGAAGTGCCTGCATGCATATAATCCTTATGTACACTAATAATCAGCAATTTCACAACGGGGTGCTTTGAAGGCAAGATAATAGGATACTTAAAATCCCGTGTATCCTCTCTAAATACAATATTAGTTTTAGCTCTCAACAATCCATCATCGTCTAACACTGGTTTGAGATTTTTTAGTTTAGGATCAGAGCAACCCGTGAATGACTCTTGCTGAATGAGTTTAAACAAATATTTTTCTCCTCTATCTATTTCATTCAAAGACAAATATTTCTCACAGTTATTATTAATTTTCTTTGACTTATCATAAAACCTTAAAATCCATGCAATCATTCTTACTATCTTTTTATACGAAGAAAAATATTTATAATACCAATTTAAATCATCCACAGATTTGGTCAAATTCGTAACAACTGTTTTACGCATTTCTGAATTAACTAAGCATTCATCTGGGTTTTCATTTGACTTAGGCCAATTTTCCTCACTTAGAAGAAGCCAATCTGGTCCCTCCCACCAACGCCGTTCGATTAATTGTTCCACTGAACAACCCCTGGATGCTAAATCCGCCGGATTGGCTATTCCAGGGACATGTTTCCATGCCAAAGGAGAAGTTAGATTTCTTTAACCCGATTTTGGACAAAAATTCCCCAATTTAAATTACGTTTAATCCAACTTAGAGCCGTGGAGGAATCAGTCCAACAGTGGATTGCTATCTCTGAAAGTGGAGATCACTTAAAATCGAATTTAAAAGCCTAGCTCCTATGGAACAAGCCAAAAGTTCCAAACGAGGAATAGTGGTTGGTTTTAGAGGGGCAACTCTACTACGTGGAATTAATAAATTGACCTTAACCTGTTCATTTAATTCAATGCGCAAAAATATGCAACAACCATATGCTAATTGACTTGCATCGCAAAATAAGTGACAACTTAATAATTGATTACCCGGTTCAATATTCAACCACCTGGGTATCCGTATATTCGTAAGCAAATGCAACTGAGCAAGCCATGCCTTAAATTTTTTAGCTAAATTCTCGGGGATTACATCATCCCATTTAAGCTTTAACTCCCAGGTTTTTTGTAGAATAATTTTTGGTAATAATAATACGGGTGCGGTAAATCCTATTACGTCAATAACTTGATGAGCTTTAGACAATACAACTCGTTTCGTAATTTGCTCGTGTATCTCGGATACTGGGTCAATTTTGCAAGAAAGAGTATCTTTATCCGTATCCCATAACATACCTAAAACAGTGACCTCATCCTCATGTGCTGACTGCTCCAACACCTTAAGAGGAACATTGGATTGCCACCCTCGTAAATTGAAATGTCCTTTAGACATAATTATTTGGGACTCTTTAATAAATTTATCCATATCCACCTCAGAATTAAGACTCGTCAAACAATTATCCACGTAAAAAGAGGGTCTTAAAATTTCAGCCGATTCTCTTAAATCATCGGAAACCGTATTCAAATGATAGCGTAAAGTGGCTGCCAATAGAAACGGACTGGAGGTTAAACCGAACGCTACACGTTTATGTCGATATGTTACCAGTTGGTCAAAATTGTCTTTCTCCCACCATAGGAATCGTAAAAAATATCTATCGCTCTCTTGAATTCCGATCATACAAAAAGCTCGTTGTATATCACTAGAGACTGCACATTTATATTCTCTAAATCTATTAAGAATAGAAGGAATTTGGGAAATCAAATTTGGACCCGTAGCTAAACAATCATTCAGTGACAAAGAATTAATTGTTTTAGCAGACGCATTAAAAACTGGTCTAACTTTCGTAGTGGCATTATCCTTAAAAATCGGTCTGTGAGGTAAATAATGTTTCCCACTTAAATTTGCATCTAAATGTTGATCAGTCACTTGTTCAATAATACCAAGAGATAACCATTCCTCAAAAACGTCACCGTAATACTTCATTTTATTTGAAGCAATTAATTTCCTTTTGGTGGCTATCGCAATTTTTTTTGCCAAGAGAAAATTTGTTTCTAACTATTTCTGATCATTAATCCATGGTAACGCTACCTCATATCTACCTAGTTTATCAATTCGTAAACTGCGTAAAAAATATTTCTCAGTTTCCTGAGAAAGTCGGATCTCATCCTTCAAGATGGGATCACAAATTCCCAAAGAATCGAGGCGCCACAAATCAGTCAACAAACTATCTTTCGTTAAAAGATTCACTACATGAGATGCAATATTCGTTTGTATAACACTCTCGTGAGTAATGACTGTATTTTGATGATCTCCCTCATTAATATTCGGCTTGGTGCCCATAATTCCAAAACATCCCATTAAAGTCCATCCAAGTTACTGTGTATTGCGATGGGGCCAGATGTTAAATTTATAACCTTACCAGTGAGTATTTTTGACAAGTAATCGGCGCCAATCAAAAGCTTAATGTCTGCTTTGGCTCCATCGTTTATTGCGAAATCTGAAATGGGAATATTTAATCTTTCGCATTCTTGCGCAATATACTGAAAGAGGAAATGCGATTTATTTTTGAACATATCTGTGGCTGATTTAACACAGAAATAATACATTTATAAGATCTATCAATATTACTTATTTCAATATGAAAAGATTCGTATATTCTTTCACGTACTTCAATACCTCTAAACAGAGATTGTTGCAATGTTATCTGACTTTTAGATTTAAAATTTAAACTTTTAATTACATCATCACACAGGTATGAATGCTGCGCACCAGAATCCAAAATTGCGCGTATTAAAATCTCTTCATTACCATTATGTAATCTAACAACTAAGGTTTGTAACAATACATCAGAGAATTGTGTTTCCTTATTTAACGTAGTAATTGTAGAACGATCTGGTTCCAACGTAAGATTTTCCGTTTCTTTCACGGGCAAATCTGGGCATAACACTACAAAGTGTCTTTTTTTACAAATAATGCATTTATGCTTAGAAAAACATTTATCCGAATGGTGAGATAACTTCAGACAAACAAAACAGGCGTTTTTTTCCCTTACAATATTCTTTTTCTCTACCAAAGACATGGCAGAAACTGTGTCACAATTCTCTGAAGCATGCGACTTTTCACAAAAAATACATTCAATTTTTCTAGATCTATATGCATTAGAGGTTTTTACACATTATTTTTTCCTGACGCACTTAATAACTCATGAGCTACAGGATTATTTTTATTACGGGAGTTATCAACATTTCTATTATTTTGTTTCTTATAATTTACATAATTATTTTTATTAGAATTATTGTAGGGGGCAGTAAGAGGAGTGTTAAAAGATCTGGCCATTTGTATTCTAGCCTCACTTTCTACTTCAATTTTTAAGAAATCCATCAAAAGATCAAGATCAGATTTATTAGTATTAACATCAACCTTACCTCTGTTACGTTTCCAGGCTCTTATCACTTCACTAGGGAGAGCGGATTCTACTAAAGGATATAAAAACTCAGCGTAATTATTTTTTGTTACATTTAAAGCTTCCAGTGCTCGTAACTGAGTTTGCAATTTATCGTATAAAGTAGAAATATCCGTATTAGTGGTCTTATTCATCACAAGCTCCAGAATATCTCGTATGAACACCTGAATCAAAACTTTGTCTTGCCCGAACCTTTCTTTAAAATAAGTAACTGCATGTTCGTAATTCTCTCCACTTCCCGGAAAACTGGAAACGATTTCTCGCGGTTTGGAGTGCTCTTTTGTAGACTGTAGAAGAAGTTGCAGCTTGTATGCGGGATCAATCTGCGGATTTTCATGTATTTTTTGAAATTGCGCCCAGAATGTGATCCACTTCCTGGGGTCGCCATCAAACTTGGTTATCTCAAATTCCGGCAGCCGTTGTAGATGAGACGTAGGGGGTTGTCTGCTGGGGCCATTAGAAGGGCATTCGTTGGTCGTGATGGACAAGGTGGCCTGCTGGTTAACTTGCTGGAGAAGTAATTTCATTTTTGTTCTCGCCGTAGACAGCTTTTCTCTGTACTCCTCTATGGCATCGTACTCCGTCTCGAATTGCACTTGATCCACTCCAGTGGTCTGCATCTCTGCTAAAACCGCTTCATCTGCTAGCCGCAGTTGTTCAGCTCTTTCCAATAGCACGTCCATGGAAATCTCCAGTTGCACTAGATCCGGTGGTTCGGTCACTAAAAGACCATCAAACTTGGTCAGAGCACGAGTAAAAGATCCTCTACTCGCCGCTCTTCTCTGCGTCATTCTCTGCTTCAGATTTTCATGAGACATGATGATCACAGCGTAATTCCATCCAATTAACCGTATCACCGACACGTAATTCGTAACACGTAATTGTCAACCGGTTATGCAATCTAGTTCTACGCACATAAATATTCGTAATCCATAAATTCGTAAACAACAGTTCGTAAGTGCGTAAAATATTTTCGTAATAGTCTTTGTCTACCCAATTCGTAACAGGTACCTATATTCGTAGTAAACGTACTAACGTCATCCCGGCAGGGATGCCAAATGTTCTTAATGGTAAATAAACTCTTAAATTATCCAGGATGATGTTGTGTGTCGTATGGGTTCAACGGTACCAAACACGTAAAAATGAAACATATATTTATTATTGGGTAACACCGTAAAGAACGGAGCGCCTAGACGCGCGTCCGATCTATTTTAATTACGTATACAGAGAGAGAGTTACGTGGGAGGGGAAGGGGTTTTATCTTCTTCCCACGCATGCGCGCAGGCAGCAGAACACTTATTCGTAATTCCCAACACAGCTAAGCGACCGCTGCGCCGTTTGTCGGTGATCGCAAGGGAGTGCACGTGATTGGTTGATGGGAGTGGCCGGCAATAGTGAATAGAAAATGTTTGGTTTACTGGAACCAGTAGACAGGTGACGTCACAGACTGGTGATCTCAATTGGAACCCCAACTGGTAGCATGTAAATCCGGTTTATGTTTAATCTACTGGAACCAGTAGCGAGGTTTCATCACATGATAAGATGGCCTTCGTGTTCGCTGGACACACATAGTTGAATACATATGTCACACATAGAGGGCACTACGTGACGGGTTTAAGCGCGAAGTATTATCCAATAGTAATGTAATGTTAGAAGAATTCTTACTAATCTTTCATTAACAACAGACATGACAAATTATAATTTCGAATTTATTCTTTATTCGAATTTATAATTTATTCGAATTTATAATTTATTCAAGAAGAATTTACATTAAAAAACTATGGTGCAATAGAATATTGAAAGTAAGTTTAAATTCTTTTATCTTGAAGTATTTTGGTAATTGTTCGATATTAAGTATCTGTCTTTCTTTTGTACCGTTGTAAATCATGGAATGCATTTAATAATTGCACATAAGTTTTTTGACATGAGGGGGAAATCTACATAATGTTGAACCTGAACTAATTTTAAATAATACTAAACAGGATATTGAAGTAGATCAATAACATGCGAGGGGATTGCCAAAATATTAGTGTGCCCCTAGCGCAAAAAATTCTAGTTGCATCCCTAGGACTGGTACGCGCCGATACGGCGCACCAGTATTTTTTTGAGAGCTGGTACGGCGTACCGCCACCTTTTTTTTTAACTATAATAATCATAAATCGTAAAGCATGTATTCTGATATAAATCAGTGAGAAAATAAATAAGTAAATTAAGAGTATTTAGCTTTTTTTTTGTATGGTAAATTATGTAAAATATTGAAAATTTGCATTTTATAATTAAAAATTCTTACCTACAGTTAGGGGTTAAAGCCACTAACAGGAAGTTTACGTATTGATAAACATTTATTAAGCGCTACAACCCTGGTAGCCAGAGACTTTTCTCACCAGGGGATATGAAATTGTAACTCAGAAAAATCATAACAATATTTTTGTTCTTACTGCAAAATATATTTAGTAACACATATTTTTTTTCTACGGGTGTTGAGAAATTTAAAAATATTTCAAATAAATTTACAATTTCAAACAAAATATCTTTTGGTTTTGCTTTCTAAAAGTTAACCGAGATATTTCAGGAAGAGATAAATCCCTCTCCTTGGCTAAGTACCTGTTTTACTGTATATATAATTCCTCAGTTCCTTTATTAGAAGTTTTAGAAGCACCAACTTTAAGATATTCATGCTTAAATGTTAATAGTGTGCTTTCTCTCTTTTAATTTTATTGGAAGAATCCATACGGTGAATATTCCATAAAACTTCATAATTCTGAAAAGATTCGAGAAATTTTAATTTATCGTTGGTTCGAATATTATCTCCTCGGTTGCATCTTTTGTTTAAACTCTGCACTCATTTTTAATTCAATGTTTTCAATACTTGTTCATTCAATCCATTGAATCGAAAAAAGGCAGAAAAAAAAAAAAATAGATGAAGAATTTTGGCGGGAAAGAAGAGCCGAAAAACGATTGATTGCCGAAGGTCACGTAGGTATGTTTGAAGGTCTCATTTCAAACACGCTCAAATTTACTGTCAAGTGAGTTTCTGTCGGTCACTATACTAAACTTCAACTTAGCTAGACATCACTTAGACGATAGATCGTCACAGTGTTCATAGGTATTTAATCCATTTTGGCGGAGTGAAGACATAATTCTCGCCAAACCTTATAGCCTTTTGTTCTCTACCGGGTTGTGGTTTGGCGAACATTATGCATTCACGCCGTCAAAATGGATTAAATACCTATGAGCACTGTGACGATCTACCGTCTAGTGATGTCAAGTTAAGTGGAAGTTTAGTATAGGGAAAACGGAGGGGATTTTAAAGTACAGGGGAATCAACAGTAGATTCGCAGTACTCTGCCCTCTTCTATCGATTTTACTATCTTCGTGTATAAGCCCCTAATATTTCCAAATACTATGAAGCTGTATCACAGAATTTAAATGTTTTCCTACAAACGCTTTTAATGAGTTTTATGTCAAACATATTTACAGTTTTTCATGAATAAATAAATATCAGTAGTAATAAGGAAATATCACATCATTGTAAATCGTAAATATAAAACGTTTGGAAAATTTAGACTATTATTAGATGCCCAGAGAGCGATAAATTTGTCCTTTACCAGAAAGTGTGAAGAACCCTAGTATGCGTCTTTCAACTGTTGCAGATAGAGAATGCAAGTGTGAAATGAGCTTTAAGGGACTACTCCCGATACTCTACCAGATTCCCTTGGATTTCTCCACTTCGGAAAAACGTTTAGTCCTTTTCGCCAAACCGTTAAATCGGCGTCCATCTGTCCCGCATGAAAACAAAAACGGCTACGGTTAATGCTACACTTCATCGTTTCAATCTCGTAGATGTCTCCAAGTGTAACTTCTGCTCAGGCGTGTTGAAACTTCAGAGCATTTCATCTTCGTATGTCCTGCATTTGAAAGTCATCGGTACTCCCTTCGTAAAGACCTCGGTTGCATTCCGCTTTCATGGCTTTTCGACTGGTCGTACAGATCCAAAGATAAGATCAGAGTCCTAAACAAATTCATTATGTCTACAAAAATATTATCAAGTAATCACAATCATCAATCTACTATACTCAAGGGGAATGTGACACCATAGAACCGGTCATGCGTAAAGATGCCAACCAAAATCACGCCGATATCGGCTTTTTCACCGCGATTTCTTCGAAATCTGATCATTAAGATCTATTAATACCTAAAAACTACAATTTTAATTTAGTCAAAATATACTTCCGAATGTCTAAAATGCATTTAGAAAGTTTGTTGAATGAATTAAGCATTTGAAACTTGATTATTTACCATTTAATTGCTAGACACTGGAAGTTTCCCATCGAAACTTATGCTTTTACAAAAGAGCCTTCTACCAACCCGAAATGTCCTGAAACCGGTTTCGCGCTTGTAACGAGATGCTTGCTATCTAGCGGATTTATTTAGAACCCTCATTATTCCTGTTGAGTGATATTTTGTGCGTAGACTTGCATCGAAAACAGCGTTTGTAAGTAAGCTCCAAAAAAATTGAAAATGTCGAAAAAAGACAATGTTCCACAGTGTAAGAGTAAAGGATCAAGAAATCCGGAGCTAAGTTTCCACAGGTTTCCATCATTAAACAACAAGATGTATAATAAAAGTTAACAGGAGAGACGAATGGATTAGGTTATTCCGTGTTGGAAAAGCTATATCGGCAAGAATAAGCGTTTGTTCCAAGCATTTTAATGCTTGTGAGTATCGTGCCCCAAGTAAGTATACAGTGGCTTCCAAAAGTTTTCGCACGATTTAAGAATTTGTAGAAAAAGTGTTGTAGTTTGGAATTAAATTCGAATATTAACTTCAAAGTTTTTTTTTTTTTTTTTTTTTTTTTTTTCAATGATAATTTAATTCTGAATGAAACCTAACATTTTAAAAAGAAGTATTGAAACGTTTTATTTTATAAAAATATAAATTCATAGAACAAGAGAAAAAAAATTCCACAAAAGTGTTCGTACACCGTAAAATTTCATTAATCAAATAATTTTTTACCCTTTTTTTAATTTTTGCTTTGTGGTGACTTTTAAACAATCGATTGTCTGTAATATTTGTCTTCTCTATTTATTATAATCTATTTATTCTTTAAAATTGTTCGCATAAAATCTTTTTTTATATAATCGTAAAGTATCAACAAACAGTATTCTAAAATTGATCATACATCATCATAATAGTAGTAAATGTATTCTATGTATGGCTAATATATTAAATTTATTCCATTTAACTGTTTAGTATGTAATAAAACGTTTTAAACAAGAAAATAGAATTCAAAACCAGCCAAGAAGAGATTGTCCAAAAGGGATTTATTATAAAAAAATTTTAGAAAAGTCCACGTTTATGACCTATAAAAGTTTTTTCAGATATAATGAAAAAAATTGACTTCAATTTCACTTGAAACTATTTGAAAAGTAGTCATATCAGCTAGACTACATGGGTGTTCTGCTAGGAGAATTTTTTTTTTTAAATTAAAAAAATATACAGTTTAGTAGCAAGAATTGAACTGGAACTTTTCACGAAATTTAAAATTGCCGAAATTTCTAAACGTTCTTCCATTGAGAAATGCTGTTTACAAAAAGTACACACTTTAAAAGATTGAAATAAATTAAACAATCATTCAATAACACTCATTAAATCAATAACACTAAGAATGATTGCTTCTGCGAATTAATCTGCTCTGTCCTGCTTCGAGCTCGAAACCTATCACGTGTAAGGCAAATTGTAAACAAACAAAAGCAACAGGTATATTTGCAGCACCCCTATCGGCCATTGCAAACGCGAATAGCATAGATACTAAACATCTCTAAAATTGTAACTGATCTCCCCGTTTCCTCTCATAGAGGTCGCTAATTTCGCTTTAATCTCGCAATGGATCATGTCTAGAAAAGCGCTCCTCTTCTGGATATAAACTCCAGCAAAACCCCGAAATATCACAACAAATGCACGTTGCAACTGTGAGAAACTGATTAAATTTCCAATTTTCGCAAATATAAAGGCAGGTAAATATATTTTAGTGAATATATTTCAATTCAGAAATGTCTAATGTATGAATATATTGCGATAATTATGTATATGTGTAGATATTCTTTTAACTAGATGCGTTTATTTCGGACATCACCTTTTTTGCGAAGTTTGGCTTAATAATAACGACGTAAAAGGTGCCATGGATAAACCATGTGGATGAATTATTTCAACAAATGAGTCCCGATACCTTCTAATTCGATATCCTAACTAGTAAAAATATGTATTTTTATGCCGGGGTATATAACCATGCATAATTCATGCAGTTATTTTATAACAAATGTTGGTTAAAGATGCTGATAAATTAACCCTGATAATTATCAGGTTAACCTGATAAATTATCTCTTGAACTCTTATCTTGTTCCTTGGTGTATTAAAATGGATTTTAATACTAAATATACTTTATATAGCTTTTAAATTAAGTAACATACATTCAAAAGACTTTGTTAGATGATTAAAGTTTTAACATGGCAGTCAGTATAAAATTTTTCATGCTATTTTCTATCTAGGAAATATTATATCTATGATTTGATATGACTATTAAAAAAATCGCTACGATTTAGGTCTAATTTCAAAATATTTCATTTGAAAAATTTGGAAATTTTTGCTCGAGCCATTTTATGGCTCCTTGCCGTCACTCTAGTTATGGCTACTTGATAGATATATCTGAACCTCTCTAGACCGCGAGGTTGCGGGTTCGAGTCCCGTGTTAGGCATGGGTGTTTGTAAATGTATGTTTCCTTGTCAAATGACGAATGATTCGGCGCATTATAGCCCTCGTGTTGCTGACGGCGCCAGATTATCTGAAAACAACCAATCAACTATATCTGAACCTCAATCAAGGTGATCCTCTCTATCTATCACCAAATTATGAAATGATAAAGGTGGTTTTAAATGAATTCAAAATGGAAAGAATTATTTGATAAAGTTTGGGTACCAGTGTAGGATTTTAAGTCGAAAAATTCCAAATCATGCAAGCTAATCCGTTTGAAGATCCATAGCTTAGTTACGTCTCGATGTTTTACTAAATTTTTACATCAAAAAGAGGCTAGAACAGACTTTTTTTTTATGTTTTTGGAAATTTCAAATTATTTTTCCTTCATTGTTTTTTATCCTGGACACTCCATTTTTTAAAATAAAGATATCGCCGAACCCGCACTCATAAGTCATGGTAGAAGATAATAAATTGCAGCTTTTCCATAGGAAGTTGTGCAAAGAATTGATATTTATTGTCTCTTTAAGGTTGGCGTTGAAACGACCGGTTTGTCTGATAACTCTTTAGATAAGAAAATTATAAAAGAAAAAAAACATTAAGAAAAACCTTTTTGAAATAGCTTAATTTTGCCATAAAAAAAGAGGGAAAACAACACATTTTCCAAAGCGGAAGTTGGCTTCAAAAAACACTACAATGAACTGAGCGTTTTGACAACACTCTATGAAGGTAGCATATAAAGCACAATATCAAGAAAAAAATTGAAAGAGTAATACTATTATCACTGGTTCTTGAAATCTTATCAACTAATCAGAGAGCAAGCACAATTTCTAGTCACCTGTAATTAAAGCATGTCATTTTATTTTTTTAGGATAAGGTGATATCAAATCAAACTACACGATTTGCATTGAAGGTGTTGAATCTAGTATGAGTGGAAAAAGCACTACGTTTGCAGGGAGTGACATGTCTCGACCAGGACTATCAAATGACCTTCTCCGTTTATGGGACCATCCAAGTCAATTCTCGGATGCTGTATTAAAGTGTGGTGGTGTTGAAATCCCTGTCCACAAATGCATACTGTCCGCCAGATCTCCAGTTTTCTCTGCCATGTTTCAAAGCGGAATGCAGGAGGGTCAAAGTGGGAACGTCAACATCGTTGACATCGAACTCGACATTCTTCGAATCATGCTGAAGTACATATACAGCGACAAGACTGATGGCATAACCGATAAAATCGCAGAAGATTTGCTAGTTGCGGCTGATAAATATGGACTGATAGATCTAAAGCGGATTTGCACCGATAAATTGAAATCAGTCTTATCGGTGGATAACATTATCCGTATTTTAATTCTCGGAGACTTGCATGACACCGATTTGAAGGCAAACGCAAAGGAATTCCTTTCTAAGTGCAAGCTTTCTGATTTAGAGGAAACGGAAGAGTGGGGATCATTTCGAGAAGAGTATCCGAAGTTAGCGGTGGAAGTTATGACGTCTATAGTGAAATATGTACAAGATTCGTCACATCAAAGAGATACAAACACTTACAAAATACAATTAAGAGATAATATATATTATAGAGATCAATATACGATGGGTTCCTTGTATTACAACTATTAAATTCTGGGGAGGCTGCCTACCCTGATTTTTGTAACACTGTTTCCTTTTTTTCTCTCCATTCTCCAAATAAATTATAACTGTTTATTGTTGGTATTATATGAGAAGTTGTGTCATACCTAGATTTTCGAAAAACTAATAGATTTCGATAATTTTTCGAAAAATGTCATCTTCCGTCAAAACTTGCCCCCCCCCCCCCCATGTTTTTTGAAAAGTTGACACCTATGATAGAGATGCTATAGATAGATCCTGTTTACTTGGGATATTCAGATTATTGTGAAAACGGTGAATGGTAATTTCTTTCCTTATCGAATTAGACAAGTTCAGTCAATTTTGCTGTTGCGTTTTTTATACATCTGCCTTAAGCAATTGTACAAACTGAAAAATCAATTATCATTATAATTCGTCATTATTATCAAATTAATTTTTCTGGTCCCACATTAAAAATGTAAAAAATTTTGGATCAACTTTTAAGTCAGAGTTGTGTAAAATAGTTATTTATGCAAGTTGTTGAGAAAGTTATACTTTTTTAAACGAGGTCGAATAATTTACCAAGTATTCTTCACGCGTTGCATACAATACTTTTTATGATTAAGTGCAAAAAATATTTTTAGTACACATATATACTAATGTTTGCAACTCCAGTCAATGAATCTACTCTTAAAATGTCATTTCTAGACCAAAAATAATTAAAATTAGAGCATGAGGCGAGCGGGTTTGTACTTTTCTACACTAGTGGGAGAAAGTAACTTTAATGTACTGCTCTCAGCAAAGTGCAACTTACACCGCAATTTCTGATTAAAAATGATAAAATAGGGTTTTTTGCATGCTTGTTACAAAAATAATATTTTAGAAGAAAATCAATGACTAGCGTATCAAACTTTAGTTTATAAATGTATTAAAGATATTTTTTGCACGTGATTATAAAAATATATTGTATGCAATGTGTGGTAAATCACTTTTTCAAACTCGGCAAAGTATTTGAATCGTGCTATCGTTCTCCTCGAATAAGCATTTTGCCTTGTTTGACAAAATATATATATATTGTGTATATATATATTGTGTATATATATATTGTGTGTATATATATATTGTGTGTATATATATATTGTGTGTATATATATATTGTGTGTATATATATATTGTGTGTATATATATATTGTGTATGTATATATATATTGTGTATGTATATATATATTGTGTATGTATATATATATTGTGTATGTATATATATATTGTGTATGTATATATATATTGTGTATGTATATATATATTGTGTATGTATATATATATTGTGTATGTATATATATATTGTGTATATGTGTATATATATATATATATTGTGTATATATATATATATTGTGTATATATATATATATTGTGTATATATATATATATTGTGTATATATATATTGTGTATATGTGTATATATATATTGTGTATATATGTATATATATATTGTGTATATATGTATATATATATTGTGTATATATGTATATATATATTGTGTATATATGTATATATATATTGTGTATATATGTATATATATATTGTGTATATATGTATATATATATTGTGTATATATGTATATATATATTGTGTATATATGTATATATATATTGTGTATATATGTATATATATATTGTGTATATATGTATATATATATTGTGTATATATGTATATATATATTGTGTGTATATGTATATATATATGTGTGTATATATATATATTGTATATATATGTATATATATGTGTGTGTATATATATATATTGTGTATATATATATGTGTGTATATATATATATGTGCGTATATATATATATGTGCATATATATGTATATATGTGCGTATATATGTATATATATATTGTGTATATATATATTGTGTATATATATATTGTGTATATTGCATTATGTATATATATGTGAGGATGTTTTTAAATTTGTTTTTACCTCTTTTTTATAAAATATTTTGTAATGAAAATTGTGCATCTCGGAGGTTATTTAAGTTTCCATTTGGCAACATCATGAACTAGAATTACATATTTGCCTAATTTTTAGCATTCTAGGTTAGTGCACGGCTACGCTCGATCACTTTCTCACAAGTTCACTTATACGGCTACTGCAATAAATTTTTTTAACGCAGTCTGGATGGAATCGCCAGTAGCGTGGGCATTGCTCGCTACGTAACGGCTGAACAGTGCAGAGGCGAATCTCCACGTGTGGTATTTTGTGTTTCAAATTTTTGTTTCAACGAAATAATGTGCCAATTTTTTAGATAATGGTTTATTTTTTAATTAAATTAATTTCTTTCCATTACCTAGCGTATATATTAAAACAAGCCAAAACATTTTTATTTCTAAAAAATCTATTTTATTCTTGGGCTTACTAAAATTATATTTTTTTATACAGATCGGACACTGTTTCAAAAAAGGGCATTGGTAAAGAGTTCAGCGCCACCATCGATTCTAATTTTTTAAGTGATTGAGGTAGCCGCATAAGTGAACTTGTGAGAACGTGATCGAATGTAGCCGTGGTTAGTGTTAAGATGACCATCAAACGAAGTTGAAACTTTCTTAATAATCCGAGCGGCGACTGCAATTTTTGGACCCCATCGAACATCATTCTGAATTTTTTGAAGAAAAGTTAGTAGATTAGGAATCCACTGGTCTGCCGCGGTAAAAATGGCCGCAACTGATCAATAATCGACTTGGAATGAGTTGAATTAAAATCCGATTGCTAAATATGTCATAACTTGCCAAAAATAGAACAAACTTATTCGTCTGGCAACTAGGCTTGGGCGATGTTAACATTTCTGCATCGCAATATATCGTTAAGCAAACATCACGATATCGCGATGTTAACTATATGTATTGTAAAATTTTATTAAATTCATGTATGGAATGTTATTTTAAATAACATGAGCAGCGACAAAATTATTTTCAGGGGGATACACAAAGCACCCGAGTATAAGCCGGTTATTTTTTATTTTGGTTTAATCTGGATTTTTCAATTTCTCTATCTTAAGGAAATTTTACTTCGTTATTATCCAGCAGAGGGGAGGGGCAAGTGCACCTCCTTTCACCCTCCTGGGGGCTCCCATGTGTGTAATTGTCCTATCGCCTGTCTTCAACTAATAAACAGTCAAACTCCGTTAAAGCGAAATTGCTTAACATGAAATCCCGCTTAACACGAAGTTAAAGCAAGTCTGTAGTTAAAACATAACATTAATTTATTCACTTAACACGAAATTCGTTTAAAGCGAACAATTTCAGCGGCCACATTGATTTCACGTTAACGGGGTTTGACTGTAGCATATCACCTAAGTTGAATTTGGATTTGAACCGGACGTATCAAGGACAGCAGTGTAACGAAGTCAAATGGAGTCCTTACGCAAATCGTTTTTCGATCCAAAAAATTTTTATGCTTAGCAATTAAAAAACATTAAAAAAAAATTAAATTTTGGATTGAGTAATTAATCTCATGGAAATAAACTTTATTCAAATTGTACTAACTATAAAAATTTATAAAGCATTTATTTACTTACCAGTCAGAAGAGAAAATCTTTCAACTTAAATGGAAAAAAATCGTTTATATGTAACCGTTTATACGAATTAGAGAAACAACTGTCCATGTGCTAGTTCACATTGATTTTGGCAGATATAACAAACAGCTCATAGTAATAAATAACCAGATTAACTTAACTGGGTAAAAACTAGACATAAATTACCACGGCCGAATGGTGCAATCTCCTTGCGTTAATAAATAAAGCAAAATAAAATAATAGCAAGATAAAAAAAATCTTGAAGTTAATATAAAAGATTGCAAAATACAAAAGTGTAATATTTTATTTCTTCCAAGTTAGAGAAATAATAAAGGGGAAAAATATCAAAAATGAAACACAAAAAGTGTAGGAAATGCTCAATTGAATTCCAAAAATAGACATCAAGGTCTTATATCTGATGACTATTAAATAAAAATCAAAACGTTTTCCAAGTGTTGAGAGAACAACATAAATAATGTTCTAACAATAAAAGGAATACTTCTTTTATGGAATCTCCAATATTTCTAGACTGCTGGCGTCACCTCGCAATTTCAATACTCATCCCACATGCGTAAGTGGATACAATTACCACGATACGGTTTTTTCTGATGAAATATCGGGCATCCGCAAAAGCAAATGAAAAACGGCCCGATGTCGACGGTATCACTATATTTCTATACAATATTGGGAACATCTCTCATATGCAAGGCAGGGTGGATACGATTAGCACGATGTGAGCTTGCCGATGAAGTACCGCGCAAAAGCAAATGGAACTAGTTTCAAACGGCGCGGTGTCAACGGTTTCAATACGTTTCTATAGTGCTTTAGAAACACCGGGCATGAATCGTTGCCACGGTTCTTCGTCCTTGAAGTGCTAGGCAAGTATCGTTTTCTCGTCAAAAGAGATCGCAATGTATCGGTTTGCAGAAAATAGTGACACCGGTTTGACGATGTTGATTTTATACCGGTTTTTTCAGATATATCGATACATCGCCCAAGCCTACTGGCAACCCACTTCATTTTGATTTTCAATGAGATAAAGGGCAAACGATTTCTGATCTTTGGCTCGGAAAACTTATATCTTTTAAAAGTAAGCCAAATTGGCACATCAGTTACGTCATAAGTGACGAAATATTTTTTGCCAACTTAGCACACTTTTAATAGATGCAAGTAGACCGTCGCCAGATATCTGAATCGTCTGCAACCTTCTTAATTGAAAATTAAAGAGTGAGGGTTACCAAATAAACAAAAATGTTCATTATTTGGCAAGTTATGGCGCATTTGGCAATTGGATTTAGTTCAACTTATTAAAAGTCGATTTTTGACCAGTTTCGGCCATTTTTGCCACGGCAGACCAGGGGATTCGTAATCTACTCACTTTTCTCTAATTTCTATAAAAAATTCAGAATGATGTTCAATGAGGTCTAAAAATTACAGTCGCCTCTCAGTCTATAAGGTATACGTATAGGCTTCAAATCGCAAAAACCAGGGAAGATTTGTAAGGCCGTAAAAAATAAAAGCAACACAAAAGAAGGAAACTATTTTGCATTTTACGATGGAGGAGCATACTAAAAAGGAAATGTAGAATAATTAGAATAATAACTTTTTTTTATTTAAAAAGTACTTTTTTAAAAGTTATCCTCAGATTGTAGTTTTTTCTATTTTGCATTTCATTCAAACAGCTCCAGTTTAAATAATATTTTTGAAATTTGTTTTTTGCTATATAATCTCCATACATTGTTGAATGTTTTGACCCTAAATACTAAGTGATTTGTAAATAAATATTTTTCTAATTGAATTTTAAAGATAAGATTCTGTATAAGAGACTAGGATTTTTCTAATAAATTCACTTAAAACAATATATCACAAAATATACACACTGTAAAATTCTGTTAATAGGGTCAAAACATAGTTAAAGGGTATTCCGCATTATTGAACACCAAAATTGTATCTGTGGGTTAATTAGAATTTTTGTCATTACCGTTCGAAATAATCCTAATTAGTTGATTAAATGTTAATTAATTATTAAAATTGAAGAAACTAAAAAAAAAAGATATGTATTGGAAACAGTTTAACAAATAATGTACTTTTCAAGGTACAAAGGTCTAATTTTTAAATTTAAAAAAAAGTGTTGAAACCTATACTTATACCTTAAACCAAAAGTATAAGCCTTGCTGTAAGAAATCCTTTAAAGAAATTCGGATTGATAAAACTGATCACTGGCCAGAACAAGGCAACGTTACAAATACGTTTCCATTAGGAAACATGACTTCTACTGCCAAGAAATTTTTAAACTTGCTTTGAATCTAAATGAATCAATTTGATCCTTCCATTCAAGATCATGGTGAACAATATACAAAACTAGAGATGTGGAACGTCATACAACTTTCAATGACACAATAATTCACTGCACTTCAATTTTACGGGGATTACTGTCATTTACCGTTTTCTTATGTTCATTCATTAAACACAAATAACCAGTTTAGGGATATTTATAGCAATAAATCTTACACTGATGGTTAGTCAAAAAAAAAAAAAACACGCTGTAATGGCGATTGCAAGTGAAACAGAGGAGAAAAAGTCTGATGGGCAGTGCTCAGGAGAAGATAACTGCTTGTTAAAGACATTCATGTTCATCTTTTTACCCCAATATCTCATTTCCCCTGAATTTCGGAGGTGAGGGGGGGGGGGGGTAGAACACCCTAAGAGGCATTACCACAACAATTTTGATCCAAGTCATTAGAGCCATTTTTCAGCAATAATTTTTTTCAAAGGCAACGCAATAGAGTTGTTGTAGATGCAATAGAGTCCATTGTAATAGAGTTCGCTTTCCTTAAACATATCTCATAAACGATCGATTTTTCATCTCTGCTCAGTTTCACTTACAAGAAAGGATAATATAAGAATTATCGATAAGTAGTATATCGCCAAAATTCGCCAAAAGCCTTTGTGAGTCTTCCAGAGATAGACATTTGGATAAATTTCCAGATCGCAGTCGAAAAGTCCTTCCTATACATGTACATGGAGACCGAAAATGTCGCCAAATGGTCGCCAAGTTTGGCAACATTTGGTGATAAAAATTAGTCGCCAAAACCGTCGCCAACTTGGCTCTATCTCGCTAATTTGGCGAGATTGCCATTACTATAATATTAAATGCCCTGCTCCTTGTAAAACTCGTTATCAAGCATTGAGACACATATTGCAGGGAAGCCAAGTTTAGACGAACTATTGCACTGCCTTATGCGAAATGTACATAAATTTTCCTATTTACAAAATTAACACTACGAAATATTTACAAATATACAAAAATTCGTAACAATATCTTACGAATTTAAAAGGCATTGTGTAGGTTCATCAAAAGAATATTTCTTGATTGTAAACAGTGTCCCTCAAAAGTGATGAGACACCTCCTCAACCGAAATTAATACTCTACTATTGTAAAAAAAAACATAGCCTTCTTAAATAATTTGTTCTTGTATATTTTTCTTAATCAGTAATAACGATTGTAAAAGTTGGTTTTAGAAACGTTTTCTTAATTTTTGAGAAAATAACATAAATTTTATTATGAGACTTAAAAATTTCCCAAAAGCAGTTGGACACTGAAATTTTCCCGACTCTTGTTTAAAATTTCAGTTACATGCAGGTTTAGTTTAGCAGTATAACAGGGTTTGTACGTTCCTTAAACATTTTTAAGAACTCCCCTCCCCTTTGGTATGTCTTCATAAAAGAACCTTTAAAGCCCTTATTTTTCATCTTAGTCTTTTTTTTTTCGATTGCGATTTTTTACTTTCAATTACCCCATACGTATACATAGGGTAATGCAAGTATAGTATCGATTTTTTTTTTTTTTTTTTTTTTTTTTTTTTTCATTTTACCCGTTATGGAACATCCTGATTTCAAAAAAGTGATCTGGAATAAATTTCTGTGTGTGTATCTGTGGTCAGAATACCTCCCGAACAAATTGACCTACGGTGTCCAAATTTGGTGTGCGGGTTGGTGCTAGCCATGGACCTGCCATTAAGGTTTTCGTCAAAATCGCGCATGCGCGTAAGGTAGCTTCTATTAAAAAAAATTATGTTTTGCAGTAATTACTAAAAAACGGCTCTAACGATTTTGTTCAAAATCGCAGTTGTAATGCCTCTTAAAGTGTTCTAAACATCCCCATCTCCGAAATTCCCATAAAAAGGCTTTAATCTCGTGAAATGTTGAAAAACGAATACATTCAACAAAGAATTATCTTTTCTTGAGCATACCTCATCAACGATCGTTTATTCTTCTCTCCTCAGTTTTACTTATAATAAAGGATTACTGAAAAGTTTATCGCCAAAATCACCATTTTAGCAAAAGTTTTTTTTTTTTTTTTTTTTATTGTTTTTTTTTTTTTTTTTATTGTTTTTTGTTTTTTTTAAAGACCCATGCAAGAATAATCGCAAAAAAATACCGCCAAACTAGCAATTTTTTTCTAAATGAATGATAAAAATATAAGAACGGTAAATGACACAAATTGACTTCAGTATTATAGTGCAATTGAAAGTTATGCGATGTTCCACACCCCTACTTTTTAACATAGTGTTAAACAAGTTAATTCTTCTAATACCCAATTTTATCGATTTGAATCCATCTTTTATTATTGGAGCAGTTTTATGATTTTATCTACAACAGGGCTGCTTGGAATCGCTGATTTCTAGGAACACCGTCCCTTTTTTTAACACGCTTTTATTAGTTACGTATGTATCTATGTAACGGAATCTTTGAACTCGATTTTCGACAACTTCAAAAAGTTGGATAAATTTGAAATTTTGCACAGTTATCAAGGACCGATGACAATACAATAATTCAATAAGTTTGTCGTATTATCGCAAGGATTAACTCTTGTTGCCCTTGCGCCGTTAAACTCCAACCAACCAAGAGAACTCTGTGTTGAAAGCAATCGTTTTTCAACTTTTTACGCCATTAAAATATTTTTACTTGAATTACGGAAGTAGGAATGTTTAGAACACCTTAAGACATTGATTCTGATCAAAATCGTTAGAGCCTCTTTTTAGCAATCATTGAAGAACATGATTTTTTTCAATGTCAGCTACCTTATGTGCATGCGCGATTTTGACGAAAACCTTAATGGTAGAGGTCCCATGGTCACCACTAACTCTCATATCAAGTTTTAACATCGTAGGTCAATTTGTTCAGGAGTTATGCTGACCATATACACACACAGACATTTTTTCTATATCACTTTTTTGAAATCAGGATGTTCCAAAATGTGGAGAAATGCAAAAAAAAAAAAAAAATCGAAACTTTGTTTTATTGTATTGACCGAATGCTATACCTATGTATGCATATGGGTAATTAAAAGTAAAAAAACGTCTGTAATAGACGCTTTTTAGTGAGTCATTGACTATCACAATAAAACTTGTAATAATATTTTCAAATGAGCACTAACATGTTGAATGTTTTCTTGACAGGCAAGACTATCACTATACATCGTGTTTTTACTAAGTATACCATCAAGGACATAAAATTTATCATCAAAGGCGAAGAAGGATCTGACGTTTGGGTACAACATCTCCATTATGATGGTAAGAGGCTAGAAGACGGAAAAACCTGTGCTGATTACAACATCACAAATAATTCCACCCTTCAATTAAGATTTCCTTTAAGGGGATGAAGGGACACATTTCACTTTTTTTCTTTCATTTTGTAGATCTCATTACAATTTTTTTCTTCTATAAATATATATACAAGTATAATAACATTTTCAAGTGATCAAAATTTTAAAAAGAATATTTAAAAAATAAATAAAATATGTAAAAAAGTTATGTTTGTTATTTTTGATATCTACCAAAAAATTATTTACTGACAAACAAAAATTTATAAACTTTGTGTCGTACCACGAGCCGACGTGTCATGAGCGCATCGTACCAGGAGCGGACAAACACTTGCAAGGAGAGAGATGCCTCTCATTTATCAAGCGAATGGTACCACGAGCGCACAAACTCCTAGTTTATGTGCAGAGGGTAGGATCTCCATTCTTTAATTTTTATGTTATAACTAGCTGCGTGGCCCGTCGTTGACGGATAAACTCAGTTTTTGGTACTAAATAAAAGTAATATAAAAGTTTATCACCCCATTGTAAATTCATTCTTTGTTCGTTTAGTTCGGCATGTCTTAGCCGATCGGCTTCTAAACGAACGGCACGCCTCTCTGATATTTCTCTACTCCTTACAGACTCCTGGCGTCGCCGTTGCGACGCTAATCTGTCCTCTGGGGAAATGTCCGGCTGCCGCAAAGTCGAAGCTTCTTGGTTGTCATTTTGTAATTCGTTCCTCTTTAAACGTTTTTGAAAAACTTTTTTGTCGATTTTGATTAATGATGGGCATTTTTTTTCTAGGCATTGTGAATGTAGAATATCATTTGCGATTTTCAAAACAAACCAAACGAAGATTGTCATTCAGTTGCCATTCAGGAAATACTAAATTGTGTCTGCTTAAAAACACCAAAAAAAATTATTTCGGAAATTTTAAAACTCAATTAAAATTAAAAATATATCGCCTATTTTACTCCTGGTCGTTTAATTAAGCGATATACCAAATTTCATCCTAATCCGTTAGGTAGTTTTTACGTGAAACGGTCCCCACGATTTTCAAAACAAACCAAACGAAGATTGTCATTCAGTTGCCATTCAGGAAATACTAAATTATGTCTGCTTAAAAACACCAAAAAAAATTATTTCGGAAATTTTAAAACTCAATTAAAATTAAAAATATATCGCCTATTTTACTCCTGGTCGTTTAATTAAGCGATATACCAAATTTCATCCTAATCCGTTAGGTAGTTTTTACGTGAAACGGTCCCCAAATCCGTGTGACAGAAAGTCAGTTTTATTTATATAGATTTCAAACTTCTTAACAGTACATCAAAATTAAAAATGATACATTTTTATGCATAAACTTTTTTTCCCGTTAATTTTTTAATTAACTAATTGCAATTATAATGACTAATTAGGACGTTATTAGAACGGACATAAATAAACTTGTAATTAACTTAGAGGTATGAATTTTATTGCAAATAAAATATATTATATTGACGGATATGCAAGACATGAAGAATTGTGAAAATTGAAAATACATAGTTTTTAACAAATGTGTTTATAAGGTGTTTATCTATAATAATAAAACAAGCTGTCTGTGGATCTATGGAAAGCTACTTAAAATTGGAGTAGGAGCTCTGAAATTTTCAACATAAGAAGTTTAGGCCTTCTAATTTTACATATGTCAAACAGAATGTTAAAATTTTAATTAGCTCTTTTTTAATTATTATTTTTTTTACAAAGTGACTTCAAATTAAGATATAGCTCTAAAATTTTCAACGTAAGTAGTTTTAGCCTTCTAATTGGATTTTTGACAAACATAATGTTAAAGTTTTCATTATTTATTTTTAATTAATTTTCTTAATTGATTAAAAAAATTATAAAATGACTTCTAATAGGGTTACAGCTCTGAAATTTTCAACACAAGTAGTTTTGGCATTCTAATTGGATTATTGACAAAAAGAACGCTACATTTTTAATTTGTTTTTTGATTACTTTTTTTTTTTAATTTTTTTTTTTTTTTTTTTTTAATTTTTTTTTTTTTTTTAATTGAACTTAAAATTAAGAAAATGTAAAACTGCAAACGTGCAGGCCATTTTATTGGCAAATGTAAAATTGACAACAATGCAGAACACAGTGAAAATGAAGAACTCGAACTAAAGCAAACTAAACATGCAAACCAAAAACTTATCAGAATTTAAAATTAACTGCAAAAGTGCAACGGATTGAAACTTCTCATTAAAACAGAACGTAATCATCATAAGAAATATAAATCGGCTGTTCAATTTAAAACCTAGTATCTGACAAAAATATAAAAATGCGTATTTTGGCTTTGGAAGTTCTATTAATATGTACTGCATACACTGAGTAACAAATTTAGCCCCAAAAAAAATACAGTTTTGGAGATTTGGCTCTTTAAAATAAAGAAAACCTATCCTTTACTTAGTAAAATAAATCTATTTTTGTTCGCTCCTGTGAAATGAAGAAGTGAGCCCCTTATAAACAGGTGTATGTGCGCTAGTGGTACCATTTTACCCTGTTGGCTCGATACACGTCGGCTCGTGCTACGCAATCATTTTAAGAACAAAAAGATGTATTTAACAAACAATCTTTACAGATTTTTGTTATTTACATAAAAGGTTGGGTTTTTTTAAGTTATCGAGAAAAAAGAATTCATAATTTCCTCACTTAACTTTTTTTAATGTGTTTTTAAAAAAATATATAGACAAATATCTCTTAAAGACAAATTACAGTAATATGTTTAAAAATATGATGTAGCGAGTTTGAAAATGTTTCTTCAAGTCAAGTAGATCTGAAGATATATCAATTTGAACTTCAAAAAAAAAAAAAAAATGAAAAAAATCATGAAAAAAATGTGTTAGAAGTTATAAAATCCAAAATTTTTTTACCAATGTTAAGAATAAATGCTAAAATCGTCCTGGTTGATAAGATACACCCTCAATTTCTTTGATTGACTCATTTATTTCGATGTTTGCCTGTAATAGCCATCGATATAAACAACTGGATAGGCTGCTTTACACAGGGAAAATGAAGCCGTTGCCAGATCGTTGGATAGACGCAAAATACGGATTGCCGAGGATTAGGAAAAATAAAATCTTGAATTGCACACAGTAGAACTGTCAATAGTAGACATAATTCATTGGCAGATCCAACGAGGGGAGAAGGGGGCGATCGTCCCTTCCGTTATTCATTGACCGCTCACGTTTTAATGAGCACTGTTCTCAATAGTCCGAGAGGCGACTGCAATTTTTGGACCGCATCGAACATCATTCTGAATTTTTTATAGAAATTGAAGAAAAGTGAGTAGATTACGAATCCACTGGTCTGCCGTGGCAAAAATGGCCGAAACTGATCAATAATCGACTTGGAATGAGTTGAACTAAAATTCGATTGCCAAATATATCATAACTTGCCAAATATAGAACAAACTTTTTCGTCTGGCAACCCACTGCACTTTGATTTTCAATGAGAAAAAGCGCAAATGATTTCTGATCTCTGGCTCGGAAAACATATCTTTTAAAAGTAAGCCAAATTGGCAACCTCAGTTACGTCATAAGTGACCTAAGATTTGTCGCCAACTTGGCTCCTTTTTAATAGATGCAAGTAGACCGTCGCCAGATATCTGAATCGTCTGAAACCTTCTTAAATGAAAATTTAAGAGTGAGGGTTACCCAAAAAAAAAATCATTATTTGGCAAGTTATGGCGAATTTGGCAACTGAATTTAGTCCAACTTATTAAAAGTCGATTTTTGACCAGTTTAAGCCATTTTTGCCACGGCAGACCAGTGGATTCGTAATCTACACACTTTTCTCTAATTTCTATAAAAAATTTAGAATGATGTTCGATGGGGTCCAAAAATTGCAGTCGCCTCTCGGACTATTGAGAACAGTGCTCATTAAAACGTGAGCGGTCAATGAATAACGGAAGGGGCCTCTTAGTCTACAAGTTTTGGATGAAATCGATCAAGATTTGACGAATCCGCACTGAACATTTTTAATAAAAATGTTCTTATCCCAAAAAATGGAGATGAAAAAGCCGAAGACGAAGCAAGACAAAGAAAATTATTGTTTGAAGATGTTCAATGTGTAAACGCATTCGTTGTTAGATTGTTCTGTGTATCATATTTAACAATAATTTATCCTGAATCAAACAGTTGTTAACAACTCTATATTTTTTGTCATAAATTCACACGTAGCCAAACATTGTGTTGCCTTAATGTTGTAATGACTTTTTACCTCTTTGTAACATATTCTGTATAATAGACTGAAAGGCGACTGCAATTTTTGGACCCCATCGAACATCATTCTAAATTTTTTATAGAAATTAGAGAAAAGTGTGTAGATTACGAATCCACTGGTCTGCCGTGGCAAAAATGGCTTAAACTGGTCAAAAATCGACTTTTAATAAGTTGGACTAAATTCAGTTGCCAAATTCGCCATAACTTGCCAAATAATGATTTTTTTTTGGTAACCCTCACTCTTAAATTTTCATTTAAGAAGGTTTCAGACGATTCAGATATCTGGCGACGGTCTACTTGCATCTATTAAAAGGGAGCCAAGTTGGCAAAAAATATTACGTCACTTATGACGTAACTGATGTCGCCAATTTGGCTTACTTTTAAAAGATATAAGTTTTCCGAGCCAAAGATCAGAAATCGTTTGCGCTTTTTCTCGTTGAAAATCAAAATGAAGTGGGTTGCCAGACGAATAAGTTTGTTCTATTTTTGGCAAGTTATGACATATTTGGCAATCGAATTTTAGTTCAACTCATTCAAAGTCGATTATTGATCAGTTTCGGCCATTTTTGCCATGGCAGACCAGTGGATTCCTAATCTACTCACTTTTCGCCAATTTCTATAAAAAATTCAGAATGATGTTCGATGGGGTCCAAATATTGCCGTCGCCTCTCGGACTATATCAAGTTAAGTTATCTCATGGTATGCTAATATAACTTAAGAGCAACAAAATATACCTAAGCTATTCAACAGCCACCTCCATAATAAAGCCTACTATCCAGACACCAAACTTATTTAAAAAATGCTTTATTTGGCTATATTTGATGACTGAAACCTTCCCGTATTAAGAGAGGGAATCCCCGGAGGGCAAATCAACCCACTTTCCATCAGCCAATAGATCTAAATATTGGCAAATAGACTCACTGTGAATGACAATGTATTCAATCAAGTTTTGGGGCCAAGAAAGAGTTTAGTAAGTAGTTCGGAATGAGCCTTTTGTTCTTAGTAGTCAAACACTATGAGAACTCGGAGTTCAAGAAGGATCAATTACACATAAAAATTGGCAATGCATATAATGGATTTATAATAAAAAATTTGTTTTTATGGGTTATATTATTTGCATTTGATTTGGTTGTTTTTTCTTGAATTTGATTCCTTTTCTTTTTGTTTTCTTCTGCGTGAACAATAAAAAAAAGTTTTCCCTGAAAAAGATTTAATGAAGATTTTGCAAGACTTTTTATCTAGATAAAAGTCTTGTAACAACTTCATTAAATCCTTTTCCAGGGATAACTTTTATTATTGTTCACATATAGTCCGAGAAGCAACTGCAATTTTTGGACCCCATCATTTTTATAGAAATTGGAGAAAAGGGAGTAGATTACGAATCCACTGGTCTGTCGTGGCAAAAATGGCCGAGACTGATCAAAAATCGACTTGGAATGAGTTGAGCTAAAATCCGATTGCCAAACAGAGAACAAACTTTTTCGTCTGGCAACCCACTTCATTTTGATTTTTAATGAGAAAAAGGGCAAACGATTTGTGATCTCTGGCTCGAAAAACTTGTATCTTTTAAAAGTAAGCCAAACTGGCGACATCTCTTACATCATCAGTGACGTAATGTTTATTGCCAATTTGGCTCATTTATGAAAGATGCAAGTAAGCCATAGCCACACATCCAAATCGTCTGCAACCTTCTTAATAGAAAATTAAAGAGTGAGGGTTACCAAATAAAAAAAAATGCTCATTATTTGGCAAGTTATGGCGCATTTGGCAATTGGATTTAGTTCAACTAATTAAAAGTCGATTTTTGTCCAGTTTCGGCCATATTTGCCACGGCAGACCAGTGGATTCGTAATCTACTCACTTTTCTCCAATTTCTATAAAAAATTCAGAATGATGTTCGATGGGGTCCAAAAATTGCAGTCGCCTCTCAGTCTAATAGAAGATACACAGCACAAGTTCTAACATAATCACGATTCCACAACGAGACAAGCACAATTCACAAAAAGAAAACCTACTAAGTTTTAAGATTAGTTTTAAGAAACAAAATATTGTTCGGCCATCTTTTAGCTTCTTTCAAGACCCCCCTCCCTGACTCACTCTTCAAATCCAGGTATACACAAAAAAAAAATTCACAGAGCTACCAGTGCAATACGAGGTAAATAAATGGTCTTGATGACGTTACATGAGGTAGTTACGAACTTCTAAAGGTAGTTTTCAGTGGAAGAAGGTATTGTGTACACATTATGTGCTTTACCTTAGTCCTTAGTAGAAAAGCGCGTAAAGGGTACATGATCACATCTTCTTCCACCAGGTTGGTTGTATTCAGATTATCTGGCGCCGTCAGCAACACGAGGGCTATAATGCGCCGAAACATTCGTCATTAGACAAGCCAACATACATTTACAAACACCCATGCCTAACACGGGACTCGAACCCGCAACCTCGCGGTCTAGAAGCCAGCACGCTATCCACTATACCGTTTGGTCGGCCTTCTTCCACAAGGAAAGCAGTCACCGGTGAGGTTAAAAATCAGTCAGTATGGAGAGAATTCGACTCATACTTGCTCAAGGATCGTTTTGATAATGATACACCTTTCAAGAAAGTTAATTTAAAGCAAAATCCTGATGTAAGAAGATCCGCTTGGATTGGTAATATTGAACTGAACACCAACACTGAAGCGAAGTTAATTGCGTAATTTTTAGCTTACAATGACTGCTAATACCTTATAAACAAAATAGAATATTTTTTATAAATTATTAATTCAAAACGAAAAGAATACTTATTTATTTAATGATTTGTCTTATACTAATATTGTTTGGCCTTTGGTTGATTTTTTTATATTGTAAGCTGTCAAAAATTTAAATTTTCTATTAATATTTTCCTTTTCAAGCTGTTGAATTTTGAACTGTTTTGCTTTCAAGTTGGCGAACAAACGAATTTTTATTCGCACAAGCGTTGTCTATTACTGTCTAAGGTAGAGATTTAGAGTCAAGTCAGTCGAAAAAGTAAGTGAAAATAATAAATAAGAATGCAAGAGAGAAAAGAAATTCTCCAGATGATTTCACAAGTTCCAGGACTCTTTCCCGAAAGCCAGAAGATAATTCACAAGCATCGCCGATGGATGGCGAACGAAATGCGATGAAACAGAACTGAAAAAACGCTGTTCTAAAAACAAGATGTTCCGCATCTGAACAGCTGTTTCTTTCGCGTTTGCTATTGTCTGTTCTATTTTGGAGCACAGTCATGTTTTTACAAAAGAGGATTTCGTGAAACTTCTTTACAGACAGAAAGTTGAAGTCTTTTTTTCAGCGATGAAGAAAAGTCAGGATAATTGGAAGTACAAATACTTAAAAACAATGCTAAACTATTTCAACTTTCGCCGTTGCGGTCAGGACCGACCCCAGGTGAGGGATTGCGAATTGACTTATTGGTTTTTTACAACTTTTTCCATTTTCGTGTAAGGGGACGTACAAAAATTACGTTATTCTCAGATAGGAGAAGCGGTAGTCCGAGAGGCGACTGCAAATTTTGGACCCCATCGAACATCACTCTGAAACTCACATGGTATGTAGACTTATGCTAACATTCGCGTGGTCTGCCGAACCGCATTTGGCCGGAACTGACCGGCAGACGAATCCGAAAGTGCACTTTTTGGGCTCCAAAATACCTCTTCGAACATCACTCTGAAATTCACAGAGAATGAAGAGAATTATCTACCGAGTAAGAATAACTTGGTCGGCCGAACCGCATTTGGCCGGAACTGTCCGGCAACAAAATAACAACTTTAGGAATAAAATTAAAAATATCAATCAAACACGCTCCCTCATGATCGATGCAAAGACAGCATGGAGTGTTGTTGGATATGATATTATGAAGGACGATCGTGGACGTCATATGAAACTTAATAAACTAAGGGTGTGGAACATTGCACAACTTTCAATTACACTATAATACTGACATGGATTTGTGTCATTTACCGTTTGTATATTTTCATCCTTCATTCAGAATAAAGGGCCAGTTTGGCGATATTTCTTGTATGGGTCTTGAAGAGAAAAAAAATCGCCAAAATGGTGAATTTTGCGATATACTATTCGATAATCCTTATATTATTCTTTATTAAAAGCGAAACTGAGAGGAGAAGAAAAAAATGATCGTCGATGAGGTATTTGCTCAAGAAAAGAGAGCTCTGTGTTAAAGGCATACATTTTTCAACTTTTTAGGGAATTTCGGAGTTGGGGATGTTTAGAACACTTTAAGAGGCATTACAACAGCGATTTTTATCAAAATCGTTAGAGCTGTTTTTTAACTCATTGAAAAACATGATTTTTTCAATAGCAGCTACCTTATGCGCATGCGCGATTTCGACGAAAACCTTCATGGTAGGTCCCATAGCCGCCACTAATACTCATGTCAAATTTGAACATCGTAGGTCAATTTGTTCGGGAGTTATGCTGACCACAGACACACATAGACAGACATTTTTTCTAGATCACTTTTTTTAAATCAGGATGTTCAAAAACGTAGAGAAATGCAAAAAAAAAAAATCGAAAAAATGTATTTTGACCGAACGCTTTACTTTCATTACCCTATGTATATATACATATAGATAATTGAAAATAAAAAAAGATTATAATAAATTTAAATACGAATTAATAAAGTTGGACACAAATTCCATTAAGTTGGGGGAAAAATGCTTCCCTTGCAACGAAAGATTTAATACATAAAAGTATCAAATAAACAATACTTCAATGATAATTTGTAGTGATAATAATGTGTTAATTTGCTTCATATAACCTCGTATTTACAATACAATTTATTTTGCACATTTTATCGCTCTTTCATAGGAATCGGTTTTTACTTTTTTTTATGAAATTGTAGTGACGTGCACAAAAGGGAAGTCAAACCAGGGACTCCTAGACAAAAGTGAGCACTAGTTCCCAGCTGTTGTATCTGTCATTTGTGCACCGCATAGCTATTCTCAGTGAGTCGCGAAGGGGCGAACGATTGGGTAGCTTACGTGCGGGTTGAGTGCGTTGCGTATGATGAGGGCGTAAAGTATGGCAGTGAGTCGCCAGAGGTTGGTTGCTCAGATGGTATACCCAGGGACTCCTAGATCAGTCGACAGGTGCGTTAATCAAAGCGCTACATTGGGACTACCTGACAATTGAATCATGCTGCCATCTATCAGCACCTTCTGAAAATACTGCACGACTTCCACACTGCCATCTCAGCATCTTTGGCGACTGACTGCCGCATGCAAGCAACTATTTTATACTCTAACTGGGTTGGTTGGTTGTATTCAGATTATCTGGCGCCGTCAGCAACACGAGGGCTATAATGCGCCGAAACATTTCGTCATTTAACAAACCAACATACATTTACAAACACCCATGCCTACACGGGACTCGAACCCGCAACCTCGCGGTCTAGAAGCCAGCACGCTAACCACTATACCGTTTGGTCGGCTACTCTAACTGGGAAAGGGCTATATGGGTGTCTCGTGTACAAATTACAGATACAACACCTAAACACAAGAGATCCCTGTTGTCTAGTGGTCAACGCACCTGTCTACTGATCTATGAGTCCCTGGATCGACTCCCCGTCAGCGCACGTAGCTACAAAGTCTTATTTTAATTTTATAGTTCTTGCCTTTCAATTTTTTTTTATACACCGAGGTGATAATTAAAATTATGAAGTAAAAAAATTAATTAAAGAAGAAAAAAAAAATCACTACATTTTGAAAAGATAAAATAAGACAAAAATACAAAGGCAAGTTATCAAGTATTTTAGCTCGAGTACAAAGCTATTTCCAAGCAAAACATTCAAATCTATCTTCGCGATTGGAAATTTTGTACAAAAACAGATATGCGTTTTAGAAACTCGTTCTACATACTACGTAGAAACTAAAAAAGTTATCGTTTTCGATCTTCTAATAAGATACTTTATAAGGCAAAAAGATATTTTTTTAATGCAGTTTAACCTTTCACGAATTAATGATTGAGAATACATAAACAACACATTTGTTTGAGAACACCGAGGAACACATTTCTCAATTCAGGATAAGCCCTTTTTCAAGTCACGAATAGTCCGGATTTTCAAACACGAATAACTCCACCAATTTTACAGATTACTAAAAAAACTTTTTCCTGTGGTTTTCTCACATTATTGTGAACATTTTTAATTCGATTTTTTGCCTATGTCCTCTAGTTTTTTAGTTATTTTTTGTGACTTACACAAATCGACGCTAGGGGCGTTATAAGTCGTCTCAAAATATTTAGCATAGTCACTTTATTACTGATTTACCTTACTTCCCTGGCTATACGAGACGCCCCCGTTTCAAATTTAAAGGACTTAAAAGTATGTCAGAAATCACCTTGTATAATTTGTTTGAAGTGAGACTCCCACAATTCCAAATTTCAGCTTTAGAAACACATGAAATCATACATGATCACCATGCAAAGTCTACTTTCGGCAGAAGTTAACTAACTTACGTACTGCTGCCACCAGAAGTGTTGTCACACTGCTACTGGATCCAGTCAAAGCCAACTACAGCCGGATTTACACGCTATACCAGTCGGGTTTCCAGTTTAGATAACCAGTTCTGTGACGTCAGGTAAGCGACCCCAGCGCCTTTGTATCGATAATCATTGGAGAACCCACTTAAATGAATGGTGGGAGTCGTTGGCGCCAGTAAATAAAATATAGCAGGATTTACACGTTACCAGTCGGGGTTCCAGTTTAGATCGCCAGTTCAGCTAAGCGACCGCTGCGCCGTTTGTCGGTGATCGCAAGGGAGTGCACGTGATTGGTTGATGGGAGTGGCCGGCAATAGTGAATAGAAAATGTTTGGTTTACTGGAACCAGTAGACAGGTGACGTCACAGACTGGTGATCTCAATTCGAACCCCAACTGGTAGCATGTAAATCAGTGTTTATGTTTAATCTACTGGAACCAGTAGCGAGGTTTCATCACATGATAAGATGGCCTTCGTGTTCGCTGGACACACAAAGTTGAATACATATGTCACACATAGAGGGCACTACGTGACGGGTTTAAGCGCGAAGTATTATCCAATAGTAATGTAATGTTAGAAGAATTCTTATTAATCTTTCATTAACAACAGACATGACGAATTATAATTTCGAATTTATTCTTTATTCGAATTTATAATTTATTCGAATTTATAATTTATTCAAGAAGAATTTACATTAAAAAACTATGGTGCAATAGAATATTGAAAGTAAGTTTAAATTCTTTTATCTTGAAGTATTTTGGTAATTGTTCGATATTAAGTATCTGTCTTTCTTTTGTACCGTTGTAAATCATGGAATGCATTTAATAATTGCACATAAGTTTTTTGACATGAGGGGGAAATCTACATAATGTTGAACCTGAACTAATTTTAAATAATACTAAACAGGATATTGAAGTAGATCAATAACATGCGAGGGGATTGCCAAAATATTAGTGTGCCCCTAGCGCAAAAAATTCTAGTTGCATCCCTAGGACTGGTACGCGCCGATACGGCGCACCAGTATTTTTTTGAGAGCTGGTACGGCGTACCGCCACCTTTTTTTTTAACTATAATAATCATAAATCGTAAAGCATGTATTCTGATATAAATCAGTGAGAAAATAAATAAGTAAATTAAGAGTATTTAGCTTTTTTTTTTTGTATGGTAAATTATGTAAAATATTGAAAATTTGCATTTTATAATTAAAAATTCTTACCTACAGTTAGGGGTTAAAGCCACTAACAGGAAGTTTACGTATTGATAAACATTTATTAAGCGCTACAACCCTGGTAGCCAGAGACTTTTCTCACCAGGGGATATGAAATTGTAACTCAGAAAAATCATAACAATATTTTTGTTCTTACTGCAAAATATATTTAGTAACACATATTTTTTTTCTACGGGTGTTGAGAAATTTAAAAATATTTCAAATAAATTTACAATTTCAAACAAAATATCTTTTGGTTTTGCTTTCTAAAAGTTAACCGAGATATTTCAGGAAGAGATAAATCCCTCTCCTTGGCTAAGTACCTGTTTTACTGTATATATAATTCCTCAGTTCCTTTATTAGAAGTTTTAGAAGCACCAACTTTAAGATATTCATGCTTAAATGTTAATAGTGTGCTTTCTCTCTTTTAATTTTATTGGAAGAATCCATACGGTGAATATTCCATAAAACTTCATAATTCTGAAAAGATTCGAGAAATTTTAATTTATCGTTGGTTCGAATATTATCTCCTCGGTTGCATCTTTTGTTTAAACTCTGCACTCATTTTTAATTCAATGTTTTCAATACTTGTTCATTCAATCCATTGAATCGAAAAAAGGCAGAAAAAAAAAAAAATAGATGAAGAATTTTGGCGGGAAAGAAGAGCCGAAAAACGATTGATTGCCGAAGGTCACGTAGGTATGTTTGAAGGTCTCATTTCAAACACGCTCAAATTTACTGTCAAGTGAGTTTCTGTCGGTCACTATACTAAACTTCAACTTAGCTAGACATCACTTAGACGATAGATCGTCACAGTGTTCATAGGTATTTAATCCATTTTGGCGGAGTGAAGACATAATTCTCGCCAAACCTTATAGCCTTTTGTTCTCTACCGGGTTGTGGTTTGGCGAACATTATGCATTCACGCCGTCAAAATGGATTAAATACCTATGAGCACTGTGACGATCTACCGTCTAGTGATGTCAAGTTAAGTGGAAGTTTAGTATAGGGAAAACGGAGGGGATTTTAAAGTACAGGGGAATCAACAGTAGATTCGCAGTACTCTGCCCTCTTCTATCGATTTTACTATCTTCGTGTATAAGCCCCTAATATTTCCAAATACTATGAAGCTGTATCACAGAATTTAAATGTTTTCCTACAAACGCTTTTAATGAGTTTTATGTCAAACATATTTACAGTTTTTCATGAATAAATAAATATCAGTAGTAATAAGGAAATATCACATCATTGTAAATCGTAAATATAAAACGTTTGGAAAATTTAGACTATTATTAGATGCCCAGAGAGCGATAAATTTGTCCTTTACCAGAAAGTGTGAAGAACCCTAGTATGCGTCTTTCAACTGTTGCAGATAGAGAATGCAAGTGTGAAATGAGCTTTAAGGGACTAATCTCCATACTCTATCAGATTCCCTTGGATTTCTCCACTTCGGAAAAACGTTTAGTCCTTTTCGCCAAACCATTAAATCGGCGTCCATCTGTCCCGCATGAAAACAAAACCGGCTACGGTTAATGCTACACTTCATCGTTTCAATCTCGTAGATGTCTCCAAGTGTAACTTCTGCTCAGGCGTGTTGAAACTTCAGAGCATTTCATCTTCGTATGTCCTGCATTTGAAAGTCATCGGTACTCCCTTCGTAAAGACCTCGGTTGCATTCCGCTTTCATGGCTTTTCGACTGGTCGTACAGATCCAAAGATAAGATCAGAGTCCTAAACAAATTCATTATGTCTACAAAAATATTATCAAGTAATCACAATCATCAATCTACTATACTCAAGGGGAATGTGACACCATAGAACCGGTCATGCGTAAAGATGCCAACCAAAATCACGCCGATATCGGCTTTTTCACCGCGATTTCTTCGAAATCTGATCATTAAGATCTATTAATACATAAAAACTACAATTTTAATTTAGTCAAAATATACTTCCGAATGTCTAAAATGCATTTAGAAAGTTTGTTGAATGAATTAAGCGTTTGAAACTTGATTATTTACCATTTAATTGCTAGACACTGTCAGTTTCCCATCGAAACTTATGCTTTTACAAAAGAGCCTTCTACCAACCCGAAATGTCCTGAAACCGATTTCGCGCTTGTAACGAAATGCTTGCTATCTAGCGGATTTATTTAGAACCCTCATTATTCCTGTTGAGTGATATTTTGTGCGTAGACTTGCATCGAAAACAGCGTTTGTAAGTAAACTCCAAAAAAATTGAAAATGTCGAAAAAAGACAATGTTCCACAGTGTAAGAGTAAAGGATCAAGAAATCCAGAGCTAAGTTTCCACAGGTTTCCATCATTAAACAACAAGATATATAATAAAAGTTAACAGGAGAGACGAATGGATTAGGTTTTTCCGTGTTGGAAAAGCTATATCGGCAAGAATAAGCGTTTGTTCCAAGCATTTTAATGCTTGTGAGTATCATGCCCCAAGTAAGTATACAGTGGCTTCCAAAAGTTTTCGCACGATTTAAGAATTTGTAGAAAAAGTGTTGTAGTTTGGAATTAAATTCAAATATTAACTTCAAAGTTTTTTTTTTTTTTTCAATGATAATTTAATTCTGAATGAAACCTAACATTTTAAAAAGAAGTATTGAAACGTTTTATTTTATAAAAATATAAATTCATAGAACAAGAGAAAAAAAATTCCACAAAAGTGTTCGTACACCGTAAAATTTTCTGAAAATTTCATTAATCAAATAATTTTTTACCCTTTTTTTAATTTTTGCTTTGTGGTGACTTTTAAACAATCGATTGTCTGTAATATTTGTCTTCTATATTTATTATAATCTATTTATTCTTTAAAATTGTTCGCATAAAATCTTTTTTTATATAATCGTAAAGTATCAATAAACAGTATTCTAAAATTGATCATACATCATCATAATAGTAGTAAATGTATTCTATGTATGGCTAATATATTAAATTTATTCCATTTAACTGTTTAGTATGTAATAAAACGTTTTAAACAAGAAAATAGAATTCAAAACCAGCCAAGAAGAGATTTTCCAAAAGGGATTTATTATAAATTTTTTTTAGAAAAGTCCACGTTTATGACCTATAAAAGTTTTTTCAGATATAATGAAAAAAATGGACTTCAATTTCACTTGAAACTATTTGAAAAGTAGTCATATCAGCTAGACTACATGGGTGTTCTGCAAGGATAATTTTTTTTTTTAAATTAAAAAAATATACAGTTTAGTAGCAAGAATTGAACTGGAACTTTTCACGAAATTTAAAATTGCCGAAATTTCTAAACGTTCTTCCATTGAGAAATGCTGTTTACAAAAAGTACACACTTTAAAAGATTGAAATAAATTAAACAATCATTCAATAACACTCATTAAATCAATAACACTAAGAATGATTGCTTCTGCGAATTAATGTGCTCTGTCCTGCTTCGAGCTCGAAACCTATCACGTGTAAGGCAAATTGTAAACAAACAAAAGCAACAGGTATATTTGCAGCACCCCTATCGGCCATTGCAAACGCGAATAGCATAGATACTAAACATCTCTAAAATTGTAACTGATCTCCCCGTTTCCTCTCATAGAGGTCGCTAATTTCGCTTTAATCTCGCAATGGATCATGTCTAGAAAAGCACTCCTCTTCTGGATATAAACTCCAGCAAAACCCCGAAATATCACAACAAATGCACGTTGCAACTGTGAGAAACTGATTAAATTTCCAATTTTCGCAAATATAAAGGCAGGTAAATGTATTTTAGTGAATATATTTCAATTCAGAAATGTCTAATGTATGAATATATTGCGATATTTTTGTATATGTGTAGATATTCTTTTAACTAGATGCGTTTATTTCGGACATCACCTTTTTTGCGAAGTTTGGCTTAATAATAACGACGTAAAAGGTGCCATGGATAAACCATGTGGATGAATTATTTCAACAAATGCGTCCCGATACCTTCTAATTCGATATCCTAACTAGTAAAAATATGTATTTTTATGCCGGGGTATATAACCATGCATAATTCATGCAGTTATTTTATAACAAATGTTGGTTAAAGATGCTGATAAATTAACCTTGATAATTATCAGGTTAACCTTGATAATTATCAGGTTAACCCTGATAATTATCAGGTTAACCCTGATAATTATCAGGTTAACCCTGATAATTATCAGGTTAACCCTGATAATTATCAGGTTAACCTTGATAATTATCAGGTTAACCCTGATAAATTATCAGGTTAACTCTTATCTTGTTCCTTAGTGTATTAAAATGGATTTTAATACTAAATATACTTTATATAGCTTTTAAATTAATTAACATACATTCAAAAGATATTGTTAAATGGTTAAAGTTTTAACATGGCAGTCATTAAAAAATTTTAATGTATTTCATGCTATTTTCTATCTAGGAAATATAATATCTATGATTTGATATGACTATTAAAAAAATTCGCTACGATTTAGGTCTAATTTCAAAATATTTCTTTTGAAAAATTCGGAAATTTTTGCTCGAGCCATTTTATGTCTCCTTGCCGTCACTCTAGTTATGGCTACTTGATAGATATATCTGAACCTCTCTAGACCGCGAGGTTGCGGGTTCGAGTTCCGTGTTAGGCATGGGTGTTTGTAAATGTATGTTGGCTTGTCAAATGACGAATGTTTCGGCGCATTATAGCCCTCGTGTTGCTGACGGCGCCAGATTATCTGAAAACAACCAATCAACTATATCTGAACCTCAATCAAGGTGATCCTCTCTATCACCAAATTATGAAATGATAAAGGTGGTTTTAAAGGAATTCAAAATGGAAAGAATTATTTGATAAAATTTAGGCGCCAGTGTAGGATTTTAAGTCGAAAAATTCCAAATCATGCAAGCTGATCCGTTTGAAGATCCATAGCTTAGTTACGTCTCTATGTTTTCTAAATTTTTACATCAAAAACAGTCTAGAACAGACTTTTTATGTTTTTGGAAATTTCAAATTTTTTCCCCTTATTATTTTTTATCCTGGACACTCCATTTAAAAAAATTAAGATATCGTCGAACCCGCACTCATGTGTCATGGTAGAAAATAATAAATTTCGGCTTTTCCATAGGAAGTTGTGCAGAGAATTGATATTTATTGTCTCTTTAAGGTTGGCGTTGAAACGACCGGTTTGTCTGATAACTCTTTAGATAAGAAAATTATAAAAGAAAAAAAAATCATTAAGAAAAATCTTTTTGAAATAGCTTAATTTTGCCATAAAAAAGTGGGAAAACAGCACATTTGCCAAAGCGGAAGTTGGCTTCAAAAAACACTACAATGAACTGAGCGTTTTGACAACACTCTATGAAGGTAGCATATAAAACACAATATCAAGAAAAAAACTGAAAGAGTAATATTATTTAAAGGGTGTCCAGCAGCCTGGAAAGTCGGGAAATGTTCTTGAATTTTTTGCACCTCGGGAAAGTCGGGATTTATGCTTGAAATTTTGGAATTTCCGGTCTGCATCGGGAAATCTTTTTTTTTTTATCGGAAAAATCTTTATGGATAAAAAAAAATTAAAATGTTTTCTAAGAGATGCGATTTTTCCGCCGATCGACGGATTTCTGCTCTCTTTTCTGTAATGTCATAGCTTCTTTCGGCATTATTTACGTTCATATGTGATTATCATTTTACTGAAGAACGTTACAGTCGTGTAATGGCTGCTATTCTCGTGATTATGTTAGGCGCTATGGCCGAGAATTAGGTTGTTGCTTGATAATTTTCGTCGGATGCTATTACTGCTCCGATATAACAGTCACTGACGCTATTGCATATATTTGCACCTGACAGACATAATAAAGTTCAGAAATTAAAGCGGATTTTCGTTTTTTACTAAAATTTCTACCATTTCCGAGATGGATACAAATTTGCATTACAATTTTATTGGGTTTGCTTGGAAGTTTGACAGCCAAGGAACCTGCTTACTTTAGAGTTCCTCCTACTAGATTTTATTACAATTGGTGCTCTGACCACAATTAATGAAGGATTGACCCAACTTAACCAATACCTATAATTGATATTGACTTAACTCGATGTTTCGGCAAATCGCCCATCATTTGGGGTCGGATAGAGCTCCAATATCTGAAACAAAGCATGCATCTATTTACGCAAAAGCGAATCAACCTTTCCCCCCCATAATTCAATCCAGTCATATTGCTGCAGACTGTTTGAAAGTAGTTCCTGCATGTAGATGCGAAATGTGAAAATGTTAAATTAGTAGAAATTCTATTGAATGCTCAGAAAGAATAATAATAGCATCCAAAAAAGAAGTCAATGGAACTAATTTACTTCTGTTTGGTAAGTCTGCACCTTTTTATACACAATCGATCTCTTCCTTGAAATGTAAGTTTTGAAGACGGCTAAGGACAGAGATTTTCGCGCTCTTTATTTCAAACGGAAGTAGACGTTGAAATTCTTTAATCTTTCCTCCGTCTTGAAAAACTTTCAATCAAACCTTTGCGAGTTTTCACTTATTTATAAACCGCTTGCAATATGTCACGACTCGTATTATATTGGTGAATGAAAAAAACTTTTAAAATAGTATATTTTAAAACGTGCCGTTTTCCAAACTCATGTGAAAGTTAAAGAGGATATTCTTTCTTTTCTCATTTAGAACCTCGAGGGATTGTCTACTAAATTACTTTTGGTCGGGAAAATTCCTCTGCATTGTTCAGAAACTTAAAATCTTTTAGCCATAAATCGCGTTGGGACATTTATTTGGTTGGAATCCTCAGGACGCCATATCAACAATATTTTGCTTTAATGTATTGACCAAGATTTGTGTATGTTTTCCGCTATCGCAGACATTTACATTGGAGTAATGATCATTTTCAACTTGGTTTAAGCCGTTTCAATGCCGACCAAACGGTATAGTGGTTAGCGTGCTAGTTTCTAGACCGCGAAGTTGCGGGTCCGAGTCCTGTGTAAGGCATGGGTGTTTGTAAATGTATGTTGACTTGTCAAATGACGAATGTTTCGGCGCATTATAGCCCTCGTGTTGCTGAAGGCGACAGATAATCTGAAAAAAACCAACTAAGCCGTTTCAATAGTAGCTATTGCCGAGATTTGGGATGCCGGTTTGATGTCATTCGCTTCCCCTGATGTAACAGCCGCTATTTTCCGTGATTAGGGTCTGTATGAAGATCGGTTTCACCGTTTGGTTTGAATCGATGCAGAATTTCTAGAATTTCGATTTAATTTTGTGTAAGAAAGTAAGTCCCAATTTTACTGTTTATCCTTTTTTTAAATTGTAATTATAACTGTTACTGTTTGTTGAATTGTTTATTTTAGCTTGAAAAACAATTTTAAATTTTAGTTATAATGGATAATAGTTCAAAAGTTAAAGCAATTTTTTATATAATAGTTTAAAATTAATTAACTTGTGTAACTGTGAAAATTTGAATTTTTTTTGCTTTGACCGTGTCGGTTACCTGCTGAACCTCCCTCCCTTAATTCTTAACAACAGAAATGTTTGTAACAAGCAGTCACACTTAAAGTAAATTATTAAACTGCACGCCTAGGTTCATTCCTTTTTCTTTTTATCTGCTAAGGTTTAGACTTTCATATTTATGTATCACTTATTAAACAATTTTGTCTTTTTTCTCGCCTTAAAAAAAAAGACTTGCAAAAATCTTTTCCTATTTTCAAAGTATATAATCTAATTATTACATGATTAGATATTTTTTAATTTCATAATTTTTTGATAATTTGTAAAATTAGCTCAAAATACTACTTGGTGGGGGTATACTTTGGAAAATGTGGTTGTAATTGGTTGCGAGAGGGGTCCTTGAAAATTTTTGGGATCAGCCTTGAAATTCTTGAAATATGCTTGAATTTTTATCAGAAATTTTGCTGGACACACTGTTATTATCACTGGTTCTTGAAATCTTATCAACTAATCAGAGAGCAAGCACAATTTCTAGTCACCTGTAATTAAAGCATGTAATTTTTTTTTTTAATTTTTTTTTTTAGGATAAGGCGATATCAAATCGGAAACTACACAACTTGCATAGAAGGTGAAGATTACTAGAATGAGTGCAGAAAGCTCTACACTTGCAGAGAGTAACATTTCTCTACCAAGACTATCAAATGACCTTCTCGGTGTATTGGACCATTCAAGTCGGTTCTCGGATGCTGTACTAAAGTGTGGTGGTGTTGAAATCCCTGTCCACAAATGCATACTGTCCGCCAGATCTCCCGTTTTCTCCGCCATGTTTCAAACCGAAATGCAAGAGGGTCTAAGTGGGAACGTCAACATCATTGACGTAGAACTTGACGTTCTTCAAATCATTCTGAAGTACATATACAGTGGCAAGACTGATGGCATGACCGATAAAGTTGCAGAAGATTTGCTGGTTGCAGCTGATAAATATGGACTAATAGATCTCAAGCAGATCTGCATCGAAAAATTGAAATCGGTCTTGTCGATGGATAACGCAATCCGTATTTTAATTCTTGGACACTTGCATGACACTGATTTGAAAGCACTCGCAAAGGAACTCATTTGTAAGTGCAAGTTTTCTGATTTAGAGGAAACGGAGGACTGGAGTTTGTTTCAAGAAGATTATCCTAAGTTAGCGGTGGAAGTTATGAGGTCTATTGTGAAATATTTACAGGATTTGTCGGATGAAGCAGCAAATTACAAAATAAAAATAATAGGAGATTGTGGTAATCTTTTTATGTATTTTATTTAATTCCAGATAAATATTATGTCTAAAAGATACGAAGTTACAATTAGTTTATTTTGCTTGATTAAAAAAGGTTTGTAAAACTGATGCTGCACTATAGAAACTTGAAGATGTTTGGTAACTTTATTTAAAAAAAAAAAAAAATATATATAACCCATCAAATATATATCTAGAATGAATTTTAAAATCTTGTTTACATAAATAGTTACAATGAAAGTTGAGGTTAGAATATAATAGTGATCTTTTTGGAAACATGCTTTTGTTTATCTAAGTAGTACTTATACCTAAAGCCTGAAGTTACAATTTCAAGTAATAAAAAATTACTTAACCATTAAATAAAAAAATGAATTATTTGTTCATTTATTCTGGAATACCATTCTTGGTTTCATTTTGCAAAATTATGTCAAATAGCTATTCCAATTACAAGTTTAATTTGGTGGATCTTTTCAAGGGTGAATGTGAGAATTTATGACTACTTTGTTGACTCAGCAGCTCATGGCATGTACATTTTATTAGAAATAAGATTAGACATAGTAAAAAGATAATTGTTTTTACCAATTTCATTTTACTATGCTACAAACTGTTCAATTAAATTGAAGTAGTATGTTCCTAAAATTCTAATCTTAAAATAGTAAGCTTTCTTAAGAATTTGTTCAAAAGTACCGAGTGAAAGCCTTTTTACCTTCTATTTCCTTTTACAAGTTGTACTCAAAATAAATTTGAATCACTAAAGTTTTATTAAAATATTTCTTTCTAGTCGAAGTCATCTCCTTGGATGTAAACCCAACGCACACGATTCAAAATGTGAAACAAATGATACAAGACAAGGAAGGCATCTCAGTTGATAAGCAAAAGCTGTTCTTATTGGGCGAATTACTCGAAGATGAGGCGCTACTATCTGATAACTTCCAGAAGCTGAGAGCTATTTCCTTGAGCTGCGCTATAACGATTTTTATACAAGAGTTTACTGCTGGTAATTTATTTCCTTGTTGAATTAGAAAAGTTCACTCACTTCCATCGATATAAATAAACAACTGGAATAGACTGCTTAACGCTGGGAAAATGAAACCGTTGCCAGATGCCGTTGGTGAGATAAAAAATACTGATTGCCGAGGATTGAAAATAAAATTTTGGATTGTACACAGCAGAAATGTCAATAGTAGACCTTAATTAGTAATAATGTGCCAAAAAATATATACTCTAGCATTTTACAAAGTTTTTCACATTTTCATCCAACTATAAAAGTGAACTGGATTGGTTAATCTTCCCACCAGCTTCGCAATCCCCGGCGCGTTTTTCTCTTTGCATTGACAATGGAGCAGTCTATCCAGTTTATCTATATCGATGCTCACTTCTAATGTTTTTATAAATCTACTTTTAACAACTGTACAAACTGACAAATCAATTGTCATTATTATCAAATAAATTAATTTTGCGTCTCGCATTAAAAATGTAGGTACCTTTGGATTAACAGTCAAGTCGGGGTTATGTAAAAAAAACTTATGGAACAATCTGCACCTCTTTTTGGTTTGTAAAATTTCAAGTTTTCATATTTAGCAGTTAAACAGACCTACAATGCCCAATCTCGCCAATTGTTAACAAGCTATTTTTCCATTATTTTAAATATTTCCAATTTCAATGAAAATGGCCTTCAATGGACAATTCGCGCATTTTTTTTTTTTATTCGATTCTAAATGTTTCGGAAAGGCCATAAACAAAAAAAATTCTCACTGTGCTATTTCTTTTTCTATTAATTTGCAACATAAGTTCACTGGTTTATTAAGGCAGGAATAACGACTCATTCGGCTCGAAACCAATGTGACGTCACTTGTTCCAAACTTGAATTGAAACGCTGCTGAGGAAACCAGTTCTGCAAGTTTCTCGAACCAACCGGCATGGGATATGGCAATTGCATAAAAAACTCGCACCAATTATTTGGCAGAAATCTCACGATAACCATTGAAACGGAAGGAAGTTTTGACATCGCTGCTAAAATGTTATAGCGTCTTAATCGGACGAGGTTTTCAGTCATTTTCTTTTCTTAATAATTAAGTTACTAATTTTTTTAAAGAACTTTTGTTAAATATTTGGAATTGGAAAGAAATTCTTCATAAATATAAACTAATTTCACTCGTTTTTAAAAAATGCGGAAATTGTCCATTCGGACCAATAAACTTGTCTATACTAAACTTCAACTTAACTAGACATCACTTAGACGATAGATCGTCACAGTGCTCGTAGGTATTTAATCCATTTTGGCGGAGTGAAGACGTAATTCTCGCCAAACCTTATTGCCTTTTGTTCTCTATAGAGTTGGGGTTTGGCGAACATTTTGCTTTCACGCCGCCCAAATGGATTAAATACCTACGAGCACTGTGACGATCTACCGTCTAAGTGATGTCTAGTTAAGTTGAAGTTTAGTATAGTAGACAAAACTGATCCCAGATTACGGTAGCAATGAGTCACTAAAATCACTGCTACTTTGTGTACATCATTTTTACAAGACTTGGGTTAATTTCAAGTTCCAGAATGTGTGATTAAATTTAAATCATTCTTTTTTAAAAAAAAATATTTTTTATAACAATGTGCGAAAAAAAATTCAACTTTTCTTACTCGTAAATCGTGGTAAAAATACACCTTCATGGGTGGATTGGTGTACAGTGGGGTATAGGCTCAAAGTATAATTACCAGATAGGCAAGTATGACCTCAAACTAGTTAGTCCATTGACTCAATACTCACTATCGGACTCGAAAGAAAACTATAGTATGTAACTGTAGGCAATACTTTCAGTTCTGGATTATTTCTAGTAAGAGCTGTATAAAACTTAAAGTTGGAAGTGATCTGGTGCAAGTATTGTGGATGCTTTTCTTTGCAAAAAAGAGTTCTTGCTTAAATTTAAAACAAATTAGCTTTTTTGCTCAAACCAGCTATGTCATTATTTTTGCAATACAAATGACATGAAATGATTGCCCAATGTAAGTTTTTAACGCACCTTTAAACACGCCTGTGTTTCGATCGCAACTTAGTCGAAGACGATGCCATGCATGGGCGCCCCCAGAAAAAGTGCAAGGAGATGCACTTGCACCACCCTGACTTTAGAAAAAATTTTTAAAAATGAAGTAAAAGATATAAATTCCAAGATAAAAAAAAAGCTCATATGCCGCTTATACTTTTTTCTTGCAATGAGCATTTTTTGTTTTCTATTAATTTAGTTTTTAGTTTCTTTCCTATGTTTTTTATAGCTACTTGCTGACGATTTTCTGGCGCTTGTTATCTATGATTATTAGTGATGAGTAGAAGTATTTATTCCTTTTATTGTATAATCATTTCCTGTGTAGTACTCGTAATTCTAGGAAAATCTTTTGTTTTTTAAGTCATCAGATATACTACCTTGAAATCTAATTTTTGAATTCAATTGAACATATTCGGATTCCAATACTGCTTTCGAGTTTCATTTTGAATTTTTTTTCCATTATATCATATTGATTAGTCATATTATTGATTTTTTACTCTTCTGTATTTTTGCATCTTCGAGTTCCTCTATTCTAAACACTGTTTCTTGAATACCATGATATCTAGTTGGATGATAAAAAAAATCGTTAAAAGTGTATATATATTTCAATATTTTTACTATTTTGCTTTTTTTTCTTAACAGGGTTGCGTTTTCAAAAATATATATATATACCATGAATTTTAGCTATTCTCAAAGAGTATAATTTATATGGCATAATTATTAATTAACATTTCGAAAAAAATTAATGATTTTGATAGAAATCTAGTCTTGCACCCCCTTGTAAATATTCCTGGGAGCACCCATGATGCCATGTAAGATTTTAAATTCATTTGAGCAGAAAGGAGTGGCATAACCATTAAATAGCATTCTATTATTAAATTTTGTTAAAAATTTGTTAAAAAAAATTATTCATCCACCTAGAAATATGCAAACATAAGCAGTCAATGGCACAAATTACAAAAATATGCAAGACTGACAGATGGATAAAGGGGGGGCCTATTGGCGTAAACAGCGTACCGAATAGAAACGAAGGGTCTGACACCGTTTTCCGCGGTATCAAACATTCCGGCATCTTCAAAACAAATCCCCCCCTCCCCACAATGCATAATATGCAGTTTGCCACTGGCAAATAGCTATCGTTCAGATATTTTTTGTCTATTGTTCCAGAACAGAAAAAAAAAACCATCTGTAATGGATGCTTTTTAGTGAGTCAGTGACTACCTCAATTCAACTTGTAGTAATCTATATATTTAATAGGCAATACGTTTTTTGGGGTTAGTCCGTCCGCCTAAACTACTCAACCAATTTCAATGATCAAGGTGTCATTTTAAAGGAAATAAGCTGTAGATTTGCCAAAACGTGCCAAAATAATTTATTAACACTTTATTAATTAGTTAAATTTCAATATATTTCATCATTAAACTACTACAAAGCCTCAATGATTTTGAATATAAAAATGGCAACATCCTTAAGTAAACAAACCCGCTGCTCGGTGGTTCAACCAACCAACCGTTGCTAATTTTAAAGCTATCCTTACGTATGTAAACAACAAACCCGTTGCTAATTTTAAAGCTCTTTTTAAACTCTTCGTTTCAAAGTAGATTTTTTCTGTTTTTCTGAAGCATTTTTGTATTAGAGTAATTTTTATTTTGAAGTATTTCTATCCAGAAAATGCCTCGCGTTGGACATCGTTCTCTAACGGGGCGACTTATCAGAATAAATGAGAGATATTGGGACTTCAATGTAAGGGCATAACTAATGAAGTTTTAAGTCGGAATGTTGGCGGATAGTATATTTAACTTTCTATTATGAAACATGCAATTTGGGTGTTTTCTCTATTAGGCCTTACATTAAAGTTATAAAAATTTGGTTAAATTTTTTTATGGCTGGCAAACTTATTCGAGCGCAGCAAGATGTTTTAACCACAAATTCGAGAGGCAAAGCGAGGTGTTTGGGGGTTGGCGAGCGTTAGCGAGCAGGGGGCGAAGCCCCCTAGTATTTCTAAATGTGCATTAAAATGTTGAATTTTGTCTTGACAGGAGGAAAGACATTCACTGTACCTGATGTTGGTACTGAAACTACTACCTTTAAGGACATGAAATTGATAATCCAAGACACAGAAAAAATTCCTGTTGACGATCAATTTCTCCTTTATGAGGGTATGAAGCTAGAAAACGGAAAAACCTGTTCTGATTACAATATCACAAATAATTCGACTCTTACTCTGGTACTTCGGTACCCTCGGTTTAGGAGTCATTTCCGATAGGACTCGTTTCACTTTTTTCTTTCATTTTGTAGATATCATTACAATTTTTTTCTATAAATGTATACAAAATGTAATAACATTTTCACGTGACAAAATTTTTGAAAATAACATTTAATAAATTTAAAAAAAAATTAAAGTGATGTTTCTTATTTTTGATATTTGTCAATTTTTTTTTACTGAAGCAAAAATTAAGCATTTTCATAAACAAAGATTTATTTAACAAACTCTCTATACAGATCATTATTATTTGCAAAGGAGTTAGTTTTTAAATAATCGGGGGAAAAATTAATAATTTCCCTAGTTAACTTTTTTTATTGTGTTTTAACAAATTAAAGTTTGAAAATAATTAATAGTTTAAAAAACTAAAAAATACGCTTTAATAGAAAAGTGAACTAAAAAGTAGAAAATTATTTTAAATAAGTTTGAAGTAAGAATAGAGTGATTAACAAGAAATATTTATTTTATCGTAAAAAAGCGTGGGGTGCTTTTTAAGATTTTCGTAATGGCTCTACACTTACCAATATCTGTCATTAAATATTTTCACCAATTGACATCAAGCACCCCACGCTTTTTTATGATAAAATAAATATTTCTTGTTAATCACTATTCTTATTTCAAACTTATTTAAAATTATTTTCTACTTTTTAGTTCACTTTTCTATTAAAGCGTGTTTTTTAGTTTTTAAACTATTAAATATTTTTTCTGTAAACTCTAATTTTTTTTAGTTAGTGTACAAAACTCTCCAGTTGTTTCTGCCAATAGTCACATGCTTGTCTCAAATTTAAGTCATGTGTATGCCTTAGTACACACCGTATTACTTGGCACGTATTACACACTGAATATGAAAAATCGCTAATCCTGAAGATCCTGGTAAGGATAATGCGACTAAAAAAACACGCTTTGTATAACTCGTTCAAACGACAAATCTTTCAAACGGCACACCAGGGTTCGATTCCGGAGAAGGTTGGTTGGTTGGAATTTAACGGCGCAAGGGCAACACGAGCTAATCCTTGTGATAAAGCGACAAACTTATTGAATTGTCATTGGTCATAAGTATGTCAAATTTGGAGTTAATCCGACGTTTTGAAGGGGGTCAAAATCATGTTCAGATTCCGTTACATACCAACATACATACGTCTGAAGCTAATAAAAGCGTATTAATATATTGTAGCGAGTTCGAAAGTGTTTTTTCAAATAGATCTGAAGATATATCAATTTAAACTTCATAAAACATGAAAATATCAACACTGAGAAAAATGGATACAAAGTTAAAATCCAAAAACTTGTTACCATGCTAAGAATAGATGCTAAAATCCTCCTGGTTGATAAGATACACCACAATTTCTTACACATAGTACGATTTTTTGCTAGTAATACCTTCCAACGATAGTTTGTATATAGTGTCGTAGGACCCATTTTCCGCTTTTCAAAGGCTTATTCGTCTTTTCTCCTCGAAACAAAAGATCCTCTAGGTTGGTTGTATTCAGATTATCTGGCGCCGTCAGCAACACGAGGGCTATAATGCGCCGAAACATTCAAAGATCCTCTAGGACACATAGAGGATGTTACCATAATATAGGACGTACCGAAAAAAACTTATTTTGAACATTCAAAATTTCAAGTCAATTAAAAGTTCCCACTATGCTCATATATTAACCAAAATTTTTTTTAGTTCAATTGAATAATTAGGTCTACCGGAATGGATGAAGTTTAATTTTTTTTTTTACAAAAACTGGAGTTGCATGTCCAAAATATGTTGAAAATAGAATCTTATACCAAAGATATGTGTTCTTCTCGTTTATTTATGCGATCATATTTACTACTTGCAATATCTATACTTTTTGCCTCATCATTTCGATTATATAAATAGTGAAAAATAGATCAAACAATACCTTGATGGTATTTTACCCTTTCACGAAAAACCTTCGATTTACCCATTACTACTGCCTGGTTTTCTAGTGTGTTGCAACATTTAAATCCAGCAAAAGAGCACTTGCTTATTGAGCTTCTGCTGTAATGGAAATTGCTCTACTGCACATGCTCCAGAAAAAGAGTAGATTTTCTGACAACCCTTGTTTCACTGAAATAATTTAACTTTCTGGCTTTTCGCTTGTAAAAGCATTTGACTATCAAGTACACTTTCACCACTAGAACGCTGTGACGTCGAATCATTTTCAATAACTTTACTCCAAAGTCATGCAGAAGATCAATCACTTGAATTTAGTAAACGTCATTTCATAAAATGATATTCCCAATATTTCAAAATGCTGTACTACTATACCCAGACTATAAATAAAATAATTGAAACTAACCAAAAGGATGAGTTGAACATTGAAAAATATCTGTATTTTGTAAAAAAAAAGTAAGGATTTCATGTAGATTCCGGGAGACCTAAATATTAAATGGAAAATAAAAATTTTGTATTAAATTGAACCAAAAAATTTTTTGGTAAATATGAGCATAGTGGTAACTTTTTATCGACTTGAAATTTTGAATTTCCTGAAGAAGTTTTTTTTTCAATACGCCCTATTCCATAACATTAGAAATAGATGGAAATACTTTATTGAAGTCCATTATCGCTCTAGATTTCTACACGCCTCATAGAACCACTGCGAACTTTTGGACAACGATTCCAAATCAGACTGTGCAGCGATTCATTTCGATTTTGTGTCTCACCTTTACTATCATCTTTATAGTGTGGAGAATATTGGCGAGAAAGGGGGATCGTTCGCCATTCGCTACACAGGTTTTGCCTCTCTCGCTACTTGGAATACCTTTGTGGCGACATTAAATAACAGATCAAACTTCTGTGCACTGGAGTACTCTTTTGCACAGTGGTAAAGTATCTATTCCGAGACATCATGGTCCTCGGTTCAAACCCCGTTCTTCGCCCATTGAAAGCTGCATACGCTTTATTGGTGACTGGACTAAAAAAAAAATGATTCATGCTGCCATCTATCGGCGCTTCTGAAAGGAGACACTTCTGTGCACTGGAGTACTCTTTTGCACAGGGGTAAAGTATCTATTCCGAGACATCATGGTCCTCGGTTCAAACCCCGTTCTTCGCCCATTGAAAGCTGCATACGCTTTATTGGTGACTGGACTAAAAAAAAAATGATTCATGCTGCCATCTATCGGCGCTTCTGAAAGGAGACACTTCATCGCAACCAGCCAACACTCGCACAACGATGCAACAAGCATCTCAAAAACCTCCAACTCCGATCAGACGTTGATCAACAGCATCGCTCCTTCGTCACTGGGAGGGGGCTATATATGTGGCGACATCAAATAACAGATCAAACTTCTGTGCACTGGAGTACTCTTTTGCACAGGGGTAAAGTATCTATTCCGAGACATCATGGTCCTCGGTTCAAACCCCGTTCTTCGCCCATTGAAAGCTGCATACGCTTTATTGGTGACTGGACTAAAAAAAATGATTCATGCTGCCATCTATCGGCGCTTCTGAAAGGAGACACTTCATCGCAAACAGCCAACACTCGCACAACGATGCAACAAGCATCTCAAAAACCTCCAACTCCGATCAGACGTTGATCAACAGCATCGCTCCTTCGTCACTGGGAGGGGGCTATATGTGGCGACTTCAAATAACAGATCAAACTTCTGTGCACTGGAGTACTCTTTTGCACAGGGGTAAAGTATCTATTCCGAGACATCATGGTCCTCGGTTCAAACCCCGTTCTTCGCCCATTGAAAGCTGCATACTCTTTACCTTCAATAAAGATCTTATAATTGATTATGCAACGGTAATTCACTGGGGCTATGTTTCACTACATTTTGGTGCATCGGACGGGAAATGTTGTGTTATTGTGAATGATATTGTGTTTTTCGAGCAAATTGTATTCGAAGAATGTTGAAGAGCACTCGTCGACACTAACCACTTTGGATTCTTGGCGCATGTTTCGCTGCATGTTGGGGGTGAATAATTCGTTTTGTTTCGGTTTGGTTTGTTGTACTTATGCAGTGAAATGATTGAATTTGGTAATTGTTCAGTTTATTTTGTTGCATTTGGTTTTGGTTGATTCGTGTGTCGGTGTTTCGAAAATTGAACTTGTTCGTTTGTTGATTAAGGGAAGTAATTAATGAGTTAGTGTGGATTCTGATATTGGTTTTCTGTTTATGGAGCTGAAATTTGTACTAGATTGCTGCATTTTGGATTAGTATGGTATTGTCATTTCAATATTTGTTTTGCTTGAAAAGTGTTTCGGTTTAAAATGGAAGCATCAAATCTGGCTTTATTAGAAAGAACAAAAAAGACTCGTTCTGTCATAAGGTCTATTGTGACAAGGCAAACTAATAAATGGAAATCCGAAATAAATAATTTTGCCGACAAAACACAGTAGTGCGTGAAATATGCAATTAATTCCTAAATTTGAGAAATTAAATAGACTCGATAAGGAAGTCGAGAGTTTAATAGATATCGATAATCTGGAAGATGAAATATTAACTCGAGAAGAATATAGAGATAAATTTATAATTTGGAAAACCCGTGATGAGAGTTATATTGAATCAGTTTCAATTCCAAGTTCAGTTTGTATTCAAAATTCGCTGGAAATACAACAGTAAAACGTAACACTTCCTGTAAATAGCTCATTTACTTCTGCTTTAACAAATCAACCACGTTTGCCAAAACTTACTTTAGAATCTTTTTCAGGCAAAGATATAAGTAGTTTCCCTAGTTTTTGGGCTAGATTTAAATCAGCAGTGCATGAAAATTCAAGTTTGAGTGATGTGGACAAATTTTGCTATTTAAAATCGGTTGTCACATCAAATGCTGATTTGGCAATACAAGGTTTAACGTTGACTTCGGAAAATTATGCCACAGTCATTAAAATTCTAGAAGATAGATTCGGACGTAAGGAGCTTATAGTTGACTATCATATGAATCGTTTGTTTAATTTGCCCCTTTGTTCGCAAATCATTTGATGTTATCGCGTTAAGAAATCTGTATGATCAATTGAAATTAAACATTGGGGGACCCGTAACGCTAGTAGGAATATCTCCTAATTCTTATAGCTGTCTTTTGTTTCCGATAATTATGAAAGCTATTCCCCCTAATTTGGCGTTAGAATTCAATCGAATTTCAAAGTCGTGAACGCACGGACGCTTTAGTAAAATCACATGAGTCACAAATCAAAGGCTCGCATTCGAATCAATTCTCCGAGAGGGCGCCTAGATTTTTAACCCAGACGCAACAAAGGAGTAATTCGCGATTTTCTTCAAATCATAACAAATCAACTGTGAGAGTATCTGCAACCGAACTCCTGACAGCTGCGCATTTTAGCAGTATATTTTGTTCCGAAAATAATACTCATTCGTCTGATTTGTGTGAGAATTTATGCGTTCAACAAAAGAGGGATAAGCTTATTAAGGAACGTAGTTGTTTTTTATGTTGCATCATTAATTGCCGTGTAAAGGGTTGCAAATGGGGTGTTTGTACATTCTGTCAGAGTCTCCATGCTCGCACTAATTGCTTCAAGTTAAAAAATTCTAAAAAACAAAATTCGCATTTAGACTTGAAAGAAAGGTAGAAATTATCGGTAGCACTTCATCGGATAAAATATTTTGTCTTTTTGACAATGGGTCGGAAAAGACTTTTGTTAAGAAAGGTGTATCCCGTAGATTGGGATTAAAAAAAAATATATGTTTGGAAAAGCTAAATATTTACTCGTTCGGATCAAAAACTTCTAAAATTCAAACTGGTCTCAAGGTAGAAGTTAGACTACGGAATGTATTGAATGGACAGGAGACTGTGATTGAGGCATTGGAAATTGAGGAAATTTCTAAGGCGACACTTAGTCTTCCGAATCCAGAAGTTTGGAGGGAAATGGAATCGTGAGGTGTTTGATTGACGTTTAGCTGTAGTGAATCAACTGGGAGATGTGAAATTTCGTTGTTAATTGATTCAGATTTTTATTGGTCCTTAACAAATCGAATAAAAAGACTTGATTCATCATTCGTTGCTGTCGACACCAGTCTGGGATGGTCTCTTCAGGGTAGGTGCGATTAGCAGAGCGATTTTACTTCGGTGCATTTGATTCACAGTGAAGATGAATCTGTTTCGACTGAGTTAAGAAGGTTTTGGAAGATTGAAAGTTTAGGGATACATGATAAGGATTTGGTGTCTTGGAGTATGGGGGATTCCTTAAATACTAAGTGAGTTTGATAAATCAATTAGTTTCGAAGATGGTCGATATCACGTAAGTTTACCATGGAGACCAGGTATGAGAGAGGCTTTACAAAATAATAAGTTTGTTGCGCGTAAACGCTTTGAGAGGTTGGTTCGTAGATTCAAATGTGATCACGAGTTGTTTTGTGAGTATAAGGATGTAATCGATGACTATGTTAGGGAAGGTATCGTTGAGCGTACTTCTTGTGAATCTTTGTCGAATAGTCAAGGATTTTACCCACCCCATCATGCAGTGATACGTAGCGACAAAATCACAAGTCGGCTTTGAGTCGTTTTCGATGGTTCAGCTCCCGAAGATGAAATTTTTTCATTAAATCAAAGTCTATATACGGGACTAAATTTGCATCTCAATATCTTAGAACTGCTTCTGAGATTTCGAGAAAATTCTGTGGCCTTTACAGCTGATGTGAAATCGGCTTTCCTTCATATTGAATTGGACCTTGCTGATCGAAATTTCAAGCGTTTCTTCTGGACCGATAATCTAAACAACGATCCCTACGTCCTAAATTTCACGAGAGTTCTTTTTGGACTTAGGCCTGGTCCATACCTGCTTGCAGCAACTTTAAAACATCATTTCAAAAAATGCAAGGAACATTATCCTCATACATTTCATTTGCTAAGCAGCTCTGATTCTAGACCGCGAGGTTGCGGGTTCGAGTCCCGTGTTGGCATGGGTGTTTGTAAATGTATGTTGGCTTGTCTAATGACGAATGTTTCGGCGCATTATAGCCCTCGTGTTGCTGACGGCGCCAGATAATCTGAATACAACCAACCAACCAACTAAGCAGCTCTGTGTATTTTGATGACGTCATATCCGGCCGAAGTGATGTTCAGGACGCTCTACGTACCTCCTTGGAGTGCTTGCAAATATTCAGTGATGCTGGCATGTTACTCCGCAAGTGGCGAACTAACTCGAAGCAACTTTATTTGTTATGGCAACAAGAAGGGGTTGAGCCAGAATTCTCTCACTGTTGCTGTTGATCTTAGTCTACCGATTAATGTTTTAGTACTTTCTTGGGATCCAGAGAGAGATTTGATTTATTTTGATCCGAAAGACCTATTGAAGTTTATGTCTCGTAAAATCGAATCAAAGAGATTTATTCTAAGTGTGGTTGGGCGTATCTTCGACTCTATAGGGATTATCGGCCCATTTGTCATCAAACTGAAACGTGTACTTCAAGATCTTTGGACTCTGGGAGTGGACTGGGACTCGGAACTTCCTCCAAAGCTACGCCACCAGTGGCAGCAGTGGTGTAGCGAAGCTGATGACTTGACTGAGATAAAGATACCTCGGTACTATTTAGGTGAACTCGAACAAGATATATCGATTTTTGAGATGCACTGTTTCTCCGATGCGAGTAAGACAGCTTACGGCACAGTATTGTACTTGCGCTTTGTTACTCGTAACAATGAAATTGAGACGAGTTTTATTTGCTTGAAGGGTCGTGTAGCACTTCTGAAGTCATTGACATTGCCCCGACTTGAATTGACAGACTAGGTTAGTTAAACAGGTATCATCTTGCCTCAGATTCGACGCCAACATTTACTATTGGACAGATTCTCTTATTTCGTACTACTGGATTCGCGGCGATTCTTCAACATTCAAACCATACATCAAAAATCGTGTTGAATAAATCCAAATGTTCTCTGACCCGATCCGGTGGGGACACTGTCCAGGAAAGGACGATCCTGTTGATCTCATTTCGCGTGGTACATCTGCTCTCAATTTAGTGCAAAACGAACTGTAGTGGAACGGTCCACCTTGGCTTAAACTACCACCCGACCATTGGCCAAATATTCATCGTTCAATTTTGGATTCGGAACTTTACTCTGAAGAATTGGAACTTCGTTTCAGTGTGCAAGTGGCAGTTACCCAACCGAAGGAATCTCTTGTTGACATAAAACGATTCAGCAGTCTTAAAAAACTTTTGAGAGTAACTGCATGGACTTTTCGATTCGTGAACAATGTTAAAACCTTAAATAAATCATTGAACTTGTATCTTACTGCAAATGAGATACAGAATGCTGAATATTTTTGGATCAAATACGTTCAAACCTATTCTGCTAAAATATCAGCTTTAAGAAGTAACAAGCAACTTCAAAATAGCTCGGAAATAAAGAGTTTAGTGCCTTATTTGGATAAAGACTGTTTGTTACGAATTACTGGAAGGTTGCTCGAAGCAGAGTTATGCTTTGGTGAAAAGCATCCTGTAATTCTTCCCCGAAGCTGTAAATTCAGCGAGTTACTTGCGACTAGAGAACATGAATTAATAGGTCATTGTGGTATATCTGCAACTTTGACTCAACTTCGAAAACATTATTGGGTACCTAAAATCCGTCAATTAGTTAAAATGATCATTCGCAACTGTCTCATTTGCAAAAAATATAACGCCAAACCAGCTGATCAACTGAGTGGTCAGTTGCCACGAGATAGAATTTCCTAATCTCCTCCATTTCAAATCGTAGGTGTTGATTTTACAGGTGCAATCCTTGTTAAGAACAGTAAAGATACTCACAAATCTTACGTCGCTTTGTTTACGTGTGCTGTAACACGCGCCGTTCATTTGGAACTAGTATCGGACATGTCCACAAAGTGTTTTTTACTTGCTTTTCAGAGGTGCACCTTGGAATACCTTCAATAAAGATCTTATTATTGACTATGCATCGGTAATTCACTGGGGTCATGTTTCGCTACATATAGTAAGGAATCAGTTGCAAGTCTTTGAAACATGGTGTTTTATCATTTTTCGAACAACATTTTCTCGTAATTGTTTTTGAATCGCTTTTGCATGTCGTTCAAGCACTTAGTTTAATCTGAGTGCTTGGTTGGAAGAACACCGCGATTCAGAGTTTGTTGGGCGTTTTGAATGCTGTGGTTTGAAATCAGTGGATTTGCAATGCAGTAGAAGGGCATAAAATCTGTCATCAGATCCAATTTATCTTCATTGCGAATAATGGCGGTTTGGTAACACTAAAATGTAATTTTTTTATTTATTTTTATAGTTGTGTCCTTTAAACTGCAATGCTTTTTACCACATAAGGTGATGTCTTTCTTTTTTTCTATATTGACAAGCTTACGTAAAGCAGATTCCATTCTCTTTCTAACATGACCGACACACTCTTATTTTATTAAAAGTGTATCTGCACCATAAATTTTCAAATTTTAAAGGCTGGAAAAGGTCTTGGAACGCTTAACTAAGGTCGCTTAACTATTTCAACGTATCTTAATCCTATTTGTGCACTTTTGCTCCACAATATATCCTTCCTTCCGAATATGGAAATCTTCCGTGCCTTTTCCTGGCTCATGTGCTGTGACCTCGCATGCCTGACAATATCTTGACGCTATTTCAATATATATTATGTATCCTGCAGGGCTGCCACAGGCGACTATTTTCGAGGCGAGGCTACTATGGTGACTTTTTTTCTCCAAAATTGGCCTAAAAGCTACCTTTTCAGGTTATATTGTTACTTTTTCAAATATTCGACGACTATTTTTGGAAAGCACATGAGCCAGGTCGTTTTTATTTTTATTTATAAGTAAAAAGGCAGGAGGAACGAAACGAAATCAATCATCTAAGTTTGGTCATGGCGTCAAAAGTAGGCGGTCTCTGTTCTCGGTCTGGGACTTCCACCAATGATGTCGCACTTATAGAATTTGATTAAATCTGAACTGAAGAGGACTGAACGTTTTTCTTCAAGAGAATTGTGTTTGGATCAAAACAAAACCTAACGATCACGTGACCCTCTAACGCCGGCACACTCCTTAGGCGTTGCGACAAAAGTGACGTTTTTATGTAACTTCCAGATCGCGAAAAGTCAGGGAATTCGGGATTCATTTAGGGAAATATCGGGGATTTTGTCAAAAAGTTTAAAGGAATCAGAGAATTTTCCGAAATTAAACTGAAACTTTTAATTTGGACAATTGAAGATACACTGCTAACAAAAATACCAAAAACGAATCTCAAGGCCGACCACGTAACTTCTCGCATTAAAATGTCCTGACAAACACTGAACCTGTATACTTCAGACTTCTCCGAATCACCGATGGAATGACTAACTTTCCTCTTCATATTTCTCTAATGTTATAGCCCCCATCAACATTATTTACGTTGGTATGTGACGGCCATTTTCCTGAGCGTTACGGCGATGAAATGACCGTTATTTTCGTGGTTATGGCGTGCTATATCCCCGTGAAATACGTTCTTGGGTGTCATATACATATATATGACGTCACAGTAAAATGCCTATTTAATTCCCCATGGTTTACATACTCTTGTTAACGCACCAAGCCCGTGACCTGTATATAATAGCTCGTGTTGTTATGTATATAATAGCTCGTGTTGTTATGAGTTTTGAATAAAGATTTGTTCTGTTCCTTGGGCCGTGTCGTTACATGGTGCCGAATAATATAAGTATTTTTTTTAAATTAATTTAGCGGCCGGCATACGTTTAACTTCGTATTAGAAAGTTTTAAAGGTTTTCAAAAGTATTTTACCGCAAAACAATGGCTGTCGCGAATGCTCGGTTACCGCCCCCGTTAATGCTTGGTGCAACAGCGACGAACTGTTCTAGGCAGTGGAAAGACTGGTTGCAGCATTTCGAGTGGTATGCTCTAGTTTCGGAGCTGGAGAAAAAGGCTGCTAATGTTTAAGTAGCTGTATTTATATCTGCTATAGGGCAAGACGCCCTGAAAATTTTCAATACCTTTCCTAAGTGTAAGCAGGAAGACTTGAATTTGCTGAAAGAGGAGTTCAACAACTATTTTACTCCCAAGGTCAACGTCACCTATGAAAGATTTTTATTCAACCAGGTCGTCCAAGATGCTAACCAGAAATTTGATAATTTTTATACAGATTTGCTGAGCAAAAGCCAATCTTGTGACTTTAATACCTTGCGTGACAGTTTAGTCATGGACAGGATTGTTATTGGTGTTTTTCATGACAGTGACCAAGCTCATCTGCTATCTGTTACTGATTTGACATTGAATAAAGCTGTTCAGTTTTGTCGTGCTGCCGAGCAAGCTAGAGCTCAGCTTACACCTTTGAAATCAGATCCGGTGCAGGTTGATGCGGTGAAGAAGAAAATTCATAATACTTCTTCTAATAAACCGTGTTACCATTGTGGTACTAAACATGCCTGGAAAAAGTGCCCAGCATTTCAGAAGGTATGTCACACTTGCAAAAAAACAGGACATTTTTCAAGATTTTGTAAGGTGAAGCAGGTGTCGACATTTGATTCTGTTCGTAATGTTGAAAGAGCTGGTGATTTCGTTGTTCATGAAATGTCAAATAGTAGATCGGCTGAATTGTCTTGGTTTGAAGACTTGCGTTTTGACAACGGCTGTATTGTGAAGGCAAAATTGGACACTAGCTGAGTACCCATCAGCAATAAAAAGTTCAGAACCCTTTTTATAAACTATAATAAGGTCTATGTCATAAATAAAAAATTTTATACTTCCTAACCCATCTTCCTGCTTCATCAAATTATCTGTTAAACCCAAACTTTCAATTCTCTTAATAAGTTTCAATGTCACACAGGCATCTTTACTGATAATTGTCTGAAAGTCTCCATTTACAACCAAAAATTAGCTTCCACTTTTTACATGCACTTGACCAGAACACTCACCAGCAACCTTCAATGAACTATTGCTGTAAGTGATAATGTTTCTAACAGTGGACGGTCTAACTTTCAAACCCACCTGCTTTGCATGATACAGTGACAACACATTACACTGGGCTCTAGTGTCCAGAGAGATGCAGAAATTTGCAGAAGAATGGAATTTTTCTGTTGAGACCTCAAGTCCCTATCACAAACGCTCAAATGGATTAGCTGAAAGATATGTTCAGGAAGAGAAACTTCTTCTTATGAAGTGTGCGGCTGATAAATCTGACATGTATCTTGCCCTTCTCAATCAACGGAATACGCCTAATGGTAACCTGGGATCACCAGTGCAAAGGCTAATGGGCCGAAGAACTAGAGGAACTCTGTTGATCAATGAAAAATTGCTGAAACCTCAACTAATTCAAAATGTTAGTAGTAAACTTCAGGAAAAAAGAAGCAAGTATAAAGAATATCATGACAGAGGAACGAACCAAATCTCAACAACCTCTTTCGGTGGGACAAAAAGTTTTGTTACGCCTAAAACGGAGAAATTGGAAGCCAGCGGTGATAGTATCTCCAGGACCTACTTCTCGATCTTATATGGTTAAGACAGGTGATGGCCGAGTATTTCGAAGAAATTCTTGGTTCTTACGAACTCTGCATGGTCAAGATTCTACTCAACCGACTTCTACACAACCTACCACGTCCGTTACTCCTACTGATACTAATGATTTGCCTCGCGATCAGAATGATGTACCGAATTCTACTGACCAGTCTATTCCCCGTGTTTCATCTCCTGCTGCGGAGACTGAAAGCTGTGTTACGACAAGATCGAGTAGAGTAGTAAGAAAGACGGAAAGATATGGATGTTGTTAACATTGGATTTAGAATTTTGGAATTAAATTTTAAAGTCTTTTTTTAATTTAACTTTTCAAAGAGGGAGATGTCGTATACATATATATGACGTCACAGTAAAATGCCTATTTAATTCCCCATAGTTTACATACTCTTGTTAACGCACCAAGCCCGTGACCTGTATATAATAGCTCGTGTTGTTATGTATATAATAGCTCGTGTTGTTATGAGTTTTGAATAAAGATTTGTTCTGTTCCTTGGCCGTGTCGTTACATTGGGTAATGCCTATTTCATTGGGTGTTATGATGAAATAGTCACTGACACTATTTCAAGGATTGTATCTGTCAGACTTGGTACAGTTTTGCCGCAATATGGATTTCAGCTCTTTTTTTGGCAGAAATTTCGATCATTCCTGAGATCGATACAAATCTGCATTACAAATTTATTGGGTTTACTTGTAAATCTTGCAACCACGGAACCTGCGTACCTTCAAACTTCCGCTCATGTGAAAGTTTTCAGCATTTTTGAAGATTTCTGAATGTTTGTATTATTATTATTATTTTCAATTATGGACAATTACGGTAGTGTCTTAATTGGAAAATCTCTACTTGAATTCATGTTTTTCACCATCTAACAAAGAATTCAAAACGGAACCTGCATATGTTTAGACTTCCCAAACTACCAATGAAATGAGTATTTTTATTTTTTTTAATGTCATAGCCTGTATCGGTATTATTTATGTTGATGTGTGGTGGCAGTGGCCATTTTGTTAAGCGTTACGGTGTTCAAATGGTCGCTACCCCCACGATAATGGAGGGAGAAATCGCCGAAAAACCCGTTTTGTTGCGTGGTGATAATTTTAGTTGGATGTTACGCCGAAATAAGTCACTGATGACGCTATAACAGATATTTGCATGTGTCAGACATGGTGCAGTTCAGCTGAAACACCGATTTTAGCTCTTTTTTTTTTTACACTGAAATTTCGATCTTTCCTAAAGTTGATGCAAATCTGCATTAGGCTAAGACAACAATCCGCCTCCGCTTAAGCCAATGCTACTACATCCGCACATGAAACGTGTTTCTTGCGTTGGCCGTTTCTATAAGGTAAGCATCATTACTCAGCTGTAATCAAGGGTTAGGTAACGTCGGTACAGTTTTACGGTCATTGCATACTAGAGGAAACCAACACAACTCTGGAATGTCCGCTGCGTATATGTTGTTACGCAAAGTCCAACTTTAATCCATCGTTTGATGTATTATGAATGCATGTAAACTTAGCGGATACTCAATGGTTTTGAAAATCAGAGGGAAATCAGCTAGTTTCTAGATATACACGAGTGTTATGATGCCATAAGTTATGCTAATTCACCCAATCCAATATACTGAGGAGAAACGTGCCGAGGGATGAATGGCAAGAGGGTGACTAAAAAAATATATCATGTCGCTAGAGTCAACCTCAGGGAACCAGGCACACCCTGTTATATAAATGCCTTACCTTTCAATAGGACCTCTGGGGGGGGGGGACCGTTTATTGGTCCATACTCGCGGAAACATGAATAACAAACAAAATAAAATCAACAAAACACAGAAAAGAAGGACATTGGAGAAAAGAAGACAACTGTCAATGAGAAGAACATCAAAACTCTCAAGCGAAGAATTAGAAGAGAGAAAGAAGAAAAGAAAGCCCTACATGAAAAATTATACAGCCAAACAGTCAGAATAAGTCAGAGAAGCTCGTTTGCAGCAAATGCGTCAACATACAGCTGAAATTCGAGCCACACAATCAGAACAAGACAGAGCATATCGCTTGCAACAAATGCGGCAACGAAATGCCGAGTCCAGAAGATTAAGTAGAGCCAGTAGTATAACAGGCTTTATGCATGCAATTAACACGTTCTGTGATAAGATATATGAAGTTTGCACTAAACGGTGCTATCAGCATCAGATTTCTACGTGGATTGTAGACACTAAAACAGCACCATACTTGCTTAACGAATTAAAAGAAAGAAATTGCTTGGTTGTTTGTAACCGTTGCAAGACTCATTTGAATTTCAGAATCGTGGCAGTCATCACCTTCATATGGTAGTTTGGATGGAAAATCATCCAGAGTTCGACACAGAGGAAGGGAAACTTCTCCTTGTTTGTAACTGTTGCTGTAGGATTCCTACAGAAGAAGAAGATCTAGAACTCTATGAACTTGTCAAGAAATGTCAAAATGCTAGACAGACACAAACTTGTATAAAAAATAATACTTCTGTAAGATGTCGATTCAACTTTCCACGTCAAGAATGCAACGAGACACAAATAGTGTCACATTCTTCAGATGATTTTCCGCGTAATGGAGGCAGAATTTGTTTACTGAAGCTTGGGTAAATAATTTCCACCCACAGTTATTGAGACTGTGGACAGGTAACATGGATATTCAGCCGTGCGGATCAAACGAAGAGATAGCGTACTATATTGCAAAGTACTTATCAAAAGCAGAACCTGAAGGTGTAGATTCTGGAATTGCGCAAGCAATACAACAAATTTAACGCGAAGAGTCTGATATTTCACGCAAGCTGTTCAGGATAAGTATGAAGATTCTTCATGAACGACAAGTATCAGCTGCAGAATATGCGTATCGACTTTGTCACATCCCATTACGGGACAGTTCGCGAAGTTGTATTTTCCTGAACATAAGAAAGCCAGAACAGAGTTACTGAGTATTGCAATTCGACAAAAGCGGACACGTAACTGGATATTATAGTAATATCTTTCAAAGATATGAAAAACGTCCGTTACAACATCATGACTACGATTTTGCGGACATGAGACTTACAGAGTTTGCAATGCTGTTTCAACCTTTTCTATCCGAAAAAGGTAAGTGAAACAGAGGAAAGTATTGATCATGATGCCTATGAAGAACAACCAGACATACGTCGACCACTCATCATGCTGTCAGATGGAAGCAAAATGGTTGTGAGAAATGTTCCTGCAGTTGTCAGGGTTCCATACTTTATAGCAACATCAGATCCAAAAACATTTTCTACAGTTTACTTGTTCAATATATGCCTTATCGTTTGGAAACTGAATTACTTGAAGGTTTCGATAATGCAAAAGAGGCTTTCTTAGCTCGAGATAATCGTTTAAAGGAAGTGAGAAGACATACGCCAACATCGAGAGCGGTACCAACAGCTTGAAAATGAATTTATCCAGGTACATTCCTTTGAAATTTTAGAACAGCCAGAGATTATAAATCCTGAAGCAGAAGAAAAAGAATTACCAGACACAGAAATGAGCAATGATCAATTTTAGAGGGCACAACAGGCTATGAATATTGATCAAAGACAATTGTTCATTCTTGTTACAGCCCAAGTAGCACAGCAGTATTGGCCAATATCAGCCCTACATTGGCCAATCCCGATGTGGAATGGCGCAAAATCGGCCGTTCGATGCCGATATTGCCCAATCTCGCCCAATATTGGATAGACGATACTCAAAAGGTTGAAAGGTTGATCGACAGTTTTAAAATTAAAATATTTTATGTATAAGAAAGGAAGGTTTGCATTAATATGTTTTGTGATATTTTTGCCACGGTTTTAAGCATTTTTTAAAAAATCATGTATTTTGGAACGATCTCGACTTACGGCCAAAACTGGCCGAATCCGATATAAAACGATGCACAGAATTTCTCAAAAAGAATCGCCACCGAGTGGCTGAAGGAACTGAAGTGCCCGGATGTGTGTTTACTAAGTTTATTTATGTTATGTCGCCGGCGCGACGGTCATTAGTAACATTAAAATTGGATCGAAAACTTATTACTGGTAAGTGTTGTCACAATAATTTGTCGATTACATGGGGTATCTACGTATTACATTATTGGTTTAAGTTGGTTTTAGTTAATTTCAACGATACTTGATTGCCGACTTGGTTTGATCTACAAAAGCGATGTTGACAAAGGTGATTGATATTCACATTAAACTTGATTAGGAATCGAGTTGGTTTCAATTATTTATTTAATGCTGCTGTTTAAAATATAAACAAGATTTTCAGCTTTTATCTCATCCATACACGGATGCAAACTAATACTCATTTAGCCATTCCCCCCTACCCCTCCATTGCTTGTTTCAAATTATGCTCATCATTGAAATACTTATACTACATGTTACATTCTAGTTTGTATTCCTATTTATCATATTTGTTATCGTTAGTTTATATTGCTTATAAAATTCAATATCCAAGCTCCATGATTAGCTCTGTTAATAGAATATATTGTGAATTGGGCATATTGAGGAAACCACATTAAATTAAAACACGTCTATTACTCAATCTCAAAGGTGGTGTGGAATAGGGTGCATTATCTCAATCAACCGCTTGGCATAAAAAGTAAATGTTCTAGAAAATGTCAATTTTAACAATATGTATAACTAATGTTATTATGCCTCCTATTTTTGAAAAAATACAGCAAACCCTGTTAACGCAAAATTGCTTAGCATAAAATCACATTTAATGCGAAGGAAAAGCAGTTCTCTGTACTTAAAACTTAACGTTAATTTATTTAACATAAAATTCGGTTAAAGCGAACAATTTCAGTGGCCAGATCGACTTAGCGTTAACAGGGTTTTACTGTATATGTACATTCTCCTATTTAAAAGGTCTGTCTTGTGCAATTATTGATTTCTCAGAAAAGAGCAATGAATGGAAATTTTTGAAATATCTACAAAAATATATTTTGAATGCCTAACTTCATTTGTGTTAATTTAAACACACTATGCAAAGATGTTGTTTTTATAAAATAAAAATGTTTTGTTCATTTAAAGAAAAGACTTTCCATTTGAAAAGTAAACATCAAATATTGTAATCAAGTATTATTGTTAGTGCTATTTTCTGTCTTGGAATGAAAAGTGTAATAGTTGTAGCCTTCCTTCCCTTGGCAGTAAAATGCCAGTATGGCCTTTCAATAGTTAATTTGTTATTCTGTTCAGTTTAAAATAAAGAAATATACTGTTGTAGGGTTCATTGATGGAAATGGAGAACCCGTAGAAGTAATTCCTTCATCTTGGTTCATCTCAGACAAAAGTTGTCTTTGGTAGTTTGCAACAAATGGGGAAGGGGGGAATGAACATGATTAAAGAATATATGCCCTCAAGTATAACATGGCAAACATTTAATTTTAAAATCTATTGTACATACAGTAATTAAATTACAATTTTTGTATAGGGTATATACAAATAATTCAAGGTATCACAAATAATGTTTCATAAGTCATTGATCTACTTATCAGTTCAAGTTTTGATGGTGTAGATTTTTGAAATGGTGGACAGGAATAACAGATATTTATTAAGAGATTTAAATAATATTCTATTTTAATTTCTCAAACTGAAGATTGGTTTTTTAGTGAGTTATATTAAAAGTGCTTTAAATAAGATATTTAATTGTATAAATAAATTGTATATAAAATTTTGCAACTAGTTTGAGATAGCATATATCCATAATTTTCCTATTTAGATTCATTTTAACAGGCATAAGATAAAGCTGAGCTTGCTCGTTCAATTGGGAGTGATTCTTCAGAAGATGAAAATTTATTAACCAAGAAAAGCCGAACTAATATTCCAGCCCATTTCAAAGATGATCCCCCTTCTTTGGAATCCCACAAAAAAACGAGCAAAAACTTGTTTGTGAACCAAAAAGCGTGAAAACTTCCTCTACCAGGTAAGAATATATGATAATCAATTAGGTAACGATCCAAGCAATTTCAATTTGATGTTACAATAATTTATATTTTAAAATATAATAAGCAATGGAGAATCTCTGGTCTTTCAAATAAAAAAAAAATTATCTGTTTCTTTAAACAATTTTGAACAAATCACCTTTGTCATATGCTTATAATTGAGAAATTAGTTCAGTAGAAAAAACAACAAAAACACTATGTTCTAAATCAGTTCCTATAACTTTTCAAGTGCAACAGTGTATTTTATCACAGACTTTTCAACAACACTTTTTACTATTTATTTTGATTTTATTTGGTGGTTAATTTAACAGTTTAAAAGAGATTTTTCTCTCTTATAAATTATTTATTACAATTTTAAACGGCTAAAGAAAAATGAACGAGTTTATAAAAAAAAAAACAGAATTAGCATTTATTTTGTGATTGCTAGTTTTTTTGTGTGCTTGGTTGAGGTTGGTGCAAACGTATTTGCAGAGAACTTTATATAAATTAAATTCATACAAGGTCAGTATATACAATTGAAATTTAAATACCAGTTTAAAATTATTTTCTTAAATGTTAGTAGAAAATGTTTTCTGATATAACAATTTAACAAAATGTTAATAATCTTATGCTTTTGTGCAAAATTGTGTTTTTCATTTTGCAATTTTTTTTTTTTTTTAATGGGCAGTAAATGCTGCACTGCATGATTTCTTTTATTGATAACAAATTCCAGTTCCGTAACAAAAAGAGTTTGGATAGAATAAAAAGAGCTAAAGACTAGAAAAAGTTTGATGCAATAATTTGATTTTTAAATTTTAATGTAATCTTAATGAAAACAGAAATGAATAATTTTATATTTCAGGTTCGTTTTCTTCGCCGAGGTAGAAACTTCAAAGGAAGATAAAATATGTAAAATAAAATATGTATTATAATAAACAGCTTGTATTAAATTTATGTTTTTATTATAAATATGCACTGCAGAAAGTGACAATTAATTTAAGAGTGCATGGTTTTTAAGCCATAAAATATCAATTAAATTATATTGGGTTTCAATTATCGGTCATTAAAAAGCAATTAAAATAGGAATGAAAGTATGAAAAATTATTCATTATACGAGGTATTCATGTAAATATTATTGTGGATTTTTTAAAATAATAGATGTTTTTGTCAAATAATTTTTGGATGAAAACTTTTTCAATGGGGGGGGGGGGGGGTCTGCAATTTAATTCACTTTATTGCTTTTACAATATTATGATTGAAGTGAATGAACTAAAGCATTAAAATGAGATTTATTTACTATCTATTTGATTCTTAATGCATAGAGAAAAATTATGTTTTAAAAATGAAAAGGGACTTCATAAATGAAATTGATCGGTGCAGAAAAAATATACTTCACAAGTTTAAAATTCAACCTTCTATTTTTATGAAACCTTAGCATAAAAAGTTCAATGAGTATTGATTGACCAATAGGGATTTTAAATTCTACTGTTAGTTTTCTAGTTTAAAATTGCATGTATCTTTCTAAATCCTTGAATGTCAGACATTTTGTTATCTAAATGTTTTTTTTTTTGGTAGGGGAGTTGAAAACATTATTTTACAAATGTTTAAGTATAACTTAACAAATTATTAAGTGTTTTTGGGCAACAATGTGTTACTAAACATTGAACAGCTCAAAATTGAATCTAAACGCATATAAGAATTATCATTTGCAACCACTTCTTCCACTAAAAAGAAAGTTCAGATATGTTGAGTGGCAAATCTACCCTAAACTGCTCTGTGATATAATAAAAAAATAGTAGCTAAAATTGCTCTTTCAGGGTTGGAAAAAAACATGTTTTTTTGGTTTAAACAGAGGTCTTTTTTTTATCCTTTTCTAATTACATGTATACATATTTATAAATAAAATTTAGCATAAACAAGAATAATTTGTTTTATAAACAATGAATATTCCTTTTGAAAGTAATTTGAACTAAGTAAATAAACAATTGCTGCTATTTATGGGGACATTCAAATCATATTAAATTTTAATATTTTATTTAGAGGTACTATTTTTTAAATTCAATATATACAATAGTAATTGTTTACTACATAATACATAGAATATTGCTCTTCGATTCATTTGATACTTATAAAAACTTCAATAGTTTTTAATTGGAAGATTTATTTTAAAATACATTAGAACATATTGTATTTCAGCTAAAAATAGAAGTCATCTACAACATCAAATAATTTAAAAAATCTAATTATATATAAAAATACAATTTTAAATTATTCTTTAAAAAAAATATATTTCGTTTTTCTGAGGGAAAAGAAAAACATTTGGTTTAAACCAATGCTCATCGATATTGCCCAAGATTGCACATCAATACTGGCCAAAACTACTCCTCGAGATCGGCCAAAACTACGCATCGAGATCGGCCAAAACTACGCATCGATATCGGCCAAAACTGCTCCTCGAGATCGGCCAAAACCGCACTGCGATATTGGCCAATATTGCAAAAATGTTAGCCGTTCGGTGCTGGCCGTTCCGACATTACCCAGGATTGGCCAATCTTCCAGAGCTCCGGTTTCCGACATTGGCCAATACTGCTGTGCTACCTGGGAGAGAGTATAAAGAATCAACTTAATGGCGACAATGAACGAGAGAAAATTTTCGTAACTGGTGGAGCAAGCACCAGGAAAACTTTTCTCTTTAATCTATTGAAAGACCAAGTTAACCGATGTTGTGGAAAATCGATGGTGAAAGTTTGTGCTCTCATTGGAGTTGCAGCACGGTAAGATCGTTGGTGGTATCATTTCAAGTTTGTCATTTTTCAGGATAGCTATGGCATGTTGCGTGCCGTTGGACACTCACCTTGAAAAATTTCTACCGTTGGTAGTACCGGATGTACCATGTGTTATGCCATTTCCAGTTGGTCAATTTTTGAGTTAGATATAGCATGTTAGGTATCCCACTATGCTATATAACCCAAGGGTATTGTTTTCAATTGGTCAAAAGAGTGATCCGGTGTCCGCCCCATTTAACGTTTGGGCATGCGCAGGAAAGGTATTGTATGGCTGCTCCGCCTGCTTGTAAAAAAAAGAGATGTATACTGATGTTGTATTGATGTATCGATGTTTTATACAACTAAAAAAAAATCAGATCTAGTAATGGGCTTGAATTTAAGGCCCAGGGTAAACTGTACATTGGCCCTAAGCCGATTACAACATTTTCCTTTTTAATTTCTTTTTTTAAAATTTGCAATGAAAGTTCCCCGTCATTCATTCGGCTCGAATTGAATGTGACGACAAGAGGTCCGAAACATTGAAATGCAGCAGCGGAAACCAGTTTTGCAAGTTTTTCGCAAATAGCGCCAACTTGTATGGGATATGGCAATAGTCTACCAAATCAACGCCAACTATTTGGCAGAAACCTCACTATAACCAAAGAAACGGAAGGGATCTCTTGACGTTACAGATTTTGTTGAGTGTTTTGATCGGACTGGTTTGGCTCGGCTGTGGTGCATTTTTAAACATTTAATAACTAATTCTTTTAAAGAACTTTTGTTTAAATATTAGGAATCAGAAATAAATTCTTCATAAATATGAACTAATTTCACTCGTTTTTAAAAAATGCGGCTATTGTTCATTCTTAAAGAGCTTTTAAGTAATAATGTGTGGTACACATTACGAAGATTATTTTAATATTTAATTTAAAAGATTGTGACGTCACATGCAAAAAAAATATTTTAGAGAGTAGATGCAGAAATAGGCAGCCGGAACCTGGACCTGGATAGTCTGTAAAATCGGGACGCTACTTGGGAAGGGACGCTAACGTTAAGATTGAGTTGAAGCTATATGAAAAAGTATTCAACAATTTATCTGAAATTGATTTCTTTGTTTTCAACGATGGACTTACCTACATTATTTACATTTAGTGTCAATGCTATTACCGGATTTATAATTTTAGGCACTGCAAAACAAACTAATTGGAACATGGTAACAAATGTGATTACACGCGATATTTCTTGTGTGAAATTGAATCGGGTTGGTGGTACCGAAAAAGTACTTGTAGAAGTGACGTTGGAGAGATGGAAGGATGAAACGGGTTCCTTATTATGGCACAGGAACATGTTTGAGTATCTTGAAGATGGACAGACATCCCTAATCTTAAATTTGGAATCAGTAAGGTATGATGAAAGTGATACATTCAAAGGAAGAGTTGCAATATTCGATATTAAAAAGTATCTGACTTGCAATAAAAGAGTGGAATGTAGTAATAGTAAAATAAATTCTACATTTGTAGGAAATATTTGTTCTTTACCAGAACTATCAAAAGACCTTCTCCGTTTACTGGACCATCCGAGTCAATTCTCGGATGCTATATTAAAGTGTGGTGATGTTGAAATCCCTGTCCACAAATGCATACTGTCTGCCAGATCACCAGTTTTCTCTGCCATGTTTCAAAGCCAAATGCAAGAGGGTCAAAGTGATAATGTCAACATTGTTGACATTGAGTTCAAAGTCCTTCAAGTCATGCTGAGTTACTTGTACAGTGGCAGAACTGATACCATGACCCAAAAAGTTACAGAAGATTTGCTAGTCGCGGCGGATAAATATGGGCTGATAGATCTCAAGCAGATCTGCACCGATAAATTGAAAGCGATCTTGTCGGTGAATAATGTAATCCGTATTTTAATTCTTGGAGAGTTGCATGATAACAATTTAAAAGAACATGCGATGGAATTCATTTGTAGGTGCAAGTTTTCTGATGTGGAAGAGACGGAAGAGTGGGTGTCGTTACAGGAGGAGTATCCAAGGTTAGAGCTGGAAATTCTGAGATCTATTGTGAAATATGTACAGGATTCGTCACATCAAGGAGCAGCAACAAACACTTACAAAGTAGCAGTAGTGTATTGTGGTAATCTTTTTATGTATTTTATCTAGTTCCAGATAAATGCTAGGTCTAAAAGGCATAATGTTAAATAAGTTAATTTTTCTTGATAGTAAACGTTTTGTAAAACTGATACTGTAACTTTGTTTCAAAGATAAATGATTTCAAATTATAACCCAGGAAATGAATATCTTGAATGAGTTTTATAATCTTATTTACATAAAGTTGTAATAAAAGTTACGGTTAGAACTAACATAACAGTGATCTCTTTGGAAAGTACCTACTTGCAATAACTATGCTTTGAAGTTGCAATTTTAGGTAATAAAAAATTATTTATTTGGGAGAACCATTCATGGTATCATTAAAAAAAATGGGTACTTACGTATTATCGCAACCAGGTTGGCGCGATTTGACGGCATTCAATTTAACCAGTAAGCAAAATAATTTCTTTACGAAAACTGCCGACCAAACGGTATAGTGGTTAGCGTGCTGGCTTCTAGACCACGAGGTTGCGGGTTCGAGTCCCGCGTAGGCATGGGTGTTTGTAAATGTATTTTGGCTTGTCTAATGACGAATGTTTCGGAGCATTATAGCCCTCGTGTTGCTGACGGCGCCAGATAATCTGAATACAACCAAATCTTTACGAAAACCACATATAACATGTAGGGTTGCCGTAAGTAGGGTCGCCAAATTTTGGTTGCTGTAAGTAGGGTCGCCAAATTTGGCGATTTATGCGAATTTTGGCCTGGTTGCGTTAATACGCAAGTACCAAAAAATGTCTAATAGCCTCTCAAATTACAAGTTTAACTTGGTGGCCCTTTGCAGAGGTTAGTGTAGGATTTATGATTACTTTGCTGACTCACAGACATGATTTGTATATTTTATCAGAAATACGGTTAGACATATATAAAAGGATAAAAAAATAAAGCAACAACTACTTAAAAATTACAACTAATAAGCACAAGGCCCATCTAGGTTGTACTTATGAAACTATTTTTTTATAAAGCAGTTACAGGAATTTACAAATCCAAACTGGAAGTTAAATAGTAGTTTGTTTTTCTGAAATTTTATTTTTTGTTGATTTCTAGTAACCCCCCTCCCCCCACACACACACCTTCTCACTTTATGAACCCCTTGTTTTTTAATGTTTGATTTTAAAATGCTACAAACTGAGTGACTAGGTACAGGTAAGTTTCTAAAATTCGAATCTTAAAATAGCAATATTTTATTAAAGGATTTATTTAAAAGTACAATATGAAAGCCTCTATGATTACAAGTCACATTCTTAACAAAACTAAATTACAAAAGCTTTATTGAAATATTTATTTTTAATTTGCATTTCTTTTGGAAATATCTAGACAAAACCATCTCCATGAATGTAAAAGCAATTGACACGGTTGAAAGTGTGAAAAAAAAGATTCAAGACCAAGAGGGCATCCCACCTTGTCAACAGAAGCTGTACTTTGCAGACAGACTGCTCCAAGATAGTAGTACCCTATCTGATTATGATATACAGGAGCTGTCTACTCTTAACTTGAGCTAATTTATGACGATTTTTGTGAAGACGTTCAATGGTAAGTTATTTGCTTGTCCAACTAGACTAATATACTTATATTGCCATTTATATTGTTTTTATAATTTTATTTTGAACAACTGTATTAATAGACAAATCAATTATTGTTATCAGGTAAATTTCTCCTGGTCACTCATGGAAACCATTCAGGTTAGATGTGCGGCCAAGGTGTCAAACTCAATTTACTACCAAGACTAATATCCAATTATTAGTTTATGGAATTTGTATATTTTATCTTGTGAAATTAATCAAATGTATTGCATATTACAGGGATGGGAGTTTTCCTCCATTTGGAGGACTTCCTCCTTTTTTGTTTTTTATGTAACATTTTCTTTCTCTTAGTCTCTGTTTCAAGGATCTGCATTTTTCTAATCTGAACCAGTTTTTCCTTCAAACAGTATACTTTTCCTCATATCTAGACAAACGATTTTTCCTCTTAGCTCCCCTTTCCTCCCAAATTACTTTACAAACTCTTAATATTTGAAATGTAATTATTATATAGTATGAGAAATTTCATTGTATCTTTAAAATTATTGAATCATCCTTTATGCATACTTTTTTGTTAAATTTTTGTTTATTCAATCAGCAAGCTTTTTTAACTAATTTTTGGATTTCCTCCTTTATGCTTTTTGATCACTCTCATACCTGATATTAAAAGCAACACCTAAAAGTTATAGTGTGGGTTCAAAAAATATTTCTTGCAATATGACAGTGTTTCATAAAAATAATGAAACATCTTTTCAATATATATACGCGTAATTAATACTATAATATTATTGATAGTTGTTTTTTTGAAATACAGTTTTGGCATGTACATATATCATATTTTTTTATCAGTAATAAAATGATATGAAAGTTGGTTTTAAAAAATTTTTGAGGAAATATCAAAAATGTGATAATGGAACTTAATGGAAATCTCACTAGAGTAAAGGACACTGAAATTTTCTCAACTTGTGTTTAAAATTAGCGGCAAAAAATATGTAAAGCTAAACTGTGCCTTAGTTTTACTTAGAGCAGATGAGTAAACAACACCTCAAAAAATGAGAAACATCTGAACTTGTGAGAAATTCTAAGTGATTTCTATATATTACTTTCATTTGCCTTATATTTAATATAGGCTAGTAAAAGTATTGCATTCCATAAAAAAAATTAGAATTTTTTACATTTCTACACGTTTTGGAACGTCCCAAGTTAAAAAAAAAAAAAATTATCTAGAAATAATGTCAGTCTGTGGTCAGCATTATTTCCAAATAGATTGGCCTACGATGTTCAACTTTTGTATACAGGTTAGTGATGTTTGTCATTAAGATTTTTGTCAAAATTGGGCAGCTTATATTGAAACCTTATGTGTTTCAGTAATTGCCCAAACACAGCTTTAATGGTTTTCATCAATATCACTGCGATAAGGCCTTTTAAGAATGTTTCAAACACGCCACCTAAGAAATTCCGTAGAATTTTGATAAAGGAAGGCATAAAAGAAAAGAATGTCGTTAACACAGAATTCTTTTCCCTTAAGCACTGTCCATCAATGACTGTTCTCCTTTGTTTCACTTATCTGAAAGGATAATGTAATAATTATCAAAAATATATATTGCCAATTCTGCGATTCTAGTATTTTTTTTGATGATGTAATAATTGTGGCCAAAATGACTATTTTTTTATTTTATTTAATGGAAATATAAAAACAGTAAATTACACTAATCAGTGTTGAATTTAAATAGAGTGGCAGATATTGAAGTGTAATTGAAAGCCGACTGATGTTTCACACATCTAGTCCTTTTTTAACTAAATTGTTAAGGGTAAAATTTTTGAGACAGTCTTTTTAAATCCTTTATATTAAGTACGATTTTGTTTGTGTGTGTGCCTGCTGGGAAAATCTGTGGAAGCCTAATTAAACCAATTGCCGTCATAGGGTTGAAACTTGGCAGATAGATTCGTTGTCGATAACAATGCATTCTATCAAGTTTTAGGGGCTGTCACTAAAAGGTTGCTTTTACACTCATTTCTTGAATCGTTTTGGAATATTAATAAATTCCATTTTTAATCAGAATAAATAAAAGATAATTGGACGCGAATGCATAAATTTATTATGGAGTGTGGTTCAGTCAATTCAACATTGCATTGTGTAGTAACGCTAAAGGGAAAGAATTTTAACTCATAAAACTCTTTCCTGTTACATACAACTTTTCATTCATTCTTCTTTCATGGATGCTGCCAGAAAAGTGAAAAGAGGTGAAGTACACAGGAAAAAATGGAAAGATAAAATATGCCATAAAAATTTAGATTTTAGATCGATTTGAACCGAAATTAGTGCATAACCATTACATTTAAATAACATTTCATTAGAAAAAAAAAATAATTTAAATACAAGTTTTAAGCTGCTTAAGCATATAAACATGCAAATTTATCAATAGTCAATGGCACTAATTACAACTTGGGTGTGCAACATTGCACAACTTTCAATTACACTTAATACTGGTCACTGCATTTAAATTTGCTCTGAATTGGTTTAATTTACTGGTTTTATATTTTTATTAATTTAAAATAATTTTGCCAGTTTGACAATATTTTGGTGATAATTAGTGTATTAGAAAGAAAAAAAAACCTGTCAAAATGGCGACATACTTTTCAATAAATATTACATGATCTTTTCTTGTAAGTGAAACAGAGGAGAAACAGTCGTTCGGATTTTTTTGCATGCTGTATATACAGCCTGTCATTGTGTAACAGTTTAACTCAAAACTCCAGGCATAACGTAGGCAGTGTACATAAAAGAAATTAAGGGGTTAATACTATTTTCCCAAAACATTTAAAATTCCACCATTTTGAGCCCTTTCTTCCAATGGTTTTTCCTGAGTACGCCACTGGCGATGTAACCAGCTTTCACATTTTTTTTCCTATGCTCCTCTACGGAAGTGGAAACGTGCAGTAGAAGTGTTTTAGGGAATCAGTGACTGTTATAATATAATTTGTAGTAATATTACTAAATGTGTGTCGAATTTTGTAGACAAGAGACCAAAGACCATCTCTCTGCATGTTGAATCTTTGTTTGCCATCAATGACGTGAAAGCATTGATTGAGCTCGAAGAGCCATAACCTCTACTTCAGCAACGTCTTGTCTATGTATATAAGACGCAAGATGATGAAAGGACCATTTCCGACTACAATATCACCAATAACTCCATGCTTTCAGAGTACCACCGATAAGGAGGAGGAATCCTGCGAGTGCCGCCATCAAGTGGCAACAGCTGATGGCTCCTCACTCTTATTATGCTTTCTTATCAAAGACCTTTAGTTTTTATATGGCTTCTTATTGTTTTGAAAATAAGAGCAAATTTCAATAAACTTACATTTAAAGATTTTTTTACTGATGTTTAAATCATATATCACTGTCAACTCTTAAGGATTGACACAAATATCAATGGTCTTCTAAATCTCTATGTACAAAAGGCAAAGCCCTCACTCAATCACTCATGGCTAATTTTCTCACTTCCCATACCAACTCTGAAAATGGATAAAAACATTAACAAGAACAAACATAGAAAAAGTAAACTATTCTGATCTCGATTCACCAAATTGAAGAGGTCCAATATCCTAATGTAGTATCTCTGATATTTGGTACAAATGTCAATAAAGGCAAGCATAAAAAAAAAGTAAGCTATTCCAATATTGATTAACTAACCTTAAAGGATCGAAAAGTAATATTCCAATGTGCCACTTCCAATATAGTGACAAATCATAAAATTGGTCAAATATCAACAAGGAAAAAGTAAACTATTCTGATGTCTATTAATCAACTTTAAGGGGTCAAATGTTACAAACAAGGAATATTTAAATGGTGAATATATTTGACCAATCAGATAGATAATCCAATACAGTACCAAATCTGATATTTGGTATAAATTTCAACAAAAGCAAGCATAGGAAAAGTAAACTATTCTGGTGCCTACTAACCTACTAACTTTATGGGGTTAAACAAGAGATGTTTAATTCTTCTACTTCCAATTTAGTCACAGCTCTAATATTTGGTATAAATATCAACAAAAGCAAGCATAGAAAAAGTAAACTATTCTGATTTCGATTAACCAATTTTAAAGGTAAGGGGTTAAGCGAGTAATATCTTAATGTCGCCCTTTCAATATAGTCACAATTCTGAAATTTGGCACCAAGGGCAAGAATAGTTAAAGTAAGCTATTCCGATTTTGATTAACTAAGTTGAAGGAGTTGAAACATTCCAAACAAGGAATATCCCAAGGTCCTACTTCCAATGTAGTAATAATTCTGAAATTTTGGTTCAAGAGTAGGCATAGAAAAATAAGATAATTCTATCTCAATGAACCAAATTTCTGGAGTTGAAATGTAGAATACATGAATGTTTTTGATAACTAAAATTGATGTCATAAAATTTTGTAGCGGAATACGGATATTTAGTTAGAATGATATACACTTAAATGTGAATTTTGGTAGTTCATGGTTGCTTTCTTAAAATATAATTTTGTTTCTGCATGTTTCCCATTTGTATTTATAAACAATTCACCATGTGTTAAAATTTAGAATTCAACAAAGTAAAGTTTTTTAAAATGGTGTTAACAAGATCGAAGAAGGGAGCACAAATTGTCTTAACTTGCAGCAAAAAATTTCAGTAGACCAACATTGCAGCAAAGTGTAATTTTTTTTTTTTTTTTAACTTTAAAATCCTACCTTATATAAAAATGCATGGATTTTTTTTATGAATTATTGAATCAAAAACATTTATTTAGTGATTTGGCTTTTACTTGTACTCATGGGCTACATCAGGAAAGCGCAAAGCCAAGGGGTGCACTTGCGCCCCCCTGGACTATTGAATGTAGTGAAAAGTGGCATGATTCCATGGAAATAGAAGTACGATATAGGTTTTTTTAATATTTAATAAATAAGAAATTTAATACAAAAATATTAATCAATATTTCATTAAAACGTTGACCGCCGTGTCACCTGAATATGGGTGACAGCAAAGTTTCTGATCGGGCCGCGTCACCCGTATTGGGGTGACGCTTATTTGACTACTTGCGAAGGATGTTTGTATGTATTTGAAAATATATTTCACAGGAAGTAACAAAACTATTGAATTGCTATAAAAGTAATATGAAAATGGATTATTAGGAAAACTATTGTAAGTATCGTAAAAGCTTTCTTGTTCACTGCTATTTGATTTACGAAGAAATGAGTTTTTCATTTTTCTTTTCGACATTTCAACGAATTAGAGTAAAGTTTTTAAGTTCTTCCTCTCTTTACTCGGCAAAGATTCAAACTGATCGTGTAAAGTGACGAGATGAAAAACGGATGCGAAGTAACGGACACGAATACATATACATGATACCATGGAAACAAAAGTAGCGGGAGATTATTTTTGCGCCCACCAGCGATTCGCATTATTAAAATATCGACAAAAGTACCTAGCAGAATACACTTCGTACAGCGGTACTCGTGACCTGAAGGAAATTTCACTGTAAACTAGTGCGGCAGTCAACGTGTTAAAATATTCTTAGGACGACATTATAAAAACGCTGTAATTTTTTTAAAACTATATTAGATGTTCAGAAATCAATACATAAAACTGAAAAAATTTCATTTGTTTTTTGTGTATGATAAGACTACAATGCATTGTTCAATAGAGAGCTGTCTTCAAAATTTCAAATATAATTGTGAAGTTATAAAATGAGGAAACATCAATAAGGAAGAGTTATTGATTGAAAAACTATAAAGCTTCCTAAAAACTTTATTATTTTTACTTCATTCACAAAGACATTTTGTGGATACTATTCAGGACTTTCTTTTAGGTAGATTTAATCACTATCAATAAATTTATGAAGTAATAAACTGAACAAAAGCAAAATAAATTGTGAGTGATTAAATAGCAATAAAAAACATGCACCAAATCAATAAAAAAAACATTTATTTCTTAAACTAGCTGACTAAATGATGACAATCTTCGTAGACAACAAGGATGGGAAGAGTTAACAAGCTGGCTATATCTACAGCCTTCTGCTAATTGAAAAAGAAATATATTTAAAGCAGGTAAATTCGTATGAAGCAAAAGCACATGCAAACATATTCAAATGCAAAAAAAAATAAAAAATTCAGCAAGCATATACAAAAAAAAAAAGAGTAAAAAGCATAAATATAAACTAAATAATTTTCAAACAAAAATAATTGAAAATTAAATCTTAAAAATTACAGAAATCACATGCCATTAAATACTATATAAAAACAAACTTAGAAATTAAGCTGTTTAGATATTGAAATTAAAAGGCACTCCCTTACTTAATAAGTATGTGTAAACAAATCTGAATGGTGAAAAAAGGTTTTCCTTTATTTGTGAAAAATCAATTACCATGGATGTGATAGATGATTGTAAATACGAAAAAGTTCTGTACTAATTGAATGCTTTAAATGTGTCAAATATAGATTTGAAAGATAAACGCTGTAAATAGAATATTTAACTTGACAATTCCTCTAAGCATCGAGCAATTCAACACTTGGATGAAAATTTTCAATACTTTCTAAAAATATGTAGGTAATGCAGAGAAGGTATTTGGAAGTGTGCATGAGCATTGATAAGTCATCAGGCCATTTTTATAATTCTGTTAAATTACTGTTAACCCTTTGGGTACATTTGACGAGTGAGACTCGTTATCTGCTTACTTGGGCGAAGTTACGGTGGACGAGTCTGACTCGTCATCCGTCCATCCAAATCTGTCCCATTGGCATAAAAATCTTCAAATAATTCAGTACTCAAAAGGTTAATAAACATATATTCAATACAAGCCATTTGCCCTGTTCAGGAAATTGCAAAAGAAATAACCACTGTAGCCAATTAAACTTGCACACTTAAAACCTTTTGCAATAAACGAAGTAGTCCTACTAAAGCATAGTGATTCAGGTTCTATAATTGATATCCCACCTCACTTTACCTTAGAAGATTTGAAAACTAAGAAAAAATATACTCGGGGTCCTTCTTTCACCTTTGAACATTGCAGCTCTTTTTACACCTCCCTTCTCGCCTCAGTAATAGTCTCAACAGTTAAGTATGGGTGAAGACATAATATTCGGTTCTATGGTCTGATTGATATTCTTGTAGAAGCTTTCTTCTAATCTCGGAGCTTTGTGTATTTGTGATAATATAACGTCACAATCAGATAACATACAAGTTTTAATATGAAACAAATAGAACTGTTGGGTGTTCAAAGAACTGTTGGGTGGAAATGAAAATCCATTCAGTTTGCTTATAGAGTTAAAAGAGACAAAATATGAAATACAGATAGACAGTAAAATTTAATAACTCCTAACATGTTGTTGGGAATTTTGTAAATATATATGGCAAGATAATAATTAGCTATTTTCTTCAAATCCCCAGACAGTTTAATCTTTCATGAATTATTTCTATTTCAAATACTGACAAATAAAATACTACTAAATATTTAAACCAACATTTCTGAATGTCAAATAGACAGGGATGTGATTCTTCCGCGGAAATCCGCGGTTTTTTAATTTTTGCCTCAACTTTCGCCTTTTTTCGAAAATTTTAACAAAAATCAGCATTTTCTAAAGTTTCCGCGGAAAAAAATTCCGCGGAAGAGATCGCGGGCGGAAAAAGATATTTTCTCTTCCCTGGCAAGTTTATCCCGCTCAAAAAAAGTCTGCGGTTCAATTGTTTAAAAAGCAGGACTATCTAAAAGACGAGGTGGACAGAAATCTTTGCAGAAACATGAATTCTGCATCAAAAAACTACATATCAGAAATTTTTAACAAAAATACTTCTGACCATCAGCAAATCTCAAACGTGATAGTAAGGAAGCTGCCAAGAAACTATCTGCTAAATTGCAGCGAAACATCCATATTAAAAAAATGAATTCTAAGTTAATTAATAATCAATCAGATAATTCTGCCCAAAGTGAAGCTGCTTCCTATGTGACTGTTGTAAATATTTATAAACAAATTGGAAAACATCGCTTAAGTGTCACAAATGAAAGACCGACAAAAAAACAAAAAACTAATGATGTTGATAAAAAATGTTGCAAAGGTCCTTTGACCATCAAAGAGATGTTCTCTAAAAAAAATAATGCTTCCTTTTACAAGTATTTAAAAATAAATATGTCATGGGGGTGTACTGTTGTTTTGATCATTTTTTTTTACATCGTCTTTATTATTTTCGCATATTTATCCTTTGCACGTTTTTTGGGCCCAATTTTAAGATTTCCTCTTTTTTGCCTTTTGGTCAATCACATCCCTGAATAGAGTTAATCTGTTTCTGAAATTTAATTTGAACTATGAAATACCAAAAAAAGAATGTTTCTCATACAAATACATATAAGTATTCTTAACAATAATAATGGTAATATAGTTATATAGTTTTGGCACTAAAATTGGCACCAAGCACTAATTATATTTATCATGTTGCTTTTCAAGAAGAAATTAATAAGTCAATTGAAAATAAAAATTTTGATTATATAAAAAAAAGTCTTTAAAACTTCTTAAAAATCATAAGTGGTTATAATAAATCTGTCGTTATACATATTAAAGTATGATTAAATAGAAAAAAGTTAAAAAATATTCTTTATCCAAGTATGGCATATCATGTTTAAAGTTATAGAAAATCCAGCAAACATATTTAGCAGAGAGCTAAATTTATGATTAATAGTGTGTCGCTCTTCAAATAATTTGAATAAGATTTGAAAATGTAATTGTGACATAAATGTGATTACCAAAGTTCCTTGAAGATCTTTAAAAACATTTCATAATTAAAATTGATTGTTATGAGCAATTCAAAATTGTTGAGAATAATTAAAGTTCATTTGCTTCTAAAAAAAGGTTATATGTACTATGTTACGAAATTTAGCAAAATAGTTTGCTTTTAAAATTCCCATCGCAACTCGACAAACAACTTCAAAATACGTATTTTGTTGTATAGAGAATTTCGTGGAAAAATCAATCCTATTCTCGCTAAAGTACAACAAAGAAACGTCTGCGTAGTTAAGAATATACAAGACTTGGAAAATACAATTCTTCAAGAAATCCACAGAGCTGAAAAAATCTGTTGCCGGCGTTCTTCTAATTAGTTCATGACATACATAAAGGTGTGAAAAAAGGTGACTTACCTCGCTGAGATAGCTGAGGCTAGAGAGGGGAGGGCTGTTCTCCCACTTGCACGCAATCTGGAGCGTTTCAGCCGTCTTCTGTTGGATGCTCTTCGATTCATCCAGCAGGGTAATCTCATAGAACTCTTGAATGTCTGAAACAAGCAGAGGATGTTAGAAACTTTATCCCAATAGAAATCAGAATCTCTACGCATATAAGTGGATATATGTTTGTATGTATTTAGAATGTTAATCTTCATCTCATGTCCAATAGCAGGTATGGAATGCAGAAAATGTCAAATGACACAGGATGCAAAGATTGAAATTAGCCAACATCATAGCCCAAAACAGAAAATGAAGAATAACTTTTTTGACCTATAGTTTTCTTTTCAGGTTTGTCAATTGTATATGAGATCTTTTGCTTCAAGAGCTATACGATGTCTATGCTATGTCAGAACATCATTAGAACAAGATTTAAGCTATTAAGAGTAATTCGCCAAGGGAGAAATGCCTTTTAAGATATATTCCATAGGGATAAAACTACATTTGCATAAAACCTCTAAAATTACAAATTTACAATCGCTACTGTGTCCAGTCACTTTGAAAAACTTCCTTTTCAGAAAAAAAAACACCATATGTGACAGTCTTTATAAGAAGATATTGCAAATGTAGTACATATAGAAATAAGTATCAAAATGTTATACATCATAGATAAAACTAAAGCAATTTCAATTTGGTAACAAAGTATTCGTTTTCATAAAGCAGGTATTCCCAAACTTTGGGTTGTAATGCACTTTTTAGTCTCATTTATCTAAAAAGTTATTCAAATGTGTTGTTTATTATTCTTTTCATTGAATAATATTGGAGATTTATTTAATATTATATTTATTATTGAATTATTATGTGTCGTACTCCATGTTATGCAAATTTCATGGTTATTTCTGTAACCGTAATGGTTGTAAAAGGTATATATATACAGGATTGGATTGTGATGGTTATGAGGCTTCATACTTGTAAACTTATCTTATTAAATTGATTTTGGGCTGGCTGTGTTATTTGTGGCATCCTGAGTTTATTTTGGTGTGAAATGACCAATAGGGTTATGGGCCCAGAACAGGGTGCCCTGAATAGGATTCTCAGAGAAAGCCAGTAGAAAAGCCCAATGAGTTAATAGAAATCAAAAGTATGTAGAAGTGTGTTGACGTGATAGAGTGTATTTCAAACTTATTTAAGATAAAAGCGTGCTGAAGATGACTGAACTATCTGAGTTAAGTTTTAATTTTCCGAAGCTAAATTCGACGAACTATGCTAGTTGGAAATGTGACGTTAAAGTGCTGCTAATAGACAGAGGTTCTTGGGAGTTTATTACGAACGAGGCGACGCCATGTCCGGATGAAGCATCAGACAGAGAAAGGCGAATGTACAACTGGAGAAAAGATCGAGCATATACAACAATATATCAAGCAGTGGAACGGAAGTATCAATCCCTGATTTCAGCTACAACAGACGGAAAAGAAGCGTGGGAAATTCTGAAAAAGAATTTTGAACCGGTTTCAAGAGCACGTTTGGCTGGACTTGTTGACGAATTCTATGATCTGAGGTTCGAACCAGAGAACGAGACGATTGGGATCTTTATCAAAAGAGTCGCGGAGAAAGCACAACAGACAAAAGAAGCTGGATTTGCAATACCCGAGTTGTTGCAGTGTTTCCAGTTAATCAGAAGGCTTCCGGCTGAATACGACAATATAGTTCAAGTGTTATATCGACTTGATGAAGACAACTTTAGGATGGAAAATGTGGAAGATAGTCTTATAAATGAATCTGGCCGCATATTACAGAAGAAGAAAGACAGTGAAGTTGAGGGGATAGCGGATGCGTTCATTGCAAAAGGGCCGAAAACGACAAAGCCTAATCATCCTCAAAGAGCTACAGAACGAAGAATTGTGGGGCCGTGCTGGAGATGCAAGCAAAAAGGACATATAATGCGAGATTGCAGGGTTCAACTACAGAAACAGCCAGTCACACAAAAACAGTATAACACATCGCGAAGACAAGACCGAAATTTTCAAAGCGACATGTACTATGTGGGGTCAGAAAGTGATTTGGATCCACATGTAGTTATTCAGGATAAGAATCTAGAAATGAGCGAGTGGCTCATAGATTCAGCGGCAACTTCCCATTTTTGTAACAAAAAGGAGTATTTCGAGGATTTCAAAAGTCTAGTATCGACAACAGCTTTTGTAGGAGACAAGAACACAAATCTAAAGATTGAAGGTACAGGTACTGTAAAGTTAGTTTTTACAGATGCTAATCGTAAGATAAATTTGATTCTGAGAAATGTATTGTACGCACCTAACATACGCCGTAACTTAATAAGTGGTGCATGCATTGATATAGCAAAGCATACAGTGTTTTGGGGAAATGATAAAATGATTGTATATAATGAATTGAACGAGTATTTTTATTCTGTACGTAGGAAGGGTAGATTGTATATTTTATATGCTTATTGCAATAGTAAAAGGTCTGAATGTAATTTTACTTATAGTACGAACATTGAAATTGTTCATAAGCGTTTTGGTCATGTCAATATTCCTTTATTAAGGCAGATGAGTCTAAATAATGTGGTCTATGGTTTGGAAAAGTTAGTTGGTAAATTAGACTCGTGTGATACATGTAAAATAGCGAAATCAACTAGGTCATCACTAAAATTAAATTACGAACGAAGAACTAGTAATGTTCTGGATAGAATACATATGGATTTATGGGGACCTGCATCAACAAAAACTTTAGGAGGGAAAATATATTTTTTGTCCATAATTGATGAGTTCTCAAGGAAAGTAGAAGTATATACGGTCAAGGAGAAAACGGAGGTTTTTGGTTGTTTCAAAAACTACTTGGCGATATCCAAAAGACAACATAATACTAAATTAAAGTGCGTGAGAACAGACAATGGTTTAGAATTTTGTCATAAGGAATTCGAAACTTATTTGCGTGAGTTGGGGATCAGAATTGAAAGATCATCCGTAGCAACACCAGAGCAGATGGGAATTTGCGAAAAATTTAATAGAACTTGTATGGACGGGGTCAGATCTATGCTTTTTGATAGCGGATTAAAGCCACAATTTTGGGGAGAAGCGTTATACGCGTTTACATACATAAGAAACCGCTGTGAATATAAGTTGTTAAACGGAAAAACTCCAATTGAACTTTGGACTGGTCACAAGCCATCAGTAAGGCATTTTAGAATATTCGGATCATTGGCATTTGTCCATATACCTAAAGTTAACATAAATAAGTTACAACCAAGGGCAAAGATAGGTATCTTAATTGGCTATGCAAGTCAAACCAAGGGGTATAGGATTTATCTACCAAAAGAAAGAAAAATTGTAGAAACGATACACGTGAAAATAGACGAAGGTAAGAGAGCTGTTGATGTTTTATTTGGTAAAGATAGAGCATGTGAATACGTAAAAATTAGAAGTCTTGATAGTGAACATTTTAGCGAAGATGAATAGGAAAATGAGAATACCATTTCAGTCTCAAAGGTTAATAAAACTCAAGTAGAGGAGTTGGATGGTAAGAAAGAGATGCGTCCTGAGAAAGCAGATAAACAAAAACTGGATGTTAAATCATGGAGACGAGAGGAAAAGATGAATACATTAGGCAATAGGATCTATGTGTATTATTTTACACCTGATAATGCAAGACTAAGATCACAAAATGACGTTCAAAAATATTGCGAAATGCATGACATTGTGTATGATTCGAGTGTGTGTTCTTTTAAACCAGAATCTACTGTTCAAGCTCAGTCTGAAATTGTGAATATCAATAATGAAAATCGAGAAACTAATTCAGAAGAACAAAGTAATGAGTCTATGTATTTTGAAAACTGCATAGAAGACATATTTCAAGATGAAATTTATAACGGGGAATTACCAAAGAGCTTTGCAGATACACAGAAGAGTGAAGATAAGATCGAGTGGGATTCTGCTATGTTAGATAAAATTCAAACAATGAAAGACAGACAAGTTTGGAAGTTAGTTAACCCGCCGCCAAATGCAAAGATTGTAGGATGTAGGTGGGTGTACACGGTTAAATGCGATGATAACAAAGTACAACGGTTCAAAGCGAGACTTTGTGCACAAGATTTCAAACAGGGACAAGGACGACATATTTTTGAATACACTGATATTTTTTCACCTGTGATAAATTTTTCTGTACTAAAATTTCTTTTTATACTTTTAGTGTGTTTGTTAGGTTGGAATCATTTTCAGCTTGATGTCAAGTCTGCATATTTGTACAGCAAATTGGACATGATAGTGTATATGAGACAACCACCTGGTTTTGTAGAAAGTGGTAATGAACAAAAGGTCTGTAAACTAGAAAAAGCCATTTATGGACTTAGAGTATCTTCAAGGCAATGGGCAACAGAGTTTGATTCGATAGTTAAGAAACTTGGATTTGAAAGTTTGTGTTGGGTTAATTGTGTTTATAAGTACAATAATGTTATATTAGCTGTATATGTTGATGATCTAATTTTATTTGGAAAAGAGATTTCAGAAATAGAAATTGTTATTTCAAAACTTAAGGCAAGTTTAGATGTTAAAGAATTAGGAAAGGTAAAATTTTTACTTGGAGTTAATTTTGATTGTAATGAGAAAGGAGTTTTTTTGCATCAACAAACTTATATTAAAAAGTTAATGAATCGATTTGCTGGATTACCAAAATCTAATGTCAGTTTACCATTTAAAGTTGGTGTGACACTTCCAGATGTAGTTAAAGAAACTGAAATTGTAGAAAGTGATTTAATGTTAAGTTACCCTTACAGATCGTTGATAGGATGCTTAATGTTTTTAGCAGACCGAAGTAGACCAGATATAAGTTTTTCAGTTAATTTAATGTCACAATTTTGTAATGGGTATACATTTGAGCATTGGAAAATTGTTGTAGATATTATAAACTATGTTTTTAATACTATAGATTATAAGATAAATCTTTCAGATGTTTGCAATGGTAATTTAACGGCATATTCAGATGCGAATTGGGGTTATAGATTATCAAATCGTCATTCAACGAGTCGAGTGGTCATATTTTGTTTCTCGGTAATATACCATTTTCTTGGAAATCTAGAAAGCAGCGATGTATTGCTCTTAGCACTATGGAGTCTGAATTTGTAGCTTTGACTGAATCGGTTAAAGAATTAATTTGGTTTACAAATATTCTACGAGAACTAAATTTATTTAAAGTAGAAATACCGACGCAGTATTGCGATAATCAATCTGCGATTTATTTCACGAAAAATTCAGTTGAGAATTTGAGAACAAAGCACATTGATATCAAGTATCAGTTCATAAGACAATTGTTAGTTGAAGGTAAATTTGACTTAAAATATGTTATGTCTTCAGAAAATGTAGCTGATTTTCTGACGAAGCCTCTTGTGAAAGAGAAGTTGAAAAATTGTTTGCATTTTATATTTAATTAAATGTATTGATGTTTTCTTTTAAGGTAAAGCTTTACGGAGATTATGTAAAGAAGGATTAGAATTTGCTCATGGAGTCCGATGGGGCCGAATATTGGAGATTTATTTAATATTATATTTATTATTGAATTATTATGTGTCGTACTCTATGTTATGCAAATTTCATGGTTATTTCTGTAACCGTAATGGTTGTAAAAGGTATATATATACAGGATTGGATTGTGATGGTTATGAGGCTTCATACTTGTAAACTTATCTTATTAAATTGATTTTGGGCTGGCTGTATTATTTGTGGCATCCTGAGTTTATTTTGGTGTGAAATGACCAATATCCAATAATATAACCCATAAAAACACAGTTTTTAAAATAAATTCTTTATATGCATTGCTAATTTTTATGTGGAAGTGCAACTTCTTGAGCTCAGATTGAATTTTTATAGTGTTAGACCACTAAGAACAAAAGATCCATTCCAAACTATTTACTCATTTCTTATTTACCCAAAAACTTGATCATCCACAAGTCTATTTGCCAAGATTCAGCTCAATTGGATGATGGAAAGTAGATTAATCAGTTTTCTGAACATTTTGCCTCGTCAATATTAGTGGAGAAGGTTTCAGTCATTAAATATTGCCAAATTAAACATGTTTGAACTAAGCTTGGTATCTGGATAATGGAACGCGATTAAAAGCTGATAAGTATGACGTAAGGCATGTGTGTAAAAGCAGATTTTGTGTGACAGTCCCAAAATATTTTTTTTTTAATCACACTTCAGTCTTTTGTTTCTCAATGTGTTTTTGAGTAGTTTTTGTAGTTGTTTGTACTTGGTTAATTTTTTTAAACGGTACTTTCTTTGGCACACTTTAGCCCTTGTGTTGCCCATGCACGGAGTAAACAAACCAACCCAAAATTTAATAGAAAACATTGTCATCAATAACGAGTGTACCAGCCAAGTTTAAAAGTTTCAGTTGGATAAGATGACAGGAAGTAGATTTATTACTAATCCCTCTGCCAATTGAAGCATGTGCAAAAACACCCTTTTAGTGATATTGATAGCCCTCAAACTTTAATAATATGTAATCTTATCAACAAGGAATCTATTTGTCAAATTTCAGCTCGATGGGATAGCGACAAGTTGGTTTATATGTGTTCCAAAGCGGATTAATTAGGCCCCTGCAGATTTGCCCGGCAGCCACACACGCAATGACATTTTAAAAAGTAAAATTTCACTTGAACTGTCTTAGGTTTAAGATAGTAGTTTTTGCAATTCAATATAAATTCATCAGTCAAAAATAGAAAAGTATAACAATGGGATAAATAAATATACTGTCTAAGAGACAAAATAAGGAAATATTGCAGTTAAAAAAATTATTGTATTATTAAAGCATGTTTATTAAATAGGATGCAACACCTATTCAGTAATACATTTTGGGTACAGCACAGCAATACATCGAATAGCTGTTGAGGTACAAGGCTACAAAGGAAGTTATATAGATATTAAGATATTTTTTGGAAAAGTATTATGTATTAGAGATATTCTAAATAATGCATTTGATGTGTTGTAGGGAGAGGGAGTAATAGTAATTTCAAGTATTAGTTATTGACTTAAGCTACTGTTGGCCATATTTGTCTTCATACTTTTTCAAAAATTTAAATTTGTCACAGAGGTTTGCTATTGCTATAATAGTAACTAATTCATTACACTAGGTAAGGAGAGAAGATAGTGTTGCAACTTACTTTCTAACAAAGTACATCCTGATGTAATACATAGTACAGAGGTACAATATGTATATTATATATAATTTAAAATTATACGTAATATGTTGAGAGAAATTCCTTTTCAGAAAAAATATGTCCCAATGTTTAAAAATTTGGGAAGTTGCAGTCAATGCATTTTACACACATACACACTTGGTCAATGAATTAGTAATCTGAGAATATTTATGCAAATGTTGGTTGCAGTCATGGTTATGCAAAATTCTTAAGTTGCTTAATAGAGTAATTTTTTTTTTTTGCTCTACAATCTATCTGAGACAACACAGATAACATTCTTGAGTAATGGTATTTGATCCTCAGTAAGTTTTTAACAAGGAAAATGGATTCTGTTTCCTACTTTTAAACACATTCAGTTACTTCTTAGAAAATTGTCAAAAAGGTCCTTATTTTGCATTGTTTCTCATGAAATGAACACATGGTACATAAACTGACATTTTGATTACATGGCACCCAAGCCATACAAAAGCATAACCACCTGCTACCAATATTTTCCTAAATAGTCTTAGGTTTTTAATTCACTGGCGAGTGAGTACTACAAAGATTGAATACAAACTTTTGACAGGGTTCATATACTCAATCTACGATAGTAAAATTCAGGAGTTGCCACTTACTAAGGAATTTTTCAGGAGTTAAGTACAGTAAAAAATTACATGTCTTATTATATAGTTTTCCTTCTACGCACCTGGTTGTCGAGAATCGTTGTGCATTCTGAGACAGTCCGAGGGTTTTCCTTTGAAACAAAAGTGATGAAGCGAATGCAGTAGACTGTGAAGTACGGTAAGAATTTCGGATTTCAGAGAGTTTTGCTGAGTAAAAAAAATTCCTACGTTTTAAAGTTATACTATTCTTTTTACCCTTCAATGTTTATTTTTAAGGAGATAAAAAAAATATCAGGAGTAGAAACACGATTTTCAGGAGTTATAAGAGCCCTAATAAGAAAAGCAAATTTCAGGAGGCATACGAACCCTGCTTTGATTCTTGAAAATGAGAGAGACCTTTGATTAGTGTTAAAGTTAACTGAAATTCTAATTATAATTTTTTAATTGAAGTAGTATAGCCAATTCAGCATAATTGTTTCTGATCCAGTGTTTTTTATAAATAAAATATAATGGATTTAAAAAATAAGTAAAAATTAAATAATTTTGAACTGAATTGGGAAAGATGTACAAAATATGACACAGAGGAAATGGAGTTTTGCACGACCTGGTATCGAAATCATAAAACAGTATAAAAATACATTCATATATTTTTAAGTTCTAAAGAAAATGTGTGCATTACATCCCATTTTAAGTACTTAAAAAGCTCTGATGTCCCATAAACAATTTTCATCATTAGTCTTAATAGAATTCATGCTAAATTTTATACTTTCTTTCAAAGATTTAAAATGAGAACTTTACAACTCTGCCTCCTTAAAACAACCAAGTAAATCTGCATTTGTGTCACATCTACATTTGTGTCAGTCATCTTTTGTTTTCAAAAATAATTTTATATTCAGCTGTTCTCTTAAAATGGAAATTAAACTGACAATATTATTACAGCATGATTAAAAAAAAATCTAGCCAAAAACAATTAACTAGATAAATTTTCCTGGATTAAAGAGGCCGACCAAACGGTATAGTGGTTAGCGTGCTAGTTTCTAGACCGCGAGGTTGCGGGTTCGAGTCCCGTGTTGGCATGGGTATTTGTAAATGTATGTTGGCTTGTCTAATGACGAAATGTTTCGGCGCATTATAGCCCTCGTGTTGCTGGCGGCGCCAGATAATCTGAATACAACCAACCAACCTGGATTAAAGAGAGCTAGAACTAGAGTTTCTGAAGGATGTCAATGATGATCATAAACAGAATTATTTAGAATAGAATGAGAGGTGTGCAGATTACTCAAAAAGCAACTGATCATGTGATACCTCTATATGAAGGGTGTTATAAAATCCTTACATAGTTGTAAAACAGTCAAGTGTAGGTAACTTACACCATCTTAAGACGCAAGTACATTCAATCTAAGAAGTAGTAAATTGTTATGCAACTACTGAACTATTTTTCTAAGAGACGGAGTGAGCAGAGGGCTATTTTTAACAAGGTATGAAATGCCCAGCTAAACATGAATCTCAGCCTTTTACAGACCGTCAGAATAATACACGCAAAGAAGACATGCTAAGACCTAAAAACTAATTTAAACTGGCTTAGACTGGCAGAATCCAGTAAAATCTATGAAACATCCAACTAAAAGTCCCAGTAACACTATAAAAGGCTTATACAATACAAAAAAAGATGGCCTATGGGAAATACATTACAGGTATATATATTTCAATATTTATTGTATACCAAGTAGCGCCTGGAAGAGCCTGCACTTGAATATCCTGATGACCCTTTCGATGGCATTGCGTAGCTGCTTATCCTGGGGTCGGGTCAGTTTGCTGTGGTACTCCTCCAGTAGCTCCAGGGCCCTGTGAGCCTCTACAAAACAAGTAAATGGAAGATGAATATCTATGACAGTGGAGTATTGTACAGCAAAAAATTCACTAACTTCTAGAGAAAAACTAATTTGATCCAATAGGGTCACTTGTAGTTTAATATTGATAGAAAAAACAAATGACTAAATACAAGAAAGTTGCCGCTCAAAATAAAAATCGCAGATTTTTTCAAATAAATTTTGAAAATCTCCCGACTACAATTACTGTAAAAAAAAAAAAAAAAAAAAAAAATGTTCTTCAAAATTATAAATAAAGGCCAATAAAATTATGTGCATAAATATTAATTTTGGAAAGTGCTAAAAATCGGGGAAATTTATTACTTGTTTTTTATTTATTTAGTGGTTGAAATTTTAATTCTAGATATGAATAAAATTCTGTTTGTTGTTGTGAGTGAGTATACAAATATGATGCACAATAAATTTGAAATGAAGAAAAAAAATTATTTTCCAAAAATATACCAAATTTTCAATTTTTTCTGAGTAGAGGACATTTTTAACAATTTCAGGTTTTCTCATTTGCATGGCAACCCTGATAGTATATACTGTAGTATACCCTGTATATATGTATATACCCTGTATATATATGACAACCCTGATAGTATATACAACTGTAGTAATTAAAGGCCAGAAAAGAGAACTTGCAATCCCCCCAAACATGCAAATTAAAATTTTATAGTGTGACCATCTTAATTTTTATACAATTTTCCATTTTTAGGCATTTCATTACAATCACTAATTAAATACCAAACTTAAGAAAAATAGCTAATCTTCCTCTGGACACCAAAGAATGTACAAAACACAAAGTTAGCAATAAAAGAAGGTGCAATGAAGGGGTGTTTAAGGGTAAGGTGGTAGGATTTAGAACTGCGATCAAATGGCTATGGTTGCCTTAAGATACAAAGTGGGTGAAATGCTAGTACTTACACCTCCTATCCTTTTGTTGTAGCAGTAAATTCTTGAATTTTTTTCAGTTGTCAATTTTTTTTGCAAATCAGAAAAAACTATTTATTGAAATTAATATTAAATCATCATCATTGTCACTAAATGTAAAAATACTTTATGATTTTTGTGAGAAAAATTCTGGTAACTGAATTTTGTTTATAATGCTTTTTTTAAAACTTTCTTAAAATTAAATAATTTTTGGAATAAAGCAGGTGGTCAATTCAATATTTGTCCTTGTCAATCACCAACAAGAAATTCATCAACAGTTGAGGGATTAATATGAATGATCCCTTGGGATCAAACATATTAAAATGTAGACCTTTTTGTGGTAACAAAAAGTTTTAATTGTAGTAACCAAACTTTTTTTGATGATCTTTTAAACAAAACAACATAGTTTACAGAATGACTTGAAACTCTATTTCAATTTGATAAATTTTCAAATACCATAAACACAAAAAATTTTGTTGTTTGCTTTATTCTTGAATTTAAATGACATCATGGCCAAGTACTAAATAACTTACTTTTTTTTGTCAATTTGGCAACAGGAAAGAAATTTAAAAATTAGCGAAATTTCCGCTATGACAAAAAGGTAGACAGTTTAACATGCAAGTATCAAAATGCCTTCTGTGAGGCTGTTTTGGGAAATTGCCCTGACAAATAGACCAACAAACAAAGCAAATGTTTACTATACAAAGTAAAATAGCTTATAAAAAGCAAAAAAAAATTGTTTTTCTGTCACATGAAGAAATAAAAATAGTTCATGGATCTTACTTTGTCACAAACAGTAGACAACAGAAGGAACATAACAAATAGAACAAAGATATTATGTAAACATCAAAGAAATTGTTTATCAATAATAACTTTTGTATAAAAAATATGTGGGTTTATCGACAAGTAAATAATTATTTTATAACTTTTACAAAATTCAAATTCCTTTTAACGACTGCAATTGGATTCTATAACGTAACAAAAAAGAAAGAAGAAAAATACATTTATGGAAAAACAATATAGAGATTAAAAGTTAAACATTTTGCTGACTAATTTCATATTCTATCAAACAAATAACTTAAAAAAACATCCAAGAATAATCTTTCTATCTACAGGTTACTTTTTTTAACAATCAGTATATTTATGATTTATTCGATATAGACATTTAGGTATTTGTGTATTACCCCCAACTTGACTGTATTTAGATTTACATACAATAATTCTCTGTTAAGCTCAAAGATAAATGTTAGTTTATATCAGTGATTGTCAACCACTGTGCAGCGGCACTTTTATGTGCCGCCAAATTCTTAAAGTGTGCCGCCAAATTTAAGAAATGTATATTTGTAATTAATCCCTTAATAAACGTACTGTTGTTTTTGTAGTACATATTATATTATTTTATTTTAGATTCCAAATTATTATCATAAACTATTTTACACAGTGTATAATAGGTGTATTACAGTGTATTATAGGTAATATTACAGGTAGGTAAAGCAAACAACTTTTAAACTTATCTTTTTCTTTGTGTGCCGCCAAATTATGAAATCGTTAAAAGTGTGCCGGGACAAAAAAAGGTTGAGAATCACTGGTTTATATCCTCAGTTTTCAGCAATGCATAAAAATAGCAAAAAACAGAAGAAAACTTATAGTTTTACAAAGATTTGTAGCTACATTGAACAAATATACAAGCCCAACTGGGATCCGAATCCAGCACATGACATGAGAAACCATTTGGTTGGTGGTTGACTTGCAATTGATGTTATTAAATAAGTTTAAAAAGCCATTGAATTTAGCGCTTTGTCAGAATTCCAAAGTGATAACAACATTTTTGATGGATGAAACAAATAATATAAATTAAATATGATAAAGTGAAGAAATAATTAGTTTTGCCTTAAGCACAAACTTTAATCTAAAGTTAAGAAAGTGTAAAATTTACATCAAGTATTGAATTTTCATCAATTAAAATAAAAATTAGTGATATTGGAATAATTAAATTCATAGAAATCAAGACTTTACCTTGGTCATTAAGTCGTGGAATCGATCGAGCATCCATGGTGGAATATTAAATTCATCCCCTCCAGCCAGCTTAGAACTTAAAACATTGCACCTAAGCACAGCTTTATCTAAACTATAAAAAAATATGCATATAAACAAGGGATTTTATCAAGAAAAAGTCAATCACATGTCTTAATCACAGTTTATAACTGAAGACAAAGGCCAAAAAAGATTTTAACTCTCTTGGAAATGACTTTAAGAAAACACAATTTACTAAAGGTTAAATATATATAAATTTATACGTTTAATCTGTTCTCTGAATTATATCTTGAACTGTCTAGCTTTTCTCTTTTGACGACAAACAATTGGTTAATATCACAAATGTGCCAAAACATAGATTTATTTTCAATAACCTACTGGCGATTATGCAATGTGTCATATCATACCCAGTTTTTCCAGCAATACACAACATTTTAAAATTTATAAACAAAATTTGAAATAATTTTTAAATATTTTTATGATAGTTTATAACCTATCTAAAACAAAATAAAGAAAAAACTATTAAAAAAATTATATAGTGTTTGAATTAGAAATATAATTTAAAAGTTATTGCAGGGAAAACAACTGTAGAATTTCGCCCATTTTCTGGACCATCAGAGGGTTAAAAAAGGATTTTCTTCTTTATGGCTTAATTTATGATCAATATTTTTATGATCATATATTCATGGACTGAAAATGATCACTAAGCAAAAAGAGAGATCACACAAAATTGAAACTAATTTTTACATTATGGTTGGCATTATTTTTTCCTACCCATTCAATTAAAGATATCTACAAAAATTATCATTAAAGATCTAAAACAAAATAAAGGAAAAACAATCAAAAAAATTATATAGTATTTGAATTAGAAATATAATTTAAAAGTTATTGCAGGGAAAACAACTGTAGAATTTTGCCCATTTTCTGGACCATCAGAGGGTTAAAAAAGGATTTTCTTCTTTATGGCTTAATTTATTATCAATATTTTTATGATCATATATCCATGGACTGAAAATGATCACTGAGCAAAAATAGAGATCACACAAAATTGAAACTAAATTTTTCATTATGGCTGGCATTATATTTTCTTACCCATTCAATTAAAGATATCGAAGATTGATCCCAAGAATTATATTCCTTTCATTAAGTCAACTAACAGATCATAACATATTATTTTAAATTTCAAACATTCAGAACGTGGTCTGGTCAATTTTTCCTTTTAAACGAGAATATTTTTCAGTCATCGAGCTTAATGTTTACATCCTAAACCTTCCACAACTTAAACGTGATGTTTTGCAAAGTTCTAGCCAGCCTATCAATTGAAATACTAAAAAATATATATATTCTTCCCCTGAAAACATGTATATTTTAATGGTTCAACAAAAAATTGCTTTTGTAAATTGTTAAAAAATCTTTCCAATATCTTAAAAACATAACATTTTCGACGTAGCTGTTGAATTAGATGGACTTTTTTTTTAAAACAATCTTTTTTAAATGTTGAAATAACATACATACAAAACTTACTTCACATTTACAAGTTAATAGCAAGAAGCAAAATATTGTTTATTTCTTGGTATTTTGTTTTATCTGTTTTTCCCCCTCTAATGTCTATTATTTTCCTATATATTAAAATCTAGTCACCTTAAAAATAAAAAAAATCAAGGGTATTCAATAGTATAAAATATTTTCCAATCATAACTGTCTTACACTGAATATCATAATGCAATAATTTCTTTTTTATTCCTATTTATAATTTCTTGAATAAAATTAAAAACGAAAAGTTTTAAACTCCCAAAATATTACAATCACATTTTCCACTGATTCTGTAAAAATTCATTTTTATAGTTCAAGATAAGAAAGAAAAAAAAAGAGAGAGAAAAAAAAGATTTAAAAAATAAACCACTGGACTCACCATTTTCAGGGGCAATTTTGTTTTTGAGATAAATGTTACCAAATGCATGATTCCCTTCATGCAGTTGAAACCAACCAATACTATAATTTCGTTATATTTTGGTTTCTTAGGCTTAATAGTAAATGAAAAGGTAACTTTAATAATCTTTTTTTAATTTCTCGTCATATACAACACCCATGCCTGGTTGAAATTGCATCCTGGTGAAACTCAATTACAAACATAAATACAGAACCCAGGGAGATATTAGTCATATCATAGAAAAGAAATAAAAAAGGACTGCTTCGTTAAAATGATACGCAAGATGATTGAGAGCCGAGGGATTTTCCAGAGGATGCGGATAAACACACCATCCTCACATCCAACCGCAAGGGATCATTCCCTCATCAAAATATGTGAAGAGGAAAATTCCTGCACACTTCCGAACCAATTTAGGAAGGAAATTTTTCAAACACACATTTTTACTTCCTTGTGAAAAATAATTTCATCACTTTTTCTATTTGCGAAACGCAAATTAGAAAATTTCGGAATGTGGTATAAATTTTAATACGATTTAAATTCCATTATTTTTGTTAAATTCTAAATATTATGACATTTCTAAAAATGTTTAATATGCAAAAGAAAAAGTATTATTTCATTTTAAAATTTAATTAAATAATAATTGGCAATTTATCTGAAAGGATTTCTTATTTTCTGAATCTTTTGCTGTTCATATAAATAAAATAGAACTTGTGATGATGCATATAAACTACTCAACTTGTCACTTAGAGGTTTTGGGAAATTTTTGTTGTGCTTTCTTGTTTTGAGCATTCAGTGATTTTTAACAACTTTATAAAAATTGTCAGCATAAGTGTTATTAGTTATATTTTTGTGCTTTTTATTCTTCAATCTCATTTATATAATGTCTACAATCCAAGTTACACCTTTAGGTATGACCTTAGTAATAGTGTTATCAATCCATGCTGTATTGGTGTTTGAGAATTGTTATAGGTTGAATGTTTTATTTTAAAACCCTGGTATTATATTTTGTAGAATATTACTGCTCTAAAGCCAAAAAATTAATTTGTATCTGTTTAAGCTCAGCCAAAACAGTTTATTAAAGCTGTCTCAATTTTGATCGAAATTTTTGAGATCGAAAGAACGGATTTGTTTGTATGTTTGCATAAATATGCATTGCTGTGTTTGAAAGGTAAATTCCTAGTTCACGTTTATGGGCTGGCGCACTTTTGAAAAGTTGGCGACAAAGCCAGAATGTCGCCAATTCGGAATTCCAATATGAAAAATTGAGAAACGAACCAGCTCCATGATTTGTGGTATAGAAAGGTTGAAGCCAAAGCGCGTCAATAAAAAAAATGGGGTTGCCAAATTTAGAACTGTATCGCCTACAAAACAGCGCCAAATCGGCTTGGCGATATTTTAACGTCAACTAGGAATAGACCCTTGTGGTTTGAAACAGGAAGAAAATAAATAGCAGTTTTTTTTTTAATTTTATTATCTTAGTCTTATTAGCTTAAAGTTTATGGTCATTAAAAGTGCTTCAATATTTTTAACTGGTTTTCCAGGCCTTAAAAGTACTTCAAAATACTTAAAGGTCCTTAATTTTTGTCACTTATCTGCACCGTAACAATTTTTTTGGTATATTTGTATTAAGTATGCATCAACTTGTACATCGTTTGGTTCGTATTTGCTGATTGGTGGAGTAAAAGTCTACTGGTTTTAGTTACGCACTGTACCCTGTGAAATGAACATATAAGATTAGTGTTTACGTTTTGTGAGCTTAAAAATCAGTCTGTTTATAATGTAAATTGTGCATGAAAGATTTTAATGTTAACGCCTTTGGAAAAGCAGCTGAAAAGTCACACATTAAAGACCTGATGCGTGAAAACAAATTTTCAAAGATCCTTAAAAATATTATTTGGGTCTTTAAAAGTCCTTGAAAAATTGATTTTCTATCTATGATTTTAGTGGTGACCCTGAATAAGCAATAATTAAAGTTTTTATTATTATGTTCCTACATGAAACTATCATCTCAAATCCTGCGTCTTAGCAGGGATAAGGTGAGAGTGATAGTTGGATTTCTTACAGGCCACTATCACCTAAGAAAACACCTTCATAGAATGGGAATATTTAAAGAAGAACCTTTATGTAGGAAGTGCAATATGGTGGAGGAAACCGCCCACCATATACTTTTTGAATGTGAAGCTCTTCTTCACATTAGGCACTCAAGCTTAGGTCTTGGAACAGAACTTGATACAATCCACGAGGAACCTGTCAAAAGCCTTTTGACCTTTCTTAAGGAATCTGGCTTTCTTTGACAGGGGGTCGTAAAATAAAGGGGTTAGTGCAATATTCCCTAGTGGAATCAGCACCAAGGCTCAATTGACCTCCCCCATTCACTATGACTATGACTATTATGTTCCTAATTTATCTGCTTAGTTTAATTAGAAAGTGTAATAATATTGATTGAAGTATTCACTGAAAATCAAATGCTAATCTTGCTGTAAGATTTTGGTATTTAACAGCTTTTTGTAGTAACTCAAAATTCTGCTACTGGGGTACTTTTGTCACTGTTAAAAAAGACGGCTATGAGAAATAAGCATATTTTTAATTATTTAGTATGTATAACATTCCTAACATAGGAAGAAATATATAATGCCTCTTATTTTTCATCATTTTTAATTGTTGTTTTACTGTTTTGAACCTTTTTTTCATCATTGCAATATATTTAGACACTGTTTATCTAGCCTCTTTCTGAAATTAAGTTGAGAATTAAGTTATCAATCATGTTAAAAACAATTAATTTATTTGTGAATGAGGTTTTGATTACATATATTGATTGTCTCTTTCATGTTTGTTACATTTATTGGTACTATTCTGTTAGCTGGGTACCTGATAAAAACTATCAAGTTTCAGAACTTACTCTTCCAAATTAACAACCTTCAATCATTTATAATTCCTATAAGCAACCATAAACATTTAGGTTTGGCGATACTGTTTTGCATCAATAAACGTGTACACATTTAGGCTTGGCTCCAACTAATTCCTGGCTATTTGGAAGAATACCCATTTATTTAATTTTACTCAAAAGAGTTAAAGATAGTTTGATGAGTATATCTTTGTAAGGGAATTTGTAATAGGTATTGTATAGTAAGGATTAAATTTACCTTCTTTGATAACACAACTGATGTAGTAGAAATAATAAGAAAAGTCTGTTGATTTAACTATTTTTCCATTTATAAATGAACCCAAAGCAATTTCCACTTCTCTATTCATTTATAGCAGAAATCTCTTGTATTGCAACATCGTTGTAGAATATAGTAGTACCACATGCCAAAATGATCTCCCTTGCGTCATCCAATTTATTAAATTTCTCACAATGGACAATTCCCGCAATTTTTTTATTCAATTCTAAATGTTTCAAAAAAGTCATAAACAGAAAAATTTCTGCTCAATGCACTTTTTCTTGTTTTTTAATTTGCAATCAAAGTTCCCCTTATACACGTTGGAGAGAAAACGATTCATTCGGCTCGAATGGAATGTGACGTCAAGGCTTTCCAAACATCTTGGCTTGACATGTGGCAGCTGAAACCAGTTTTGGAAGTTTCTCGCAATTTGTGTCAACCTGTACAGGATATGGCAATGGTCTACCAACGCCAACTATTTGGCAGAAACTTCACAATAACCATACAAACGGAAGGAAGTTTTAACGTCACAGATTTTATTTAGTGTTTTGATCGAACTGGGTTTGGCTCGGTTTTGGAGCATTTTCTTTTCTTAATATTTAAATAACTAATTTTTTTAAAGAACTTTTCTTTAAATATTTGAAATCAGAAAGAAATTCTTCATAAATATAAACTAATTTCATTCGGTTTTTTTAAAAAGCGGGAATTGTCCATTATGTGGATTACAAAAGATTCATACCCTCTCCCCCCCCCCCCCCCATTGAAGTAAAGTTTAAGACATGAACAAGTTATATGTAAATTACTTATCTTACTATTTCATACAGTTTCCTTGTTTTGTATTATACAGTTCTCTTTATTAGTGCATTTTGAATATTGCATCACCACAATTATATATAAAACTGGAATCACATAAGGCCAAAAAATGATCGATAGGTAGGGAAAAGTTTTTATTTTGCTGAATTTTTTTTAGCAAATATGCAAAATAAATATTATCAGAGTAGTATTAATGTGCAAGATTTAAAATTGATCAGTTATGTAACTATTTGTGTATATTTATTTTTGTGTGTCAATATCCTTGGTATACCCAGGTATTTACTGAAATTGGGTATTTTAGTGGGTATTATAATTTTTCTTCAGGTTTAACTATTCATTACACCTTAATTAATTAACTGCTTGAATGAATGCAAATGTTTCATATAATTAAATTTTTTTTTAAATCTAAAAAAAAAAAAAAAAAAAAACTTTAGGTTCAAAATTTTAGGGTAGGTAGGGTTATAGGAAACAAACCATTTTTTTTTCTTTGGCCCAAATATAGTTGATGCAAATTTAAATCATTTGTGTTATTTAGAATTAGACATGAATAATTATTTCTTGTATATTAATGAGATTTATTAATCCTTCATAAAAATTTAATCAATACTCGAGTACTAAATCAGAAGCTACCTTGTTAAAATCGATAAAATTAAAGAGTCTGCAAATTTTGTTATCTTAACAAAATTTGCATACTATTTTACAATTGTCAGTTTTGTTTAGCTAAACAGTGATTTTTGGGGGTTAAGATGATTCAAATATTTGCTGTAAAAGTAAACCAACTTTTTTTTTGTGTTAAGTGGAAAAAAGGTCCGCTAAAATAAGGTTTTAATTTTCATGTCCAGAGTGCTGTTGTACTTACTGGGGCCAATTCTGGCATCACATATCAAACTATTTTGCTGTTATTTCTCTTAAGTGTTAAGCAGGAAATAATTGTAGTGTTGAAAACCTTTGTCTATGTAAAAATACTGGCTGAAATGTATTTTCAAGAATAGTGATGCATTGTTTACATTTTTGCTTTGGCTATGAAATGTGATAAAATTGAGAATTTCTGAAAGTTGAGGTTTTCCTGAATATAAGCAATAACAGGTTTTTTTTTATTTATTATGGAATAGCATTTTTGATACCAAGTTTTTTTAGTTTGTACTTTCTGATATTGATTTATTGATTAAAATTTGTGTTAATTATTTGTATTTGTCTTCTTTTAGGTGCTGGCCAAGGTATATCCTAAAGTTTATTTTTCAAGTGTCTCCAGCAGTGTTGCATATATAACTCTTTTCTTTTTTTAATTTATTATTTATTTATTATTATTATTACTTTTTAACTTGAAATTTAGACAATCATTATGCCATTTGCTAAAAAGGACTAGCAGAATAAAATAAAGTCCAAATTGTAGAAAATGCAATTTAAAACTGCAAACTTTCATTTTCATTCACTTTCAACCTTCCTCTAATTTTGCATTAAATGTTGTATCGAAAATCTTGATGGTATTTCCCATAAAAAGTATCTAAGTCAAGCATTTGTGATGTAATTTTTTTTAATTGTGGCAATATTTTTCTAAACAAATTTAGAATGTAATTTGTTATTTCCTATCATGCAGCAAAAAAAACTTTTTATTCTACATGCAATTAGATGATAATTTACAAGAAAATCTTTCTCTAAAATTCTGGTATTTAGTTTAGAAATATTTCAGAATGGACAATTCCCATTTTTTTTCTTTTATTCAATTCTGAATGTTTCGAAAAGGCCATAAACACAAAATTTTCTGCTCACTGCACTTTTTTTTCTTTTTTGTTTGTTTTTTAAATTTACAACCTAAGTTTGCTTGTTAATTTTGGCCGAAAAACGACACCTTCGGTTTAAAGCGAATGTAACGCCACTTGATCTGAAACAACTTGCTTTGAAACGCAGCAGCGGAAACCAGTTTTACTAGTTTCTCGCAAATTGCGCCAACCTTTAAGGGATATAGCAATTGTCCAACAAACACACACAAAAAATTTGGCAAAAACCTCACAATAACCATAGAAATGGAAGGATGTTTTGATATCCCAGCTATAGCTGATCGTTATAAGCGGACAGGGTTTCGGTGCAATTTCTTTTCTTAATATTTAAATAACTATTTTTTTTTTTTAAAGAACTTTTGTTGGAATATTTAGAACCAGGAAGAAATTCTTCATAAATATGAACTAATTCCAATCGTTTTTAAAAAACATGGGAATCGTCCATTGATCATTAATAAAAAAAAAAATCACTCAAGAAAAGATTAAATTATAGTTAAAATCATAAAAAATATATATATATTTAAATTGCCTGAATGTTTCGAACATTTTCCATGATTTGTGTAGTATAAACTGTTAGTGCTTTTTAAGTATTACTTTAATTATCCTCAAAGTGTTTTTAATTATAAATCTTGTTATATGCAGATTCAATTCCTTTGAATGATTTAAAGCTACAGCTGTTTAATAATTTTTTGTTTCTAATGAGATTTATCAATCCTTCATAAAAGGTTATTTACATATATACTTAGAACAAGTAGAAATAACCTTGAAGTGATACATGAAGCTTATTTCTATCATTTAAAAAATAAGTATTAACAATTTGGCAAAGCAACTAAAACCATTTTCCCTTGGTCTAAAGAATTATAACTCTATAATTTGCCAAAGTTCAGTAAAGTTGTCAGATTTAGGTAATTAAATAAAAATTAACATGATCCTAATGACATGACTTTAAAAAAAATGAAATATAGCACATTTCTATACTTAGTTTTATTAGTGTTAACACATTTATAAAATTGCTTAAAATATCCAAAATACAATTGTTCTGTGAAATATATAATGTATTATGAACTTAATTGACTTCCTAGTTTCATACAGTTATTGTGAATATGTTGACAGTAAAAAAATATTTTCTTAGAAAACTAATGTTATAACTTATTTTATTACAGTGTGTTTGCTTAATTTTATCAATTTAATATTTTATATTTTAGATGTTGGTCGAAGCTGTATTTTATTAACCATTGGAGGGAAAAACATTATGCTTGATTGTGGAATGCATATGGGCTTTAATGATGATGTAAGAAAATTAAATTGTCTCCCTATTATTTATTTTGAATTTTAGTCAAGAAAAATGTAACTGATACAGTTAACTCGCGATAACTCGAAGTCTCATAAGTCGAATATTCATTTATCTCGAAGTTTTCATCAGGTCCCAAGAATATGTTTTGAATAGAAAGTAACTATAGAGTGACTCTCGATTACTCGAACCTCGGATAACTCGAAGAATTTTGCCAGTCCCTTGAACTTCGAGTTATCGCGAGTTGACTGTACATGGATAAGTCTATCATGACCAAGGCTTAATTCAAAATATTTGGGGCCCCCAAATTTTCGAAAAGTTATAGTGGTCAAAATGAACCCTGGTCCTTTTTGTAATATTTTCAATTAGATTTTGAACTTAAATGAACTATAAACTTAAACTGGCTTCAAGTAGAAGCCATTAAATAATTAAATCTTGAACAAACATCAGATTATATTCAAATGTATTTAATTTATGATTAATTTTCTGTTGAGTGATTTTGGGCTTTACAAAATGTTTTGCAATAAACTATCAGACTAAATACAAATCTGGTTGTTTGTGGTTATTAATCACAAAGACATATCGTTTACGCTTTTCTTAATTGTGTATTTGCTTAGTTGTAAAAATATTTTTCTTGTTATAATACACTTCTGATTTATTTAAAGTGAAATTCACTGACATCTCAACTGCAAAAGTCGAATATCCTACCTACCAAAATCAATTTTAATTTGCATGTTTAACTGCTTTTTAAGAATTCTAACAGGTTACTTTTTGTTAGGAATGATTGCATCAAATACTCAATATTATTTAAATCTTTATATTAGCATTTATGTAACATCTTTCCTTACACCTCCTGTTTTAGAGAATGTATGTTCGAGTTAATGGTAGGCATTTATGCACTTCTGTATTATCTCGGATTTTTTTATATGATTTTGAATTTTATATATTATTCTCTCTCTCTACGTATTGAGTTTCACTTCTCTACTTTCGACAAATTTATTTTTAATAAAAAAAGGTGTCTTTAATGTTTCTAAATTTAATTTATTCCATTCAGATAACATTTTTAAGTATCGAGTTGAATTGAAGGATCATTTGAGGAATACTTGACTCGTGTGAATAACTTTTTAAATTGCATTGATTTTCTTTTATAAAGTCGTTTCTCATACATTTTTAAGGACAATTAAATTGTCTTACTGACATATTAAAATAGATTTTTATTTGGAAATTTTGTACTTTCTGGAACATAGCTATAAGCAGGGTTTCCGTGCATATGGAAAGTCAGGAAATGTCATGGAAAGTCATGAATTTGGACATTGAGTAAATTTTGTCATTGAAAGTCATGATTTTGAGCAAAAAAATGGCCATAACTTATAGAAATACAGTGCATTTCAAGGATTTCTAAACATTTGTAGTACAATCACGTAACTGTGACGTCATAAACGCCATGATCACTCATCGAAAATTCATCCATGTTTTTATTTACGTTGTGACAGAAACAATGGCCACAGTTAAAAACCGCGGCCAATAAAAACATTTTTGAACTCCAAATTTGTGACATCACACATGGTCTCATAGGTGAAAAAAAAATTCATAATATGAGAAGAGAAATGAAAAATTTGATAAGCTTGTGTTTACATTTAATTCCCCCCCCCCCCCTCGCCCCCTTTCCTGTCTTCTTTCTTCTGTTTTGCGTTGTTGATATTAAAACATTTGATTTTTGCTGATACAATTTATTGTTATTGACTTAATCTTTCTTCACATATTTTTTTATTATTACAGATTGATTAGCTTTTTTTTTAACACTGTATGTCCAAAAATTGAAAAATATTTTTCCCTTTTTCTTCTGATTTGGAAATTACTGAAACAAGGATTTTTTACTTAAATTAAAGTAAAACTTTATAAAAATCATTTTATGATACATTGATTTACTTACTATGTTCGTGTTAGTAAAATTCATATAGGTTAGTATTATTATTATTATTTTATTTCTTGAGTTATGGAAAATTATTTACTTCAGTCTTGGAAAGTCATGGATTTGCAACATTTTATTTTGGTAGAAACCCTGTATAAAACAAAGTACTGTTATTTGATAACTTGTAATTTTATAACATCCACAAGTTCATAAATGTAAATTTTTATGAAACATTGCAATTTTTCCACAGCACTTTTCTACCACCATTTTTGCCTTCGTGAAATTTTCAAAAAATTATTAACTGTGTTCTTTTCCTGTTTTATTTTCAGAGACGCTTTCCAGATTTTTCATTCATTTCTCAAGGGAAACTGAATCAGCATTTGTCTTGTGTAATAATCAGGTGAAGATCTTTACTTTTCTTTAGTTCTGCTGATTTTATCCCAATTATTTTCAAGTTCATGTTCTTATTTGACACTCTTCTGCTTTAATTCAGTCATTTCCACCTGGATCACTGTGGAGCTTTGCCCTACATGACTGAGATGGTTGGATACAATGGACCTATTTACATGACAATGCCCACAAAAGCCATCTGTCCTATTCTTCTAGTAAGTAAAATACGTTTATTTTACTTGTTTTAAATATTTTGCACTGGTTATGAGAAGTCAAGAGACATTCTTAATCATTCTAAATTACTTATAAACTTATCTAAAAGTTTGATTTTTAAGATAGATAATTTAAAATATTGCAATCGGAATGTAATTTTTAGTGACAAACATTTTCCCAAAATACACATGGTTGATTGAACATGAGACTTAAAATAATATATGCTTCAAAAATTAGTTCCAAATCCTATTTATACTATAAAATTATTTTTTATCACTCCATTATTTTTATATTTCATTTTATGATAACATGAATATAGAAAAGTTGTTGAAATGTAACAAGCCCCAAAAAATATTGCCTCCACAGGGAATGTGGCCAGCCATTAGAAATCTCACTATAAGCATTCAACAAGAGAAGTTGACTTATCATTTGGTTTGCAATGAGTTAACCTTTAACTGTTGTATGCGATTTGACAGACCACGAGTCATTTTTCATGGAATGCTTCCACCCCTTAAAAATATTTCATCTTTGACTGTTATATACATTTTACCTATGCCATGTTTTTTTTTTTTTAAAGTTTAAATCGATATTCACCAATTCGTTTGGTGCAGTATAGCTCATGTGTTATCCTTATACCAGAAATATTAAACTAACCACAGCAGTTGAAGATTAATAATGATATAAAAGAAATTTCAATTAAAAATTTTGAAAACTTCATAGCTAAGTATTGTTTTAGTCTTGTTAAAAAATAAACAAAAATGATCTTTTATGAGAGAGTTTAAATAATCTAGCTATGAATGGTGGAATCTGTAACGATATTATTGCATCTGAATGATTGTTACTTTTGTGTTTTACAGGAAGATTACAGGAGAATAACTGTTGATAAAAAAGGGGAGACAAACTTTTTCACTTCTACAATGGTCAAAGACTGTATGAAGAAAGTAACTACAGTTGGTTTACATGAGACAGTTCAGGTAATTGTGATCCATAAAAAATGCAAGATAATGCCCAGAAAACGTTGATTATACATTACCGCAATTCTCCAATGCTTAGTGGGTAATATAGGTTGGGAAACTTAATTTACTAAAAACAGAATTTATGTAACTGCAGTATTGCTTTTGTATTCATTGATTCACAATTAAATAATATTAACAAAATAAGTTAAAAATTGAGATTAATTAAAAAAAATGTATCACAAATATACAAAAATACACTAATTCTTTGGATCAGTGTTTCTCAAACTGTAGTTTGTGATGAACCAATGGGTCTTCAACCAAAATTAGTGGACTGCAAAAATGTATCAAATATATATATATATATATATATATATATATATATATATATATATATATATATGGACTTTTTCTGATTGAAAATTAAAAATTATAAATGTTATGTTGTTGAAATATAAAAAAATTCATTCAGTGTTCATAAAAAAATTTAAATCCAACTGTCTGATCCAACTATTTTGAAAGAGATAAAATTTTTAATACTAAATCATGCTTTCACTTTTTTAATGACTATTCAAGTTTCATGATTTAAAAAATTAATTTAAATGTGTGAGTGAATTATATGTTTAGATTTTTGGTACTATGAATATAAAGCAAATTAACTTTTTAAACTTCTTGATATACAATAATTTTTCATATTTTATTCAAATTAAATGAAGTCACAGTTAATCAACATAGGTTGGATAAGAGTAAAAGAATTCAAAGCTATAAGTTCAGAGGGCATAAAAAATGTGGTGTGCAATAGATAAACAAATTAAAAAATATATCCCAATCTTAAAAAGTTTTGGCTACAAAAATGCCCAGACTGAATGTTGTTTGATCAGTTCCTCAAAAATAGTTTATCAGTCAAAAACTAAAATTGCTTAAAACTCGTTTATCAGTTGAAAGCTAAAAATGCTTAAAACTTGTTAAAATATCATCTTATACCCTCATAATTGCTAACAGGCAAATTTTCTAAAATATTTAATTTTTTTTAGAAACTTAAATCTTAAACTCATTGCTTATGATGGAAATATTTTCATCATAATTTCATATATTAAATGAAAAAAAAAAATTATTACACCGTATTTATTTTTCATTTTAATTGTATTACAAAATAGCCTTATTTATCAGGTGGACGATGACCTGGAAATCAAAGCATATTATGCTGGCCATGTACTGGGAGCAGCAATGTTCCTTATAAAAGTTGGATCTCAATCCGTTGTATACACAGTTAGTATTCTTTTGCATCTTCTACTTAATTTTTAAGTTTTATATCAATGAATAATAATTTAGCACTTTTTTTATTATTAAGTTTGCAAATTATATATTTATATAAGAAACATATTTTTGTACATCTTGTAAGTAGAAATCTGCACCTTTTTCAAACTCTTTAATTGGTAAACCCTCATATAAAAAATTCAAGCTTTGTTGGGGCAAAAATTTTGTAATTTGTTCCAAATTTGTATTTCAAAATCATTTACTTGACATCTATGATAATAAAATAAAAATTAGTAAAGTTAATAGTATGTATTTATTAACATTAACTAGAAATTGAGTGTAAATATACCTCAAAATGTTAAGGTAATTCTTGTATAGATATTTTAAGTTAAAACTTGCATAAAAATTTGAATAAATGGTCTAATTTGAGACGTTTTCTTGAACAAGCAACCAACTGTGCTACTCCATACCTACTAATTTAACCTATATGTGAGCTTACTAGTATAACCTTAGTTGCTACTAGTTTGACATAAAACAGAAAAAAAGACTAAAAGTGTCTTATGATTGAGTGGTTAATACTTTTACCTGTCAAAACGTTTAATAAATAAATTATGCAAAACTTAAAATGTTGGTTCCAACTTTAATTTTTCAAACATGTTCTTTTAGGTTTTTTTTAACTTATTGCTTTAAGATTTAAAATATATATTAAATGGCAAACAATTATTTTTTTTTGTGAATTTTACACCTTTCCTACCATAATTTTTTAATTTCTAAATGACATGAGGGTGTAAACCAACTTTTAATAGCACTATCCATGGTTATAAAGGTCATTTCTAACTTAATAAAACATATTTTTTTTGTTACAAAATAGTTTTTTTTTTTTTTCTATTGTAAAAAGTCTACTGAAATTTCATTATTTTTCAAAATGCGTTTTGAAATGCTTTAACAGGGTGCCTACAGAACCTGGAATTCATGGAAATCAGGGAAATGTCAGGGAATTTCACTCTTCTGTAAAGATCAGGGAAATGTCAAGAAATTTCACTCTTCTGTAAAGATCAGGGAAATGTCAGGGAATTTCACTCTTCTGTAAAGATCAGGGAAATGTCAGGGAATTTTGTAAAATTACCCTTTAAACAGGGAATTTCGAAATTTTTGAGTTTCCCTTCTCGCATGCCCCGTGCGGAAATCTACCTCGGCTTGCGTCACATGAAGTGGATGCTGTGATGTCACTGCATTGAATACAGTTTTTTTTAATGTACTTTTTTAAGTCCGTCTAAAAAGCCCTCAATATCTGGCTACTTGGCCGATTTGGGAGAATGATGATTTCAAACTTTTTCTACTCTCAGAAACTAATCCAAACCATCGATATCCTGCCCACAACCACCTGTTGATGCTCCGCTGTTTCTTTTCTTTCTTTATTATCTGGGATCATTATTATGCTTGGAACAATTATTTATTAGATTTTTGATGATCCTATAAGTTAACAACGCAGCTATTATACTATGAACAGGAAACATCATGTGACGTATATTAAAGAAAATAGCATGTTTTATTTGTGTTATTTTTGAAATTAAAAAGAAAAGTATTGTACTGGATTTGCTTTACCTTGAAGTTAGCAAGTATGGCTGAAGTTGGTGAATTTTGTATTTTTTAATTAATGTTTTCCATTCTTTTTCATATAAAAATGTTTGTTTTGATCTTTACCATAAATTTATTATGGCACAATTATACTTTGACTATTTAGATTTAAATTTACTTATTAAATTAATTTTTTTTTTTTTTAAATTTTTCATTATTTTGGTTTTTTGAATTATAGTTCACATCAGGGAATTTTTGAAGAAATCTTCTGGAAATCAGGGAAATGTCAGGGAATTTTATTTCTCAAATTCTGTAGCCACCCTGTTTAAGTAAATCCTTTAATAAACAAGATTTATGAATTATTTATTTTCATTCCATCTTTGATTTATGTTATTCAACTTTTGTTTGAAGTACATAGAATATAACACTCACAAATACACAACAGTTATTTTGATAGTCAATAAATTATCATTTTTATGACCTGCATTCAACATGTATCCATACATATGCAATACATAATAATGCTATGTAACTTAATTTTTTTAATTCAAGTAGGTAAAAATAAAAATAAAATTTTTTAAAGAAAGAACACGAGTAGGGAATAGTATGTAAAAAAAATTAATTTCATAGAAATAAATAGTTATACTGAAAGTTATTATACCCTGCATTATAGCCTAATTTCTATTGAAAAATATGAAAGATAAGTAAGCATAAAAAATATCTCAAATTTGAATAAACTATTCATTTCTAAAATCTCATTATTTACTACAGAAATTGCACATTAAAATGTGTAACGATACAAATTGCAACTATGGCCAAATTTATAGTTATAATTTTACAATTACTCTTAGAAACTGAAAAATAAACTTAAGCTGATAATTGATACACTAAGATATCAGCACTGATACAAATTATTTCATTCCAGGGTGACTTCAACACTACCCCCGATCGCCATCTCGGGGCTGCATGGATTGACAAGTGTAGACCAGACCTGCTTATCACAGAATCTACTTATGCAACCACCATACGTGACTCGAAGCGATGCAGAGAGAGGGATTTCCTTACTAAAGTACACGATTGTGTGGAGAAGGGGGGGAAGGTAAGATGCATGTCTTTGAAAAACCTTGTAAATAAGGAGTGCTGTTAACTTTGAAAAATTTGACAAACCTTGACCTTGATATTTTGTTAAAAAAATAAAGCAAGTATTAAGAAAATCTTTAAAAGTAATTTTTAGGGCAAGCCTTGAAAATGAGGGAAACTTTTAAAAGTCCTTATTAAAATTCGTAAAGTCTCACGGTGAATATCTTTGAAAATTGTTTTTGTCCTGAATCATTCCAAAGGAAAAGATAATTATAAAATTGTTTGTCTTTGTTCCTGATTTATAAAGCAGGTACAGGTGGGATAATTTGAATAAAAATTGCTGTACTGATAGTATAAATTCTTGATGATAAGCATATTTTGATTTCTTATTAGTTTTTATTTGTAATAAAAACTAATGATGTAAACTTAATAAATGTTTGTATTAAATATATTTAATCAAATGTTTGCAAAGCACTATTAACCTCCCAGTGAAACATTGAGGCAGACAAAAATCAGGAATTTAGAACACTACTTGGTAATACTTGGTTTTAAAAATATATTTTATAAAATTGGCTTTGTTGCCCTATTTATACACAAAGAAACTAATTTAAAAATATTTTAAGTATTTAAGAAATACAAAATGTACAATTAATTTTAGATGATAATTGTTTTTAAATGTTAAGAAATATAAATTATTTGATGAAATATAACTAAGGAATGTATAATTTTTTTTAATGTTTTGAATATTTAAATAGTATTTTCCTAATTATAACGTTCTAAATCAAAGTTTTATTAAATTTTTTGAGACAATGTATAAAAGTGAAGTTAAAATCTAGCAATCTAGTTGTTAGAGTCAATGTGTAAAATTAAAGACTTTTTCTTCCCTATTCATTATAGCAATATTTGTTTTGAACCAATAATTTATGCGAATAAAAATGGTTCATTAAAAATAGGTATGTTTTCTTTTACAATAATAGTTTCAGCATAATTAAAGACTTAATGAAAAGATTCAATTTTGTATTTAAAAAAAAAAAAAAGGCATTTGATTCCTGGTACAAAGAATGGCCCACAGTGTGTAATGAAAATCCATTTTGTTTAGTTGTTTGTAAATTGGAGGATGAAGAGGTCTTTTGTATTATTCCTTTTGTTGTACTGCTACATTTGGTTCAGTTTTTTATTTTAAATAACTCATATAATTGAAATTAAGACTTTTTTTTTTTTTTTTTTTTTTCAGTATAATGTTATGATAAATTATTCTGCATTATACTTAAAGAATTGAAGTAAAAATATAATAAAAAATAAAATCATTCTCTTAATCCAACTGTTCTGTATTTTACTTAATTATGTTGAGTTGTTATCATCGTTAGTAATCCATCCAATGGACCTTATGGCTTGTTTCTACTTTTATACTGGTCAGATTTCACATATCTGGTATATTAAAAGGCTTTCCCAGGATGATGTAGTAATTTTCACAGTTACAAACATCATGAAGTATATAAGTATTCCAGCATTTCATAACTGCTTCTTTTAAAGTAGCAACTGCTTTTGCTCTGCATGTAAAGTTCTATTCAACATGTCTTTCTTATTTAGGTTCTCATTCCTGTGTTTGCTTTGGGAAGGGCTCAGGAGATGTGCATCTTACTTGAGACCTACTGGGACAGAATGAATCTTAAGATTCCAATCTATTTTGCTGTTGGGCTCACTGAAAAAGTAAACTGTTGATACCTTTCTCATTGCAATATCATATATCAGTACATTTGTATTACAGCCAAACATTTTAAAACAATTTTTTGCTATGTCTACCAATTTGTCAAAGAGTTATGAATTCCATATGCACCTAAGCACTTGGTTTTTTTTTCCTGCTAACTTTACTTATATTTAAAGAAAGGTTTTAGTAAATTTTTAGTTACATAAATAAATTGCAAGAATTATAAAAAGAAACAAATGCATGTAAAATATGTTATTTAAAATGCATCATGTTCCTGTTAATTTAGAATATATATACAGAGTGACCACAGAACCTAGAAAACAGGGAAATGTCAGGGAGCTCTCTGATTCTGAGAAATGTCGGGAGTTTTTTAAAATTTCACAAAAATCATGGAAATTTTCTTTGTTCTTTAGGCACGTTTCCCCGTTCATTCATATTTTAGTGCCATTTTACCAGTAAATTGTAATGGTAATTGTTGGAAGTGTAATGTTACGGAATAATTTAAACTTTTCATTACCGCCAAAACTATTTTTAAAAAAATTAGCATATTATCCTTTAGCATACGTGATCTATTTTTTCAGGGTGTCTGCACATCTAAAAAAGTTGTGGAAATTCGAAAAAAAGTTTGACGTAAAATCAGGGAATTTTTTAGAAATCTATCAGGGAAATCAGGGAATTATCATGGAACTTATTTCCTGAATTTTTTGGCCACCTTGTATATATTTTTTAAAGCAGACTTGAGGTTAATTTAATTTCTTGATTCTAAGTGCTATGTAATTTACACTCTTAAATGATGACAACTTTTCTATAAGGCTAAATGCATATTAAATGTATGTATTGAACCCAGGGAGGGCTCACCACAAGGTGTTCAGGCAACCATATACACAGTTTATTTTGGAAAACATAGCAACACACCTCTGATTCACATGGAAAGCAGAGATTGAGTGTGTAAGAAAAAGGGATTATTTGGGCACAAGGAAGTATTGATGTCATGAGTCTGGAGATCTTTAGTATTAAATAGGGAAATTTGAAAAGCTCATCCATATGCTAGAGAGACATGTGTCTTGAAACTAAGACATATCAGCAGGTTTTAATGAAGCAGGGAAAATTAATGAAGTCTCAAAAATGTAGGAATGCTTTCAGTTTCTGAATGACTGTGGTATAAAATAGATCACTAATGAAGTAAACATTGATAGCAACTATTGAGTGGTGCATTATAAAATCGTTACATGTATTTATTTGTTATTTTTTAATAATTTTATTTTTTAGGCTACCACATTTTATAAAATGTTCATCACATGGACTAACCAGAAGATTAAGCAGACCTTTGTACATAGAAATATGTTTGATTTTAAGCATATTAAGGTATGCTTTCAAATTAATAAATTAATTCTGTTACTTTGAGACATATCGTACATAAAATTAAAAAATTTATATTATTGCTGAAAGAGTGTTATTTTATCAACTAGATCTTTTTCTTTAAGAAGAAACCTTTAAATAAAAGTGTTTTATAAGGCTAAATACATATTAAATGTATGTGTTGAACCCAGGGAGGGCTCACCACAAGGTGTCACCTTTCATGATATAGTCTTAAAAAGTGTAAATATATTGATCTCTAAATTACATATCAAGGTTCCCACGGTCATTGAAAGTCATTAAAAGTGCTTAATATTTTTGAACTTGTTTTCAAGGCCTTGAAAGTGCTTGAAAATGCTTAGAGGTGCTTAAAAGTCCTTGAAAATACTTAGAGGTACTTAAAAGTCCTTAATTTTTTACGATGTTGTGTGCCCAACTGCAAAATTTATTAAATACAAAAATATAACTCGTACTTGCTATCCCCGCTTGTCCGACACTTATCTGCACCGTATCAAAATTATCTGACGTATTTGTATTATGCATCCACCAACTTGTAACTTTTTTGGTAGAATATACTTTATTAAAAATTTATATATAGACATGACACCTGAAAACAAGTTTTCAAAGGTCCTTAAAAGTCATTGAAAAGTCATTGATTTTCATTCTGTGATTTGAGTGGGAACCCTGCATATCTTACAAATGATAATCATACAAGTGATAAATGTTTTCAAATATTAGCAGTATAAATTATTTAAATATTTCCAATAAAAACAAAACAAAGAATATAAAGACAATGAGATATTTTCTTTATTTTTAGCACAATTTCAAATTTCTTTCTTAAGTCCGTTTATCAGAAATCTATTAATTTTTTTTCTAAACATCTGGTTTACATTTATGACATTAAGATAGTATGTTTTGTTGATTAAATGTAATTGTTCTTATATCTCTTATAGATTTAATTTTTCATTAAACATACATTGAATGAAACTAAAAAATCTTTCAGTTGAATGTGATACTTGAAGTTACATAAAGTATGTTCATAATTAAACATTTGTTTCAAAATCATTTAACACTATGTTAGAAAACCAAAATAAATACTTGAAAAAAATTAATATCTATTTTAAATTAATACTCAAGTGTATGTTTGGCCATAGTGTATAAAAATATATTTCTTAAGTATTTAAAAAATCTTGCAGCCATTTGACCGAGCTTATGTTGACAACCCTGGGCCAATGGTTGTCTTTGCTACACCAGGAATGTTGCATTCTGGACTATCTGTGCAGATTTTTAGAAAATGGGCTCCAAATGAAAATAACATGGTAAGTTAAAAACGTTAGTTATGTTTTTTAAAACTTCATCAAGTCTTTAATTATTCATATAATTAACTTAAAAAGTAAAAAGAAACCTTTAACACAGAAAGTTAAACACAGCTATTAATTGTTCATAGCGAATTTGTGGATTTTTATTTTAATATTTGAATGGAAAAAAAAGTCAAATTTAGGTAGTAATATATTGTAAGTTTGTGCTATTTGGAAATGAAACCAAACATAAGAAAACAGTCTCATTTATTTATTTTAAATTATAAGAGAAAACACTATACTTACAAATATTTTATAGGCATTTTAAACACGTCTAAAAGAATTCTCTTCTTCAAACAGAGTTTAATGGTTTTTCTGCTTTTTTTTTTAAACCCACTCTAGGCACTTTTTAGAAATATTTGCTGGCCAATATGAATTTATTTTAGTATTATATCTCTCGATATTTTCTTTGCCCAATAACAAATTAATTACAAACTTTATTATAAGTTTAAATATCTTTCTAAGTTACTTCAAATTTTTATTGATCATCGTTAGCAATATTTATTGACACACTTAATTTTTCATAGCTGATAATGCCTGGATATTGTGTTGCCGGAACTGTTGGGCACAAAGTTATAAGTGGAGCAAAGAAAATTGAATTTGAGAATCGTCAAATAGTGAGTCTACTTTTTTATGACAGACAATTATGAAAATTTTTGTTTATTTATGTAATATCCACTTTTTAAATACTTTCTACAGGTTGAGGTAAAAATGTCTGTTCAGTACATGTCCTTCAGTGCTCATGCGGATGCGAAAGGTATCATGCAACTTATACAGCACTGTGAGCCATCTAAAGTACTCTTGGTGCATGGAGAAGCCTCGAAAATGGAATTTCTAAAGAAGAAAATAACACAAGAATTAGGTATGGTATAGTATTTTTGTGTAGTATAGTATTTTTAAATAACACAAGAATTAGGTATGGTATGGTATTTTTGTGTGTTATATAGTATTTTTAAATAACACAAGAATGGACAATTCCCGCATTTTTTAAAAACAAGTGAAACTTGTTTATATTTATGTAGAATTTCTTTTTGATTCCAGATATTTAAGCAAAAGTTATTTAAAAAATTTAGTTATTTAAATATTAAGAAAAGAAAATGCCTCGAAACTGAGCCAAAACCAGGCCGATCAAAACACACAACAAAATCTGTGACGTCAAGGGTTCCTACTGTTTCTATGGTTATCGTGAGGTTTCTGCCAAATAGTTGGCACTGGTAGACGATTGCCATATCACGTACAGGTTGGCGTGATTTTCGAGAAACTTGCAAAACTTGTTTCAGCTGCCGCATTTCAAGCCAAGGTGTTTGGGAAGCATTGACGTCACATTCAATTTGAGCTGTATGAATCATTTTATCACCAGAGTCTAACAGGGAAACTTTGATTGCAAATTTAAAAAAAAGAAAAAGCACATTGAGCAGAAATTTTTCTGTTTATGGCATTTTCAAAATATTTAGAATTGAATAAAAAAATAAAAAATGCGGGAATTGTTCATTAGGTATGGTATAGTATTTTTATGTAATATAGTATTTTTGAATAACACAAGAATTAGGTATGGTATAGTTCTCTGTTTAGTTATCTTACTATTGTTAAATAATTTTACTGATGTAAAAAAAAGCTTAATAATAATTTTAGCAGTAGAATTGTTTGTGACGATACACAGAAAAGCAACTATTCAAAGACTTTAAAAGTAAGAATCATAGAACAATTATCTGGAAAACCAACACATTTGAGAAATATTTAGTAGCCATTTTTAAACTGTTTGAAAATTGTGTAGACGTTCCAACTGTTGTCATGTCTTCATCCACTAGGGAATGTTCCTTTGGAAAGTAGTGTCTAACATTGGAAAAGTCCACAAAAAGAGATTGTACAGAAAATCACAGCACATCTAATAAATGATTATGCTATATCAATTCTGTGAATTCAGTGGCATGAAATATCTGTGGTATTATTAAATATAAGACTTGGCAAAACAAAGCATTGAGAAGATGTGTATAGAAAATTTTTCACTCAATGTATTATGCATTGTATAGCTTTTTTGGTTTATACATTACTAGCTGCGTGGCCCGTCGTTGACGGATAAACTCAGTTTTTGGTACTAAATAAAAGTAATATAAAAGTTTATCACCCCATTGTAAATTCATTCTTTGTTCGTTTAGTTCGGCATGTCTTAGCCGATCGGCTTCTAAACGAACGGCACGCCTCTCTGATGTTTCTCTACTCCTTACAGACTCCTGGTGTCGCCGTTGCGACGCTAATCTGTCCTCTGGGGAAATGTCCATCTGCCGCAAAGTCGAAGCTTCTTGGTTGTCATTTTGTAATTCGTTCCTCTTTAAACGTTTTTGAAAAACTTTTTTGTCGATTTTGCTTAATGATGGGCGTTTTTTTCTAGGCATTGTGAATGTAGAATATCATTTACGATTTTCAAAACAAACCAAACGAAGATTGTCATTCAGTTGCCATTCAGGAAATACTAAATTGTGTCTGCTTAAAAACACCAAAAAAAGTTATTTCGGAAATTTTAAAACTCAATTAAAATTAAAAATATATTGCCTATTTTACTCCTGGTCGTTTAATTAAGCGATATACCAAATTTCATTTTAATCCGTTAGGTAGTTTTTACGTGAAACGGTCCCCAAATCCGTGTGACAGACAGTCAGTTTTATTTATATAGATTATTTATACTATGGAAATTTGTTATATTTACTTGCTTAAATTTGCGTTGAGCAGGAAAAGAGTGTTTCATGCCTGCCAATGGGGAAACAGTATCATTCAGCACACCTGTTTCTGTACCTGTGGACACTTCCCTCAATCTAGTGAAGAAGCAGCTCTTTCAGGAAGGAGGTCAGTTAGCCATCCTTTCTCTTGATTGTGGTTTTTATTTAATACTTACATTTAAAATGCTGTAATCCATTAAATCCCTGATATAGAAACACAACTGTTTTCTAACAATTTATTCATACTTTGCTAAAAAGTCAGTTGAGTTTTAATTTTATTTTTACAGGTGCAAGCAGTGCATTAAAAAGAAAAAATGTCTTACATGGCATGCTGGTTATGAATAATAATGTAAGTATGTTTTTGTTGTATAATAATTGATATTTTTCATAAGTTTTTTAATTATTTTCCAATTTTTCAAGACCGTTGAAATAGTATTTATTTTAAGGATTTTCTTTTTTTTAAATATTAGCTAGATATGTGTTCATTCAGTTAAATCAATATTTCTGTAGTGAATGTATGACTGCACATATTGTATTATATCTATGGATCAGAAAAGACTAGACTGTTTATCAGTCTTAAGCACAATTGCTTATTTGTTGTACAAAGGATTTGATTTGCAAACAAAGTCTGTTTCATGTTTGTACAATATTCATATACAAATTTACTAAATTTGTTTATCTTTTATATTATCTTTACTATGTTATTAGAATTAGTGATATCTCCTAGAATATATTTTTAATTGCATTTCACTATCGGTTCTCTTTATGTATGTATTCATTTGTCCCACACTGCTATAAAGGTTTATGGTACATAAAGTAACTTTTTTACCCATTTGACTGACCTGAGGTTCTTGTTATAGAATAATTTTATGTCTTTTTAAAAGGCACTAAATCCAATGTTATAAAAATCAATTCAGTGACTAAAAGAATGTGTTCTCTAAAAAACAAATTCAAATTTGAAAAAATATACATTTTTGAAAAACTTGAATTTACAGTCTACTAAATTGTCTGCCATGTCTAGCAATGATTCAATACCACACAAGATTCATAAGATTCCAAGTCTGCAATGAAGCCTATTTTTATTGGCCCTTCAGAGAATATTTTGCTTTGTATGGGGGGGGGGGGGGTCAGATTCCATCTATGTATCAATAAAAAAAAAAATTTGACTCCCTGCAGTATCTCTATGAGTGGTCCCACAATTACAATAGCTTCTTTAAACATGGTCCATTTTGTGACAGTCTAGATCTTCTCCACTTTGAGTAGCAATAGTGAGGCTGTGGAAATACCTCCTGGTAAGAGTTTCTCCTTTGACACTCAAACTACTCTCTGTAATCGATATCTTGCCTGTAATGATCTCTTCCAACACAGTATAGCCCTTGTGTTGGTATGGTACCAGGAAAAATTGGTGGTTGACATACTTATGGTCTAGTCACAAAATTCTAAGAAGGCAACACCTTTGTACAGTGGGAATGCATCTTAAATCATAGCATATTACACTAAACACCTCCCAAGAGTTACTCAGTGTTCCAAACACTCCAATTCAAGCACTTTTTAAAAAGAACCTCAAACCACTCACAAAGATTTATATTGGCACTGGACAGGAAGTCCTATAGAATCATGATTGGTTTCTTAACCGGTCACTCTTAGGAATCATCATAAAACAAAGAAACTTGTTGAGGACAACCTATGCTGTGGGAACTCGACTGAAATGTCTTTGGTAAATGTCAATCATGCATGGGCGTTAGGCTTAAAATCTGTGGTGTTATTGTCATCAAGTCTGATGACTTTTGCAATGTCCCCCTTCCAGACTGTTTGGCCTTCTGTAAGGTCACTGCCTGTTTAGCATGCCATAGGCAGTTTTCTTCTTAGTATGGTATTAGAGAGGTTTAATGGGTCATTAGGCCTGAGTTGAGTTGAGTTGAAATAAGATATCTGCTCGCCTGATTAGGCTGTTTGATCTTAAGCCTAAATACGCATGGCTCTTTGTCACTCTCTTTTCGTTTCTAATCTAATTGAATTCCAATAAGCTAATTACACGAAAATGACTTCTTTCTATCTGATAGTATTGAGGTATCAAATGATTGCCACTATAACATAAAATACAAACCCTGCGTTTGTGACTGACTTGTTATTTCTTGAGCAGAAGATCCGTCTCCTGGAGCCTGAGGTGGCAATGGATGAGCTTGGGCTGGTCCCACACCAAATCCGATTCACTTCCACCCTGCTCATTGATGATCCATCAGGAGCCCCAGCATCGCGACTCACTGATGTCATATTTGCCAAGATCAAGGGGTGAGTATTTCCCATATGCTTGATTTCTCTTATCATTGTATCTCAATGTATGAGTCTCAAACCAATTTCTGATGGATTGTGAAAGTTTATTGGCTCAGAAATATATATTTGATTAAAATTATATTGAATTTTTGGTGTGGAAGTGAATTTCATGTGCAAGGGGTTATTAATGTTTGACATTTTATTGTAGTTCTGATTAAAATTTCATTTTTGTTTCACTGAATAGGCATTCTCAATTGTTGAAATTTAATCATTTTTTACTGATTTCCTATCATTTCTGGCATGTGTATTTTCTGCATGGTTGCCGTGTTTTGAAAAAGAAACATTTATTATAGAAAACCTTATACTTCTAAGTAACTCAAGTAGTAAGAAATATTGTGATGAATATTCACTTGTAATTCTATATAAATTTCGCTGCTTAAAATCTTTTAATGTTCATTCAGTATGTATTTTGGTCGAAGAACTTAAAAGTAATCTGAATTTGTTTGCCTTGCGTCCAAATAACCTAAAAAAGATTCTTATTCCCTCGTTAAGTAGTGGTTTGGGTACCCACAATGTCTTTTTAACAGTTGCTTAGGATTATTGCGGATTTAGCATTTAAAACTTAAGAAATTTTGAGCTTATGTTATTTAAATCCAGACGTTATGCTCCTTCTTAAAATCTCCAATTTATGTATCTAAAGTTTCATTTCTTTTTCAAAAATTTTAAAATAATTTGAATTTTTTTTATCAATACCTTTAATATTTACAAAAAAAATTATAAATTTATTTTTTGTGGGGTGATTTTTTTTTTAAATGAGTTAATTACATTTTCTAATCCAAGTATTGTTGGGAGGAAACCTGGGAAATCCAAAAAAAAAAAATTTCCCCTGACCTCCTGCTTTATTTTCTGACAATTTTAAAATCTAACTTGATTTCCCAGCTATCACAAAATGAATCTATCAAGAATATACTGTTGATAAAAATTAAAATACATTGCAAATGAATGTATAGCCATACAATTCTAAGAGTATTCAATTTTTATTAACAAATTGTTACATTATGATCTTTCAAATTTTGCATTTTTGCAGTATTAAACATTAAAATAGTAATCTAAAGTTCTTCGATTCTGCATTTAGATCATGTCAAACAATAAAACTATAATTTTATAATATTAATTTTTTATTTAATTTTGTAATAGAGCTACTTAAGTGTTACTTTCATAAACAATAAAGGAGAATAAGAAACTTGCACAAGTGAGGAAAATGAATATTTTTTGTATTTTCTAGTGTTATCCAACGAATATATTTGAACAGTGCAATTATTTTTTATCTTTATTAGTCAAAAATCGAGTTTGAAATTAGACGAAATCAAAGCAAAAGTCACGTGACCAAAAACGCACGAAAAAAACGTGACGTGGCTACGCAGAGATAAAGTCGTAAAACGAAGGAGAAACCAAACTCATTCCTGGTCTAAAACAGGTTTTAGACTGGTTCATTATCTGCGCGTTGATGTTTCACGCAAAAGTGGCTTTTTCCCGCCAAATCACAAAGTGAAAAACTAAATATTTTTTTAACTATCTATCCGAGCTCAAATATTTGAAAGAATAGTATTGTTTTTCATGATTTTCCCCCTACTTTTATTTAAAAATAAAACCAAAAAACGTGAAAGTTCCTCATTGGGCTGCAATAGATTGACTTTCAAATGAGTGCCTTCGTATTCTTAAAAGTTTGGTTACCTCTGCACTATACTACAAAATTAGTTTAATAACTTTGTCCATCAACATTTGTAAAGAAGGTTACATGAAAATCAAAGTTTTCCCAAGGGTTTGCTGCATTGAAGAGTTTTTATGTTCTGCAGTTTTGTGGTACATGTGTTTCCCATCAAGTATTAAGTCCAATTTTCAACTTTATACTATAGATTTCTTTCTTTCCAGTTTGTTGGAGAACAGAAGTGTCCAGTTAGCGCCTGATTGCTCCATCACCGTTGCATCTGTTCTGATCAAAGTGGACGTTGGTGAGGACGACACAAAGAGCATTTGTGTCTCGTGGGGATATCAGGTAAGACAATTCTCATTCAATCCCTATGGAATGACTGCTAATTTTACTGTCATTTAGCCTCATTCTGAGATTGTGTAGAATTATTAATTCAATAATATCTTGATTCTACTGCTCTTCATTAGCCGGTTTGGTCAGCTATATCATTCTGAAAAGGTTGAATTACTTACTACAAACTAAAACTTACGTAACTTTTGCCAAATAATGAAATGGAAGTGGCCACGATCAGGGTGAAGCAAAGATGTCAATAACCAAACCACTTTTGGACCTACTGTGATTTTGGCAAAACTCTCTGGTGTGGTTTTTTTTTTACATTCAATCGCTGCCACTACGAATGTGTTTCACTGGCCACATCCATTATTTCTATTTTTAATAGGAACTTGCTTTGTTACAGTTTTCTTTCTCAAAAACAAAATTCTCTCTTGAATTGGTGTCAGTTTAGCTTGTTTATTATGGCTGCTATGCATTAAATTTGAATAAATTGTCAAATTAGAAATCTATAATAATTAAAGATAGTCCGAGAGGCGACTGCAATTTTTGGACCCCATCGAACATCATTCTGAATTTTTTATAGAAATTGGAGAACAGTGAATAGATAAGGAATCTACTGGTCTGCCGGGGCAAAAATGGCCGAAACTGATCATTAATCGACTTGGAACGAGTTGAACTAAAATCCGATTGCCAAATATGTCATAACTTGCCAAAAAGAGAACAAACTTTTTAAGCTGGTAACCCACTGCATTTTGATTTTCAATGAGAAAAAACGAAAACGATTTCTGATCTCTGGCTCGGAAAACTTATATCTTGTAAAACTAAGCCAACTTGGGGACATCAGTTACGTCATAAGTGACGTAATATTTTTTGCCAACTTGGCTCCCTTTTAATAGATGTAAGTAGACCGTCGCCAGATATCTGAATCGTCTGCAACCTTCTTAATTAAAAATTAAAGAGTGACGGTTACCAAATAAAAAAAAAAAGCTCATTATTTGGCAAGTTACGGCGCATTTGGCAATTGGATTTAGTTCAACTTATTAAAAGTCGATTTTTGACTAGTTTCGACCGTTTTTGCCACGGCAGACCAGTGGATTCGTAATCTACTCACTTTTCTCAGTCGTAGTTTTCTCCGTTGTTCACTTGGCAGCCAGAATGTTAAAATAGTAATTAGTTACTTTTTATTATTTTTTAAAATCTTTATTTTTACTCAATGGAGTCAGTTTCTCCACTGCCCACCAGATGGCAGCATGCTACACATTTGGCTACTAACGCAACTACTTAGGCAAAGTTTGATGAGTTAAGACTTTACACTGCTCCAATTTTCAATATTTACTGCTCCAAAACTAAAGAAGTTGAGTAGCATCCCTGAGCTTTATGATAGCTTTTCTTGGTTGTCTTTAGTGAGCTTTTCACAACGTGTCTTTCTTAATTTAAGAACTTTGCTTATACTAATTCAATTACGCATTCTCAGAAACATATATGAATAATAAATTATCAGACTAAAATCCTAAATCTAAACCTTAAAGCTAATATTCTAGAAATATGCAATACACAAACCATCAGATTTTTATGCATTTTATAAAGTACAAACAATTACTTAAACTTGAAAATATTTAAGTGAATAATTACAAATGTATATAGCATTTGGTTGAAAAAATTTACAATTTTATTTCTCTCATAAAATATTACCTAAAATTGCAGGATGAAGAGTTGGGAAAATATCTGTTGCCTGCCATAAAGAATTGGGCCATAGAAACAAAGTAACTTATGGATGGTGGGGATAGTAAAGAGCCTTGCTTGCGGTGTAATATTAAGACTTTTTTATATAAATACTTGTAAATAGAATCAATGTATGCAATCAATGTATATTGTGAATAAACTTTCTTTTATAAATTAATGTATTATTGTGATTGATCCTTCCCAACTCACTTACTAATAAAAAAAAGGCAATCGTTTAAATCAGCATTAGAAAATCTTAGTAAGCTTCCTTTATCACTACTCCTATATAAAAACCTCGATGCCATGAATACCTAGTAGTAGCTATTGTCTACTGTTTTCATCAGTATTGTAAAACTGCGTCGAAACATTTTTTTTAAATGTTTAATTCCAGAGTGAGAAAATTTGAATTTTCAGGTATATCCTTTACTTTACCAGAACGTGGCAGTGTTCCTTCGCCAAGTCCGTTGTCAAAGCGGCAGAACCTGTAAGTGTATATTATGTTGACTGACCGAGTTTAGGCTGGCTTTAGACACCTCGCAGCTCAGCTTCTAACTGTGTCTAGAATCCTGTTTCCCCCCCCCCCCCACCTTATTTTTTTATTATTCTTTTTTGTCACCGTCTTGTTCGGGGGGGGGGGGGGATAGACGAAAAAATAAAGCATAAACTGGAAAATCTTCACCGTGCAGCCCAACAACAGACACAGACATCTGTCATAATCACCACCGCGTCTACTAACTGAGATCAAAGACGAGTACCGGGGACTAACTTTACCTCAAGGATGTGAGTCCTTGTCTTCTACATAGGGCACACATACCACCTTGGATAAAATAATGTATTGATCAAAATTTTATAAAAAAACTACACCTCGATAAAGTTTATTTCTGTGTGAGTGAATGAGCGCAGAAAAACCATTTTGGACCGCGTAGTGGCGAACCCTGTTCTAGGTAAGCCTTACTGTCTACCGTCACCGGTCGGACAACACGATAGCGTTTTTCATACATTCACGTAATTTTGTCATGTTAGTAAATCTCTGCTAAGACATTGCATTCGATGTGGATATACTTTTCATAATCTCTACGGATTTTGCTTTGGTTTAAAAATTTAGCTACCCCTCAATTTATGGATGCCAACAATCAGCATTCATAATTGAAATTACAAAGATATCTTTTCGATGCTGAGACAAACTCTGATCTAAATCGTTTATATTGTTATGAATTTTTCCGCTGAGGCAATGATGGCACAGTTTTTAAAATAAAAACTAATATTTATTCTCTTCAGAAAACTCACAAAATTTATTCATAGATAACAGTGCAATCACTATTAATCTTCAATACAAGCTTCAACAAGAACAGCTTCGAATATAGCGATTATACAAGCTCACTCCAATAGGTCAACAAAGCGATCACGATCAGCTTTCAACGAAGTCCGAAGTTAATCTGAAAACTTTCCCGATCTCCCGGTCTTTAAATACTTAGCGCGAGAGAATATTCACGAAATTTCCAGCCAATTCATCGAAAAAGAAACGTCTCGAAATTTCTCGATTGCTTTAGGTGTTGCCACCTTTTTCTAACCTGTATAATCGCTGTTAAAAAAATAAAATAAGATAAAAATAAATTACAATAGAATTTTAAAATAATACGTCACTATTTACACTATATACAGACAATTTGTGCAACAATATTGTCACATTAGTAATAATAATTGCCCTATAATTAACAATAAATAACTTTTCAGTTATTAACTAAGAAATAAATACTAGACAGAAACCTTCCTGTTCATCCGTAAATTAGGCACTGATTGCGATATCCCAGCGTTGACAGGTCTGTAGAGTAGGCCGGGCCGAAAAAGTCGAAGTATCTTGAATCTTTTAGCGGTAGTGCGAAAAAGTTGTGGATTCTCATTGTTAAAAAGTGTGTGAAATCTTATAAGTCTGAATTGATATCTTCTGTCCCCTCGATGGGTTGAAAGTTGTGAAAATTGGACTATAAATATGTAAAATTAATAATCACATATGAACTTTTGAAGATGATACAGGGACGGCTAGGATTTTATTAAATATCCTTCACGCACACTAGCAGTCGAACAAATTGTAAAACTAAACACTGAAGCCACCGGAAAAGCAGTTGGACAGCAGAATAGGAATGGAGCAACCCTAGAATCCTGAAACCACATGATAGATTTTTTAGAAAAAAAAAGCCAGTAAAACAGTCCAAAAAAGATTACAATCAATAATACTTTTGTAAGTCTGAAATTTGAAAAAAAGTTTATTTTCGTATTACAATGGAGGAAAGTGTAATGTGTTTTTATTTAAAAAATTGTCTTCAATTTTCAAAATTCGGTACCTTTGAAGCGGCAGAAGATGTTAACGTATAATTCTAAAAAATTTTGCTGGTGTTGTTGATAAAAAATAATAACTCTTAAGGGGGTCCAGTACCGAAATTTTTTCAAAAATCCCAATTTTTTTTTTTTTTTTTTTTTTATTTTAAAAAATAGTTCATACATTCCTGAAGAGAATGATGTTTTTATCTTATTCCTCCGGTGATTAGAACGCCACAAAATTACCTGTGATTTAAACGTCACTAATGGGCGTAACACCTTGAAGCGTCTGCTTAAAGTGCGTTTTTCGAACACTAGTGTTTTTCACAGATGTTGCATATTCAAATCGATATATCTCCAGAACCATTAATAATTGGCTATTCAAATTTTTGGAGCATTTAATTTATATAGTTTTAAATATTTGTCTACACAGAATTTTATTTTTTTAATTCTGTTTTAAAATATAACACTTAGCGTAAAAGATAACATAAAAAAAAGCAAAAATTTCAATATTTTAACTTTGAGAATTTTTTTAATTTTTTCTAATTCACCTATCAAAATTCCGTGAAGACAAAATTTTCTTTATATAATTATGTATTACAGAAAGCTTTCACTTTGAAAAAAAAAAATTATTTTCTTTTGATTTATATCAAAATACGCAAATATCAATTATTATGGATTTTTCTTGGTTTTTAATTTTTTTTAAAATAACTAAACACAATATTTAAAAAAACATTTTCTCAAAGATATATAAATAGTATCTCATTCATAAAATAAATTTTTGACATAAAAATGTACATAAATAAAGTTTTTTTTATTTTCGGTACCGGACCCCCTTAAGCATTACCGCAAAATGATCAACGACATCTGTGATTATTTATTAATTTTTGAATTTTAAGCATTTCTTATCCAGTTTCACAACTTTCGACCTATTGAGGCGACGGTAGATATCAATTCGGAATTTTAAGATTTTACACACTTTTTAATAATGATGAGAGTCCACAACTGTTCCGCCCAACCGCTAAAAGATCCGAGATACTTCGACTTTTCCGGCCTGGCCTATTCTATAGAGTCTGATAATTATTGTGACTGGCATTAACAATCTTAAAAACCACACGTGGTGACAGGTGAAGACAGAACAATCGAGATTTCTTTTCTTCCTGTCTTTAAATTCAAGGCGCCTTCATGGCGCCCGTTTCCCCCATTCCCTTTCCTCCTTGCTATTGGCTTTTTGCCGAGATGCGGTCGGGTACCTACACCCAGTCTAGGCCAAGATCAGATTTAGCAACAAGAAAAGAGAAGAAAAAAATTGAAAAGAACACAAAACAAACTGGAATATTAGTCTCATTAATGAACGAATGGCGCTTCCGTGTTGTCCAGTGTTTCTTTTGGGCTCGCTGCTTTAACTCTTGGAATCGTAAAGGGTGTTGCGGTGTAAAATAAAAACGTAGTGATACGTTATGAACTTAAATGAAAAAAAATTTGAACCTGCTGCAGACTTTTTTTTTAACTATTCGCCGAAATTTAATCAGTGAGCTCAGGGCCCAATTCAGAATTTTTTTTACTGTAGGCCCAAATTCAGAGAGGGGCCCCCAATAGCAAATATTTATTACCTTACGTCACAATATTACCAGAAAAAGGTACATTCGTTAAGACTAACTTTTTACAATTAAAACTCGTAGTTTACTTTCACACGATTTTTTTGTTATAATTAGTATGATCTTGATTTCCTCAAAACTTTTGAATTAATCAAGACCCCCCATAAGCCCTGGTTTTAAAGCACCTTTTCCTGTATTTTAAACTTGCATTTTACCACAGGGTCCACAAATTATATAATAATAAATATTACTTAATTTTATAACAATAATAGTAAATAATACAAAGTAACCTTTCCACTGTTTCCACGATCTCACCAAAAAGGAGGGCCAAAAAAGTCCACGGAAGAGCCTGCAAACCAACCAATCACAAAGACTCTTTCATTTCATAATATAAGAAGTTGTATGTGGTTGGTTGGTGAACATCTCTTTACAAGAGGCGAGAGAAGAACAGCGGCGTAAAGCCCTTGTCTCCGTGTACATATGAAGAAGTTGTATATGATTGGCTGAACCGGAAAGATTTGCTTAGTTAGATTTTATTAGGTTAATCTATCTAACTTAACTCTCTGTGACTATAAAAAATATGGAATTTGCGGATGTGTAACTAAAATTTTTTTATTATTTTTGTTCAGTACTTCCCATAAAAAGACTATTATATTTAAAATTTTCAGAAAACTTTCAAAATTTGGGGGCCTCTAGGCCCGGGCCTAGTGGGCCTAATGATAAATCAGGCCCTGAGTGAGCTTTAGAACTGGAAGAATTATTTGAAGGCGAGCGCGGGCAGATCGCATCCTGTTGATTGAAAGGCTATTAAAAGTTATGGTCAAACCTTTTTTTTTCTAAATTAGCAATTGGATTTCTTACTGAAAAACTATTAGTTATGCGTTAATTTTCTGATGAAATCAATTATTCAAAACCTATACTATACTTCCTTCTTCCAGTAAATTTGACCACTTTTGGCTCTACTTTATTTTCGAATAACTCCAGGGGGAGGGGGTGAAAGTACAACCCCTTAAACTTCCTTGCGTTGACGATACAAATGAGAGAACGACATAATCACACAAAAGAAGGCATGCAATTTAATGATTTTACCTTTAATATTTATCATTATCCTTCAAATGAATTTAACGAAAGTATTAATTTTCGATCTTTTTTAATTGTTCCATTTTGTAGGCACAGAATTAGTAGACAATTTTGGTATTCTATGCATAAAACTAATAGAATATTTTGTATGTATTAACTGAAAATGAAAAAAAAAGAAAAGATTCCAATTGCGATGTAACGTAATTAAAAATCGGTTATTTAAATACTGAAATAAGTAAAAATGTATCCAATCAACATCGAGTTACAAAGACCAACTTGTATTCTAATCCAAACCTATTTTCACCCCCCCCCCCCCACCACCCCGACAAAAAAAGATTTTAACAGAAATTTTGAACGAAATACCAATTTGAAATGAATTCCACAACTACGAATAATAACACGAGGCTTTTATTCTCCATTTCGTTGCGGACACGTACCGCACAGTAGTGGTTTTTTTCTATTTTAGAAGATTCGCTAGCACACTTTTCCACTTCGCGTGAATGGCAACATCCCGTACTTTCTATAGATTATCTATGAATCGAATAGCGGAAGGCAATAGACAAGGAAACGGCGGATATTTTAGGTATACGTTGGATTCCGTGAGTTTACTTTAAGGAAAAGGTCCATAATTAGGATAATCACTGTGTAAGGATATTCACTGTCATACAACCAGTGGTAGAAGTATGGGGGGATGCCCAAAAGTTGGTGACAAGTGCACCCCTGCCCCCCATCCCCCTATTTGTGAATAAAAATACTTCTATCTTTAAACAAAGTAGTATAATACATTTTTATAACTGTATGATATATATATACACAATATAAAGTATTTTTTATATTTGAAAACTTTAAATCACTATTTCTCAGTAACACTACATTTTTCATTTCCCTACATGCTTGATATACACTCACTTCTAAAAGTTAAGCACAGAGAGGAAAATGTTAATTTCCGTAGGCAATCTGAATTGAAGAAGCTGAAATTTGCTGCAAAGGTAGAAGGAAGAAAGCAAATATGTTAGGTGATAGTCAATCACGGTTTCGCGTCGAGTAAAATGTAGAACAAGCAGTCGTATAAGAAGCCGGCATTGTGAAGGGTTACAGGAGTTGCATGTACGTGCTGATGAAAGATGTTTAGAACATTCGTACGATTGTTTTCAAGCTAAATGTGTTTCTATGGCTTCCAGAAGACGAATGGAAGATTCTGAGCGCTGGTGGTCTGTCGGAAGTATTGAAGCAGGACAGTCTATCGCAGAAGTTTCCCTTTTCTTGGGCGTTCATCATTCCGTCATTTCACGATTATAGAAACAATTCCAAATCAGTCAAACGCTCTGACTTAATTGTAATAATCACTCGAACTGTTACTGTTATTGAGAGATCAGCAGCAAAAATATATTTAAATGTTAATGAAAGCAAAACTAAATATATGCCCAAGAGTATATGACATCAGTAGATATAAAATTTCTGGAAATTGAAAATCGCAAATTTGAGCTTGTTGATGGTTTCACTTTAGAGGTCGGAAATATCGATCAAAATAAATATCGATACTATATCGTTGCATAGAAAAAAATACCGATAAAATATCGATACATAATTTTTTTTTTTTCTTTTTTTTTTTTTTTTTAATTTGATTTTCAATTTTACTAGAAACGAAGTTTTTCGGGGCAAATTTCCACTTTTCATAAATTTATGCCAAAATTGTTTTAATAAATAAATTATAAAAATTGTTTTAACAAATAAATTATAAAAATTGTTTCAATAAATAAATTATAAAAATTGTTTTAATAAATAAATTATAAAAATTGTTTTAGTAAATAAATTATAAAAATTGTGTTAATAAATAAATTATAAAAATTGTTTTAACAAATAAATTATAAAAATTGTTTCAATAAATAAATTATAAAAATTGTTTTAATAAATAAATTATAAAAATTGTTTTAGTAAATAAATTATAAAAATTGTGTTAATAAATAAATTATAAAAATTGTTTAAATAAAGAAATTATAAAAATTGTTTTAATAAATAAATTATATTATCAATCAGAATAAATAAAATACATTTGGATGTCAATACATAAATTCCCATTTATTTGTAAAGAAAAAATTTTGAAAAGTAGTTTACCGCATATTTTGTTGATAGAGATGTTTTTAAAATTAGATGCAAATTCCAGGCACACATTGGCAACAAAAACGGCACTATGTTAATGACTACTAATAAAAGATCTTATCTTTCTATTACATTAGGCTTTCTTTTTGGTTAGGGTCCCATTTTAACAGTCTCTCAGCCAAGTCCTAACTTTAGTTTTTAAGTTTTTGAAAAGGGAGCAAGAAAATCAAAATAACATATTGTTATGAATTTTTCCGCTGAGGCAATGATGGCACAGTTTTTACAGTATAAAAATATTTATTCTCTCTTCAGAAAACTCACAAAATTTATCCACAGGCAACAGTGTAATCGCTCACAAGCTTTAACACAAGCTTTAGCAAAAACAACTTCGAATACAGCGATTATACAAGCTTGCTCCAGTAAACAAAGCGATCAGCTCACCTCGAAGTCCAAAGTCAATCTGAAAACTTTCCCGTTCTCCAGTCTTTTTATATACAAGCGCGTGAGACATTCTCGAAATTTCCAGCCAATTCATAGAAAAGAAATATCTCGAAACTTCTCGATTACTTTAGGTGTTGCCACCTTTTTCTAACTTGTATAATCGCTATTAATTACTAAATAAAATAGGGTAAAATAAATTACAATAGAATTTTGAAATAATACGTCACTATTTACAATATATACAGACAATTTGTGCAACAATATGGAACTACAAAACAATCATCAAAAAACTAAAAACGTTTAAAAATATCGATATATCTTGTATCGATATTTTTACTATCGATTAAAAAAAATATCGATACAAATCTTGTCGTATCGATATATCGCCGACCTCTATTTCACTTACCTTGTCTCAAATGTGAACAATCAGGGCAAATTGGATACCGAGATTAAGAGAGGCACAGTTGTTGCTAATCGGTGTCTTAATTTAAGGAATGTCCTGCAATCAAAATTAGTAAAAAGAAAACCAAAATTATTCTATATAAAAGACCTGAACTCACAAATGGTACTGAAACTTGGGCAATGACAAAATCACAGTAAAATCGTTTAGCTATCTTTGAGGAAAAGATTTCAAGGAAGATTCTTTGTGAAGTAAATATTAATGGTATATGGAGGCACAGATATAACAAAGAGTCATACAACATTTAACGAAAGGCAGATATTTGGGACTGAATCTTGGGCAATGACAAAATCACAGTAAAATCGTCTCGCTATCTTTGAGGAAAAGATTTCGAGGAAGATTCTTTGTGAAGCAAATATTAATGGTAAATGGAGGCACAGATATAACAAAGAGTCATACAACAACATTTAACGAAAGGCAGATATTTGGGACTGAAACTTGGGCAATGACAAAATCACAGTAAAATCGTCTCGCTATCTTTGAGGAAAAGATTTTGAGGAAGATTCTTTGTGAAGCAAATATGAATGGTAAATGGAGGCACAGATAAAACAAAGAGTCATACAACATTTAACGAAAGGCAGATATTTGGGACTGAAACTTGGGCAATGACAAAATCACAGTAAAATCGTCTTGCTATCTTTGAGGAAAAGATTTCGAGGAAGATTCTTTGTGAAGCAAATATGAATGGTAAATGGAGGCACAGATAAAACAAAGAGTCATACAACATTTAACGAAAGGCAGATATTTGGGACTGAAACTTGGGCAATGACAAAATCACAGTAAAATCGTCTCGCTATCTTTGAGGAAAAGATTTCGAGGAAGATTCTTTGTGAAGCAAATATGAATGGTATATGGAGGCACAGATAAAACAAAGAGTCATACAACATTTAACGAAAGGCAGATATTTGGGACTGAAACTTGGGCAATGACAATATCACAGTAAAATCGTCTCACTATCTTTGAGGAAAAGATTTCGAGGAAGATTCTTTGTGAAGCAAATATGAATGGTATATGGAGGTACAGATATAACAAAGAGTCATACAACAACATTTAACGAAAGGCAGATATTACCAAATATATTAAAATTTAATCCTATTAATTTGCTAAACACTTATGCCGAATGGATCTCTCCTCTTTAAGATCCGGAATATTCAATTTTAAACCAATGAGAACCCGAATTAGGGACAGGCTCAGACTGAGATGAGTTGATTGCATCGAAGTGGACTTTAAAAAAAAAAAAAAAAAAAAAAAGAGTTACCAATTGTGACACCTTGGCAAGGAATAGATCCGAATGGAAAAAGATTCTGAAGAAGGCCTTGGCCCAAAGTTCTGTCGAGCTATTAGAAGAACACCCACGCGTCCTCGTTTCATCCTATATTTTAGGATTAGAATTCTAACCTGGCTTTCCACGAAATTTAGATTATTAAATAGGTCCCTGGATAACCAAACGATTTTCAAATCAGCAGATTTGTCATCTCATTAACTGAATAATGAAGTGATGTTCACTAAATTAAGGATAGCGTTTTGACGTTTTAGAAGGAAACTATGTAATACATTATTTTTTTTTTATTTTTTTTTAAATATATTGTAATTTGAAGTTTTTTTTTTATTTCGAGGCACAGGACTTAAGCCTTAAAATCCTTTATATTTACTTCGGTTTTATTTCCTTGTGTGCTTATGGTGGACAAATCTGTGGAAGTCTAGTTAATCCACTTGTTCTTCTCTAATCGATCTCAAACTTGGCAGATAGAGTCATTGTCGATAAGAATGCATTCTATCAAGTTTTGGCCGCTTGCACAAATGCTTCTGTTGCCGCTTCAGAGAACTAATTAACCCACTTGCTGTCATCCAATCGAGATGAACATGTGTGCGAGATGAAATCGAGTGACAATGCGTATGAAAGAATTTACATTAAAAAATTTGTTTTTATGAGTTAATTTTTTTTACCAAGTTAATTCCATCTATTAAAATTAAAGGAAATACGTAATGCCAGTGTGGACTGTTTTCAGCGACAAATTCAACTAAAACACCTTAAAATGCAAGATGAAAAATGAGTTTGTTTCTTAATATCGGTGTAAAATCAAAACATAGTGTTTGTATTGTTACGAATTTTTGTATATTTGCAAATATTTCGTAGTGTTAATTTTGTAAATAGGAAAATGTATGTACATTTTGCATAAGGCAGTGCAATAGTTCGTCTTAAGTTTGCTTCCCTGCAATATGGGTCTTAATGCTTGATAACGAGTTTTACAGAGTTAACGCTGGGAATCGAATTTTACAAGGAGCAGGGTATTTAACATTATGGTAATGGCAATCTCGCCAAATTGGCGAGATAGAGCCAAGTTGGCGACATTTTCGGTCCCCATGTACATGTATAGGACTTTTCGACTACGATCTGGAAAGTTCTCCAAATATCTACCTCTAGAAGTCTCCAGAAGTATTGATTCCTATACAAGACCGGCCGTGAGAGGAGTTGACTGAAGTTAGTCAGTTAGTTGACTGGAATTACTGAGTGTCAGTGAACATTCCGAGTAGTTCTAAAGCGAACTGTATTGCATTGCCTTTTGCTGCGATTTAGCAGTTGTGTGTCAAGTTTAACTGCTGTTTGTGCTCTATTGTTGTGTATAGAGCTGTATTAAGTCTACTAGAACGAGAAGTTCTGGAGTTGTAAAGGAATCTGTGAAGAGTTATATTGAAATAAATTTCTGCAAGTTTTGATCTGCTTTGTCTTCAAATCTTTCGAACCCATCCACGCAACATTATTGCACACTTACAAAATATAGTCTGTTGAAAATCGGTGAATTATTTTCAAAAAAGTATCAAATATGTACTTACATTTTAACGATTGAATGAGAGGTTTTTATAATTTTATTGACTCGATTTCTCCGAAAACATATAAGGTTCAATAAATTTGTCAACAGCCCTTGTGCAAATATTTTTTTTTTCTTTAATTTTTAATGTATAGTTTATTCATAGTTGAAAATAATTTGGCAAAAAGCATGAAAGAATTTCAGCAATGGCCGAAATAAAATGTTTTATTATTTTAAATTAATTGAGTAAATTGTCATAACTATTAAAGGAAAATTTGTTCTGAAAAATAATGACGCAGAATTAAGAATGCAATACAAAACGTGCTGTGTAAATTTCGTAACGCCGGAGCTTGAAATTCGGGAATCCATATTGAGTCCTTCAGACAGAAACACAAATACATTTTTACAATTTAGATACAGTAACCCATTGAAATTTTACAGGGGCATGTAATGAGAAATATTTTCTCTTTTTCCGCCTAAGTGTTCCCAGAAGCGTTTATCTGGCCACATTTAGAATTATTTTAGTATATCTATATTTTTATCAGAAAATTCCTGAATTCATGTACATGTAAATAGGGTAATTGAAAGTTTAAAAAAAAAAAAAAAAAGTTTAGACTTAACGTAGGTCTAAGCCTTAATGCATGCTGCCATCTAGTGGTGGTACATATCTACAAACGAAATTAGTTTAAAAGTATTTTAATTAATATTAGTTGCTAAGTGGCGATGAAGGGCTTCGCTACTAGACCTGGGCGATATTAACATTTCTGCATCGCGATATATTGCGAAGCAAACATCACGATACATTGCGATGTGAACTATATTTTTTTCACAAAATACTATAAAACAACGTTTTCATAACACGCTATATAGCTGAAAGTTCTGCTTACTTAGGTTTGTAACATTTTATGGAATTCATGTATGGAAGTTTATTTTAAATAACATGAGCAGCGACCGAATTATTTTCAGAGGGATACACAAAGCACCCAAGGGGGTATAAGCCGGTTATTTTTTTATTTTTTTTAATCTGGATTTTTCAATTTCTCTATCTTAATAAAATTTTACTTTTTTATTATCCAGGAAAGGAGAAGGGGGGGGGGGGGACAAGTGCACTTCCTAGCGATGCACATGTTACTTTAGTTATTGAATATTCTTAGTTCTTAAATCAAAAACATACTTTATAATGAATATTTTATTACTTACTATATACAATATAACTATTAAAAAAAAAATTAATGCATAACATTTAAAATTCTAATAATCTTTATTTTGAGCCAAAAAAAATCTGCATTTCAGCATTTTTAAGAAGCAAGTTGGATTGAGTAATTAATCTTATGGAAATAAACTTTATTCAAATGTACAAACTGAAAATAAATTATAAAACATTTATTTACTTACTAGTCAGAAGAGAAAATACTTCAACGTGAAAAAAATCGCTTATAAGTATTTAAGCAATCAAACTAGAGAAACAACTGTGATCAGTCCATGCGCTAGTTCATATTGACTTTAGCAAATATAACAAACCTTCATAGTAATAAATAAAAGCTTAATCACAAAAACTCAAGGGTTATTTGCAGGATGTTGCAAAAGTGACAAAAAAATATTCAAACCTTAGGTTTTCAAATATAATAACTGAATTTCCTGCTAAAATGTTAATTGATACTTATGCATTAATTTTCTGTTCAAATAATTTAAAATCTATATTATTGCTTCATTTTTCCTGTTTATTTTTAATTTTCAAAGCCATGAGAATGCAATTTGCGCTTTCACTACCCTCTTTGGCGGCGTCCATATGATTGGACTACAGTGAAAAACTTTTATATGTTTAAACCCGCATAGGTAATTTTATTAAATAACACAAAATAATAATATAACCCATAAAAGCAAAGTTATAAATATAAATCCTTTGTAAGCATTGCCAATTTTTAAGTGCAATTACAACTTCTTGAGCTCAGATCGAGTATTCATAGTGTTTAACCACTAGGACCAAAAGAACAATTCCGAACTATTTACTGCAGACCAAACGGTATAGTGGTTAGCGTGCTAGCTTCTAAACCGAGAGGTTGCGGGTTCGAGTCCCGTGTTAGGCATGGGTGTTTGTAAATGTATGTTGGCTTGTCTAATGACGAATGTTTCGGCTTATTATAGCCCTCGTGTTGCTGACGGCGCCAGATAATCTGAATACAACCGAACTATTTACTAACTTCTTTTTACCCACCAAAACTTGATAAAGGTATACGTATAGGTTTCAACATTTTTTTTTTTTAATTTTCAATTTAAAAATTAGACCTTTGCACCTTGAAAAGTACATTATTTGTTAAACCTGTTTCCAATATTTTTTTTTTTTTAATTTCTTTAATTTTAATATTTAATTAACATTTAATCAACTAATTAGGCTAATTTCCAACGGTAATGTTAAAAATTCTAATTCACCCACAGATACAATTTTGGTGTTCAATAATGCGGAATACTCTGCTCTATGTTTTGACCCTATTAACAGAATTTTACATTGTGTAAATTTTGTGATATCTTGCTTTAACTGAATCTATTAGAAAAATCCAAGTTTTTTCATACAGAATCTTATCTTTAAAATTCAATTAAAAAAATATTTATTCACAAATCACTTAGTATTTAGGGTCAAAACATTCAACAATGATGCATGCAGATTATATAGCAAAAAACAAATTTCAAAAAATATTATTTAAACTGGAACTGTTTGAATGAAATGCAAAATAGAAAAAACTACAATCTGAGGATAACTTTTAAAAAAGTATTTTTTATATAAAAAAACTGTTATTATTATACTAATCATTTTATATTTCCTTTTTAGTATGCTCCTCCATCATAGGGTTTCCTTATTTTGAGTTGTTTTTATTTTGCTTTTGTTTTTTACGGCCTTACAAATCGTCCCCGATTTTTGCGAGTTTTGCGATTTGAAGCCTATACTTATACTTTAAATACATTATAATCTCTAGCGAGTCTATTTGCCAAGATTCAGCTGGATTGGAAGACGGAAAGTGGGTAAATTAGTCATCCGAAGATTTTGTCTCGTCAACTTTAATAGAGAAGGTTTCAGATATTATATATCGCCAAATTGAATATGTTTGAAAGAAGCTTGGATAATAGAACTGGAGTAAAGCTAGGCGTCCACTATCGCTGAGCAGAGTAGAGCAGAGCAGAGCGGAGAGGATTTGTTTTGTTTTGAAACCACCGACTGTCTATTTCTGCCACTAATAAAGTGCTTAGCACAGCCAAATACGTCTCGTAATTTTGAGCATCTAGAAGAATACGAGATCGAAATCTTCTAGTGTAAACCCCTCTCTCTGACCCCACCACACCAACGAGAGGACATTGAGGCCACGACAGATTTAATGTGCACCTGCCCCCATTAGGTACACACCGATATTTGGAGGACCGAGTACAGAACCCACAACCCTCCGGTAATGAGCTCGATACTCTACCGCCTAGGTATCAGGAACCCTTGCGGAAAGGATTAGAGCCAATTACAAGGCTGCCAATGTCTACTATAGCACGAGCTACAATTGACGTTGATAGCCTTGTAATTGGTTCTAATCCACTCCGCTCTGATGTGCTCTGCTTAGCAATAGTGGACGCCAAGCTTTAAAACTGATAAGTAAGGCAATAAAAACGCATATCTTTTATTTACTTTGATTAAAATAATTTCGGTGTCAAGAAAGAGTTTAAAAAATTATCGGCTAAATAGGATTTAAAAGAATTTCGAAGTGATTTTAGAAGCTTGTGTAAAAGCGACCATTTAGAGCAGCGTCAGCCACTAGGCGGCCCGCGACAGCTTTTTCTCCGGCCCGCCGGCAGTACAGAAGAGCAAAAATTAAATTTTGCGGAAATAATTTTAATTTGTCTACAATAGTATGTGTTTACTACCAAAAACCACGTTTTTCATTGAGTGGCCCACTTCAGTAAGTCTGAAAAATCCTCTTTTTTTTCTGAGACTGCCAGAAAAATAAAATAAAAAAGCAATAGTTTGAATTATTACCAATGACGCATTCCTTTGCTTAGTTTTGTACTTATGATACCCTATCCCCCTCGATTCGTGAATGGCTCAATTCGATTGCTGCTTTTCTGAATGTAATGGGCAGGAGTTGGGTGTTTTAATGCATACCTCTTTTGTTTCGACGTGAAAAGAAGAATCGCGATCTCTATGACTCCAGTGCAATAATGGCGTCGAGGACTAGTTTTAAACACTAAGTAGATAGTGAAAAGCGGACCAGCCGTCATCGTCTCGCAATTAACATCGACTAAAATGACGGATTTAGGAGGTATGGCTTAAATATCTTTATTGATTACGAGTTTATGTCAAGTCACATTGTAATATTGTCACGAAAGATCAAATTCTTTTATGACTTTGATGTACAATGTAAAGAAAATTATTTTTGTAATTATTTGAAACAAGAATCAAATATCAATTGTTTTTTTATTAATATAAAAAAGTTAAATTATTATTTAAGTTTTCGAAATAGTTTTATATTGTTAAATCTTTAGTAATTATCACATTTCTAACTTTGAACATATGTAGTAAAGCAATCTATTTATTTTGGCGTATTCGGAATAAATATGTGGCCCGCGGAAAGTTCCAACATAAGTCATGCAGCCCGTCTCTAAAAGTTAGTGGCGAACGCTGATTTAGAGTGAGATTGATAGACTCAAAATTTCACAGAATGCATTGTAATCAACATCGAATCTATGTGCCAATTTTCAGCCCGATTGGTTTACTGCAAGTGAGTTAATTAAGCCTCTGCAGATTTGCTCGGCAGAGACTTTATTTTCTTTAACTCTTTATTTTTAGTAAAAGTATGCACAGAATCATAGATTGCATGTTTTTGTATCAGATGGAATGGCACAAGATTGTCTTCAAGGTGAGTTCAAATTGAAATTACCTTTCTACCAGATTCAATTCCATGTAATCTGTGATTCCCCACACAATTTTCAAAAATGAAGAATTTTGAGTCGTGTAACTTTATAGTCCGAGAGGCAATTTTTGGACCTCATCGAACATCATTCTGAATTTTTTATAGAAATTGGAGAAAACTAATCCACTGGTCTGACGTGTCAAAAATGGCCGAAACTGATCAATAATCGACTTGGAAAGAGTTGAACTAAAATCCTATTGCCAAATATGTCATAACTTGCCAAAAAGAGAACAAACGTATTCGTCTGGCAACCCACTTCATTTTGATTTTCAATGAGAAAAAGCGCAAACGATTTCTGATCTTTGGCTTGGAAAACTTATATCTTTTAAAAATAAGGCAAATTGGCGACATCAGTTACGTCATAAGTGACGTAATGTTTATGACCAATTTGGCTCATTTGTGAAAGATGCAAGTAAGTCATAGCCACACATCCGAATCGTCTGCAGCCTTCTTAATTGAAAACTAAAGAGTTAGGGTTACCTAATAAAAAAAAAATGCTCATTATATGGCAAGTTATGGGCATTTGGCAAATGGATTTAGTTCAACTTATTAAAAGTCAATTTTTGACCAGTTTCGGCCATTTTTGCCACGGCAGACCAGTGGATTCGTAATCTACTCACTTTTCTCCAATTTCTATAAAAAAATTCAGAATGATGTTCGATGGGGTCCAAACATTGCCTCTCAGTCTATTAGGAACAAGTTTGTGAATGCGAACAAGATGCGAACAAGATTTTGTGAACTGATGAACAAACTTGTGGAAGATATCATCCTTTTTAAATCCTTTATACTAACCTCCATTTTGTATGTATCTTTGTGGATATATTTGTCGATGGAGGGCGAATCTGCGGAAGCCTAATTATCCCCTTGCCGTCATCCAATTGGAATGAAACTTGGTAGATATATTCGATGTCGATGACAATGCATTCTATCAAATTTTGGAGGCTGTCACTGTCACTAAATGGTCGCTTTTACGGAATAATTACAAATCAATCTGGCCGTCATCCAATAGCTCTGAAATAGCATTTAACCGATCATTGAAGAAACTCTTTTCTTTTTCCAAAACTGTTTTTAATAAATAAATAATAAAATTGTTTATCAGAATAAATAAAAGATATTTGGATGTGAGTGCATAAATTCGTATTCATTTTTAATAAATAAATTTTGAAAAGTAGTTTACCGGATATTTTGCTGATATAGGTGTTTTAATGTTTAAAATTAGACGCCAACAACAAGCACACTCTGGCAACAGAAACGCCGCTATGTTTAATGAATGTAAAAATTGGCAATGTATTTAAAGGATTTAAATTAAAAACTTTGTTTTTATGGGCTATATTATTCTTAATCAAACACAACATATTTTTGGGTACATCGACCAATTTACTATCTTCAAAATTCGCTCAGAAAAAAATTACTAAATCGAAAAATAACCCATAAAAAAGAAAAAAGAAGAAAAAAAGAAAAAAAACTGAAATCTCCTCACTCCTCCTCCCTTATTGCGACTCATTCCGGAATCATTTCCACTATCCAGGACTTTTCTGACACTTTTTCACGTGCCGCAATGTGCCGCAACGTGCCGCCTACACAAGATCTCTTTGCCCAAGAAGATTACCTGAGTGACGTCATCTTTGACGTCAGAACTACGTGTGTGGGTGGGTCCAACAGTCCATCCTCCAACCCTTCTCCGAACCCCCGAACAGATCGTAGGATGCTTGTAGGGAATCGAATACCTCTTCACTCCAGAAATAGATCTCGAATGTTCTATTTGTGGATCCCTCTTTCCGACTTTGGCTTCCGAAGAGAACCCATACCAAAGATTTTGATTTTTTTTTTATTATTCCTTGCGCCTCTTTCCACTCAGTGGGAAAAGAATTTCTGACGGAAAAGAATAATGTATACACCGGACGTTATGGAGTATTTCTGAAAACTTTGGGCTTTGAAGTTGCGGAAATTAAAAAGTACTTTGGGGGGAAAAGGTCCGCTGGTCCTTTCCTGAGACCAGAGGACTTCCTGGTCTCAAAAAAGGCTACAATTGCTATAAGCAGGAATCTTCTATTACATGCGTTTTCAAATGACACATACATTATTTTTATAGAAGTAAAACGTATAATTTATCAATAAGTATATTTTTAAAAAAAATCTACGCTACCTATAACCTGTTTGAAAAGGCTTCAATATTAAGCAGGTTTAAGTTAATTGCTTTTCACCAATCAACTATCTTATGTTTAAAGAAATGAATTTAAATTTGTGACTGTTAGTCAAAATTATTTAAAAAAAAAAAAAAAATATGGGGCCAAATCATATTAAAAGTTAAAAGCTGGTACGAGAGACCCTCAACATTTAATTTTTGTTGCGTCATTATGGAGTTGCTTATAAGAATTGACTTTTGTACAACTCAACTTGTTCTGAGTTTCTGTTACGAGCTGAAAAAGTGCAAACGATAATTTTCTTTAGAATGTAAAAACGGTTGTTTTATATAGTTGTTGTTCTAAACTTTTTGTAATAAAAGAAAGACGTGAAGGATTTTGATCTCGTTTCTTAAGTGTACTTGCGTTTGTTATCTTCCATAATTTGAACCTGAAAAAGGATCCAAGTGAGATCCTACAATTTTAATAAAATTACGACCAAACTCTAATTTAATATTTTAACTGTAGAGAAGTGATTCTGTATATTTACCTGAAGGGTTCACAATAAATTCCCGCATTTCAACCTTCTGTGTTATAAAATTTTCAAGGTATATTCTGTTTCTATTATCATAATAATCTGGCCTCTCTTTAGATAATTATCAGCTAATTAAACCTATTCAACTCAAGATAGAAAAATAATGTTATATGGATCATTGTTGAACTTTTTTTCTGTTGCCAATTTTTTTTTTTTTAAATTTAAATAAACTATTTTATAAAAATAAAAAAATAAAAACAAATATCCGTTAAATGCATAAATTCTTTAAACTTGGTTTTATAGTAAAATCTTCTTTAAATTCAAAGAATAATTTAAATAAATTTTGAAGCCTAACCTAGTTAAGTTTCAAAAGCTGTTCCTAGCTATTAAAAATGCTTTAAATATTTAAGATCAGCTGCATACAGAAAATATATTTTGATTGTATTATTTAGCGGGGTTCAGAAAAGGATCATTATAAATTAATGAACGTGTTTCAATTCGTTAAGTTTTGAAAGTTCTCCAAATAATAAACAGTCGTGTTTTTTGACATCCACTTTATAACCATTTGGTAACTTGCGAAGGAAGGAACTTACACGACCAAAACTGTCCAGTATTCTAATTCGAAAAATTGAAAATTTACATACGATATTTTTAACAATAAATGCATTGGAATGTACTTTTTCCTTTTATAAAAACCCAGATATTTATCTCTAAGGATAAACTCATCAGATTCATCAATCGATTTTAGTGCATTGGCGAGTGTAGATTTCTGATAAACATAAACTTTGATCTATTTTGGGTTATCGGATCAAACGTCTGCCCGTTTTGTGAATACAGCCTCAGTTGCTAATGCTGTTCCTGAACACGTGTAAGATCCCATGTCTCATTTTTTTTCTTCGTTTCTGGAGATGTCAAGATTTCTTAATCCTTCCATACGAACGCGTGTGTTCATCATTAGTATCATCTTTCGGAATTCTCCTGGTTCAATATCTTTTCTAAGGTTTATCAAGGCCTTCCGGATTTCTCAATATCTTTGAGAAAGAACTTCCTAACTTTGATGACGTAATTGAGAAACAATTGGGGACAGAAAGAAGATGAAAGTGGTATGTTGGTCAGACAGACTTATGGAATGTTGAGATGAAGCCCTAGTAAGGATCATTACCTATACTCGCTATGTTACAATCTTCTAGCCCAGTGCATTTAGAAACTACTTTCTATAGAAGCGTGAAATTTTATGAGTTGGTACAAAAATGGTAACTTAATGAAATTACATCAATATAAAACTCGAAAATAGCGTCTAATATATTTAATTTTATACAAGAGAATAAGAGGAAAAATCAACAAATGTCGAAATGATTTTAAAGTTTTCAAGGAATTTCAATAATCTTAGCCGTTATGTTTTCATTCAGAATATTATTTAGCAGTACGTTTTAAAACGACGCATGCGCAGAGCGTTGATTTACAGTAAATATTTGGAAAATTATAATAATATTCGAATCGTTTATCGGATAGACGTTTGTAAAACATAAAAATAACCAGAAAAATAAGGGGGACACATTAAAACAACTTTTGGTTTTATTCTGATGTAATAAAAAAATATCATTGCATTCCAAGATTTTTTTTAATGTCTTTAAATTTTAATCAAAGAAACTTATAATCGAATTTAACAGTTGTTCTCTACAATCTCCATGTACTAAAGCTTCTAAGTATCCAAATTCGTATCACTAGGTGCAAAATTGTGGATTTGTATAAGGTTCAGACGTACAGACAACTCAGTTATATATATATAGGTTTGAAATTCTTACGTCATTGCCAGCCCGTGGCTCCATCTGGTTTTGTCTATTGCTATTTCAATTTTCATTTATAACAGGCAGACATTAAACTAAAGCAATTTATGTCATTTCATTAGGTGATTTTTTACGTACCTATTCACCAAATGTCAAGGTGGTTATAGAGAGTTGTTTCTAAATGGGTGAATTTAAAATTCCGTACCTGTCTCTCCAACACACTACTTGTCACTTTTTTCTGTCTCTCACTGTTTCGCAGTTATGTCGTTTCAAAGTTAAGGGGGTCTGGGACTCAAAATTCTAAAATCTTTAATTTTAGAATTATTTTTCTAATTAATAATTTTTAAAATTAAAAAACTATTTTAAATTTTCAAGTTTAAAAAATATTTTTTTTTTTTAAATTAAAAACTTCAAATTTTTTGTATTTTCCAAGTTTGATATATCTTAAAAACTTTTTTTAAAAAATCACTTAATTTTTGCATTAAATTACTTCTTATATAATTCAAATAAAAAATTGTCTTCATGATTTTCCAATAAAGTAAATAGAAAAAATTAAAAATATATTTTATGCTAAAACTGTATAAAATTCATAGTATGCTAAGCCCCAAAAACTTTTTTAAAAAAAGTTAAATCAAAATACACAATTCCTGAAGACAAATTAATAAAATATGCATAAAAAATAATTGTGGAAAGTTTAATCGATTTGTAACAAAAGTAGTTTTTAAGTTATATCAATTTAAACTCAAAAAAGGAACAAAAAGTCCTCCCCGAGAAAAACAGTTTCAAAGTTTCAAGATAGCATGTCTAAGATACCATAAAACAAAAACTTAAATATTTCAAGTTCTACTAATAATAGAAACACAATTTTTATGCCATTTTACTTTAAAATATTTGCATTAGTTTTTAAAATACTTATAAAAAAATTAATAATTTTAAAAATTTTGAGTCCCACACCTTCTTAAGAGATTCTTTTCTAAGATACCCTGATCATATAAATCTACATTCACTACTTCAATACCCTTAGATATTTGAGTTATTATTTGATTTTTCATTATTTATTACTTTCAATTACCCATATGTAATACATAGGGTAATGAAAGTATAACTATATTTTTTCCTGTAGTTATGTTAACTTGATCTAGACAAGTTTTTAAAGGTGAAATATCGGTTTTTAAATAGTGTTTATTGATACTTATGGCAAAATTTTATTCCACTTTTGCCTTGGATAAACGATTTAAAAAAAATGAATATCGACCCTACAAGTAAGTCAGGTCCTTCCTCTAATCTAAATTTCATCAAGCATGTGTGGGAAGCTTCTACGATATGCATTGGGTAAAGATTAAATGTATTGAGAACTTTCCATCACTTTCAAACAGTTCAAAAAGTGGGACTAACAATTTAGCCATTAGAATTAATCAGGAAGCTCATGATGAGTACGAGAATGCAGTGCCAAATAAACACTAAAAGTTAATTTCATGATTTGCGTGATTTTTAATGCAAATGCATCCGTACAACTGCACACTAATGGTACTCCATTTTTTGCATTTCTTTTTACTCCATTACTCCATTCTTTGCCCCCACTGTACACTTTGCATTTCAATTTGCGACTGAGTTGTTTTACTTATAGACTGAGAGGCGACTACAATTTTTGGACCCCATCGAACATCATTCTGAATTTTTTATAGAAATTGGAGAAAAGTGAGTAGATTACGAATCCAGTGGTCTGCCGTGGCAAAAATGGCCGAAAGTGGTCAAAAATCGACTTTTAATAAGTTGTACTAAATCCAATTGCCAAATGCGCCATAACTTGCCAAATAATGAGCATTATTTTTTATTTGGTAACCCCCACTCTTTAATTTTCAATTAAGAAGGTTGCAGACGATTCGGATGTGTTAACTATGGCTTACTTGCATCTTTCACAAATGAGCCAAATTGGTAATACACATTACGTCACTGATGATGTAACTGATGTCGCCTATTTGGCTTACTTTTAAAAGATACAATTTTTCGGAACCAGAGATCAGAAATCGTTTGTGCTTTTTTTCCATTGAAAATCAAAATACAGTGGGTTGCCAGACGAAAATGGTTGTTCTCTTTTTGGCAAGTTATGACATATTTGGCAATCGGATTTTAGTTCAACTCATTCCAAGTCGATTTTGGACCAGTTTCGGCCATTTTTACCACGGCAGACCAGTGGATTCGTAATCTACTCACTTTTCTCCAATTTCTATAAAAAATTCAGAATGATGTTCGATGAGGTCCAAAAATTGAATTTCATGTGTCTATGCTGCTCTACTGGGGAGTTATTAGGGAAAAACTGAATTATCTTTAACTTATGGACATGAGTGCAGATAAAAGCATCAAGATAGGAGGTCCTGTTCACATACCAGCACAGGACAACATTATCTTATCATCGTTATCATTTCGTTGTCCAAGAACTTGACCACAGCAAACAAGGGCTTTCCCCATCGAATTCCCGAGCTGCAAGGTCAAGTCCAGTGTCCGATTCGAAAATACGCAGTCGAAGGGGAAAAAAACTCGAAGAAAATGCGACGATGTGGCTTCTTATCGAAGCAGTTTCATAAGTGATCCAGTGCTTGAGAGCGTTTTATCACACACCCTCCTGATGGTGATGACAAAAGAGAATTTCTAGAAACTTCGTCGCAGAAAATACTAGTTTTTGTTCTGGGTTACTAAGGAAAGAATTTTGTGAGCGGTAGGTAAGGATAATTAACTCTACAGGGTTGGATTAACAGAAAAACAATGGAATTTGACGCGTTTTTTGTTTTTTTTTACTTTCAATTACCCATATGTATAGAATTCGGTCCAAAAAAAAAATTCGATTTCTTCCCCTCCCCCACGTTTTGGAACATCCTGATCTCAAAAAAGTGATCCAGAAAAGATGTCTGTCTGTGTGTACGTGGTCAGCATAAGTCCCGAAGAAATTGATCAACGATGTTCACATTTGGTGGGAGGGTTGGTGATGGCACAAAGACCTACTATTAAGGTTTTCGACAAAATAGCGCATGCGCATAAGGTAGCTGCCATTGAAAAAATCATGTTTTTCAGGATTGCTGAAAACGGCTTAAACGATTTTGTTTAAATTGCTGTGGTAATGTCTCTTAAGGTGTTCTAAACATCCCCACCTCCGAAATTCCCGTAAAAATGCTTTAATGGCGTAAAAATTTGAAAAACAAATGCCTTCAACACAGAGTTCTCTTTCCTTGAGTATAGCTCATCGACGATCGTTTTTTCCCCTCTCCTCAGTTTCACTTATAAGAAAGGATTATATAAGCATTACCGAAATAAATATTGCGAAAAATCCCCATTTTGGCGATTTTTTTTATCAGACGCATATAAGATTTATCAAAAAAAAAATATCACCAAACTGCCGATTTTTTCTCAATGAATGCTGAAAATATAAAAACGGTAAATGACACAAATACACATCAGTAATATGATGTAATTGAAAGCTATGCTATGTTCCACACCCTTAGTTTTTCATGTCTTTGAAAATTATTGCACTAGATTGTAAAATTAAGTTTTAGGATTATTTTATTTTCTTGATTGGGAAAGTCATAAGTAAATTTTGAAAATAATAATAATAATAATTGATATCTTCACCATTTTCTTAATTTTTCGGATAAACCGTCATGCTAGCTATTTATGCAACTAGTTGGAAAAGTAATACTTTTTCAAACGAGGCAAAATTTACTTAAAATTATTTGACGACTTTGAAAAAGTGATTTCCCCCATGTTGCATGCAACGTGAAAAAAAAATATATATCTTTAATACACATATAACCTAAAGTTAGTAACTCCAATCAACTAATCCCTTCTAAAAATGTCATTTAAATAGCCTCTTGCGCAAAATTTTCTGATAAAAATTATTAATAAAGTTTAATTTTTTACACGCTGTTATAAAAGAGTTATATTAGAGCATGAATGAGTTCAATGGAGAATTCCTGCCATTTTTATTTATTTTTTTATTCAATTGTAAATGTTCCGAAAAATCCATAAGCAGAAAAATTTCTGCTTAATGCGCTTTTTTTTTTTTTTAGTTTGCAAACAAAGTTCCTCTGTTACACGTTGGAGAGAAAACGATTCATTCTGCTCAAATTAAATGTGACGTCAAGGCTTCCTAAACATCTTGGCTTGTAATGCGGCAGCGGAAACCAGTTTTGGAAATTTTTCGCAAATCGCACCAACCAGTACGAAATATAGCAATGGTCTACCAACGCCAAATATTTCAACGTTTGGCAGAAACCTCACGATAACCATAGAATCGGAAAGAAGCTTTGACGTCACGCATTTTGTTGAGTGTTTTGATTTGAGTGATATTGGCTCAGTTTTGGGGTATTTTCTTTTCTTAATATTTAAATAACTAATTTTTTTTAAAGAACTTTTGTTTAAATATTTGGAATCAGAAAGAAATTCTTCATAAATATAAACTAATTTCACTTGTTTTTAAAAAATGCGGGAATTCTCCATTAGCGGTGAAGCTGAGTATTTGTGTTTTTCGGAGAAATATTAACTGAATAAAAATATTTAGATTAAATTATTGTTTCTATTCGTCAATTAATTTATACTGTGCCTTTACTTGATAACTTACACCAGTAGCGCAACAACGCTGGCCAATACAGTTGGACATTAACCAATCCCAATGTGGACAGTTGTAGACTGGTCGTTGTTAGGGATCTTGGCCAATTTCGCCCAACGCTGGATAAAATATACTGGAAGTTTTGAAATGTTGATGCACAGTTTTAAATATAAAATATTTCATTTATAGAAAAGACGGAGGGCTAAATAATATGTTTTGTGATAATTTTGATATGTTTATTAAAAAAAAAAAAAAAAAAAAAGATCCTGTATTTTGGAACGATGATTTGATTTCGGCCAGGATTAACCAATCTTTCAGAACCTGTTTCCGGCATTGGCCAATACTGTTGTGCTACCTGGGTTAAGTGAAATTGAATGTGGATAATGGTGACAGGTGCTCATCCCATCGATATAGATAAGCAACTGGATAGACTGTTCCAATGTCAATGCAAAGAGAAAAAAGCGCAGGGGATTGCGAAGCTGGTGGGATGATTAACCAATCACATTTCACTTTTATAGCTGGATGGGAATGCGAAATACCTTGTAAAGTGTTAGAGTAGATATTTTTTTGCACATTATTACTAATTAAGGTCTACTATTGACATTTCTGCTGTGTACAACCCAAAATTTTATTTTCGATCCTCGGCAATCCGTATTTTTTATCCCGCCAACGGCATCAGGCAACGGCTTCATTTTCCCACCGTTAAGCAGTCTATCCAGTTGTTTATCTATATCGATGGCTCATCCAGGGAGAGGGTTTTTAGGGATTACCAGAACCTTTGGATCATCGATATAAATAAACAACTGGATAGACTGCTTAACGCTGGGAAAATGAAGTCGTTGCCTGATGCAATTGGTGGTATAAAAAATACGGATTGCAGAGGATTGAAAATAAAATTTTGGGTTGTACACAGCAGAAATGTCAATAGTAGAACTTAATTAGTAATAACATGCAAAAAAATATATACTCTAACACTTTACAAGGTTTTTCGCATTCCCATCCAACTATAAAAGTGAACTGTGATTGGTTAATCTTCCCACCAGCTTCGAAATCCCCGGCGCTTTTTTCTCATTGCATTAACAATGGAGCAGTCTATCCAGTTGTTTATCTATATCGATGCTTAGGATTACCAGTTTTCTAATGTTTTATTATGGAGAAACACTTAGCAATTGCAATTTACCATTATTCAGACAGAGTTGTAGTTGTTGATAATCTCCTATCTAGTCTGACTGAGTCAGACCAGATCAAGGAATCCGTTGACTTTGATGAAGTCCATGACCAAGAGGGGAGAAGAATGAATCTCCTCCCAGATTAGTCCCAGACAGTTCAAGATGTGATCAGGCGATGCCTGATGTCGCTGGCATTTAGGGCAAAGTGGGTAGATCTTGTTGCTCTCAAAATATGTAAGGTATTTTAGGTGGCCACTGGCAAGTCGAGAGGGACATGTACTGGACTGCCTGTCGCAAGGAAGGGATAGGGAGAGTCCCGGCTTTCTTCCTTTATACCAGTGGTGAGTGGGAGGCTTCAGCCACTTCGCTTTGATTTGGCCCTTTTTCTGCGAAAAAAGTTCTTGAAAAGTATTCTCTAAAGAGGAGGGGACTGGATGACTTGAACCCTCCTCTGCAAGATTGTCGGCCAATTCATTTCCGGGAATACCGACATGCGAGGGAATCCATTGAAAATGTAAATCATGCTGAGGGGAGATGATCTTTAATTTTTGTAAGATGGATAAACTTGTTTTATCTCCTACATAAGTTCTGTTTTTGAGATGTTGAATGGAGCTGTGGCTGTCAGTAAGAATCCAGATGTCTCCAAAGTAGCTTTCGCTCATGATGGTCTCTAGTCCCAAATCGATTGCCAGAAGTTCGCTCCGGAAAACAGAGCAGAGGTCTGGGTTACGTTGTTTAATGGATGATTTGTCCCTAGGGGTTTCAATGTAGATCCCGCTACCTGTCTGATTGTCAGTTTTGCTACGGCCAAAAATCAATGAAATATTTTGGCATATGTAGATCACACTTCAAAGAATATACCAAAATATTGAAGACAAGTCACATATGGGAAGAATAACTTTTACGTTTATATATTTTTTTAATCCTTTATATTAACTTCGATTAAGTTTGTCGATGGTGGAGGAAACTGCAGACGCCTAATTAACCCCCTTGCCGTCATCCAATCGAGCCGAAACTTGGCAGAGAGGTTTGATGTCGATGACAATACATTCTATCAAATTTTGGGGCAGCTACTGTCACTTAAATGTAGCTTGTAAGGAATACTAATAATTCAACTTGCCGTCATCCAATCGAGTTAAAAAAAGCATTCAACCGATCATTGTTAAAACTCTTTCCTGTTGCCAAATTTTTTTAATAAATCTATATCTATAACTGAGTTGGTTGAACGTCTGAACCTTATACTAATCCACAATTTTGCACTTAGAGGTACGAAATTTGGTTCATAGAAGCTTTAGTACTTGGATATTGCAGATAACAACTTTTAAATTCGATTAGAAGTTGCTTTAATTAAAATTTAGTGACACGAAAAAAAATTATTGTCATTGCAACGATATTTTTTTATTGCACCAGAATAAAACTAAAAGTTATTTTAATGTGTCCCCTTTATTTTTCTGATTATTTTTATGTATTACAATTGTCTGTCCTATAAGCGGTTCGAATATTATAAATTTCCGTATATTTACTGTAAATCGACGCTCGGCGCATTTTTCGGATTTAGCGCAATAGTATGTAATGTTCTGAATGCAAACATAATGACTATGATTATTGAAATTCATCGAAAACTTTCAAATCATTTCGACTTTTCTTAATTTTTCTTTTTATTTCAATTTAAATATTTATTCGTTTCTTTTATCAAGAATATCCAAATTCCTTCTTTTGATCGTTTTTATTTTTAGTATAGTGTTTTTGTACTGGATAGGCAAGTTTCATATTATTTAATCTAAATTTAAATGCATTTTTTGTATTATACGTGTTTTATTATTTACACCAGACTATTTTACAATTTACACCAGGAGCGTAGTATTTTATTACCAATTTTATTTCTTTTGTGTTTTATTTTGGTCGTGATTATGAAGTGGTTGGTAAGTAGCTTGTCATGGAAATCCATTTTTCTTTGTGTACTAAAATTTTTTGAAGAATACAAAATTTTTTTGTTTCAGATGAAGTATGAGACATTTCTTTGGCGCGATTTTATTTAGTGCTTTTTTACAGATGAATGTGGTTTCTCGCAACTGTTTTTCTTTTCAGTCATATGTCTGATGTCAATAATGTAGCTCTAGCCCCTGTTTTAAAAATAATTATAAAAATATATTGTACCACGTTTTTAATTTTTGTATTAAAATAAAACAAAATCTGAACTAATAGAAAAATTAGCAGACATTAAAATGATAGCGTTATCTACCAAATTATATTTGAAAGTTACAGTAAATATATGGAAACTTATAATATATATATATTATAAGTTTATTATTATATTATATATTCGAACCGCTTATTTGACAGACGATTATAATACATAAAAATAACCAGCAAAATAAGAGGGGCACATTAAAATAACTTTTGGTTTTATTCTGATGTAATAAAAAAAGTATCTTTACCATCACAAGAATTTTTCTTCATGTCACTAAATTTTAATAAAAGCAACTTGTAATCGAATTTAAAAGTTGTTCTCTACTATCTCTATGTACTAAAACTTCTATGTACTAAAACTTCTATGTTCTAAATTTCGTACTTCTAGGTGCAAAACTGTGAATTTGTATAAGGTTCAGACGTACAGACAACTCAGTTTTATATAGATAGATAGTGTATTATTTCAGTGGTCCCCAACCTTAAGGCTACATTAAAGAATAACTATTATAAATATTTATTTTTCATGTTTAGCTAAAATGAAGTTATCTAATAAGACATTAACTCAAATAAAGGCACTAAATTAACACACTTTATTTTCACTTCCTTACAAAAGATTAGAAATATCTTTTGGAATATTGAGGAAGTCAATTAGAGATTTTTCCATAATGTCGTAAAATAAAAATTCTCCGTGACCACTTACATTGAATATATACTACTTATTCCACAACCCTGACTGTCTATCATTGATGGGCAAGCATGCAAACTGGTTATCTTCCACGAAAAAATATACATTTTTCAAAAGCACCAATTGGGTAATTATACAACTAAGATAAATGCCAGTTCAGCTTATTTCGAAAAAATTAATGGAATTGTTAGTTTTGAGATGCAGAAGTGCAAAAGAAAAAAAAATGGAAAAAAGATGTGTTTTTTCTGACGATGCCTCAGAGGCTATTCCTTTCGAACTCTTACATTTATGAATATTTCAATAATTATCTTTGTGGCCCACTTGTGGTAAGTTAGTTTCCAATTTATCTTTATATAATGGAATTTAAACGTCGCGTCGCTTGCCAGACAGGCATATGTTACAGCAGTTGATTTACTTTTTCTTGACAGACAGTGAAAGATGAAATACGACCACCAGTTGTTAAAACTTGACCTTTGCCTCTTCGGATCACGTAACGGTGGTGGTAGAAAAGGTGAAATGCCGAGGTGTAATGAGAAGATTCTTCTCACAATTTTGCTTTCCCGGAAAAAGAAGTAGCAAGTACCTAGGGAAACAGGATCTAATTCCTTTTTTTTTTAAATAAAAAAATAATAATAATTTCCGATCATCTCCACCCTTAAAAAAAACCATCGTAGTATTAACATACATGGCAATACTAGAAACCTGTTTCAAATTTTTATCTTGAGTTCTTGTAGACAGTTTAGATGTTTTCTTTCTTGAAACAACTAATAGATTCAATATCAGACACCAAGGACTTTCAAGTCTCCTATCCTGGTGGTCGAACTAATCCGATGACACGCCCCACAAAAGAGCAGAAAAGAAATGAAGAGCAACAAAAACGTGGGCAACAAGGCTCAAAAATTTTATTTATATATGGTGTGCTCACTTTAAAAACGATGAGACATTGTGCAATTAGTCAGGGAAATTGTGATTGGTGATAAGAGAAATTAGGCTGAATGCAATTTCTCAATCAGCTTCAAGTTCCGACCTAGTTTAAACCAGCTACATCATCAGTCAAAGAATTTAAAACTAAAACTAGCCTGTACGTATTTGTCGTCCCCAACGACTCATTGCTTCGTTTGGCCACTTCTAATATCTCGGTTCCTCTTAGCATGGTAGACTTTAAAGAATGTTCAAAACAAAATCCCTAAAATAGTGCGATATAATTTACTGCACCGAAATTAGTGTAGTCTTTAATAATTCCGTTAGACAACACAGCCATGATTCCGAGATCTGAAAACATAAACACTTCTAAATGTCCATCAAATCTTTGTTTGCCCTCTTAACTAAAAAGAAAAATCACTTTCATTACTGATCTAAGTATCAAGCTTTCTTTTTTAAGTGCCTGCCCATGCCCAATCCTTTTATGACAGTATAGGTATGACACCATAACTTATCTGCTTAAAACTATCAAGAGAATTTTCCCATTCAGTATATATGATAACTTTACCCTGGTCCTATGCTTGCGCAGAAGCCGTTATTGTATCGACAACCGAACTAAAACCAAGTATTTGTTTACCACGTGATTCGTTGTACCAAAATGGTAGAAGCGAAATGTACTTGTGATGACACACATGTAGAAGTGAAATGTACTTGCGACGATTTCCTAATCACATCAGCAAACTTTGCAATTTTCACACCATTTGCACGATATCGTCAATAAAGTAGGAACATAGTGTGAAAAGTTCCTTCATAAGTTATGAAACAAGAATTCAATATTTTCTTTTACATAAGAAAAGATCTTCTTTAAGAAACTTCGGTGGGGGAAAAAAATCGTTTTAATCACTGAAGCTTTAAATGTCACGAATAGTTAAGAACTCAATGGAGAAACAAATCTACTCGTATCTCCACAATCAGTTTTATATGTACTTAGAGGATTTTTCTATTGGTATTCTCACACATGTTCCCAATGTTTTAGTCTCTAATTTAAACCTACAAATTACGCTACCTTACCATCGTATATGGGCTCTGTAATCAGTCGTATTTACTTGACTAGATGCAATCTTTGCACAGATGTTCTTGCCCGGATTACGTCATGGCACCGCCCACTTTCTAAGTAAGCAAACCACATCCAAACAAAACTTCCACGCCTTGACAAGTGGCATCCTTCCCTGTTGTCAGCATCTTGGCAGCATCCCCCGCTTTGTTTATGTTCCTTTCCCTTATAGCCGAGGATGGTTGTGGGAATCCCCTCGCTGCAGCACATTCACGAGACTGGCATCTTACTTCTGTTTCAAGAAGGGGATCCTTTTTGGCTTCCATCCCTGCGATCAAGTGGATGAAGAAGAGGCGCTATTTCGGGACATGTCCCAGAATAATTATTCAAATGTTGCCAGCCGATGAGAAATGTTCAGTGTCAGGGCATTTTAGTGGATGACGCGTGGCTTTTTTGAAAAAAAAAAAGTTCTGTGGCATCGCGAATTATTTAAAGTTCGGCGAAGTATGTTACGTTTTAGAGAAATAAAAAAATTTATAAAAGGTGATTCACAATCACATGTACCAACTTTTAATATGTATGGTAGAAGTAACAGAAGCAAATCGTAGTTTAGTAGGAAAATGGTATCGGATATGCCTTGTGACGCGAAGATCATACCAGTTGGATTGTGATAGTACAGGGTTGTCTAGCGTTGGACTTCCTGATTTTAAAATTAAATAACTCAAAAACAAAATCGATAGAAGTATGAAACAAAAAGTGTAGTTATTTTTAAAGCTTTAAATATCTGAAACAGAAGTTTTGAAATTAGTTACAAAGGTTGCCAACAGATGGCCTTATAGTTGAAAATTCTAAAAATATGTTAAATTTGTCTTCTGCAATCAATCGTTGCAATCATGCTAACTTCCTTTTATGTATAAAAAGTGGAACTGTCTGAAACTAAATTTTCAAAATTAGTTACAAATGTTGCCTACAGGTGGCGCTGTGATTCTATTAGCACTCTTTAACACTTTTTTTAAAGCACTCTTTAGTCATAAAAACTACAGTGTACTGCTCCACCTGTAAGTAACATTTGTAACTAATTTTGAAAATTTAGTATCAGATTTTTATAGCTTTTTGTTTTATAATTTTATTGATTTTTGTTTTTAAGTTATTTAATTTTAAAATAAGGGAGCCCGTCGCTGGACATCCTATAACACTCACACACACAAAAAAAAAGATGGATTCTATTTCCGTTTCTGTAGCAATATATCAGATCCAGCTGTCACCAAGCATTTAATGGTTAAAATGGAAACTTTTAATGGTTAAAACATCGCCAGTTATGGAGGAAAACAAAATTATAACAACAAACCCCCTGCCGATTTGGAGTTTTGTAATGAATAAAAATATTGACAAATAAGTGAGTTTGACAATTTACTTGACAAGAAAACTTATCACCAAATATCTAACTTTCTATCCGATATCTTTATTTGTACTATGATTCCCATAAAGTAACTGGTAAGGCACTCGTCCGGTGGAATTTCAAAACTCTTCCTGTTGAATTTAATGGGCATTAGATAAACCATATTGGTCCATTCTGAGATGAATGGGTTTGAAGAAACGGTGTAGAAACGGAAAAACTCAAATTGTAGAGTGGCCCGTTGTGGCTCTCAACGCCTCATATACAGTTTTAGCTTAGAAGCAGGCTCAGATTTACTGTACGGTCCCCCCCTTGGTGACTTTTTAAAATTTAGCGATTCGGAGGGAATGTGGTAATCCATCTCCAAGATTTTCCGATAATCCTAGTGACCGTTTGGATTTGGCAACACGACATGTTTTGACGCCATTTTGAATTTTACAACTCAGCCTTTTGACGCCATTTTCAATTTGGCGATTTTTTTTTAAAGTCGCCAATGGAGACCGTACAGTAAATCTTAACCGAAATGCAAATTGACTTCCAGTATCCATTAACCTGTTCAGGACCGGCGAAAGGAGAAAGAAGCGCTTCCCCAGGCCCGCGCGCTCAAAGAGACTACGCACGCACGGGACCGGGCATTTTTCCCCGTTAAGCATTTTGCCCCGTTAAATTCAAATAAAACGTTCCAATCTGAAATCACGTCTGTGTGATGATGGGCCGGCTGGCACGGAAACACTGATCACAAATACGATATCGCGGGCCGTGAGGGAAGAATCGTCTGATCACATATACGCGATCACGGTCCTGAACAGGTTAATGGCTCTTCCCAACGTAATTTTCAAAAGATTTTCGGTATGGAAACTCGCATTCTTTCGTCTGACAAATCGCATTCATAGTATTGTCTGGTAAACCTCAGACGGACAGAAACGATTTTTCTTTGTAAGCGATTCAAGTTACATTAGTAGAGCATAAAAGTTGAAAAGTAGAAAAATCTGTATTTTGTTGTAACTTAAAAATTTTCAGCACTTTTACACTCCCAAAAATCACAGCATGTGTTTCAACCATTAGCATTGCTGCTCTCTAAAGAAAGCTCAAACAGTCCAAATACAGTAAGTTCTGGGAACATTTCCGACCACCACAATTGCGTTAACTGCATTCGTGTGTATGTGAGAAAGGGAGACCACAATAACCATTCGGTTCTCCAATAGTGACAATCGATTCAAAACCATGAGTATCTTAATATCATCAAGATCTATCACTTGCGCGGAAGACAAATCATCCTCTCCCTTTTTAAAACTTTTGTATTAACTTTGATTATGTGTGTCCATGGGAGGAAAATCTGAGGACGCCTAATTAACCCCCTTGCCTTCATCCAATCGGTCTGAAACTTAGCAGATAGGTTCGAAGTCAATGACAATGCATTCTATCAAATTTTGAGGCTGTAACTGTCACTAAAAGGTCGCTTTTACTGGTCTCTAATAGGCCAACTTGCCGTTATAAAATCGCGTTAAGCTTGGCGTCCACTATCATTGAGCAGTGCAAAGCGGAGTGGACTAGAGCCAATTACAAGGCTGCCAACGTCCACTGTAGCACGAGCCTCGTGCTACAATGGACATTGACAGCCTTGTAATTGGCTCTAATGTAATCCACTCGGCTCTGCTCTGCTCAGCGATAGTGGACGCCAAGCTTTAAAATGGCTTTGAATGGATCATTGTTGAAACTCTTTCATGTTGCCAAAAAATTTTGAATAAATAAATAATAAAATTACTTTAATCAGAATATAATAAATGATTTTCGGATGTTAGAGTATAAACTCACGTTCATTTTTAATAAATAAATTTTGAAACGTAGTGTGCAGCAGATTTTGCTGATAGAAATGTTTTTGATATCGGCGCTGTCTGTGTCAATGAATATAAAAATTGACATTGCATACAAAAGATTTTTAAAAAACTCTGTTTTTATGGGTTATACTATTTATATAGCACGGTATCACTAATAAAGATAAGCTAACTGAAACGTGGTTAATTTGTCGACATTTTCAAAAAGTATATTGTTTTTTTTTTTAACTTTAAAACAATTCATCAAAGAGGCTTAGGATAGCTAGATGGTTGTGATTATGTGTATTGCACGGAAAATATACTGATAAACGCTTCAGCCAACGAACTGTTCCAGAATTTTTTCGAGCTGTGTAAATAACTTATTTCACCAATTAAACTGGGCAAAACAACCCCTATCAGTGACTTTCTCGAAATGGGGAAAATGAAACAACCTTAGTCCAATTTTCCCTACGTTTATCCATGACATACATCGAATTACAACTTACAAGCTGAGGGAATAGTAGCTATATGACGTTTGCTCAAACCATACGGCCAGGGGCGTACCGGCCATTGTACGTACCGGATAGGATTATTCGGTGCTATCACCGGGCCATTCAGAGTCTGTAAAAAATAATGAGCCGGTTCAGAAGATTATTATTATTACTATTATTATTATTATTATTATTATTATTTCAAAGCTTAATGCAGACATCGATAGATCATAAACCCATTACTATAATATCCCTTCAAATTATTGGCGACAGAGCATCTTATTTGAACATATAAAATGTGGGAGAGGGACATTTTGACTTTCATTTACCTATATGTATACATAGGGTAATGAAAGTATAGCATTTGGTTAGAAAAAGAAAAAAAAAGAAGAAAAAAAAAATCGATTTTTTTTTTTTTTTTTTCCTTCTTTCTTTTCTTTTTTTTCTTTCATTTCTCCACGTTTTGGAACATCCTGATTTCAAAAATGTAATATAGAAAAAATGTATGTCTGTTTGTGTCTGTGGTCAGCATAACTCCCGAACAAATTGACCTACGATGTTCAAATTTGAAAAAAATCATGCTTTTCAATAATTGAAAGAAAACGGCTCTAACGATTTTGTTCAAAATCGCTGTGGTAATGCCTCTTAAGGTGTCCTAAGCATTCCCACCTCCAAAATTCCCGTAAAAATGCTTTAATGGCGTAAATAGTTTAAAAACGAATGCCTTCAACACAGAGTTCACTTTCCTTGAGCAAACCTCATCAATGATCGTTTTTCTTCTCTCCTCAGTTTCACTTATAAGAAAGGATAATATAAGAATTATCGAAAAGTATATAAGTATAAAAGTATAAGTAGTAAAAGTATTTGTAAAAGTAGTTTTGGTGAATTTTTTCTTTTTAGACCCAGACAAGAATTATCGCAAAAAATATCACCAAACTGGCAATTTTTTCTAATTGAATGATGAAAATATAAAAACGGTAAAAGTTACAAATCCACATCAGCATTATAGTGTAATTGAAAGTTGTGTGATGTTCCACACCCCTAGTTCAATAAGCAACACGTCGTCTTTACCGACTAAAACATCACCCTTTAAACCACCTCAGAATAACAGACAATACTATATTTCGAATTTAACGTGAAAATTCTTTTATTGAGGTACATTTTTACAACAGCATCTTCAAAGAAAAGTGTAATAAATTCGAAAGGATAAACTGTTTTTAATGAACCATTTTCACAAAATAATTAAAAACATAAAATGCTGTTGCTCCCAGTCGCACAAACACGCTGTCCAATATCACTCGATATTGACCAATTCCGATGTGGGATGTTGTAAACCGGCCATTGTTACAGATATTGCCCATTGATGAATAAAATATACAAAAAGTTTTGAAATGCAATTGCACATTTTTAAAATTGAAAACTTTATTTATAAGAAAAGGCGAAGAGCAAAAAAATATGTTTTGTGATGTTTTTGCCATGTTTATTTTTAACTAGGGGTGTGGAACATCGCACAAGTTTCAATTATTCTATAATACTGACGTGGATTTGTGCTATTTACCGTTTGTATATTTTCATCATACAATTAGAAGAAATGGCCAGTTTGGCTATATTTTTGGTGATAATTCTTGTATGGTTCTTAAGAAGAAAAAAATACTCCGCCAAAATGGCGATTTTGGCGGTATACTTTTCGATAATCCTTATATAATCCTTTTTTATAAGAGAAAATGGGAAGAAAAGAAAAAACGATCGTTGACGAGGTATGCTCAAGGAAAGAGAACTCTGTGTTGAAGGCATTCGTTTTTCAACTTTTTACGCCATTAAAGCATTTTTACGGGAATTTCGGAGGTGGAGATGTTTAGAACACTTTAAGATGCATTAGCACAGCGATTTTTGTCAAAATCGTTGGAGCCGTTTTTTAGCAATCAGTGAAAAACATGATTTTTTCAACGGCAGCTACCTTACGCGCATGCGCGATTTTGACGAAAACCTTAATGGTAGGTCCTATGTCCACCAGCAACCTGCATACCAAATTTAAACATACTAGGTCTATTTGTTCGGGAGTTATGTGGTTAGTTCATTTTAGAGGAAGTTCTAATAAGGACCATTCCCTGTACTCGCTGTGTTACAATCTTCTAGTTCAGTGCGTTTAGAAACTACTTTGTACAAAACCTTGAAATTTGGTGAGATGGTACGAACATTATCACTTAATGAAATAACAAAAATTAAAAACTTCAAAATAGCGTCTAATATTTTTGATTTTATGTACAAAAACTTTAGGTCAATGCATTTGCAGTGGCCCCGCCTGATTCTGTATTTTGCTATTTTAATTTTCATTTATGATAGAGATAGACATTGAATGCAGGGGAGTACTGACCATGGGGTTGCCCGGTGCTATCACAGGGCCGATCAGTGTTTGTAAAAAAATTGGCCAGTCCAGTATGAAAGTAGTAATAATAATAGTAATAGTAATAGTAACAACAACAACTATTATTATTATTATTATTATTATTATTATTATTATTATTATTATTATTATTATTATTATTATTATTATTATTATTATTATTATTATTATTGTTATTATGATTATTATTATTATTATTTTCTAATAAAAGTAGTGGCTTTCCTTAACTTTTTTGAAAAAAGCCCATTGCATTCAATTTTATATTTAGAAAATAGACGCACTAAGATTTATATATTATAATATTACGAGTTTTTACTTATTTTATAACTTTTAAGGAAAAATATGCATTATCATTTCGGATGTAATTTTCTAATAACCAGGACATTCTTTATTTTTCTACTTAGACTTCTTTTATTTAGTTTCTGCAACAAACAATAAATCGTTTATAGAAACCAAGTTTTAAATAGTAGAGACAATTTGATGTAATTTAACTAATTATTAAAAATGTTATATTATTAAAATGCTATATTAGTAAAATTAATAAAACTTTAAAATTATTGAAAACTATAATAAAGCTAATCATAGAAAATAATTATAAATATGAATGTTTAAATAATTGTTGCAATTATTTTATTATTAACTACAATTACTAATATTTGTTAATGATTATATTGAAAATTTGGGCAGGCATAAATTTTAAATCAACGTGCCGATATGGTCACAGTAAGCCCCTTATTGAATAAAAAAAATTTACGTCATTTCATTAAATGGTCTTTTTCGTACCTACTCACCAACTGTGAAGGTTTTATAGAAAGTAGTTTCTAAATGCACTGGACTAGAAGATTGTAACATAGCGAGTATAGGGAATGATTCTTACTATACTAAACTTCAACTTAACTTGACATCACTAGATGGTAGATCATCACAGTGCTCATAGGCATTTAATCCATTTTGGCGGAGTGAAAGCATAATGGTCGCCAAACCACAACCCTGTAGAGAACAAAAGGCTATAAAGTTTGACGAGAATTATGTCTTCACTCCTCTAGAATGGATTAATTGCCTATGAGCAAGGTGATGATCTACCGTCTAGTGATGTCAAGTTAAGTTGGAGTTTAGTATAGAACTTGCTCTTAAATAATTTTAAGTGAGTTAAAATGAGAAAGTAAGACGTTTTTGAGTCGAATTTTTTTTTTTTTTTTAGAGTAATAAAAACAACACGCTACAAAATTCATCCTTCGCGCTCGAGGATAGGGGCACGAGGTTTATGTTTTTGTTTGTGCGCGGAGGTGATGCAATGGGGGCAAATGGGAGTGTGTCCTACCGCGGAGGTCTTTGACTTTACCCAATGTGCTTTTTCCATCTGTCTTCTCGGTCAGGGCTCTTTCGGGAAGGTTCACAGAGGAAAAACAAACGTTGAAAAGAAAAAGTGAAACGGGGGAGAAGTACTTCAAGAAAGTATACATATTTTTTAAAATAAACAAACCTCGAAAGAAAAGAAATTTCTAGAATGTGTCAAATGGAAGTTTGACTCAAATACAATTCTATTCTAGAGGGTTATTCATAGATTTACTGTAAGCAGTACTTACAGGGTGTTTCAGATTCCCTAATTTTGGAAATTACGTAACAGCGATACACTGAGAGATAGAAAGAAGAGACAAAATACACCGGTTTCCAAAATTGATTTGTGGGAGTATTTTTGATGATGGTTTCCAGATGAAGCGGCTCATTTTTATTTGGATAAATAAATATCATTAAATTATTTATCAATTTATTAAACAATTTATCAATAAATAAAACTGGTTAATAGAGGGTACTAAAAATCCATCTGTCTGTCGTGCAAAATCACTGCATTCTGAAAACCTGACTGTTAGGGCTGCTCTACCCAGTAAAGGGATCAAAGGGCACCTTTCCAGAGAGAAATGAGGAATTCATTCCGTTTGTATGAGGTTTTTGAAACAGTTGATAACCACTTTTCGATATTGTAACTCATTTTACAAAACCATCTTATTTCTAAAAATTTCACCATTTAAAAACTGTCTTGAAAAAAAAAATTAAAAAAAAAAAAAAAAAAAAAAAAAGGTATCTATATATTTAATAGGCAATACGTTTTTTGGGGTTAGTCCGTCCGCCTAAACTGCTCAACCAATTTCAATGATCAAGGTGTCATTTTAAAGGAAATAAGCTGTAGATTTGCCAAAACGTGCCAAGATAATTTATTAACACTTTATTAATTAGTTAAATTTCAATATTTTTCATCATTAAGCTACTAAAAAGCCTCAATGATTTTGAATATATGAATGTCAACATCCTTACGTATGTAAACAACAAACCCGACGACGTCCAACGCGAGGCATTTTCTGGATAGAAATACTTCAAAATAATAATTACTCTAATACAAAAATGCTTCAGAAAAACAGAAAAAAATCAACTTTGAAACGAAGAGTTTAAAAAGAGCTTTAAAATTAGCAACGGGTTTGCTGTTGGTTTGAAATTGGTTGAGCAGTTTAGGCGGACGGACTAACCCCAAAAAACGTATTGTCTATTAAATATATATATTAATTTAATAGTTACGATGATGCAAGAATAAATAGGTCCAAGATGTGTACATTTCTTTTGGATTAGAATTTCGGATAAACCAGACTTTTCGAAAAAATTATTATAAAACTTATCTGCTGAAACATGTTCCAGAGGTCACCGGGTTGCATTCAGCGCTAAATCGACAACTTTCAAAAAGTCGCTAAGAGGTATTGTGCAGTAAATCTGAACCTATATTCATTTCTACTCAGTGCAAATTCAGCTATTACGAATTAAAAAATATCCAAATAACGATTAAAACCACCCAATCAACTTCAAAATCTCATATGAAATTTTAAAACAAATATTGGCGAAATAGGGCTAATTTTCTCGCCAAATTTGATTTTCCAAAAATTCCGGTTGATTGAATGCCGAATAATTGGCCTTTCTTTGTTTTATTTTATCTTCTAAGTATCGCAAAAAAGATTATGCGAACATATGATTGCTTCGTTAGGAAATTTCGATAAGCAACTTTAATTATTTTGGCGCTTCTTACGAAACCAGCCCGTAAATTTAAATTGTTCAGTGAAATAACCGATCTTTTTTAAATATTTGTACAATACTGTTTATTTTTTGTGGTTTTCCAAGAACTTTTTATTACGTTGCCACACTGCCCCTGCTTAACGCGTCTCGACAGCAGTAGGATAATGACGTGGTAAGTATTCTCTTCATAAATAACAAAACATTTTCAGTTTCATGGCATTATGCAGCTGAAATAGCTTTTTGTTAGGGCATATTTTAAACGCTTCACTTTGAAGCGAGCAAAGAGAGCCAAGGGGATTGCATAGCAATCCAGGGGGTTGGCGAGCGTCAGCGAGTCGGAAATATCAATCAAAATAAATATCGATAGTATATCGTAGCATAGAAAAAAATATCGATATATCGATACATGATTTTTTTTTTATTAGATTTTCCATTTTGCCAGAAACGAAGTTTTTTCGGGGCAAATTTCTACTTTTCATGAACTCATGCGGAAATTGTTTTAATAAATAAATTATAAAAATTATTTTAATAAATAACCTATAAATATTGTTTTAATAAATAAATTATAAAAATTATTTTAATAAATAAATTATAAAAATTGTTTTAATAAATAAATTATAAAAATTGTTTAAGTAAATAAATTATAAAAATTATTTTAATAAATTATAAAAATTGTTTTAATAATTATAAAAGTTATTTTAATAAATTATAAAAATTGTTTTAATAAGCAAATTATATTTTCAATCAGAATAAATAAAATACATTTGGATGTCAATGTATAAATTCACATTTATTTTTAAAGAAGAAATTTTGAAAAGTAGTTTATCGCATATTTTGCTGATAGATGTTTTTAATATTTAAAATTAGATGCAAATTCCAGGCACACGCTGGCAAGATAAACGGCGCTGACTACTAATAAATGATCTTATCTCTCCATTACATTATGTTTTCTTTTTGGTTAGGGTGCCATTTTAACTGTCCAAACTTTAGTTTTGAAATTTTTGATAAGGAAATAAAGAAAATCGAAAAAACACATGAAACTACAAAACCATCATCGAACGACCAAACGGTATAGTGGTTAGCGTGCTAGCTTCTAGACCGCGAGTTTGCGGGCTCGAGTCCCGTAATAGGCATGGGTGTTTGTAAATGTATGTTGGCTTGTTTAATGACGAATGTTTCGGCGCATTATAGCCCTCGTGTGCCGACGGTGCCAGATAATCTGAAAACAACCAACCAACAAAACCATCATCAAAAAACTAAAAATGTTTAAAAATATCGATATATCGGTGACTTGTATCGATATTTTAACTATCGATATTTAAAAAAAAAATATTGATAAAAAAATATCGTTGTATCCATATATCGCCGACCTTTAACCAGAACTCAGTTTGTGACATAGCTCAATGCTGCTGTGCTTCTTGGGAATTCGCAAGAAAGCGTTATTGCTCAAAATAAAAATTTTACTTTGTGGTTATAATTTTGTAGATGACATGACTTAGCTATACCTTATCGATTACCTACTAACTTACTTACTTTTTACTATTTAATTTGATGACCCAGTCTAATATGTCATTAAAAATTGTAATAAAATCCCATTGATTGGGTAATTCATTTTCATTCAACATTTTATGCCTTTCGTGTATTTTTACTGGATTATCTGGAACTGGATGTGAGGAACAACTGAAAATGCATAACCAGAACGATTTTTATTTTTTACCAATCGCTGAAAACACACATTTTTCAAATGTAGGTACTTTTTGTGCATGCTCGATTTCGAAGAAATCATTGTTGTCATTCATCGCCTTAAGTGATGTCAGTCAGCCCCTGCACCATAGTCCTAATGCTTTATTTTTTCGGGTACTATTTCTGCCGAATTATTGCTTTGAAGCATATGAAATTTTATAACAGGCATAGCACCCACAATAAAAACTCATTACAAAAGTTTGAAGCCAAATTAATCAGTGGTTTTATTTTTATTATCATATTAGTAATTATAAACTAGCTTCTATAAACTTTTTAAAAGCAATAATAATAATAATTGAAATAAAAACACGTTATTTTTGCTTAAAATTTTTTTTTAATGAACTTTTAGCACTGATGTTATGTCTGTTATAAAAGTTCTTATGCTTCAAAGTAATTTTCCACCAGAAAAAATACCGCCGAAAGAATAAAGCAGTAAGTGCATAGGGCGGGAATAGACTAATGCTCCCTCTTAAATTTGGTGAATATTATTTAACGTCACCACTTTGAAACATATGCCCTTTTTTGTTTTCAAAGTACCAAATTTCTTTTAAAAAATACAGTATTATCAAATATTAAAAATAATCGACTTAGGGCCGATGTACAGTTTAAGATTGGACTTAAAAGTCCTTAAAAGACCTTGGACTTAAATAAATAAAAAAGCTTTGTAATGACAAAGCTTTTTTTTTAAATTTAAGTTGTATAAATTATGTTGTTGTTTCTAATCTCCCTTTTGTCTGACAAAGTCAGACAATATCAATGAAGCCATTGACACTAATGAAGTCTGACACTAGTTGTGGACAGTTATAAATGTCCTCCCAGTCCAGTCCAAGGCAGTCCAAAATGTGCTGAGGTGATGCCTGTTCTTTTTGGCATTTAGGGCAAAGAGGAAAAATTTTGCTTCCCCCAGAATATGTGAGGCCTTTAAGGTGACCACTAGCAAGTCGGGACAGACGGGTATTGGTGTGCCTATCACAAGGAAGAGATAGGGAGTGTCCTGGCTTTTTGGCTTTATACCATTCGTGAGACGGAGGTATATGCCATTTCGCTTTATTTTGAGCTATTTTCTTTGAGTATAACTCTTGATATGTGAGTTCTTGAGTAGAGAGGACAGGGTGTTCTAGTCCCTCCTTAGCAAGAGTGTCAGCCAATTCATTTCCGTGGATGTCTACATGGTCAATAAATTTATGTTACACTGGAAGATTTTGAGTGTCTTTTGTGTGGGAGGAGACTGTAGCTTACTTTTCAAACATGGTCCTCTGCCTAAACCACGAGCGCGTACCAGTTTATCCTGCGAGACGGACGATGCAGTATCAGATACATTAGTCGACGTATTCATGGGAGGAAAAAGCAGCTTCTGTTGTCCGAAGACTGGAGCACCTAGAAATTAGAAGACTGTCATTGCTCCAATATCATATATTGAGATATCAATACAACTGAACAACATCGGCATTCATCTCCTTTTGCAGGCGCATGCGCACACAATACCTTTCCTGCGTAGGCCCGAGAATTAAGTAGAGACGGACACAGGACCATATTTTCACCAATGGACGATTCCCGCATTTTTTAAAAACGAGTGAAATCAGTACATATTTATGAATAATTTCTTCCTGATTCCAAATATTTAAACAAAAGTTCTTTAAAAAAATTAGTTATTTAAATATTAAGAAAAGAAAATGTCACAAAACCCAGCCAAAACCAGTCCGATCAAAACAGTCAACAAAATTCGTGACGTAAAGAGATCCCTGCGTTTCTATGATTATCGTGAGGTTTTCTGCCAAATAGTTATAGTTAAAAAAGTTGGCGTTGGTAGACCATTGCCACATTCCGTACAGGTTGGCGTGATTTGCGAGAAACTTGCAAATCTGGTTTCCGCTGCTGTATTTCAAGCCAAGATGTTTGAGATCTCTTTACGTCACGTTCAATGCCAACGAAATGAGCTGTTTTCTCTCCAACCTCTAACAAGGTAATTTTGATAGCAAATTTAAAAAAAAAAAAAAAAGCGCATTGAGCAGAAATTTTTATGTTTATGGCCTTTTCTAAACATTTAGAATTGAATAAAAAATTTTAAAAAATGCGGGAATTGTCCATTGAAAACAATACCCTTGTGCTTAAGGCCCAGTGTAAAAAAAAATAAAAAATAAATAATAATAATAATAGTAACAATAATTTAGAAGATTCAACCACGAAGAAATACTTTTTTTTTCACATAAACTTTACCAATTGCAAATGTAGTTCATCAAATTCGATTTCTTTTGAAAAGCGACAGAAACTCCGCATCGAAACAAAAGTTTCCCACCACGACTCACGATAATACGCAATGACCAGATGATAGCTCCTATCATCTCGATAAAAGAGTTGATTAACTGACCAATGCATGATGATGCAATTTCTCAGTCGCAATCATCGCAATCCAACGCTCGTGTTTATGATGGACGGGGCTCAATAAGAAAAAAAAAAAAACCTTGCAATGACAGCAGTCGACAAGTGAGTGACTAATATCAAATCGATGGTAATGGGTTGCTAAAAGTGTATCACGCGACGTAGAATTTCTTTAGTAATGACGTTGTAAATATGCAATAGTGTTTCCCTAACTGAGGATAGGCACACAGGCTTTTTTAACTAGTGGTGTAGAACAATTGCACTACTATACTAAACTTCAACTTAACTAGAGATCACTTAGACGGTAGATCGTCACAGTGCTCATAGGTATTTAATCCATTTTGGCGGCGTGAAAGCATAATGTTCGCCAAACCACAACCCTATAGAGAACAAAAGGCTATAAGGTTTGGCGAGAATTATGTCTTCACTCCGCCAAAATGGATTAAATACCTATGAGCACTGTGACGATCTATCATCTAAGTGATGTCTAGTTAAGTTGAAGTTTAGTATATATTGCGTTAAAATTTGATGTGGTGTTATTTACCATTTTCATATTTTCACTCATTTAAATAAAAAAGTCCAGTTTGGCGATATTTTTGGCTATAATTTTGACATGAAAAAAAAGCATCGCCATATTGGCGATGTTATTCGATAGATTGCATTGCCTTTCGTGTGTTGCTCAAAAACATGATTTCAACCTTATGCGCATGCGCGAATTTGACGAAAACCTTAAGTGATTTTTGGACAACATAGGAGCTAAATTGTTTCAAAACCGAGAAGTGATTTACTCAAAAAACAAGAACTTAATTTATAAAAAACTAGGGGTGAAGAACATCGCACAGCTTTCAATTACACTACAATACTGATGTCAATTCGTGTCATTTCCCGTTTTTATATTATCACCATTCATTTAGGAAAAAAGGCCTGTTTGGTGATATTTTTTTGTGATAATTCTTGTATGGATCTTTGAAGAAAAAAAAAAATTGCCAAAATGGTGATTTTTGCGATATACTTTCGATAATCATTATATTACCCTTTATTACAAGTGAAACTGAGGGAAGAAGAAAAAAACATCTTTGATGAGGTATGCTCAAGGAAAGAGTACTCTGTGTTGAAGGCATTCGTTTTTCAACTTTTTATGCCATAAAGCATTTTTATGGGAATTTCGGAAGTGGGGATGTTTAGAACACCTTAAGAGGCATTAGCACAGCGATTTTTATAAAAATCGTCGTTAGAGTCGTTTTTTTAGCAATCATTGAAAAACATGATTTTTTCAAAGAGCAGCTACCTTATGCGCATGCGCGATTTTGACGAAACCTTCACGGTAGGTCTCATGGCCACTAGCATCCCGCATACCAAATTTAAACATCGTAGGTCATTTTGTTCGGGAGTTATGCTAAACACAGATACACATACACACACACACATTTTTTCTAGAACAATTTTTTGAAATCTGGATGTTCCAAAATGTGGAAAAATGCAAAAAAAAAAAAAAAAAAAAAAAAAAAAAAAAGGGTTTTTTTTTTTTTTTTTTTTTGACCGAATGCTATACTTTCAGTAAACATATGTGTAATTGAAAGTTAAAACTAAAAATTACACATTTTACAATTTTAGAAATGGTCGAACGCAATAACAATTTTACTATAATTCCTCATTTTCAGTTTTAAAACAATTTAAAGAAACATTTCGAAAGGTAATGCTTCGTTTGAAGTTATCCGCTAAATTTTTCTTTTCAAAGTCGCACACGAAAAAATTAACACCAGCAAATTTGAATATTAAAATTCCTTATCAATTTGAGATTGGTTGGTTGGTTTTTACGCTCAACGACCTATTTTTATGCCCAATGACGGACGATCATGCTGGAACCTACAACTTAACGTAGATCCGAGCGTAAAGTAGGCTTGGGCGATGTATCGATACATCGTCTAAAACCGGTGTGAAATCAACATCGTCGAACCGGTGTCACTGTTTTCGCATATCCGATACATCACGATCTTTTTCGACGAGAGCGCGATCCTTGCTTAGCACTTCAAGGACGAAGAACCGTGATGCCACGATTGATGCGCGGAATTTTTAAGATACTATATAGAAACGTATTGAAACCGTCGCCACCGTGCCGTTTGAAACACGATACTTCAACACATCGCAGTAATCCACCCTGCATATGCTGTGTCTCCAAAAATGTATAGAAACGTATTGTAACAGCTAACACCGCGCCGTTTGAGACGATTTCTATTTGCTTTTGCTGAGACGATACTTCATTCGCATTCAAGGACGAAGAACCGCGCCACGATTCATGCGCGGTGTTCCTAAGATACAATAGAAACGTATTGAAACCGTCGACACCGCGCCGTTTGAAACGAGTTCCATTTGCTTTTGCGCGGTACTTCATCAGCAAGCTCACATCGTGATAATCCTATCCACCCTGCCCTGCATATGCGCGATGTTCCCAATATTGTATAGAAACATAAGGAAACCGTCGACATCAGGCCGTTTGACAGGTGGTGCCAGCAGTCTAGTAATATTGGAGATACGATAAAAGAAATATTCCTTTAACGTTTGAACATTATTTATGTTGTTCTCTCAACTCTTGGAAAATGTTTTGATTTTTATATAATAGTCATCAGATATAAGACCTTAATATCTATTTTTGGGCATTTCCTACACTTTTTGTGTTTAATTTTGTGATCTTTTTTTTTTTTTTTCTTTTTTTTTTTTCATTATTTCTCTAATTTGAAAGAAATAAAGTATTACACTTTTGTATTTTGAAATCTTTTATATTAACTTCAAGATTTTTTTTATCTTGCTATTATTTTATTTTGCTTTATTTATTAACGCAAGGGGATTGCGGTATTCTGCGTGGTAATTTCTGTCTAGTTCTTACTCAGTTAAGATAACCTGGTTATTTATTACTATGAGCTGTTTGTATTTCTGCCAAAATCAATGTGAACTAGAGCATAGACTAATCACAGTTGTTTCTCTAATTTGATTGCTTAAATACTTATAAACGATTTTTTTCCCATCCACTTTAACGATTTCCTCTTCGGTTTCGTAAGTAAATAAATGTTTTATAATTTATTTATTTTTTCAGTTTGTACAATTTGAATAAAGTTTATTTCCATAAGTATCAATCCTACATTGCTTCTTAAAAATGTGGAAATGCAGATTTTTTGGGCACAAAATAAAGATCATTAGAATTTTAAATGTTAAACAATAAAAATAAAATTAATGCATAATAGTTATATTGTAAGTAATAAAATATTCATTATAAAGTATGTTTTTGATTTAATGATTAAGAATATCCAATAACTAAAGTAACATGTGCACAGCCAGGAAGTGCACTTGTCCTCCATCCCCCTCCTTCCCTGGAAAATAACAAAATAAAATTTCATTAAGATAGAGAAATTAAAATATCCGTATTAAACCAAAATAATAATAATAATAACCGGCTTATACCCCTTTGGGTGCTTTGTGTATCTCGCTGAAAATAATTCGGTCGCTGCTCATGTTATTTAAAATAAACTTCCTAAAACTATAAAAAATTAAAATGAACTTAATAAAATTTTACAAAGCTAATTAAGCATAACTTTCGGCTATATAGCGTGTTATGAAAATGTTGTTTTGTAGTATTTTGTAAAAAAAAATATACATATAGTTAGCATCGCGATGTATCGTGACATCGTGATGTTTGCTTCCCGATATATCACGATGCAGAAATGTTAACATCGCCCAGGCCTAGCGTAAAGTAGATCTATTGGAGGATAATTACATTGATTTTGGTTTGAACTTAGTCAGTAAGAAGATATGCTAGTTATAACGGTCAGTCCGGTTCAATAATCTTTAAAGGTGACTTCTGGATGGCTCATGAACGGTTTCTACCAATGATCTCTTAACTACAACTTGTGAATAGCTTACGAGCGATTTCTACTCTGCAAGCTGACGAAGTCAATGGACAATTCCCGCATTTTTTAAAAACAATTGAAATCAGTTTATATTTATGGATAATTTCTTTCTGATTCCAAATATTTAAACAAAAGTTCTTTAAAAAAATAGTTATTTAAATATTGAGGAAAGAAAATACTCCAAAACCACCAGTCCGATCAAAAGACACAACAAAATCTGTGACGTCAAGAAATCCTTCTGTTTCTATGGTTATCGTGAGGTTTCTGCCAAATAGTTGGCGCTGATTTGGTAGACCATTGCCTTATCCCGTAAAGGTACATCACGATTTGCGAGAAACTTGCCAAACTGGTTTCCGCTGCTGCATTTCAAGTCAAGATGTTTGGGATCTCTTAACGTCTCATTCAATTTGAGCCAAATGAATCTTTCACGTCAATGTCTAACAGGCGAACTTCGATTGCAAATTAAAAAAAAAAAAAAAAAGCGCATTGAGCAGAAATTTTTGTGTTTATGGCCTTTTCGAAACTTAGAATTGAATAAATTAAAAAAAAAAAAAAATTAAAATTTAAAAAAAAAAAAAAAAAAAAAAAAATTAAATTTTTTTTTAAAAAAAAATAAAAAAAAATATGCGAGAATTGTAAATTGAGTTACTGATGCAGCCACCATTTTGGATAATGTTGCTACGAAAGCAAAATCAAGCTGATTTTTTTTAAAACTTCAAGAAAACATATTTTGCGGTGGGATACGACTTAATTAGAAATGAAATGACAAAAATTTGCATTTAAATCATACTCATAAAATCTTGATTAATTAAAAAAAGTAGCTTAGCGATTATGGTTTTAAGAAAAACGTTGTTGACTTCACCTATATATATAAAGTTGTGTGAATTCCAACGAAAGACCCTATCAAAACTTCAGGAAGAGAAGTCATTCATATCTAAACATATTTGACCCGCCTAAACGAAAATTAGGAAAGTGAACGTTATCAAGTTGTTATTGAAAGTTTTAAATGGGGAAAGGTTGGATAAAATGACAAATAAAGAAATGTTTGCACAGTTGGAAGTGGCCGGGGAATAAATATAAACATTTTTAAGCACTTAATTTACTAAATAGATTTAGTTCAGTAATACTAGTTTCACGAAATAAATTAAACGGTATAGTGGTTAGCATGCTGGCTTCTAGACCACGGAAGTTGCGGGTTCGAGTCCAGTGTTAGGCATGGGTGTTTGTAAATGTATGTTGGCTTGTCTAATGACGAATGTTTCGGCGCATTATAGCCCGCGTGTTGCTGACGGCGCCAGATAATCTGAAAACAACCAACCACGAAATAAATTCAGTCAAAAGTTGTACCTTTTAGTATTTCATTTTTTTCTTAACTGCAAGAAGCATCGCCCAACTGCCATTCAAGTAATGTTAGTATAAGGTACACTTTTTCTATTAATAGCACAAAATGTTTCTCTTATAGTATTTTTTACATTTTATTCAGATTTATTTTTACATTTTAAGTTTCAAATCGCTCTCCTTTGCATTAATTTGTACTGTATCAATCCAAGACAAGAGGCAATATTTATTTTGACAGTGAACGATAAAAAATGGAATACTATAAATCCTTCTCTGAAAAATTGGCTTTTAATTTTTAAAATTAATAATAATTTTACTCCTTGACTAAAGAATTATACCGCTACTTTAAATTCTCAAAAACATTAATATATTTCGTTTTGTTACTAATTCATACATTAAGACATTCGTATAATTGACATTGGCCCCCGACGTGATTATTAAGGGAAAGGGGGGGGGATGTAAAGCTTGGCGTCCACTATCGCTGAGCAGAGTAGAGCAAAGCAGAGCGGAGTGGATTAGAGCCAATTACAAGGCTATCAACATCCATTGTAACACGAGGCTCGTGCTACAGTAGACGTTGGCAGCCTTGTAATTGGCTCTAGTCCACTCCTCTCTGCTCTGCTCAACGATAGTGGACGCCAAGCTTTAAAGGCAGTACACAAGAGGTACAGTGTGGAAGCTTGTGTCCAAATCTGGATTTTTTTTTAAATGCAAATTGGATTTCGTAGGTAATGGAAACTTAGATATTAATTTTTTCTTTTCAAATTAATATTTTAAAGCCTGTATTGCATGCGTTTATTTTCTGTAAATTGGATTACTTTATTCATGTATTTTTTTTTTAATGCAATATACCAAAGCCAATATATAAGGAACTTTTGATAGTATTTTGGAAAAGAACCTTATAACTTTTTTACTGACGATAATGAGATTTCAAGTGCAGAAACAGCAATGGAAATTTCAGATTTGTTGATACAGGTTGCCCAGCGAAGAGGACTCCCTGATTTTAAAATTAAATTACACAAAAACAAACATAGATAGAATAATAAAATAAAAAGCATATTTATGTTGAAAGCAATAAGAATCTGATACTAAATTTTATAATTAGTTACAAACGTTACCAACAGGTGGTACTGCACATTGTTGTTCGTGTGAATAAAGAGTGCTTTGAAACTCAGAGTGATCAGTGTCTTCGGATAGTTCCACCGTTTAACTTAAAAAGAAGTTAGCGTAATTGCAGAAGACAAATTTATAACATATTTCTAGAATTTCGCAACTAAAGCGCCATCTGTTGGCAACATTTGTAACTAATTCTGTTTCAGATTTGTACAGCTTTCAAAATAACTGCACTTTTTGTTTCTTTCTTCTATTATACTTCATTTTTGAGTTATTTAATTCTAAAATCTGGAATTCCGTCACTGTTACACCCAGTAAGTACTTATCTTGAAGTCTCTGCAGTTTACATGCGACGTCTTTACAAGTCAAGGCGTCTTTTCAATTTTTTGACAGCACAATCTCCTATAAGAAATTTAGCTCTCTTCTTGCCACACACAATTTGATCATGGAACATCCATTAATGAGTTATATGAACAAGTTCTCCAATAATTGCCTCATACTAACAGAAGTATCTGAAATAGAGAACATTCCACGGAACTAAATCGCACGTAAAACAAATGAACCAAGATATATTACTCAAAATTGATTGCTGCACGTGATTGATATCCATTTAAAAGAATCTCCCACATGACTGCAAGTAACTTAATTTATCATGGGTCCAGTTGGGCATATTCAAGGCCTAAATTGTCGTCAGAGATATTCGTCTTAATACGATTTTTTTTTTCACTGTCCCAATGACAGATGTGTGATCTAAATATCAAACAATTACCTTGTCAATTGAGAACGAAAAATGGGCCAATCGCTCATTTCTAAATTACAACATTTACATCAACGGAACGGCCGTAATGTGCTCTTAGTATGTGATCGTGACGGAACACTGTCAAAAGGCTCCGATATTCAAGTACAGGAATAAGCAGATGACTTGGTAGGACTTTAAACTCAGGCACGGATTCCGCGCCTATGGGCGCCCCCAGGATGGTGCAAAGGGGTGCACTTGCACACCCCTGGCTTTAGAAGATTAAATTAAAATTGGTGAAAAAAGTGTAAATTCCAAGGGGGGTGGGTGAAGCACATGTGCCATTTTAAAGTTCAATCTTACAATGAATTTTTCAACTTTATTTAAGGACTCCTGTTTATTTCCTATTTTGTTTTTCATCCAGTTGTTAAGAAATATTGAGGATTGGAAATTGGGTTTATCAGATATAAGACGTAGTAAGTTTTTAGATTTCAACTGAGCATTTCCTTTATGTTTCATTTTTGATTTTTTTTAATTATTTTTCTAACTTGGAAGAAACAAAATATTACACTTCTGTATTTTTAAATCTTTGATATTAACCTCAGGGTATACTTCCTTTGGAGATTATGGGGGAATCGTATCATTCTGACTCATCCATTCTGACAGCTAATTGTAAATTATTACTCTATTTCAAACAAAATGATTGAGTTCAAGATGGTAGAAGGTCCAAGATGTTCTTTTGGTAGAAAATATGATAACAGTTTTTTACTTTTAGTCACCTTAATGAATGTATACACAGGGCGATTTCTAACATCCTTTTAAGCAGCCCATGTTATTATACAGCTGTATGACAACACCGGTAGACACGTTTCTCAATTCAGGACGAGCCCTTTTTGTAGTCGCGAAAAGTCCATATTTTCAACCACAAATATCTCCGCCAAGTTCACAGATAACTTCATGAAATTTTTCTCTGGGGTTTTGTCACATTATTGAGAACATTTTTCTAATTAGACTTTTTTGCCTGACTCTTTAACTTTTTTAGTTATTTTTTGTAACTTTTATAAATTGCCGCTAGGGGCGCTGTAAGCTGTCTTAAAATATTTAGCATAATCACTTGACTGTAGGTATACGTTACGTCCCTGGATATACGATATGTCGTTTCAAATTTAAAGGGATAAAAGGATATTTAGAATAATTCTGTATGTTCTAAAGAAAGTATTGAATTCTGTAAAAAAAAGTATATTTTTGTGTGTGCACTTTAACACGTTTTGGAATATTCAGAGTTCAAAAAACTAGTTCGAAAAAATACCTGTATGTGCATCTATGAGTCTGTAGTAGGCATAACTCCTGAACTGATTAAAATACGCTATGCTACTTTTGAAGGTTAGCGACCGCCATGGAACCAGTCATTAAGGTTTTTATCAAAATGGCGCATGCGCATAAAGTAGTAGCAATTGAAAAATTCATTTTCGTAGAAATGCGATAAAAGCGTAAAAGGGGGAAACTAATGTCTATAACACAGACTTCTCTTCCCGTGAGCCTCGCTCATCAACGACTATTTCTCCGTTTCTCCTCTGTTTCATTTACAAGAAAGAATATTTATTAATAGAAAAATATTTCCTCATTTTGAAGTTTTTTTCATGCCACTGTAATAATTATCGTCAAAAATATATCACCATACTGACGATTTTTTATTTGATTAATAAAAATATGACATGGAAACGGTAAATTACATTACTTTAAAGCAAATTCAAATACAGTGACAAGTATTAAGTGTAAGCTTCGCAATGTTTCACACCCCTTATTCATTCGGAAATCTCTATTTACAAATGTTTGATAGTAGTAGTGATAATTCTGTTAGAAAAATATGTCGACAGTTTTTTTTTCCTCCCCCCCCCCCCCTTTTAGAAATATTCTCATCATTGATTTTATAGTAAAAATAACTTTTATTAAGACAGGATCAAGAAGAATATAAATGTCTTATAGTATTATTATTGACGATAGTACTATTTCAAATTTAAATGTAACCCAAAAGGAAATGTAGTATGATATATTTCATTGACATTTTACAATTGCGATTCAAAATTTCAAAGTATTGTTGCACAAATTGTCTGTATATAGTATAAATAGTGACGTATTATTTTAAAATTCTATTGTAATTTATTTTATCTTATTTTATTTATTAACAGCGATTATACAAGTTAGAAAAAGGTGGCAACACCTAAAGCAATCGAGAAATTTCGAGATGTTTCTTTTTCGATGAATTGGCTGGAAATTTCGGGAATGTTCTCACGTGCCTGCTATATAAAGACTGGAGATCGGGAAGGTTTTCAGATTGATTTCGGACTTCGATGTGAGCTGATCGCTTTGTTTACCTACTAGAGTGAACTTGTATAATCGCTGTATTCGAAATTGTTCTTACTGAAGCTTGTGTTGAAGCTTGCGGGTGATTAAACTGCTGTCTGTGAATAAATTTTGTGACTTTGAAGAGTGAATAAATAGTAGTTTTTATTTTAAAAACTGTGCCATCATTGCCTCAGCGGAAAAACTCATAACAGTATTGATTTCATTGCATTTTACTATTTGAAATAAGTACAACAGTTTCTTTTATGTATGTCAATTTGTAGTACAATGCGTCTTAAATTGATGCTCCAACAACTCGTTTGCAATGTTTATATAACGCTATTCTAAAATATTAACTGGAAAATTCATTAGAGAAATATTTGTTATTTTCTGACAATTCTGGGGGTTTTTTAATAAAATTTTTTAAAAAACTACATTCCACGCTTTGTGCTGTTCTCAAAGATATTACAGTATGAAGTTATGAAAGAAAGACTTCCTTATCAAAGAAAGACAATTTATATATAATTGAATTTCTTCTTAAAAGAGGACAAGCTAATTAGTTTGTGAGGAAAATAAACTTAGAAGTTGCTACTGCAGCATCTCTACTAAACAAACTCAAAAATGAAAAAGTAAGTAAGTTTTTTTTTTTTTTTTTAATTTAAGTTTTGAAAAATAAAACCGCAATTTCATTTTCAAAATGGAACAAACAAGTACACAAAAAATAGGTCACACATCCGATTGTCGAAATTGCAATAAGGAAATCAATATTTGCAATCGATTTGCAATTTCAGTAGGTTTGATTTAACAGATAAAAATGCGATAAAAGAAGTGTGCCATTTCATGCAAATAATGTTTATTTATTTGCAGGGGAGAAAATCCGCCAGAGAAATTGAACCCAAGTCAACAAGAGTTTATTATAAAAGAGAGAATATAATAATTAATACAAGAGTGTCTCAAGAGTGCTAAACATAGCGTTCCACAAAAATACCTGATATCTACTAAATCTCTATTCTTCAATTTTTAAATTCATTATATTAACTTCGATTTTGTTTCGGGAAAATCTGTTAATTAACCAATTTGACTTCATCCAATCAAGCTGAAACTTGGTAGATAGACTCATTGTCGATGACATTGCATTCTATCAAGTTTTGAGGGCTGTAACTAAAAGGCCGCTTTTACACACCTTTCTATTACAGTTACAAATGATTAATTCACCCATTTGTCGTCATCCAATCAAGTTGAAATTCAACAGATAGCTTCGTTGTCATTGACACTGCGTTTCTTCAAGTTTTAATGGAAAAAAAAGAGTTACTTCAAGGCACGGAATCAATAATTTTTTTCGTAGTGGTCACAATAGAAAGTCGATTTGTGGCCAAAACCATTTAAATGGGTTGCAATTGCACATAAAAGATGACAATGAATATAAAAGACTTACATTGAAAATATTGGTCTTAATGTGTTATTTAATTATCTAGTTTAATTCCATGTTATGCTATAAAGGTTGATGGAAAGTGTTTTTTTTTTTTTTTTCCTTCTTTAATTTCAGGAATCAATAGGAATTTTCAGCCTGTCCCATCCCCATAGACCTAATGCTAATTTTTTTGGCCACAATATCTGCGGTGATATTGCTTTACAGTACATTGTCATACTAGGCATAACGACAGTAACAAAAGTTTAATAATAAAATGTGAAAGCAAAATATTATTAATAATATCATTATTAATATTATTTTTAGTATCGTTATTATTATTATTTTTAATATCGTTATTATTATTATTATTATTATTATTAATATCGTTGTTATTATTGTTATTATTATTAATAATATCATTATTATCATTATTAATATCGTTATTATTACTATTATCATTAATATCGTTATTATTACTATTATTATTAATATCGTTATTACAATTATTATTAATATCGTTATTATTATAATTATTAATATCGTTATTATTATAAATGTTAATATTATTATTATAATTATTCATATCAATATTATTATTATCGTTATTATAATTATCGTCATTATCATTATTATCATTATCATTCTTATCATTATCATCATTATCATTCTTATCATTATCATCATTATCATTAACATCATTATTATTATTTTTATTATTATTATTAATATCATTATTATTATTATCATCATCATCGTTATTATTATTATTATTTTTATTGATCATGATGATAATAAAAATAATTATAATATTAATATTATTATTTCATTTTATAAATTGGCTTGTAAAAACTTTTGTAAAGTGTAATAAAATGCGTACATTACAGCAATAACTAATAACCCCGACAGATACTGTGACCGAAAAATTAAGCTTTAAGGGTCTATAGCTGACAATCCTTCTGAAATTTGCTTTTGAACATATTTTAAAAACTAAGTAGCATTAAATACTATTTTAAAACCTTTTAGAATTAACCGCAAAGTGAAAATGGTGCACTAGATTGGCAAGACCACTTTGTTTGTAAAACGCTCTTTTCCTTTAATATTCACACAATGCAGGAAAACTTCGCCGCAAAGAGATTAGGTCTAATCGAGAATTTCTTCTTGCGGTTCTGTATATAATCTTGTTAAAAATTATTGTAAAAGTGATATCTTCAACTTGTTATACAGTTGTTATATAATTATAACTAGGCATGTGATATTAAAAACGTCATTATTTCTTTTAAAATAATGGTAAGAACCCTTAAAAAACAAATCGAGAATATCGAAGTTAATAGTTGAACATCACGACTGTTTTTGAATCGGCATAATTAAAAAAATAAAATAATAATACTAATAACTAGAGGTGTGAAACATCGCACAACTTTCATCTACACTTAAATACTGATCACTGCATTTAAATTTGACATGGATTCTTGTAATTTACTGTTTCCATTAATTTAAAAAATGGCTAGTTTGGCGACATTGATAAAAAAAAACCATCCAAATTGACGGTATGTTTTTCCGATGATTACTACATGATACTTTCTTGCATGTGAAACAGAGAATTTACAGTCATTGATGCCTAAGTTCAAGGGCTGAGTTAAAAACATTCATTTTTCAGCTTTTTACACCTTTATCGAATTTCTACTTGAATTTCGTAGCAAGCACCTTAAAAAGTATCCCCACAGCGATTTTGATCAAAATTATTTGAACCGTTTTTGGAAATTGCTGAAAAACGTAGTTTTTTAATGGCAGGTACCTTATGCTTTTACGTAATTTTAACTCAAACCTGAATGTCAAGTATCATTTCCACCCCATAACACATATACAGAATTTAAACATTGTAGGTCAATTCGTTTAGGAGTTATGTTGACCAGAGACATTTTTTGTAAAATGTGTAAAAATGCAAAAAAAACAAACAAAAAAAAACATTTTTCTTTTTTATTTTCTGAATGCAATACTTGCATCACCCTATGTTAGTAAATGATAATTGAAAGTAAAAATTGGCTTTTATAATGAGAACGTAATCACACAACATGTACTTCTTTTTTAATTTCAATTATTGTGATACATCTCGTTTTAGAATAATAAACATCCTTATGACTTGTAAATCGAAAATGACTTTCACTTTTCAGTGTCAAGTGCAAAAAATAATGTAGTTTCAAAATGTTTCTTATTATATTGGATTACAACAGAGGAAATTAACGAACTGAATTACCTTTAAAAGTAGTATATTTAGACGTGACCTAACTTGATTGAGATTTCGCTATTTAGACTAACAAAACAAAGAGTTTCTCTGCGAATCTGGTACCCTGTCAGTCTATAAAAACTAACTTCCAGTATTCGGATAATTATGAGATTTTAAACATAAGCCATATTTTACCTCTAATTTTGCTTCTGACAGCCAGAATTTCAAAACTTTAATTACTTTTCTAATTTTTTTTTTTTTTTAAGTTTTAATGCAGGAAACACAAGCTCTCAACTCCATCAGCTCTCAAAACTCTCGCCAGATGGTAGCCCTTAAGTCTTGGCTACATCGTTTTTTTACTGATACTTTTTATTTTTATGGGGAAGGATGATAATAGGGGGTGGGGGAAAGCAGTGACAGGAATTTCTATTTAATAAAGGTTTTTTTTCTTTCTTTTTTTTTTTCTTTTTCATTCGGAATTTTGGTTGGTTGTTTTCAGATTATCTGGCGCCGTCAGCAACACGAGGACTATAATGCGCAGAAACATTCGTCATTAGACAAGCCATCATACATTTACAAACACCCATGCCTTACACGGGACTCGAACCCGCAACCTCGCGGTCTAGAAGCTAGCACGCTAACCCCTATACCGTTTGGTCGGCTTATTCGGAGGATGGACTCGAACCCGCAACCTCGCGGTCTAGAAGCTAGCACGCTAACCCCTATACCGTTTGGTCGGCTTATTCGGAGGATGGACTCGAACCCGCAACCTCGCGGTCTAGAAGCTAGCACGCTAACCCCTATACCGTTTGGTCGGCTTATTCGGAGGATGGACTCGAACCCGCAACCTCGCGGTCTAGAAGCTAGCACGCTGACCCCTATACCGTTTGGTCGGCTTATTCGGAGGATGGACTCGAACCCGCAACCTCGCGGTCTAGAAGCTAGCACGCTAACCCCTATACCGTTTGGTCGGCTTATTCGGAGGATGGACTCGAACCCGCAACCTCGCGGTCTAGAAGCTAGCACGCTAACCCCTATACCGTTTGGTCGGCTTATTCGGAGGATGGACTCGAACCCGCAACCTCGCGGTCTAGAAGCTAGCACGCTAACCCCTATACCGTTTGGTCGGCTTATTCGGAGGATGGACTCGAACCCGCAACCTCGCGGTCTAGAAGCTAGCACGCTAACCCCTATACCGTTTGGTCGGCTTATTCGGAGGATGGACTCGAACCCGCAACCTCGCGGTCTAGAAGCTAGCACGCTGACCCCTATACCGTTTGGTCGGCTTATTCGGAGGATGGACTCGAACCCGCAACCTCGCGGTCTAGAAGCTAGCACGCTAACCCCTATACCGTTTGGTCGGCTTATTCGGAGGATGAACCATGTTGTGAGCGATGGAAGCCTTTAATGCGTAGCAATGAAATTTTTAGCGAGCAAAGAACGTCTAGTATCCATACAGTCTAGACTTAACAAAGGAATTTCAGCGTTATAACACAGCAATGACGTTGTCTGGAAAGTTATGTTTCTATTCTTCAGTCACTTTTACTTGTCATTCCATCTTTATTTTGATAAATATACCTCAATTTTATGTAAAAAGAATCAAAGTTACTGTACCCAGAAAGTGGTTCTGGGTTCAGTAACTTAGAAAATTAAGAAATGAATGAGATTAAAAAATTTTTTTAAAAAAATAAAATAATAATTGCATGATTAAAGCTTTTTTTATATAAATCGTTTATACTAAATTACATTCTGTTTGTGTGTGACGGACAAATCTGAGGAGGGCTAATTAACTCAATTGGAATCTCAACTGAAATTTGCAGATAGACTTTTGTCGATGACAATGCAAATTTTGGGGTACGTCACTAAAAGACCGATTTTACACTCTCATATCAGTGTTTCAGACAACTAATTATCCCACTTGCGTCATACATTCGAGCTGAAATTTGACAGATGAATTCGTTGCCGATGGGAATGCACTCTATCAAATTTTACGGACTGTTACTAAGAAGTCTTTTTTACAGACGCTTCTATTGCCGCTTTGGAAGAATAATTAACCTACTTGCCGTCATAAATCGAGCTCAAACTTGGCTGACAGACTCGATGACGATGTATTCTAACAAGCTTTGAGGGCAAAAGAAAGTTAGTCAATGGCCCGGAATGGATGATTTTCTTCGTAGTGGTCAAACTGTGAAAAGTCGATCTGATCTAAAAATCACTGAATTCATTAACGACGGGTTAAAAAGAAAACTTGCCAATCAGAATTTTAGCTTTTTTCTTTGCTAATAAATTGCGATTATGGTTCCACTTAGTGTTTTTTAAAAATAATAAAAATCTGGTCTAAAAATCACTGAATTCATTAACGACGCGTTAAAAAGAAAACTTGTCAATAGAAATTTTAATTTTTTTCTTTGCTAATAAATTGTGATTATGGTTCTGCTTAGTGTTTTTTAAAAATCATAAAAATCTGATCTAAAAATCACTAAATCCATTAACGACGGGTTAAAAAGAAAACTTGTCAATCGAAATTTTAACTTTTTTCTTTGCTAATAAATTGCGATTATGGTTCTGCTTAGTGTTTTTTAAAAATCATAAAAATCTGATCTAAAAATCACTGAATCCATTAACGACGGGTTAAAAAGAAAACTTGTCAATCGAAATTTTAACTTTTTTCTTTGCTAATAAATTGTGATTATGGTTCTGCTTAGTGTTTTTTAAAAATCATAAAAATCTTATCTAAAAATCACTAAATCCATTAACGACACGTTAAAAAGAAAACTTGTCAATAGAAATTTTAACTTTTTTCTTTGCTAATAAATTGTGATTATGGTTCTGCTTAGTGTTTTTTAAAAATCATAAAAATCTGATCTAAAAATCGCTGAATCCATTAACAACGGGTTAAAAAGAAAACTTGACAATAGAAATTTTAACTTTTTTCTTTGCTAATAAATTGCGATTATGGTTCTGCTTAGTGTTTTTTAAAAATCATAAAAATCTGATCTAAAAATCATTGAATCCATTAACGACGCAAATTGCGATTATGGTTCCACTTAGTGTTTTTTAAAAATCATAAAAATCTGATCTAAAAATCACTGAATCCATTAACAACGGGTTAAAAAGAAAACTTGACAATAGAAATTTTAGCATTTTTCTTTGCTAATAAATTGCGATTATGGTTCCACATAGTGTTTTTTAAAAATCATAAAAATCTGATCTAAAAATCATTGAATCCATTAACGACGCAAATTGCGATTATGGTTCCACTTAGTGTTTTTTAAAAATCATAAAAATCTGATCTAAAAATCACTGAATCCATTAACGACGCAAATTGCGATTATGGTTCTGCTTAGTGTTTTTTAAAAATCATAAAAATCTAATCTAAAAATCACTGAATCCATTAACGACGGGTTAAAAAGAAAACTTGTCAATAGTAATTTTAGCTTTTTTCTTTGCCAATAAATTGCGATTATGATCCACTCAGGCCCATGCGTTACTTCTTTTTTCTGACAATTTATCTTCTTGGAATTCCGTAGAATGTTACGTCTTACCCGAAGCCGAAATGAAATACCACATTATTATACAAAAAAGAAATATGGCATGATGCTAATATCTGAGAAGCTTAGAAATGGCACTTTATTAGTGAATATATCCGTGGCTGGTAAAACAAGAACGTAGCTTCATTTATATTTCCATCTTGTCTGGAAGCAGGGAAACCCCGAAGAAGACGGTCATAAAATAAAACGACACATCTTGATAACTGCTTTTGTTCAGGAAAAATTATTCTAAGTGTATTCTGTGAACTTGTTTCAGTTTCTTTGCGGAGGCGAGAAGCATCGTAGAATATGTTTAGTAGATCCTAAAGATTTTTGTAATGGAGTTGTTACGAATGAACAGAACACATACAAAAACTTAGTGAATGCCATTTCTGGGTGGATAATTGTACTTATACTAAACTCCAACTTAACTTGACATCACTAGACGATAGATGTTCACCGTGCTCATAGGCAGTTAATCCATTTTAGCGGAGTGAAGACATAATTCTCGCCAAACCTTATAGCCTTTTGTTCTCTACATGGTTGTGGTTTGGCGAACATTATATTTTCAAGCCGCCAAAATGGATTAAATACCTATGAGCACTGTGACGATCTATCGTCTAGTGATGTCAAGTTAAGTTGGAGTTTAGTATAGTTATTTTAAAAAAATGTTTCAATTATAAAAATGAAACGAGATACAGATGGTTATTAAAATAATGGTTGGTTGTTTTCAGATTATCTGGCGCCGTCAGCAACACGAGGGTTATAATGCGCCGAAACATTCGTCATTAGACAAGCCAACATACATTTACAAACACCCATGCATGCCTTACACGGGACTCGAAACCGCAACCTCGCGCTAGCACGCTAACCACTATACCGTTTAATCGGTATTAAAATAACGGATATAAAATGAATAAAAGTGGCATTTAAAGTTTGTTGGTTGGTTGAGTTTTATGGTGCAAGGACTCGGGCCATACTGCGCCAAAAAATAACTGAATATTTTCATGTGTTTATATTAAAATCAAGCTACAGATGCTTACATACAAATCAAATGGGTAAATATTATTTCTAAAAAAAATACTGAATAAAGCCAATAGCATTAGCCATGATATTATAAAATCTAAAAGTATATAAAAGTTTAGACAAATGCTGTGAAGGTTTTTAAAAAACCAGTAACAACCATGAAAAATTAATGAATATCACATGGAATTAATATGAAGTAAACAACTTTATATACTTATGTCAGATAATAAAATCCAATTTCTTTTAAAAAGGTAAAAAGATTTACAAGTGGTGATGGACCCAAAAGTGAAGTGACATTTAAGAAAGCGCTTCATAAGCATTAAATTATAATCCTATACTATACTCCAACTTAACTTGACATCACTAGACGGTAGATCGTCTAATGCTCATAGGCAATTAATCCATTTTGGCGGCGTGAAAGGATAATGCTCGCCAAACCACAACCCTGTAGAGAACAAAAGGCTATTAGGTTTGGCGAGAATTATGTCTTCACTCCGCTAAAATGGATTAATTACCATGAGCATGGTGAAGATCTATCGTCTAATGATGTCAAGTTAAGTTGGAGTTTAGTATAGCAACCAGATTTTTTTAGTATAAAAGGTATGTATCATGGCACGTATGAGGAGTAGCTTTAGTGAAGTTGTATACAGCTTGGATCTTTCAAAAACGTAAGATGTCAAACCTCACAGACTTTCAAAAAGGCCAAATTGTAGAAGCCCGATTAGCTGAAGCGACTGTGACCGAAATATTCCATCTTTTAGGAGTTTTTAGAAGTACTATACTCATGACAGTGTGCACACAACTCGGCAAGCCAATTTCGGTAAAGCAAAATAGTGGACGATAGGACAAGCTGAGTGAAAGAGACCGACGGGTCTTGAAGCGGATTGTAATGTCTAAAAAGAAATGAAGAATGGTACAATATTTCTCTAAACACTATTCAGCACTTGATTCGATTCCCAGGTGAATCCAATAGAGGTCGGATATATCGATCAAAATAAATATCGATATTATTTCGTTGCATGGAAAAAATATCGATATATCGATACATGATTTTTATTTTTTTATTTTTTTTTATTTGATTTTTAATTTTGCCAGAAACGAAGTTTTTTTAGGGCAAATTTCTACTTTTCATGAATTCATGCCAAAATTGTTTTAATAAATAAATTATAAAAATTGCTTTAATAAATAAATTATAATAATTGTTTTCATAAATAAATTATACTATCAATCAGAATAAATAAAATACATTTGGATGTCAATGCATATATTCACATTTACTTTTAAAGAAGAAATTTTGAAAAGTAGTTTACCGCATATTTTGCTGATAGAGATGTTTTCAATATTTAAAATTAGATGCAAATTCCAGGCACACGTTGGCTACAGAAACGGCGCTATGTTAATGAGTACTAATAAATGATCTTATCTTTCCATTACATTATGTTTTCTTTTTGATTAGGGTGCCATTTTGATTGTCTCTCAACCAAGTCCAACTTTAATTTTGAAGTTTTTGAAAAGGGAATAAAGAAAATCGAAAAAACACGTGGAACTACAAACGATCATTAAAAAAATAAAAATGTTTAAAAATATCGATATATCGGAGGCTTGTATCGATATTTATCCAAGATGCCAATCGATATTATAGATGCCAAAAGCGGCCCTACTCCTTATTAGCAAACCGGATTCCTTATAAATCTAGGAAGTTTACATTATCTTGATAATCACGTATCTTGATAACGGCTTTTGTCAAAGCCAAATTATTCATAGTGTATTATGTGGACTTGGTTCAACTCTTTTGTGGGGGGCGAGAAGCATCGTAGACTTGGTTTTGTTTAGTAGATCCTAAAGGTTTTTGTAATTGGCTTTCGATTATTATTCTGAATGAACACACACAGAAAGTTAGTGAATGAATTTTCTGGATGGATACTCAACTTTATACGTACTTAATTGTTTTAGAAAGTGCATCCGAATACATTTAGTGGGTGGATTGTCAATAACTTATTTATTTCTTCTAAAAAGAGAGAAATGGTGGGTGTTTGGTTTGGGGTTTTAGGCACAAAGCGAAAGTATTGCCAAAACAATTAAGGAATTTTTTATGCAAAAATACGTTAGAGATCTCTAAACACCTGTATATAATATGGGTACTACTTACTATATGTACGGTTGTAAATTTACAAAATATTGAAAAGTAGAATGAACCTTATGCGCAGCGTTATTAGGAGTGGAGTTGCAGCGAATGGCAACACTTACGACCAATCTCAACACATCTTTAAAAACGAATCTTAATTTAAAAATTCTATCATCTAATCACACAAGTGTGCTTCAATTAGTCAAGTTCTAATAAATTAACTGTGACGTCATTGTACAAAACCTCCATAGTCTATGGATTTATTGAACGATTTAAATATATTTGTCGCACAATTTAAGTAAAACTTTTTAAACAAAAAGTCAAACGGATAATTTTTTTAGTTTGAATTTTTTTTGTTTCTCTTATAATTCATATCTTCTTGCAGTTTATACAGTACTTCTGAATATCAAAGAAAAGATCACAGAAAGGTTCCATTGTGGTAAAACATAAAAACTGATGAATGTTGGATTTCTTTTGCAATCAAAATCTAATACAAACATGTTCCCCAAATTTTTGCAGTAACTAATAGGAATAATTTGATAAAGTCAGAAGTGTATCAAACCATAACCATTCTTGTACTGCCTCCATAAGTTAAAAAGCCTTTAATTAAAAAAATGCATTGACGCTTTTAAGTTCGTCCTTTGAAGTTACATATTCTTTTTCATTGTTGAATAGATTTGTATGTTCTAAGGACTTGAACAATTCAATGAAATAAAAAGATTATTTTCTAAAGACAAATCAAATAGTGTCAAAATATGCATTTCAATTTTTTTGGAGTCAGATTCTTTCAGATTATGACGTCAGTGTACATTATATTTCAGTTACATTTTACTCTACTCTTCTATTCTACTCTATACTACTATACACTACACCACTCTACTCTACTCTAAACTACACTATTCTAGACTACACTATTCTATACTACACTATTCTATACTACACTATTCTATACTACACTATTCTATACTACACTATTCTATACTATACAATATTTTTTTATGTTCATAAGTTGCGTTGTATTTTTTCTTCTAATTATATCAAATTCGTAGTAAAATTCATTCACATAAAAATATTCAAATCTCATTGATAAAAAATATTTACAAGACTTATAGAGACTACTTTAGATGTGATTTGCTACTGACTCCTAATCAGTTTATAACTGACTGCAAACAGTTGATACTTTATCAATCCATTTTAATGTCACTTTTTGAGATACACAGAAAATCTTTTGAAATTCAACGGATTTTTTACCATTGATTCAATATCCTCATTCCCGTCCTTCTCTAAACCGAGAATAGTTTCAGGGAAACGATCAGGATATCCATCGAATATCCCAGACTATTCTTCACTGATCCTTGGATTTGCTCCAGGTGGCAGGAAGACAGCGCAGGTGTACACGGAACACACCTTGATACTACTGCATCACTCTCATTTGCAACCCCCCCCCCCCTTCTTCCTCCAGTAGAGGGGAGGGGGAATGAAGAATAGATGACAGCCAAAACGGCATCATGGCGCCGCATTGTTGTCATACAATACAGAAACAAACACACACAGTATGGAAATGGAACAATCTTGAATAATGGGTTGTGCAACTGAATGATAGCTTGAATAAGTGCGCAGTCACTTTAACTTTTGTTCGCAATGATGAGGCAATGACAAGCGATAAATGGTGAGGAATATCACATGATTTATAATTTACTAATGGGATCGTACATAGAATGACCGAAACTATTCAAAAATCGACTTTGAATGAGTTGAAATATATCTGATTGCCAAACATGTCATAACTTGCCAAAAAATGAACGTCCTTTTCTTTCTGGTAACCCACCACTTTTTAATTTTCAATTCAGAAGGCTGCAGACGATTTGTGTTGAATGCATCGATATAGATAAACAACTGGATAGACTGCTTAACACTGGGAAAATGAAACCGTTGAAAGATGCAAATGGTGGGATAAAAAATACGGATTGCCGAGGATTGAAAATAAAATTTTGGATTGTACACAGCAGAAATGTCAATAGTAGACCTTAATTAGTAATAATGTGCAAAAAAAGTGTATACTCTAACACTTTACAAGGTTTTTCGCATTCCCATCCAACTATAAAAGTGAACTGTGATTGATTAATCATCCCACCAGCTTCGCAATCCCCGGCGCGTTTTTCTCTTTGCATTGGCAATGGAGCAGTCTATCCTGTTGTTTATCTATATCGATGGTTGAATGTCGTTAATATATTTCATCTATTAAAAATCAGCCAAGTTGGCAAAGAATATGACTTTATCAGTGACTTAATATATACCGCCAAATTGGCTAACTTAGAAAAGACTGGAGTATTTTTCGCAAGATAATAATATTGTCTGCACCTTTCCACATTGAAAATTAAAGATCAATGGGTTACCAGAAAGAAAAGGATGCTTATTATTTGGCAAGTTATAACACATTTGACCACGGGATTTAATTCAAAGTTGATTTTGTAATGGTTTTGATCACTTTTGCTTCGGCATTCATGATTAATTAACCTTTCTCTACATTATATAAAAAATTCAGAATGATGTTCGATGAGGTATATGAACTAGCAGTCGCCTCTCGGACTATTATGATTGCTTAGAGAAATTACTTTTTTGGAAGTTCATCAGAATTAGATATTGTATTTTATTGCTGAGAAATATAAGATTCCTCAGGTTTCTTGAACGGGCTTAAATTACGATTGTTTTCTTTTCTATCACGCTATCAACTATTGTACACTCTACCCACAACTTTTAGACTATTTTTTATTGTTTTAGCTTTGATTTTGAAACAAATAACCCAATGTGTAATTGTAAATAAACTATTCTTCGGCAAGCGGAGATCTTAAAGATTAAATTGGTACATCATTCATCAGTTTTGATTTTGTACAAGGCAGAAAAAAGTATCGTCAGAAAAAAAAATTGTCCAAAAATAATATACAAGTTAAACTTCCGGTAACTTTTTGATGCATATCAATTGTTATTATTAATTTTATTATTGTAGAGTTGTGTTCAACGAAACATAGTTCTACTTTCACTGATTTTCGATATGGAGCTTATTCAAAGCCAACTATTTTATTCGCAGGAAAATGGAATATGCATTTTGGTTTGTTAATGGAATAAAAATATTTGAATTTATTTTTTTAAGTGCATTATGATAGGTCACTAGGTGTTGCCATACGGCGGAACATCACTAAAAATAACGCCTTACATAAGGTTCATTAACTTTCTTAAAAATGCATTAAATGATGCTTAAATTAATAACTACCCATTTGGTTTAGTAATATATCGTCATTAAAATCTACATTTAACAAAAGGTAAATGATTTTTAATTGTATAAATCGTTCTTATGCATGGCATTGTTTGGAGTGGGAATTGTTCGTTTTGCCAAATAGTATAGCCAATCATAATAACATTAAAAAAAAAAAAAAAAAAAAAAAACGAGTTTTATTATTCCATTAATCATTTTTAAAAGTATATTTGGGTTTTCGCGTTATACATTACTAAAAGCAGTTGCCTGTGACGAAAATAGAATTTATGCAAGATGTTATTTGAATTAGGATTTGTTCGTCTGCAAAATATGACCAATAATAATAACATCTTTAAAAGCATAAATTCGAATTTTCAAATTCCGTTTGCCAATCACAAACACTTATTACTTGGTACTTTAGGTGGTGTTGGGCAAGTCCCATGAAATACTTTAAAATTTGAGTTTATAATCGATTCCGTTAATGGAGGTTATTCGTGAAGACGTCACAGTCAATTCATTAGAGCGTAACTAAAGGAAACACGCACTGTGATTGGCTAATAGAATTTTATAATTCGATTCGTTTTCAACGATGTGTTGAGATTAATAACAAGCATGTCACATGTCATCATTCTATGCAACCCTACTCTAAATAACATACGCATAAAGTCCATAGTAGCTCCCCTTTTTTCGAAGTAACCAGGATAGAGCGAGTGATGTGAGAATAAAAGATGTTTTGGACTTTTGAAGAAAGTATGTTTTTTGTTATAAGGTAATTTATCAAAACTACAGATGATTTAAGTTCTTTTATCCAGAGGACATGAAAATTTGCTACTTGCAATTATAAGTAAGTCAAAATACCATTTAGTTGTAAGAAAAAAAAATTATACATCGGAGCATATTAAACGGAATGTAATTACAAACATGTAGATTTTTTTATCATTAAAATGTATTCTGTAAATGTGCTTTACAAGTATTTTTTGCCAGTGACATTTTCCCGCTATTAACCTGTATGCTTTACAAAGCATAACATATTTTTTAGGAATCTGTATAATTGATTTAAAGGAATGAAAAACTGCTTATGACCTTCAAATAAATACATCTAAGAACTTTAAAAAATAAAATTAAAAAAAAAATTCTGAAATAATCCATGGCACGAAGAAATACACTCTGATGTGAATATAAGAAAACCTGAGATCCAATTTCCAGACCAGATTAGAACATTTAACTGTCTTCCGGAACCTGCATAAAACAGATCAAGTCTATGTAATCATTATTGAGCATAATACGATTTCTTAAATAAGCAAAATTTCAAACGAACCCTCTCAGTATTCCCGCAGCGATTGGTCCAAATGGTATTCAATGCTACACGTGCACTTCGGAGGTAATCATATTTGTCAAGGATTAATTGTGTGAAGGTCGTTGTTATTGGCGAAGATCGAAGTAGAAGTTCATATCAAAGAGGAGACTGAACCCGCTAGACTAATAAAAAACACATCTCACCGTTTGACCGCGATATCAAAAATAAACAAATAGATAATATCCCCCCTCCCCAAGAAATCAGTTTCTGAACTTGTGTTCGAATGATTTTTTAAATCAGTTTCTGATCTTCGTTTAAAATATCCCTAAGAGAAGACTCGCATTTTAAGTCCTCTATATTAGCTAGAAGTCGGAAATATAGATCAAAATAAATATCGATACTATATTGTTTCATAGAAAAATATCGATAGCATATTGATACATCGATACATGATTTTTTTTCTTAGTTTAATTTTCAATTTTGTCAGAAAGGAAGTTTTTCGGCGCAAATTTCTACTTTTCACGATTGCTTTTTGTAAGGTGACTACTTTTCCGACTGAAATGGATCGATTACAAAAAAAAGTTATATTTTCGCTTGATTGGTGCAGTGATTTTAAGAAAAATTTAGACAATTTTCAATAGCTATTTATTGAATAGCAAAATATTGAATATTGGTGCCATTTAAACTGTCTCTCGGACAAGTCGAAACTTTAGTTTTGAAAAAGAAATAAAGAAAATCGAAAAAACACATGAAACTACAAAACGATAATCAAAAAACTAAAAATGTTTGAAAATATCGATATATCGGTGACTTTTATCGATATTTTAACCCTTTGCACTCCAGCGGCGCCTCTCAGGCGCCACACGATTGGATGCCGAAAAACGAGAGGACCTCTAGGTTCGATGCGGAAATTTGATGCAAAGCCAATGACTGTGTTTAGTTTCCATGAAGAAAATCCGTAAACGCCAACCAAACCTAAAATGATTCGAGTTGCTTGTCTCCCCGCGCGAAAAAGGCCTGGAGTGCAAAGGGTTAAATATCGATATTTTTCAAAAAAATATCGTCGTATCGATACATCGCCGACCTCTAATATTAGCGATTTTGTATGTTTGTCGATGGCGGCGGAATCTGCGGAGGCCTAATTAACCCGTTGCCGTCATCCAATCGGGCTGAAACTCGGCAGATATGTTTGATGGCGATGACAATGCATTCTATCAAATTTTGGGGCTGTTACTGTCACTAAAAGGTCACTTTTACGGAATACTAATAAACCAACTTGTCGTCCTCCAATCGCTTTAAAAAAAGCATTGAACGGATCATTGTTCAAATTCTTTCCTGTTGCCAAAATTTTTTTAATAAATAAAAAACTTTGTTTTTATTGGTTATATTATTAGTAACGAGAACGGTTTACTAAAAAAATTTGCAGCTAGAAAAGAGTGGAAAATGTATCTTACGTAGCAGCAAGGTGCATCAAATGGACACTGTTATGCACAAGGAAAAAGATCATGTGAAGATTCCTTAACCAGTTAACTGAGTTTGAAGAGTGTACTCGTCATGGAGAAGTGCCAGGATTTTTTGTCATGACGAGTAAACTCGTCATGCGTAAAAAGTATTGACCATTGGCTATTTAAATTGTAATTATTATGAAAAACGAAACATATTCTCAAATTTCAAGATGTTTAGAATATTTTGAGGCCAGCCCGGAATAAATCAAAAAATTATAAAATAGGAAAAATTTGAGATAAGGGCTTGCGTCCCAGCATGCACCAGTTGAAACAGCTTTGGTTTGGTTGTGGGTTTACTGGCGCAAGAGCAACTGGTGTTCTATTTGCAAAGTCCCATTGTGTGTAGTACCCTGTTTCGGTGAATACCACTCCACAACAGGAATTTAAATTTTTAACTTTAGATATTTTATTCTTGCGTGTTTCGGTAATTATGTAATATATGTTAACTAAATAAATATTAGTAATAAAATTAGCAATTTTATAAAATAAACCTATCTTTTTGATGCAATATTTTAACAGCGACACTTACTCTGTGTTTAACGTCTATACTCGTCATCGATCGATTTTCGTGACACTCAGAAATTCGCACTTTCAAAACGGAGCGATATAGTTAACTGGTTAATAGGTTTTAAACTTAGTTCTGTTGGGGAAATACGAGCACTTTCAAAGGATCGTGTTGTTGTTTTTTTTTGTTTTTTTGTTTTTTCCCCTCAAGCATTATCGTATGGTGTCTTCCCCCCCCCCCCCAACGTTATTTCAAAAAACACTGTTTAATTTAAAAAAAAAAAAAAAAAAAAAAAAAACGCATTATTAAACACTGTTTTAAAATGAAATGATGAACTGATCTTATGGAATAAGACTTATAATTTATGACGATATCGTCAGAAATTCTAAAAATTCGAAAAGTGAAGGGACAACAGCTTCTTGTCAGTTCCCACTCCTCCCCCCTCACCAAAGCCGTCACTTGAAACTTTGCAGTTCCAATGTACTCACCTGAAAATGGACCTAAGCTATCTTGAACTAATTGCAGAACACCACCGTAGTGGTGAAGCTGCATTAGCTGACGATAATTATTCTAAAATAGTCTTGCGTAGACATCCCATGCTTTTACGACTGTACGTTTTTACTCCAAATTCGAAATCGCCCTCATTTTGAAATGGAGGGGAAAAAAGGAAATGCAATTTGTCGCTATACTCAGCACCATATCGAAGTATAATTTGGAACTATGCCAAAATTCGGTGCAAGTGAACTTCTTATACTTCCGAACGGCGGAGCGATGACCGATCCATAGATTTTTAACAGTAGATCAAGAGGCGGCTGCATATTTAGGACCGAATCGAGCGCCATTCTGAATTTTTTTTATAGAATGTAGAGGTAGAATAAAATGTTGATTATGAATATACTGGTCTACCGGGGCTAAAATGGCTGAAATTGTTCGAAGGGGCTGGAAAAAAGAGAGAGAGAGAGAAAGAAAAAGAAGACAGTTCTGTCGAACGTTACTAATGGCATAATATTTTTTATCAAGTTGACTCACTTTTAAAAGATGCAAGTATTTGGCACCAGTGAAGTCAGATCGAATGTACTGTTCCTCATTGAAAATTAAAGAGCAGTGGATTACCAAATAAAAAAGAATGTTTATTATTTGACTAGCTGTGGCATATTTTGCCATTAGATTTAAATCAACTAATTTAAAGTCAATTTTCAAACAGTTTCGGACAATTTTCTCTCGCCAGACTAGTACACAATTTTTATCGATTAGTGTAACATTTCCTTACGTGCTATAAAGATCAAAATTATTTTTGATGAAGTAATAAATTTTTTTCACCTTTCGGATGACTAGGAAATATTCCTTTCATTACTAGATGAAATATAGATTGTTGTCGAAGGAAGAAAATGGCGATGTTTTATTAATAAATTAGTTGCGAAGTAAATAAGAGGTCAATCCAAGTTTCAAGTAGAAATAAATAATTTTTCCCTTTAAGATTCCATTTAAACTTTTATGGCACTTTGTCTACAGACATTTGGTCAAAAAAAATTCCCCTAGATATTAAAATTATTGAATAATTTACAGAAATTCCCTAGTCTCAACCCACTATTATAGTACAGAGTCTAGGGACGGAATATTCCATAGAATTATTATGCACTCTTATTAAAAAAAAAAAAAAAAAAGCACTTTCCATTGATTTATTTTGTATGTTTATTCATATCGCCAAGATCTTGAAACGCAGCACTTGTCTGGGGCATTTGAAAAATAGCTTGAGTTACAAAGCGACTTCAAGAAGGTATGTTCAGAGCAACAGAACTGAAAGGATGAATTATGTTTTGTAACTTGTCTTCACGAAACTTCAGAGTGTTTATAACGTCATTATTATGAATTTAGAATATCATTATAATGAATTTATAATATCATTATAATGAATTTAGAATATTATAATAAATATATAACGTCATTATAATGAATTTACAATGTTATAATGAATTTATAATGTTATAATAAATTTATAACGTCATTATACTGAATTTATAATGTCATTAAAATGAATTTATAATGTCATTAAAATTAATTTATAATGTCATTATAACGAATTTGTAATATCATTATAATGAATTTGCAATATCCTTATAATAAATTTGTAATATCATTATAATGAATTTATCATGCCATTATAATGAATTTATTATGTAATTATAATGAATTTATTATGTCATTATAATGGAATTTATTATGTCATAAGGAATTAATAATGTCATTATAATGAATTTATAATGTCATTATAACGAATTTATTATGTCGCTCTAATGAATTTATAATATTATTATAATAAATTCAATATGTTATTACAATGAATTTATAATGTGTCATAATAATAAATTCATAATATTATTATAATAAATTCAATATGTTATTACAATGAATTTATAATGTGTCATAATAATAAATTCATAATATTATTATAATAAATTCAATATGTTATTATAATGAATTTATAATGTGTCATAATAATAAATTCATTATAATGACATTATAAATCGTTATTGAATTTATAATATTATTATAATGTATTTATAATGTCATTATAATGTATTTATAATATCATTATAATGAATTTATAATGTCCTTATAGTAAGTTTATATCATTATAATGAATTTCTATCCTCATAATGAATTTATAATGTCAATATAACGTTTTAATGTCATTATAATGAATTTCTATCCTCATAATGAATTTATAATGTCAATATAACGTTTTAATGTCAACTAATTTATATTACCATTATAATAAATATATAATGCCATTATAATGAATTTATAACGTCATTATAGTGAATTTGTAATGTCATTATAGTACGTTTATATCATTATAATGAATTTCTATCTTATAATGAATTTATAATGTTAATATAACGGTTTATTGTCATTATAACTAATTTATATTACCATTATAATAAATATATAATGCCATTATAATGAATTTATAATGTCATTATAGTAAATTTGTAATGTCATTATAGTAAGTTTATATCATTATAATGAATTTCTATCCTATAATGAATTTATAATGTCAATATAACGGTTTAATGTCATTATAACTAATTTATATTGCCATTATAATAAATTTATAATGTCATTATAATGAATTTGTAATATCATTATAATGTTTTAATGCCATTAGAATGAATTTATAATGTACTTATAATGGGAATTTATAATATCCTTATAATGAATTTATAATGTCATTTAAATGGGGGGGGGGATTTATATTATAATTATAATAAATTTATAATATCATTCTAAAGAAGTTATAATATCATTATAATGAAGTTATAATATCGTTATAAGGAATTTATATCATTCTAATGAATTTAAAATATCATTCTAACAAATTTTTAATATCATTCTAACGAATTTATATATCATTATAATAAATTTATAATATCATTATAACAAATTTATAATATCATTATAACAAATTTATAATATCATTATAACAAATTTATAATATCCTTATAATAAATTTATAATATCATTATAACAAATTTATAATATCATTATAACAAATTTATAATATCATTGCATCAAATTTATAATATCACTAGCTGAATACCGTGCTGCGCTACGAAATTTTACCATTAGCATTTTAGCGATCAAAAGACATTCATGTATTTTACACTTCAGACGTTTGCTCCCATTTTGATCCCGACAAATTGATTTATCAAAATAGCAACTTTCCTTTGTTGACATTTTAAACGAAATTTATAATTGTGAATAGTAAACTGGAATAGTTTATTGTGTTTATGTTTGCTCTTAGTTCTAAATTTCAAAGTAGTAGCTGTATTGGAATTAAGTTAATTAGACATTAAGTTAACCCTCGTATAGTTTCAATGTTGCGTCGTTTTTTCATCCCTTAAAAATTCGTAAATCGATATTGGAATGACTTATTTTTTTAACATTTGCAAAAAAATATCAGAAAAATGACTACATTGGAAGAGGAACATTCGGATATCCCTCATTTGGAACATTTAACCACTTTTCGACCCCTTAAAGTTGGTTAATCGAGAACAGAATAGCTTACTTTTTCTATGTTTAATCTTTTTTGACATTGTATCAAATTTCCGAGTTGTGACCATATGGGAAGTGGTACATTCGAATATTCCTCGTTTGGAACGTTTAACCCCTTTTCCACCCCTTGATCCACCCGAGATCGGAATAGTTTACTTTTTCTGCGTTTGTCTTTATTGATATTCACACCAGTTTTCAGAATTGTGAAAATATGAGAAGTAGGACATTCGAATATATCGCTCGTTTGGAACGTTTAACACCTTTCTGACCTCTTAAAGTGGGTTAATCGAGATCGGAATAGCTTACTTTTTCTATGTTTACCATTGTTGACAATTGTACCAATTTTTAGAGTTGTGACCATATGGGAAGTGGTACATTCGAATATCCCTCGTTTGGAACGTTTAACCCCTTTTTGACCTCTTAGAGTGGGTAAATAGAGATCGGAATAGCTTACTTTTTATACGTTTGTTTTTGTTGATACTTGCACCAGATTTCAGAGTTGTGACGAAAGGGGAAGTAGGACATTCGAATATCCCTCGTTTGGAACGTTTAATCCCTGTTCCACCCTTTAAATTGGGTTAATCGAGATCGGAATAACTTACTTTTTCTTCGTTTGTCTTTATTGATATTCTCACCAATTTTTATAGTTGTGACTATGTGGGAAGTAGGATTTTCGAATGTCCCCCGTTTGGAACGTTTAACCCCTTTTCGACCCCTTAAAGTGGGTTAATCGAGATCGGAATAGTTTACTTTTTCCATTTTTACCATTGTTGATATTTGTGCCGATTTTCAGAGTTGTGACTATGTGGGAAGTAGGATTTTCGAATGTCCCCCGTTTGGAACGTTTAAACCCTTTTCGACCCCTTAAAGTGCGTTAATCGAGATCGGAATAGTTTACTTTTTCTATTTTTACCATTGTTGATATTTGTGCCGATTTTCAGAGTTGTGACTATGTAGGAATTGGGAGAATTAGTGATGAGTGAGTGAGGGCATTGCCTTATATATATAGAGATTGGAACGTTTAACCCCTTTTCGACCCCTTAAAGTGGGTTAATCGAGATCGGAATAGTTTACTTTTTCTATTTTTACCATTGTTGATATTTGTGCCGATTTTCAGAGTTGTGACTATGTGGGAAGTAGGATTTTCGAATGTCTCCCGTTTGGAACGTTTAACCCCTTTTCGACCCCTTAAAGGGGGTTAATCGAGATCGGAATAGTTTACTTTTTCTATTTTTGCCATTGTTGATATTTGTGCCGATTTTCAGAGTTGTGATTATGTGGGAAGTAGGATTTTCGAATGTCCCCAGTTTGGAACGTTTAACCCCTTTTCGACCCCTTAAAGTGGGTTAATCGAGATCGGAATAGTTTACTTTTTCTATTTTTACCATTGTTGATATTTGTGCCGATTTTCAGAGTTGTGACTATGTGGGAAGTGGGAGAATTAGTGATGAGTGAGTGAGTGAGTGAGTGAGTGAGTGAGTGAGGGCTTTGCCTTATATATATAGAGATTATAACAAATTTATAATATCATTATAACAAATTTATAATATTATTATAACAAATTTAAAATATCATTATAACAAATTTTTGTCATTATAAGAAATTTATAATGTCATTTATAATGAAATGTCATTTATAGTTTTGACTATAAATGATAACTGACTTTACACAGGTGGATGGAAATAGCCTTTGAAAAAGCTTCTCACTCTTCTATGTAATGTAAGTGGAGGTGACTGGAAGTGCAACAGTAGCGACGACTAGAAGAAATGGGGGTGGAGGGCAGTTGTCCCTTAAAATTTTCCAATTTTAATACTTTTAACGCAAAATTGTTAAAATTTTATATTTTTTCTAGTGTATAGTTTAAATGTGGAGAAATACTAAGAACTTACCATTGGTTTCAAATGAGGAAATTCTTTATGGTTTGTAAAATTATCAGTCAGACAATCCGACAGAAACTCTTTAGATTTGAAAAAAAAAATAAAAAAATATCTAAATGGGATTTTTCACGAATTTCGAGGTGAGGTGGGAAATACAAAAAGTAATATATTTTTCTGCCATTGGCAAGTAATACAAATCAGTAATATATATAAAAAAAAAAAAAAATGAAAAATATGAGTATTGAAGAGGGCTGCGTTACTGGAATATATTACCCATTATCAAAACCGTTAGAGCCGTTTATCAGCAATTGCTGAAAAAGGCTCGAACGATTTTGATCAAAATCGCGTGATATTGCCTCTCGATATCCCCATCTCCGAAAATTATCGTAGAAATGATTTAAAGGCGTAAAAGGTTAAAAAAGGAATGAATGTCTTTAACACAAAATTTTCTCTCCTTGAGCATCGCTCATCAATGACCGTTTTTCTCCTCGGTTTCACTTACAAGAAAGGATAATGTAAGAATTATTGAAAAGAATATCACCAAATTTGTTATTTTGGTGGTATTTTTTTGGGGGGAGGAGGTCATGTAAAAATTATCGCGAAAAACATCGTCAAACTGGCCATTTCTTTTGTAGTGTAATTTAATGTTTTTCCATGTTTCAAACCCTTAGTTTCAGAAAGTAGCGTACAGTTGTTTAATTTATAATCACAAACTACGTCATTAAAAAAAAAATCCTTTTTGGATCACCTCTACAATTGAATTTATACTTAGTTTGAAGTAAATAAATTTGAAAAAAAAATACTCTATGGTTGAATTGAAACCTTTATAGTTTGTTGTCTCTTAAAGTATTATGAAAACCTATGAACAAAATCTTTAATAGCATCACAAATCGTTCTTTTAGCAGTGAAGAATTCCAGGTATGCAGACATAAAAGTAGAGATAAACATGTTGAGGAACTGAAATAGAAAAGGTCTCGTTTATGATACCATATAACCATTTTTGACCAATAACATTTCACCAATTGATATCCAAAATGAAATGCGTCAGAGTTTAAAACTTCCTGGGGCACTGAAAAGAAAGGTCATACCTATAAAAATAGTATACATCCTAAATATTATTTATAAAATGTAGACGGTAAGTAATATCAGAAAATAAAAAATAAATAGCTCTACTTCTGGAAATAGTATGTTACCGTTCTACCTTTCAGTATCTGATTTGATTTTTAGTATACAAGTGTCACTGTAATGTGTAATGGAGGTGGCAAAAGTTACTCGTTTTTCGATGGCAATTCAAAAGAACTGCAAACATTCCTTTCGATGGCAATTCAAAACCTGCAGTAAGGAACCCATAGTTGAACTAAGATGTAGAATCTCACTTGGATCCTTTTTCAGGTTCAAATTATGGAAGATAACAAACGCAAGTACACTTAAGAAACGAGAGCAAAATCCTTCACGTCTTTCTTTTAGCACAGAAAGTTTAGAACAAGAACTATATAAAATAACCGTTTTTACATTCTAAAGAAAAATTATCGTCTGCACTTTTTCAGCTCGTAACAGAACTCAGAATAGTTGAATAGTACAAAAGTCAATTCTTATAAGCAACTCCATGATGACGTAACATAAAAAGGCACTCTGGTCAATCGTCAAATCACCGGACCGTCGCACTGCCCAGTAAGCAAACACAGCCACCGGCATAGCAGGGGCCAAGGTCTGTGAAATCTTCATTTTATATCACTAAAAACTGCTTCTCTCTGAATGAGTAAAATACTCGTGCAAGGGATTTTAAAAACTCCGTTTCCATACAAATCTCACTTAGCGAATCGCAAAGAAATCCCGTCTAAAAATACACGTACTAGAATTTCACTGGATAACTTTTGATCCTCCTACAAACATATAATTGGAAGAAGGGTGCAATTCTAAAATCCCTTCCCCTCGAAAATATTCGTAGACTTATAAATTTCGGAGCAGACACATTGTGTTAAACTGCCAAAAATCACAAAAAGTCCAACACGCCTTGGCGCCAACTAGTCGCTTCTATAGAACTGCAAAGCAGAACTCCTTTGAAACCTTTAAATTTATTGAGTGGGGAATAAAGCATGATCGACTAGGGCCTACATCAAAAGTGCCCGCGAGACACGCAAATTCGCAGGTGTTCAGGTACGAAATCTTAAAGTGACCCCTGCAGTCCCTCGAAAAGAACCCAATTTCTGTAAAAGGGAAGACAGCAATCCAACAGTTAGCATTTTGAAGTAAATTTTAAGGATTTTCTGCGTTCCAATAATACTTAATACAAATACAAAAAATGACGACCAACCACAGGCAAAAGGCCCATCAATTTCAGTCCAATTTAACTTTTCGGAACAATCCCCTATATAGATCCAGTTGTCTTTTAAAACTGTTGACTCTGGTACAATTTACGATGTGGTCCGGCAGATTGTTCCATTTGTCAATTACTCTATTGTAAAAATAATACTTCTTACTCTCAAAGTTAAAATGCGATCACTTGGTAGATAGATTCGATGTCGATGGCAATGCATTCTAACAAATTTTGAGGCTGTTACTGTCACTAAGAGGTCGCTTTTACGAAATACTTATAAACCAACTTACCTTCATAGAATCGCATTAAAATAGCATCGAACCGACCATTGTTTCCCCCTTTTCCTGTTGCCTTTTTTTTTTTCTAAATAAATAATAAAACTACTTTAATCAGAATAAATAAATGATATTTTGATGCGAGAGCATAAATTCCCGTTCATTTTTAATAAATACATTTTGAAACGTACAACGCCGCACATTTCTCTGATAAAAATGTTTTTGATATCCGCTGTGTTAGCATATATAAAAAATTGACGATGCAGATATAAGATTTTTAGAAAACTCTGTTTTTATGGATTATATTTTATTACTAATAAGATAAACTTTGATAAATACAGAAGTAAAAAAAAGAACAGTACTCAAACTTACAGATGTATTTCTTTTTCAAAGCATTTGTACAAGATTTTGTACAGTCATTTATGCCAAACACATTTTTCTCAAAGTATGGCTAAGCTCCGACTTTCTTCGCTAGAATTCAATACAAAGTATACACTGAGACAAAAGAAATCAGGTATCAAACGAATTCGTGAGTTCAAAAAGACACCACGTGCTTTCAACTTGATTTTCCATAAACAATGAACTTATTAAAAAGAAAAAGGCACTCAAATGTCACTTGATCCACAGCACATCCGGAAAGAGAGCAGCAATAACAAAAAAAAAAAAGCTGAAGAAGAGATAGCATCTCGCCCTTGAAAGCAGAGAACAAGATGTACATTGTCTAACCTTTCGCCATTTGTAGGTGACAGGTGTCAGCCAAATCCAATCTTGTTCTCAGATCCACCTGACGAATCCCGTTTGAGGAGGGGCAAGAAAAAGAAAGCAGAGTCTTGTGACTTCCGAATCCAATATTCACCAGGAGTTGGCTGTCATCCAGATTTTCCAAAGCGAGTTCACTTCTTTTCTGCCTCATATTATCGTCTGGTTTTCTTTTTCGTTGAGTTCCAATGTCTGGGGATAGGTGCGGTTTTTTTTGTGTTTTTTTTTTCATACTTTCAATTACCCTGTGAAAGTAAAGTAAAAAAAAAGATTTTCTTTTTCTTTTTTTGCATTTCTCCTTGCTTTGGAATATTCTGAGTTCAAAAAAGAGATCTAGAAAAAATACCTGTGAGTCTAGAATTAGAAAACTCCCGAATGCCGAATGGATTGACATACGTTGTTCAAATTTTGTGTATGGATTAGTGGTAGCCATGTGACCTGTCATTAAGCTTTTGGTCAAAATAGGGCATGGCATAAGGTAACTGCCATTGAAAAAACGATGTTTTTCAACAATTGCCACACACAAAAAAAAAAAAAAAAAAAAAAAACGGCTTCAACAATTTCGATCAAAATGGCCGTGGTAATGTCTTTTAAAGTGTTCTAAACATCTCCAACTCCAAAATTTCCGTAGAAATGAGATAAAGGCGTAAAAAATTAAAAAAAATAAATGAAAATATCTTTGTCATGGGAGGATGCCGGAAAGAGTAAAAAAAAAAACTGATAACTTTCTAGCATCAACCCATGACGGCAAGATCATTAGACTAGTGAAATCTATCTGCGGTTTCATTTGTCATAAATCAGATTATAGAAAGCCAGTGTAATATATCTTGATTAAATACAAACCATTTAAAATAACTAAACATTAAACTTTTAATACTTCATTATAAAAGGTGCACAAAATAAATCATCACAATATAAACAAACATACAATATATCCAAATGATCAACCTCCCATAAAAAAGGCAGTGAGAAACACGAAAATGAACTCACATTACAAGTATTTCAGCACATGTTCCCAACCATGGATGGCCACTCCACTTTTTTGGGTGGCGACTGGCTTTTTCAAACAAAATGTCCCGGAAGCTTAAAACGGGAAAAGCAAGCCTTCTTACGACATGGTTAGAAGTTAAAACATTTAAAACACGTCTTCTTACGGCGTGACTACAGATACAGGAAATTAAACAGAATACGAAACTGGTGATCACTGTTCCTTCTGTACTATATATTCAATCCGATGATCGGAGATTCCATCTTTCTGGTAAGTACACCTAACATGCAGCAAATTTAAACCTGTGAAAGACCTCCCAAGAGTCCCATCTTTGGGTCTAGATGAAGACCTAAATTTGGTCCCACGACATTCTTTACACATAGTTCATAGCATCGCCCACCAACGATTGATTTTTTTTTTTTTTCCTTAGTTTATATATATATACAGCATGTCTCAAATCATATCTACCAGAAATAAAACTTTATTCAACAACTGCATACAGGACTAGACAGGTTGTGATGAAGAGATAGCAAAGTATATGATCTGCCATTTACATAACCGCACTTTCAATGTGTTTGCCATCCATTTCAAGATTCTTCGCAAACGGACAGCAAAATTGGACACTACCTTCAAGAAAACAGCTGTTGGGATGGCTAATAGTTCACTCTCAATACTCATTTTCAGGTCGGAGAAAGTAGTAGCTCAATGCTCATTTTCAGGTCGGAGAAAGTCGTAGCTCAATGCTCATTTTCAGGTCGGGCAAAGTCGTATGATGTTCTTTAAAGACCATGTCTTTCAAGAGAACCCATAAATACCACCTTCAAGCGAACAGCTGTTGGGATGGCCAATAGTTCACGCTCAATGGTCATTTTCAGGTCGGAGAAAGTCATAGCTCAATGCTCATTTTCAGGTCGGAGAAAGTCGTAACTCAATGCTCATTTTCAGGTCGGGTAAAGTCGTATGATTTTCTTTAAAGACCATGTCTTGAAAGAGAACCCATACATACCACCTTCAAGCGAACAGCTGTTGAGATACTCATTTTCAGGTCGGAGAAAGTCGTAGGATTCTGCCTATATATCATGTCCTTCAAGTGAACCCATAAATAAATATTCAACATCTGTAGTATAAGGGGATCTGGGGAATAAGGGGGCCGGCTTAGGTTTCATCCATACTGCTATGGGTAATCAAGTGCAACGACCTCAGTAACAAAAATCCGTTGGCCAATATCGGATCGATACTAGCCAATTCCGATGTGGACTGTTATAGACTGGTCGTTGCTTCTGCATTTCCTCTCATCTTCGACGTGACAATCACGTGCATAGTAAAATAGGCTTTCATGCCCTGTACATGTGATTGTTATCTCTAAATTGGAAGAACTGCATAGCAACCATCAGAGTGCCGCTATTATGAGAGTGAAGAGGTTGTGTCGTTCATTCCTTCCTTACTCATTCTTTATTATAAACTAGCTAAATACCCGTGCTTCGCTACGAAATTTTAACATGTGCAATATTTTAGCTAGCTGTGAGGCCTTGCGTTGCGGAAATCTGTCATTCGTGTATAGGACCCAGTCTTTGGCGCTTCGCTCGTAGGAAGGTTCATCACTACACAAAATCGATCTCGATTCGTTCGCTGAAAAGTTCATGGACACATAAACACAGGTTTATTTCACTCGTTAAAAGGTTCATTGCTATGCAAGCATAAGCTCGCTTCACTCACTAAAATCTAATTGCTACGTAAAGACTTAATATTGGAAGCCTCTCCCTTGTCAAGAAAAAAAAATTCCCCTTTAATATAATAATACAGCACCCCTTTAAGATTATTTTAACACGTGCTACTGGAAAGCAAAATTAGAAGGCCAAAACTACCTATGTTGAAACTTTCAGAGCTCTAGGCCAACTCGAAGTCGCTTTTTGTAAAATTATTAATTAAAAAATTAATTAAAAAACAAATTAAAATTGTAACATTCTTTTTTTCAAAAGTCCAATTAGATGCCCAAAATTCTTGTGTTGAAAATCTCAGAAATGTAGCCCAATTACAAATCGTTTTGTAAAATATTTGTTAATTAATTTAAAAAAAAAAAAAAAAATTTAAATTCTGTTTTCAAAAATCCAGGCCACAATTATTTATGTTGAAAATTTCAAAGCTGTAGCCCTGTTTGAAATCGTTTTGTAAGATATATATTAATTAATTAAAAAAAAAAATTAATAACGAACTGAACTAAAATTTTTAAATTCTGTTTTTCTTAAGTCCAATTAGAAGGTCAAAACTATTTGTGTTGAAAATTTTAGAGCTGTAGCCCTATTAGATATCGTTTTGTAAAATATTAATTAATCAATTAAAAAAATTAATTAAAAAGAAACTAAATGAAAATTTAAAATTCTGTTTTTCAAAAGTCCCATTAGAAGGCTAAAACTACTTATGTTGAAAATTTCAGAGCTGTAGCCCTATTAATAGTCGTTTTGTAAAATGTTTATTAATTAATTAAAAAAATTAATTAAAAAAGAACAAAATAAAAATTTAAAATTCTGTTTTTCAAAAGTCCAATTAAAAGGCCAAAACTACTTATGTTGAAAATTTCAGAGCTGTACCCCTTTTAGACATGGTTTTGTAACATATTTATTAATTAATTAAAAAAATTAATTAAAAAGAAACTAATTAAAATTTTGACATTCTGTTTGTGATGTATGCAATAAGAAGGCCAAAACTACTTATGTTGAAAATTTCAGAGCGGTAGCCCGATTAGATATCGTTTTGTAACATATTTCTTAATTAATTAAAAAAATTAATTAAAAAAGAACTAATTAAAATTTTAACGTTCTGTTTGTGATATATAAAATTAGAACACCAAGACTACTTATGCTGAAAATTTCAGAGCTCTACTCCAATTTTAAGTAGGTTTCTATAGATCCACAGAGCCACAGACAGACAGATAGACAGACAGACAGACAGACACACAGCTTGTTTTATTATTATAGATGTTGTATCTAGTTTATTATAAAATATGTTGATTCAAAATGAAGTCAGATCATCTATTAGCAACGCAACCTCCTAATAGTGTACCTCGGCGCTGCGGATTTCGGTCAATTTCGCACAGTGGTGGGTAAAATACACTGAAAGTATTGAAATGTTGATGCGGAGTTTTAAAATTAAAATATAGTGTTATAAGAAAGGACGAAGGGGTAAAAATATATTTTCAATGGTTTTGACATGGTTATTATTATTATTATTATTTTTTTTTTTTTTTAATATTGCATTTTGAAATTTGGAATTCGGCATGGACAGGCCAATTTTCCCAGAACCTCTGAGACCGACATACCGTTATGCTACTAGGGACATTCTCCCAAACAGGTTCGTGCAAAAATAGAAACAGACATGTTCATGTAAAAGTCATAATGTCCTCTACTCATCCCCCAAAAATCACCCTATTACCGAGAAAATGACGTTTGATCTTGGTAAATAGATTTTGGCACACCAGGTATATTTATTTCTGCCATTGTAAAAAAATTGAATTTTCAGTTTCCAAATCCAGAACTCATTTTTCATAGCGATATCGGAGGAAACCTGGTTTCGTTTTAAGCCACTTTAAAAGTTACATTAACACGCAATTTATCGGTTCCATGGCAAATAGCCAGTCAGCGTTGCCAGTTAGAATTTGACACGAAAATAAGAGTGAATGGTTTTGTATACCTTGGAACGTAAAAGTGGACCCTGTTCAAAATTATTTTAGCCCAGACATAATCGATTGACACCGATTTTTCCAAATTAAAATTGCAATCCGGATAAGTGTACAAGTATGTATACTCACACATGTTACTTTAGTGTTCTAAAAAAAACAAATTTTCTATCCAAATTCGCTTTTCAAAACATAGTTTTCGGTAATTTGTTTAATTATGTCTTTAATGTATTCTTTGGCTATAGACATTCAACAGATTTCCCTGAAAATACTTCGGTTAATTAAACACTCGGTAAGTGACGATAAAATCTTTTCTTAAAGTGTTTTTACGCAGTTTATTACATGTGGACCATTTACCAACGCTTACAGTATTAATGAGTTTTAATTTTCTCATGTTCGGATAATTAAATCTGGCAAAATATATATAGTTTTAAAATTGCATCCTAATTTTTAGGACTTTGTATCATAAAAAGTTGTTCATATTATCATAACACACTTTTATTTCAACAAATATTAAATAATTTTGTTTAAGTTAAAATCACATGTGATTAAAATTTTAGCACGAATAGACCAATCTATGTCTTAGCAATGGACAAGTTGAGTATTTTTTTTTTTTTTTAATTTTTATTTTATTAAGAGTGACGAAAGACAACAACAACTAGAAATTTTTTGAAATCCGTTCAATATTTCTCGAGTTATACGAGTTTCAATTTCCAACTTTTAAAAGCGCGGCAAAAACGAGACTAGCTTAGCTGTGACGTCACCCTACGTCATAATCCTATTTTGTTTCGCGCGATCTTGGAAACTATCGTGAATTTATTCGCATAGCTATGGCACGTTTAGCTTCTTTTTTTTTTTAAATCTCGTATTCTTTTAATCTATTTAAAATTATGTCCTTAATTTCAGAGTACAAACCTTCCCTCGTCCCGAAATGTAGGAAAACTTCAATCACGAACACTTCTAAATTATTTATCAGTGTTCTTAAATACATAGACATATGCAAAAAGTGGTGTAAAGCTATTAAACGGGACGATATTTCTGCAAAAAGTACCCTATACGTTTGTGAAAATCATTTTTTTTTTCTGAGTATTTTATCTCTACTACTTTTATTTTTACATAATGATTTAATTATTTAGGAATTCTATCATTTCAACACACTCACTGTGTAGCTCATGTTACACAGTGACTCGCAAAAGTTTTCTTACAGTTTAAAAAAAAAGTCCTTTAACCTGGAATTGAATTCGAATATTAATTCTTATATTTTTTTTATCGAATCTTTAGTTAATTCTGAATCAAACCTAATACTTAAAAAAAAAAAAAAAAAACTCTCTTTTAATTTGCACATAGCTCAGAGCATAGTCATGTAATTCCCTCGCAGATCTGTAAAAAAATGTAAATAAATATTAAGGATTTTAAAACCAAACCGGTATAATTATTTTTGTTAGTTAAAACTTTTACAGGCTTTATATAAAAATTGCAAACAAATTTAGAAAAACAATCCTTTTTTTTGTTATTATTATTATTATGGATAAAAATTAACAGCGCATTGACTTAGTAATGGCATATTCATGTGGAGATAGGGGGCGCACCACTAGAGAACCCCTCGTGGCGACTCCTAGCGGCAGAGGGAGATATTCCTCATTCTGATGAGAGAGACAGATCACTGAACATTCTCGATGTGAATATACGTAAAAAAGGCGCTTGTGCCTAATGTAGTATGAGATAAGAGGCAATAAGGATTCATTAAAGCTGGATTCTACACTCAGCAAGTGTCCCTTCTCTGATCGTCTACTCCCACATGGGGGCTCGGCATCACGAACTGAGTAGGCGTCAGAACGTTACGTTAAGAACCAAACGGCAGAACGTGTAAGGGCAAACCAGAAGTACGAGATACGAGTACAAATGAAACCGAACAGCACCGTAGTCACCCAGCAGTGAACCGGGGATCGGAGAATAAGCCGTCGTATCACCTAGCAGTGTAAACGACATAACAGCGCAGTGACCGGAAAGGGAAACCACGTCTCACCGGAAAGCGAAACTACCACGTCGGAAAAGCGAAGTCAGCGCCGACGAAGAGGAGTGCCTAGCGGAAACAACAAGCATTGGAACACCGCTAACGAAGCCAAGAAACTGCTCATCGAATAAAAGAAGTCGACATCACTGAGAAGTGGAGCAGCTAGCACAGTGACCGAAAAGTGAAATCACGTCTCATCGGAAAGCGAAACCACCACGTCGGAAAAGCGAAGTCAGCGCCGACGAAGAGGATTGTTTAGCGGAAACAACAAGCATTGGAACACCGCCGTCGAAGCCAAGAAACTTCGTGTCAAATACAAGAGGTCAACATCATTAAGGAGGGGACCAGCAAGCACTGGGAAGCCACAACGAAACATACGCACCGGCAACACAAGTCGAGGTAACAAGTCAACAGAAAAACTGTGAGTACAATTTTCGATTATACTAACATGGCGTTTCTTGCCAGAGCACGAAAGAATGACTTACTCGTTTTAATAGATGAACTGGGATTGGAACAACCCATTAATCCAAAAATCGCTCAATTATGTAAATCAATAACAGAACACGTCGATTATGATGAAAACCTTGTTAAAAATATGTTAAACACAATTGTAAATGATCGTGAAAATGAGGAATCATTGGCGAAAGAAAAAGATAGGGAAGCGAAAGAATTCGAGTTAGCGAAACTGCGCATAGAAGCAGAAGTTCGCCAACATGGCGCTACTGTAACAAACGCACGGGAAAACGAAGTAAGCAGAAGCCCAAATATATTACAGTATATGAAACCGTTTGACGGTAGTGACATAAGCATCTACTTGACACTATTTGAGAGACAAATTAGTCGTCTAGAAATATCGAAAGATACTTGGGTAAATTATTTAATTACATTGCTTCCACTTGACATAGCAAGCTTAATAACACGTGCGCCGGAAACACTAGCGAATAATTACGACCACATTAAGAGCATTTTGCTGAGACGATACCGACTTAGCCCAGAACAGTTCAGAATACAATTCTCATTCCATAAAAAAGAACAATGTCAGACATGGAGAGACTTTGCTTTTGAACTAAACAATTATCTAACCGAATGGTTGAGCGGACTTGATGTCACAACATTTGAAGATTTAAAAGAATTAATGCTAGTAGATCAAATAAAAAGAAAATTACCCAAAGAAATTCGAGAACACTTCATTGACGAACTTCCGAAAATAAAAAATAGAGAAATCTTGGTCAAGAAACTCGATGACTTTGATTCAACTAGAAATAATTTTAAAAAGAATACGGTATTTCGCGAAAATAAATATGAAGAAAAAAACAGGAAGCACTGGCAGTCTAGAGAAAATATACAGGAACGTCCATTCGTTCGTGCTCAAACCAGTACTAACCACTTGTATAAAGAAAGAAATAATGGTACTTTAAATAGTAGAGAGTGGCCTAATAAGTCTAACCAGTTTGAAGTTAAAAATCAAGGTATTAAATGCTTTAATTGTAATGAAATAGGCCACCGCCAGGCCAGCTGTCCAAAAAAGAAGGCAAATAGAGCTGTAATTAGTAATTATCCTAATTATAAAAGTAATGTGTATCCCGAAAATGAAAGCAATAATAATCCAATTGATAAAATTAATAGTTACACTGACAATAAAAGCACCACAAAGGTAATAATATTCAATCATAAAATAGTTGCTCTGAATGATACAGGGAGCCAAGTCACCTTCATTTCTGAGGACTTGTATATAAAAATAGGATCACCCCAATTAATGAGAAATGACATATTACTAAAAGGATTAGGTAATATAGAAGTACAACCATTAGGATATTTCCATACTGACGTTAAAATCGACACTCATTCAGTCAATGCAAAAATATACGTCATCAAAGACCACACAAATGAGTTAATAATTGGAATGGACGTTATAGGAAAATTCGAAAACCCATCCTTTTACAGACAGCTCCGAGAGGATCCACGTGTTTTTTATTTACAAGTTATCAGGCGCCAGTCTGGCGAGGCCAAAAGAGGAAATGAAGGCGAAGCGCTCCGCAAGATGTCAATCAAATCTATCCTGACAGTTGAGAAGAAGATCGACGGCCGCGGCAGCCAATCAGGAAGCAGAGCAGAGGAGAAATGTGTAGCTCCGCCTTCCGAATGCAGAAGCGCTAGTCATCTTACTGGTGTGACCCGAGAAAGATTAGACCTTGACGGTGAAAAGAAGAGAGAAAATCCCGTACCAGTGGCGAAATCATTTGGCTTGGTAATACCAGACGGAACAACTGGCGAACAGCGTAGAATTGCGGCATGTTTATTTGCAGAGTTACCGAACTTGAGAGAGTGCGACGAGCTTGAAGTAACGCATATACAGAACACTGAAATCAAAGACGAATTAACTAATGTGGTGAATAATTATAAACCGAATAAGATAAAGGATACCAATCAGAGTATGAAGATTATTTTAACAGACGAGTCTCCCATTTATGTTCGTAGCCGTAGAATTCCGTTGAGTGAACAGAAAATAATCGACGCCCAAATTGAAGATTGGTTAAAAAAGGGAATAATTAAAGAGAGTGTATCAGATTTTGCTGCACCCATAGTACTCACGAAGAAACGCAATAACGAACATCGTCTCTGTTTGGACTACAGGAAGTTAAATAAACGTATTGTCAAGGACTGTTTCCCGTTGCCTGTGATTGAAGACGTGATCGACAAACTGCAAGATGCAAAAGTATATTCCTGCCTTGACTTGAAGAGTGGGTATCATCATGTGAGAATTGATCCGGACAGCACAAAATATACAGCGTTCAATACTTGTAATGGTCATTTCGAATTTTTGCGTTGTCCATTTGGATTGTCTGTGTCTTCTCCGGTATTTCAACGTTACATAAACACGGTCTTTAAAGAACTATTACGGGACTCAACAGTAATAATATATTGTGACGATATTATAATTCCTAGTGCTACAGAGGAGGGAAATCTAGAAAAGTTAAAAAGAGTATTTAAAGTGGCATCAGAGTACGGCTTGGATATCAACTTCAAAAAATGTCAATTCCTGAAGCGCAAGATTGAATTTTTAGGCCATGTGATAGAAAATGGGACAGTCAAACCATCCCCATATAAGACAAAAGCATTGCAAAACTTTCCAGAACCAAAGAATGAAAGACAGGTTCAAAGTTTTCTAGGTCTCGCAGGATATTTTCGAAAATTCATTCATCAATACGCCATAATAGCCAGACCACTAAGTGATATTCTACGTGACAATGTTAAATTTCAATTTGGACCGCAACAGAGAGAAGCGTTCAATAAACTTAAACAGTTATTATCAGAAGAGCCAGTTCTGCATATCTTCAAACAGGGAGTAGAAACAGAGCTACATACGGATGCAAGCAGTCAGGGTTTTGGAGCAATAATATTGCAGAAGGCAGACGATAATGCGTTTCACCCAGTACATTATATGAGCAAAAAAACCAACCCACAACAAGAGAAATATGGAAGCTACGAATTAGAGGTGTTAGCAATTGTAGAAGCAGTTAAAAAATTTAGAAATTACCTCGTAGGGTCCAAATTCAAAATAATAACAGACTGTGCAGCATTTCAAAAAACCCTCGACAAAAAAGACTTGACACCAAGGATAGCAAGATGGGCCTTAATGCTAGAAGAGTTTGACTACACGGTAATCCACCGCCCAGGAAAGAAGATGCCACATGTAGAAGCATTAAGCAGAAACACAGTCATGTTGGTGACTAGATCGCAAGCTGAGATAACTACAAAGATAGCAGCAGCACAAGACGAGGATGAACACATCAAAATGCTTAAAGAATTGATACGACAAGGAGAGGATAATGATCACTCAGTGAAGCAGGGTATTTTGTATAAGCACGAAAATGGAAGAGAGCTGCTGGTTGTACCTCAAGCATTGCAAAATGAAATCATTAAAGAAGTGCATAACAAAGGACATTTTGCAGTGGCCAAAACTGAAGAAATTCTAAGGCGAGAATTTTACATACCAAAAGCAAGAAAGATGATTGAAAGTGTAATTGCCAACTGCTTGGACTGCATTCTGTGTAACAAAAAGAGAGGAAAGGCAGAAGGGTTGCTGAACCCCATACCAAAAGAAAACATACCACTAAGCACTTACCATGTTGACTACATAGGGCCTCTACCATCCACAAATAAGCAATATCAGCATATTTTCTCAGTAGTGGACTCATTCACAAAATTCGTATGGTTCTATCCAGTCAAATCAACCACAGCAAAAAATGCAATTGACAAGCTAGAATTGCAAAAAACCATATTTGGGAATCCTCAGCGAATAATCTCGGACAGAGGATCAGCATTTAGTTCGAATGAGTTCCAACAATATTGCCAGAAGGAAGGAATTGAACATGTGTTAACAACGACAGGAGTTCATCGAGGCAACGGACAAGTGGAAAGAGTTCACAACACCCTAATTCCAATACTTGCAAAACTCACAATTGAAGATCCAACAAAGTGGTACAAGTTTGTCGAAGGTGTACAAAGGGTCATCAATAGCACAAGCTCAAGGAGTACAAGACATACACCGTTCGAACTACTAACTGGTGTAAAAATGAGAAACAGAGAAGACATAAAAATTAAAGAGCTTATCGAAGAAGAAAATATAGCCCAAATGAACCAAGAAAGAGAAAAAATACGAGAAGAGGCAAAGAATAATATACTGAAGATTCAGGAAGAAAACCGTAGACAGTTTAATAAAAAGTGCAAGGAACCTCGAACATTCAAAGTGAACGACCTCATAGCGATTCAACGAACCCAGTTCGGAGCCGGATTAAAACTAAAAACAAAATTTTTTGGTCCTTACAAAATAACAGCAGTTAAGAAAAATCATAGGTATGACGTTAAAAAAGTAGGCGAGCACGAGGGGCCTAACATGACAAGCACGGCTATAGACCATATAAAAGCGTGGAATTAAGTGTTAGAGCTCACTGCCAAGTCTTAAAATTTTAAACGTTTGCATTTTTCTTTCTAGTATTTTTATTGTATTTCAGATAATTTCAGACATAAACTATGAGGACATAGTTCGCCAAGATGACCGAGTGTGGAGATAGGGGGCGCACCACTAGAGAACCCCTCGTGGCGACTCCTAGCGGCAGAGGGAGATATTCCTCATTCTGATGAGAGAGACAGATCACTGAACATTCTCGATGTGAATATACGTAAAAAAGGCGCTTGTGCCTAATGTAGTATGAGATAAGAGGCAATAAGGATTCATTAAAGCTGGATTCTACACTCAGCAAGTGTCCCTTCTCTGATCGTCTACTCCCACATTCACTTAGCCAGAAAATAAAACAACATTCATTATGTTGCATATGCTTGTAATCTTGAGTATATGTAATTTGTTAAAAACGAATGCCAATTAAAAATACATCTACAGGCACATAGCAGGGCATGAAATTAATATGAGAAAAAATAATAATAATAAATAGAAGCTTTTTAAGCCTTTCAAGGTAACAAGAGTTCGTCCAAGCGGACTGTATGCGAATATCGCTATTACTAAACTAAAATTATTTTTTAAAAAAGTAGGTCATTGGATCAGCGTTTTAATTGAACAGGAATATACAAACACAATGAAATTAAATGTATAAGTAAAATTAAATTCTATTTGGTTTTTATTCTGCATTGATAATTTGGTAGAATTTGTTAAAACGATCTATTTTCTTTTCTTTGGTAATAAACGTCGCCAACTTTGTGAATGACAGGTGTACAAGTTGTTCAAAGAGATAACAAGTGTTCTTGAAAATGTAAAGTAAAATTTCTAGCGGAATATAAATTAATCTGAAGTGAAAAAAAAAAATGCTAAATTGAAAATAATAGCAAACTTTTTTTTTTTTACTCTATTGGATTTTCATGGCAGTTGTTTACACAACACGCCAAGTTACAGACATTTCACTTATTAGTAAAAAATGTGGAAACTTCTACTATTTGAATCCATCAATTTGAAAGTTTGATTTTAAAAATACTACTGGATACAACTGTACTATGGAAAACTAATGTTTTTATAACTTTCTTAAGAGCGAAGTGATGTTGAAAAACGGACTTAAAGTTTTCGCAATAGCACCAAAAAATTTATGAACAAGGAAAAAGTCAATTGGTTCTTGTTCAAGAATCAAATTAACTTGCATAAGAATGACTTGTACAAGAATAAAATGAAGATTTTTGAACGTGAATTTTAATCGAATAAACAGTTTTTTTGGTAAATATGTGTTTCATTTCGAATAGTTCGTAAAGTATGTAAAGTTTTGAGCTCCGAAAATATTGGCGAGTTGGCACTGCAATATTCTTCAGTTTAACTGGATGGAATGATAATTGAAAATAAAAACTTACAATAAAAATAAGTCATATTCAATCAAGTTAAAGACAAATTAAAAACTGTTTGTAAAATGGGTACATACCTTTCAGATTTTACACCGCGAATATCATGAAATTCGTAGGTCGTCGTAGGTAAACAAATGAATTTTCCATCGGATTATGACGTCAAATCTAACCAGCCAATGATGGAACGTTTTGCGGTTACGTCACGATTCCACTGTTTTTACGATTTTTCTTTTTTCGATATTTAATTAAATAAATTTTTAATCGCAATATAATTTACATATTCGGAATCAGCTTTGCTTTCATTATTAAAATGTATTACTTTCGACCATTTTTAAAAAATAAGCAACTTCTCCATTCGAAGTTCCAAAAACACATGAAAAGTTAAGGAACAGTTTACTCTTTACATTTCGAGATACCTAAACTCAGTTTGCAGCTTTAAATAGTTCTGGGCGCCAGAGATCATATTCTTCAAATTTTACAAGAGAGCTGATAAATTTAAGGAAACTTTTGTTCTCCTAATTCTATTACTACACTTTAAAAAATTATCCCACAAAAAACAAAGTTTTTACTACAGTTTTTATGTAAATTATTTAATGAGTTTATATGTAAATTATAAAAGCAGTAATAAAAGGTCAATAACTAATTAATAAAAACCTAACTAGTGGCATTTTATAATTAATGTTTTTAAAAGCTACCCATTCAAATTTTATTATTTATTTTTATTAGTGGCATTAAAATTCATACGTTTTAAAACATTACTTCGGCAGATATCCCCCCCCCCCCCTCGATAAAAAAAAAAACATTATGGCAGTGAGAGACGATCTTCGAAACGAGTTGACATAGCACATTTATGCCTAATGCTTCGGGTGACGTTTTTTGGCCTTTTAAAAAACAAATAAGTTTGTATGACAGCAGAGTTTGTCCCTTCATGTAAAATGTACACATAAAAGCTCTCCAATAATCAGACTAGAAATCTTTGAACAATCGAGTGCTTAGCATTGCACTTACAATTTTTTATCAATTTTTCCTCTCACAGGTAGCTTCTTACCTTTATAAAAGAAAAAGAATATAGAGGTATTGATTTTTGACCAGTTTTAAGAACTCAATTTCTGTGTGACGTTACAGTAGATGAACCAATGCTATAGTTGTATTAAGAGTTCACTTAGGAATTACACCCTTGATCAAATGATAGTTTCTTGGTCCCCTCATGGGTAACGCCAGGGAGGTTCAAAAAGACCTCCCCCCCCCCTCGGTTCTTGCAAATTAAAAATAAAGAGGAGAATGGGGGTAAAATTCAAAAGAAAAACGAAGTATAATGTTTCTTGGACAAAACTAGCAAAATTTCTCTCATAACTAGCATGTTCGTCTTGGTAGGTTCATGTGGATTTTTAAACATTTTATTTTTTTCTGTACGTGATACGTGCGTAAGTTTTCTGTACGTCTGTTATGATACTTTGACGATACTATGTATGCTAAAGTTATCCATTTTGTTTTAAGTCTTATTAGTAAAAGTTAGTTTGTCTCTCTTTATACTGTACAAAACAACCCAATTAACTTGAGTAAATACTTTGAAGAATTAATTTTCCAACTTTCACTTTAAATGAATGAATTTTATTTATAAAATATTGGTGTATATTGGTAAAAATGTGCTTGACTGAAATGAATTGAAAAAACTTTTCCAATTAATTATTTAAAAATATATATATATATTCCGAATAATTATTGTTCATTGCAATTAAAAAAGTACACTGTCTCTGTTATAAAATAAAAATAGCTAAGTGTTTCGTGAAGTTAGAATTCTGTAATATCAATGATAAATCTGAATTATCAAAGGAATATATTTTTATAGTCAGCATTTGTATAATTTTGAATAAAGGAATCGTCTGTTTTGCTAAATTTGGATTTTTTTTAAATCCCTAGGTTTTATAATTTTTGCGATAATTTTATACTAGATTTTTTTTTTTTTTTCCAAAACTTCATTTCGAAAATTTAAAAATTATATGGAACTAAAAGTTTTGTTTTTCACTAAATTGGTTTAGCATTTTTTTTTCTTTTTTCTTTTTTTTTTCCTAATATTTTATTTGAAATTAATAACTTTTCATAAAACAAAAATTCCTTTTTTAAAACCCCTTTCACGACCAATGATACCAAATAGCAGCATGCAAATTTCAAATTTTTGATTTTTTTTTTTTTTTTTTTTTTTTTTTAATTGACTTTGAAAACTCTGTTGAAGTGCAAGTAAAATATCGGCTCAATAGAGACATTTTGAAAATTTAAAGTAACCGTCCATCTATACAGACTGAAAGAGCTCATGTGAAAAAGATTAATTTGGGGTTGAAAAATATTTCTCTTTTAGTTTTATAGGTTATAATTTTGAGCTGTGGAATATTTATCTTAAAACTAACTATTGGTTTCAGTCATCTTCAGTGTTTTTTATCCAATGCAGACAAATTTGAGAGTCAATCCACATATATAAAAGTACTTTTACTTCAATGAAGGTAATGTTGCTCTCAAGTAGAAAAACAACCTCAAGTAGAAAAACAACAGGACCCAAGAATTCCAAACTTCGCCGTAAAGTCACCGTTTTGAATGAACCTAAGTGGCATTATTAAACTTTACAGGAAGTGCCGATATTTTTTAAGATATTATCATTTTTAAATCCTTTATATTAGCATTGATTTTGTTTGAGTGTGTTTTGGGTTATTTATCTTGTGGAAAAATCTACCTAATACTCATATTTGCTGTCGTGAAATTGAACTGAAATTTGGCAGATAGTATGCATCAGCATCGTCATTGACAATGAACCTATCAAGTTTTGGGTAATACCCGAAAGAGACCGCTTTTACACCCGCTTCTGTTGACGCTTCGAGGGACTAATTAACTCACTTGTGTTAATCCAAACGAGCTGAAACCTTGCAAATAGAACGCATTGCCATCGGTCTATCAAGTGTTTTTGGGAGAAAAGAGTTACTCAATGGTACGGAACAAATGGTTGATTGTATTCAGATTATCTGGCGCCGTCAGCAACACGAGGGCTATATTTCACCGAAACATTCGTCATTAGACATGCCAACATACATTTACAAACACCCATGCCTAACACGGGACTCGAACCCGCAACCTCGCGGTCCAGAAGCTAGCACGCTAACCACTATACCGTTTGGTCGGCACGGAACAAATTAATTTCTTGGTCGTGCCCAAACAATATGAAAAGTCGGACTGAGCTCAAAATCAATTAAATAAGTTGCAATTGTACTTGAAAGTTGGCATTGCATATAAAAGATTTACATCAAAACTTGATTTAACTAGGATCTAATACATGAATAATAAAGAAATGTGCAATACGTTTATCAAATTCAAAGTCTCCACTAGATCAGAAATGGGTTCGAAAGGCATCATTTCCCAAATTGCAATTTATTTCACATTTATCGGGAAATTACATTAGAAGGGTACGAATATGTGTATTGCCACTTTTCCTTTAAACGCGATGTTGTCAATGTTGATGACGCAAGCAGCTGTTCGCTGGACCTTTTACTAATTGTAGATGTTATGTTTGACTATGCATTAATGAAATTAATGTTCAATCGTTTGATCTGTGGGACCTTGTTTGCAAAGAGCCTTGTAAAATACTAAAATAGTAAGCATAATTGACGCAATAAATGCCGTATAGGTATGTGTGTGTAAAATGTCTGATTATACATTTATTTTTTCATGTTTATATAAGAAGTGGTTCATTATCCCTCGCTTTTGAAATATTTTAGTTCTCTATTGATCTTTATATTGTAATTTTACCAACATTGCTATAATTTTTACTCAATAATCCGAAGAAATTATTGTATACGAAGTAAAATTTGCCCTAATGAAATGAAAACCTATTGCAATTTATCTACAGGGCAGATTTTCGCAAAAATAATATATTTAATGGATGAAGTATTGTATAAGTGTAGGATAACAATGCTTTCCAACAAGTTTCTATATGTTTTTTCAATAATGCATTTTCCAAACAGAGCTGCAACAATGAAAAGTACTATAGTAAATTTTTAACAGAGGTTTGATTCAGATCAGACAAATAAAAACTTATAATTTGACGTTTATCGAGATTTGTCTCGAAGTAACTGCTATTTCTAGCATAAAACGCTGTGATTTTTAAATGATTTATAAAATGGAGTTTCCACTGGAAGGAGTGACTAGGCTCAAATTTCATCCATCACTTGCAACAATCCAGGAGGAGACAGAACTCGAGGTTCTTGCGGAGGCATCAGTCGCAGGAGGGATCTCATACGTCGGGATGCTGGAAGCAAGACCACAGGAGGTGGCTTTATTCATCGCCTGGTGCATTGCCACCAACCAGCCCAAAGCAGCTGCCACCCCAGTCATCAACCACCGTAAAGGCACAGGCAAGTGGAAAAGCTTCAAACGCTTTATTTCCAAGCGCATTCTTTGCTGTTTCACCGGCTAAGAAGGACCAATGATATACAATTTGTGAGTTTACCGATCTATGACTTCCTGAATATGACATCCCAGCTATGACTTCTGACTATGACTTCCTGACTATGACTTCCCGATTATGACATTCCGACTATGACTATGTGTATCACGTGTAACTTAGAGACGATGATCTCTTGACTTTTTCATGATATGATTCTTGACTTGTGGCTTTGTGAATGAAATATAAAAGTAAAGCAGGAAATATACCTACTGGGGAGCCCGCCTGCTTATAAAAAATGGGGTAATGCGTTCATGAACTATACCTCCTGGGTGAACGTGGAAATTAGTTCAATAAAGTATATTTTTTTTTAAATAATTAACAACAACCAAAAAAATAATTAATGCACACTGTTACTTACTGACTTGTGATATAAAAATTCGGCTGGTGACTTTTGACATAACGAAAGTTTTCTTGTCTTCCATGGAAGTTATAGTTTTAAATTAAAGGTTTAAACCCGTTTTTTAGCAATTTCTAGAAAATTAAATTTCCAAAAGGCAGCTATCTTATGCGCATGCTTAATTTTGACTAAAACTTTAATGATAAATCCCATGGCCATCACAAACCCGTATTCGTAAGTTGAATATCATAGGTGAATCCGTTTGGGAGTTATGCTGACCACAGACAAACATTTTTTCTAGATAACTTTTTTTTTTAACTCAGTATACTCCACGACGTGTAGAAATGCAAAAATTTTTTTTTTTTTTTTTTTTTTTTTTTAACCCGAATGCGATAATTTCATTTAGCATTATTATAAGTAAAAAATGACATAAGTAGGGAGCAAAAAGTTCTTTCAGGAAAGGGCATATTCTCTCTCTCCCCTTTCTTCTTCCAAACGCCGTTAATGAGAAATGGCACGTGCCGTTTTTTCAACCAGTCATCAAGGTGTTTTAGAAATGTTCGTGAATCGCTTACGTTAAGAAGGAAAGTCACCTATATCTATCAATGATGTGATAAATTCTACACTAAATCTGTGGGCGGAGCAGTTATGTAAACATTACCAGTTCTGCAAATCCTTGAGGAAGGCCGTTACGAGCGACACCAAGCGTGCCAAGGACGTGGACTTATGAATGGGAAAGACATGCTAATGAGGGTGTATTCCGTAATGAATACAACTCGATGTCTACCATGGCATTTCTCATGTCTTCCTCTGTTTATAGTCAGGATTGGGCAGGACTACCTATATGACCCTGAAATAGAGCTATCGCCCTCTGACATCAAAAGATTGATGTCTACCATCCATTAGGATTCCAATTCTGACAGGATTCGTTTTTATATCGTACTCCAGATTAGAACCTGGTTTATCAACATTGTCGCCAAATCATGTGGCCTATAGTGAAGGACATCCAACTGCCAAGATTTCTTGCATTCAAAAAAAAAGGAAGTTGAATTTTGGGTTATCGTAATATCAGCTCAATTTCAAATTCAACGTTAGGAACCTAGTAATGTTTGAAATAGGCATTTTAAAAGCAATGCACGTTAATAAAAAGAACTAGCTGGGTATTCAAAACCGTCTTATAAAGAAAGACGAAAAATATATTTGAATAAATATATTTTATTTAGGTATTTAACTGCTAGGCCTTTATTTCAAGCTATACGATTCTTGTAGGAATTACATTTGTCAGGTATCGGAGGTTTCCCAGCGCAGATCTCTAACAATAATAACCGCTAATAAGTGGTTTCTTCTCTGAAAGCACATAAAATCACTTACTTCTTACCATCTATCTACATAATAGGTTGCTCATGGTTATGACCACATTCTATCTACGGGGTGGTTCTAAAGTCAGTACCTAATTGTAGCAATGAACATTTCAAAAGGGAAAGCAACCTATCACAGTTTTATTTCCATTGGATACAGGTGTATCATTCGGTTATTAATAGAGGTCAGAAATATCTATCAAAATAAGTATCGATACTGTATCGATTACATATAGATAAATCGATACATGATTTTTTTTTTATTGGATTTTAAATTTTGCCAGAAACAATGTTTTTCAGGGCAAATTTCTACTCTTCATGATTGCTTTTATGTAAGGTGACTACTTTTTCAACTGAAATGGATCTATTACAAAAAAAAAAAAAAAAAAAAAAATTGTATTTTCGCTTAATTGGTGCAGTGATTTAAAAAAAAAAATTTAGATAATTTTCAATAGCTTTTAAATGTATGGCAAAATATTGAATATTGGGGACATTTTAACTGTCTCTCAGCCAAGTTCAAACTTTAGTTTTGAAGTTTTTGAAAAGGGAATAAAGAAAATCGAAAAAACACATGGAACTGCAAAACGATCATCAAAAAACTCAAAATGTTTGAAAATATCGATATATCGGTAACTTTTATCGATATTTTTTAGAAATATCGATAAAAATATCGTCGTATCGATATATCACCGAACTCTAGTTATTAAGTTACATTTCAGCGTATGCACCAGCATGTCCCACACATTTCTGGGTTATAGGAACAAAATCCATAGCTCTTCTTAAGATCTCAACTGGAACATTTACAAACACTTCCCGGATACTTTGTTCAAGGCTATCCCTTGGTTATAACTTGTACATTTTGGACTAAGGAACAAGTTAAAACCAACGTATATTAACAGCTTTGAACAAAGCATCCGGGAAATGTTTGCAAATGTTCCAGTTGAAGAAGAGCTGCGGAATCAGTTCCTAAAAGATTCCAGAAATGTGTGGAACATGCTGGTGCATACGCTGAAATGTAACTTAATAACCAAATGGTACACCTTAATAATGCAATCGATGGAAATTAAACTGTGACAGGTTGTTTACTCTTTTGAAATATTCATTGTTACAAATAGGTACTGACTTTACAACTACATGCACTATCCAGAAGTTGTAGTGAGAGATTAGTGGTTCCAAGCATTGAACAGACTATCCTAGTCGAATTGTGCACCTTATTTTAGAAAATGTCATAAAACATGGTACGTGCCTCATACACAAATTAATTTTGTTTTTTTGGTATCCGGCTAAAAAGAGTGAGTCCTATCATTGAGACTTCTTCCATTTATACTTTATGTTTACAATGGAAGTCCGTTTTTATTGGACAACTCATGTTTAATTGGAGTTAACAATGAGACTAGAATGACATTGTCTTTTGGACTTGAAACAAGTCTAAAAGGTAATATCATTCTAGTCCAATTGTATCCAGTCATATTAATAGTATCCAAGTCAAATAATACTTAAAGAGCTTTTGAATTTTGATAAAGATTACTGTGTGATGAACTATTATCTTTGGAAGTCAGCTGGATACTTATTTAATTTTCTCATGTTTTTTCCTCTTGCCACTGAATAGTTTTGGACAAGGGTGAAAATACGATATTGATTCCATGGTATTCAGCTAATAGTATTTACAAAGTAATCATTTCTTTAACTGAGACGTAAATCCACTGGAACCATTTATCGAAAGCAATTATCTGTTTAACAAAAAAATCGAAATACAATCGAAAATAACATCATAAATCGTTCTTTTCCTCTTCTTGAATTTCAGTCACAGTATTCGGACAAATAATAAACAAGTTATATAACCAAGATTTAAAAAAAAAAAAAAAAAATCGCATGTGTTCCTGAATCATATTTGTTTTGGACAGTTAGTGATCGATTTATATACGAATTTCCATGAAGACTGGCTATTACATGGTTCAATAAAAATCGTTTAGGTGAAAGAATTTTTAGATTCTGTTAAATAGAAAGTGTTGAAACAACTGAAAGCGGACAAATAAATCTCAAAGAATTTTTGTCGTTGAATTCAACTGCGAAATGTCACTAAAGCCTACTTGAAATGTAGCCGTATGAGCCACATATCAGCTGCAAACACCAGTTCACTGACCATTAGAACTATTTCGCATTAGCTAACTTCGTTTCAACCAGAATTAGAGGTCGGAAATATCGACCAAAATAAATATCGATACTATATCGTTGCATAGAAAAAAATATCGATACATGATTTTTTTTAAATTTGATTTTCAATTTTACCAGAAACAAAGTTTTTCGGGGCAAATTTCTACTTTTCATGATTGCTTTTTTGTAAGGTGACTACTTTTTCAACTGAAATGGATCTATTACAAAAAAAAGTTATATTTTAGCTTAATTGGTGCAGTAATTTTAAGAAAAATTTTGATAATTTTCAATAGCTTTTAAGTGTATAGCAAAATGTTGAATATTTGTGACATTTTAACTGTCTCTCAGCCAAGTTCAAACTTAAGTTTTGAAGTTTTTGAAAACTAAAAAAAGAAAATCGAAAACACATGGAACTACAAAACGATCATCAAAAAACTAAAAATGTTTGAAAATATCGATATATCGGTGACTTTTATCGATATTTTTTTAGAAATATCGTCGTATCGATATATCGCCGACCTCTAACCAGGATGGTAATTTAATTGCGGGCAAGCTTCGATAGACGGCTGCCAGGCTAAGTTGTAAAATACCATTTTTTTTTTCTTTCTGTATATTGTACATGACATGTAAACTGTAATTTAGTAATATACTTGTCTTCTGGAAGAGTGGGGGGGGGGGGGGAATAGTTTGAACTGTTAAAACATCGACATTGAATACTTAGGATTATTAACCGATATCCAAATTTGTCTTACCTCGACAAATAACAGTGAGTCTTTTTATAAGTCAACCACGCTCTTTTATTATGAACGAAAAACCCAAGTCTTGATTTTCTTCCTCTTACCTAACGATATCTCATTTACCAAACTAATGCCAATTTGGCGAGGTTATGACGAATTGAATTCCGTTGTTGATCGAATTTAGGGTTTCTCTTTCAAAATTAAAGACGGTGATTTCCAGAAAAAAAGGCCCGTTAATTTTTGGCAAGTTATGATAAATTTGGCTTTCGATTAGTAACTCGATCTCAGGCAACTTTTTGAACAGGTCCAGCCATTTTTTCCAGACAGGCCAGTACATTTTTAAATTGTTATCTTTATTCTAAATCTTTAGCTTTATTCTATATTTTATTTATCTTTATTCTATAAACAAAAACGATGACGTGCCGAAACTTGTGAGCACTTCACCACCTAGAATGATAATATAAACGAGCGATTGTTTGTCACTAATGCTGAAATTAATTCAATTTAGTTTGTGATCTTTTGAAAAGATTGCTTTGTGATATAGTTCACAAACATTGTCACTTATTCTTATTGTTGGAAACATTATGATACAATAGCTGAAATGAGAGTACTTGTAGAACTTCATATACAACCACTATCAGGATCAACCTTGAAATGGAAAACAAGAATGAAACTGTTATTCGCAGTAAATGATGGAAAGACGTGTAACAATCCCTATAAAGTACGTCATTTGATTGTGTTTGTTTGAAGGAAATCATATCGATGTAATTACATCACTATGAAATCATATCCCCCAAAAAATAATATTGCAAAACGAATTGCATATTTTTTCCCCCAAAACTGCAAGAGCATGTTTTTTCTTCTTTCTCGCTTACCCAAGTTTTTTTGTTGTTGATAAAGAACGAAGGATCCATGTTAATCAATTTTGAAGAAATTGCAATCGTATCGACTCATAGAAAGGGCTTATTAAGGCTTTTAATGAAAAGGCGAACTGAAGTCGTTGTTTTTATTTTGCACCCTTCAAAAGATAACTTCCCTATAAAAACTTAAAACATGTTTGCAGGAAAGACATCAGCTATTTCTCACTTATTTTACACTCAAAATATATAGTGGAACCAGAACTGGATTCGCTTTTTGAAAGAAAATGCACATTTTCTTCTTTTAGGAGTTTTTGGAAAAGAGCAAATATCAAACCATGGAAATGATTAAGTTATGAATGCAATGTCTTAGCTTGCTGGAGGATTGGTCAAAATTCAAAAGTAGAGAGAAAATTTTCAAAAGTAAGAAGAAGAATTTTCAATATAATTTGTGTGGAAATTATTATCAATCTTGTTCGAGAAACTATTTTGGCTAAGAAACAAGCAGTCTACCTTAGACGGTAAAGTCTAATGTAACCAAACTGCGCTGTTGACTTCTCCTGTGAAGTATAAGTCGATGACCTTAAAGCGTATATCCACAAGCACTTTAATAATCATAAAAGCAAAAGCACGTGTAACCCATTTTAGGAAGACGATCAAAATGAATAACACCAGTAGAAAAGGACAGTTTCGTTTTCGAAAAAGGCAAAAGTTGATCAAAGTCCAAATTCTGCCCACCAGACTTTTTCGTGCAACTCTAAAATCCCGCAACAATATTTTGTGGTGTTATTAAACAGAAAAACTGCTATTTCTTTCCATAACACGAGACCTCAACCGAACGACGAAGACAGTATTTATAAACAAAAGTCTGCAATCAAGAAATTCCGTATTTCTTTGGAAACAGTGGTCGACTTTGTTTTGTAGTGGAAGTGCCCACCAATGTGTAGAATGCGCTATTCGATGGTGTTAAAGGTTTTGTAACCTTACCCAAGAGTCATTGCTCTTGAGTAAGAAACCCCGGAAAATGGTGTGATGCTGAGGAGGTGGTGATAGAGTGATTTTGAGAAAGCGATACTGAGTAGTATGGTGTAAGCGATGGAAGGGAATTCACAACTTGATGTAACTTCTAGCTTCCAGTAGATTAGTAGGCGCCAGTGGGTTACTAAATTTTATGAATTGTTACTTAGGAAGAGTTGAAGTCATATTGCAGGTTATTTAAGGGGGTCTGGCACCTCCATAGGAGCCCATGTTAAATTCAACAATTTTGGGGGCATCTAATTTAATAACCGATTCTTCAATCATTATGAAACTTTCGCAGTATAATATTTGGATACTTTTGAATACTTTAACACGAGATTTTTGTTATTTTTTTAAAATTAAAATAATTATGATTTTCTAAAAATATGTTTAAGAAAAATTATAAAATTTTAGACTAATTATTATTATTTTTTTTTTTTTAAGTATGCTACTTATCAATAATTCCTCGTGTTAAAGTACTTAAATACGTTAGAGAAACACGTCAAAAAAATTTCAAGCATTTATGTCATATAGATTTTAAGCTATGTGCCCCCAAACATGAAAAAATGGCATTTTGAGAAATTCGGCTTTGAAGTTAAGAAACATGCATTAAATACCTACATTTTGTTTACTTCAAAAAATTATTAAAAATACTTTTAAATACGATATAATTACAAATGTGTCATCATTTTAAAGACATAAATTTATATTTTAATAAACAGTAATAAACTCGAAATCAGTAATCTGAAAATGTTTCATGTGCAGGACCCCCTTAGGTATACATATATACATTAGGAATTGCGAAATTTGACTAAAGTATTCACAATTCTTCACGGAAACATGCATCAATATCATGTATTTTATTTGCAATAAAAATCATACCTTTAACTTAATTACAAGTTTATTTATTTCCGTTGGAATAACGTCCTAATCTGTCATTTTAATTGCAATTAACTAATTTAAAAATTAAAGGAAGAAAGAAGTTTTAATTCTGTTGCATCGTTTTTAATTCTGATATACTGCCAAAAAGTTTGAAATTCTAACATAAAAATTAAAGAAAATCATCTCAATTGTATATGTGTACCGTAATCAAAGTCTAATATTCTATGTTGGTTGGCAACATTATGTGACTACAATGAACATCATACTAGCATCAGGTACATTCTGGTACACCAATACACAATGTTTTTCCAAAATCGAATTAAAGAAAAGATGTTAAATGTATACAGCTCAAAAACGCAGAAAAAGAACAGTACATGATAAACTTACTAATCCAGACTAATTGATTTTTCGACTTTGAGTAAAACAGGAAGCTTTTGCTTTCTTTGACCATGCTCTAAATACAAAGAGCAAATGGGAATGGACATTTTTCAGGTTATATAATTGCTAATTTTTATGAGAAATCATTATTTTTATATAATTGCGTTGTAATGAGATGGCTTTATTTCTGTATTGTAAAGCTGTATCGGAAACACTTTTTGTAAAGAATTCGACATTTTAAAGATTACTAGAGATGACCAATTATGCAGCAGAAATGTTGCCTGGAATTCTTTACAAAAATTGCTTCTTCCAAGAATGATTTTTCGGATGTGTTAATAATTATATAATCAGAAAAGTGTGCATCCTCATTTTCTCTTCTCTTTCTTTTTAAACCATTGTTACAAAGATTTGAATTACTATTTAGATCCGGATTGAACTTACAGAGAATTTGACCACGCTCTGAATAACAAGAAAAATCGGGAAATGGGCATTTTTTAGGTCATATAATTGCAAATTTATCCAAGAAATTGGTATTTTTATATAGTTGGGAAAAATACTTGTTGTTAAGAATTCTAGGCAACATCTGCATAATTGGTCGTTCCTAATACCTTTATTATGTATGTTTTCATGCACTTTGATAGTGTTTTAAATCTTGATAAATCTTATAAAAGCCCCAGAAAATTTTCAAATAGTAAACATACCCCTTACTTGTAAGTGAAACAAAAGAGAAACTGTAGTCAATGGACGATGCTCAAGAGAAGAGATTCTATGTAAAAGATATTCGTTTTTAAACTTTTTAGGTTTTATCGCAATTTTACTGGAATTTCGGTTGGGTTGTTTAGAATTCTTTAAAAAGCATTACCTCATAGATTTTCATCACAATCGTTTGAGCCGATTTTTTGGCAATTGTTGAAAAACATAAATTCAGCTACCTTTTGTGTATGCATAATTTTAACGAAAACTTTAATGACAAGTCCCTTGGAACCACTAACCCTTATACAAAAATTGAACATCGTAAGTCAATTTGTTCAGAATTTATGCTGACCACAGACAAACACATATCCCGTATCATTTTTTTATTCACATGCAAAATTAAGATGTAGTTTTACAATCATGCATTCCTCTTGCCCTTCCATTATTCCAAAACTTATGACAGGAGAGTCATGATTGGTTAAAAATGTATTTTGATCGAAATTATTTGAAATATCTGGTAATAATAGATAAAGAGCATTTGGCTTAGTGAATGACTACGGAATTAGTTGTGCATTGTTTTCAGATTATCTGGCGCCGTCAGCAACACGAGGGCTATAATGCGCCGAAACATTCGTCATTAGACAAGCCTACATACATTTACAAACACCCATGCCTAACACGGAACTCGAACCAGCAACCTCGCGGTCTGGAAGTTGTGCATTAAATACCGGTTTACTCTAAATTAATTCCATTTTTTTTTTCCAACGGACTCACATCCTTATTATTATTATTATTGAGAATTTTGATAGATACTAATAACTGCAATAATAGTAAATCCAATAAAATTCCAAATAAGGCACTACTTTAAAAGGAGGGATTTCGCAACGGTACAATTTGCAATAAAATGTACTTTCAAATATTGTGAAACTGCGGAAATGCATGTCAAAACTACTTTATCATTTCAAGTCAGTTAATCTGTCTGAGTACTTTATATCACTTGTCTAACTTTCGAAGAAATGATACAAATTTTAAATCAGTTCGTCCATCTATATTTTTTTACTACAAGATAAAATTATTGCTCTTTTGCTTAGAAACATGAGTGCATAAAATCTGGCTTTAAAGAAATAGAAATTGGTTTTGATCAAAATATCGTTTGCGCATTAGGCTGATGATTGAAAAATTTATGTTTTTCAACAATTACCAAAAAACGACTCTGACGATTGTGATCAAAATCGCTTTGGCTTTTTGGTGCCTTTTGAGGTAATAATAAACCCCCACCACCGACATTTTAGAAGTAATGAGAAAAAGGGCTAAAAAGTTGAAAAACAAATGTGCTTAACCTATAGTTCTCTCAATGACTATTTCTCCTCTGTTTCACTTATAAGAAAGACTAATGTAAGAATTATCAAAAAGTATATCCCCCAAGTCGCCATTTTGGAGGTGGTTTTTTTTTTCACATTCTCTCAACTAAATTACAATGCGCACTTGATTTTTCAATGACTTAGCATTTGATTGTGACGTAACATGCGTAAGCTTTATAAAGTATCGAAACATTGCTATTGTTTGACATCATTTAACAAACATTTTGTTCGTTTATAGACGGCGTTTCTACTACTATTGTTTTATGAATCCATTTACGATTGACACTAGACCAGTTGAAATATTTAAATGTTCCATCGTCTGCTCAAACACCTGCTCATGACGTTCGACTAGTTACGAACTAAGCACTAAATGTTGACATCTATAGAAGAATGAAACAAATTGTATATTTATTTTAAAAACTGTAAAAACCTGAAACAGAAGTTTCAAAATTAGTTACACATGTTACCAACACTCCAACAGATGTCGCTGTAGTTGCAAAATTCTAGATATATGTAATAAATTTGTCCTCTGCAATTAATTGTTGCAATGACTCTAACTTCCTTTCACGTTTAAAAGTGGAACTTTTCGATGACTGATCGCTCTGGTCTTTAAATTACTCTTTATTTATCAGAACTAAGTGTATAGCGCCACCTGTTGGCGACATTTGTAACTAATTTTGAAAATTTAGTATCAGATTTTCACAGCTTTCAAAATGACTAAACTTTTTTTGCTTCACTATTCTATGGATGTTTGTTTTTGACTTATTTCATACTAGCTGCGTGGCCCGTCGTTGACGGATAAACTCAGTTTTTGGTACTAAGTAAAAATAATATAAAAGTTTATCACCCCATTGTAAATTCATTCTTTGTTCGTTTAGTTCGGCATGTCTTAGCCGATCGCCTTCTAAACGAACGGCACGCCTCTCTGATGTTTCTCTACTCCTTACAGACTCCTGGCGTCGCCGTTGCGACGCTAATCTGTCCTCTGGGGAAATGTCCGGCTGCCGCAAAGTCGAAGCTTCTTGGTTGTCATTTTGTAATTCGTTCCTCTTTAAACGTTTTTGAAAAACTTTTTTGTCGATTTTGCTTAATGATGGGCGTTTTTTTCTAGGCATTGTGAATGTAGAATATCATTTGCGATTTTCAAAACAAACCAAACGAAGATTATTATTCAGTTGCCATTCAGGAAATACTAAATTGTGTCTGCTTAAAAGCACCAAAAAAAATTAGCGATATACCAAATTTCATCCGAATCCGTTAGGTAGTTTTAACGTGAAACGGTCCCCACGATTTTCAAAACAAACCAAACGGAGATTGTCATTCAGTTGCCATTCAGGAAATACTAAATTGTGTCTGCTTAAAAAATTATTTCGGAAATTTTAAATCTCAATTAAAATTAAAAATATATCGCCTATTTTACTCCTGGTCGTTTAATTAAGCGATATACCAAATTTCATCCTAATCCGTTAGGTAGTTTTTACGTGGAACGGTCCCCAAATCCGTGTGACAGAAAGTCAGTTTTATTTATATAGATTAAAATCAGAGAGTCCTTCGTTAGCACTCTCTGTATCTGTTAGTAAAATTTTAAAGGTCGGTCGTTTGTTGAAATACAATCATACTTCCTTACCACAAGCATATGCCGTAATGGAGATATTAATCTTCATTACTTATATGAGTGGCAACAGTTTTCGACTTCATTACGGCCTTGCTTGTTTATATATAAACGGAAACTAATGAAGTCTGAGGACGATCGATCAATCGCTGAACCACGCTCTGCTACCAGGTGGATTGAAATATGTTTCTAAAGTATGATTATGGCCAGTTTGGTATGTTTAAGTTATATTGGTTTTGGTCTATTCCTAGTTGACGTTAAAATATCGCCAAGTCGATTTGGCGCGGTTTTGTAGGCGATACAGTTTTAAATTTGGCAACCGCATTTTTTTTATTGACGCGCTTCGGCTTCAACCTTCCTATACCACAAATCATGGAGCTGGTTCGTTTCTCAAATTTTCATATTGGAATTCCGAATTGGCGACATTCTGGCTTTATCGCCAACTTTTCAAAAGTGCGCCAACCCATAAACGTGAACTAGGAATTTACCTTGGTTTTTAATTTAAGAAATGCCTACTCAGACTGAGCTTCATCGAATAAAGATTGTTTATACATATTGGTCTTCTACTTCATAAATGAAACACAACACTGCGAATAATCCTCTACAGTATCATATGATAAAATGGGGGATTTGAGTCATAACAAACTGTGATTTTATAATTTTATTGAAGTACTCAATATTGCATCAAAAATTAAAAGCAATTAAAACATTTCAATTTTATTCATTTTAATTAACCCTAGAGTAAATTCTAAAATTAAAAAATTTCTACGGTCGCTGCTTAACTCTCAGTTTTTGAAAAATTCTTACAACAAAAATTACTCCATTTTTCTTACGTTTGGAAATTATGTTACTTAAAAGTCTGTGTTATTTCATTTTAAACTAGAATTTTATGTTGCGTTTCTTTCGACCATCACACGGAAATTGTAACTTTCAAAGATTGAGAGGGGAAAATGTATCCTAAAAAATTATTTTCGAAAACGATAAATTGGTGTTACAAGTTAAGCAACATCGCTTCCAAAATTGCATACTTTCATTTAAAATTATATTTACTTCCATATCCATCAAAAACAAAATACTGAACTGGATATTTTTTGTCCTGTGTATAAATACTTTTGATTTTAATAAATATGTTCCATCCAATAGTTTCCAAAAACTTGAACTGTGCGCATGCGTCTGGAAAATAAGAAATCCTAATTTTCTTCTAAAAAATGAAGAGTTGCCATGACAATGTAGTTATTCCGATTAATGCGATTAGAAAATGTTAAATATCCAGTTTAATTTTTTTAATTATTAAATTTTTTTAGTTAATACTATCAAGATTATCACAAGTGTTCGAGGTCAAAAATTGTCTGAGTCATCTAAAAATTGACAACCATCTTTTTCTCAGAAATCGTCGCCAAGCTCGCCAATTGTCGATATTTTTATAATTATTATTGAAGACTAAATTTTAAAAAAAAAAATCGATTATCTTTTCAATCCTATCTACTTTTTTTTTCGATAAGATATTTCAGTCTCGCCAAAGTTACTTTTTTATACATGCATATCCTTATTAATTCTGTTGCTACTTTTACCCATGTATATTTCTTATGTATATTTCAGTTCTAAGACAGGGAATGAATGTAGAATGCATTCAGCTGAAATAAAGAAAAGAAGAAATGATGATTGTTCTGTATTTCGTGTACTCAGGCATAATGATGGAATGGGATAGAGATCACGTTTCGCATACATAACTCAGTAGCGTGATTCAAAGAAAACGGTTGCATTGTTCGTGACCATAAAATTCTAACTGAAAAACTACGCCAACCGTTGAACAAAACTACATTCTGTTTTCAATTATAATATTTCAACCAGGATATACTATAAAACAGTTGTAATCAAATATATCTTTCAATTGTTCTTTTTAATTTAAGTCAAATTTTTTTCAAACAACCGAGAAGTAAACTAAAAAAAGAAAGAGGAAAGAAAAAAAAGAATCAAATAGTTTTTCACTTGTTTAAAAATAAGTTGTTTCGTGAAGTAATATATTTTTAAATCCTTTATATTATTTTCGATTTCATGTGTATGTATGTTCGTCGATAGCGGGAAAATCTGCTGAGGCCTAATTAACCCCCTTGTAGCTATCCAATCAGTCTGAAACTTGGGAGATGGACTCAATGTCGATGACAATGCATTCTATCTAAATTTTAGCGGCTGTGACTGTCACTAAAGTGCCGCTTTTATGGAATACTAATAAACCAACTTGCCGTCATCCAATCGCGCTGAAATAGCATTTAACCGATCATTGAAGAAACTTTTTCCTATTGCCAAAATTGTTTTAGTAAATAAATAAATGAATGAATAAATGAATAAATAAATAAATAAATAAATAAATAAATTGTTTTAATCAGAATAAATAATACATATTTGGATGTCAATGCATAAATTCACATTCATTTTTAATTAAGAAGTTTTGAAAAGTAGTTTACAGCATATTTTGCTGAGAGAGATACTTTTAATATTTAAAATTAGATGCAATTCCAAGCATACGCTGACAACAGGAAGTGTTAATGATTTGTTAGTTAATGATTAATAAAAATTGGCAATGCATATAAAAGATTTATATTAAAAAAAAAAAATTCATAGGTTATGTTATTTCCATAGGAGATTTTAAGAAAGGTATGTCAAAATTGTGTAAAAAATCGCATTTTAAATTCCTAAGAATTTGGAAGAACTAAAGTTATGTTTCGGAAATTATAAAATCACTTATCTTTTGCTAGTTTATATCGTCTGAAAAGTATAAATTCTAAATTCTATCAAAGAAGGGGGAAAAAAAAAAAAACTTTAAAACTTTGGCTACTAAAATGCAATCTGTACAGATTGTTTCAATAAAAAAATTGTAGTATATATAGTTACAAATTTTATTTTTTTATTATATTAAAATAAAAATGAACATACTCTGCCCTGATTACTAATGGAAAAACTACCCTACTTTGTTACATTATTTCATCTAATACGGATTCCAAACATGAATCGCCCATAGGCATTAATCAAAATATCTCTATTTTTAGTTAAGCTCGGTCTGTATGGCAGGAGAAATGAGTTTTCGTTAACTAGAACGATGAAAAAGATAATTTTTGGTACAATTCCAAAGTAACAGTCGTTTGAAACACTACGTTTTGATCCAAACCTTATTGCTATTGTTTTATTTTAAAATGGTTTATGCAAGTAAGAAATTTTTAAATTATGGGTGTGGAACATCGCCCAGCTTTCAATTACTCTATAATACTGACATGGATTTGTGTCATTTACAGTTTTTATATTTTCATCATTGATTTAGAAAAAAATGGCTAGTTAGGCGATATTTTTTACGATAATTCTTGTACGGATTTTTCTTTTTTTTTTCTTCTTCTAAATCCGTCAAAATGATGATTTTGGCGATTTACTTTTCGATCATTCTTATACTATCCTTTCTTGTAAGTGAACCTGAGGAGAGGAAAAAAAAACCCGATCATTTATGAGGTATGTTCTAGGAAAGAGAACTCTGTGTTAAAGGCATTCGTTTTAAACTTTTTACGCCATTAAAGTATTTTTACGGGAATTTCGGAGGTGTGGATGCTTAGAACACCTTAAGAGGCATTACCACATCAATTTTGGACAAAATCGTTTGAGCCGTTTTTTAGCAATTACTGAAAAACATGATTTTTTCAATGGCAGCTACCTTATATGTATGCGCGATTTTAGTGAAAACCTTAATGGTAGGTTCCTGTGCCAATCACCAACCCGCACACAAAATTTGAACATTGTAGGTCAGTTTGGTCGGGGGTTATGCTGACCACGTACACAAACAGATTCTTTTTCTAGATCACTTTCTTAAAATCAGGATAATCCAAAATGTGGAGAAATGCAAAACTAATAATAATAATAATAATAATAATAATAAATTGACCGTGTACTATAGTTTCATTAGTCTATGTATACATATGGGTAATTGAAAGTAATAAAATGAAAAATTGCATATTTTTTAATTTATTCAAACTATTTCATAACGATACAATCCATACATTTTCTCAAATAAATTATAAATTGAGAAGATATAACGGTGTTTTATACTTTCAAATCACTATAAAGTTATCTTAACCCCTTAATATAATATTATTATTAAGATTAATTAGATGCGCGTGCATCTTTTGATTTATTTCTGTTCATGTGGTATGGAGATCAGATGGTTAAACTTTTCGTCTTAAAGAAATGTTTTAATTTCAACATAATTTTTTGTCACACATATTGTTGCACACATTCTCTGTATATAATGTAAATAGTGACGTACTATTTTAAAACTCTATTGTAATTTATTTTAACTTATTTTATTTATCAGCAGCGATTATACAGGTTAGAAAAAGGTGGCAACACCTAAGGCAATCGAGAAGTTTCGAGATGTTTCTTTTCCGACGAATTGGCTGGAAATTTCGCGAATGTCTCTCGCGCCTGGTATATAAAGACCGAAGATCGGGAAAGTTTTCAGATTGATTTCGGACTTCGATGTGAGCTGATCGCTTTGTTTACCTACTAGAGTGAACTTGTATAATCGCTGTATTCGAAGTTGTTCTTATTGAAGCTTGTGTTGAAGCTTGCGGGTGATTAAACTGCTGTCTGTGAATAAATTGTGTGCCTTTGAAGAGTGAATAAATAGTAGTTTTTATTTTAAAAACTGTGCCATCTTTGCCTCAGCTGGAAATTCATAACAATATAATGAAAGTGGCAACAGAGGAGGATAGAATTGTCTTGAGAAAAAAAAATGTCTTTTTTTTTTTTTGTAAGATTCTGAGGAATTGGAAATAACAAAAATATATCTTCACCATTTTCATCGGGCACAAAAACAAATTGAATATTTTATAAATATTTCGTGTGTATTAGATTCAGAATCTATAGTAATTCTTTACATTCTATAAAAAATCAGAATGATGTACAACAAGGTACCTAAATTTGCAGTCAGCTTTCATTCTATTAGTTCTCTTTCACTAAAATAAGTATTTAAAAAGTTGAATTTTAGCAGATAGCTTTTAGGTGTATTAAGATATTTTTTTTATGATTGCCGTTGATTCATTTGCCTTTTTTTTTATATCTTCCCTAACAACTGCAGTCACTTGACGGTTCATCAACTTTTTCCTAGATGACCAACCATGTTGAACTGGTCATCTTTGAGATCTCACTCTTCTTCTGGGTTGATCAATGCGATAAATATTAAATTTCCTACAACCGAACAAATCACCCAGTGTATCGGTCAGTGGTGTAGTGTAAAATAAAAAGGTGTGGGAACGCTATGTCGTGTCGTTACAAACGTATTTTTTTTTCTGTGTATCCACATACAGCCCCCGGATACACATGTTCTGTGTATCCTGGGAGTGAAAATGACACTATAAATAGTTTTATTAATATTATTTTAATAATCTCAAAAAAGTTAATGAGCACCTCAAAAATTAAAAATTGTGTGTTTAGACTTCGTTTATTTAAATCTTTTTGAAACTATTAAGTTACATGAATTTTTAAACAATTTCCTTAACTCAACCCATTTTAAGAGATTCTTTGACACTTTATAAATGGATTATAAGACATTTTCAAACATACTATTGACACAAGTTTTTAAACAGACACACTTTTAAACATTTTTCCAAAATTTTAGAGATGCCTTACATCCAATGGGTTCGAATCAATTTCCAGATTCTGTAGCTCCACGAAATCTGCTTTCAAAATAAATTTAAAAGATTGCGACTGTTGCAGATGTCGATAGTGAGTTTTATGTATTTTCTCCTTCTAGAAAAGAAAATGTAGAGAAGTTCCTCTTCCTTGAAAGACCCTTCCTTTCCTTTTCAATATTTGCTAGGTGAGGGAACGCCGTTCCGCCTTCTAAGAAGGTAAAGGATCGCCGTTCCCACGCGTTCCCGCTCCACAACACCCCTGGTATCGGTACGATGGCCATTACAAAAATAACCGGCATTAACCCTTCCAACCAGATTCCTGCACAGAACCACAAACTTCTGGATTCTTATAAACATCAACAATGGCCACCCAATGCCAAACAATTCCTAGATGTCCGGAAATCGGCTTCTGGGGCATCCTCCTGGAATGCAATGTCCTCCCCGAAGGCGAGAGTGGATGCAAACCGCTTCCAACCGGACCGCTGTCTGTGTCAAGGTCAAAGGAAAGTCAACGCGCCCACAGCTGCCCAAACACAACTTCCTCGGCGCCAGACCGTCTTCTTGAGGATGTAGACTGCACCCTGGAGAGTGATTGTTAATTCATTATGTCGCCTTCTCCCCATCATTTTAGATTATTACTCAACCAGAGATGGATTTATTGGTGCCTTTTCTGGTGATGATGGGGGTTGCGAAATGTGGTTGTCTTGTTGCGTTAGGAAAAAGGGTTGCTTCATGATGAGACCTGAGGTTGTCCAATTTTTGGAAACTTGGTGACTGCAGATCCGCTCGATCCAATTTTATTGGAACGATCAAAATCTTATTGATTTTTCTAAATGGATAGGTTTTTAAGGAGACTAGGTACCATAAAAACTATTTTTTAAATTGAAGGGTGTCTGGGACTGAAAATTTTTTAAAATTCTCAAAAACAATTTTATTACAGTAGAACCTCGATTAACCGACTTAATTCGGACCGAAGATAGGTCGGATAAGCGAAAATGCCGGATAATAGAGAGTTGTAAAAATTAATAAAAAGTAAATTATTTTCATTTATTGAATGCAGGGCTTTTAATTTTTTTTTTTTTTTAATGACATAATTGTTGGAAATGAGTTTTTGTTGTCAAAATCTTGATAATCGTTGTTTCGCGGTTCTATCCCGACAGAGCCGTCGCTAAGAATTTTGGTTGGGGGGGCGTAGACATCCTTTTGCCGACTGAAATCAAGGCATGTCCGGTGTAAATGTAGAAATTATAAATTAAGGTGCTAATAAATTGTTAACTAATTTTTATTAATGTAAAATTAACGTATACATAATTTTTAATTAATATATGAATAATTCCTGCATAGTTAATTATTAATGTAAAACTAATTGTTAATGCATTTTTTTTTATTTAATTGTGAATTGTTTTATTTAATGGGAAATTAGTTTAAATTATTTTTAAATTACTGTCTAAACAATTTTTAATATTTTATGGCATTTTATTAATACGTACCTAATGTCAAATTTTAATTCCCATCACATTATAGTTAAAGTTCTTTCAAATACATTTAATTTTTCATTTCTTTTTAGTAAATTAACCCTTCCTCTCCAAACAAAGGAGATTATTTTTGGAAGCGTTTTTATTTGGGGGTAGGGGGGGGGAGACTTTTATACCTTGCAGATAGATAGAAGTTTCCCCGACAATCTTAAACCAATTCAGTAAACTGATTCTCAGTTTACTGAATTTTCATTTCGATACATTTTTTTTTTTTTATATTTTCAAATTGCAGTTTCGAAAAGAAAAAAAAAAATTAAACGTGTAAAAGTGGTTGGAAAATAGCACTTTAACACGGAATTAAATAAATGAAAATTATTGATCAAATTGGTGACTTTTGTATAATGAATTGTATAAAGGTTGATCAAAAAACAAATTCTGAAAAAATTCTTCTTTTTAAAATTCCGGTGGACTATTGCTACTACAGAAAATTCCCTACGCGAAGCAATGCAATTTTTATAATAGATACAATGTCAGGGACATAAGAAACATGCACTTGCCCTCCTTCTCCTCTGGATTTCGAAAAATAAAGTAACGTGGGAAAAAAAAATGGTAAAATTTACAAGAAAAAAATACATATGGATATTAATTCATCAATTTGAACAGAACATTAATGAACAATTATTAACTAACATCCAATTAGGAAATCCAATTCCCATCTTCGAAAAATCAAGGATTAAACAAAAACTTTTGTCGCCTTACATCTCCCTGCAAGTAATCATATAGGCATTCATGGATACTATAATTGCATTGCAAAAGACAACTGTTATTAAAAACAATTTGTTAATTATTTAATTTTTAAATACTTTTTAACACTTTTCCTAACTAAAAAAGAAAAGATTTTGATTTTTCTTGAAACGTGTGTTAATAGTAAAACTTAATGTTTTTGTAACAATTCAATCCAGGAACCTACTTCTTAAAAGTAGTTACTTCGAGTATATATTTTTATCAAAATTGCTGGATTTAATTTAATGATTTTTTTTGTGGTTTTTCACTGATGTTGTATGGTTTTTCAGCAATAATTTCTGCAAATATTACTCATTTTTTGAACAATAATCGTTTGTTCAAGAAGGAAAGTATACTTGAAAATGCAAGGTTTTTTTTCCTAAGCGGGATTAAAAATGAAATGGATTACTTTAGCATTAAACCAAACTATAATATTTATGTGCAAAAAGGTAAGTTATTCGCAACTAATTGAACTTCGAATTTAGAGACAAAATACTCTATAAAAAAGCATGCCATAATTTTTAGCATAACATACCAAACTATATAAGGAATAGTACGTGTGAGTTTTTTTGGGAAAGGTGTGGGAAAAGGGGGAAGTTATTCAAATCTACAGTGTTAATCCGATCTTGAGGAAGAACAAGTTGCACATTTGATCTTCAAAGCAAGAGAAACATCAATGTCAACATGAAATTTCCAAAAACCCACCCCCATTTCCCTTTCCCACTTGTAATGGTTATGATCCTAATTTGAGATTTATTGATCCAATATGAAATATTTTTAAAGGTATTTAGACTAAAAAATCTTAATTTATCTGAAAGACAATTTTTCCCCGGTGTTTCGAATATTAAAGTGGTGAAATCCAGGATAGGTTGGTTGGATGTTTTTCAAATTTATTAGGCGCAAGGGCAACACAAAGGCCAAACTGCGTCAGAAATCGAGGATAGGAGTGAAAGGATACTCACAATTTGCAATACACTGAACCTGGTTGTTTGTATTGGACAATGTCGGTCCACAGCTATTTGAGCACGGGGAACATTAAGAATTTTAGATAGTATTATAATAAACCTTTCAACACTTTTCAAAAGATTATTTTGTTAGAATAAATTCGATATCGCCTTCCAGTTTACAAGTGGCATGCATTATTTTGGGAATGCATTTTCAATATATGAAGTACAAGGTGGTCATAAAGAAACTTTGCGATATATGGGCCTTTAGCTTCCGTTCCGTTTAACTGATCGAGATCAGATTTCAGGTATAGTTATTCAGAGGTATGAGCTCGAGAATCTGTGAATTTCAACAAATGGCGTTCACGGTTATGGTTAGTTACATGCACGACATTTTCAAATGACAACGTCTACTTTTTCCTATCGCAAAATGTTCAGTGCATAAGGAAACCCTAGAGAGATGGAACGGTACGTGTATCACAAAAAAACGGACGCATTATGCACCCCCCCCCCCCCTAAAAAAAAAAAGCTCTGCGAACGGCCAACAAAAACTCGATTAAGGCGCACGATGGAAATTTGCATTTGACAGAGGCCAAAGTTCACGAGTGCCATCACAGGCAATTTAATCGGTTTTCTAAGCTGAATATTTGGAGAGCGGCCTCCATCATTGCTCCGATAGTGTTTTTGCTGGCAGTTCGCAGATCTGTATTTTGTGCGTCCATTTTTTGTGATACACGTACCATTCCAACGCTCTTTAGGGTTTTCGCATGCGGTGATCATTTCTAGATAGGAAAAAATAGGCGTTACTATTCGTAACTATAACCGGGGTAATAGTGAGCGCCATTTTGCCGAAATTCACAGAATTCCGACCTTATATCTCTGAATAACTATACCTGAAATCTCATGTCGATCTGTTGAACGAGACTGCCTTTAGAGATCCATATATCGGCAAAGTTTCTTTATGACCATCCTGTACATAACATCATTTATGGAGTTCTACTTGACATTAATTGCAATAACTTTGTAAAATGGGGGTCAATTTTCGTATACAAAATTTTGGTGTTTTGAAATTTTGTATAAAACCTTTAACTCATATGATGTATGCATTACATACTTTATATAAATGACGTTTAATGTGTATGTCATGGTTTTTGAGGCATTGTCTTACTTACCACAAATACAAGTATACCATTGACTGTAACACATCAAAGTTATCTAATGTCAGTGAAGATATCAATGATTAGATTATTTTAATGCTCCTGTCAAAAAGGATATACTTACTCCAATTCAAAATTGCCGACCGTCAACTAAGGCTGCATTGTGATCACAATTTTATAATACTAATGATGAGTTTAATTATTTGTACTTTTTCCATTCAATATGTTTTGAAACATGCGTCAGTAGGGATTTTTAAAAGAAGGGATGAAATTTCAGAAATTTGCCGACTACCAGCCTTTCTAAAAATTTATGGTAATATTTATATGGTAATATTTGCGTTCGCAGTCCATCATTGTAGCCGGAAAAAAAGACACCGACTCCCCTATACTGTCGATTCGTCAAACTCGGGTCACGCTGCATTCAGATATTTTTAATATTTTTGTTCCATTTTATTTCCCCCCATTTAATTCGATTTTATTGTGGATCGACTTTAGAAAAAGAAATATCTCGATAACATTTTTGAAAATTTGCCGACTGTCCAACTTTCCAAAACTTTGGGGGGGCGAGTCGCCCCCTACGCCCCCCGTTCCCGTCGTCCCTGTATCCCGAAGTCTTTTTAAAAGCAATAGTTCAGTTTGATCTGCATATGGTTATTGCTCTAAACATGTCAGTCCTTTTGAAAGACGGTCAAAATCCTCACCATTATTTATGCAAATTTAGTGTAAAGGAAAATATTCCGGTTTTAAAAAGGGCAAATGATTTATTACTCATTTGAGAGATTTTTGATGTCGACTAAAGGATGGTCGATTAACAGAGAATTCCGGATGAAAGAGGGACTGTTAATCGAGGTTCTACTGTATTGTAAAAAATAATACAAATAATTTTGAATAAAATGGCATAAGAATTTTGTTTCTATCATTAGTAGAACTTGAAATATTTAGGTTTTTGTTACATGACAACTGTATCTCAGACATGCTATCTTGAAACTTTGAAACTGTTTTTCTCGGATGATGGCTTTTTGTCAATTTTTTTTAGTTTAAATTGATATAGCTTAAAAACTACTTGTTACAAATCGATGAAACTTTTCACAATTATTTTACATGTATATTTCTTTTCAAGAATTGAGTTTTGGATTGAACTTTTTTTAAAACATTTTTTTTCTTAATTTTTTCTAATTACTTTATTTAAAAAACTTGAAGACAATTATTTATGCGAATTATAAGAAGTTATTTTATGCAAAAATAAAGTGATTTTTTAAAAAAGTTTTTAAGATATATCTAATTTAGGAAATATCAACATTTTAAAGTTCTTTAATTTTTTAAAAAATATATTTAAATTTTAAAATTTAAAATATTTTTTTAAGAGTTTCAAAGCATAATACACTAATGCATAAAAAAGTTCAGAAAAATAATTCTAAAAATAAAAATTTTAGAATTTTGAATCCCGGACCCCCTTAAACACGTATTTGGGGCTATTTTTGTCAAATAAATCTTTAGAATGACACGCAAAAAATGTCAAGTCATTTCATTTATATTTGCTGGATTTTTAGCATTTTGTCTAAAATGGGATTCCAAAAAAACGAAATGAGAAAAATGAGTTCGAAACATCGAAGGGGTTATTGCAGCTGTGTTAAATTCTCCATAAAATATATAATTTTTATGCAATTCCAATTGTCAGATCAGCTCAAAATCTTGCCAGAATAAGGAGAAGGGTTCAAATAGAAAATTGATATTTTTATAATTTTATTGTGAAAACAAGGGGAGCCAAGTATCCTTAGTAGAGGTCGGCGATATATCGATACGATGATATTTTTATCGATATTTAAAAAAATATATCGATAGTAAAAATATCAATACAAGTCACCGATATATCGATATTTTCAAACATTTTTAGTTTTTTGATGATCGTTTTGTAGTTCTGTGTGTTTTTTTTTTTTTTTTTTTTTTTTTTTTTTTTTTTTTCCGATTTTCTTTATTTCCTTTTTGAAATCTTCAAAACTAAAGTTTGGACTTGGCTGAGAGACAGTTAAAATGGCACCCTAACCAAAAAGAAAACTATGTAATGGAAAGATGAGATCATTTATTAGTAGTCATCAACACAGCGCTGTTTTTGTTGCCAACGTGTGCCTGGACTTTGCATCCAATTTTAAATATTAAAAACACCTCTATCAGCCATATATGCGGTAAACTACTTTTCAAAATTTCTTCTTTAAGAATAAATGTAAATTTATGCATTGAAATCCAAATGTATTTTATTTATTCTGATTGATGATATAATTTATTTATATAAATAATTTTTATAATTTATTTATAAAAACAATTTTTATAATTTATTTATAAAAACAATTTTTATAATTTATTTATTAAAACAATTTTGGCCTGAATTCATGAAAAGTAGAAATTTGTCCCGAAAAACTTTGTTTCTGTCAAAATTGAAAATCAAATAATAATAATAAAAAAAAAAATCATGTGTAGATATATCGATATTTTATCGGTACTTTTTTCTATGCAATGATATAGTATCGATATTTATTTTTATCGATATTTCCGACCTCTAATCCTTAGGGCTACATAGCCCAGTCGGGAGAAGCGTTGTTCTCGCAACCGGGAGGATGTTAGTTCAATCCTGGCTAGTGCTCACAATCCTGATGGTGGTGAGTTCAGGGCCTGGGACAGACTAAAGACCGCCGTACTGGTCAGTTAAACTGCATACAGTCCTCAGATTCTTACATAAATATGGTTAAAAAACTCCTTAAATGGTGAAATGTTTACTAATTAAATCAGCCGAAATATCGCATAGTAGAACTCCTTTGATGAGTGTGGTTGGAAAGAGCTGTTCAATAAACATAACTAAAGTGATAACAAACAAATTTATTAAATACTAGGTTTACTTTACAGAATAGAATATTACGTTTAACAATTAATGATCGCTTCTCTTTTACCAATTAAACATTGAATCTACTTTATGAAGTCGATCTTAAATAACCAATCCTTTCAATTTTAAATTAAAACGCCCAAAATCGGGTACTTCTTACACATATCCCAAACACATTACATTTAGATAAATCATTTGGTCAGGATTCAGTTGCCCTCGCTACTTTGTGGTTAATAGTTAATGTTAAATAACTCAAAAGTTAAAGTCAGAAGGCTGTGAGATTAAACTTAAGGTGAATAATTGACATCACGGTACCTGGGGCCAAATTCGTCATGGCGTATTCTGCCATCCTTGGAAAAAAGCCTAAATATCCAACAGTGCTCGCGGCGTTCGCTAATTCAATTCCGGAACTCCCAACTCTCAAACTTAATGAAAAACTCCGAATGTTTCTCTCGGGCTCTCGTGTCCCCCTTTTTACGTCAAGACCAAGGCGGGGTCAAAATTCACGTCCAGCCAGTCCTAGAATCGGTAGGCTTAAATCTCTGGTTTTGAACTATAACCAATCGTGAACCCTAACACCACGGAGCTCCCGCCTCTGATCCACAAGCGTCAGAGATTGGACTCAGACCTTGTGACGTCAATCCCGAGAGTCGCCTAGAAATCCGAAATACCCTTACCTGCAGCTGCCAAGACACCTGGACCTCAATAATTTTGAATCCCAGTTTGCTGTCAAGTTACTGTCAAGTCCGGCGCCACCCTTTGTAAATCTCACCTAAAATTGAAAAGCCCCCGAGTATTTACGATGTCTGGCTTCTGGCTCGATTCCGCCCTCTCTCGAAATACTGAATGTAAGCCCCCTTTCAAGTCTCCTGCCTTTGCATACCAAACTGACCTTCTTGACTTAGAAATTCCCTGCATCCCCGGGCTTTTGAAAGTAACTCGCTATCATATGTTCCAAATGACCCCTTTATCGGCCGAGACTTTGCGATAGTGTTAATTGACTTCCTTGCTTTTTTCTGGACTTTCCAAAAATCCTGATTCCAATTGTCATATCAACACAAAATCTTGCCAGAATAAGGAGAAGGGTTCAAATAGAAAATTGATATATATATATAATTTTTTTTTTTTTAAAAGCAAGGAGAACCAAGTATCCTTAGGGCTGCGTAGTCCAGTCGGGAGAGGCGTCTTCTACTGGAATCTTCTGCTTGGTATTGCCTCTAAATTAAGAAGCTCCACATGCGGTCAGTTGCCATCTACCGGGTAGCTACTGAAAAGAGGTAGAAATGAACTCTTCGGTGGATATAGGTAGACTAGCACACTCCCTCTCACAAGCGAGTGTGTGCTAACATCCTGTGCAGTACTACGCACTACCGACCTTCAGGAAAATAGGGTTGGTACAAAATGCTTGAAAAAAGCAGAGATGCCTTAGTCCTCATTTGGCCTTGATAAAAGAAAGAAGTTCCCAATTTCGTTGGCTTAATTTATATCTCAATCCATGCATCACATCTCAAGTAGCACAGCAGTATTAGCTGATGTCAGAAACAGGGGTTCTGGAAGATTGTCCAATCCTGGCCAAAACTCAAGCATCGTTCCAAAATATACCTTTTTTTTTATTTCTTTTTTTTTAAATAAACATGTCCAAAGCATCACAAACCATATCTTTTAGCACTCCGTCCTTTCCTACAAATAAAATAAGTATTTTTTTTTTTAAATGTGCATCAGTATCTCAAAACTTCCGGTGTAGTTTATCCAGCATTGGTCGAGATAGGCCAAAATCCTTAACAACGACCAATCTACAAAGGTCTACATCGGGATTGGTCAATGTTCGGCGATATTGGCCAGTGTTGTTGCGCTATACACTGGCCAATATCTCTCGTATGACGAATCTTTACTATGTAAGAGTTTACATAGTAAAAAAAAAAACTTTTTTTTTTAATGATTTTGTCAAGAATAAGTTAAAACTAGGTTTTAAATAGAACAGCCTCCTAGTTTGACTAAGAATGTGGAAGTGAACATGAAAAGTGGGAATGTGTTGAACTTTTCTTTGTGCAAGAATATCAAGCTGCGCCGAAATGTCGTTGAAAAATTTCAGGAGGCGTCTTATGGAAAGTTTATATCTCGAAAGAGAGAAAACCCGTTAGATTGGTTGAGATATTATCTGAAACAAATGCTGTGCTAGGGCTGTACTTTCACCTCATTAAAATGTTTATATTCTATTTGTAATAATCGAAATTAGAAGACAAAAACTACTTATGTTTAATATTTAATTTAAAAAAACTAATGAAAATTTTACTCCTCTGTCTGTCAAAAATACAATTAAAATACCAAAACTATTTATGTTGATAATTTCAAAGCGCTATGGCTTCTAGAAATCTCTTTATATAGCCGAATAGCTCAGTAGAACACACAGATGCTTTGTTTTATTATTATAGACTTTTCCTAGCCATTGTATAGAGTATATGGACATTGTAAAAAATGGCAAGTGCTATTTAGGCAAAGTGTGAAAAAAGGTCATGATAAGATTATTATTTTAAAAGACTTGCATTTCTTAATTCAAAAATACAAATCTTATTTTGAAAAAAAAAAAAAAATTATGAAAGAGTGGAATTAAAAACTTTTTTTCAAAATGCTTGCAGAAAAATGTAAATTGTACAAATTAAATTGTATGAATTCATAAGAAAACAAGAATTTCACTTAAAAAAATAAGAAATTAAAATTAACATACTTGCTGCAACATAATTGTGCTTTACCACGTGATATTCGAAACGAATAGGATATGTATTTCATACTTTACAGATCATTTGACATCCTATTAAATGGAATGTTTGAAATGTTGTTCATTTCATTTACATAAAAACGCCAGGCATTCCATAAAATGCATAAGTATTCTATAGAATCCCGCCTTTCATAAATTGCCGGTAATACATTGATTAAAAACTTGCTTGGAAGTGATAAAAAAGTAACATTTTACTTTAACAGGAAATGAATTCAGAGTACAGGTATTTGTACCTCTATATTAATTTCCTGTTAAAAGGTATGGCTTAAAGGAAAGTGGTTGCGAATAGGAAATCATGTCTGATTTTCTACTTTTAATCAAAGTGAGCTATTTTCAAAGCTACTATTTTCCTAACTTTTTGAATTTATTCGATTCCAATATTTATTTATTTATTTATTTATTTATTTATTTATTTATTTATTTATTTATTTATTTATTTATTTATTTATTTATTTATTTATTTATTTATTTATTTATTTATGTATTTATTTATTTATTTATTTATTTATTTATTTATTTTTTTACTTATTTATTTATTTATTTATAAAATAAGGGGGATTTTAATAAGAAATATTCTTCATTTGGTATAGTTGATAATTAGAAGATTTATTTATTTATTTATTTATTTATTTATTTATTTATTTATTTATTTATTTATTTATTTGTTTGTTTGTTTGTTTGTTTGTTTATTTATTTATTTATTTATTTATTTATTTATTTATTTATTTATTTATTTATTTATTTATTTATTTATTTATTTATTTATTTATTTATTTATTTATAAAATAAGGGGGATTTTAATAAGAAATATTCTTCATTTGGTATAGTTGATAATTAGAAGATTTATTTATTTATTTATTTATTTATTTATTTATTTATTTGTTTGTTTGTTTGTTTGTTTGTTTGTTTGTTTGTTTGTTTGTTTGTTTGTTTGTTTATTTATTTATTTATTAAATAAGGTGGATTTCAATAAGAAATATTCTTCGTTTGGTGTAGTTGATAATTAGAAGACTTTCAAATATGTGCTTATCAACTGTAATGGTTCTACTGGACGTTAAACACTTAGTGCCACAATCACTCAGAAATAAAAGAGATTTGGATGATTAACTAGGGGTGTGGAACATCGCACAACTTTCAATTAAACTACAATACTGATGCCAATTTGTGTCATTTACCGTTTTTATATTTTCATCTTTCATTTTGCCAGTTTGGCGATATTTTTTACAATAATTCTTGTATGGGTCTTAAAAAAAAAAAAAAAAAAAAAAAAAAAAAAAAAAAAAAAAAAAAAAAACTTTGCCAAATAAATGATTTTGACGATATACCCACTTTTCAATAATTCTTATATTATCCTTTCTTTTAAGTGAAACTGAGAAGAGGAGAAAAATGATCGTTGATGAGGTATGCTCAGGGAAACAGAACTCTGTGTTGAAGGTATTCGTTTTTTAACTTTTTACGCCATTAAGGCATTTTTACGGTTATTTCGGAGGTGGTGATATTTAGAACACTTTAAGAGGCATTACCACAGCGATTTTTGACAAAATCGTTAGAGCCGTTTTTTTAGCAATTACTGAAAAACATGATTTTTTTCAATGGCAGCTACCTTATGCGCATGCGCGATTCTGACGAAGACCTTAGTGGTAGGTCCTTGTGCCATCCCCAACCCACGCACCAAATTTTAACATCGTATGCCAATTTATTCAGGAGTTATGCTGACCACAGACAGACATTTTTTCTATATCACTTTTTTGGAATCAGGATATTCCAAAACGTGGAGAAAGGCAAAAAACCTATACTATAAATGACCGAATACTATACTTTTATTTCTCTATGTATACATATGGGTAATTGAAAGTAAAAAGGGGAAATGAGATTTCTTTGAAAAGTAAAGAAACCGACTTTATATATTTACAGTGGCTATGATCTTGAGCTACCATTTTAGAATTCATTTTGTACAATTTTTTAAACCGACGAAGTATCTTGCTCAATTGTTTCTAATTCTTTGTTTCTTGCCTAATCCAAGGTTGAGTGCAAATAGGCCAAATTTTAACAAGCCAATATACCCCAAAATCACCTTTATTCACATTCCGGAATGGTATTATTTATAGACTATTTTAAAATTGTAGTACGTGTAATAATTTTTTCCAAAAGTTTGGGAAAAGGTCCTGCTTTGCCATGCCCCCATATATTCACCTATGTGCTTACGTCAATATTGAAATTGCTTCGTTGTGAACTTTTCTTGGCAGATACTTTTGGAAAGAGGAATAAGACATTGGATATATTTCTGATTGAAATATTTCGTTAAATAATATAACCTATAAATGCAGAGATTTTGATATAAATTTTTTATATGCATTGGTAATTTTTATATTCATTCTGTTGCCAGAGTGTGTTTGCATCTAATTTAAAATATCAAAAATATCTCTATCAGCAAAACATGCGATTAACTACTTTTCAAAATTTATTCATAAAAATAAATATGAATTTCATGCACTCATATCCAAATATCTTTTATTTATTCTGATTAAAACAATTTTATTATTTGTTAAAACAATTTTTGCAACAGGAAAGTTTGTTCAATGATCGGTTAAACGCTATTTCAGTACGACTGAATGACGTCAAGTTGGTTTTTTTAATATTCCATAAAAGCGACCTTTTAGCAACAGTGACAGTTCCCCAACTTTGATAGAATGCATTGTCATCAACATCGAATCTATCTGACAAGTTTCAGCCCTATAGGTAGACCTTAAAGGGGTTACTTAGGCCTCCGCAGATCTACCTGTCATCGACATAACCAACCAACCACCTACACACACAGAAAATCGAAGTTAATATAAAAGATTTAAAAATACTTAACCTTCTCTTTATATGAATTAAGCCTTATTTCTTATTGTAACTTTTTATTTAAGACCTCAACACAAAATAATGCATTAGTTTTCCCTCATCCTGCATGCTAAGTTTTATTTAAATTGTCCTTTGTTCCACATTGTTCAAATTTTTTGACGGCGGATAGATGTGAAACGGACGTTGAACTTATAAACATTCAATTTTTCCACTTTGAGTAACATTCTAAAAGAGAAAAAATATTTTTACATCCGACAGCGACACGACAGCGCATTAACTTCATTTCGAAAAATCCACCTGTCGAAACAATTCAAACTTAACAGACACAACATTTCAAAACCATTGAGTTTGAAAGGAAAATACACACAACTGTGAATAGGTTTTAAATTTATATCTTGATGTGTCTGATCTGATTTCGCGTCAGTGCAGCACCGGCTGATATCATCTATGAATGCATGAAAAGATTTAATAAAGACACGTGGCATTTGATTATTTGCTGTAACCAGAAGAATGCTTGATTTGTAGGAGCAGCTGTTGCAGCTGCGTTCACCTTTACAGGTTGCAGATGCGATCACAAACACAGCTGCGCTGCTCGAAGTACGTGCGATGACATGTTCATTCAGTTTTACCTGTACTGACATGACTTGCTCGATACATTGTTTTGTGTTTGAATCTTGTTCATATGAGATGGAAGTAATTAGTCTTTGTTATAGTACCGAATAGCTTTTATTCCCCGACTGATTTGATTTTTTTTAGTCTTTCTTAACTTTTTTGTCAATGAAAAGGAATTGCTTTTTGATAAGAAATAAATGAAATTGCAATTTGCATCGTTCATATCTTATTCATAAAACGATGTCTACATTTAAAAAAAAATCTATTACTAACCTCACTACGAAATATCTATGTGTGTATATTTTTTCAACTAAATACCTAAACTTTCATATATATTTTTTCTGAAATGTGAATTATTTTTTTCTTCTCCCTTTTTACAAAGTGGATAAACGATAAACCAATATTTGTAATAATGTTTTAATTTTAACAATGGAACGCAAAAAGTTAGATAAAATAGAACAATTTTCAGCACTTCCTAAGCAAATTCAGCTCATTCAATGAGAAAGTATTTTGGAACTTTATGAAACGGGATTCTACATAGGTGTGTCGCCTACTCGTCCTGCAATTATCTCTCTTCTAAAGTTGTGTTTTAAGGGGACATGGGACACTGAAATCACCAAAAATGACGTTTTTTGTTTTCATTCTATAAAAATTGCTTATGCCACTAGCTTTAATTTCGCGTTCGAATTTTTGAAATCCGATGATTTTAAGTGGTAAAATCTTTATTTTAACTAACTATTTTAACGCATCGCACACTTGTTGGCAAAGGCTAAAAATGCGTTTTTCTCAGCTTTGCTTTTTCCCATTTTACTTATGTTCGAAAAGCTCCTTGCGATTCATTTTTTGACAAATCCAAATAATTTTTTTGTATTAATAATTTTTAATGTACTATAAAGAAATTTACACATGCTTTTTTATGTCACATAATTTTTTATATTTTTTTTCATGTTGGGAATTTGAAGTATGTGCATTTTTTAATGAGAAATCACTGGCACCAAGTTTGAAATTTTATTTCTGTTCAACTATTGCACCTAAAGATAAAAGCATGTTTGAAAATGTTTATAATATATTGATAAACAACTTCAAATTTTTCTTTCATGTTCGTCAAAATATTGTGTCGCGAGGAGCATTTTGAAAAAAATTAAAATTTCGTGTTATTTTAATGCATTTTTCTCAATAATTTACTATCTATTTTATATTATTTGCTCAAATTGTGTTGTTTTGTTTAAAGTCACATCTTCTATGTTTATGCCAAATTTTATTTAATTCTTGGCAAAACTAAAGAATTTTGACAAAAGTGTCCTATGTCCCCTTAAACTACACTAAATAAATGCGTTACTTTTTAAACATGCAATTCTCCGCTTTATACATTTCTTTTCTGTTAGAAAATGGCAACACTTCGAGTGCTTCACTAATATAATGCTCGAACCGCACTCTTTCTTCTCATTCCATCCTATCGTACCGAAGAGTGAACCAAAGGACGTGTGTTGGTGGCGATCATGAATCATGATCATAGATCATAACTAAATCATGAATCCATTGGTCTGCTGAGGCAAAAATGGCCGAAGCTATTCAAAAATCAACTTTGAATGAATTGAACTTTATCCGATTGCCAAATATGTCATAACTTGCCAAATAATGAGCATTCTTTTTTATATGGTAACCCATTGCTCTTTAACTTTCAGTGAGAAAGACTGCAGACGATATTTAATCTCTGGCGAAAAATACTTAAAGATTTTAAAAGTGAGCCAAGTTGGCAATGAATATTACGTCATCAGTGACATAACATTTATCGCCAACTTGGCTCCCTTTTAAGATGGAAGTATTTTTTTTTGCCGGAAAAATATATCGACCGCCCCATCCTGACTGAAAATTAAAGAGCAGTGGATTATAACACAAAAAAAAGAATGCAATTTTTTTTTTATCAAAAATTCATTTAACAAATTATTTTAAAAAAATCCGAATGATGTTCGAATACCTAAACTCGCAGACGCCCCTTAGTCTAATATCAAGATTGTTTTTTTCATAAATATCTGCCATGGAATACGATACCTAACTCTAATGAACTTCCAATAACGTAATTCATTTGAACAATCTTAAATACACAGACTGCATATGGCTAGTAACTAAGTATTTTAGAAACGTAAACAAGCATCGATTCTTTTAATGAATAAGGATATATAGTCTTTTTCTCTTCGCATACAAATTTCGTCCATAGACAAAGGAATTCTGACTGGAGTAGAAGTTGACAGCGATCAGCAATTCTTGTCGCATAGTAGCCGAGGGTGAAACGATATCGCATTCCTGAATCAGCGACTAACCTGCGTCGAATAATGATCGTCTTACGAAATCGTATGTGTAACACAAGCGCATACCAATGCCTTTCGCTAAAAGCGCAAATTCGTCAATCCGGTATATTTATATTTTCGCTCAGAATGTCGTCCAAAACAAGATTTGCAGTTCTTTACTTTTGCACAAAAGAAGAATATCTTAACTATTAAAGTGTGTATTTAGCAGTACATTTTTTTCGAAGTTCTTTCAGAAAGCTATTTACGTATTTGCTTAACGATTCTATTCATTTTATGTACCTTATAACTTTTGTAGAGTTACCAGTAACGTTATTCTTTATACCTGCTTGATTTCTAAATAAATTTTACTAATTACGCATTGTCTCATCGATCCTTGATGAGACAAAAAGTTCACCAAACGGATTCTCTTGGTCCGCCGAAACGCTATGTCCAGACGGATGACATGTCCGTCATGCAGATGAGATATTCCATGGGAAGCTTCCAACGCTAGTCTGATCCAACGAAAGTTCGCCAATGGTTGAAGGGATAATACCTAAATAACCAAATTTTGTAACAAAAGATCCTTATGCAATTGTCCTTATTTAATTTGTACCAATTTTCAGAGTTGTGGACATGCGGGAAGTGGGAGAATTATAGGGATTAGTGAGTGAGTGCTTTGCCTTATATATATATATATAGATGAAATAACAAATGATGAGATTGATGAAATAACAAAGGTCAAGTACCGTTGTAAATCGTGGAAGGTCTTTATTAATTGTATATAATATTTTTATCATGAGGGGTCATCTACATATTAAAACTAATCCAAATTTAAAAAGTTCAATGGCAACCCCATAATATTATACAATACTTAGATTTAGAATCCAAAAAAATGTCTTAATACCAAATTTCATAATTTTCCAATGAGTGGTTAGTAATTTAAATGATGTAAAAAAAAATGATAAATTAATGTTAAAAAGAATTTTTTTTTTTTGGCTATAAATTCTTCTATAGTTAATATATTTTAGCAATTTTTATATCAAAACATAGTTTGCTTAAGGCCAAACATAAATAACACATGTAACTTTTGTATTAAACAGTTTTTTATTAATTAATTATTATTATTTAAAAAAAAATTTAAATAATTTTTTTTTTTTTTTTTTTTTTTTTTTTTGCTTTCTTTAGATTTATCATGGTCGAAAACTCCTTCAGTCTTTGTTTTTATTCCATTTTGGTTCTCGATATTTTAGCAAAAATGTAAAAAAGTTCACTTTAAGAGACCTTGTAATAGATTACGTCTTGAAGCATGCAAAACGTTCGATTGGTTGGTTGTTTTCAGATTATCCGGCACCGTCAGCAACACGAGAGCTATAATGGGCCAACATACATAGAGGGCCAACATACATTTACAATTACCCATGCCTTACACGGGACTCGAACCCGCAACCTCGCGGTCTAGAAACTAGTACGCTAACCACTATACCGTTGGATCGGCACAAAACGTTCGATTTTTCTCCGCGATAAAGAAATTTGCCCTCAAGATCGTCCAAAACATTTTTGCATATAAGTGACGTGTTTCTCAACATAATGAACTGAAATTTGGTGTCTATGGTAAACGAGGTATTCTAAATTGAATGAAACCATAAAAAATAGGGGTTCGTATTGAAATTTTTAAAAATAGAGCTAAATTTACTTTGTATACAACCACCTAAGAATTATTATTATTTTTATTTTTTTTGTATTTTTTTTTTTTTTTTTTTTTTTTTTTTTTTGTATTAGACATATAAGAAATTGTAAACAAAACATTTTGGTTCAAACCGCAAGATTCTACGTTAATTAGAACCGAAGATATAGCCATCGTTGTTGGTTTTTTTTTTTTTTTTTTTTTTTTTTTTTTTTTTTTTTTTTTGCTGTGCAATACGCAAGAATAAATCCGAACGATGACTATTCTAAAAGTCATAGAATTTACGGTTAGGTCATTTTTTTCTTTCTTTCATGTTTCTATATTCTAAGGGAAAAATGATTAATATTTTTTCTTATTTTATTAGTAATACTTAATTTTTGAAATTTTGTACATATTTTATAGAGAAATGGAACATTTCATACGAATACAAATTGTTAAATCACTGTATTATTTGAGAATAATGAAACATTTTGTGTAAGTATAATCTCATCGTTATTGACATTAGCTTTATATCTTTCTTAAGGTGGAAATTTAAATAATTGTCTGATTTTTGCGTCTTTTTTAATCGTCCATAAGTTTTCCGGCGACCTATAAGGTTTTTATAATCTTATTTAGGCTGTAATCTTATTTAAGCTTTAAACACAATTTGGTTGTATCGTTATTTTTATTTTATTTTTTGTCAAGACGTAAAGAGTTCTAAATGAATGCTATGCTGCGCTAAAATTTAGTTACATCTAAACTAATATAGAAATCTAAATTTCAAAGGAAGAGCATATTTGTATTTTAAATATGCGAGATGTCAAAAACACCTACTTAGAAATTACTTAAAATTTTTACATTGGTATATTATTTACCTCAATTACACTTTAATTAATTTCATACGTAATCTAGTATAAGATCCTAAAAATAGAAATTTTTACCTTTTTGCCAAAACTAAACGTCATAATGGGAAGATAAAATATTCTGGGAGATTTTCAACTATTGTAAATATAATAAAACAAACAAAAAATATGTTTCTATTTTAAAACTTTTTAAATATTATTTTAATAATTAATAATTAATTATTTATAAAACGGTTCAATGCAAAAGTTGCATACTATTTATGTTAGGCCTTTAACAAATTGTCGTTTAAAACAAATATTATTAAAATAAATTAATTATTTAACAATTTATTGCTAAAAAATACAATTTTTCTTTTTAGTATTAGTTTGTCATTCCCTTGTCCTCATTTAAATTACTATGGAAAATTCTGAAATATGATATTTCGCCTTCTTTTCAGATATTAAATTTAAATATGGCATAATATCATAGGCATAATATCATCATATATATATATATATATATATATATATATATATATATATATATATATATATATATATATATATATATATATATATATATATATATATATATATATATATATATATATATATATATATATATATATATATATATATATATATATATATATATATATATATATATATATATATATATATATATATATATATATATATATATATATATATATTATATATATAATAATTATAACTGTCCTTTTTTTTCCCATCTAGAATACAAAATATAACCATCGGATGTTTCAGATGTTTTTTCACGTGTAAAAACGCAGTAATCACACGAAACTTAACAAATTACCGTTATGAAATTCAACACGGCCTTCAGGCTTTAAATAGCTGCTTCAATTTTAGTCATCACTGCCAGACTGATATTTAAGGAGAGTTTGATTCTTTAAAAAGCCGGTGTCATTAATCGGTACTTTTACTATCAGTTTTATGTTTTCCTCTATCCATTCCAAACCGTAAAAATGTGTTTTGTTCGTTGATATTAAATCTGTTCATTACTTTATTTTGTCGCTTAAAGTGACCTATATGACCTATAATGTTACTATGAAACCAGTTATGTTATGAAACATTTTCTTAACAGCTTTCTGTTCCTAAGTAAAAGTTCACTAACTCATTTTAGGGTGAAGGTTTTTCGATAAGAACTGAGGATCTGAGAAGCAACAGCGTCCAAGCGATTTTTTTTTTAATTTTTGAGAAAATACTAGAGGTCGGAAATATCGATGAAATTAAATATCGATACTATATCGTTGCATAGAAAAAAATATCGATACATGATTTTTTTTATTTGATTTTCAATTTTTCAATTTTTCCAGAAACAAAGTTTTTCGGGGCAAATTTCTACTTTTAATTATTGCTTTTTTGTAAGGTGACTACTTTTTTAATTAAAATGGATCTATTACAAATATATATATATATATATATATATATAATATATATATATATATATATATATATATATATATATATATATATATATAAATATATATATATATATATATATATATATATATATATATATATATATGGAAAATATTGAATATTGGTGCCGTTTTAACTGTCTCTCAGCCAAGTTCAAACTTTAGTTTTGAAGTTTTTGAAAAGGGTATAAATAAAATCGAAAAAACACATGGAACTACAAAATAATCATCAAAAAACTAAAAAAATTTGAAAATATCGATAAAAATATCGTCGTATCGATATATCGCCGACCTCTAGAAAACACACTTTAAAGTTTTTTATTTATGTTAAGTTCGATAAAACTAATGATATCTTCATTCTAGAGATTAGTATTAGAACAACAAATAATGTTCATACAAATTTAATATAAATAAGAAACTTGAAAGTGTATTTTTTCTCATCATACTTAAGAAAAGTCACTTGAACCACTCTGCTTCCCAAGACCTCAATTATCAACATAGGTTTGGCATACGTTCTAAGAAATCAGCGTAAAGCAATAGTAATATACTATCCTTCAATTAAGCGTAAAAGATTACACTTGGAAGAGACTTTAAACCTAAAAGACTGATTTCGATACTGATGAAGTAATCAGTCACTTATGAAATATGCTTGTATATGGCGCCAGAGCAGTGAAATCGTCTGTACTTTTCTTCTTTGATAATTAATGAGCGGTGTGGGTTACAAAATGATAAGAATTTTCATCATTTGGTAAGTTATGGAATATTTTGTCTCTCGGATTTAATTCAACTCATTCAAAGTCTATTTTTGAACAGTTTCGGCCATTTTTATCCCGGCAGTCCCGTCAACTTACTAGCACTTCTCAACATTCTATAAAAATTCAGAATAATGTGGAAAACTAATTATTTATAAATATAATTGTACTTCCTGGTATGCCATTTGAAGGTAATTTATTGAGTGTGCATAAGCTCTTGAAAAATCGCTTGATTTTTCTCTAAAAGTGCGTAGAGTTATTTTTTATTTGCACTTTCATTTTAATTAAAATCTAGTTGAAATCACCCCCCCCCCTCTCTAAAAACCTGATTTATCCCTAAGTTTTTCAAACTCAAATAAGTTTAAATTGTAACACCACATTTTTACAAAAACAAGGGTATTACACACGTTAGAATGTTTGCTACGAATGTTAAATATTTTAAATTCCTTAAAATTTCAAAAATGAATTTAAGTTCGTTTTCATCTTGATGCTTAGTAAAATGGTTTTTTTTACTACTGCTTTATTCCTTTAAAATATAGTAAATATAGAGAATTTCCGTAAAATTTGGTACACCGGTGTAAAATAACTTTTATTACCGGTGTAAAATAACATTTTTTTTAACTGTTTTTTTTACGTATTCCGAACAACCACCAGCCGACACAAACACGAATTGGATAACCTGAAGTGTGTTTCATAAAATGTCGATCCAAGACCAATTATTGGTGAAAAAGCACGCCGCTGAAAAATAATCACGCTCGAAATGTTGAACTAAAAGTTGTATTTTATAGGATCTAAAAGTTGAAAAGTAGCCATTTCATGTATCTAGTTTTACTGTATGTTTACAGAACCACTGAAATTTCCAAAAATAACCGAAATCGAAAAGTAATGTGCAATTTTAATACCATTGAGAAGGGGAAAAAATACCGGTTCCGTCCGGATGGATCTAAAAATGACAGAGCGGATTGTGAAGGTAACCTTTTTTTTACGACATCGGCATTTTGGGAATAATGAAATTCTTTTCAAATATCGTCTGGCAACTATACACTAAAATCGAAACAGCTATTTGAAGCATGAAGATCGAGTTAAATTCCAATAAAGTCATTTGTTACTACATTCTTCGGACGTTTTAAAGTCGGTTAGCATCCATAAAATAATGATTCTATTTACCAAAGGAAATTACGACATTTACTTAAACATTCCATCATTCAAGCTCAAAGAGGTATCCCGAAAACGTTTAAAAACGTATAATACAAATTGAATATTACGAGAGTGATTAAAAAATTATCCGCAATGTTGACATAACTCTTCTTACATTGTTCATACTGACCTCTGTCCTACCTTATATATTGTTATGTTGTTGTGGTCCTGTTATGGAATTTCGATCCCATTTGTCACCCTTTTATTGTGGTCGAAAGGTGTGGTGTCACGTGCACGCACAATGTTGCCATCATTTATGGCCGTAGAAGGTCGTCCGACTCCTTCCTCATGCGTAACACTCATGCGACCATTTTTTAATTTTTTTAATCAGATATTAATTTGCGGCAAGACACTGTTCCTGTATTGTGCCGAAAGTCTTTGATGGATTGCGGCCCCTGATATACTTCCCGACCACAAAAACCGGATCACTGCTCAAAGAGGAACAATAAGCAGTGATCCTGTTTTGGTGGTCGGAAGGTGTATCAGGGTGTCACGTGCACGCTCAATGTTCGCATCATTTATGGCCTTAGATGCTCGTCTGGCACCTTCCTCATGCGTAACACTCATGCGACCATTTTTTAATTTTTTTTAGTCAGACACTCCTTTGCGGCAAGACACTGTTCCCGTATTGTGTCGAAAGTCTTCGATAGATTGCGGCCCCTGATATACTTTCCGACCACAAAAACCGGATCACTGCTCAAAGAGGAACAATGAGCAGTGATCCTGTTTTGGTGGTCGGAAGGTGTATCAGGGTGTCACGTGCACGCTCAATGTTCGCATCATTTATGGCCTTAGATGGTCGTCTGGCACCTTCCTCATGCGTAACACTCATGCGACCATTTTTTAATTTTTTTTAGTCAGACACTCCTTTGCGGCAAGACACTGTTCCCGTATTGTGTCGAAAGTCTTCGATAGATTGCGGCCCCTGATATACTTTCCGACTACAAAAACCGGATCACTGCTCAAAGAGGAACAATAAGCAGTGATCCTGTTTTGGTAGTCGGAAGGTATATCAGGGTGTCACGTGCAAGCTCAATGTTGCCATCATTTATGGGCGTAGAAAGTCGTCTGGCTTCTTTCTCATGCATAACACTCATTCGACCATTTTTTTTTTTACATTTTTTAATCAGACACTCCTTTTCGGCACGACACTGTTCCCGTATTGTGCCGAAAGTCTTTGATGTATTGCGGCCCATGATATACCTTCCGACCACAAAAAGCTAATCACTGCTCAAAGACGAGTTGTTGTTTCTCTTTAGTACAAACTTTTAATGGAGTGGCCATGATCTATCTGCAATACAAGGAAGACAAATGGTGGAATTAGGATCGAAACTCCATATCAGGACCACAGCAACAAAGGAATAAAATAAACGAGGACACCGAGTCAGTATGAACAATGTAAGTAGAGTTATGTCAACATTGCGGATAATTTTTAACTCACCCTCGTAGTTCAATTTGTTTTTAGAAATCAATCAGGAAATATATTGATTGCGATATTCAATACTTTTTAGAAAATAAATCCCTAAGTTACAGAAATCTCGCATCGGAACCTATATTCATTCCATGTAATTATCTACCTTTATAATTTTTCAATGCGATCACTAAATACTCTATCATTAATTAATGGAATTAATTAACTGATGTAAAATTTACATAGTTATGCAGAAAATAGGTGATGAAGTGAAGTAATATAACTGCAAAACAGTAAGAGATAAAAAGAAGAGACAAGTGTTACGTTGGAGAAACAGGTATCGAATTTTAAATACTTCGGTGTACAAAATTGGTTGATGAGAGTAAATCTGATGAAAGCCCATTGTTTACACATGAAGCCCATTTTCGTTTGAACGGATTTGTCAATAAACAAAACTTGTAATAATGTGGTACTGAAACACCGCCTATGTGTTTTGAAAAATTACTGAACATTCTGAAAAAAATTAACGTTTGGGCTAAACTATTCAATAAGGGGATAATAGGGATCTTTTCCACTAGGGAAGTCATTCAACTATATCCAGATTGTATTGCATTTTATTACATCATTTAAATATATTAACTAATTTTACAATCGTTGTAAATAACATTCCATATCTGGCTGTTGAACATTTCATTCGGCTATTCCTTTTGTCTTTCAATTTCATTGTTATTCCATTTCAAAGTTTGATAGTCCTTTCTAAAAGACCTTGTATTTAGAACTGGAGTATGTGTTTCATGTTGCTTGCGACATAAAAATGTTTTCAGGTATAACTTGCAAGTTTTTAACACACGACTTAAAAATATCTTTCCAGAAAAGCGGTAAAACAAATGTTGATTAATACTCATAAATCTTGTTTGATGTTGTTGTTCATAATAAAAATATATAAATTTTATTATAGCTGCTGGATGAGCACACATCTTTGGTATGTTAGTACAAAATTTTCTTATGAACTGACATGTACCTTTATTGTATTTTTATACCAATCGCAATGCAATATTTATTATTAATTTATAAAGTTAAGTGTTCTTTGAAATCATCAAATAATGGTACATTAGACTTGAGTATTAGCATTTAAGCAAGCAAGGTGAACCTGACAAGAAGTATAAAATCAGCATAAAATATCTGTATGATGTGTGTATCAGTATAAATAAAAAAAATTGCTCTCGGTGAAACAATTTGTATGTAAGCAGCTTTTGTTGTTTACTAGGGAAAATTCTATTAGCACAAACTGATTACCTAAAATAAGAAACTCAACTAGAAATAATTTTAAAAGGAAAAAAACAAGTGTTTACTCTAGAATATTTCCAACTCCTAGTCCCATTGCCCGTTATTATGTGGACTATACAATGCTATACCTGCTCAAGTGCTCATGTCACTGTAAATGCTGTTTCTCCTCTAATGTATTCACACTGCAGGTCAGCGAGCTTGTCTTACTATAAAATCATAGTGTCCCAAACTGATTACCTAGAATAAGAAACTCAACTGGGAATAATTTTAAAAGGTACAAAACAAGTGTTTACTCTAGAATTTTTATAACAAGTAGTCCCATTTCCCGTTATTATGTGGACGATTCAAGAGGACCTGCTCAAGTGCTCATGTCACTGTAAATGCAGTTTCTCCTCTAATGTATTCACACTGCAGGTCAGCGAGCTTGTCTTACTATAAAATCATAGTGTCCCAAACTGATTACCCAGAATAAGAAACTCAACTGGGAATAATTTTAAAAGGTACAAAACAAGTGTTTACTCTAGAATTTTTATAACAAGTAGTCCCATTTCCCGTTATTATGTGGACGATTCAAGAGGACCTGCTCTAGTGCTCATGTCACTGTAAATGCTGTTTCTCCTCTAATGTATTCACACTGCAGGTCAGCGAGCTTGTCTTACTATAAAATCATAGTGTCCCAAACTGATTACCTAGAATAAGAAATTCAACTAGAAATAATTTTAAAATGTACAAAACAAGTGTTTACTCTAGAATTTTCGTAACTAGTAGTCCCATTTCCAGTTATTATGTGGACGATTCAAGAGGACCTGCTCTAGTGCTCATGTCACTGTAAATGCTGTTTCTCCTTTAATGTATTCACACTGCAGGTCAGCGAGCTTGTCTTACTATAAAATCATAGTGTCCCAAACTGATTACCTAGAATAAGAAACTCAACTGGGAATAATTTTAATAGATACCAAACAAGTGTTTACTCTAGAATTTTTATAACAAGTAGTCCCATTTCCCGTTATTATGTGGACGATTCAAGAGGACCTGCTCAAGTGCTCATGTCACTGTAAATGTAGTTTCTCCTATAATGTATTCACACTGCAGGTCAGCGAGCTTGTCTTCCTATAAAAGCGCAGTGCCCCAAACTGATTACCTAGAATAAGAAATTCAACTAGAAATAATTTTAAAATGTACAAAACAAGTGTTTACTCTAGAATTTTCGTAACTAGTAGTCCCATTTCCAGTTATTATGTGGACGATTCAAGAGGACCTGCTCTAGTGCTCATGTCACTGTAAATGCTGTTTCTCCTCTAATGTATTCACACTGCAGGTCAGCGAGCTTGTCTTACTATAAAATCATAGTGTCCCAAACTGATTACCTAGAATAAGAAACTCAACTAGAAATAATTTTAAAAGGTACAAAACAAGTGTTTACTCTAGTCTCCAGAATATTTCTAACTCCTAGTCCCATTTTCCGTTGTTATATGGACCATACAAGAGGACCTGTTTATGACACTGTAAATGCTGTTATAATAAATATCCGAAATTTTTGCTCCTTTCTTGAAGTCATTTGTGCATATTTTTAAAAGCGCTGGGAGCGACTACTTTTATTCTTTAAGTAATACTACTTGCAAAAATCATCTATTGTTTTGGAATTGTCTTCTTAAACTTCGTTCTTTTTATGTTCCCTCAGAAAAAATCGGGGATACTCATACCAGGAGTAGCCAATAAAATTTTTTTTTTTTTTTTTAAATGAGTTGATCGTCAAAAAAATTTTGAATCATGGCCATAGTTCCATTACTTGTACGACTTGTTACACCATCTTGTTAAAAACAAGAATCTCGTTCATTCCTATAATATAGTAATGTAACAAATTGAAAGCTTTTAAAGCTTTATATGGTCCATCCACGTGATGTTCCATTTGTTGAGCCAAACATCTCATGGATTTATGAGGAGATTGCAATATTTTTTCTTTGAGTTTCTTGCAGAAAGTCTAGTTTAACAACTTTTGATCTTCCACTCCTGTATTTGTCTTCCACTTCAACCTATATCACGAAATAATAGCGTATCTGTACACGGTATTGCATCATTTGGATATGATGTCGCCGCTTGAGGCTTATGTTACATGTTACATTAAAAAAAAATCTTTAAGTAGCGAAATAAACTTGTCTTGAAATGAAGAACAAAATGACGTGGAACTTGATTAACGCACAACTTGAATGCGAGGAATACCAAACGATAAAAATTAAATAATCGATTATTTTTATTAATTAAATAATCGAAAATTTTAAGCAGACGAAAAAATTCAACAAATAAAAAAAAAATGAGCAATAATTTTTTTTTTTTTTTTAAAGTTGGAGTACGACGGCAGCTTGTGTTATTTTTTCTGTCATCAAACAAAACTAAAAACAAATCATTCCAAGTTTGAATCTCACGCGAAATTCATACAAACGATCGTTTGACATTTCCTAATTGAAGATAGAGATTGGATAAGGGAGAAGGGGGGAGGGTGGGCTTGCAAACAAAACATTCCGCGACAACAAATTGTGCGTCATGTGACGTCAGTGAAGAAAAGGCGGGGGTGGGAAATGTGCAAACTGAAACTGGATCGGGGCGGTTTTTACTCCTCCATAGTGTCGGCCCACGACCGGAAAGTGTGTCGAACCTCAATGAGTCAAATAGAGCAAGTGGGGGTTGAAGAGGATTGTTTATAAACAAACGCCAGAGTTTGCTTGGAATTTGATTAAAAGTATTCAAAAGGTTATATTATGCGGGTTATCTGAGTGCACTTGCACCTGATTTGCTACGGATTAATACAAAAATATTTCTTAAAAATGATTGGCAATAAAGAATTTATTAATTAAATTAGTGCTTTTCCCTATTTGTTTTACAATTGTGTGCCCCAGACGTAAATATCACCAATTCCATTTATTTATATACTTTATTAGAATTACGTGAAACACAAAAGAATGAAATGCTCAAATTGCAGAAAAACTAACTCATAAAAGCAAAATTCTTTTTTTAAATCCTTATATGCATTTTTCTTTTTATGTGGAGTTACAACTTATATAAGCCTTACCCCAAGTAAATGAATTAGTTCTTCAAAGCAGTAAAATCGATTTTATGTTGTTGTTTTTTTCTATCTTCCATTGATGTATTGCTTTAGTTTCTACTTAAAAGTAATATAATTTTGAAATTAAAAGTATGATATATTTTGTTTTAGTCAAACCCCGTTAACGCGAAATCGCTTAACATGAAATCCCGTTTAGCGCGAAGTAAAAGCAGTTCCCTGTACTTAAAACTTAACATTATTTTATTCGTTTTACACGAAATTCGGTTAACGCGAACAATTTCAGCGGCCCCTTCGACTTCGTGTTAACGGAGTTTAACTGTATAACAGCAAACTATCAATTATAAACTATATAACATTTACCTTTAACTTCGATTTTCGCTAAACGTGATATTTTAAACTTAACTGTACCTTTTCGAACTAGTAGAGATATACCACGAATTTTTTTTTATGAAATTGTAATACATAACCTACAGATTAAACTGGAATTAAAAATGTACTGTTATTTTCTTAATTATTTTCGTAAATAACAAATCATTTTTTTTAAAAAGAGGTTTTTCTCAAAAACAATTTGCAAAATTAATTAAAATTTAACAAAACAAATTCTGATAGTATTTTTTGCCTAACTTCAACCTCAGTATCTTGAATAAGATCTATTTAAACTATATAAAAATTTCAAAATTATTTGGAACTTCCCAAGAAAAAGTACGTTGAAAATAGACAACTTAACATTACGGGTATCGGGGTTACTGATAGCCAGCATTTTAGTGACAGTCTCCAAAACATGATAAAATGCATTATCATCGACAACGAAACTATCGACCAAGTTCTAGCTCGACTGGATGACGGCAAGTGAGTTATTTATCCCTCCTCAGATTTATCCACCTCGAACACACCAACATAATCAAAGGTAATACAAAGGATTCTCCCTGTTTTATTTAAGTAGAATATATGAAAAAAAAAAAAGAGTTAACATTACTAAAGACATTTGGAGTCAATCGAACTTAGAATTTGTTGCAGGACAAAATCAATGACTCTCAGTACAAAGATAACCGAAATATAACATTTGTATAATTAAAGGAAATTATATCATTCTGCCGTGTTTAGTCCAGAAATGGTATTTGCATTTTTTTATTTATTTATTTTTTTTAAATTTTACCAAATTTACCAAATTTTGTTGCCATATTAAAGGAATTTACATCATTCTGCCGTGTTAAGCTCAAAAATGGTATTTGCATTTTTTTTTTTTTTTTTTTTTTTTAAATGTTACCAAATTTACCAAATTTTGCTACCAAATTTTGTTGCCATATTAAAGGAATTTACATCATTCTGCCGTGTTTAGTTCAGAAATGGTATTTGCATTTTTTTATTTATTTATTTATTTTTTTAAATTTTACCAAATTTACCAAATTTTGCTACCAAATTTTGTTGCCATATTAAAGGAATTTACATCATTCTGCCGTGTTTAGTTCAGAAATGGTATTTGCATTTTTTTATTTATTTATTTATTTATTTTTTTAAATTTTACCAAATTTTGTTGCCATATTAAAGGAATTTACATCATTCTGCCGTGTTTAGTTCAGAAATGGTAATTGCATTTTTTTTTTTAAATTTTACCAAATTTACCAAATTTTGTTGCCATATTAAAGGAATTTACATCATTCTGCCGTGTTTAGTTCAGAAATGGTAGTTGCATTTATTTATTTATTTTAAATTTTACCAAATTTACCAAATTTTGCTACCAAATTTTGTTGCCATATTAAAGGAATTTACATCATTCTGCCGTGTTTAGTTCAGAAATGGTATTTGCATTTTTTTTTATTTTTTTTTTTTTTTTTTTAATTTTACCAAATTTACCAAATTTTGCTACCAAATTTTGTTGCGATATTAAATGAATTTACATCATTCTGCCGTGTTAAGTTCAGAAATTGTATCTTCATTTTTTTTTTTTGCCCAAATTTTACCAAATTTTGTTGCCAAATTTTACTAAATTTTGTTTTGACCAAAATTTATTACCGGGTGATTTTCTGTAATGTATTCTATATAATGGTGAGGTTTGATAATCGCATCTGTACGAGAAACGTTAAGAAAGTTAACTAACAACTACTGGAAGTTGTTAAACTTTAAACCCTCATTTCACATAATGATCTCAGATATAAATACTATTTATGTGCTTAGCAAAGCAGCACTTCCACCCACATCCCTAAAATTCAAAAATTTTCATCTCTCTCTTCTTTTGCTGCTTTCTTTTCAGTTGTTGTTTATGAAGAAGACAGAAACGCTGAGAAAGCCCAAACAATCAAAACTCAAAATGCATTATCATCCTCCCCTCCCCCCATGACATAACATCAAACCGTTATTAAACAATTCATGTCATTAAAAAAAAAAGTCGTCTGTCGAAAATGTTGACATTTGAAATTGCCATGTGTCTTTTAGGATGAGTAGTAGCGTAAGAGTACGGGTACTCCACGTGCCTCCATTCTAAAGGGGTTGCCGTTGAGTTGTTCCAGTCCTGCTTCCCGCCAAAGGTGGAAGATCGATCAACTGCGCGCGCACGCAGCTATTTCCAGACTCAATGGAAATGGGGAGGGGGGATCTGGAAAAGAAAAAGGGCGGAAGTTCCCCCCCCCCTCCTTCTTCCCCTCCATCGTTTGTCTGGCGACAGAGATGCGCGTCGCCTCTCTTTGGTAGGTGTCAATTTGGAAGAGTAAAGTTTAAAAAAAAAAAAATATGGCTATTATATTTTGATTTAAATTACATTGACGAGGTTTTGTTGTGGTTGCATGTGAAAGGTAATCGTCCGCAAACTAGTTTTTTTTTATGTAAAATTATTAATGGCTCCTAAATGTTAAAGGTTTTTTAAAGAAGATATAAACGTGGTTATGTTTGAAATGATATTCTTTTCAGCTATAACAGCAATTTAAAATGAATTTCGTTGATGAAAAAACTCCCAAATTACTACCTTATTTTTCCGCAAACTAGTTTTTTTTTTTTTTTTTTTTTTTTTTTTTTTTTTTTTTGGAAAATTCCTAATGACATCTTTAGAAATGTTGCAGGTTTTTTTTAATTAATAATAATGATTGAAATGATACTTTTTTCAGCTATAACCAGCAATCGAAAATAAATTTCGTTAGTGAAAAAACTTTTAACGTTAATTTTTAACTATATCTGCACCCTGTATTATTTTTTATAAAACTCTTAATAGCATCTTTAGAAATATAGGTTATTTTTTAAATAGAAATAATTATGCTAATGTTTGAAATTATACTTCTTTTAAGAATAACAGCTGTTTGAACTGAATTCGTTGATGAAAAATAATTTAACGTTACAATTGCGTTACTCCTTTAAAAAAAATTTAAACAAAAGTGCATATTTATTTTATTGATTCAAGACAGTCTGTTTCATTAAGTAGAAATTTTTCATAAATAAAAAAAAGACTCTTTCAGCTGTCCAACACTTAACACTACATGCTTATAACAAACTTGGTTTATCAGTTTATTTTTATTTTCAATAATCATAAATTTTACATTACAATATTAAAAACGCTTCCAATTCATTTTTACATTCATACAATAATTAAAATATACCTTAACTAGAAAATCCTAGTTTATGCTCAACTAACTAAAATCAACTGCAGTCAACACATCTAAATAAAACTTGAATAAATTTAACCTGATTAATTTTTTACATTTAAACTCAAATAGTGGCTTGTTTTTAAAATCTTCATATTAACTTCGATTCTGTGAGTTTTTCTGCCATCATCCAATCGAGCTGAAACTTCGCAGAAAGACTCGTTGTTGATAACAATGCATTCAAATAACTTTTGGGGTTTGTCACTAAAATGCCGCTTTTACACATGCTTCTATTGGCAGTTCAGCGGATAACCCACTTCCTGTCATCCAATCAAACTGAATTCGCCCTTTTAAGTCTGCAAAACTACATTAGCACACATACATATTCCAGAAAAATTGGTTAAGTTATACTAATCTCGTTGATGAATAAAACATTTGGAAGAACCCGTTTCTGGCTTAAACTTACGATATGTTTTATGTAATATCGCTGGATATCTGCACAGCTGTTTCGGATTTTTGCATTGGACAAGCGCAATCACCTGTTAGTCTAAGAACAACGTCTGCAGGGTCACTGGAATATTTATGTATTATTTTTCAATTGTATCTCATTTTTTTATTGTTCGGACAAATAAACTTTACTAATCGTCAAAACCATCATTCTCAAAAGTTTGACGCATTACACCTTACAAAATTATTCGGAGTTCTCGAGAAGTAAAAAATATATAATAGTCTCCCTATATATAATTATTATTATTATAATTTTTTTTTTTTTTTTTTTCTACATTTTCACTTATATTTGAACCAAAATCGTTATTGTTCCTCCGCCTACAAAGGGGACGTCCATAAATCACGTCAGGCAAAATTTTGACATTTTTTATCTCCCCTTCCTCCCATGTCATGCTTAGTGACGTTTGAACACTCTCTTCCCCCCTAAAAAAATTATTAAATACATTTTCCCATCTCCCGCCGCTTCAAAAGTTTAAAAAATAAAAAAAAAGTGGGGGGGGGGGGGAGCGTATTTATGTGCTTTTGAAATTAATAACATAAAAAAAAAATCCGACTTGTTGCGGATTAACTTTCTGGGTCAATGAACTCAAATGACTCAAATTAATTTTTTTTAAACTTTAAATTAAAAGAAAAGGTGTTGGTTAAATTTTTTTAAAAGAAATTTTTTTAAAAGTGAAATTGTTACGTTGCCCCCACTCCATGTCACGATCCATCACGTTGGACAATCGACTCCCATCCCCTCGTTGGGTATGACGTAATTTTTTAGGTCCCCAAAATACGAGTAAGCATTAAAATACGGGTTTTGAAAAATATCTTTCTTAAAAAAAATTCTTGCTTGATTATTAGGGATTTTTTTTTTGCCCTTAAAAACACAGTTTTTAATATAAATCCTTTATATGCATTGCCAATTTTTATATTTACTAACATAGCGACGATTGTCAGCGTGTGCTTGGTGTTTGCATCTAATTTTAAATATTAAAAACATCACTATCAACAAAATATGCGGTAACTACGTTTCAAAATTTATTTATTAAAAATGATTGTGAAGTTACGCATTCACATCCTAATATCTTTTATTGGTTCGGATAAAAACAATTTTATTGTTTATTCATTAAAAAATTTTTGGCAACAGGATAGAGTTTCTTCAATGATCGGTTAAATACTATTTCAGCGCGATTGGATGACCGCAAGTTGGTTTATTAGTATTCTGTAATCATCATCTTTTTGTGATCTTTTAGTGACAGTTATAGCCCCCAAATTTTGATATCGAATCTCTCTGCCAAGTTTCAGCCCGATTAGATGATCGCAAGAGGGTTAATTAGGCCTCCGCAGATTTCCCCACTATCGACATATACAGTCAACTAACCACACACACAAAATCAAAGTTAGTATAAAGGATTTAAAAAATAAATTTTAAGCTTTTTTTCTCAAAAGGACAGGAAAAGGGGAAATATACGTTTTGCATTGTGATAGGTAACTAAAAAACAAATGAACTGATTTTGGGGTTCTTTATCTTTTGGAAATTTGCAGAAGTATTCAAATTATTTTTTTGATTTCTTCAGTTTATAATTAATTGTTGCATTATTCATTCTGACAAATTTGTAGTCCAAATGTATTTAAATATATTCAATAGTAAATTTATTGACTTATTGAAATAAATAGTTAATATTAATTAACCACTTAAAAGTTGAATGTTTAAACGTAAAGAAAATATCTCTTTTAAACATTGAATTGTACGATAAATATTACAAAAGAAAATTTAGAATTTATAAAACTTTGATGACGCTTTAAGCAATTATTTTGAAGAAATTATCCTAGGTTTTTTTTTTGTAAAATTCGACTTTTAAAAATCTAAGAAATTTTTTATTATTTTTCATCTCCGGTGTTTACCAAATATTAACTAAAAACTATGAATTTTAAATGTTACTTTCAGCTTCTGACACTCGGAATAATCCGTTGATCTCAAGTTAACAACTTTCTTAAATAGAAAAAAAAATTACTTATATCAAACGGAAAATAACCTACTTTAACCGAAAACGATTCTTTTCCGCAAAAAGAAACCGACTTTTTAGAACTGAAAAACTGAAAAGATGTTTTTGGCTCGTTGCCAAATTTTATCAAATGTCGCCAAAACGCGCTATTTGGTTTATATTTATTTAAACTCAAACACGGCTGATGATAATATATGCCAACTAACATTTATCTCTCTCTATGCTGTTAACAAAATATACCTTAAATAATTTAATACTTAAATTCATCCATTTTCCCTAAAAAACGGAAAAAAGTTAACCGAGTACCATAAATATTCCGGGTAAAAAACATAAAAAAAAAGCCGACAGATGTCTGTCAGATTAGCCACAGATATTCATTAATAATGTATAATCCAAACACCGTATATTCTAATCTACAACGATTAGCCAAAGGCATCTTTTTTAATCCTTACATAATTACAATCCATCAACTGGAGATCACTGGCGCCACTTTTTTTGGCGTGACTTCCCAGAAAACGGCGACAAATTCCCCATCGCTGGCATCCCTTCTCGTTGGCGCCGTGCCCACGCAAATCCACCAATCGGAGAGGTCCCACCGATCCGTGACATCACACTACGTTCTAGGTCACTCCCCAGCCAGACCTATGCCTGTAGTAAAAGCACCCCTCGCGGCATATTCTGTTTGGTAATCAAAGCGAAAAGACGTGCTCTCTTCTTCATTGCGGATTATTCTCTTGTTTGTTTTGACCCGACCAAAACATTGGACACACACACAAACAAATCAGTTTGTAAACACTTTTTTCACTTGCGGACTCAGTCATATATTCGGACGCGCATCCTCTTCCAGAACGTTCTCGAACGCCGCACCGGAAATCGGATCCATCGTCTGCAGAGATCGGTATCCCCTCTCGTTCGCGGTAAAGCGACACAACGGTTTTCCCTCCTGCATCAAAGACCAAATCGTCTGTCCGGCTCGTTCTACTCTTGAAGAAGGCTCTTTCCATGTTCAGCATGCCAGTGAGTATCTCCCTTCCGAGGAGACCAAGTCTCAAGTTCTGGAAACGCAACCGGCGATCTGCCAGCATAACCGACTACGACCCCACCTACAAAGTCCTCTATTTAGGCAACATCCTCACCCCCTACGCCAAGGGAGAGGGCTGTTGGGAAAAACCCCTGCAAACTCTTTGGAGGGCTTACGCTGCCAACCCTGGAAAAGTACAGACTCCCATGGAACTGACGGTGGCCCCTTCTGGAATAAAAGCGGTGACGAAGTCGTTTGGGACTACTGAATACTGGGCGTATCGGATAACGTACTGCGGAGCTCCGACCCCGGAATATCCTGGGCTGTTCTGCTGGATCTACCGTCACGAGAGGCCCAAGATGAAGCAAGAGTTGAGATGTCACGCGGCTCTGTGTTTGAAGCCTGAGCATGCAGCTGAACTGACCAAACATCTCAAGGATAGGCTGGCTCTCGCTCTACAGGAGTTTAGGAGAGAAAAGGTAAATATTTCTTTTGTAATTTGTTAAAATTAAAATGTAAGGTTGTTTTCTTCCTTTGGAAATGCATATGCCAGCAGTTTCACTTTAAAAAAAAAGCACCTAGGAAAGCATTCCTTATTATCTCGATAAACGTACAACACTCCAATATCCTGATGAATTTTGGTAACTTTTCTTTGTCTTTATTTTTAAGATAAGTATGTTAAAAATATAACATTTTCTCATCTTAGCAAATTTATACCAACCATATTAAATGTTTAGCTGTTTTCAAGTCATTGTTAACTTAATTTGTTGAAAGGTATTAGTTATTTTCTATGAACTCCATATTTCTTAACCTTTGTAAGCAATGATGAATATAAATATTTTGAAAATGAGTAATTTTCTAATGCAGCTATTCATCTTTTTTTGCTGTAATTAATTTAATTTAACATGATTTTATTATTAGCTTGATTTGGAATTTTTAATAATTACTTTTAATAATTACAATTAAAATCGGGTAAATTTTCAAATTTAATTTTACAATAGCTGCTTTGTAAATTTTAATAAAATAAATTGGGTTCTGCTTTAGGAATTTGTTTTGGATAAATAAACCATGTTATTGCAACTAAATTACATTAAAAAACTTGTTGAGACGTTTTAAAATTTAAGGAGTTGTCAGTTTTGTAACAGTTTCGAACCGTTCTTTAAAATGAATATTTATTGCTTAGTAATTTTATTGTACATTTTTATATTTATTGCTTATTTTTATCATTTATTGCTTATTTTATTATTATTAGTAAAATATTTGTTCATGGTGCATTAAAAAAAAAATTCATTAATTTCAACCAGTTCGTATTTTTTAAATTTTTTTTAGAGAAAATCGCTTCCCTATCGAAAAATTCATCATCTTTTTTTATTGAATTCTGCTTTATCTATAGAAATTTCTCTAGCTTGAACAATATCCATAAACTATTAACCCTCATTGAAAAAGTTTTTTTCTTGCGTGCCTAAAATGAAAGATAAATTTTTAATCTACTAGAATATTTGTGCAAAAATGCCATAAAAGTATTTATTTCCTGTCAGGTATAAGTGTCCGAAAAACTCTCTTTGAGAACTATTTTAATTCACTATTTTTCTTCTAAATTGTCAACGGTAAATTTAGAAACAAGATGTGTTGTTTATGCTAATCCCATGCAAATCACTATTGATGATGAGTTATCTGACGTACCCACATGTTAAATAGTTATGTAATAAAGATTGAAGTCGTAAGAATAGAATACAAATAAGAAAAGTCGTAAATATTTAATCTGAATTAATATTCGCTTAATGCCTTCAGTGACGTACGTATACCTACAATCAGTATTAAAAGTCTACAAAAAAGTTACCTCAGATGTCTACGTCAATTGTGTTTGTTGAATATACATCCTTTTATAGAATGTACGATTTTTTTCTTGTCGTCTAAAGATAACCGTGCAATATTTTTTTCTCTGGTTTTCAATTTTCTCCTTGTTGTTCTACTTCATTAACAATAACAGAACAGGTGTTGTATAGGACATTTGGCGATTTTTTTTCGTTTAGCGACCAAAAAAATTCCAAATTCAAAAACACGGTGAAATTGAAATGTTAATAAAATTAAGTTATAATATTATAAATATAAGAAAATAAATTTAAAGTATAGCTTAAAATAAAACACATTTCATGAGCGATTATTTTTCGGCAATTCATCGATTTTTTTTTAATATTATTATTATTATATATATATATATATATATATATATATATATATATATATATATATATATATATATATATATATATATATATATATATATATATATATATATATATATATATATATATATATATATATATATATATATATATATATATATATATATATATATATATATTTTTTTTTTTTTTTTTTTTGGCGATCAGAAAAATTGCTAAAATCAAAAATACGGTAACTAAAATAAAATTAAGTGAAAATATAAATAAGAAAAAAATGAATAAATATAAAATATAACCCATTGCTGCATTTATCCGGGAAAAAACGCCGAATAAATTCGCTCCAACAGAATGTCCTTTACTACGCGTGCAAATTTAAAAAAAAAAAAAAAAAAAAAAAGTTTATTCCTCTTGCTAATAATATTTATTTTAAAAGTTATTCGTTTTTTTTTTTTTTTTTTTTTTTTTTTTTTTTTTTTTTTTAAATCCCTCATATTTTAAAAATGGGAACATAATTTTCAATTTAAAGTTGTGTCAGTGCGATTTATTTTCTTAAGAAACAAAGCCTTGACAGCAAAATCCTTCGGGTGCAATTAAAATAAATAACTTTCATTGGAATCTCTCGATAAAAATAAATTACAAGAAAAAGCAGAAGGTTTCTTAAAAGAAGAAACAAATCAGTTGCGAAATCGCGAACCAGAAAACGATACCCAGTTTTGAAATACCCACTTTAATTCACTTCTTTTTATCCGAAGAGTGTTTCATTTTCAATCTGCCAAAAGATAAATAAACACAAACGTAATTGCAAACTCTCAACCTGTTTCGTAAGGAGTAGGAGTCGTTCCTTTAATAAGGACGGTGCTCAATTAAGGCTGGCGCCAGGATTCCGTCTCCACCTGTGGCAAGGGCTCAAGGACTCCGAAGGTCAACGATTTTGCGCGCATTTTTCGAATGCTTTGCGCGCATTTTTGTTTGTTTCGTTTTTCTCCTCTTCGTATTTTTTTTTATTATTGTTAGTATCTTTAATCTGTGCGTGTTATTTTATTTTTATATTTTCCTCTTAATCCATCATTCGGTGGCAGCGAGTTAAATTCCGATAATTGAATCTTCTGCTTAAGGTTATTGTCGCTCAAAGTTTTGAAATTATTCTTTCTCGGATTTAATTCAAGAATGGTTTGAATTTGCTAGACTTAAGACTTTAAATGAAAATTGCGATATAATTTATTATTGATCCAATCAAACTAAGAGTCATGATTGAAGATAGAATATTTAAATGTTTTATAAAATTTAACTCTTAGAAAGCAAAAGGGGGTCTTCTTTTTAAAATCCGTACAATGTTATTTTTTTAAACATTTGTTTTCAATCCTCAGTGTAGACAATGGAGAATTTCTTTTAAACTATTTTAATATATCCAGTAACAAAGAAAACAACCTTGCATTTCTAAGTTCGGAATATGCAATGCATGTAAAAACTTGGAAGATTTTTAAACATGAATAAGAAAATAAAAAAAATCCCTTCTTCCCCCTTCCCTCCCCCTTTAAATTTATCTAAAAAAAAAAAAATTCTGAGCATATCAATAGATGGGTTTCTTAATTTTCAGTAATAATAACACGTTATACCGGTTCATTCATCAAAACTTTTGGCGTCCTATGTCTTTACACCACAAAGCTTTCCCTCGAAGCATGATTCACTATAACCCCATTCATTTAGATGCATTTATTTTGCCATGTTTTTTAATACAATTATACATTAAAACTGAAACTCAAAGATTCTCTTTGTCTTTACAGCTGACTCGACAGAAAGCGAGACTATCCCTAGCCAATGCCGTCTATGACTGTCCATCAATGCCCAGGAGAAAGCTTTTGTTGTACAGGGGCAGCATAAACTTCAGGCCGCCCATCGAGATGTCCAAGATCGCTCCAAAACTCGGCGTCATCGACGAAGACGAGTACGAGGAGGACATACTGGACATCGGCACTCCGGAGGACGATCTCTACATGTCAGAGGCTTCCTCACTATCCTCGTCACCAGAAGAAGAGGAAGATCTCTTCAGCAGGTTTCGAATGTTGATGGTGCCCAGGAGGCAGCATCTCAATTCCAACGGAGAGGAATCTTCTTGTTCTGAGGAGGACTTCTATTGTGAGGAGACGGGCAGCAATGCCGAGGAGGACATACCACTGATCTGCTGATCGGAGGACGATTGAGGCAGAACTTACCATCTATCTGCTGTTCGTACTTATCATCTCCACAGACCAGGTTGACCTTCACCGTGATCTGACCATCTTCACGATATGAAGGTTTTTCATCTGCTACTCGAACTTGTCCTCATAACAACCAGGTATATATTCTGTTCGTGCGCATTTTCTGACCAATCGGCGTTTGATCTTCTGGACGAACCTAACATCTTCACTATCTACAAATAGATTCCGATCTGTGGTAAGGACTTGTCATCTCTTCTATACCAGATAGTCTGCGGGTCGGACTTACCATCGTCGCATCCAAATTGATTTTGTTCTGCACAAATAGGACAATTCACCAACCAGGCTGAACTTTGTCTTCTGATTGAACTTGCCATCTTCTCAGTAGGGAAAATTATGATCTGCTGTTATGACTTGTCCTGTTATAGACCAGGCAGATTTTGATCTGCCCACGGAAGACAATTCACGACCAGGCAGAACTTGTTACCATCTTTTCGACCACATGCATATCTTGATTTACTTCAGACTTTCCTTTTTCCAACCTTTTACTATCTACTGGTTAGAGATCATTTGACGAACTTGGATGACCAGAGTTTGGAACGAAGATATAAAATGCCGCCAAGTGATGGGTAAATTCAGAGCTTTGATGGTGGAGTACAATGCCAACTATAAACTAAAATAATATTTATTAACGCTATGACAGACAGCAGTGAGGCCAAAGTTTTTAAGTTTATAACGCATGTTTCTTTGTAAATATATTTAATTAATGTTTTTTTAACTGCTCAATGGTTTGTTTGAAGAGACCAACCAACACAAAGCATTCTTTTATCATATGGAGACCTTGCACTATAATTCATGACCAACATGAGCGCTAAAGACCAAGAATGCTTCTTATATGGTAGAAGGTCTCCATCTAAACCGTTTTCTATCAATCCCATTTTATTTTTGCAATCGCATATTAGTCAAACCGATTCATTTCCCTCTTTTTTTTCCCACAAAATTTAATTAACTAAGCTTGCTCTACCCCTGTTGAATTCAACATATTATGGATGGTGCTAATGCATAAGTATAATGAAAACTACAAATCAAATAGGCGGCTTTCTGTAGAATAAATTATAAACAAAAATAAATTATATATAGTATTTATATATTTAATACAAAAAATATATAGTTTTCGTTGCTCTTTTGTTAAAATCCAATCTTCCTGATATTTGTTTTTCGTAACACTTATCTGACGATTATTTTCGTGTACATAAGTGTTCTTCCTATTTTTTTTTTTATTTATTAAAATGTAACCGAGTGTTAATATTTATTTGTGAATATCTTTTAAGTCTGGTATTATTTTGTAGTTTTTGATTAATTATTTCACTTAAATATTTTTGGATTTTTCCCATTAAAACATTCCCTCGATGGAATGTTCAAGTGCTAAATTTCTTCCCTAAGAGTTCTCTGAAATAGTAATTGAAAGAATGCAATTTGTAATTATTAAAGATATACTAGTCCGTGCTTTCATGTTTAACTATAACTATGAATTATTATTAGAATTGTGTTCATATCTTCCTACACGACTAGTCGCCTAGAAATGCCATTTTTTTCCCCCTTCATTATTTACCTCCTATCGAATGTGTGATATTGAAAATTGTAATTATGTACAGAGCATGTTGTTGTATTGTAAATATCGTTATTGTTTATGTAAATAAATAATTGTTGTGTTTGTAGTTAAAACATGTGTATTTTCTGTTGTATTACCCATGCTAAGCTTCTTCACCAACTGAAACCTTAAGATTTTAATCTTGAAACAGAAATTTATTTTCAGAATTTAAAATGAAACAAAAATATCGAACAAGTACAAACATAACATTTCCTCGGAAGAAAAACGTTCACTTAGCTACAGATATTTTCTGTTGACACAATATGAAGGCTTTCATACTTTTCTAAGATTCCTTATAACTTCATCGAATTAGAGCTAGACATTTGAAAAAGATTATAATCAATATTTTAATAATTATTACAAATGTTATTATGTAGAATAAGAAACGCACTAAAATTCAGGAATTGTAATTTTGACCCTCTCATTAAACTTAATATACTGTGAATTTCAATATAGAATGATTTTTCCTTGTACAAGGAACGCCTCGTCCCATTTTAAAACGAATAAAACAATTGCACACTTGAAAAACTCGCGTAGTTAAAATTAAACGGTGTAGTTCTAATATATCTAGTAGTTAATTACTCAATTATATCACAACAAATACTATATTGATCCCTTACATTTAAGGTATTTTAAACGTTCCCTCTGCTGAAAAATGGACGACTCTAACATAGTTTTGTTCCCTTGAGCATTGCCAATCAAAACGACTGTTCCTCCTCTGTCTCACTTTCCCGAAATATAATGTAATAATTATCGAAAAGCATTTCGCTAATTCCTTCATTTTGGCTTTTTTTTTTTTACCACTGTATTAATTATTGCCGAACAAATCATAAAGGGGCTTTTTTTTTTTTTTTTTTATTAATGAAAAAGGAAAATTGCACCACAATCCATGTGAACTTAAAATGCAGTGAGCAGTATTAAGTGTAATTGAAAATTAGGTGACTTCTACTTTCTATAAACTTGCACAACTTCTACTTTCATCATCTGTCACGTACAAGGTCAACAATTTTAATAGAATATGTGGCAAGGTATCAAAAAGGAGTTAAAAAAAAGTTTCTCTTGTTAAGTCAGGGGTCATAAGAAAACTATTGATTATCTGGAACACACTGTCTTAAAAAAAGGAAGTTGTTATTAATGGTAGGGGAAAAAAATGGGGGTATACCCAAAAGTTGTTGACGAGTATCCCTCTTCCCCATCTTCAACGATAAATTTTATAATTTCTTAACTTATAATAAAAATTTTAAATAGTAAGGAAATAATTTATACTTCCTAACACTAACATTGAACAAGGGTCCAAAATGTATTGTTATTTTAATGAATATTTTGAGACTCGTATTTATTACTTGGAAGTAAGTTGGTTGTTTTCAGATTATCTGGCGCCGTCAGCAACACGAGGGCTATAACATTCGCCCTTAGACAAGCCAACATACATTTACAAACACCCATGCCTAACACGGGACTCGAACCCGCAACCTCGCGGTCTAGAAGCTAGCACGCTAACCACTATACCGTTTGGTCGGCTACTTGGAAGTAAAAGATAAAGTGAAGCAATAATTCAAAGTTATATACATAACTGTTTATTTAGATTTAAATAGTGCTGATAAATGTGCATAATTTCATGTAATTATATTCATAAAAAAACTCTAAAATATTTTTTTTTTTTTTTTTTTTTTTTTTAACTTTATCTTGTCTATATGAAACAAGAATAGAAATTTAACTTAAAAGAAAGTTCCTCCAAAGTTAAAAGTTGACCAAGTATAATAGTTTTTGTTAATAAAAATAGTTATATCCTTATACCCAAAGTAGTATAGTACATTTTTATAATAATATGATTTATACACATACCATAAATAATTTTAAAGTTTCAAATGGGAAAAAAAAACTTTTTCTCAGTATCACTACATTTAAAGGTGGTTAATGTTATTTTCATCAGCAGTTTTTAAGCAGATTGAATGTTTATAAAAAAAAAGGGGGGGGGGGTGATGTCAGTGGTTTTAGAAGTTAGGGGGACGCATAGGTAGTTTCTTGAAAAGTGGGGGGGGGGGGCGTCACCCCGCGTCTATCCACACTTCTAGCATTGGTTGTTTTTATATAATTGCTCATAATTGTTTTATGAGCATTTAAAGTGGGTCTTTTCTTCAAAAAGCAAAACGAAAATTTACAGCATTAACTAAGACAGTAGCCAGGATTTTTTTCGGAGGCGGGGGGGGAGTATGATCGAAGATTTGATTAAATACATATTACAAGTTACACATACAAAAAAAAAAAAAAAAAAAAAAAAAACGATGGGGAAATGGTACAAGATTTCACACCATTTCGGGGGAGAGTTTTGTCCCGGGGTCCTCTACCCTGTCTACAGCCCTAGCATTATGTTTAAACAAAAAAAGAATTTTTTGGAAACAACTTGGGTTTACAAATATCTGTAGAAAGATACTAAGGGGGCTACATCCCCTGCTATTAAAGTTACCTAACCTCCAAAGACCAAACGGTATTGTGGTTAGCGTGCTAGCTTCTAGACCGCGAGGTTGCGGGTTCCGAGTTCCGTGTTAGGCATGGGTGTTTGTAAATGTATGTTGGCTTGTCTAATGACGAATGTTTCGGCGCATTATAGCCCTCGTGTTGCTGACGGGGCCAGATAATCTGAAAACAACCAACCAAACCTAACCTCCAAGAATTCTTGATACAAAACCAAAACATATATAAAGTTAACTTGAGAATGAAAAGATTTTCGTTATGTTTTTCTTGTAGATATACTTACAAATTGTTTTAAAGCAAATTCTTAATCAGAAATTTTGACGAAAGTATCACTTAATCGCGAGAAGGGCGGGAAAGTAACTAAAAGGTACTTTTTCGCACGTCTCTTGCTCAAATTTTATGCAGTCTTGATATAGAAATCACATTTTTAAAAAGAGACTCATTGACTGGAGTTGGCAACTTTAGTTTATTTATGTATTAAAGATATTTTTTGCATGGGATTATAAAAAAAAAAATATTGCATGCAACATGTGGGAAATCCCTTTTACAACAAACTCAGCAAATTATTTGACTCTTGCTATCGCACTTGTCGTATAAGCATTTTGCCACGCTTGAAAAAATACTACTTTCACAACTAGTTGCATAAATAACTTTTTATATCAACAAGCAAAAAATTAAACTGTTTAAAATCAGAAATCAGGACGAAAGTAACACTTTATCACGTGGGGTGTGCGATAAGCGTTAAAATACTGTTGCGTTGTACGGGTTCGAAAGATTTGACGCCAAAGCAGATCAAAACTTGCAGAAATTTATTCCAAAATAACTCTTCACAGTTCTCTTACAGCTCCAGAACTTCTCGTTCTATTAGATACAATACAGCTCTTTTCACCTCAATAGAGCACAAAACAGCAGTTAAAAACTTGACAAACAACTGCTAAATCGCCGCAAAAGACAATGCAAAACAGTTCGCTTTAGAATGCTCAGTATCTCCAGTCAACTAATTCAGTGACTCAAAATTCAAGAACTTCTGACTCATCTCATGGCCGGGCTTATATATAGGTGAGGCGAACATACGTGAACCTTCCAGAGATAGACATTTGGAGAACTTTCCAGATAGTAGTCGAAAAATCCTATACATGTACATGGGATACATGTACCGAAAATGTCGCCAAATGGTCGCCAAATTTGGCGACAAAAATTAGTCGCCAAAACCATCGCCAACTTGGCTCTATCTCGCCAATTTGGTGAGATTCTCATTACCATAATGTTAAATGCCCTGCCCCTTGAAACTCGCTTCCCAGAGTTACCTCTGTAAAACCAGCTATCAAGCGATGAGAGGCTCATTGCAGGGAAACAAATTTAACGACGAACTATTGCACTGCCTTATGCGAAATGTACATAAATTACTATTTACAAAATTAACACTACGAAATATTTACAAATATACAAAAATTCGTAACAATACTTTGCCGCCCGTCTCATGTTCAAATTTTATAAATTCTTGGAATAGAAACGACACATTTTCAGAAGAGCTTCAGAGGAAGTGTTAGAAAGGGTCATTCCCTATACTCGCTATGTTACAAGCTTCTAGCCCGGTGCATTTAGAAACTGCTTTCTATAAAACTTTGAAGTTTGGTGAATAGGTACAAAAAAAAAGATCCCTTTATGAAATCTATATATATAATTATCTTGCCTAACGTCCGGCTGTATTTCTGTGAGCAGAATGGCAATGGTCTTCGAAATGTACTTTATGCACGAATTTCCAAATTCAGCAATCCAGCCAATCACAATATATCTTTTGAAATTTGACTAATACAACTGGCAACAGCAACAACTTGGATTCGCTATATTTTGTTTTTCTTATTTCAGTTTACAGATAGAAATTATTGCAGGGCACCGATAGCCCAGGCGGTAGAGTAACGAGCTCGTAACCGGAGGGTTGTGGGTTCGGGCCTCCGTCCGCCAAATATCGGTGTGTACCTAATGGGGGCTGGTGCACATTAAATCTGTCGTGGCCTCAATGTCCTCTCGTTGGTGTGGTGGGGTCGGAGAGAGGGGTTTACACTAGAAGATTTCGATCTCGTATTCTTCTAGATGCTCAAAATTACGAGACGTATTTGGCTGTGTTAAGCACTTTATAAGTGGCAGAAATAGACAGTCGGTGGTTTCAAAACAAAACAAAACAAAGAAATTATTGCCTATTTAAAACGTATTGATTTAATAGTTACGATGATGCAAGAATAAATAGATCCAAAGTGTGTACATTTCTTTTGGATTGGAATTCCGGATAAACCAGACTTTTCGGAAAAGTTATCTGCTGAACATGTTCCGGAGGTCGCCGGGTTGCATTCAGCGCTAAATCGCCAACTTTCAAAAAGTCGCTAAGAGGCATTGTGCAGTAAATATGAACCTATATTTATTTCTAATCAGTGCGAATTCAGCTATCGAATTAAAAACTATCAAACTAACGAATAAAACCATCCACTCAACTTCAAAATCTCATATGAAATAAAAAAAATAAAAAAAAAATAAAAACTTTTGGCGAAATAGGGCTAATTTTCTCGCCAAATTTGATTTTCAAAAAATTCCTGTTGATTGAATGCCGGATAATTGGCTGTTTATTTTATTTTCTAAGTATCGCAAAAAAGATTATGCGAACATTTGATTGCTTTGTTAAGAAATTTCGATAAACAACTTTAATTATTTTAGCTCTTCATACGATACCAGCCTGTAAATTTTAATTGTTCAATAACCGATCTTTTTTAAATATATGTACGGTACTTTTTATTTTTGTTGTTTTACAAGAACTTTCTACTACGTTGCCACACTGTCCCTGCTTAACGCGTCACGACAGCAGTAGTATAATGGCGTGGCAAGTATTCTGGCTCTTCATAAATAACAAAAACTTTTCAATTTCATGGCATTATGCAGCTGAAATAGCTTTTTGCTAGGGCATATTTTAATGCTTCACTTTGAGGCGAGCAAAGCGAGCCAAGGGGATTGCATAGCAATCCAGGGGGTTGGCGAGCGTCAGCGGGCAGGGGGCGGAGCCCCCTAGTTATATAAATTGTTTTCATTTAATGTCTATCGTAAATGAAAACTAAAATAGCAATAGACAAAACCAGGAGGAGACACTACATATGGATTGACGTAAGGATTTTAAATATAAAAATAAAATATATTAGACGCTATTTTCGAGTTTTTAATTTATGTCATTTCATTAAGTGATCATTTTTTATCCAACTCACCAAATTTCAAGGTTTTATAGGAAGTAGTTTCTAAATGCACTGGACTAGAAGATTGTAACATACCGAGTATCTGGAATGATCCTTACTATACTAAACTTCAACTTAACTTGACATCGTTAGACGGTAGATCGTCACAGTGCTCATAGGTATTTAATCCAGTTTGGCGGCGTGAAAGCATAATGTTCGCCAAACCACAACCCTGTAGAGAACAAAAGGCCATAAGGCTTGGCGAGAATTATGTCTTCACTCCGCTAAAATGGATTAAATGCCTATGAGCACGGTGAAGATCTATCGTCTAGTGATGTCAAGTTAAGTTGGAGTTTAGTATAGGACTACATCTTCATTGGCTGAATACGATGGAGCAACGTTCCAATAGGTATCAATGACCATGCATAGTTTGAGAATACAGGAAGAACTCAATGAAATTATGCATCATAATTGAATAACCGAAATTTTCGAACACAATTCATGCATTGTTGGCGACGTCGCCAGCAATTCATATTTCCCTTTCCTTTGCGGCGCAGTATGGATTGTTCAATGTAATTGATAACAGTCAAACGGTTTCGATTTCTAATCATTACATAAGACTGATAAAAGCTCTGATTAACTAGTGCACAATTGGCGATTAGGGTACATTCTTAACGGAAAAGCGCCTTTTGTCAAGACCACATGTCGAGTCAGTTCTATGCATAAAAGACGGCATTATTCCTCGTTCTAGACAACAGATAGGTCGGTTTGGCGCCAACATCCAAACCGAGCATTTGTTCCAAACTCCTTTGTTGGTTTCGCCGCCCAGTGTTGGCTGCTGCACTTTCTGGAGCGCATTCTGAATGATGAATTGATGGCCAACAATACATTAGGCCTGTTTCCACTGAGATTAAAATCAAATAGTGGAAGTCAAGACTTAATGAGAACGGAGCCCAATCAGATGGCTGGTTTTTTTTTTTCTTTCTCACCACGGTAGACCAAATGAAGTTTCTCTCATTTGAAAACATTTCTTTAGAGATATTGTGGTAAATGTTGAAACGAACCGCATGTTTAGTAAAAGCATTTTATTATTTGCAGAAACGTTTTTTTTTTTTTATCGAGAACAATGGCTTAGGTTATTTTTTGAGTTACCTTCTTAAAAAGTTGTGCAGAAACGTTATATTACTTGTAGAAATTTTTTTGGGATGCCGGAAGGCTCTATCTAGGCCATGTTAAAAAGGCCTTTTTATGTACCTTTTTCTAAGAAACAGCTCATAGCATTGGTTTAAAATTTTGTACAGTCAATATTAAAACACTTTTACATAGACTGACATATGCTTTTGTAAAAATAAAATTTTCTTTATGATTTATGATGTTTTGAAAAAAATTTATAAAAATTTTCAAAAAATCATGATAATGTATTTTTTTTTTTTTTTTTAAACTAATCAACATTTCTTTAAAAGCATAGTCTGTTTGTGTAAAAGTACTATACGTACCAGCAAAAAAAAAAATTCATTGCAAAATATTGAGTAGCTCCTGAGAAAAAGGTACATTTGTATGAAGAAACAGCATTTTGAGAAAACAGCGTTTAAAGTACAAAGCAGTCGGATTTTTTTCAGTGATGTTATTTTTTCGAAAAATATTTCAAAATACTTTGGATTAGCGCGTTACCCACCAAGTTAAACCATCTTGTAGATAACATTCTAAATATTGTGATGCGCTAAAAACCTCAAAATGGATTCCGAAAAAAATTTTGCCTTCCCTATCCTCCTTAACGCGAATGATAACTTAACGTTATTTCTTGAGTTTACCTTTTTGTACAAAAATTTGTGCAAAAGCATTTTATTGCTTGCAGAAACGATGGTTTTTTTTACTGGGAACGATGACTTTGCGTTATTTCTTGAGTTTACTTTTGCAAAAATATTTCATTACGTGCAGGATCGAATTTTTTAACTGGAACGATAACGTAGCGTTATTTCATGAGTTTTTTACTTTTGCAAAAATTTGAACAAACATAGTTTATTACTTTCAGGATCGAATTTTTTTACGAGAATGAGAACGTAGCGTTATTTCTTGAGTTTACTTTTGCAAAAATATTTCATTACGTGCAGGATCGATATTTTTAACTGAAACGATAACAGCATTATTTTTTTAAATCAATCTTTTTAAAATGTTGAGCAAAACATTTTTTTACTCACAGAAACGTTTTTTTTCTTTCTTCTTTTCTTCCCCCCCCCCCCCCCCTTTAAGGGGAACGATACTGTAGCGTAATTTTTTTACTTTCATAACAAATAAAAGTTCCATCTTAAGTTGGTCTTGGGTCACCAAAAGAGGAGCCATCGAACAAAACCAGACTTGTCCACAGAACATCAAATTGTTTAATTTTTCGGCCCCCTCAAACTCACTTCGTAATATTTTCAATCAAAAGCGGCTTTAAACTTCTCAAAATAATTGTATTCAAAATGCCATACATACTAACATATGCGATTTTGTTTATTTTTTGACTTCTCCAACTATGTTTATTTTTTACTTCACCAGTAAAAAAAACTATTTATCGTGAAAGTTATTTATCGTGAAAAAAGAATATTGAAACTAAAGAATATTAAAAAGCGTTCAAGAGTTTGATCTCCTCACCCGAACAACCAGACGTACATCTGTTCGAACTTCACTGTTGTATTTTCTTTTTGTTTTTTTGCCACATAACCTTTAAAATGGAGGTATATGGCTGACAAAAAGGGAGAATAGCCATTTATCCTGTTGTTTTTAAACGTTTGTTAAGAGGCTTTGTTCCTAAGTAAATTCTATAGTTTTCATAAAATTACGGGAATAGTATATATAATTTGAACTTTGGCTAGACTTCCAACTTCGGTGTGGAATGGAATCTACGCCAAGACGATTAATTCCAAAAATCCCCGCCATTTTTTACTCGCATGTTAAATGTCTATGGTTGTCTGAACTGGGTTCTATTTTTATGCAAAATACTCTTGGAGCAGAATCTGCACCGTAATTGAAAATCTTACCTGAGTTTTTTTTGTAAACGAAATAACGTTTTATCGATACATCTATTTTTGAAGAGCCTATCGATGTAACTTAATTTAAATCGAATCGATTGATGTTTCGATAAAACTACCTCTTGCTTTGCGGTTGAGCCAAAAGACAATTCCTCTTCACCAGCACCACACACAATGGATAATCATTTACATTCAAATGCTTCACGTCAAAGCAAACGGCGCATGCCGCAGTCGAGTAAGACATAATAAGAAGTGTGACTTGCATAAGATAATAAGATGGTGTTAGATGATGTTGTAATAGGTTAGTTATATAACGCATCAATCCGACAAACAATGTTTTAAAAATGTAAATATCGTTGATTGTTTCAGCGTTATTTGAATAAGGATGCATATAACTAAGTATAGAATGAAATCGACAAGAGTTATGTGATTTATATCAGAATAAACAATGTGCCTTTGGCGAAATTTAACGACTTCGGGGGAGATTTTTCACAATTTAGTTTGGAATTACATTTTTTGTTGTCTTGTAACACACAGATTTCATACACACACAAGATTTATTTGGCCAACTACTTGCGATACTTGTGAGTAATCTCCGAATTTCTCGATGCAGAATTCGACCATAAATTGACAAAGGTATATTCTAATTTTAGAATAGAAATTTATTAAGAGGTATTCTTAGCATGTCCCTGCTCTATAGACATAATGCTTCATTTTTCAGATTATAATATCTGACCAAGTATTGATTTAAAATAAATGGATTTCTATATCAGATTTAACAGCAGAAATAAAATATGATTAACAAAATTTGAAGAAACAAGGGGAGTGGAACATCGCTCAACTTTACAACGATAACGTTTTTTCAATTACATGATAATACTGGTCACTGCATTTAAATTTGAGGTGGATTGGGATTATGTACCGTTTTCATACTTTCATTCATTAAACAAATGGCAGTTTGGTGGTATTTCCGACGATAGTTTTTACACTAACGGTAAAAAAAAAAAAAAAAAAAACTGGCGAATTTTGGTAATAAATTTTTCGATAATTATAACTTTATTCTTTCTTATAAGTGAAATAGGAAACAGAATTGATTGATAAAGACTTATCGACTGAAGCACTCTCATAGAGTCTATCTGCCTATTGTCAAACCGGTTGGATGACCGCAAGTGGAATAATTAGTCATCCGAACTCCTAATAGTAGCGTGTGTAAGAACGACCTTTTAAGTGACAACCATCAAAACTTGATAAAATGCATTGTCAACGAAAATAAATCTATCTGTTAAATTCCAACCCGATTGGATGACAGCAAATGGGTTAATTAGGAACACACCGACACACTCCACAAACACACAAAATCGAAGTTAACAAAAAGGATTTAAAAATGAATCATTCAGTCTATGAAGAAAAGGCAACCTGACGACCCCTTTTAATTTATAAACATCATATTTCTCATACTTTAACAGCAGAGAAGAAGGTTAAAATAATAGAAGCATACAAGGAAAACACTATTCCCGATACAAAATGACGATGATAAAAAAAAATTCTTTCATATGTCCCCGACTTCTCTCGGAATGGAATACTTCAATTGTTAAATACACAACAATGCTACAAAAGTGTCTTCCGGAAGCTACAGCGAATCGCTTTCTTTATTAATAACAATCCGCACTTTTCCTTATCCTGTGCCAAGGTTTTTGACTCTCTTCCAAAACTAGTTACGGCTCGTCTGGTAACGGTGAATTGAATCGATAAGAAAACGTTCAATGGCATCTATATTTTGACTTCCTCTCCCTTCAATCAACCTTCCGATGTTTGGAAGACTTTTCGTTTTGCTTGAAATTCTTGACAAGGTGCAATGTTATCGAGCAACCTTGGATCCAGGTTTGTTAAAAATCTTTAAGGATATCTCACGGTTGGGAAAGTTAGTGACAGTGTTTGACCTCTTTTTTCCCAAGGAAAATAATTTTATTAAAACAACAACAGCAGCAATAATAGTAATTATAATATTATTGATCAACAAACAGAATACTGTTGGTAATAAACAAAATATTGCAAGAAAGGATAATAATAAACAATATATTATTAATAAAATAAACAAAATAATCCCGAAAATAATGAACACTAATTTTTTTATCACCGTGCAGTTACAGCCCAATCAAGAGATAATTTTCCACTTCTGAGATATTTAAAGAAATTTCAGATTGTACTCATTACAGTTTATTTCACTCCATCATAAATAATATTATAACTCATAATAACAATATTTTTATTATTATAAATCCTTTATATGCATTGTCAATTTTTATGTGCTATTGCAACTTATTGAGCTCAGATAGTTTTTAGAGGGTTTGACCACTACGAAGAAATCATCCATTCCGAACAATTTACTAAAATATTTCCCCCAAACTTGATTGAATACATTGTCAGCTAAAAGAAGTCCTTTATATGCATTGTCAATTTTTATGTGCTATTGCAACTTATTGAGCTCAGATAGTTTTTATAGTGTTTGACCACTACGAAGAAATCATCCATTCCGAACAATTTACTAAAATATTTACCCCAAACTTGATTGAATACATTGTCAGCTAAAAGAAGTCCTTTATATGCATTGTCAATTTTTATGTGCAATTGTAACTTATTGAGCTCAGATAGTTTTTATAGTGTTTGACCACTACGAAGAAATCATCCATTCCGAACAATTTACTAAAATATTTACCCCAAACTTGATTGAATACATTGTCAGCTAAAAGAAGTCCTTTATATGCATTGTCAATTTTTATGTGCAATTGCAACTTATTGAGCTCAGATAGTTTTTATAGTGTTTGACCACTACGAAGAAATCATCCATTCCGAACAATTTACTAAAATCTTTACCCCAAACTTGATTGAATACATTGTCAGCTAAAAGAAGTCCTTTATATGCATTGTCAATTTTTATGTGCAATTACAACTTATTGAGCTCAGATAGTTTTTATAGTGTTTGACCACTACGAAGAAATCATCCATTCCGAACAATTTACTAAAATATTTCCCCCAAACTTGATTGAATACATTGTCAGCTAAAAGAAGTCCTTTATATGCATTGTCAATTTTTATGTGCAATTGCAACTTATTGAGCTCAGATAGTTTTTATAGTGTTTGACCACTACGAAGAAATCATCCATTCCGAACAATTTACTAAAATATTTACCCCAAACTTGATTGAATACATTGTCAGCTAAAAGAAGTCCTTTATATGCATTGTCAATTTTTATGTGCAATTGCAACTTATTGAGCTCAGATAGTTTTTATAGTGTTTGACCACTACGAAGAAATCATCCATTCCGAACAATTTACTAAAATATTTCCCCCAAACTTGATTGAATACATTGTCAGCTAAAAGAAGTCCTTTATATGCATTGTCAATTTTTATGTGCTATTGCAACTTATTGAGCTCAGATAGTTTTTATAGTGTTTGACCACTACGAAGAAATCATCCATTCCGAACAATTTACTAAAATATTTACCCCAAACTTGATTGAATACATTGTCAGCTAAAAGAAGTCCTTTATATGCATTGTCAATTTTTATGTTCTTATTGAGCTCAGATCGAGTTTTTATAGTAGACTAAGAGGCGACTGAAATTTTTGGACCCCATCGAACATTATTCTGATTTTTTTATAGAAATTAGATAAAAGTGAGTAGATTACGAATTCACTGGTCTGCCGTGGCAAAAATGGCCGAAACTAGTCAAAAATCGACTTTTAATAAGTTGAACTAAATCTAATTGCCAAATGATCCATAACTTGTCAGATAATGAGCATTTTTTTTTTATTTGGTAACCCTCACTCTTTAAATTTCAATTAAGAAGGTTGCAGACGATTCAGATATCTGGCGACGGTCTACTTGCATCTATTAAAAGGGAGCCAAATTGGCAATAAACATTACGTCACTTATGACGTAACTAATGTCGCCAAATTGGCTTACTTTTAAAAGATACAAGTTTTCCAAGACAGAGATCAGAAATCGTTTGCGCTTTTTCTCATTGAAAATCAAAATGCAAGGTTGCCAGACGAAAAATTGTGTTCTCTTTTTGGCAAGTTATGACATATTTGGCAATCGGATTTTAGTTCAAATCATTCCAAGTCGATTTTTGACCAGTTTCGGCTCTTTTTGCCACGGCAGACCAGTGGATTCGTAATCTACTCACTTTTCTCCAATTTCTATTAAAAAATCAGAATGATGTTCGATGGGGTCCAAAAATGGCAGTCTCCGCTTGGACTATAGTGTTTGACCACTACAGAGATAACATCCATTCCGAATAATTTACTAAAATTCCCCCCCCCCCCCCCCCAACCAGAAAAAAAAATAAAATTACCTCAAACACTTATCACTCATTGCACAAGAAGCTTCAGTTTTAAGAATTAAAATGTGTTTCTTTTTTTTCCTTCGTGTCAATTTCTATACACTCAAATGTTCAAAAGATAATTTTCGACTTTTAAGATTTCGATTTGTTTTCTTTACACCCAGCTACTTTCTTAAAGAAAGTACATTTACAACAATGTCTCAACAACTACATTTGCCAATGTACAACAAACTTGCATTTCATGATACTCATAAGAAAAATGCAATCTTTGACATACACGTCTTTGGATCTTAAGGAATCACGAACATATCGTAGAAGTATTTCGATAAGGATTCAATTAAACTACATTTTCCTTTGATATCGTAGTTAGTTTTTTAGCTTTGTCATTGATTACTTGGTTAAGAAATGTGCAATTTACCTACCGTTAATTGGAAAGAGGAAAGCTTAGCTTCTTACCATTGTTTGAAATCGTCATTATGCTAGTGTACAGGTCGTTATACATGTGTACAGATTTCATCTTGAGTGAGTCTAGGAAAATTTACAGAGTTACTTGCATTTTTAAATCTTTTATATTAACTTCAATCTTGTGGGTGGGTATGTTTATGGTGGGAAAATTGGCGGAGGCTTAATTAACCCCCTTGCCGTCATCCATTCGAGCTGAAACTTGGCAGATAGATTCGATGTCGATGACAATACATTCTATCACATTTTGGCTGCTGTCACTGTCACTAAAAGGTCGTTTTTACAGAATACTAATAAACCAGCTTGCCGTCATCTAATCTCGCTAAAATAGCATTTAAGCGATCATTGAAGAAGCTCTTTCCTGTTGCCAAAATTGTTTTAATGAATCAGTAATAAAATTGTTTTAATAAGAATAAAATAAAGAAATTTGGATGTAAATGCATTAGTTCGCATTCATTTTTAATGAACACATTTTGAAAAATAATTTACCCCATATTTTGCTGGTAGAGATGGTGTTTGCTTCTATTTTTAAATATTAAAAACAAGCCCACGCTGACAACAGAAACGGCGCTTTGTTAATGAACGTAAAAACTAACAATTCATATAAAGGATTTATATTAACAACTTTGTTTTTATGAGTTATATTATTTACTATTTGATTTGTTTATATGGTATTACGTGAAAATGCATGAACACAATTTAATAAATTATTGCAAATAAGAGCAGTAAGAATTGGTGTAAATAAATGAACTAAGCAATTTTAGATTATTGGAAGAAAATCGGGAAGGATTGCTGCCAGGTATAATACTAATAATATAATAATCCATAAAAAATAAGTTTTAATATAAATCTTTTATGTGCATTGCAAATTTTTATATTCCTTAACATAGCGCCGATTCTGTTAAAAGCGTGCCTTTGGTGTTGGCATCTAATTTTAAATATTAAAAACATCTATCAGCAAAACATGCTGTCAACTGCTTTTCAAAATTTATTCGTTAAACATGGATGTGAATTTATGCACTCACATCCAAATATCTTTTATTTTTTCTGATTAAAACAATTTTATTATTTATTTATTAAAACAATTTTGGCAACAGAAAAGAGTTTCTTCAATGATCGGTTAAATGCTATTTCAGTGCGACTGGATGACGGTAAGTTGGTTTATTAGTATTCCGTAAAAACGACCTTTTAGTGACAGTGACAGATTTCCTTCGCAGATTTGCCCGCCATCGACACACACACACACACACATACAAAATCGAAATTAAAATAAAGGATTGAAATAAAAGGGGAATCGTTTCTCACACTGTCTTTTGCAATATGTTTACAGTTCAGCGTTTGAGTAACACATTAATTAATTATTTACCTTAAGACGAATCGGATTTTCTACATGATTATAAATTAATAAATGAGTTAACTGAAGCTTAAAATTATAAAGTACGAGTAAAAGGTCATAACATCAGAAAATTAAATTGTTTATTCCAAGATTTAAAATCGATATCTTTTTACACTCATCCAGAAAAGTATTTTTTATGAATTTTTTTTTTTTAAAGTATATGTAAATGGTGTGGAATATATTGAATCAGATTTTTTTTCCCCCTTGATTTCTTTTAAAGACCTTTAAATATCAATTATAAATTTACTTATTTCGGATATTTCATTAAGTAAAGTAACTAAACCAAACAAATAAGTAATCAAAAGTATTACCTTAGTTCTAAAACTAGGGGTGTGGAACCTCGCACAAGTTTCAATTACACTGTAATACTGATGTGGATTTGTGTCATCTACCGTTGTTTATATATTTTCATCCTACATTTAGAATAAATGGCCAGTTTGGCGATATTATTTTTTGCGATAATTCTCATAAATTGTTTACACACTAGGGGTGTGGAACCTCGCACAAGTTTCAATTACACTGTAATACTGATGTGGATTTGTGTCATCTACCGTTGTTTATATATTTTCATCCTACATTTAGAATAAATGGCCAGTTTGGCGATATTATTTTTTGCGATAATTCTCATAAATTGTTTACACACTAGGGGTGTGGAACCTCGCACAAGTTTCAATTACACTGTAATACTGATGTGGATTTGTGTCATCTACCGTTGTTTATATATTTTCATCCTACATTTAGAATAAATGGCCAGTTTGGCGATATTATTTTTTGCGATAATTCTTGGATGGGTATGAAAAAGAAAAAAGATTATATTAAAGGAAAAAAGAAAGGAAGAAATAAAAAAAAATGGTGATTTTGGCGATATACTTTTCGATAATCCTTATATTATCCTTTATTATAAGCAAAACTGAGAGAAGGAGAGAAAACTTTCGTTGATGAGGTATGCTCAAGGGAAAAGAACTCTGTGTTGAAGGCATTCATTTTTCAACTTTTTACGCCATTAAAACCTTTTTACGGGAATTTCGGAGGTGGGGATGTTTAGAACACCTTAATAGGCATTACCACAGCTATTTTTATCAAAATAGTTAGAGCCGTATTTTAGCAATCATTGAAAAACATGATTTTTTTAATGGCAGCTACCTTATACACATGCGCTATTTTGACGAAAACCTTAATGGTAGGTCCCATGCCCGCCACTGACCCTCATACCGTATTTGAACATCGTAGGTCAGTTTGTTCGGGAGTTATGCTGACCACGTACACACAGAAACAGACAGACATTTTACAGAGAATCCTTGTCGCTTTAATACAATATTAAATTTTGATAAAACAGTGTTTTCCTAACAAGATGTTGTAACACATCTTTAAGTACTAAGAAACTAAATCATGTTTTATGTTTGGTGCAGTTTTTATTTTTTCAATACAAGAATTAATAATGAACTGTTTTCAACATATTTGTTTAGAATGGGGATCGAAAAAATGTAAAAGCAGATGCAAAATAAAAAATATAAATACATAGAAATTTTGGGATCCAGTCAACATCGCACCCTTTAGTGTCATATATGATCTTAGAAATCACCTGAAGACTTCAATTGAATTGAATAGCTATGGAGAGAATAGCATCGCATATATTCCATTCCTTCATCCTTGCTCTTCAGCATCTGTAGCGGGATAACAGTTACTTCGAGAAGCGCCATCTATCGGGGAGGAGTCGCAACTTTAAGGTATACGTATAGGTTTCAACATTTTTTTTTTAAATTTTCAATTTAAAAATTTGACCTTTGCACCTTGAAAAGTACATTATTTTTTAAACTGTTTCCAATAAAAAAATTAAATTTCTTCAATTTTAATAATTAATTAACATTTAATCAACTAATTAGGCTAATTTCGAACGGTAATGACAAAAATTATAATTCACCCGCAGATACAATTTTGGTATTCAATAATGCGGAATACCCTGCTCTATGTTTTGACCCTATTAACAGAATTTTACAGTGTGTAACTTTTGTGATATCTTGCTTTAACTGAATCTATTAGAAAAATCCAAGTTTTTTTATACAGAATCTTATCTTTAAAATTCAATTAAAAAAATATTTATTCACAAATCACTTAGTATTTCGGGTCAAAACATTCAACAATGATGTATGCAGATTATATAGCAAAAAAACAAATTTCAAAAAATATTATTTAAACTGGAGCTGTTTGAATGAAATGCAAAATAGAAAAAACTACAATCTGAGAATAACTTTTAAAAAAGTATTTTTTACATAAAAAACTGTTATTATTATACTAATTATTATATATTTCCTTTTTAGTATGCTCCTCCATCATAGGGTTTCCTTCTTTTGTGTTGTTTTTATTTTGCTTTTGTTTTTTACGGCCTTACAAATCTTCCCCGATTTTTTGCGATTTGAAACCTATACGTATACCTTAAAGAAAGATAAATATTTAAAGGAAAAGTTAATTTTTAACGTTATTGAAAGATAAGTAAGTTCGTTACTTGCTCTTGCTGGTTGTATACTTCATGCAGTTAACTCATCTAGTGTTCTTGGGAGTGATCACATTTCAATAACAAACGAACGGTGAGGTTAAACTGTCTCTTTAAATCTTTTTGTTGCCGATATAATATTGTTACGAATTTTTGTATATTTTTAAATATTTCGTAGTGTTAGTTTTGTAAATAAGAAGATTTATGTACATTTTGCATAAGGCAGTGCAATAGTTCGTCTTAGTTTGTTTCCCCGCAATGTGTGTATTGATGCTTGATAACGAGTTTTACAGAGGTAACTCTGGGAAGCGAGTTTTAAGGAGCAGGGCATTTAACATTATGGTAATGGGAATCTCGCCAAATTGACGAGATAGAGCCAAGTTGGCAACGGTTTTGGTGACTAATTTTTGTCGCCAAATTTGGCGAGAAATCGCCAAATGTCACCAAACTTGGCGACCATTTGGCAACATTTTCGGTCCACATGTACATGTATAGGACTTTTCGACTACGATCTGGAAAGTTCTCCAAATATCTACTTCTAGAAGTCTCAAGAAGGTTTGACTCCTATATAAGTCGGCCGAGGAGGTTAGTCAGTTAGTTGACTGATTTTGAGTCACTGATTTAGTTGTTAGCTGAGTCCATTAGTTGACTGGAATTATTGAGTAGTTCTAAAGCGAACTGTATTGCATTGTCTTTTGCGGAGATTGAGCAGTTGCAGTCAAGTTTTTAACTGCTGTTTTGTGCTCTATTGAGGTGAAAAGAGCTGTATTGTGTCTACTAGAACGAGAAGTTCTGGAGCTGTAAGAGAACTGTGAAGAGTTATTTTGGAATAAATTTCTGCAAGTTTTGATCTGCTTTGGCTTCAAATCTTTCGAACCCGTCCAACGCAACAATATTTTGGCACTTTTTGGTTTCCAACCGCTATTACATGTCCAGGTGGGGGAAGGAGGGGAGAATGTGAATTAATTTTAACACAGTTCATATTGCTTCCAGTCAAATATTCATAGAAAGGTAATACGATCCAATAAGATCAAGGCCGTAACTAGACTTTCATTTCGGGGGAGTGGAAGGGGTGAAGAAATTTGTTTACCCATCACCTACACAAAAATGGAATAGGTGGTGAAAATGCAACTAATAGTAACTCTTACATTGTTTTTATTTAGAAATTACGTGGCCGAGCAGTATTATATATCACATAAAGTAGATTAATGTAATGTATGTCGTATACACAGTGGAGATGAGTCAGTATCGACTGCAGCGCCACTGGGTATAAAACAGCAAGACTTGAGAGGAGCGAGAGGATTCTACCCTAGGCCGCCATCACGATCTTCTAGTGAAGGCTTAACAGTCTTCTTTTGTAATTTAAGGGGACATAGGACACTTTTGCCAAAATTCTTTAGTTTTGCCAAGAATTAAATAAAATTTGGCATAAACATAGAAGATGTGTATTTAAACAAAACAACACAATTTGAGCAGATAATATAAAATAGATAGTAAATTATTGAGAAAAATGCATTAAAATAACACGAAATTTTAATTTTTTTCAAAATGCTCCTCGCGACACAATATTTTGACGAACATGAAAGAAAAATTTGAAGTTGTTTATCAATATATTATAAACATTTTCAAACATGCTTTTATCTTTAGGTGCAATAGTTGAACAGAAATAAAATTTCAAACTTGGTGCCAGTGATTTCTCATTAAAAAATGCACATACTTCAAATTCCCAACATGAAAAAAAATATAAAAAATTATGTGACATAAAAAAGCATGTGTAAATTTCTTTATAGAACATTAAAAATTATTAATACAAAAAAATTAGGTGGATTTATCAAAAAATGAATCGCAAGGAGCTTTTCGAACATAAGTAAAATGGGAAAAAGCGAAGCTGAGAAAAACGCATTTTTAGCCTTTGTCAACAAGTGTGCGATGCGTTAAAATAGTTAGTTAAAATAAAGATTTTACCACTTAAAATCATCGGATTTCAAACATTCAAACGCGAAATTAAAGCTAGTGGCATAAGTAATTTTTAGAGAATGAAAACAAAAAACGTCATTTTTGGTGATTTCAGTGTCCCATGTCCCCTTAACGAATATGAAAATATGAAATTAAATAACTTTAAGCAACAAAACTGCATCGTTCCTATTTTCCCCTAGACTACCGACCACAACATGTATAATATAATTGAAAAAATTTTGAAAGAGGGGTGAACCCACACCTCTTCCTTGGATGCCTAAATAAGATATTTTATTTGACATATCTCATTGGTCTGTATCGTGTTTTTGGTTGTTAATATTGATTAAAGGGAGATAAGGGGTCGCATTCTCGCTAAAATTCCTAATATTACTTAAATTTTGGTTTCTCTCTAAAGTTCCAAAATTTGTACTAAAATTTTTCGATAATTCCTAAAAAAAAAATTAAAAACCCTAAAAAATTTCCCGATTTCTCTACAAAATCTGCAACCTCCTGATATTCCTCCCAGATGAGAAGAGTGGATTTAATTACACTTGTATATTTGTCAAAATAGTATAATTATAATTATATAACTGTTATTTTGCTAAAAAGTTGTTTGAAGTTCAGTTTTTTTAAATTGTCAGTTTTTTTACCGGTGCTGAAACCAGCTTTGGAAAGAATATGTCTATGTCAGGAGCCTATGTCAGCTTCAAAAGAAATATTTTAAAATTATCCTTAAAATTTTGGAAATTATCCTTAACATGTTCTTGAAATTTTTTGGAATTGTCCCTAAAATTCCAACCTAAATTTTTTTAGAAAACTCAGTGTGCCTCCGTAAATTCACTGCGGACATTTGTATAAGATTTAAGTTTTGATATTTGAAATACTTTCTGAAAAGTAAACTCTCTAGCTTAGCTAAGTCAGTGAAGTTTTGGTGACGAAAAAACACTTCTTTGGCGGATAGAAGTGAGGTTACTTATCACCAAAATGGCACTCAAAATTTTTTTTCTAAAACTAACTATCACCAAATTTCGATAACTTTTGTGTCGAAAACTCCCAAATGGAGGATATTTTGTTACTAAATATTACTAAATTATCGATTTTTTACTAAAATCATATATTGTTGTGAATTTTTCCATTGAGGCAATGATGGCACAGTTTTTAAGATAAAAACTACTATTTATTCACTTCAGAAAACCCACAAAATTTATTCAAAGGCAACAGTGTAATCACTCTAAAGCTTCAACACAATCTTCAACAAAAACAACTTCGAATACAGCGATTATTTTGTTTTGTTTTGTTTTGAAACCACCGACTGTCTATTTCTGCCACTTATAAAGTGCTTAACACAGCCAAATACGTCTCGTAATTTTGAGCATCTAGAAGAATACGAGATCGAAATCTTCTAGCCCTCTCTCCGACCCCACCACACCAACGAGAGGACATTGAGGCCACGACAGATTTAATGTGCACCAGCCCCCATTAGGTACACACCGATATTTGGCGGACCGAGGACAGAACCCACAACCCTCCGGTTATGAGCTCGATACTCTACCGCAAGGATATCGGGAGCCTACAGCGATTATACAAGCTCACTTCAATAGGTAAACAAAGCGATCAGCTTTCATCAAAGTCCGAATTTAATCCGAAAACTTTCCCGATCTCCGGTCTTTATATACCAAGCGCGTGAGAACATTCCCGAAATTTCCAGCCAATTCGTCGAAAAAGAAACATCTCGAAATTTCTCGATTGCTTTAGGTGTTGTCACCTTTTTCTAACCTGTATAATCGCTGTTAATAAATAAAATAAGATAAAATAAATTACAATAGAATTTTTAAATAATACGTCACTATTTACTCTATATACAGACAATTTGAGCAACAATATTATCAGATTTGCGAAATCATCTCAAAATATCCCTCCCCCCCCCCTCCAACTAAATCTTCCAGTCTTGTATCTCTTCTTCAAATTATCAAGTTTACATGCAGTAATTGCAACTGAAAGAATTTATGAAATCGCAACTTATGTAGATAAGTTTCCCTAAAATCATTCCTTTTCTACCAATATACCGATTTCATCCCCTCTATAGCTTCTGATTCAAGATGCCACAAGATTCAGTGTACGCTGCAATACCGGACTTCACACAAATTCGGTCGTTTCCGACCCAAAAACTCTAGACATAAACATGTCCAAAGTAAGGAAAAAATAAAATGCCCCGGCTAGCAACACAACCTACAGCAATGTAACTTAAATAAGTCGATCTCGTAGCGACATTCGACATTCCAATCCAAAAAGTTCTAGAAGAACGAGAACGTTCTCGTATTTACCTGTTCACTCGAATATGATCTCGAACTCGATAAAAAAAATTTAAAAAATAAGTCCTTCCGGGAAAGTCCTCGTTCCGAAATCTTAAGACACCGATAGTCAAGCTGTGTCAAAAATTCCCTTCTGAAATTCGATGGAACTTGTTTTCGCGAAGGTTCATTTTGAAACTTGATATCGAACGAGACAAAGAAGAGGCCTCTGTCACTTTCTGTTTTATAGGTTGAAAGGAAAAAGGAGTGAATGAAAATGTATGAGGAACTATTTGGATATTCGAAGTGGGAAAATAAATTCCTATTTTATTTTAGAAGCTCTTAGAATAAAAAGGTCGTTGTCCAAAATACCCTTTTTTTTTCCTCTCATAAATATTTTTGGACTGAAACCACAAGTGCTCCACAATTTACGGATAGCTATTTGAGTAGAATGTTTCCAATATAACTTTTCTGTAAATATTTCGAGTGAAGTCTATAAAATATTGAACTCGAATGGCGTTCTCAATCAGATTCTACTTGGAAACTTTGGAGCACACTGATTGGCGGCAACTTCTGGATAGTTTATGCTTTGTTATTGACTTGATGTCGAAGAAGGCTAAACAATCCCCACAGAGACCTATAATAGCAACTTCTCTCAAAACTAGTTAGAATGCGTTTATAACCAAGGGCATCTTATTATGTAGCATAGATGGAGGGAAGTATTCAACTGGCTTCATCCACTGATCTCTAACTGCAACTTTTGGATAGTGCATTCTTGGTTATTGACTTGAAGCCGAAGAAGGCTTAACAACTACCATAGTAATCTATCCCAGCAACTTCCCTCCAAACTAGTTACAATGTGTACGTAACCATGGCAACCTATTTCATAGCATTATGGGGGGCAGTATTCAACTGGCTTCATCCACTGATCTCTAACTGCAACTTTTGGATAGTGCATTCTTGGTTATTGACTTGAAGCCGAAGAAGGCTTAACAACCACCATAGTAATCTATCCCAGCAACTTCCCTCCAAACTAGTTACAATGTGTACGTAACCATGGCAACCTATTTCATAGCATTATGGGGGGCAGTATTCAACTGGCTTCATCCACTGATCTCTAACTGCAACTTTTGGATAGTGCATTCTTGGTTATTGACTTGAAGCCGAAGAAGGCTTAACAACCACCATAGTAATCTATCCCAGCAACTTCCCTCCAAACTAGTTACAATGTGTACGTAACCATGGCAACCTATTTCATAGCATTATGGGGGGCAGTATTCAACTGGCTTCATCCACTGATCTCTAACTGCAACTTTTGGATAGTGCATTCTTGGTTATTGACTTGAAGCCGAAGAAGGCTTAACAACCACCATAGTAATCTATCCCAGCAACTTCCCTCCAAACTAGTTACAATGTGTACGTAACCATGGCAACCTATTTCATAGCATTATGGGGGGCAGTATTCAACTGGCTTCATCCACTGATCTCTAACTGCAACTTTTGGATAGTGCATTCTTGGTTATTGACTTGAAGCCGAAGAAGGCTTAACAACCACCATAGTAATCTATCCCAGCAACTTCCCTCCAAACTAGTTACAATGTGTACGTAACCATGGCAACCTATTTCATAGCATTATGGGGGGCAGTATTCAACTGGCTTCATCCACTGATCTCTAACTGCAACTTTTGGATAGTGCATTCTTGGTTATTGACTTGAAGCCGAAGAAGGCTTAACAACCACCATAGTAATCTATCCCAGCAACTTCCCTCCAAACTAGTTACAATGTGTACGTAACCATGGCAACCTATTTCATAGCATTATGGGGGGCAGTATTCAATTGGCTTCAGCTGCTTGCAGAGCAGGAACCACTTACAAAATATCCAGAAGTTGTAGTTAACAGATGAGTGAATATTTTTAGGCGTAGGACGAATAAACGTACAATTAACCTTGATATGTCCTTAGACAACAAACTAAAGACGAAATCAGGAGGACTCATAAGATTTGGACCTTGTACCGACAAAATTTAATAAGATGTAGTTTCATGAATGTGAGTGTATTTTTGCTAATATTTAAAGAAAATGTAAAATTGACTTCAAGAAGTTAGGTATTCTGGGTGATCATCCTCATTGGCACTACGGCTCCTGAAGGGCCATGGCCTCCTTTAAGACCTACTAGTAACTTAAGACTCGACTGGTAGCTTTTTGTTTCTAGTTAGTAATTCACACAGACTTCAAATCCTCCTCGACCTGATCAATCCATTTAATTCTTGGTCTTCCTCTGTTTCGAAACCTTCACGGCATATTGATCGGACTACTGACTGAGTGATAAGGTAATCGAATAAGCTTGCACGCCCTTTAACCAAATTTAATAAAACGAAATTTTATGAATGTGATTTTATATTTACTTACAGGAAACTTTTAAATTCCTTGTTTTGAGCGTTGGGCTCGTGACTCAAAAGTTACCTAATCAGTGTGAATTAGACCATTGGTTTACATCCATGCCAGATGAGAGAGGTAGTTTTGTTGGGCAACTGTAAGTCCTTCCTACAAAGTAACTTCCAACAACTAACTAACCTACAAAGTAACTTACTACAAATTAACTTTAGGTAAGAATATTATTATAAATTTTTCTCAGAGGAGCACACAGCTTTTACTAAATAAAAACTATAATTTATTCTTCCTTCGAAGGTTCACAGAACTTCTTCGAACAACAAAACAGTCACTTTTAAGCTTCGATACAAGCTACGTTACATACAACTTAGAACACAGCAGCGTTAATTCAGGCTCAAAAAGTAAACATCGAAAGCTTTCCGAACAGTAAATGGTTCTCGACTCAACTGACCTCAATTTCATTTTTCGTCTCTTTAAATAGTGTCACGGCAGAAATTTCTAGCAAAATCCAGCCGACCAATCGCTTGATCGAAATGCCTCGAAATTTCCCGAATGATTTAGGTGTTGCCACCTTTTTCTAACCTGTGTTATCGCTGTTTACAAATTAAATTAAATAAAATAGAACGTTAAAAGAAATACGTCACTACTTACAATTATATACAGAATAAAATGAGATAAAATAGAACTTTAAAAAGAATTCGTCACTATACATATATATTCGTCGATTTCGTCAATTTTTTACAGACGATTTTCGTAACATTATCTTGTTCAGTAATACGGTGCAGTCCCCTGGGAGCTAAATCTGTCTACGCAGAGTATTGAATCATCCTCATTCATTAAATAGACGATGAAAGGTTTCGTACCGCGTCTAAAAGCAAAATCGGAAGCCGAAGTCTGAAGTTCCATGTTGGTGCAAAAGATTTTATCGTGGATGCTTCTGTGCACGCGCGAAAATGGGCAAAGTCAGGCTGCTGTGGCAATCGGTCTCCATTTGCCCAACCTGTGAGATTAGAAGAACATTCCATTTATCGACTTCTCATGTCATCGGTTTATTCTTGCTTGTGTATAAAGATTAATAAATGGATTAATTATGTCCCGATAAGTGGACTGTTTATCCGAAGAATCGAAGAATCTGTAGTAAACTGTTATTCTGATGACAGTGTGTTCAACAATTTTTACTTTCGATTATCCATATATTAAGATAGAGTAATAAAAGTATACCATTCGGTTAAAAAAATTGATTTTTTTTTTTCCTTTGCGTTTCTTCACGTTTTGGAACATGTTGGGTTCAAAAAAGTGGTATTTTTTAAATAACAAAAATATGAAAACGCTAAATTACACCAACCCCTGACAAATTTAAATGCAGTGATCAGTATTAAGTGAAAATGAAAGTTGTACGATCTTCCACACCCTTAGTAAAAGTCACTTAGAGTTTTGGATAATATGTCTGAATAATGTCAGACACCAGTTGAAATTTGAACGTCACTAAATCAAAACTTCGACTTGGGCCATGGCTATACTTCATATGGATCACTTTCAATAAAGTTTGGTTATTGATACGTGAATGTTGAATTTAATAGAGACTACGATTTTTTGTTAATTTTATATGTTCGATGTTTTTAATATAATACAAAATATTAATAGGAAAGTTTGGTGACAAAATTAGTTGCCAAAATCCCGATATTGAATTAGAATAGAAATTTTTTTCTGAAGCTACATTGTACAATTCTTTCTGTCAAAATGACGAGCACTTCAAATTCGAAGTTTAAAAGAAATTATGATGTAATAGTAATTTAGTTGATACTTTTGGTTTGACGTATAGCATTTGTGTATAGAATTTATAGTTTACACTGTGAGAGTTTCAAATATATTTTTTCAACGTTATTTTTAGTGCTTTTGTAGAAGTTTTTAGTATGCTTCTCAAAAGATGAATTGTTTTTTTAAGCAAATAAAAAATAGTTTAAAATGTCGCTCATAGATGGCGCTGTACCTTGAAAACAATGCATCAAAAACTCAAGACAAGCAGTTACAATTTTTAAATTATTTCACTTATTGCAAATACAGATACCACAGGAAATGCATTTGCAAATACTTGATGTATATCAACATAATTTTTTATACATTGTTATGTTTGTTTTTATAAGATACCTGTTATCTGTATGCAACATTTCCATTTTATTAATTTGCTTAAAAAACTTTTTATCGTAAGAAGCATTTCAGTGGGAACAGAACTCTTTTATGCGATCACTTGATTCGTTATTGAAATTTAAAATATATCAGGAACTTTTGTACCACTCTGTATATTTTGTATATTTTTACTTTCAATTACCCATACGTCAACATAGGATAAGGAAAGTATTATCCTAGGTATATATATATATATATATATATATATATATATATATATATATATATATATATATATATATATATATATATATATATATATATATATATATATATATATATATATATATATATATATATATATATATATATATATATATTTTTTTTTTTACTTTCAATTACACATATGTATACATAGGTCATAAGCATAGCATTCAGTAAAAAAAATTATTTTGTTTTGCATTTATCCACATTTCGGAATACCCTGATTTCAAATCTAGATCTAGAAAAAATGTCTGTCTGTGTGTATGTGTGTCTGCGGTCAGCATAACTCCCGAACAAATTTCACTACGATGTTCAAATTTTGAATGAGTGTTAGTGGTTGCCATGGGACCTACCATTAAGATTTTCGTCAAAATCGCGCCTGTACGTAGCTGCCATTGAAAAATTCATGTTTTGCGATGATTGCTAAAAAACGGCTCTACGATCTTCATAAAAATCGCTGTGGTAATGCCCCTTAAGATGTTCTCCGAAATTCTCGTAAAATGCTTTAATGGCGTAAAAAGTTCAAAAACGAATGCCTTCAACACAGAGTTCTTTTTCCTTGGGCGTACTTCATCAACGATCGTCTTTTTTTCTCCCCTCAGTTTCACTTATAATAAAGGATAATTAATAAAAAGGATTATGGAAAAGTATAACGGAAAATTTGGCTGAGTTTTTTTTTTTTTTTTTTTTTTTTTTTTTAATACCTTTACAAGAATTATCGCAAAACCTATCGGTAATTTTTCTAAATGAGTGATGAAAATATAAAAACGGTAAATGACACAAATTCACAACAGCGTTATAGTGTAATTGAAAGTTGTACGATGTTCCACTCCCCTAGCTATTTTTTTTTTTTTTTTTTTTTTTTGCATTTCTGCACGTTTTGGAACATCCTGACGTTGAAAACGTTGTCTATACTAAACTTCAACTTAACTAGACATCACTTAGACGGTAGATCGTCACAGTGCTCATAGGTATTTAATCCATTTTGGCAGAGTGAAGACATAATTCTCGCCAAACCTTATAGCCTTTTGTTCTCTATAGGGTTGTGGTTTGGCGAACATTATGCTTTCACTTCGCCAAAATGGATTAAATACCTATGAGCACTGTGACGATCTACCGTCTAAGTGATGTCTAGAAGTTTAGTATAGAAAAATATCTGTATGTGTGTACGTGGTTAGCATAACTTCCAAATGAAATGACCTATGATGCTCAAATTTGGTATACAGGATGGTGGTGGCCATGAGACCTGGCAATCGTCAGACCAGGTTTTTCCCAAAATGGCGCATGCGCATAAGGAGACTGCCATTGAAAAAAATCATGTTTTTCAGCAATTGCTAAAAAATGGATCTAACGATTTCGATCAAAATCGCTGTGGTAATGTCTCTTAATGTGTTTCAAACATACCCACCTCCGAATTTCTCGTAAAAATCCGATTGTGTAAAAAGTTGAAAAACTGATGTCTTTAACACAGAGTTCTCTTCCCTTGAGAATCACCCATCAATGACCAAGGACTGTTTATTTTGTTTTACAAGAAAGGATAATGTAAGAATTATCGGAAAATATATCGCCGAATTCTCCATTTTGGCGTGGGATTTTTCCTTTTGTAAAAATTGTCAAAAATATCGCCAAACTGGCTATTTTTATTTAAATGAATGAAAAAACGAAACGGTAAATAACAAAATTCCACGTCAAATATAAATACAATGATAAGTATTATAAAGCAATTGAAAGTAGTGAGATGTTCCCCACCTCTAATCAGATAATTTTCCCATGATATAAGTAGTAAGTATAGATAATGTGTTGAAGATCTGAAGCTATATAACTAATTAGAAATATAATAAGGTAATGATCAATGAATTTGCCATTTTTGCTTGAAGGTTCTCTAACAATAGTTCGTACTATTTCTGTCATCACACATGTCAATTGTCTTGTTAGTAGCAGGTATTAAAGACGACCACGTTTAATTTTCTCAAAATACCCCAATAAACCTATTTATCTCCTCTAACATAATACACTACGTTCAATAGAAAATAATAAATAAATGATAAATTAGGCGTAGAGCGCCAGAAAAGACTATTCCACATTTTAATTTTTGGGGTTTCTAAACCGTTTTTTTTTTTTTTTTTTTTTTTTTTTAAACCATGCATGCCAGAAACAACTAAATATATTGTAACGGCCCACTAAGTTGGTTATTGAATAAACCGTTCTAGTACAGATGGTGCTGAAAAAACGGGGTAGCAACAGCAAAAAACAAATCGTGGGATGGTCCGTTTTGGCTCAACGCCTCAAATAAGTTTGAACGATGTGAAATTTTACTATTGATGTCGCACACGGATATTAAATCAAGTAAAAAAAAAAAATCGAATAAATACCAGAGTCATTACAAATTTATTTCATATCATCGAATGGTTATTTCATATTGAAAGGTTATTTCATATCATTGAAAACTTATTTTATATCATCGAAAGGTTATTTAATTTCATTGAAAGGTTATTTAATATCATTGAAAGGTTATTTCATATCATTGAAAGGTTATTTCATATCATTGAAAGGTTATTTTATATCATTGAAAGGTTATTTCATATCATTGAAATGTTATTTTATATCATTGAAAGGTTATTTAATTTCATTGAAAGGTTATTTCATATCATTGAAAGGTTATTTCATATAATTAAAAGATTATTTTCAATAAATTTAATCAATGTGGTCATTAAAATACTATTTTTTTATGTAAAAAAATAATTAATCATTTCAGTGTGATTTTGCTCCACACAAAAATATTGATTTATGAGACGATAAATCCTTAAAGAAAATATCATCTTCAAAAAATCAGCCTGTGCAATGTTAACTAAAATTCACATTTTATTACGATAGAATCGAAATTCAAGGAATAAAAACTTGCTCCGATTGACGATGCATGTCTGTCCTCGGTATTTTTATAGAATTTCTTATTTCCCTTATGGGTTGAATCGATTTCCATTCTAAATGCGCAATATTATGAAAAACATCGAAAATAAAAATTATCGTTTGCTGAAGAATACTCTCCCTTGGGGCCGATATAATGGCAACCTCCAAAGGAACTGTAAATTTGAGTGGGAAGCACGTAGAAGGAAGGAATTGAGGAAACTATATTTTGCTTTGACAGTTAGTCCAATATTAATAAGGGACTCAATTACCATGAAATCATTCGACTACAAATAAAATTTGAGGCAAACTTTTGTGTCATTTACTTTTCGAACATTATTTTTATTGAAGAAATTGGTTTCACAACCTTGCATGGTGAGGAAATAAGAGCAAAAAGGTTTTTTTTTTTTTTTTTTTTTAACAGCAACAAATAATTTTTAGGTAAATGAAAAAGGATTTTTCCTTTGCAAGGACCTTTGCAGAGCTTAATTGGAAGTGAACACTTATGACGAGCATGTGACCAATTGCAACACACGTTTAACAAGAAATTCGAATTTCAATTTCCATGAACCAATCACAATACCTGTTACAATTGTTCTCTCGCAAAAGGAATTGACTATGACGTCGTTTCGCATAACCTCCATTAATTAGTACTTAATGTCAATTCTACAAATCATGCAAGATCAATATAAAAGGTGGGATTATTCTGGCATTCTACATAACTTGTGCGCGAAACTCTTACGACCCATTTTGAAATCGACATTACATTTATATCGTCCAAACTGTATAAATATGTAGATTCGTCCGACTACATAAATGCCAAATAAGTTAGATCAAATTGTTACCAAATAAATTTGCTTGGTGTACAAAAGAACATTTCCAAAAGAGACAACACACGTCACTCTGGGAAATCTCCGGAGTTTCGTTGAAAGTATCATCCAAGAATCCATATTCAGCTGCCATCTAAGGATTCCGAAAAGATTGAAGATCTCTTTGCCATTGCTTCTGTATATCCCGCATAAATTACCATTTGAATAATTCAACAGAGATTAAAGATTGCACGTTTTCAGTGTGATATGTTTACGGCTTGTCACGTGGGGTCAGCCTTGACATTGTCAACTCTCCGTGAATGAGCGCATAAAGTTTCTTAAAGAAAGACCTTGTCCCTTACTCTCCAATTCACTTTGATTCGGCTCGATCTCGTTTTCGTGACGTCATAAGCCGGGCAGGTGGATTATTCGGCGCCAGGCATCCTCATTGGCAGCTCTTTTTAATAAGCAGTCGTAATGATGGAATAGTTTAAGAGTAGCAATTCATATGGGCGCCTGATTGGCGGGTGAGATTTTGAGATAATACTCGGGGTTGAAATAGATAGACAGACAGACAAATTAAAAATTGAAATGAAGGAGGGTATTTTTTTCTCTAACTGGATTAGTATTCATGGTAACGAGAGTTCATGGCGCGAAATTAAAAATTTTCGTTGCAGATGATCATTCGTTTCTAGGCGATATTTTCAGAATTTTTTCACTTTGAACAGTCGAAGATATACAGGTGGTTATCAAAGAAATGAAAACACCTATGAATAAAAGTGACATTTAAAAATGCTCTTCGTAAGCATTAAACTATAATAATAGCTACCAGGTGTTTTTTTTTTAATGTAGAAAGTATATATCCTGGTACGTATGATATAGCTTTGGTAAAATTGTATACGTCTTGGATTTTTTTTTTCAAAAGCGTAAATGTCAGACCTCAGAGACTTTCAAAGATTCCAAATTGTAGGAGCACGACTAGCTGGAGCAACTGTGACCAAAACATCCCAGCTTTTAGGAGTTTCTAGAAGTACAAAGTCTAAAGTCATGACAGCGTACACACAGCGCAGCAAGACAAGCTCGGCAAAGCAAAACAGTGGCCTGAGAAGCGGAGTGAAAGAGGCAGATGGGTATTGAAGCGGATTGCAATGTCTAAAATGAGAGGTTTGCAAAACTCTAAACCCTTCGGGGTGAGTTCTCCGGCGCAGTATAATGTCTAAAGTGAAATAAAGAATGGTACAATATTCGATGAAACACTATTCAACATTTGTATGATTCGATTCCTCCAATACAAGCTGTAGTATGTGCCAAAGGCGGTCCTACGCCATATTAGTAAAAGAACCCTTATAAATATAGGATGTTTCCATTATTTTGATAATCACCTGTATGTAGTAATGACAAAATCTATAGCTACATTGATCAAATGTCTCGGGTAATACTAAGTGAGCGATTTTTTTAGGAGGGATATGTACACGACATTACGGATTTTTCTTGGAAGATTTCTGTTTCTATTTTTGCATGAACATTTTTAGAAAAATGTCATTGTACTTGGTTGCCCCCAAGTGCTACAGAGGGGTTTAGACTGCCCGCTTTATTCCCCAGACCCCTTTAAACTACATATGTTGGGTTTTTATTTATAGATGACATGTGATTGAAGGATATGGTCTATGGGCTGAATCTTACTGGTTTTATCAGATCTGAAAATGAACATTCAGCCTGAATTAGTGGTCATCCCAACAGACGTTCTCGTGAAGGCGGTGACTAATTTTACTGTCTGTTTGGAAACAAACATTGAGGAGGAAGGCAAACTCATTGAAAATGCGGTTAAGTAAGTAAGATCGTGTACGTTGTTATCTCCTTATCACAACATTCCTTTATGTATGTGTTGAAAAAAGCATTATTCCTGGTAGGTATGTCACCCTATAAAAATTATGAAGGAAACATTTTATTTAGTGAAACTGCTTTTAGATGCCTTATTGAGGGATGAACTTAAAAAAATGTACATGATGATGCAGCCTTTTCGCACTTTATGTCGTTTGGACTGCGGCTTTCATGTTCTAAGACTAAACAAATCATGGAAAACATAGTTTGGTTTGCCTTGTCTAGATCAGTGGCTACTAGCCATAAGTTCAGCAGGGACCACTACGTTCAGAGGTATAAATGTTATGGATTAACATCTCACTTCACAGTGATTAGATACCTTTTTAAAAAGATCCTTTTATGTGTACGATCAAATGAATTTATCATATAAGAAATTAAATTTAAAATAAAAGTACTAAAATATCCATAAAAAAACACCAATTACATAATTTATTTATTTATTTATTATAGAGAGATTTCAGGACACATGTAGAATATAATTGTAGTTATTACCCCAATGCACAATGTCGTAAAATAAAATTCTTCTACGAACATTTACTTTTAAAATATGCCCCTTATATTGCATTGCTGATTAATTAGTTAGTATGCAGTTAAATTATTCTGAATTCAAATGATATTTTTTCTTTTATTGATATTCCTTGGCAGCAGAAAATAAAATTGAAACCTAAGATTTCTTTTCGTTAGAACTTTATATCAATTATTGTAAACTGTTTTCGCCATTCACTATTATAACAACAATGATGAATAACAACAAACATAATTTGAAGTTTGATTTTCTCCTTTCTTTGCTAAGTCAAAATGTTAAATTATTGTAAAAAAAAAATATGCCCCTTATATTGCATTGCAGATTAAATAGATAATATGATGTTAAATTATTTTGAATCTAATTGATATTCTTTCTTTTACTGATAATCTTTGGCAGTAGAAAATAAAATTGAAATCTAAGATTTCTTTTCGTTAGAACTTTGTAACAATTATTGTAAACGGTTTACGCCATTCACTATTATAACAACTTAATGATGAATAACAACAAAAATGATTTGAAGTTTGATTTTTTCCTTTCTTCGCTAAGTTAAACTGTTAATCTGTGACGGAAGAAAACGGGTGCTCTTGCAATGACGTCAGATGTCCAAGTCAACTCGTATACACCTCAAAAATGCGGGTTTAGATTTGTGTTAATACAGGGTGGGGCCAGCATAAATAAGCCCCCGTGTTTCAGATTGTTAAACATGATTCCAAATGATCGATTCCTAAATTATGTTTAGAAAATAATCTAGTATCTTTGCCACCCTGTAGTTTTTACTTTGAAATTGTTATTTTTAGAATTGTTTTGCGGTTTTCCAACATGGCTAAAGCCAACTTTTTCACTAACCCAGATAGAGTATTTCATCCTCAGGTCGTCTTTGTTATGTTCAATGTTCTCGAATGCCCAAAATTATTCCGATGATAAAAGAGATCAATCTTGGTTGAACTCAGGACATCCGCTTAGGACTTCAAAACGAAGGGGACTAAATGTCCTAGTGGCATCCCATTCGGACTTCATGTGGGTAGTACTAATAGTCCGAGAGGCGACTGCAATTTTTGGACCCCATCGAACATCATTCTGAATTTTTTATAGAAATTGGAGAAAAGTGAGTAGATTACGAATCCACTGGTCTGTCGTGGCAAAAATGGCCGAAACTTATCAATACTCGACTTGGAATAAGTTGAACTAAAATCCGATTGCCAAATATGTCATAACTTGCCAAAAATAGAACAAACTTATTCGTCTGGCAACACACTTCATTTTGATTTTCAATGAGAAAAAGCGCAAACGATTTCTGATCTTTGGTTCGGAAAACTTATATCTTTTAAAAGTAAGCCAAATTGGCGACATCAGTTACGTCATAAGTGACGTAATATTTTTTGCTAACTTGGCTTCCTTTTAATAGATGATGCAAGTAGACCGTCGCCAGATATCTGAATCGTCTGAACCTTTTTAATTGAAAATTAAAGAGTGAGGGTTACCAAATAAAAAAAAATGCTCATTATTTGGCAAGTTATGGCGCATTTGGCAATTCGATTTAGTTCAACTTATTAAAAGTCGATTTTTGACCAGTTTCGGCCATTTTTGCCACTGCAGACCAGTGGATTCGTAATCTACTCACTTTTCTCTAATTTCTATAAAAAATTCTAAATGATGTTCGATGGGTCCAAAAATTGCAGTCGCCTCTCAGTCTATAATACTTTGTTCTGGAGACGTTCCAATAGTGATGTCCTGGACTGATTTACGATTTCAGAAAGACCAAATGCCACCCTTTTCGGATGTCCTGAACCCTAAGCTCAAATGACATCCACACGATGACCAATTCAAATTTTATAAGGATAAGATTTTAAATCTGCTTTTTATATCTTAAATGAATTTTCCTCCTTATTACAATAACATCAAAACACAAATAGAAATAATTTCTTTATAAAAAATAACATATTTCATTTTTAGAGTAAACTTCAGTCAACTTTTCCTATAATTTCTTGAGATAATGTACTTTAATTTTTTTTAGAATTTTTTTAAAAATGTCCTTCCCCGTAGGTTTCGTCATAGTTAGCGAATTTTAATTCTGTTTATATTAATTAATAACTACGGTAATACTTTTATGAACTCTTAGTGCTGCGATATGCTACGGTCGTGCTGCCATCTAGTGAACAGTGATTAAAATGAAATTAGATAGTAGAAACCTCTAAGAAGATCAGTGAAAAAAAAATTGGTCTATCCGTACTGTTATTAGTATTTTAGTATCTTTAAAAATATTTGAATTGCAAGTTTTTATCTAAAAAATCTCTTCTAAACTTAAGAGATGAAACTTGTGGCTGATTTTTGGAGTTCAATATTTTAAACTTGTATTGAATGCTAAATCTTCAAACACTAAACTGAGAAATAAGTATATGAAGCTTTAATGTAATCTCATTTTGAACTCAAAAAATCATTTTGAAAATCTATAACATACAAGGAAGTAGAAAGATAATTATTCCAATTCAATTGGAGTACTAGTAGCAGGGGTGTAGTGAAGGGGGAACGCGTGAGAACGGCATCTCCTTACTTTTTTAGAAGCGGGAACGTCGTTCCTTCTCCTACAAAGATCTTGAATTTATATGTATTTTTTTCTTTATTTGTCACTAAACCTAAATTCAAGTAAGAAAATGAAATAAATATTTTGTGAGAGCTATTTTTTACTCTCGATTCACAACTTAATAACTGAACCAGCAAGTTCAAACAATACATTTAATAAGCGGCAACTCGCACTTGGAAATATCCATCAACAATCCAACACATACATTATATTCCTCCCCCACCCTTCCCCCACCAATGATCTTTAGTATTAGTTAATGAATTCTAGTCGTCAAATTTATATGGTTCGTTATGATTGTGGACCAACACTCCCATACACAATTTCACACCAACTATTAACCTTTTTGAGCAACAAAAAAGTCTGAAGCGACGCATTCAGTTATTTGTGCCCTTTTCTTGTCAAATATTTCCCCTCCTTGAAACATGAAACGAAAAATTAACAAATATAATTATTATTATTATTTTTAAGTAATTATAACACCGACTATACTAAACTTCAACTTAACTTGACATCACCAGACGTTAGATCGTCACAGTGCTCATAGGTATTTAATCCATTTTGGCGGCGTGAAAGCATAATGTTCGCCAAACCACAACCATGTAGAGAACAAAAGGCTGTAAGGTTTGGCGAGAATTATGTCTTCACTCCGCTAAATTGGATTAATTACCTATGAACACGGTGAAGATCTATCGTCTAGTAATGTCAAGTTAAGTTGGAGTTTAGTATAAATAATGTGCGTGTAAGCCTTGATCATACCAAAGAAATGAATGCGCCCAAGACAAAGAAACAAATGAAGATGGATTGGTTAGTTTGTTCGTTCAACGATCTATGCTTTTGTACAATAATGGCTAATTAGGCTGATACCTACAGCTTAACGTGGATTCTGAACCACAACGAACATCTATGTCTAACCCGGGATCGAACCCTGCACCTTTGGTATGTGAAATTAGAGCACTAACCATACAGCCATCAGGCGATCCAAATGACGATAGAAGATGCACTATTCGGATAACCTTATGAAGAGAAACAGCAATCATTTCGAATGAGACTCACGATGTTAGGTAAGTGTAAACAGTGTTGACACTTTATATTACTTTTTTGGGTGTTAAGAGATTACGAAATTATGCATTTATGTATGCTTTCCAGATATTAGGAAAGCCTAACTGATACGTTATTTAATATGGCAACATATATTTAAAACAACATTGATTTTTTTCACTCAATTTTTAAAAAAATAATCAACTAGGGTGGTGTAAGAGGAACGGTTGCATTCTGCTGTTACATTTTTTAAAAAACGTGGAGAAAAACGACAAAATTCACAGGAAAAAATAAATTGCGAGCTGTTTATACAAATAAACATGATAAGATTAACAACAGGCTCAAGGCCCAACAGGATTGGTCAGGTAAAAAAAAAATATATAGGAACACGGCATTGTTCCACCGCCAAGTCCGATAACAAAGCGGCAAACATGCAAGTGTATATTATGTTGACAGAGCTTAGGCCCGTTTTCGACCCCTCACAGCTCACCTTCTATTGTAGCTAGAACCCTGATTTTTTTTGATTTTTTTTGGCCATCGTGTTGCCCCCGGTGAGTAGACGAAAAATAACGACATAATTGTTAACATTGAGCAAGGGAACAAGGCAAAAAAGTCCTTTGAAAATCGCCGAAGTCACCGGAATTTTGTTCTGATTCTGACCAAAACTTTAGCCAGAGCTACAGCCAAAACTATTTGATCAATTTTGACATTTTTTTTTTTTTTCAATTCTTCTCAGTTTGATTAGAGGAAGTGCCTTTTGTATGTTTTGATGGGTAGGAGGGTCTGTATGCAGGGCTCGATCAAGACAAGTTGGGGCCCAAGGCTCGGACACATTCAGGGGCCCTTTTTTGAAACGGGTGATTTATTGGAAATGGACTCGACTCAAAGTCAAAAGAATTAACATGAAATATAGAAAAAGTTGATGAATTAATGTTAATATTGTTTTCTAAGAGGTTTTTTTCTTAATCACAAATAAAGAAACAAATTTCAAACGATCAAATTTATAAATCAAAAAAAGGAAAACCTTGTTATGTATAACATTGCATTTCACTATAACAATGTGTATATCTGTTACGACAATATCTCAGATATTGTTGGTGTTAAAGCTAAATTAAGGTGTTAAAAAAGCTAATCAATCTTTAATAATAAGTAAATATTTGAAGAAGGAATAAAAAAATATAAGTAATCAAAAATCAAATTTTTGGTATCAACAATGTAAACCAGTAGCAAACGGAGAAAAAAATTGAAACCAGTAGCATACGGAGTCAAACCAAAAGTAAAGATTATGAAATTAATTTACTTCAGTTCTTACATTATAAATTTTTTATTCACCGAGACCTACTTGTGTGATGTCACAAGTTTGGAGTTCAGAAATTCTTTTCATTGGCCGGAGTTTTTAACTGTAACCGTTGTTTCTATCAATAAAGTAAATAAAAACGCAGATGAATCTATGAATCGTCGAAGTAACAACGAATCGCGATTATAGGCATTTATGACGTCATAGTCACGTGATTTTGCGTAAGATTTTTTGGAATCCATGCAATTCACTGTTTATCCATGACTTTTAGGCTTTTTTTGTTCAAAATCCATGACTTTCCATGACAAAATTTACCCTATGTCTAAATTCATGACTTTCCATGATTTTCCCTGACTTTCCATATGCGCGGAAACCCTGTATCTGCAGCATTATTCACAACTTCAGAGTCGACATTTGCTGATCTCACTATAAATTCGTCAAGACTTCCTTTCAATTTTTTTCTTCTCTATCTTTCAAAAAAGCTTGTGTTTCACGCTTTTTTAACGGTTTATTTGAGTAAATGCCCTCTGGGATACTAAAGACGGTTCATGATCAATACAAAATGATTTTTAAGTAAAAATTATTTCATACAGGTTATAAAAGATATTCACATAGCTTTTGTGAAACAAAAATGGTTTATAGCCAATTTTGGGGGCCCCTAAAATCATGGGCTCAAGTCCCGGGCCTTGTGGGCCTAGGCGATGATCAGGCCCTGTCTGTATGCCCCGGAAATGATCCCGATGCTTGGGAATTTTAGCATGGCCTACAGCTTAAGCGCTTTAACATTTTCAGACCATTCTTTTTTTTATTCCTCTCAGACTGATTAGAGGAAGTGCCTTTTGTATGAATTAACGCGCAAGAGATTCTGTACTCGCCAGAAATGCTCCCGGAAGTTGGGAATTTCAGCCCCGATAATGATTCATTGAAACAGGTCAATGAATTTCGGATATTCTTCTTTTGCTCAATTTCAAGAAGTGACTTTGATACTTTAAGTTGAACTATTTAAACAGTGTAATTAGAAAAAAGTAGAAATTACTTGTTGCTTATAACCGAAAAATATATTGCAAATTTCGCAATCTTGGCAGTGGCTTTTTTTTCTTTTTTGTCTGTTAAATTATTACCAAAAATATCGCCAAACTGGCAATTTTTTTGTAAGTATTGGAAATAGGAAAACAAAAATAGTAAATTATACTGATCCATGTCAAACTTAAATGCTGTGACCAGTATTAAAGTGTAATTGAAATTTTCGGAATGTTCCACACTTCTAGTTTATTTTTATGATCAAGTGTGATGTTATTGAGTATTAAATATGTTGCGCGGAGATTACTCAAAGTGATATTAGTCATATGATGGCAAAGTGGTAAGATTATATGCTCGTATTTGGCGATGGTTAAAAGCGAATTTATGTGAATAAAATGCAATCAAGCAGTTTGAAAGAAAAAGTATTTTGACTTAACATGTGAGTAACTGAAAACCTTGGCAAATTTTTAAGAGATGGTCTTTTAATGAGAAAAGTAATGGAAAGCAGGGCTCGACTGCAGTTAAATTAGCAAACTCAACAAAAAGAATTTTATATCTTCCCAAAAAAAAAACTAGACGTTGTAAAAAATCCGCCAAGTCAGCTAGAAAAAGTTATGAAATCTAATGTTTGCCACCAAGCGTCCGCGTTTAGTTTCTTTGGGGTACTTGTACACAATGTACGAATGGCGTACTTGTGCATATCCAATTAGTACTTGCCAGGCTAGAGTTTTTAAAAAATTAATCTCAATTCAGTGCAATGAGTGCAAAGTAGCTAAAGCAAACGAAATGAAATATGAAATAACTCTAGCCTGAAAAGTACTGATTGCCTATGTATATGTAACCCATTCGAACATTGTGTACACCCCAAAGAAATTAAACATTGCTGTTTTGCAGCAAACATTAGATTTCATAACTTTTTCTGGCTGACTTGGCGGATTTTTTCACAACGTCTAGTTGTTGTTTTTTTGGGAAGATACGTATATATAAATAGAATTTGCAAAACACAAAAATTGATAAGTAACATAATAGAAGATACAGAATGGGCAATTCCAGCTTTTTTTATTTTTTATTTTTATTATTACTATTCAATTCTAAATGTTTTAAAAAGGCATTAAACACAAAAATTTCTGCTCAATGCGCTTCTTTTTTTTTTTTTTTTTAATTTGCAATCAAAGTTCCCCTGTTAAACGTTGGCGAGAAAACGATTCATTCAGCTCGAATTAAATGTGACATCAAGAGGTCCCAAACATCTTGGCTTGAAATGCAACAGCGGAAACCAGTGTTTCACGTTTCTCGCAAATCGCGCCAGCCTGTACGGGATATGGCAATGGTCTACCGACGCCAACTATTTGGCAGAAACCTCACGATAATCATAGAATCGGAAAGAAGCTTTGACGTCACAGATTTTGTTGAGTGTTTTGATCAGACTGGTTTTGGGGCATTTTCTTTTCTTAGTATTTAAATAACTAATCTTTTTAAAGAACTTTTGTTTAAATATTTGGAATCAGAAAGAAATTCTTCATAAATATAAACCAATTTCACTCGTTTTTTGAAAATGCGGAAATTGTCCATTTGTAGAATTGCAATATAGAAACATCAAAATTGCATATTACATAATATACTAAGATAATTAATTTTAACAAATTATTTATTCAAAAAGTTATAGGTTCATATACATATAATATACAATAGTTACAAGATCAAACATAATACAATACAATATATGAAGTCGACACAGCATTTGACAATCATATTGGAAAAATATAATACATAATGCAGGCTGACAAAGTTTGTAATAATGAAAGATTTTTAATTGGTCATTAAAAGAGAAATAGTTTTGAAGAATCAAGGTTTGAACAAAAAATGTGTTTCCTAGAAGGCCTTTGCCAGCATTTGTTCTTTATTCCAAAAAATGGATAAATTTACAATTTGTTGAATTATATATTTAAAATTAATAATGATTTTGGATGCATTGAGTAGGAACACAATTCAAAAGTATGTTAAAATGCAAAAGTAAACTGATTTTCGGGTTGGGAATGGGGAAGTTTACATTTACTGTTATTTCAAAAATTTACAAGCAGCTGATAAAAAATTCTGTTTTTCCAAGTTTCAGAAATCCAGGAACAAACGCAGGGGCGGCGAATCGGGGTTTCCCTCTAAAGTTTTGAAATTTTAGTGATTTTGATTGCAATATCGTATAAATTTTGAAATTTGCCCTTTCCTCCCAAACATACCCACTTTCAACGACTTTTTAAATCCGTTATATTAACTTCAATTATGTGTGTCGAAGACGGTGGAATCTGTGGAGGCTTAATTACCCCCCCCCCCCCTCTTGCCGTCATCCAATCGGATTGAAACTTGGCAGATAGATTCGATGTCGATGACAATGAATTCTATCAAATTTTGGGGCTGTAACTGTCGCTAAAAGGTCTCTTTTACGGGATACTAATAAACCAACTTGCCGTCATCTAATCTCGCTAAAATAGCATTCAACCGACCATTGAAGAAACTCGTTCCTATTGCCAATTTTCTTTAATAAATAAATAAATAAAAAAATTGTTTAAATCGGAATAAATAAATGATATTTGGATGTGCGTACATAAATTCATGTTCATTTTAACCCATTGACGGTCATGGGAATGGGCGAAATTCTATCGTTGATCTTGATTTCCCTGCAACAATTTTTAAATTATATTTCTAATTCAAATACATAATTTTTTTAAAATTATTTTTTATTTTGTTTTAGATAAGTTATAAAGTATCATCCTAAAAAATGTTTTAAAAATATTTTATTTAAAATTTTATTTATAAATTTAAAAATGTTGTGTATTGCTGGAAAAACTGGGGATCAAATGTCGTATATACATGCATGACCGTCAGTGGGTTAATAAATAAATTTCGAAACTTAGTTTGCCGTACGTTTTGCTGATAGAAATGTTTTTGATATCGGCGCTGTGTTAATGAATATAAAAATTGGCAATGCATATAAAAAAAAATGAAAAAACTTTGTTTTTATGTGTTATATTATTTACACCCAATCGCTGTCACTGACTAAATGACCAACCCAATTGGTCAAATTTTAGAAATAAGAAGTGTCTTAAGCAAGTAGTAAGCCACATTTAGATATCCTCTGTTGAAATTAAAGGTAATTTGGAATAGGATGGTGGATAAATTAATATTTTATCAAGAAATTTTAAATCATGTATTTTGTGTAACCGTGTAAATAAATTATGTATTTTAGCTTTCCAATTGAAATTCATCGAGTTGTTCATTTAATTTTATTAAAGGAGCAAATTTTGAAGGTAGGAAATTAGGGTCTATCAAGCAACGGGAGAATCTGAATATTTGCAATTCGAGAAGGAAAAAGACATAAACTGTCAATAGACAGTCATCACATTCGTGTCAATTCATTTTGAAAGCAGATTTTGAGGAGATACAGAATTTGGGAGTTCATCTCTAACTCCTATCACGTAAGGCATACGGTTTAAATTAGCCTTCTGTGTTTAAATTAATCGATTTTTATCGAATATAAGTGTTAGTGAGATGGTGAAGAAAGGATGTTAATGAATTTTCAGGTATTCGTTTTAATAATATACTTTGAATATAAAAAAAATCTGTTTATTTATACATTGAATTTAAAACAATATGTTTAATTATACATTGCATATAAAACGATCTGTTTATTTATACATTCAACGAAAAAAGCAATCAGTTTTAAAAGAAAAATTTCAATTTAGTAGTTTATTGCATCAATATGAACACAATAAATAGACGGCTATATGCAAATATCTGGTGTGCGATAATCGTCTTTTTTCACTCGCTCCTCATAAAAAAAACATATATAACCAGAGTTCTCCCTCATCTTTTTAAATCCTTTATATTAACTAAGATTTTATATATTTGTCGATGGGAGCAGAATCTAAGGAGGCCTAACCATATTTAGATATCCTCCATTAAAAGGAGGAGGCCCCTTTGCCGTCACCCAATTGGACTGAAACTTCACAGATAGGTTTGATGTCGATGACAATGCATTCTAGCAAATTTTGGGTTGTTACTGTCACTATATAATAAAAGGTCGCTTTTTACAGAATACTAATAAACCAACTTACCGTCATCCAATCGCATTAAGAAAGCATTGAACCGACCATTGTTGAAAATCTTTCCTGTAGCCAAAAGGTTGTTTTAATAAATAAATAATAAAATTACTTTAATCAGAATCAATAAATGGTATTTGGATGTGAGAGCATAAATTCTTGTTCCTTTTTAATAAATAAATTTTGAAACGTAGTTGGCCGCACATTTTACTAATAGAAATGTTTTTGATATCGGCGCTATGTTAATGAATATAAAAATTGACAATGCATATAAAGGATTAAAAAAAAAAAAAACTCTGTTTTTATGGGTTATATTATTACTTTATACGACCCGACCACTGAGTAGTAGTCTATTAGCCCACAACTTGAAGCCTAGAGCATCGCCATGAATGACTGTTTCTCCTTTGTTTCACTTACAAGAAAGTATAATGTAATATTGATTAAAAAAAAACATATCGCCAATTTCGCCATTTTTTTTTTTTTTTTTTTTTTTTTGCCAATGTAATAATTATCTCCAAACTGTTGGCTTATTCGCATTCCGAAGCAATAATAGAAGCGTGCATAAAAGCGACCTTTTACTGACAGTGATAGCATAATACAGCCTTCTCGACAACGAATCTATCCGACGAATTTCAGTGCTTCTAGATGACGGCAAGTTGGTTTATTAGTATTACGAAGAGACTATAAAAGCGTATATATTATTAAAAGCGACCTTTAAGTGACAGCCCCTAAAATTTGATAGAATGCATTGTCAACGACATCGAATATATCCATAGGCGTAACTACAGTTGTTGAATGGGAGGGGGGGGGTTCGAAAAATACAGACTCGCTACACCAATGAAAAAAAGGAGAGGGGGGAAGGGGGGGGGGAGCAGAGAGTAAAAAAAAAATTTCATCTTATTAAAAAAGTTATCAAGTCATTGTCCAAATCTACGGGATAAGGAAAATTTCTTAAGAAAGAAAAAGGGGGGGGGGGGCAGGAAAATGTCTTAAACACATGGAAATTGAAAGGGTGTCTGATATAATTGTAAAATATATGGATGCAATATTTTCGGAGAAACTTTTCGGGCGTAGCAAACAAGATAGAATCAATTTCAGGGGCGGGATCCCCTCGAAATATTTCAAACATCCACTGCCAAAAATATGCATTAAAGAAACTTCCATAAACATTTAAATATATTTTTTCCTAAATAGCTGTGTCTCTTAATGTTTATATTGCCTTATTGTTTTTATATACATAATGATACCAACACCGTCCGAGTCCGTAAATCTGCGGATAAAATTGCTATTTTTTCGTCTTCATCTGGCGATTCTTTCAACACTATCTGGCGATTCTTTCAACACTATCTGGCGATTCTTTTTCAACTTGAACAGTAATTTCCTCATATTTTTCATCTTTTCTTCTTTTGAAAAATAAAAACATTGTCTCCCTTTGAGTTTTACGTTTGCTAATTGCACTCATTTTAATTACTCTCAATTATCCATTCGTTAACATAGGGTAATGAAAGTATTGTTTTCAATAAAAAAAAAATGCGAATTTTTTGCCTTTCTTTACATTTTGGAACATCGCACTGAAAAAAAAAAATTTTATAGAAAAATTTCTGCCGGTGTATCTGTCGTGGTCAGAGCAACTTCCGAACGATTTGACCTACGATGTTAAAATTTGAAGTACAGGTTAGTGGGGGCCATTGAACCTACCATTAAGGTTTTCGTCAAAATTGCCATTGTGCAAAACATAAAAAAAATCCCGTTCTTTAGCAATCACTAAAAAGCGGCTCTAACGATTTTGATGAAAATCTCTATGATAAGGCTTCTTAAGATGTTCTAAACATCCCCATCTCCGAAATTCCCATAAAAATGTTATAGAGGTGTAAAAATATGAAAAACGAGTGTCTTCAACATCGAGATCACCTCCCTTGAGGATTGCTCATCAATAACAGTTTTTCTCATCTCCTCTCTTTTACTAACAAGAAAGGATAGTGCAAGAATTTTCGAAAAGTACATGCTCACATTCGCCATTGTGGCGTTTTTTTTTTTTTTTTTGGCCCTTGTAAGAGTAATCTGTAAAAATATCACTAAGGGCCATTATTTCAAATAAATGAAAATAGTATTAAGACTATTCCACATGAAATTTAAATGTGCTGACCATTATTATAGTGTAATTGAAAGTTGTGTAATGTGCCACTCCCCTAGTTTACATTCGGTTATTGTTTACTGTTTGGGTTTTCTATAGAGTGCAATGTCCACTCAGAACTTATGTTTCCCGTGATGGAGAGTCCATTTCTTCAGCCTCGTACGAGTATCGCGGGTAATTATCATCAAATGGTACATTAAATGGCAAGTTTACTTTTCTGGTGTATAATTCATGTATAATCTTGCAGTTTGGTATATCTTTTGATTACCTTAGTAAAACACTGGTCACTAAATAATCTCAATAATGAAATTTAATGGATAATTTGAGTAATAATCAACAAAGAGTTGATTAGGGAAAATTGCAGAATATTTGTTTAATTCTTTCTCAACTTAATGGGTTGGGGGTTGAACCTCCAAAACCTCCCTCATTATGCCTATGGTCTTTACATCAACGATGACTAAAGTCAAGTTTGTAGCACTTATGTTCCCGAGATAAAAACTCCATTTATCCAGCCTGTGTAGCGCGTAGAGTTGTCTGCGAATCGCATACAGTTTGCAAGACGTTCAATATGGTACATTAGTTGTATAAATGTCTTTCACTTTGGTATAGCTTTTGATTAAATTAGCAAAACACTGAATAATTACTAGTAAGGAAATTTAATGGATACTTTGAGTATTAACCAACAAAGAGTTGGTTGGGGAAAGAACGTAGTAAATTTGCTTAATTTTTCTCAACCCAATGGGGGGTGTTCGAACCCCCAAAACCCCTCCCTCGTTACGCCTATGAATATATATGCCAAATTTCAGTTTGATTGGATGACGGCTAGTGGATTAAATAGTTCGCCGCAGGTTTAACTGGCAAGTACAAACACACACAAAGTCGGACTTAATATAAAGGATTATAAAATGTATAAATTAATTTATACTTCCTGTGTACACCTTAAAAAAATTCTTTTTTGATGATTCTACTCTGGCCTTATCTTTAAAAGTCTGTCTGTGGCTCTATCCTTGTGGCTTTATAGAAAGAGACTTCCAATATGCGTAGCACTTTGAAATTTTAAGCATAAGTAGTTTTGGCCTTTTAATTGTGCTTTTGATAAACTGTTATTTAAAATAGTCGGAGAGCTCTAAAGTTTTCAAAATAAATAGTGTTAGCCTTAAATTTTGATTTTCAAAAATAGATTGTTAAAATTTTAACTAGTTTTTCAGTAAATTTCTCTGATTTTTAAAGTTTTTTTTACAAAGCAACTTTTAATGGGCATAGAAGCTTTGAAATTTTAATCATAGTAGTTTGGTATTCTACTTGTACTTTTGACAAAGGGAATGTTAAAATTCAATTATATATATATATATATATATATATATATATATTACAGCTTCTTTACAATGGAAACTCTGAAATTTTAAACATAAATAGTTCTGGCCTTCGAATTTAGCTTTTCACAAACAAAATTTAAAATATTCTCAGAGAGGCAAAGGGGTGTGGGTAGTATTATTTTTTTCTTTTTTTGTAATTATTTAAATAATATTTTCTTAATTTTGATCATGAGAAAATGTTATTATACTTTGTATACATTTATAGAAAAAATTATAATGTTATTTACAAAGTCGAAGAAAAAAGTTAAATGTGTCCCCCCCCCCTTAACTTTAGTACCAGATTAATTGTAGAGTTATTTGTGATATTGTAATCAGAACAGGTTCTTCCATCTTCTAGCTGCTTACCGCCAAAAATGAGACGTTGATCGGCAACACGAATTCCTTCCATGCCTTGGATGATACATTTTATGTCCTTGATGGTAGACGACTTAGTATTAATAACACGTACAGTGTGTGTCTTTCCTGTCAAGACAAAATTCAACATTTTAATGCACATTTAGAAATATTATTACAAGTTGTATTGTGATAGTTACTGATTCACTAAATAGCGTCTATTATAGATTTTTTTTTTTTTTTTTAAATTCTGGAACAATAAGCAAACAAATCTGAACGATAGCTATATTACCAGTGGCAAACTTCGTATTATGCATCGTGAGGGGGGAGGGAAGGGGGGACTCATTTTCAAATTTGTGGAATTTTTTATACTTCGAAAAATAGTGTTAGATCCTTCATTTCTATTCGGTACACTGTTTATGCCATGCCTATAGGCCTTCCCTTTATCCATCAGTCATCTCTATATATATAAGGCAAAGCCCTCACTCACTCACTCATTCATCACTAATTCTCCCACTTCCCACATAGTCACAACTCTGAAAATCGGCACAAATATCAACAATGGTAAAAATAGAAAAAGTAAACTATTCCGATCTCGATTAACACACTTTAAGGGGTCGAAAAGGGGTTAAACGTTCCAAACGAGGGACATTCGAATATCCTACTTCCCATTTGGTCACAACTCTAAAAATTGGTACAAATATTAACAATAGTAAACATAGAAAAAGTAAGCTATTCCGATCTCGATTAACACACTTTAAGGGGTCGAAAAGGGGTTAAACGTTCCAAACGAGGGACATTCGAATATCCTACTTCCCATTTGGTCACAACTCTAAAAATTGGTACAAATATTAACAATAGTAAACATAGAAAAAGTAAGCTATTCCGATCTCGATTAACCCACTTTAAGGGCTCGAAAAGGGGTTAAACGTTCCAAACGAGGAATATTCGAATGTCCTACTTCCCCTTTCGTCACAACTCTGAAATCTGGTGCAAGTATCAACAAAAACAAACGTATAAAAAGTAAGCTATTCCGATCTCTATTTACCCACTCTAAGAGGTCAAAAAGGGGTTAAACGTTCCAAACGAGGGATATTCGAATGTACCACTTCCCATATGGTCACAACTCTAAAAATTGGTACAAATGTCAACAATGGTAAACATAGAAAAAGTAAGCTATTCCGATCTCGATTAACCCACTTTAAGAGGTCAAAAACGGGTTAAACGTTCCAAACGAGCGATATATTCGAATGTCCTACTTCTCATATTTTCACAATTCTGAAAACTGGTGTGAATATCAATAAAGACAAACGCAGAAAAAGTAAACTATTCCGATCTCGGGTGGATCAAGGGGTGGAAAAGGGGTTAAACGTTCCAAACGAGGAATATTCGAATGTACCACTTCCCATATGGTCACAACTCGGAAATTTGGTACAAATGTCAAAAAAGATTAAACATAGAAAAAGTAAGCTATTCTGTTCTTGATTAACCAACTTTAAGGGGTCGAAAAGATGTTAAATGTTCCAAACGAGGGATATCCGAATGTTCCTCCTCCAATGTAATCATTTTTCTGATATTTTTTTGCAAATGTTAAAAAAATAAGTCATTCCAATATCGATTAACGAATTTTTAAGGGATGAAAAGACGACGCAACATTGAAACTATACGAGAATTAACTTAATGTCTAATTAACTTAATTCCAATACAGCTACTACTTTGAAATTTAGAACTAAGAGCAAACATAAACACAATAAACTATTCCAGTTTACTATTCACAATTATAAATTTCGTTTAAAATGTCAACAAAGGAAAGTTCCTATTTTGATAAATCAATTTATCGGGATCGAAATGGGAGCAAACGTCTGAAGTGTAGAATACATGAATGTCTTTTGATCGCTAAAATGCTAATGGTAAAATTTCGTAGCGCAGCACGGGTATTCAGCTAGTTTTACATATTTTTGTAATTTGTGCCATTGACTGTTTATGTTTGCATGTTTATATAATTCGGCGAATCAAAGTTGGTGTTTAACTTACATTTTTAACAAAATGTAATTGATTTTAATAATAAAATGTTATTTAATGGCTATGCACTAATTTCTGTTCAAAGGAATTTAAAATCTAAATTACATGGCATAGTCTTCGGCTTGAATTGCGTTCGAAAACAGGAGTGTATTTAGAGCTGTGGTAAAAATTTTGCATTGGACTGTCAGTTGTAATTCTCGTAAAAATGATGCACACAAAAATAGCACAGATTTTAGTGACTCATTACTACTGTAACTTCAGGGTCATTTTTCTCTACTAAACAAGTTTATTGGTCTGAATTGAAGGCAAATCGAGAGGAGTTGTCAAGCGGCTGCAAAATTTAAATGAAATGGAAATATTTAAAATGGATAAATAACTTATTACCAATTGGCAGCTGTGGGCATTGTAGGTTTGTTTAACTGCTAAAGATAAATTTTATAAATTAAAAAGAGGTATGGGTTGTTCCATAATAAGTTTTTATACAACCCTGACAACCAAGGTAGTTAATCCAAAGGTTTCTAGATTTTTAATGTGGGACTAGGAAAATTAATTTTTCTCATGATAATGAAGAATTATAATGATACTTGATCTGTCAGATTGCACAGTTGTTTAAAGGAGATTTAAAAACATTAGAAGTGGCTGTACTTTTCTAATTCGATAAAGAAATAAATTACCAGTCAACGTCTTCACAAAAATCTGTATAGTGCAGTTCAAGATAAGATAAGACTGCTCTTGGATGTTATAATCAGATAGGGTAATACTATCTTGGAGCTGTCTGCCTTCAAAGGACAGCTTCTGGTGATGAGCTGGGATGCCTTCTTTGTCTTGTATCTTTTGTTTCACATTTGCAATCGTGTCAGTTGCTTTTACATCCAAAGAGATGGTTTTGTCTAGAACGGAGGAATAATTTTAAATAAATATTTCAACAAAACTTTTGTGATATAGATTTATATAGAGTACGACTTGTAAAAGGAAATAAACATGATAGAGGCTTTCACACTTCACTTTTGGAAAGCTTATTATTTTAAAATTAGAATTTTAGGAGCTTATTTCAACCTAATTGAACAGTTTGTAGCATTGTAAAATTAAATTGACAGAAACAATTATATTTTTATAATCTTATCTATAATAATAAAACAAGCTGTGTGTCTGTCTGTGGATCTATAGAAACCTACTTAAAATTGGAGTAGAGCTCTGAAATTTTCAACATAAGAAGTATGGGCTTTCTAATTTTATGTATGTCAAACAGAACATTAAAATTTTAATTAGTTCTTTTTAAATTAATTTATTTTTTACAAAGTGACTTCAAATAGAGATACAGCTCTGAAATTTTCAAAATAAGTAGTTTTAGCCTTCTAATTGGACTTTTGAAAAACAGAATGTTAAAATTTTAATTAATAATTTTTAAATTAATTTTCTTAATTAATTTTAAAAAATTACAAAACGACTTCTAATAGGGCCACAGTTCTGAAATTTTCAACATAAGTAGTTTTGGCCCTCTAATTGGTCTTTGGAAAAAACAGAATTTAAAATTTTTATTTAGTTCTTTTTTTATTAATTTTTTTTTATTAATTAATAAATATTTTACAAAACGATTTCTAATAAGGCTACAGCTCTGAAAATTCCAACAAAAGTAGCTTTGGCCTTTTAACTGGACTTTTGAAAAACAGAAAATTAAATTTTTATTTAGTTCTTTTTTAATTAGTTGTTTTAATTTATTAATATATATTTTATAAAACGATTTCCAATAGGGCTACAGCTCTGAAATTTTCAACATAAAGTTTTGGCCTTTTAATTGGACTTTTGAAAAACAGAATATTAAATTTTCATTTAATTCTTTTTTAATTAAATGTATTAATAAATATTTTACAAAATGATTTCTAATAAGGCTACAGCTCTAAAATTGTCAACACAAGTAGTTTTGGCCTTCAAATTAGACTTTTTAAAAACAGATATTAGTTTTTTATTTAGTTCTTTTTTGATTAATTTTTTAATTGATACATATTTTACTAAACGATTTCTAATGAGGCTACACGTTGCGATTAACCTACCTGCGAGCGAAGCGCTAAAAATTTGGGCCTATACACCAATGACGGATTTCCGCAACGCGGAACCTCACAGTTGGCTAAAATATTGCACATGGTAACATTTCTTTGCAAAGCATGGGTATTTAGCTAGTTTTCAATATTAGTAATTTTGGCTTTCTAATTGGACTTTTGAAAAACCGAATTTCAAATTTTTATTTAGTTCTTTTTTAATTGATTTTTTTAATTAATAAATAAATATTTTACAAAACGATTTCTGATAGGGCTACAGCTCTGAAATTTTCAAAATAAGTAGTTTTGGTCTTCTAATTGAACTTTTGAAAAACAGAATTTTAAATTTTTATTTAGTTCTTTTTTGATTAATTTTTTGTAATTCATTAATACATATTTTACAAAACGATTTCTATTAGGGCTACAACTCTGAAATTTTCAAAATAAGTAGTGGTGTCCTTCTAATTGGACTTTTGAAAAACGGACTTTAAAATTTTATTGGTTTTTTAGTTAATTTTTTTTTTTTAACTATAACAAATATTTTTCAAAACTATTTCTAATTGGGCTACAGTTTGAAATGTTCACTACAAGTTGTTTTGGACTTCTAATTGGACGTTTGACAAAAAGAATGTTAAAATTTTAATTTGTTTTTTAATTAATATTTTCACAAAAAGCGACTTCAAATAGACCTAGAGCTTTGAAAGTTTCTAAATAAGTTGTGTTGGCCATCCAATTTTGCTTTCCACAAACACGTGTTTAAATAATCTTAAAGGGGTGTTGTATTATTGTATTAACGGGATATTAACGAGGATTTCTTGTTTCTCTATTAAGGCTTTACGTAGCAATTAGATTTTAGTGAGTGAAGTGAGCTTATGCTTACGCAGCAATGAACCTTTCAGCAAGCGAAGCGAGCCTATGTTTGCATAGTAATGAACCTTTCAATGAGTGAAGTAAGCCTGTGCTTATGTGTCAATGAACTTTTCAGCGAGCGAAGCGAGCTCTATTTTACGTAGCGATAAACCTTCCTGCGAGCGAAGCGCTAAAAACTGGGACCTATACACTAATGACGGATTCCCGCAACGCGAGGCCCACAGCTAGCTTAAATATTGCACATGTTAAAATTTCGTAGCGAAGCATGGGTATTCAGCTAGTTTTTAAGAATATGTACATAATCATGAGCTGCAGAGTCAGCAAAGTAGTTATAAATCCTACATTCACCCTTGAAGAAGCCCAGCAAGTCAAACTTATAATTGGAAGGGCAGTTCGACATATTTTTACTTTCAATTACTCACATGTAATACATAAGATAATGAAAGTATTGGATTCGGTAAAAAAAAAATGTCTGTCTGTGTGTACGTTGGTCAGCATAACTCCTGAACAAATTGACTTACAATGTTCAAATTTGGTGAGTAGATTGGTGATGGCCCAAGGATCTACCATTAAGGTTTTCGTCAAAATCGCGCATGCGCATAATTTAGCTGCCATTGAAAAAATCATGTTTTTCAATGAATGCTAAAAAACGGCTCTAACGATTTTTATAAAAATCGCTGTGCTAATGCCTTTGAATGTGTTCTAAACATCCCCACCTCCGAAATTCCCGTAAAAATGCTTTAATGGCTTAAATAGTTGAAAAACGAATGCCTTAAATGAACAAACAATTTATTTTTTTATTTGATGTTTAAGTAATGTTTTTTTACTTGAAATTGTAACTTCGGGCTTTAGGTATAGGTACTTAGATGATAAATATATATATATTTCCAAAAAGATCACTATTATATTTTAATCTCAACTTTCATTGCGTCTGTTTATGTAGATAAGATTATAAAATTCATTCAAGATATGGATTTGACAGGTCACAATATGAAATTATTTTTTCTTTGAAATAAGTTGTCAAACATTTTCAAGTTTCTATAGAGCAGCATCAGTTTTTAAAACCTTTTTAATCAAGCAAAATAAACTAATAGTAACTTTATATCTTTTAGACATATTATTTATATTGAACTAAATACAATAAATAAAAAGATTACCAAAATCGCATATTATTTTAATTATTTTTGTGTGTCTTATTTTGTAAGAGCTTGCCGCAGTTTGATGTGACGAATCCTGTGCATATTTTACAATATACCTCATAACTTCCATCGCTAACTTTGGATACTCCTCTTGAAACAATCTCCACTCTTCCGTTTCCTCTAAATCAGAAAACTTGCACTTACGAATGAATTCATTTGCGTGTGTTTTCAAGACTTTGTCATGCAAGTCTCCGAGAATTAAAATACGGATTACGTTATCCAGCGACAAGACTGATTTCAATTTTTCGACGCAGATCCGCTTGAGATCTATCAGTCCATATTTATCAGCCGCAACTAGCAAATCTTCTGCCATTTTATCGGTTATGCCATCAGTCTTGTCGCTGTATATGTACTTCAGCATGACTCGAAGAACATTGAGTTCGATGTCAACGATGTTGACGTTCCCACTTTGACCCTCCTGCATTCGGCTTCGAAACATGGCGGAGAAAACGGAAGATCTGGCGGACAGTATGCATTTGTGGACAGGGATTTCAACACTGCCACACTTTAATACAGCATCCGAGAATTGACTTGGATGGTCCAGTAAACGGAGAAGGTCATTTGATAGTCCTGGTCGAGAAATGTTACTCTCTGCAAACATAGAGCTTTTTCCACCCATAATAGGATCTTCACCTTCAATGCACGTTGTGAAGTTTGTTATTTGATATCACCTTATCCTAAAAAAATGACCCGCTTTAATAACAAAGGCGACTAGAAATTGAGCTTTGACAAAACACGATTGTTCTCTAATTAGCTAGTTGATAAGATTTGAAAAGGCAGTGATAATCGTATTTCTCTCTATTTTTGTCCCCCTTGGTACAGGTAGTTTTTCGTGCTATCTCCGCTGGGTGTCGTCAAAATGCCCAATTCATTATACGGTATTTTTTTTAAAACCAGCTTTCCTTTGGCAAATGTGTTTTTTCCCTCTTTTTTTTTGTGGCAAAATTAAGCTATTTCGAAACGTTTTGTTAGTGATTTTTTTCTTTTATAATTTTCTTATCTAAAGAGTTATTATACAAACCGGTCGTTTCAACGCCAACCTTAAAAAAGCCAGTAAATATCAATTATCTGCATAACTTCCAATGGAAAAGCCGAAATTGATTATTTTCTACCATGCTTAAGGAATTTCGCATAATATTACAAAAAATATCTTAATACGTCTCGGCGATATCTTTTAACGAAAAAAAGAGAGAGAGAGAGTGCCTAGGATTTAAATAAAATAAAAAAAAAAAATAAAAAAAAAAAAAAAACCACAGGAAAAAAAATATTGAAATTGCCCCCCCCCCCCCCCCCCCAAAAGTAGCTTTCTAGCCCGTTTTTTGTGTAAAAATTTAGAAAAGCGTCCAGTCCTAACTAAGCTGTAGATCTTCAAACGGATTAGCTTGTATGATTCGGAATGTTTCGACTTAAAATCCTACGCTGGTTAGAACTTTATTAAATAATTTTTTCCTATTTTTAATTAATTTAAAACCACTTTTCTCATTTCATAATATGGCGATAGATAGAGGCGATCACCTTGATTTAGGTTCAGATATATGTGCCAAGTCGATAAAACTAGGTACTCTAAACCTTTCAACAAGCGAAGCGAGCCTATGCTTACGTACCAATGAACTTTTTAGAGAGCAAAGCGAGTTTATGCTTGCGTGGCAATGAATCTTTTAGCGAGCGAAGTGAGCTTGGACTTGCGTATCAATGAATCTTTCAGCGAGCGAAGCGTCAAAAGATGGGATCTATATGCAATGACAGATCTCCACAACTAGTTTCATATATGAATTAGATAAATTCATTTCAAGGTAATCATTAGGTAAATCATTTTTGGGAGAATGGATTTGGGTTTTCAAAAACCGTTAAGGATTATATATATATATATATATAAAAATTTGGAAAAGTAAAATCAATCTTCTGTACCGGATCAGCCTATTTTTTTAAGGACACTGACCATGCCGATGATTGTACTAGCCCAACTTATGGCCAGTGCGCCCCACCAAAGTTAATTCCTTTCAATGGAGTGATAGAAGTCTGTAAATTTAATATGAACTGCTGTCTACTATAGCCATAAAGTAAATTCAACTAAAGGCCATTTAGCAAAATGGATGATAGATTTTTGTATAGTTGATGTTAAAAATTCGTGACACAGTGATCATACTGTAAACTCACAAAAATTCTTGAGTTAAAATTTATTGAAAAATAATTAAATTTATTTCACAACTTCTATACATAAAACTGAAAAACACCAAAATTCGAAATCTAGGTGCACGGTAAGGCATCTGCCAAGTTCACTGCCAGACCCCTTTTACTGTAAGCACATCACAGTATACCTGAGAGCTGAAATTTGTTTACGGGTGGTTGTTAGCCAGTTGAGTAAGATCCACAAGTTTCCGATTATATTGGTTCAAATTTAATCAAATTCGAAAACGACATATTTTGATATCTACTGTACTCACTCACTGATCATCAATATACTAAGGTATTTCTAACAGATCTAGAACTATGAAAGTTAGTATGCTTGTAATGTTTAACATGTATGTAAAGGAAAAAATCACAAAATCGAGGTTTTTCCCTCCGAGTCCTCTAAAGGGGGCAATATTCGAAAAATATCAATCTTTATTCTAATATATTTCTATTGGAGCTAGAATTTCAAAATCTTCAATGCTAGTAGATATTAGAATATAGAAATAGAGGAGAAAATATATAAATAAAGTAGTCAGCTAATCTGAAAGTTCTTGTAGATGACCATCAACAAAAAGTTTGTCAATGGTCAACTGTATAATAAGTACCCAAAACAGATGTATACTTAACCCTTTCAAGACTGGAAGTTTTCTTGCAAGTTTTAAAATTATGGAACTAAGCATTTTTAAACTAGGTATCGGTATACAAAATAATAAATTTTAAATTAATACCGTAAAAAAAGAAGTGAAATCCCAACAAAAAGATCTCTGTCAAGCTTCAAATTCTTCATTATAGGCAATGAAAATTAGTAAGATTTTTTTCTCCAAGTCGAAATTCTCCTTAATAGGCCTCAATATCCAGTCACGAAAATGCTTATGCAACTTAGCCATTACGCACTGTAGCACTAACACAGCCAACAAGTGATCCAGAATACATAATGGCAAAGTGTCACAAACATTTTGTAGCTGGATATTGAGGCCTATGAAAGGGAATTTTGACTTTGAGAAGAATATCTTTCTAATTTTCATTGTCTGTAATTCACAACAGCATTAAACTTGGCTCTACTTTAGATCTTAATACTTTTCACGACTATAGAAATTACAAGAAGAACTTGTCACTATTTTACAGAGATGTTTTTATTGGGATTTCTTAATCAACAATTATAAGCGATTCCAAAAGCTTTTTATATAATATTTTTAAAGTCCTGAAATTCTGTTTTAAGAGGTGGAAAGAGAAGTGAATGACAAAAGTACAAGCCGAATAAGTTAATTTAAAAAACAAAATGCCATTTTCTGCTCTGGTGGAATTTTTTTTCTTATTAACTATTTAACTTGTGAATAAAAAATATTAAACTAGAACTTAATTTATTGTGAAATTTCTAAAAACTCCTGATATTTCCAGAATTACCAATGTCTCTGATATTTCCTTATTTTCCATGTTGATGGACTTAACTATCAGAAGTGTAAAGTTAATTTCAAGAATAATTCACAACAAAAGACATAATCAAAAACACAAAATTTAATCATCCTTTTGACGAAAGGTTAACGTTTCATTTAGAAAGCTTTCACACAAACTTTGGCAAAAGTGACTTATTTTAACAGAATGTTACAGCAAAGATCACAATAAGGTTACATGTTTTACTACAAACCTGTCAGCTTTAAATAAATCATCATTACATAAAAACTATTTCAAAGCTAGAAGGAATTCCAACAAAGGTATTTTTATAAATACAGTAGAAAATATTGATATTTGAACTGTCAAAGTCATAGAATTTCAACAGAAAGTCATAGTAATCACATATCAGTAGATTGAAAGTAAGAAAAGTACACAATTTAACTAAACAACGAGTTAAAAATGTTTAATTTCCAGATCAGATCTAGATTTTGTCTAAATGTATCAAAATGAGTTATCAGAGTTAAATGTGACATTTTCTATAAATCTATTCTGATTTAACAAAGACAAAATTATAGGGGCATTATACCTTCTTTCTTATATATCTCATTAACTCGAGCGATTTGGAGCAAGAATCAAAACAGCAGACACAAAACTATGACAAATTTATACAAGAAGGAATAGTTCAAATAGTTGGTATTTTTAAACAAAGGGGTCATCAAATTCAACATAACATGTTAACATGTCATTGACATTTCACACAAAATGTTCAACAAATTGAAAGAATAACTAAAATTAAATTTTTTAACTCATTTGTATATGGGCATTTAAAACATTGCCATAAGGAATTTAAAATTCAAAAATATATTTTTATTATTTAAAAGGTATATCAACGATCAAACCAGTAGCTTCTAATGGAAGGGAGCATTTATGACAACAATGGAATCTCAAATTTGAAATGGAAAATGTACAAATTTAACAAAATATTTATATAACAACAACAAATAACATAATAATGGCAAAATCTTTGTTGCATAATTTTTGATTGGTCAAAAGAGTTACTTCTGATGCTATCAAAATGTTAATCTTTCTAATTAAAATATTTTTTTAGTCCATTCTTTAATAAAAACATAACACAACATATAATAAGTTTTATAACAGGCAGTTAATTTAAATACATTCAATTCCCTCGCATTATTATTTGATAACTTCATAGTTATAACACAATGAGGTATTTGGATCAGTTGTTTTTATTTTTGAATGAGAAAGTTAATACCTGCCAATTTCATAACAATTATCAGTATTTTAGAAGTATTTTGCAAATATTGTACCATCTAGCAAGTACAGGAAAGTTTAACAAAAACATAATCTCTACAGATATTAAAAAAAAAAAATTTGAAAACTAGGGGAAAAAAAACAATATATTAGGAAGAAAAAATACTGATTGACACATCAAAGGTTTACTTATCAATAGACCGATAGCATAAAATATTTTCACTATTTTTCCTAAATTAACTTCATGTATCAAGAACAGAATCATGAAAGTTAAATCTACAAAACAATATTAATGTTTTCTATCATTAATACGTTACAAATGTAAAATTACTAAAAAATAATAATAATGATAAACTGTTTTAAATTTTTTCAACATGAAATTGAAACTCAATTATGTTAGAAAAATATGTTGTAAAATGAATAATGATTATCCCTATAACTGTTATACAAAGATTTGTATTAGAATACATGTTTTAAAATATATAATTCATTAGTTTAAATACATTTACTCATCATTAATAAGACATTAGTATAAATTTCAGAGTAGCAATGTGAAGTTTTTAGTAATGCACAAATAATAAAGCACTTTTATTTTACTGGTAAATTAAAAATGAAATGCAGCAAATAATGTAATCTTGCACTGAAGTACAATAAGTTTCGTTTTAAAAATATTTTATAAATAATAACTTGATAATAGGAAAAAAAACTTCTTTATATTAAAAAAAAAATACTCATTGACACAGCAAATGATTAATTCAATGGACTAGTAACATAAAATATTTCCACTATTTTTCCTAAATTAACTTACTGTATTTAGGACAGAATCATGAAGGTTAAATACACAAAATGATATTATAGTTTTCTTTGATCAATAAGTTACAAATATATTTGTTTTAAATTTAAATAATTATGCTTGAATTCTAACTCGATTATTTCAGGAAAATGTTGTAAAATTGATAATGATTTTCACTATTAATGTTATGCAAAGATTAACAATAGAATGCATGCTCTAAAATATATAATTCATTAGTTTAAATACATCTGTTCATCAATAATTAGACATTAGTGTAAATTTCAATTAAGGGATGTAAAGTTTTTAGTAATGCACGAATCAAATAATAAAGCCTTTTTATTATTTTTATTGGTATATTAAAAATAAAATGCAGCAAATAATGTAATATTGCATTAAAGTACAATAAGTTTCGTTTAAAAAATATTTTACACATCATAACTTGATAATAAGGAAAAAAAACTTTTGTTTTGTGTGTGTAGGTATTTTTATAACTACTAACAACATAGCAAAATTGATATTGTGTCAAATTAAAAAAACCATCTCGGTGTCGAATAACGTAATACTTATGCTTTAAAGGTTAAACATTTTCAACACTTCTTAATATACAGAAAAAAAGTTTCAAAGTAAAACAAAGACAGTTTCTGAGCTCCTTTTACCACTTAAAAATTATAAAAGATAACAAGTACTTTGAGTGAAAGAGACTTTTAAAATCTTTAGATTAATACTTATTTCTTCAAAATAGTATCAAATGACTTGGGTTTTCGGAAGGAAAAACTACTTTCCGAATTGTCGAATTTCAGGCACTTGCGAGCACTAAAATGAAAAGTATTAGTTAGGTATCAATAGTTTAGAATGTCAAAATCAGATTTTTATTTTCGGTTAAGTTTTTATAAGAGTGAAATTTGCCTCAAAATGCTATCCTAATAAAACACAATTTTGTAAATGCTGAAAATAATATTAAACATGAAGTTTGATAAAGACATCACAAATAAGAGCTCTTTTATAATTTTTTTGAAAACTATGATTTAAATATCATTCAACACTAAAAGACTTTTAGAAATCCATTTCTTCTAAAACTAAAAATGCAAGTAGAACAGATCATTTCAAGAACATTTTAGTAAATATTGCTTAACTTTTCAATACAAAAGCTTACAAATACAGCTAAAATAAACTATTGTAAATTTAAAAAGAAAATCTAAAGGTAGTTAGAAATATAATGGCCAGAAAAAAAAAGGAAAAAATAATAATATATATATATATTTACAACCACAAAATAAAATTAAGCATGTAAAAGAAAATGAATAATCTATGTTGGTTCTTTTCATTAGTAACTATCAATTATAGTTCATAAATTATCCTGATAAAATTAAATTTTTAATTGGAATTTCTCTTGATTATTCACATTTACATGCAGCAATACCAAATTTATCTTTACCTCATTAGATATTTGGAACTTATACTGAAAACTAAAAGTATCCCCTTGATGAAATTTTAAAACTTATTTTTATGGCAAGATTTCAAAGTTTCTTGCACTTAATCATAAAAAAGTAGTAAAACACCCACCTAGGCAAATATTATAATGAACATAAACAAACGAATTAAATTAGGTTGATTGGAATATTTTAGAAATAATTGAATAAATTATATAAAAGAAGTTCTTTTAATATTAACATTTTCACAAAGTTTCTCTTTTGTGCATGAGAAATGGCCTCTCACTTTTATTTCGAAAAACTATAATTGCTATTCAAATTCTACAGGGCTTCACAATTGCCTTCTTGATTTGGTGAAACAATTCTCACTATACAAATAAGTTCCGATACAAACAAAAATGAATTTCCACTCATTTCCCCAAATCTAATCAGGCTCTACTCAATAAGAAACAAACAATTGCATTCTACAATTATAGCCAATCTCACCTGGCAAAACTTCTTGTCTCATTGACCTCTGCATTGTCGAATTGCAGCCTTTTCTTTCCCTTGGCTTCAAACTTCCCTTTCATCGAGGGAGACATACTGTTGAGGGTCCCGTTGATATCCTGCAACATCTTTGTTGACTGAAACGAGAACACTGAATATGTATTACGACATTTAATACTGCTTCTAGTATTTTAAATTACTCAACTCAAGGACTGCTGCCATCAAGCTGAGTTGTATATGCATACTTCCTGAAGCTGTTAATTGCTTTTCCCATATAACACACATTCTCCCAAGGAGGTCCTTCGGAGTCCCGGGGATGACTGGGGATTTCCTAGGAGGATGTGTGCTATATGAGTTAATTTTCTACTTAATAAAAAGTTGTGTGAACTTTCTTGTGTTCTCCCATTATTACACTGCCGACCAAACGGTATAGTGGTTAGCGTGCTAGCTTCTAGACCGCGAGGTTGCGGGTTCAAGTCCTGTGATAGGCATGGGTGTTTGTAAATGTATGTTGGCTTGTCTAATGACGAATGTTTCGGCGCATTATAGCCCTCGTGTTGCTGACGGCGCCAGATAATCTGAAAACAACCAACCAACCCATTATTACATGAAAATTTAATAAGCTGCAGAGAAACGCTTGCTATTTGGGTTGAGTCGAAAATCCTTTCAACATTTTGGAGGGCGGAGGAACTTCTATACAACCTCTTCCCCCTCCCATGTTATTTTTCTTTGATTCTGTGATCCAAAATAGTACATATAACAAATTTTATGAAGATATGTTCATTATAGAACAGGCTCTAAAAGTCTCAATACGGCTAATATGTACACCTTGCTTTTTTTTCATTCTATATTTGTATAAAGTTTGAATTTAGGGAATTTGCGTATTTTCCCGTCAACTACTGGCGAATTTTTTTTTTTTATTGGCGATAAAAAGATAAAAATGCTTTGCCTCCTCGGAGGTCTGGTTCAGATCTTCTTGTGGAATCAAGCCAATGGTCTTGGGATTTGCCTCGCCAACAGTCTACGAGGTAATACAAAAGTACCAAACTTGGAAACCTACTCACAGAATTTTATATTTTTGTTAGATGTAAATAATATGATACATTTGCTTTAAATAACAATTCCATGAAAAAACAAAAACACTAGAAGTACCTTACCACTAGTGCTTATAAAGTCAGGGTGGCCACAAATTTCGGGAGAAAAAGTTCCATGATAGATTTCTAAAAAATTCCCTGACTTAACAGAAAACTTTTTTTCAAATTTCCTCAATTTTTACAGATGCGTAGATCAAATAGAGCATTTATACCAAAGAGATAATACACCAATTTTTTTGTAAATAGTTTTGGCAGTAATAAAAAGTTTAATTATACATTGACATGGAACATCTAAGGATTACCACAATTCTCCAGAAAAATGGCGCCAAAATAAGTATGAATGAAGAAACATATCTTCAAAACAATAGAAAAATGCCCCGATTATTGCAAAATTAAAAAAATTCCCTGACATTTTCAATTAATAAGAAAGCTCCATGACATTTCTCCAATTTCCATGTTCTGAGGTCACCATGAAAATGGATAACAAGGTATGCAATATACTTACCAATGTTTAAAATTGATTACTAATTATTATTAAGAAAACAAGCACTGCTATTAAAATTACAGCAAAATAAAAAAACTCTTACTTGGGTAAGAGAACCAAAGGTATACGATGGTAACTTTTGATAGATTATTTCATTAGGATTCTTGAATGTAGGTTGAAGTGGAGAAACAAATATGTTCTTCTTTGTTGGCAAACTGGAAATAAAACAATAAGTTACTGAAATGTCACAACAAAAATCATTGATGAACTAGTTCAAGTTCTTGAAAAATGTAAGGTTTAACTATAAAATCACACAAAACTTTTATTTACTTACCTATAGAATGGCGATAGGACTAGAGGTGATTGGGAAATTATCGTAGAAGAATGTGCACCTCCCTAAAACAAAGAAAAATATGAACCCATCTGACAAGATTTTAATTAAAATTTTTAAAGTAAATTAAGAAAAATAAAGATAAACTTTAGCCAAGGATGTAGTATTTACGATATTAAAAATAAGGCTTCCAAATTTGAATATCCTTGCCACCATGATTTTAATATAACAAACTCTGAATAAATATGGTTAATTCATACAAAATTTGCAGTTAAAATTTTTTTTTTTTTCTTCTTCTAAAACTGCACAAGAATAAGCATTTGGTCCTATATAAGAAAACATAATTCATTAAAACTGCCTCTACTTTATTTGGGGAGAACAATACCTCAGTTTTATTTACGAAATTTGTTATAATGTAAGACTCCATTTCTGAATGAAATTCAGAATTGTAAAATTTCACTATGTATTCCTTCTTCCCTTTAGAAAGCACTTGCTTGTAAACCTGTAAGAAACAAAAACATGGTAATTGAGTTGGCGGTTGAATGGCTACACAATAAGTTAAGAGAATTCAACTTATAAATTAAACACAATTTAAGTAGTAAATACAGTCAAACCTCGTTAAAAGAACTCCAAGGGACCGTTACAATTCATTCGACTTAACCATAGTTCAACTTATTCGGAAACCAATAAAATAATTTTTTAAAAACAAAAAGAATTTAGCGTAATTTTACAAAACACAATTTTAGTTACTAATGTATATTTAAGTAAAAGCCATAAATTTCGAATTTGACAGAAAAAATTACAATTTTAAATCTCCAATATAAAAAGTTGTAAAAGAAAAGATTTAAAAGTTTCAGTGTTTAATTGAGATTACATGAAAAATTATTGGTAAAATATTGCATGTTTATAGAGTAAGGTACATACCCCATTGTTTCTTAAAAAACTCAGTTATAACACATTGTTTCCTGCTCTTTTTTGAGCAATTAGTCCAGAAGTTTTTAATTAAATCTAAACTGTTCAGGCATTTTAAAGAATTATCATTTACTTTTCCAAAGAGAAATCGGTGCAAAGTGTTGAGGGCAAAGAATGCTTCTACTAAACAGGGTTCCCACTCTTATTGAGGAAAAAAATTCAAGGACTTTCAAGGACCTTTTTAAGAAAATTCAAGGACCTTTTTTGGAACAGAGTGTCCGCAAAAAAGTTATTTTGAAATACCCTGATATTTCCCTGTAACATTCAATTTTTTCCCTGATTAAGTCATCAACCAAAATATACATATACTATAACTTTCAAATAAAAGAACATTCAAACTCACCATCATAAAAATAATTATGAATCATGTACTGTTTATCTTTACATCTTTATGGCGCAAACAGCAAATTGCTCTGTGCAGTGCAGTGTATGTATAGTGTACCTGTACTGTGCATGTGTAATTATACTTTAAAATCCCTTTTTTTTTTCATTACAGTCTAATCTCAAGAAAAGAGTACACTAGTATTAAATTTCAAATTTAAAAAGCTGTTTTCTAAGTAAAATTTGAAAGGGAAAGACAAACCATAAATCAAGTCAAAATGGATGAAACATTCAACAAAATACTCTATATATTAACTATTTTTGTTTTCTGAAAACTTATAATTTTAATAAAAATTTATAAAATCAATAATTACTTTAAAAACATTTTGTAATGTGAATTTTTTATGTTTTATGCCTCAAATAAAATTGGTAAAAATATTATACATCAATTTGTGTATTTAAAAAAAAACTGTCTTCAATTGTTGATGGAATTAGGAGAGTTACACCATTTTCAGTTTGCATAATTTCGTTGTCCAAATTGTTCAATTTAATCACTTGCAATATTCTTTTTTGCTCAAGTTCAGCTGTTGCCACTGTTAAGGTACAGTACCCAGGCAAAAATTTTATAAAATGAAAATTTTTCATAATACAATTAATTTTAAACAATTATAAATAAAAAAAAATTGCTTTAACTTTTAAACTATTACTTATATCTATAGTTAAAATGTAAAATTGTATTTCATGTTAAAACAAACAAAGGCGAATAAAGAATAAAACTAAAATGACATTGCAAATCTCGCCAATAGCTACTGTTAAAACGGCTTAAACCTAAGTGAAAATTAAAACTACTCCAATATAAATATCGGTATAACGGCCACCATAGCGGCGCAAATCTCAGCAAATACATTAAACCAACAATTGGCAAAAATTGCCATACCGGTGCAAGCAAAATGCACAGTAAGCAGGTTCCATGATTATCAAACTTGAAGGCAAGCCCAACAAAATCGTAATGCAGATTTGTATCAATCTCAGGAATGATAGAAATTTCAAATCAAAGAAAAAGAGTTGAAACCATGTTTTAGCTGAACTGTACTACGTCCGAAAGGTGCAAACTCTACAATAACGTCAGTAACTATTATATACCTGTGAAAATGAGCATCACACAGCAACGTAATAATGGCGATAACGATGGCTCACAGGAATAACGGCCATTTCCTCAGCATAACGCTCAGCAAAATGGCTATTACATGCCAATGTAAATAATTCCGATAGAGGCTAAAACATTACAGAAAAATGAGGGGGAGAATAGTAATAGGGGAAGTCTGAACGTATGCAGGTTCCATGATTGTCAGTAAATTTTAATCTCTGCGAGATCAATAGGAAAATTGTAGGAAAACTTTGATAAGAGCAAATATAAGAAAAATTCAAAAAAGCAGACAAATATGAAATAAAAAAAAAATCCTTCCTTCTTTAATTCTTTCCGCAGATCGGCGGAAGAAATCACATACCTGCATTAAGGCAACAATCGGCAAAAATGACCATCACACATATCAACGTAAGTACCCAATATATCGTTGGTATCGCTAAAATAGAGTCAATTATATCGAGGTCACAATCTATGAAATTGACAATCACAACCGCAAATCTCGACGATAGCAACAACTTTTGAGGTTCAAACCATCGTAATAGTGACTAAAATGAACATCACAACTATGTAAATCTCGGTGATAGCTCCCATCTTAGCAGCGTAAATCTCGGCAATAATAGCACTAACACCAGCATAAAGTTCGACGAAACTAGCCACCACACACCAACATAAATAACAGAGATAGATGCTGGCAATCTGCAAGAAAAGTGGTCAGTACAGCAGAAGTTTGAGGAAGTCTGAACGTATGCAGATTCTCTGGTTGTCAGACAAGCAAGTAAACCCAATAATATTGTAATGCAGGTTTGTATCGGTCTCAGGGATGATCAAAGTTTCAGCCAAAAAAGAGCTGAAATGCATGCTTCAGCGGAACTGTACCATGGCTAACAGGTGCAATCTTTGATCACCATGAAAATGAGCAGCACGCAAGAACGTAATTCGCGGCCATAGCGCTCTGTAATAATTACGAAAATATCGGCCCTTTCATCGCCATAACGTTCAGAAAAATGACCAGATACCAACATAAATAATGCCGATAGAGGCTATAACATAAGAGAAAAATGAGGGGGAAAGTAGTCATTCCATTGGCGATTCTGCCGTTTTTTCGTTTTTAAAATTTTTTCTAATTTGTTTACAAATTGTTTTTGGTATTTTTGCTAGCAATGTATCTTCAATTAACAAAATTAAAAGACTCAGTTTAATTAGGAAAAATCAAGGACCAGAAAATTACATACTTTAAACACAAAAATACAAAACGGAGATTTACAGTGGTCACTTAAAAATTCAAGGACTTTCAAGGACCGTATCCTTTTTTTCAAGGACTTTCAAGGACCAAATTTCATAAAAAAAAATTCAAGGACTGTGGGAACCCTGCTAAAGATGGCATTTGGGTTCAAATTGGTTTGTTGTGTAAGCTGCTTTAATTTTTTCGATTCTTTAAAATTGTAGACAATGTGCTATTGGGAATTCCAAAATTAACAGCAATTTCAGTTTTAATCTTGACTTCATCCTCTTCAATGAGTAAGGTATATTTTTCTTCCAAAGTTAAATGTTTTTACTTTTAGAACTCATTCTAAAAAACGTTATTCGCAATTTTAATCTATTCAAAAGAACAAGGACAGTACAGACTACAAGTCACAAATGGCAACTGAATGTGAAGCAACAAATCCAGTGAATAGACTGTTGTAGATTCCAGAATTTAAACGAGAAAACTAACAAAAGAGGAGACAACATTCCAAGGAAACGAGAAAATGAAGAGTTCGGCCTTGTCGACTGAGTAAGACCCTCTTCAAACCCCTGGAGATCTCAACAAGTTAAAAACCGGTGTTTGTTTGAAGACTTTTTGGGAAGATGAAGTTAGTAACAATTGAAAAACGACTTTGTTCACTTTACCGAATGAAAGTTTGAACATAGTGACTTCAAATACAAGTTTGACTAATCCGATAGTTCGCAATAAGCGTGTTCGTCTTAAACAAAGAAAATGACGTTATTTGTGCATACAATAGGACAGGGATTGCAAATGTAGTTCCTTTTAACAGTAGTTCGTTTTAAGCGTGTTCATATTAATGAGGTTTGACTGTACATTTTTAATTCAATTACTTATTTTTTATTTTTGTAATGTAGTTATTATATTTGTAATTATTAATTTTTGTAATGTAGTGTTTTTAAATGTAAAAGCAAGAAAAACTAACTTTAAAAGTTAAGCAATTATTTACAATTATTGAGGATGATTAACTATTTTAATAATACCTGAAGTTCCTTAGTAATTCAGTGTTAAATATGAGCACAAAAAAATTAAAGTACGGAAAAAATACTTAAAGAATGCTTCAAATTTATCAATCAACTTTACTACTTACAGAAACGGATGATTGTGGCATTAAATCATAGCAGTTCATGATGGCTTTAAAACGCATATCTTTAGCCATGGCTTTGCAAACGGCAAATATACAGCACATAATAATCTAAAATAAATTTCGAAGTTAATAAATAAACCATTTTAAAGTATATTATTAAAAATAGAAATAACTTTTTTTAGTAGGCTGCACTATATTTTTCTAATTTTTGGAGCTAGACAAAGACTACAATAAGATGAAACATTGCTGCAACCTGGTTCAAAGGTAAATTCAAAGGAAATGCTTTCAGGGAGAAATTTCCTCCCATTTGGTTCTTGATTAGATGATTCAAAATAAAACCATGGATATACTAGGGGTGTGGAACATTGCACAACTTTCAATTACAATATTTTATAATATTGGTCATTCCATTAAAATTTATGGTATTATTTACCATTTTCATATTTTCATTCATTTCAATAAAAATGGCCAGTTGGGCAATTTTTTTGGTTAGCAAATAATTTTTACAAATGCAAAAAAAATACGTCACGATGGCAGACTCGGCGATGTTATTCGATAGACATTACATTGTCCTTTTTTGCACGTGAAACAGAAAAAAAAAATCGGCGATGAGTGATGCTCAAGGGCAGAGAACTCTAAGTTAAAAGCACTCATTTTTCAACTTTTTATCGCATTTCTAAAGGAATTGCGGAGGTGAGGATCATTAGAATATCTTAAGAGACATTAGCACAGAGATTTTAATCGAAACAGTCAAGAGCAGTTTTTTAGCAATAGCTGAAAAACATGACTTTTTTATGATTTCAACTTTAAGTGCATACACGATGAAGCAGAATTTGATAGGAATCGGTTAAGAATAGCATATTTAAAAAAATAAAAAAAAATACCTGATCCAAATGTCGATCTTTTAATAAGTGAGTTTTCTTATATAGCACCTGTTCTATGCAAATCCAAATGTTAGCTAGCTAAATAAGAGAAGAAAAATTCATTGATATTTTTCATAAATAAATTATCTTCAATATTCAAACTATATAAAACGTAGTAAAAAAAATTCTAACTCACTGTTTCTTTTTCAATTTGAAGATGAGAGCACATTTTCTCCAATCTCATGTAGGCCATTCGGCAAACTATAAAATTATAGTTGAATGTTATACACAGAATAGAATGAATATGTCAAGCTGAGAATCACCTTTTTTACATAACAGCTTTATTTATAAATGAACTGGATTTGATATTAAAAAAAATTAGTTTGCTTTAAATTGAATATTGCACAAACTTTTTGGAATTCAGATTATATTTTTTGACAATCTTGTTGATTTAGAAACACAAATTTACTAAAAAACACAAGAGTTCCGTTTTAAAATTATTTTAGAAATTTCTGCATTGCCAATCAAGCATATCACTATTTGATAAGGAACTGAAATACTCCTACTTAAAGGTCATAGTAAGTTTTATTTGATGAAACTTGAAATAAATTCTTGGTTTTACTTGGTATTTTAAACATAAATTGCATAAATATTCAGATAAATTTACACTTTTGCGAAACGGAACAATTTGAACAAACATAAAAGAGTACAATGTACCTTTGTTAAGGAATATATTGACTGCATGGCAAGGACATGTATTATGAGGCGTCCCAGGGGCTTGCTGTGATATATCTTTGTTTGGAGACCAGAAGCTACAAAGTCAAACTAAATTAGTAACTAATATTTAATTCTTAAAAAAAAAAATCACCAATTTGGAGATGATTCTTATATTAAGGGGGGGGGGGGGGGAGAACCTGCCAAAATGGCAATATACTTTTTAATAATTCTTACATTATTCTTTCTTGTAAGTGAAACAGAGAAGAAGTAGTTGTTGATGGGCGATGCTCAAGAGAAGAGAACTCAGTGTCAATGACAATCGGTTTTAAAGTTTTTATGCCTTTATCACATTTCTACAAGGAGAGGGGATGTTTAAAACATCTTAAGTGGCATTACCACAGCGATTTTGATTCAAATCGTTAAGAGTTGTTTTTTAGCAATTGCTGAAAAACAATTTTTTCTATGGTAGTTACCTTATGTGCATGTGCAACTTTGAAAAAAAAGTTAATAACAGTACTAACTTGTATGCAAAAATTGAACATGCACGTTAATGCATTCACGAGTTATGCTGACCACTCTACTTAAGTATAAAAAAAACTTTACAAAAACTTGTGATTTGATCAAATGCATTATATAAAAAAAAATAAAAAAGTTACTCTTTGGAATAGGTTTAGAATTAATTTTAATTGTTAGAGTTTAAGTAAAGAATCAAGAATAAAAATCTGAAGTCATTATACAATGGAAACTTTACTGAACGTAAAACTAATCTCGATTATACGCAAATCATATAAATTCAATCATTCATAGACAGCGTTAAATGCACATTACAATGAAAACAAGATCAAAAGGTGTTAATATAAAAGTATTTTTACCCACTCTGTTGAATCTAATCTAAATATATCTATATACAGGGTGTCACAAAAGGTCATGTCCAAACGGCACACATGGTTGTGTCAGATCATGAGGAAGCAGAATTACATAGGAAAGGGGGGTCGGAAACGCGATTGTAATCCGCTAGAGGGCAATAAGCGCTGGCAGACGAAAGCGCGGGCAGTCGGATTAATCGAAGCGCGGACGTTGCAGAGAGCCGGCACAGTACCGTGGCCACCGGGCCACCACGATCCTCGGACCTAGCCCCCCTGGATTTTTACCTCTGGGGATACCTGAAGTGTCTGGTGTACGAGACACCCGTTCCATCGGACATGGACCTCATCGCACGTATCGTTGAAGCTGCGGCACGTGTCCGGGAGACTACTGGCCAATTCGAACGAGTTCGCGATTCCATGCGTCGCAGATGTGAAGAGCAGCTGATGGGGCCAATTTTGAGCACTTACTATGATTTGTAGCATTTTTCTTTTTTATTTGGTACTGTTTTGTTGTAAAATAAAGATTTTTTACACAGTTTGTTATCTTTTCTTTGCGTGACGGTTACGAGGAAATTTCACTGTCAAAATTGCGTTTCCGACCCCCCTTTCCTATGTAATTCTGCTTCCTCATGACCTGACACAACCATGTGTGCCGTTTGGACATGACCTTTTGTGACACCCTGTATATGTATGAGAGAGCTTATTAGGAGATTTACATGTCAACAATTATTTAAGGTTATATTTTCAAATGGATCTTCACCTCGAAGACGGGGCATTTCGCCTGGCTCTGCAAGTGGAACACCCATTCCCTGAAAGGTTGACGAACACCGAAGAATTCTGAAATCATCGGAACATTGTTTTGATATGCATCGTTTAATATTTATCATAAAAGTCTACAAATTATTCAAAATTAAACTTACAGACTCCCAAGCTAGAGATTCAAGAATTTTATCTTCTATTGACTTTAAATGCTGAAAAAATATAAAATTAAGTTTTTGTGTTCTTAATAACAAATATATTCAAGAAACTGACACGAGTAATTTATAGATGATTAAAAGATTGATAATTATCAATAGATACAACTACAAATAATAACACAAAATTTACACACTAATTTTTCAAAGCAATAGGATCACTGAAAAAGAATAACTGGGTTTTAAACCATACGCAGGAGAAACGCGAAATGTATACATATGTTTCTTGTGAGGAAATGTAGAGAAAAAACATAAATTTTAACTTTGCCTATTTGCAGTCCTCCCAAACTGCCTAACAGATAGCCTTAAATGCAGGGATAAGATGGGCAAAAAAGCTAGAAGACTGAAATCATAAGCGAGCAAAAAATGTGCACCATTATTTACACGCGAAAGATTTGTCAAAAAACCTCTCGAAGGTACAATATCATGTGAGCATGTGGAAGGGATGATTTAACAATTTTAAAGATAAAATTAAATTTCTCACACTATATAATAATTACATTTCAAATACTTAGGAAGTAATTAATCCAATCACAGTCGAAGTGTATCCTGGTTGCCAAGCACTTGTGAAGTAATCTGTGAGGAAAGGAGAGCGAAGAAAGAAAATCTTTGAAAAACTGGTTCAGATCGGGAAAAACACGGATCTCCAAAACTAAGACAAAAAGGCGAAAAAAAGAGGGGAACTATATAAAAAGCAGAAATCTGCCAAAAGGCAGAAAAATATCATCTCTGTAAACGTGAAGTGCCCTAAAAAAAGAAATGCATGGGGTGATCTCATGCCGTAGCCTACTCGATACCATGGCCGACTTTTGATTCTAGGAATACATCAAGAATACTGATTACAGTGGAGAAACATGAGCCAAATAAACGTTAAATAAAATAAATACCAGATATTTAGCTTCGTTTTGGCAAGAGCTGCTTGACTATTGTTTTGACGTCTGTTCATTGATTAGTGGTGTACAAATCAAAACTAATTGAAATATTTTGGAATTTTATGCATTTTTTAATACTTTTGCCAAAAAACCATGCATGTAGATGTTGTTTATTTCCTGCGATGCAGTTTTGAAACTTAGAAATTATTTTTCGATGACCCTATAATAGTTACTTCTCTAATACATGTCATTCTCGTCAAACGTTTGAGGATCTTACGTTAAAAATGGACCACGTCTTTTAGAAAAACTTGACAGGAAATATTTGGATGACACTTTATATTGTATGTAACCATGTCAATCAAAGTTCCAGGTAAATATCACCAAGACAAACTCATGACAATTGCTAATTTTTTATGAACTTACTAATATAGATCTGATCATTTTGAACATAAGTTATTGCATAAATCCAGAGCCAAAATGAAATGCCCATCTATATTTATATATATTTTACAAAATAATATAAAATGGGTAAATCAGGGTGGCTACAGAATTTGAGAAACAAAATTCCCTGACATTTCCCTGATTTTCAGAAAATTCTCTTAAAAACTCCCTGATGTGCATTTCTGCCAATGTTATCGGTAAAAAATAATAACAAAATAATAAGGTGCCCGTGTTTCTAAGTTGGAGGATAACCAAAAATCTAATGGAAACAATACGCAAATAATTGTTCCAGGCAAAACAATAATCCCAGATAGTAAAAAAATAAAAAGCGGAACATCAACAGGCGACTGTGGATGGGAGGGAGGGGATTGGCCGGTTAGGCTTAGCTGCTCAAAATGAAAAAAGGTCAGAATCTTAGTACTCCTAAATCGGCCAACTAGCCAGATATTTAGGTTTTTTTTACAAAAGCACATTCAAGTTTTTTTGTTCAATGGCAACCGCACCGGGAATGCGAGAACGGAAAGAAAAAAATCAAAATTCCTTGATCAAAGAGTAATTTAAAGAAATTCCTTGACATTTCCCCGATTTTTACAGAAGAGTAAAATTCCCTGACATTTCCCTGAATTCCAGGTTCTGTATGTGGCCACCCTGGTAAATATATAAAGAATTGATTTATCAAAAATTGAAGGAAAAAAAAATTAAATTGCAATAAAGTTTTAAAGGTTTTTCATAAGATTTTTTTTAACAAGCAGTATATGTGGTTGAAGTAAATACATGCCCAACTGAGATTTGCATGTCTTGGACATGCAGGGCAATATTCAGGCACTAGGAAAAGCGACTACTACCAATATAAAATAAGGATGTAGCCCTTACATTTATAATTTGCATGGTGATAGTGGGTGCACCTCTAATAAAACTTTCAATGATCTTGAAAAAGTGGAACGCTTCCAAATCAAACACTCCTAAAATCCAAGGAAAGAGGATCCCCTGAGCTTGGTTATCTCTTCTGTGTGGAACAGGGGTGAAGTTAATAGAGCCTGGAAAAGAAATTACAACATTTAGGATTTGGGTTAAAAAAATTGCATATTTTAATTTATTTCCCTGGACAGTAGTGAATCGCATTGGCATCGAAAGAACGCTTCCTAGTAAATAGGATATGGTGTGTGATTGTGGAATTCAGCATTGTTGGACCAATTATTAAGCCTGTTAATAGATGAAAAATGTTTCTCAAATTGTAATTATTGAGAACATTTGATAATTGTATCAAACTGCTAACTAATATTTACACGACTGAGTTTTGCAGTAAAAGAGACTTAAAAGTCCCAATGCAAAGTTAGAGCTAACCACAGAGCCCTAATAGGTCTGGTTTTGTAAATGTCAAAGGTGCCAGATTCGAATCTTGGGTTAGGTATGAAGGTTTGTTGTGGTTCGGAACCCACATTAAGCTGTAGGTATTGGCCTGATTATCTGTTATTGGATATAAAAACAGGTTGTTGAGTATCCAAACCAAAAGCTAAAACTTGTCTAATAAATTATACACATTATGGTTACTCAAAACTTTATTTGTAATTAAGTGATTTATTGGAATTTTTTTACTATGACTAAAAATTGCTGTTTTGAATGTGCAACACCATATTCAAGTTTTAAATTTTAACATTTGTTTTGTAAGAAAGAAAAAACTTGTACAAAGGCTTGAGCACCTTTCTGACGGTTGATATTTTTAGAATTGGAGTAAATAAACAATTTTCTTTGATTTAAGACATAACTACAGGGGTCAAAGTGACAAAATAAGAATATATAGGATTTTTTCAAAAAAAATATAGGACAATATAAAACATCAAATAACTGCACACAGTTGCTACTGAACTTCAAAATTAACTCTTTATACATTTATATACTCGTTATATTGAATTTAAGAGAATAGAAAACACACCTTTAAAAAAAAGAAATCGCCTGATCCTGAATACGTAATCCGTTATTGCCTCAATATTCCATCCCTAAATCAAGTTTTATTAATTACATTATTTGCAATCATGAGTCTTTTGCTTCCAGCATTTTTAACTGTTCCAATTTCTTTAAGTGTTTTCTTTTTATCCCTGTTTGCAGTCTTTTGTTGATTCAGATTTACTGTTCAGTGTCGGCTGGATTGGCGGCGAAAAGTGGGAGATTTATCGCCGAATGTGGGGAACCTGGTACTTGGTTTTAAAGCAACCCTAGTGATTGTTTGGATTTGACAACACAACGTATTGACGTAATTTTCAATTTTGGCGACTTTTATGAAAAAATCGTGGCTAATATTCCGAATCCGGTACGAATTCTGCGCCAAGGCGATTTTTGCCAAAAAATGGCAGCCCTGCCATTTTTTAAGAGCAAGATAACTAACTGCCTATGGTTGCCATAATTTGGAGCAGTTTGATGTAAACAATTCGTAGCGCAGAATCTGGAATAAAAAAATCGCCATTCGACATCATACAGTAAATCTTAACCCTTTTGTTTCCTTCATCAATTATTGACTGAGCACTCAAAATGTTCTTTAGTAGTCCTTTAAGTTAATCCCAAGTTGTTTTTATTCGTTTTTCCCGAGTCAGAGTTTTGTTGTTGCATTTCTCTCTGCATTATGGCCAATTAATTTATTACGTTGGTGGAGAAATCGAATCAGAAATTCAAGATCGATTGTTATGGAAATTTTCACATGTTTACAACTCCCGCCGGTCCAGTAGAGTTGAGTTGTAGGTTATGCAGCACGTGACATCACAAGAGATGAAATGCCGCGCCGCCGTTACAAACATCGTTTTTGTCAGGTCTTTTTCACCTACGATCGCGCCAAAGAATCCGAAATATTAAAAAATGGCAATGAACGGCGCTGTTATTACGAATTCGAAGAAAATATAGATCGAATCAATGTAGAAATATAGGATATATAGGACAATTGTAAAATATAGGACAATATGACATTTTTACCGATTTTTAAAAAAATATAGGATATATAGGACATATAGGATGTCTGCGACCCCTGTAACTACAGTAGATTCCTGACTACTCAGTCTAATACAAAAGGTCCTGGAATTGAATCCTATTAGAGCTTGAGGCTCTGCAAATTTTACTTTAAAAAATGAGAAGACATAGAGGGATCGTGATAGAGAGTTCCTTGTTAATAGTTAATCTGCCTCATAATAGTTTTCAGGATATTTTCTCATTCGCGACGCAAATGGTGGACAAACTGAAAGGTTATAAATGACATTCATCCTTTCACAAATATAATGACCTAAGAACGGTATTCCAGAACAGTATAGGTCATGAAGTTTTTGTTCTGAACTATCTCCAATCCTACCATCCAAACTAACAAGACTATCTGTCCTTCGTATTATCTGGCCTTGTATAGAATCTCTGCACTATATTGAGGAATTGCTTTGCTGAGGCATTGGAAGTAGGCACATGCTAGAATTTCTTACATGCCAAACACCAAAACTTAAGTCAATAGTTCTTAAAATGAGTACAGTATTTTTATTCTTGGACATAGTACATAACAAACATTGTTACGCAAATGTTCTGTGTACAATTGTAAGTGTACAATATTTCTTTTAAAATTCAATTTTACTAAATTTGTCAACAGTGATAATACAGGCTAGAAAAAGTTGAACACATCTGAGTGAATCACAAAGTTTTGAAATGTTTTCAGCGCATGCTGAATGTCAGGATTGCCCGGGTTTTTTTTAAAAAGCTCACACACAATGATATAAATACCATGATGGCACGAAATCAGAGTTCAGTTGGATTTCGGACATTGCTTTGAAACGAGCTAAGCGGTTGTTTACTTTCATTGCGAGCCTACGTTGTCCTACGTACGTATCCTACGTTGTTTGCAATGAAGCTCTTGTTGAAGCTTGATAGAGTTTACCGTCGTTCGGAGAAGTTTTGTGAGCATTTGAAACGAAGACTAAATTATATTTTTTATTTTGTAAAAACTGCATTATTATTTTCTTTTAGAAAATTCGTAACTCAATATAGTACTGGCCTGTAATAAGAGGTTAAAAAATATGGATAAGAGCCGATTTTGGTATAAAAAGTATTTTGGATTGTTATGATGGGGCTGGGCAGGAAGCAAATACAGGGTTTCTGCCAAAATAAAATTCACAAATCCATGACTTTTCAAGACTGAAGCAAATAATTTTCCATGACACAAGAAATCACAAAAGAAAAATAATAACCTATATGAATTTTACTCATAACGTAATAGCGATAATGGCGTTTATGACATCAGTTACTTGATTTTACTTAAAATGTTTAGATATGCATGAAATTTACTGTATTTCTATAATTTACGACCATTTTTTGGCTCAAATTCATGACTTTTCCTGACTTTCCATAAGAGGCGAAACCCTGCAAATAACAATTTATAAAACTCTGGCATGTCCAAAGTGTCTTTTACCTGGCCTTCTATCACATAAATCCAGATAGTCAGGTGTCTACCATAGTAAGAATCCCAAAAAGTCGTTGAAAGCAATTTGAGATAAGTAGTAAATGTGATCTGTTTTTTTTAAAAAGAATATTGCACTTGCCTACAGAGCCGCAAGACATGAGCGTAACTTCTAGACAGCAGGCCAGGAGGGATTTGTGGAAGACTCTGTTTTGAATAAAAGAAGTAAACTCTGGTGGAGATAGACGCTCTGCTTCCTGAAAAGAGTAAAAAAAGCTTTGGTATAAAGATTGTCAAATATGAATGTTATTAAAATTCATTATGAAGAGTAAAGGATGCTAACATGCAGTTTGCAATAGAAATTAAAAGTGGGTTTTTTAGTGACAAAAATCTCATTTGGTTTTGGTTATTATGAGGTATTAGGTGTATATATAATCTTGTCGACCAATTTTAATAAAACTCAGGGATGAGAGTGATCAGAGAGCAAAAAGGAGGAAATTCAAAAATTCGTTAAAAAAAATCTTGGAAAAAATACACAAAAATTCAACAAAAAAGTATGCAGGAAGGATGATTTAATAATTTTAAAGATACAATGAAATTTCTTATACTGTATAATAATTACATTTAAATATTAGGAGTTTGTGAAGTAATCTGTGAGGAAAGGGGAGTTAAGAAGGAAAATCTTTTGTTTAGACATGAGGAAAAGCGTACTTTTTGCAGGAAATACTGATTCAGATAAAAAAAAATGCGGATCCTTGAAACAGGGACAAAGAGAAGGAAAATGTTACATAAAAAACAAAAGAGGAGGAAATCCTCTAAAAGAAGGAAAACTCTCACCCCTGAAAATTATAACTGTTACCAAAAAGGAACTTTAGTGCCAATAATAGATAACAGTGACATGAAAAAGCTGTGCAAATCTTAACAAAGGAAGTCATCCTAGTTTTGCTTTGGCAACAGTTTCGGACTTACTTCCTACCATTATGCCAAATTTCATTTTATCTTACCATTAGAAATACCCTATATAGATAATCATGGGTTTTACCATCATTCCCTCCTTTTCATTGACACAGTCTGTCATTAGATGATGTTTGTTATGAAAATGATTGATTATATATGAAAATTAACCATTTTCAAACTAAAATATTTAGGGAAATAAATGCGAAAGAAAAATAACTTCCGAAACACCCTGCATTCCTCCCATGCTTCAATTAATTTCATCTTCTCACACGGAAATACTTACCTATTGCTAGATTGGTCATTTACTGATTAAGAGATTCATACTTAAATTACATTAAACAGGATTCCCACTCTTATCGAAGAAAAAAATTCAAGAACTTTCAAGGACCATTTTAAGAATATTCAAGAACCTTTTTAGAAAATTCAAGGACCATACTTTAGACATAAAAATACAAAACGGGGAACATCAGTGGTCACTTAAAAATTCAAGGACCTAATCCTTTTTTCAAGGACTTTCAGGACCAAACTTCACTAAAAAAAATTCAAGGACTTTCCAGGACCATGGGAATCCTGTTAAATAGTTCTACAAATGGGCTTACCTTCTTTAAGAGTGCATCAAGCATTAAATAGTAATATCTAGCAGCAAGCCTAAATCGTCTATCTGCTAAATTTACATCACTGCCTTCATGTGCTTGTACAAAATGATGGATAAATTCAATTTTCGATTGGTAGAGAAAATCCTGGATGATAGGTGTCGTGTCTATGGAACATTTCTGTGAAAAACAAATGAAAGCATTAACGATAGTAGGTATATAATACAATATTAAAATTAAGATGCATCTTATAAGAATAATAGAATTTTTAACAATACCACACACAAATTCTTTCTAGCAATTTTAGAACTTGTATATTACAAACATGACATTGAAGCCCATTTAAATTTGATGAAAAACCATTCCTTAATTTTTAGAAAGCATTTTAAAACTTGTTTATAAAAAAATTCTACTTTTATGAATAGTTTGATAATTAGTAATAAGTTGTAAATGTTTACAAGATGATGAAAAAGTTTTAATGCTAGTAAAAAAAATTGTACAAACGTTACTTGAAATGGGTTCAATAACTCAAATGCAAATGCAAAAAAAAAAGGAAAGAAAATTAATTTAATAAAAATTTAAATGGCTAATTGTACTTCTCAATTTGCATTTTCCGCTTTAAATAAGCAAAAAAGCCAATTGACAAATACGATCAACCAATTTCACTAACCAAACAAAATAAATATTTCGTTAGGTAAGTAAAATCGTTTATACGTAACAAAATAAAGGAAATTTTGCAATAGCATAGTTGCAAGGTTTACAAGTGTTATAAAAGCTAAGTAAAAAAACACATTTATTACTCGTAGACAGAGTCTGAGACTTAGTGTCAAATCATCCGATGTAGAGTTAAGAATGGTGTGAAGAGCTTCTGCTGTATCCAGAGTACGCCGAACAGATGCTGTGGTATTCTTACGAGGAGAAAAGCTAAATGAAAGGAAGATTAAAACATTAGTGATATTTCATTTTGTTGGGGTACAAAATAAGTTAGAACATTCTATTAAGATAAAGTTTCAGAAATATTATGGAATAAAGCTGTCAAATTAATCATGAGTACTTTTATAAAGTAAATAGAAGAACAATAATTAAAGTGAATGTTAACAATTAATTTTGAAGCAAAAAAAAAAGTCTTAAAAGCATTTTAAAAGGCTACCGCACTATTTTAGGGAATATCAAGTGCAATAATGTGTAAATGTTTACTTTTTTATGATTTACAACCAAAGAGTTCAGTTATTTTTAGTATTTTCAGTAAGAATTTACTCAATTTTGTCACAAAAAAAACCTACTTGTTTATGATGTAACCTAATGGTACAGTTTGCTAAGTAAGCAGTTTATAATTTATGTATGATTTAAGTCATTTTTGAAAAGTTAAGGCATTTCTAATTTGGTGACTGATTTCCAAGGTTGCCGTGCTCGGAGAGGTTCGCTTCTTTTCATTGGTCATTCAGAATATTTAGGGACAAATTTTTAAATACATTCATTAGCTTCATACTATATGGAAAGTTTACATTTTTAACTAAACAATTATGAGTTATAATACATTGTTTTATAAGGGATAAAGAAGTATCACAGTAGCTTCAGATTTTAAGAAATACAATACTTTGTCATGCATTCTTGTAAGATATAAATTCATATTTTATTTGTTCTATTAATTTTATTTTTATTAAAGTTATTATTTCAACATTGCAAATGGAAGGAGATGTCAAAAAGTTGGTTGGTTTGCACTCTCAAGGATCTATTTTAGTGATTAATAAGGGCCTATCAGGTATCCTATATGTTAAACCACAATGAACATGCATACCTATTCCAAGAATAAAATCTGACACCTTTCGCATGCAATGCCCGAGTGCTAACCGCGATGGAGTTGCAGAAGATGTCAAAAAGTAGAATTCATAAACAGTGCTTAATGGCAAGCAGGTTATCAGGCATTTTCAAAGGTTTATATTGGTAGAAAAATAGTTGGAATTTTTAAGTGTTGAAGTAAAATGTACGTTTGTAGCATATTTCTTGCAATTCTAGCAGCTGTGAGAGTATGAGTTCCCTGACAGATTTTTAAAAAAATTCTTAATTTTACGACACTCTTTTTTTCAAATTTCCGTAACTTTTCCAGATGTGTAGACACCCTGATCAAATAGAAAATGTATGCTAAAAAAATAAGTCAAATTTTTTTCTTTAAGTTTTTGCGGTAATGAAAAGTTTAAATTATTTCGTAACATTAAACTTCTAACAATTACCACCACAATTCTTCAGGTAAAAAGTCTCAAAAGACTGATAAGCGAGGAAATGTGCTTTCAAAATGATAGAAAATTTCCCTGATTTTCGTGAAATTAAAAAAAATTCTCCGATTTTTTCAGAATCTGAAAGCTTTCTAACATTTCCGTGATTTCTCGGTTCTGTGGCCACTCAGTAAGTAGCAAAATGACTGACTATATACAGGGTTTCTGCCAAAATAAAATGTCAGAAATCCATGACTTTTCATGACTTTTCAAGACTGAAGCAAATAATTTTCCATGACTCAAAAAATCAAATCACACACAAAAATAATAACCTGTATGAATTTTACTAGCACTAACATAATATAATAAGTAAATAAATGTACCATAAAATGATTTTAATAAAGTTTTATTTTAAATTAAGTGAAAAATCCCTGTTTCAGTAACTTCCAAATCAGAAGAAAAAGGGAAAAATAATTTTCCATTCTTTGATATTTCTGTGTTAAAATAGCTAATCAATCTTTAATAATAAAGAAATATTTGGAAAAAATAAGCCAATAATAAAAAATTATATCATCAAAAATCAAATGTTTTGTTATCAAGAAGATAAAACAGATAAAAGAAGACAGGGGAAAAAAAAATGTAAACACAAGCTTATTAAAACTGTTCATTTCAGTTCTCATATTATGAAAAAAAATTCACGTATGAGACCTTACTCGTGTGATGTCACAAATTTTGAGTTCAGAAATGTTTTCATTGACCTCAGTTTTTAACTGTGACCGTTGTTTCCGTCAAAACGTAAATAAAAATATATTTGAATTTTTGATGAGCTGAATAGCGATCATGGCATTTATGACGTCCCAGTTACGTGATTTTACTTAAAATGTTTAGAAATCCATGAAATTCACTGTATTTCCATGACTTATGGTAATTTTTTTGCTCAAAATCATGACTTTCCATGACAAAATTTACTCAATGTCCAAATTCATGACTTTCCATGACATTTCCTGACTTTCCATATGCGCGAAAACCCTGTATATACAAAATGAGCTGTCAGGTAAATGAGAAAAATAAGATTTTAAATTGGTAAAAGCACACTTATAAAGAACAAAAACAACCACTTACTTTTGCTCTGAAGTCATTGGCAACAAATGCCAGTCACGGGTTAAAAACAAACTTTCATCAACATCTCCATTTTGTGCATATAATTGACCATATATTGTCTGCAAATCTTGGATCTGATCCAAAAAAGAAATACATTTTTGAAATAAATCAAATGAAAATCACATTAAATAATTTAAGACAGATTAAGTAATCTAAATTTTAAATAGCTGATTAACTTTTTGTGGACACAAATTTCATGTTGACCAACAATAAAATAGTCAAATAATTCCAAAAAAATCATTATGTTTTGGAGTTCTAGTACAAAACCAAATAAACACTGTAATCTTTTCTGAATTTGATATTATTTTTGTATGACAAGATTGGTTGTACTTAGAACAAGTGCAACGTGCAGGCTATACTGCTTCAGAACATCGTTAAAGCAATATCTGGAATACTGAGAATAGTGCGAGTGTCAAAGGGAAAGATTTCAGGGAGGCCTTTACAAAGGGAAACTGTCAAGCATGCGCAACTTGAATGGGAAAAAATACCCATCAAATAACTGCAGTAACAACTCATTCTTTAAAACAGACTGGAGTACCAAGTAAATGGTCCAGGGAACTATCATACATTCTGCTTCTATATGAGCATTCTGTTTCTTGTCTGTGAGTGACTTTTATGGAACTAGTTTTAATTTGCAAATCTAAATATTAAAACACAAAAATAGAAACGTCCAGCAACAATTTTACTATACCTAAATAGACTATCAAAGTTGAAGAGCAAGATGAAGGGATCGATTTAGTGATTGTGTACATAACCCTCCTTAGAAATTATACAGCCAAACCAAATTTAAAAAAATTAATGGCAAGTGGCATCTCATTCGATTTCGAAATAAAATTCTGGTAAATGATACATAAAGTCTGCATTTAGTGGTTGGTAAATGTTATAGAGCCGAAGGTAGTATTAATACAGTAAATATTATGTTGTGCCAAGTTGATTAATTTTTTGCTATTCCTTACTTTAAGAAAAGAACCAAAATATAAATTAATTTACCCATTAATGTTTGACAGAAATCGTACAAGTCAAGAGACCAGTTTGATAAAATACGATAATTTAAATATCATGAAATTAAATAAAATCTTGGACAAACCTGAGGAAACGTCGATCCAACGTTTAGTTCATTGGCAACATGCAACCATCCCTCGTGAACCGCTTTCACCTACAAGAATAAAATAGTTAATATATTTTGTAATTGTAAATATAATTATTTCAATATATTTTTGTCACTGTAAATATTAACACATACAATGCAATAGGTTAAATTAAGGTGCCAATTTTTATTTTAAAAAATATAAATGTTTTTGAGAATCTAACGTTAACCATTTTGCGACAATTACACAACCGAAAACATTATAATTCATACTAATATAGTTGAACCTGTAAAGAAAAACAATAATGTAGAATAAAAACTATTAAAAAAAACAACTACAGCATATAATCAGGGTTAAAATGTAGCTACCTGGACTAATGAACTAGTTAATCCTAATTTATATGAATTATGTTATCACTCCAGTTTGGTTTGATAACAAAAAATGTTGTAGTGGCTACTATGCTATGCTAACTGATTGCATTAAATTTATTCAAATCAACTAATGATGAGTTTTATAGACCAACAGAAATTTCAATTAAAAAGACAATAATAATTAAAAGTAAAATTTTAAAACACTATATAACTTTTGTAATTATAGAAGAAAAAAAGAAAGAAAGAAAAAATACAAACTTCTTCAAATCTTGTTCTAAAGTGGTTACTTAGAACTTCTAGTATAGTTAAGGCATTTTCATTCTTTGCAACAACACTGTCTAAAAAAAAGAGAGAATGCACTTACACTCAAATATTTAAAAAAATTTAGTTAATTAATACTATCCTTAGAGCTTAATTTATTTCATTGTCAAACCGCAATTGTTACAAATATCTTCTTTGCTAAATTCTTTTAATTACTTAAATTTTGAAATTATCATTAAAATATTCATTCTATATGAAAAATTAAATCCCTTATGCTTTTACACTGATAATTAATTAAGGTAGAAGAATGAAAATAGGTTCAACAAATATTAACAGGGTTCCCACTCAAATCACAGAATGAAAATAAGAACCTTTTAAGAATCTTTTTAAGAACCTTTAAAAAATTATGTTTACAGCCATCATGTCTGTATAAAAAAAATTTATAAAGTATATTCTACCAAAACAGTTACAAGTTGGCGCAAGTGTAATACAAATATGTCAGAAAATTCCGATATAGTGAGGATAAGTGGCAGACACGCGGAGATAGCAAGTCCGAGTTGCATTTTTGTAAATTTTGAAGTTGGTCAACATACACAAAAGGACTTTTAAGGATATCTAAGCATTTTTAAGGACTTTCAAGCACCTCTAAGCAATTTCAAGTACTTTCAAGGCCTTGAAAACAGGTTCAAAAATATTAAGCACTTTTAATGACTTTCAATGACTGTGGGAACCCTGATTAAGAATAAGCCACTGAAAAATCCACTAAAACATTTTAAACTAGTTACATTGTCCAAAAACACATAAAAGTGATTCTAAATGCTTTTCAGCCATTATTCTATACTGTTACATTTTAGAAGTTTACCGAGTTTTAGAATTGGAAAACTGGCATTCTTTTATGCTCAAGCTATTTCTAAAAATTTAAACTTTTCTATAATAAAACAAATAATAGCAATATCCTTAAAAAAATTATTAAAACGAGTTAATCATAAAATTAAGGAATGGTATAGGATACTGAAAGAAGCCTATTTTGATGAACACCAATAAGATACAATATAGGAAAATGGATACTTTTATTGAAGGAAAATACAAATTTTATTGCCTTTATTGTGGTGTGATTTTAAAGCCCCTGAAGAAAATAATAAAAAGCTATTACTTTCAATTACCCATATGTATACATAGAGTAATAAAAGTATAGGATTTGGTTCAAAAAAAAAAAAAAAAAAAAAAAAAAATATATATATATTTTCCCCTCCTCATTTCTCCACAATTTAGAACATCCTGATTTCAAAAAAGTGATCTAGAAAAAATGTCAGTCTGTGGTCAGCATAACTCCCAAACAAATTGAACTACGATGCTTAAATTTGGTGTTAGGGTTAGTGGTGGCCATGGGACCTACCATTAAGGTTTTCATCAAAATTATGCATGCGCATAAGGTAGCTGCCACTGAAAAAATCATGTTTTTCAATGATTGCTAAAAAACGGCTCCAATGATGTTGATCAAAATCACTGTGGTAATGCCTCTGAAGGTGTACTAAATATCCCACTTCCAAAATTTCCGTGAAAATGCTTGAACGGCGTAAAAAGAAGTTGAAAAACAAATGCCTTCAACACAGAGTTCTCTTTGCTTGAACATAGCTCATCAACGATCCTTTTTTGTCTTATCCTCAGTTTCACTTATAAGAAAGGATAATATAAGAATTATCAAAAAGTATATTGCCAAAAAAAAACTTTTGTTCAAGGATTTTTTTTTTTAAAGACCTATATAATAATTATTGCAAAAAAAAATCGGCAAACTGGCAATTTTTTCTAAGCATTGATGAAAATATAAAAATAATAAATGACACAAATCCACATCAGTAATAGAGTAATTGAAAGTTGTGCATGTTTTTCAATCCTAGTTTTTTTTTACTGTTTTTAAATAGTTTCTAATGTTTTATAAGCCTTACACTCATTTTAAGTTTTGTTATACTTAATCTAATCAATATAGTTATCACTACAAAAATAAATCCATATAAATATATATGTGAAGTAGAGGTATACAAATGGGTCATCTAAAAAGTGTGACCTAATAACAGAGTTTGTATATATTTCATTGGAGTAGCAATAACTAAAAACACTTCAATGATGTCAAATGAGAAGGAGATGGATATGAAAGAGTCCTATTGTACAAGTCAGCCTTTCAGAATTTAACTCAAAATTAACTTTTAGGAGGCATTATTATTTATTAGGCTATGAAGGAGGATATAAAGATATGAAATACGATACCATAACACTGTACAAAGACAGCTTCTTATTGGAACACAGAAGTTATTGATTACAACTTTTATATAATATCAGGGGATGCAGTGAGTTTTCTAAAATCTTTAGGTAGGAATTTTAGGGATAATTCCAAAAATTTCAGGAACATTTAAGGGATAATTCTAAAAATTTTAGGGATAATTCTAAAAATTTTAGGGATAATTCAAAAACATTTAGGGATATTTCTTTTGAAGCTGACATAGGCTCCTAACACAGATATATTCTTTCTAAAGCTTGTTTCAATACAGAAAAAAACCTGCCATCTTCAAAAAATTGAACATCAGCTAATAACAGCTATTGGTTGTTTTCAGATTATCTGGCGCCGTCAGGAACACAAGGGCTATAAAGCGCCGAAACATCATTAGACAAGCCAACATACATTTACAAACACCCATGCCTAACAAGGGACTCGAACCTGCAACCTCACTAGCTAGCTGCACTAGCTGCAATCTAGAAGCTAGCACGCTAACCACTATACCGTTTGGTCGTCCTAATAACAGCTATATAATTAACCATTATACTATTTTGGCCCAAACATGCGAATTTAATTAAATCTACTTTTCTCACCTGGAGGAATATCAGGGTGTTTTACAGTGTTTTTGAGGGAAATCGGAGAATTTTCAGGGTTTTTAATTTTTTTATTTAGGAATTATCGAAAAATTTAAGCACAATTTTAGGGAGAGACAAAAATTGAAGGAATATTAGTAATTTTAGGACAAATGCGACCTCAGTAACATAAGAAACTCTGTGGTCCTGATTTTTGAGTTTTGGAACCTCAGCAGTACAGTAACGTTTTTCTTACCGAAAGGTGGCAACAACAGGAAGGAAGGTGTGACCCTAACCACCTCCCCAATACAGCACAGCAGTAGGTGGAAGGTGGCCAGCAGTTCTTGCCTGTGCCATAAAACCTTAGCTTTGGCCACCAGAAACAGCAGCCAGCAAAGGGCACGGTTGCTGTTGCCCACAAGTTGGTCAGCAGTGGCCTCTTCAGAAGAGTCACCATAGAAAATCTCACTTGTCATACTGGAAGAAGGGGAAAGGGGAGTGAATTATATTTTTCATTGATATCAAAAGGACCATACAGGTGTTGAAACATAGCAATAGCTGGTCTACTAATAATTTAAAATTTAAGGGGTGGAATTGTGTTACAGGAAACTGTCCTTCATTTGTGACTCAGATGGTAGAAAACTATAATCAGGCAACATAATTGTTGCAAGACTTTCCTAACAGTCACTGTCATTTTTATTTTTGAAAGAGAGTTTACAGGAATCTAACCCTGAGAATTCCTGTACGGCAGATGCGTGTTTTGCCTTTGATCCATTGATTCGGCCATGGTCAAGAAGGACATGTATACAGTTTTTGAGATTCCCCCTATATTGTATATGCTACAATCATTTGAATAAGATTACTGCAAACTTAAACAAAATTTGTGTTGACAGATAAAGCAGTTTATTTACATAAATTTGAAACATTAAATGTGTTTTAATTAGATTATAAATGCTTTGAATAATTCCTACTTTACTTCTGTAGGTAATGTATTTCTGTACAAGAGTATTTTAAAAGTTTTCTCTTGCTTGTGATAAAAATATAATCCAGAGCATACACAATCATATGGATAAGCAATAAGAAAATAAAAAATGTAGTGGAGGAATAGCAAAAGCATCTTTCTTATGCTTCTTCATTGTTAATCATTATCATACAATAATGATTGAAAATTAAGAAACATAAGTAAATTGATTTTGCTATTCTTCCACTACATTTTTGATTTTTAAATCAGCAAGTTTTTAAAATGAAATAAAGACATGGTTTTTAATGCTCAGCTAAATTATATTTTTATCACAAGCAAGAGTATACTTTTGAAATACTCTTGTTAATAACATTGACCCTACAAAAATAAAGGACTGATAGCCAAATTTATCCCTTAACTCAATATCATTACAGTTCATTGCATATTTTTTTTTATCGAAATGGTACTTTTAGGTTACATTGAGACATGAAATACTACAGATGCTGAAATCAAACAGCAGAGGAATTTCAATTGTTTAGTTTTAAAAAAAATACTTCCACAGTTGAAAGCCACATATCTTTAACTTTTATTATTTACCACCTATTAATAGCTATTTAAACTTACTTATTTGGATGAGTAAACTCCATTAGTGCTAGCTAAGCTTTTACTAATACAAAGGAAAATCCAACAATAACATGTTCATTTAATTATATTTAGCCAATGTCTTCAAATCCTGCTTTCTTCTTATTTGAAAAATCTTCATTATGCAGTCTTATTAGTGTAATGATCAGTTTTTAAAACTTTCACCTACTTCTTAATTTAAAGAGCAACACTTACACAAATTATTATCATTTCAATTTGAAAAACCACAATATAATTCATGATTTTTCAAAAACCAAGAAATAATCTGATAGCAAATTTGGGCTCATTTGAGATTATCTTTCATGAATACATAAGACTCCCAACTCCATGCAAAGTGATCTAATTTCACATGCTATCGTATTTAATTAAGTGAATAGTTCAGAGAATATAGTATTACGGAAAATTTACTTCTGCCAACGTGCGACTTATGGGCTTTCTCAAATAGTTGATAACATAGTTAAACTAGTTATTTATATATTTGAAGTAATTTCACATATTTAAATTAGCATCAAAGAAGTATATAAAAAATTCTGTAAATGAAAATTACCTTTCAAACTTGTCATACAGTGCAGATACAATGAGGTATTTCCGTTCTAAGGCAATGAGACCCTGCTTTGCATTTTCACTCAAACTATAATTTTTCTTTAAAAAACAAGTGACTGAGAAAAATTCCATTATGCTGAAAATCAAATGAATATCGTTTTTATTATAGAATTGATAAATATGTATAGGCTAAATAAAAGATTAACATTTAAATACAAAAATGGTGACCAACTACAGGCACAAGAACCATCAAGGTTGGTTTGATTGAACTTTTCAGAACATTCCCCACACAGTATAGATCCCGCCGCCACACAGAACACAGTATAGATCCTGCCGCCTTTAACTGTTGACTCCGATACAATTTACAATGTGGTCCGGCAGATTATTTCACTGATCAATTACTATGTCGTTAAAATTAGAGATCCTGGATGTTTTTGTTTACTTTTGTGAAGTAAGAGATAAGTTATAGCGAGATGTCGCTCGTATTGGCTAAGAGCGAAAAGCAACCGCCGCAGGCGGAATTCGAAGACGTCTATGGAGATTAACATGGATTTTTACCTACTGTTTATAAACCTGTGTAATCTTCTAAAATAAAGGAATGTACACATTTATTTTCTTTAATTATCAATTATTCAAAGTTTAATTTATCTTTTTTAAGTATTATTTTTCAAATTGATCAATTTTCACCCTTGTAATCTTCATTTTAAGAATGTATGCATAGTTTAGTATGTCTTATAAGCGTATAATTTCTTTTTCCTACTGCATATATTTCTTGTTTGTATTAGAATGATAACATGTCTTTTTCTATCGCAACAGAATGTTTCTAATTGTATAAAATAATTTTTGGACATTGTATTGAGTGTTTTTCGAACAAAATTTTACTGGCAATAGATTGGCGAGATTACAACGAAATGTAAACAAAAATCTTGATGAGGATTACTTTTGGATTTTTATTGAATAACCTAACGGCTGTTTTTAAAATGATAATCTATAATGTATCGCTGCGCCAATAGGTACACATTTTCTACTTGCTATTGCAGGGTTCCCACTCAAATCACAGAATGAAAATCAATGACTTTTAAGGACGTAAATAATGTTTTTAAAGACCTTTGAAAATTTGTTTTCAGGCATCATATCTAAATATAAATTTTTAATAAGGTATATTCTACCAAAAAAGTTATAAGTTGGTGCATGAGTAATACAAATGTCAGAGAATTTTAATACAGTGCGGATAAGTGGCAGCCATGCGGCGATAACAAGTCTGAGTTGTATTTTAATAAATTTTGCAGTTGGGCACAGAATATCAACAAAAATTAAGGACCTTTAAGCATTTTCAAAGACTTTTAAGCACTTCTGAGCATTTTCAAGTACTTTCAAGGCCTTGAAAGTGAGTTAAAAAATATTAAGCATTTTCAATGATTTTTACTGACCGTGGGTACCCTGTATTGTTTCGCTGCGCCAAAGGAACGATCAACTGAAGAAACCAATTTACTTACGGATTCGTGTTTCCTCGTCAATCCGTATTTTGGACGACTTTCCAAACTTATGGCGTAACTCTAAGCTGTACCAGCTTAATAAAGCAACTCTAGTAAAAATAATGTTTCCTTTCCCCAAGTTAAAATGCAATTTAAATAGCTTATATGCATTACCTTTTGTCTGATCCCTTTTATTTAACTCTAAACCCCTGAAATACCCCTATTGGATAAATTTAAACAGCTGAATAAAATCCCCTCTAGACCTTTTTTATTCCTATGTATACATATCAAGGTTCCTCAATCAAGAATCATAATTCAATATCGAGTTTTCCAGTATCATATTTGTTGCTCTACAATGAACCTTTTCCATCAAATCAATATCCTTCTTTAGATTTGTTTTTGTTAGGAGTCATCTTTATAACTGTACAAGGTTTATCTGCACTTTTTAACCTGTTCAGGACCGTGATCGCGTATATGTGATCAGACGATTCTTCCCTCACGGCCCGCGATATCGTATTTGTGATCAGTGTTTCCGTGCCAGCCGGCCCATCATCACACAGACGTGATTTCAGATTGGAACGTTTTATTTGAATTTAACGGGGCAAAATGCTTAACGGGGAAAAATGCCCGGTCCCGTGCGTGCGTAGTCTCTTTGATCGCGCGGGCCTGGGGAAGCGCTTCTTTCTCCTTTCGCCGGTCCTGAACAGGTTAAGGGTCTGGTGAACTTAAAATTTGATTTAGTTTGTTTGGAATCAACCTTTTACCGTGGATATCATTACTTAAGAGAAAGGGCTTTCAATATAATTTTTTTTACAATGAAGATAGAAGGCTTTTTTATTTTTTCAGGAGTCATCTTTGTAAGTGTACAAGGTTCATCTACAATTTTAACTTTCTGGAGAACTTAAAATTTTATTTAGTTTTTGATAAAATACATATGGATGATGAATAAATTATACATCTAAATTATGTTTAACAAAAAAAATATATATATTGTAGCCATTGTTTTGGGAAGTAATGTAGGATTTTTATATTTTAAATTATTTTCTTATTATGTACCAAAATTTCAATTTCTAAGTTTGATAGGTTTAAAAAAAAGTTTGAAAGAGATATGGAAAAAAAAAAAAAATTATTTGAATAAGTAATTGTATCGTTGCAAAGAAAACAGAAACATTAAAATACTTTTTTTCAAATCATGAGAAAAACAAGAAAGTTTGGTTGGTTTCATGGAATAGTTGTTCAAATAGAAGGATTTTTTTTTAATTAAAATAATATAAGAGATTTATGAAGATTTATTAGGGCACATTAAGATATCCCCTTTTAGTAAGTGATATATATTTTAAAATTCAGTAATCCTCTAGTACACAATAGTACATCTTTACAAGAGAATAAATAGACACAATAAATATAATGTCTATCAGGGATTTTATCCATACATTTGCCATGATGTCATAACCACTGATGTATGAGACTGAAATAAAAATGAAATTGTAATATAGGAACGATCATGAATTAAGTAGTGCAATCACACAACCAGGTAGGTTCACTTTAAGTGAATGTTCTAGTAATAACAAAATAAAAACATTTATTTCTCTCATTGGTATTTTAACTTTTTCTCAGTTTTAGAGCTTCATAACTTAAGGTGGAATTATTTTTTACTAGCTAAATACCCGTGCTTCGCTACGAAATTTAAACATGTGCAATATTTTAGCTAGCTGTGAGGCCTCGTGTTGCGGAAATCTGTCATTCGTGTATAGGACCCAGTTTTTGGCGCTTCGCTCGCAGGAAGGTTCATCAATACGCAAAATCGAGCTTGCTTTGTTCGCTGAAAAGTTCATGGACACATAAACATAGGCTTATTTCACTCGTTAAGACGTTCATTGCTATGCAAGCATAGGCTTGCTTCGCTCGCTGAAAGGTTCATTGCTGCATAAGCATAAGCTCGCTTCAGTCACTAAAATCTAATTGCTATGTAAAGACTTAATATTGGAAACCTCTCCCTTGCCAAGAAAAAATTAATTCCAATAATACAATACCCCTTTAAGATGTTTTTAACACGTGTAAAAAATTAATTAAAAAAGAACAAAATAAAAAAATTAAAATTCTGTTGTTTTTTTTAAGTCGAATTGAAAGGCCCAAACTTACTTATGTTGCAAATTTCAGAGCTGTAGCCCTATTAGATATCATTTTGTAACATATTTATTAATTAAAAATTTAATTAAAAAAGAACTAATTAAAATTTTACCATTTTGTTTATGATGTATATAATTAGAAGGCCAAAACTACTTATGCTGAAAATTTCAGAGCTCAACTCCAATTTTAAGTAGGTTTCTATAGATCCACAGAGTCACAGACAGACAGACACACAGCTTTTTTTATTATTATAGATAAACACTTTTTTTTTATGTTTTAACTAACTGTTTTCAAATAAAAAGGTTTTTAATGAGAATGTGGAAAAACCTTCTCATTAATATTGTAATATTTACTCATTAATATAGTTTCTAAGTTTTAGCCTTTTCAATTCAAGATAAAGAATTTTAAATAAGCATATACTTTTTAGTTTATCCCGTTTAATACAAAGTGAGTAAAATATGCATAGATTAAAAAATCAGAAATATTTTACTATATTTTATTACAAACTAATAAAAATGAAAAATTATAAAGACTATATAAAAGAAAATCTATCCAAAGAATTTAAAATAACTGAAAATTCATTTGCCATTTTTAATAAAACCAGTTGGTGAGTTATGGCTGGGTTCATATTTATTTTTAGAAAAAAAAATTGCCCGAGTTTTCCATCATGGGCTTAATCTATATATTTAATAGGCAATACGTTTTTTGGGGTTAGTCCGTCCGCCTAAACTACTCAACCAATTTCAATGATCAAGGTGTCATTTTAAAGGAAATAAGCTGTAGATTTGCCAAAACGTGCCAAAATAATTTATTAACATTTTATTAATTAGTTAAATTTCAATATTTTTCATCATTAAGCTACTACAAAGCCTCAATGATTTTGAATATAAGAATGGCAACATCCTTAAGTAAACAAACCCGCTGCTCGGGGGTTCAATCAACCAACCAACCGTTGCTAATTTTAAAGCTATCCTTACGTATGTTTGAAGTATTTCTATCCAGAAAATGCTTCGCGTTGGACGTCGTTCTCTAACGGGGCGACTTATCAGAATAAATAAAAGATATTGGGATTTCAATGTAAGGGCATAACTAATGAAGTTTTAAGTCAGAATGTTGGCGGATAGTATATTTAACTTTCTATTATGAAACTTGCAATTTGGGTGTTTTCTCTATTAGGCTTTCCATTAAAGTTATAAAAATGTGGTTACATTTTTTATGGCTGGCAAACCTATTCGAGCGCAGCAAGATGTTTTAACCACAAATTCGAGCGGCAAAGCCGCTCAATCCGAGCGCAGCTAGGTGTTTGGGGGTTGGCGAGCGTTAGCGAGCAGGGGGCGAAGCCCCCTAGTTAAATTTAGCCTCATAAATATAGTCGAACCTCTTGTACAGAAATTCTTTCGATAACTCGAAAAAAGTCTTTTTTCTTTAGGAATAACTTTCTGCAAGTCTATGTTATCAAATAATTATGTAGCTTCTATTCCTCGAGTTAGGGTAAAACAAATAGCATAGAAGAGTAGGATTTTTTTCCAAAGTAACAGCGACTTTTTCCAGGTTTTAGATGGGATTTTTCTTTTTTCCCTGTTCTCCCTGAGGCATATGAACCCTGTATGTATCACTGATGTACGTAAAATATATATCACCTAAACCCTTTGATGAACTAAATAGCTAAAAGGAAACAGTCGTTTGTAGTGAAGGCCTGTATTAAACCACTGATGGTCCACTGAAAAGGCGAAATTCTACAGTTGTTTTCCCTGCAATAATTTTTTAATTACTAGGGGGCTCCGCCCCCTGCTCGCTGACGCTTGCCAACCCTCTGGATTGCTATACAATCCCCTTGACTCGCTTTGCTCATCTCAAAATGAAGCATTTAAAATATGCCCTAGCAAAAAGCTATTTCAGCTGCATAATGCCATGAAACTGAAAACGTTGTGTTAGTTATGAAGAGCCAGATTACTTGCCACGTCATTATCCTACTGCTGTCGAAACGCGTTAAGCAGGGACAGTGTGGCAACGTAGAAGAAAGTTTTTGGAAAACAACAAAAATAAACAGTATCGTACATTTATTTCAAAAAGATCGGTTATTTCATTGAACAATTAAAATTTAAGGGCTGGTTTCGCATGAAATGCCAAAATAATTTAAGTTGCTCATCGAAATTTCTTAACAAAGCAATTATATGTTTGCATAATCTTTTTGCGATAATTAGAAAATAAAACAGTGAAAGGAAAATTATCCGGCATTCAATCAATCGGAATTTTTTGAAAATCAAATTTGGCGAGAAAATTAGCCCTATTTCGCCCAAATTTTTTTTCATATGAGATTTTGAAGTTAATTGAGTGGTTTTATCCGTTATTTTGATAGTTTTCAATTCGTAATAGCTGAATTTACACCGATTAGAAATGAATATAGGTTCAGATTTACTACACAATGCGACTTTTTGAAAGTTGTCAATTTAGCGCTGAATGCAACCCGTCGACCTTTGGAACATGTTCCAACTGATAACTTTTCCGAAAAGTCTGGTTTATCCGAAATTCTATAAATCAAAAAAAATGTACACATCTTGAATCTATTTATTCTTGCATATTCGTAACAATTAAATTAATACGTTTTAAATATGCAATAATTTCTATCTGTAGATTGTAATAATAATAAAAAAATATAGCGAATCCAAGTTGTTGCTGTTGCCAGATGTATTAGTCAAATTTCAAAAGATATATTGTGATTGGCTGGATTGTTGAATTTGAAAATTCGTGCATAAAGTACATTTAGAAGATTTGTAAATGGATGTTTGAAGTTGTTGCATTCTGCTCACATTTTTTTTTAATTATTTTTTATTTATTTGGTTTTAGATAGATTATAAACTATCATTCTAATAAAAATATGCAAAAATATTTCATTTTAATTTTACTTAAAAATTTAAAAATGTTGTGTGTTGCTGGAAAAACTGGAGATCAAATGACTCATATATACGCGCATGACCGTCAGTGAGTTAAGACAACACAGACATATGGTACTGGAAAGTCCACTTTTTACTGCAAAGGATTTAATCTAAATTTAGTGTATAGATAACAAATCATGAGTGAACAAAACTTTCAATAAATTACAGAATTGGATATAATTACACATTCATAAAAAGATAGTGCAGACATTGTTTATAAAAGAAGTTTTCAAGGGCAAAATTTTTTTCTCCTTTATAGTTGAACTCAATAAATTTTTTATTTTAATAAATAATTTGAAGTAAAATATTGTAAATATTATAATTAAGAAAAAAATTAAAAATGAATTTTTTATGGAGTGTTTTACATATTTTACTCCACAATGAGGTAAAATAGCAAATTCAAAGTGAAGTATTAAAATTATTTAGATATAATTTTTAGTATAAGTACTAAAATTATTTATTTATATTAAAGAGAAGTCTCATAGTAAGTAATTATGTTAAAGAAAAACTTAATATTGAAATACAATAATAAAAACAATAACAAATTTGAGTTATTAATAATTAACTACAATAATTCTTTGAGAAACATAATATTTTAATCTTGATGATTGAAGTTAAACCTGATTTCAGGAGTGAATTTAAATAAAAATAATTGGAATGCCACATTATGTTAATCATTCGGTATGAAATGTGTGACTGTTATGAAAATGTGTGTAGCAATATTTATGAGTGCTAAATGTCAATATTTTTTTTTAAATGGGCTGAACAAATCTGATGTTAATTTTCTTTTTAACAAAAAGCCAATAGAAATAAAATAGTAAACAAATCAATGCAGTAGAACACAGATTATCTAAATGATTTTTTAAATAACTGATCATTTATGAAAAATATTGTACCAGTGTCTTAGGAGCAATATGAAACAAACAGGGAAATTAAAAACAAAACTGTTTATAATTTGTAAGATATGTTTTGCAAATAAGAGCGATTCTCTGGCTGATGCACAGGATATTTTGGCTCTGTTTTCAACTTGTAAACAGATAAGAATCATAAAATTAAGATGAATCTAATAGCCATGTTTTTATTTTATATAATAATACTTAGAGACAAACTTATATGAAAAAATAACTACTTTAACAATGTCAAATATGCATTTATATCTACCAATGCATAGACACGGACGTGTTCTTGCGTCAGTGGCTTATAAATGTATATTTGACCAACTTTAAAATAATTATATTTTTATAAAACTTTGCACCAACTAGAATTATATAAAACAAAAACATAACTGATAGATACATAATAATTTTAAAATTCTAATTTGTTTACGAGTAGAAAAAAAAGAGCCAAAATGTCTCGTGCAGAGAATTGCCCAAAACCTTATTTAAACTAATACTACGTTAAAATAGCTCTACGGTTTAGAAAAAGAAATCCAAAATTTTGAATTCGCAGACTTTAACAGTTTCGGTTAACAAGTGTTTCAGTTTATCTATAATTGGATAACCTATGTCCTATTGTAGAAAAATAAAAATGCAAAATAAAAGTTAATTGTTGAAAACTTTTTCTTACTTGATATCAGCCGCTTCTAATAATTGTGAAACAGTGATTTCAGGGCGGCAATTATTTTCATCCTGCTTGGGATCTAGATTTGAGCTGAAACATAGAGAAATAATTCAACCTCAAAGTAAGATGCATCTTAAAAGGTAAACCTGATTTTAGGACAAACAAGTTTAACAAAGCACCAATGCTAAAAATAAACAATTTTAGTTTAAAAATGACAAGTTTGCCAAGTAATTGGATTCACAGGGAGAAGGGGGAGGGGGGACCAAATTAGTTGGTAAAAAAAAAGACATGTCTTAGGATAAATGTATTGGGTCAATGCAACTCAATGAAATCTTAATTTGTTATAACTACTTAAACATCAATAACATTTACTGTAATCAGATTAAGTTAAATTTACTAATTTTTAAGATAAAAATGATAAATAAAAGGTAATATTCAGAGCTTTATTTAGATGTTTGTGAGCTTAATTTGTCAACAAAATGTTGTTACACATGAAGTCTTTAATTTTGAGCATAATCAAGAGACTAACTTTAAATTTATATCTAAGTATGGTAACCTATATAACTAACATCAGGAATTGCTTACAAAACAATTTATTATATAAAGCTAGTAATTTTATGTTGTTTTTGGTTGCCGATTTCTATTAAACAATAAATATAAAGAGTTTAAAAAGGTCCTTCTATAAACAGAATATTTTTAATGCACACAATTTCAAAGTTTCATTTCCAGCTCAAAGGCAAGAAATAGTACTTCAACAAAACACATAATTTTGATTTCAATTTATACTATGACTTTTGAACATTTTGATCATGACATAAATTTATAGATGTCATAAAAAAAAACTTTTAACCAAAACCAAGTTCGTGACTGATAGCCCGTTTGCCTATGCAGAAATATTTTCATTAAAAATAGGTCATATTTTATACTCACGGAGTATCTTGAACTGCTATGAAGACAACACAGACAAACAAGGCTTTTTTGGGAACCTAAATTCAAAGAAAATAACATTTATAAAATTCATTTTTAAGACATAATGAGTAAAAAGTAAAAATAATTTAGTAAAAAAATATAATTGATATGTATGGAAATTCAAGTGTCATACCATCTGTTCACATTGTAAGTACACTGGTGTGATATTTTGAAGATATGTACTCGCTCTCTCTGCTACTGCGATAGAGATTTGTAATTGAGAGCAAAAGTATTCAAATTCCTTTAAAAAAGCTTCCATATTTGTGCTAAAATATAAAAAAAAAAAAAAAAAAACTGCATTAAAATTAAAAATAGTGAAGAAATGAGTATCACAAAGTTGATAACCAAATAGAACTTTATTAACCCATTGACGGTCATGCACGTATATATACGTCTTAGGATACCCAGTTTTTCCAGCAATACATAACATTTTTAAATGTATAAATAAAATTTAAAATAAAATATTTTTCAGATATTTTCATTAGGATGATAGTCTATAACCTATCTAAAACAAGAAAAATAAAAAATAATTAAAAAAAAATCATGAATTTGAATTAGAAATATAATTTAAAAATTATTGCAGGGAAAACAACTGGGGAATTTTGCCCATTCCCATGACCGTCAGTGGGTTAAAAGACGAGTTTCTCATTTCTACAAGATCCGCATTTTGTTAATTTTTTTAAGTTTAACCCTATCGGCCCTATAGGGTCATATATGTCCTGCTCATAGTTCCAAAACTAAAAACACCAGCGGGACACATTTGTCCCGACCCCCTCTATGTCCCCCCCCCCCCCCCCAGTAACTTTTTAGTTTCTATTTTGACAGAATATTGCTATTTTTACTATATTTGACCTATTAAACTACTAATCTACTTTTTTTTTTTTTTAAAGAAAAAATTGGTATTTAAAGGTTAATACATAGGCTTTCAAAATGTTTGTGTTGAAGGGGATATTTTTGTGTGCAAGAACTACACAAGGGCTAAATATGCTGTTGCATAGTTAAGCCATGGGGTATCAAATACCTTCAGGAAGATTTTTCAAGGAGACTAATACCATACATTTGCACTTTGAATGGGGGAAAACCCGAAGTTCTTACAGTGACAGAGATTGGAAGCCAAAAAGTGCAAAAGAGGAGTTTGAGCAAAATGCATAATTTTGAAAATATTGAAACTAGAGTTTCATTTAAAGTTGATTTTTGGTATGCAATTTAAGAAATTCTTTAACATATTTAGATGAAATGTGCTACTTATTATATCATACATTTCTATCTTATTTTCAATTGATATAAAAAAAAAATTATGAAATTTTTTCGCAAGAGCAATATTTTAAAAGTTTTGATTCTATAAATTGAATAAAAACGTAAAAATTATGACAGTACTGGCATCCAATGCAATACATTTGTCGCTGACCACTGTGGTATTAGTTAAAATAAATTGAAACTCAGTAAGAAAAACTTCATTAGTTGAAATATGACAATTACACTTTAAATTATACAATAACATTTACACTTTAAAAGAAACTAACTATAGTAAAATTAATTTATACTTTCATAGAAATTACTGTTTAAATTATATGGATCAAAATTCCTTTTAATAAGTAGAATACTCCCGAGCAGTTATTGCAACTTTTGTTTATGAAAAAATATGTTACAGATTATGAACTACAAATTTGCAATGCATTCTTAATTGTTTAGATGAAATTTGACAACAAAGTTTTCTTACATTATCCAAATGAAAAACAATGTTTATACCATTATCTTTCTTTGAAACTTCAGTGGGAAATAATAGTTAACTTCAGAAAATATTCTTTAAATTTTAACTCAGACAAATGATTTTTTTTAATTAAGTTATAACACAGACAAATTCAATGAAAGGATAGCCTTCTAAACAGATAGGATACCATAAACAAAATTCTTTTTCAACAGCAGAGTATCAATGCAAAAACTTAGTATATACAAGATAATTGGTAACAGGTGCATCGTGTTTATAAGTGGCGAGTTTGAAACAAAATCTTTAAAAGATCAGAATAATTTTTATTTTATTTTAATTTCTTTAACTTGCGATGTAGCGAGATCATTTCATAAAATAAGAATCTAATATAACTAACAAGAATAAAAAAAAATCTGGGTATGAAATAATACTTCAAGGACGGGTTTGTCATTGCCGAGATCAAAACGAAATATTTCATTTTTTAAGTCGAAAGACAAAATATTGATTAAGTAAATGAACAAAAGAAAAATTATGATATAATTTTACCCAGAATTTACTTTTAGACCGAAAAAAAAATTTAGAACGTATAGCATGTTACCCCACACATTTTCACTAGACAAAACCTTTACATTCAACACCATAGTAAATAAAAGCTACATGGATGAACAATAATACAAGACTGTAAAGAATTACATTATAATCCTTGCAAAAAAACAGATTAATTTGGAAGATAAAAGCAATAGGTATAAAATATTGCACACTGAAAGAATAACCCTCCAAACACACTGACACACGGCCCCATTAAATTAAAATTTTAGAGATAACGTCTTCGTTGGTCTCTATTTCTTACCAGAAATTGGGTAAATATGTGTGTTTTGAGCATATATTAAAATAGTATTTTCAAAAACATTCAATACATGTTGTTTGTTGAGTATTTACTCGACCACCATCAGAGGAACGATAGCAACAATTTTCGACGAATCATATTACGAAACTCAGCCGAGCCCTCCGAAAAAGCGCGCGAAACGTGCTTACAAGGTCGGATTTGCGCTCGAAACCTAAAAAACTCTGCTTACGAGAAGAAGAGGAGTAAAACTTTTATTTTAACTGTTCTAAAAATTATTTTTCCTCTATGAAAAATTCATAACTGTTAAAAATAAATTATAAAAATTGAAAGTGTGCATATTTATTCACTTATTATTCGGAAAAATTCAGATTAACGTATATTTTCAATCATTTTATCAAGTTCTGATTCTAAGTAAAAACTATAACTTTCATCGCAAAACGTAAATAAACAAACTTATCAGCTCCAATTTTAGCAGGCGCAAATAGAAATGTATTCGATTAGAGCTGGAATTAATGGTTTATATTTCAAGTAGGATACCTATTTTTTCTCAAAATACTTTTCAATAACGTTATTATTAAAAATCAGTTTTGTTTGTGATGTGGTAAGGGATTTTATAAAAATTTACTGTTTGTACACTGACATTTTTCTATCATCAGTTCCTTTCATATTTTATTGTAACTACTTAAATAAAAAAAATTCAAGCACCATTGAAAATACTTTGAATTTTTTAAAAACTTCTGTGCTGATATTTTATATTTATAATATTATTTTTACTTCTAGGAAATTATGTTGTCGCTTTGCTTCTTCAGGTAAGATTTTTGTCTATACTTACTTGATATAACTAGTTTTAATACTTTTATACGTATAAAACAACATTTTTCTTATAATTCAAATAATCTTCATAACACTATTTTCAAATGTAGGATTTAAAGTTACAGAAATACAAACTGGAATGTTGTCGGAAAAATGATTAATATTTGTAATAACTCCACCAATACAAATTGATGGACAAAAACCTTCCTTTTGGTGCAATTTAATATTTCTTAGAAACATTTTTAAACATATTCAATCATTATAATTAACAATATATAAACCTACTCTTCTGTAGGCATCATAAAGTTTTGAAGAATAAAAAGCTTTTTTTCCAGATGTAAATCATATCCGCACAAGATTTAATATAATATCTCTATGATTTCAATCACAGGCTGTCCTATTTTGGGCCTGCTTGAATTACATTTTATAATTTTACCTAGTATGAAATACATTGACCAAACCATAAATGAAATACATTGTATTCAATGCAAATATTTTTAGCTCAGTTTTATTGATTGCAGCAGCTCCAAAACCTTTAAAAAAAGTATTGATTGCAAACCGGGGTGAAATATCGTGTCGTATCATAAGATCCTCGAAGAAATTAGGTCTGCAGACAGTTGCTGTATATAGTGAAGCGGATAGAAATGCTTTGCACGTTGCATTGGTAAGAACAATTTTTAATTATCATTATTTGTTTCATTATATTCCCGGACAGTGGTTGGCAAACCATGGCTCTTTAGTCATTTGGTTGCAGCTCTGCCACGAAAATAGCTTGGTAATTGGCACTTACTATTTCCAAACAAGAATTTCAAATATGAAAGAAACTTTTCGACTGGAGTTTCAGGAAATATAAAATAATGTACAGAGTTCATATGCCTCAGGGAAAATAAATCAGCCTTAAAATCTCAGAGAAAAAAGAAAAATCCCTCCTAAAATCTGGAAAGAGTCATTGTTACTCTGGAAAAAAAATCCTACTCTTCTGTGCTATTTGCTTAATCCTAACTCCAGGAATTGAAGTTGCAGAGTTATTTGATAACATAGACTTGCAGAAAGTTATTCTTAAAGAAGAAAGACTTTAAGCAAGTTATTTGAAGAATTTCTGTAATCGAGGTTTGATTATATTTATGTGGCTAAAAATAATTAAGCCCGCTATAGAAAACATGGCTCTGAAAAATTCAACAATTACTGGTGTCAGGCACGCAACCAGAAACTTTTTTGGAGGGTTTTTTAAAAAATTCATCCAAAAATTATCGAATGCTCTCTATATGCGTTGAAAACATATTTTTTTAAATAAGTGTAATATATAAATAATAAATAAAATAAGCCAAGATTGTATTGTAAAGTACTTTGTAATTTGATTTTTCTGATAATAAAAGGTAAATTTTTCAAGAAAGCAGTTAAAAAAAATTAAGAACAGGATAGATCCTGGAAGGGGTTTTTGCCCTAAAAACTCCCCCATGGTTGTGCGCCTGACTGGAGTAAAAAAATAATTATAGAGCTCTAAATTGGGAGATTTAATGCTGATATGGAAAAATGGGAGAAAATTAATGGGATCTTTGTTCACAAAACAAGTGGTCTGCTTTCAAAGACCTGGAGAAGAAAGATGTGATAATTTTCAACATCTGGAATAAAAACGACATACAAACCTAGTTTATCCAAAGTTTCCTAGGAAATACCAGATCATACTTCACAATAAATGTGTGTTTTGTCATAATTTTTATTTAAATGCAATATTTTTTGTAAATGCAAAAGATTATGATTAATATTACAATATCTGGTTTTATTTAATGTTAAGTGATAGTTTAAACCGACTCCTAAAAACATGTTTCTTGAAAAGAAATCTTAATTGTTGTGCTGATCTTGGGCTTTTTTTACTAATATTTGACTTTTTTGACTAGTATTAACTAGAGACTTTAATACTTTGAGTATTATTTTATTAAAGCTTACATGATTTGTGAATTACATTTTAACACAAATTACATAAGTTGCATAAATATATCCTTTCAAAACACATCTTGTTAGTGATTTTTTTTTAAACAAATGTGTTTTCTGAAATGATGCACCTGAAATAATCTGTCTATAACATATTTTCAATTTCTGCTCAGGCCGATGAAGCTTACTGCGTTGGACCAGCAGCCTCACAAGAAAGCTACCTAAATCAGAAGAAAGTCCTTTCTGTAGCTAAAGAGGCAAAAGCTGAGGCTATACATCCGGGTTATGGTTTCTTATCAGAGAATGCTGAATTTGCTGAACTTTGTCAGCTGGAAGGGGTGGAGTTTATTGGACCACCTGCATCAGCGATACGCGACATGGGCATTAAGAGGCAAGTAGTATTTATCAAACTTTTTTACCCTACAGGCACATTTCTTTTATACGGTTCATTGACCTTCCTTTTATGGTTCTATTTGCTTTGCTACTACCCACTTAGGTAATAGAACTATACTTTCATTCAATAAAAAAAATTAAGTTCTAGTAACAGGATTCGTACGCCTCTTGAAATTCCTGAAATTTGCTTTTTTTTTATAAGAGCCCTTATAACTCCTGAAAATTGTGTTTCTAATCCTGAAATTTCTTTTTATCTCCTTATAAATAATCATCGAAAGGTTAAAAGAATAGTAAAACCTCAAAATGTAGCGTGTTTTTTTTTTTACTCGATAAAATGTCTCTGAAATCCGAAATTCTTACCGTACTTCAGAGTCTACTGTGCATGCACTTTGTCACTACAGCTGCAAAGAAAAACCTTTAGACAGTCTTAGAATGCATCACGATTCTCAACAACCAGGCATGTAGAGGAAAATTATATATAAGGCATGTAACTTTTTTCCCCCGTTAACTCCTAAATTTACTGTACTTAACTCCTGAAGAACTCCTTAGTAACTCCTGAATTTTTCTATCATAGGTTGAGTATGAACCTTGTAGAAAGGCTCTTAACTTTCTCTTTGTAAAATATATTGCGAGGAAACAACAAAAAATTCATAAATTTGTAATTTTTAAAAAAAAATTTATTAAAATATTTTGCCAAATTGCCAAGTTTGGTTATAGTTTTGGCTACAAAAATGCCTGACATTTTTAGTTTTGTTTAAGAAGATTGACCCCCAGTGATAGAGAGTTAGACGTAGCCTTTGTTTAAGTTTATCAAAATATTAGCGTAGAAAAAAGAAAAAATGAAAGTAAATTTATATGAAGTAACATATTTTTCAGAAAAAAAAAATGATACTAAAATTGAATATTTAGAATTTTGTATTTATTATTGTAAAAGATTTCCACTACTTTGTCATGGCCACAATTCTTCATTGTACAATGTTATTGTTATAAGGAATGAAAGTCTCAATATCTGAGGTTTCAGACTCTTGCACACAGGTGAATTTATGTTATGATTCAATTGACTCCCATCCCCAGACACTTATATAGTTTCCTTAAATTTTTTTCATATTTTCTAATTTATAGAAGGTACACATTTTTACAAGACAGACACTAATAAGATTCTTACATTTTAGTAATTGGTGTGTCTAGACCTAAAAATATTTACTCGCCACAGATCGATTAAACGGCGTGATGAAGCGACTAAATAAACTAATCAACCAGCCACCTTTCGTTTGTCCCCCTACGATGATTTTTTTAATTGTTACCGAATATATCAAAATTTCCAAATCAGTGAAAATCTCCCTTCCCTTTTTTGAAATTCTGTAATCATGTTCATATACAAGCAGTTAAAATCCATTCATCCACACTATGGATTCATGTGTTGACAGAGTGGCGACAAAACAGAGAATTCAGGAAAATTAGAGAAATGTCAGGGAATTTCATTAGAAAAATCGGGGAAATGTCAAGGAATTTTGAAACTTTTGAGTTTCCCTTCTTGCATTTCTCGCATGAGTGCAGACGCTTCCTTATTGTTAAAAAAAATCTTTAAACTTCAATCTGACTGCATCCTTTACAGACATGATTTTCTTTTTGCCTGACTTTTTGTCAGCAAAATATATATAAATACTTTTTTTTTGTACTTTCATTGACATTTTATTCAACGCAATTAACTTAGATATATGTTTTTGATTTATATATTTAATACAAATCAAATAAAGAATTGAAACATCCTCCTCGAAATTATAATAATAATCTGAATGCACTACTGCATTTATTCAGGTAAAAGGTAAAATCCCAACCTCCCCTTCCCTGGCTGTGCCACTAGTAAAAAAAAAAAGAAAAAATGTCTGCCATGTAGTGGCTATTAAACTAAAAGTGTCTACTGGCCACTGGCTACTACTTGAAAATTTTAATTTTCAGGTCTAGGTGTGTCATTTTAACTAAGAAGATCAGGGTTAATTTTTTTAGACATTTATCATATATTCTACATCTAAGAGAAAGTAAAATTTTCTGCTTAAAAAAACTAATGCAGATATTTTTACAAATATCACATTAATGTTTCTACTTGTTTGATTAGTTACATATTTTCAATGTCGAATTTTCAACCAATGCATAACTTTTAGATACTCTTGCAAATTCCCAGGGGCCCTCCACAAATTATATTTTGAGAAACCTTGGTATAAATGGGAGGTTTTTGCTAAGGTCCCAACTATATTTCTTTGTAGCAAAGTATTTTAAAACAATGAATTTTTATTGAAATATTAATACATTGAATTAAAGTTGTAGGTTTTCTTGAGAATTTGCCATGTAGGTTAATTTTTTAATGTATGCTCAAGGCAGGGCTCCAGAAAAATATTTTCTTCCTGTGTACACAAATACCATTGCCAAAAATTTCCTGCGAGTCTGCGGGCTTTAAATTATACTGCTGAAGAAAATTAAATGTTACATACTATTGAGAATTAAAAGTTGTTTAATTCAAAGTCTTCTTGGCATTGATTTCGTAAGCACCACTATGCAGGATAATTTCCAATGGCACATTTCCAGTTGTAATATTAGGGTAATTGGTTCTGGGTTGGCTTAAAGGTTAAGCTTGTGAAACGATAGCAAACACTGATGCTTGTCCAGCATGCCTCCTTTCATAACTATTTTCATTTTTGTGCTTTCGATTTAAATGCTGGGAATAGTTTTGCTCCAACATTTCTTGCAAATACGGCATTTTATCTTCACTGTCTTGCTTGGATAGCTCCTTATCATTTTAAAGAAAAATGTGGTTTCTTTTAAATTACAATGGAATATCCAAGAATTCTTTCAAATTAAAAAGAAGAATGAAGGAAATAAACTCTCAGTGTAATTACATGTGTTTTAATAGGTTAAGATTCCAAAATCAGGAAATGAAACCCCCTAGAATAACATCCTCCCAACCTATCCCCTCCCGGCATTACGGGAGTCAACAACTTCCCCTTTACCGCCCTGCCTAACTGGAATTTCTCCATTTAAAAAAAAACAGCATTTGATTTTAATTTCCTGTGGGATCTGACGATTTCCTGCATACATCGTACGCGCGTACGTCCATTTTATCGGACTCTGGTTCAAGGTATATGGTTATTTTCTTTGAAGGCCTAAAAAGTTATTATCAATGGCGGCCCATGATCAAAAAAGTTAGTGCAGCTGGAACAGTGACTCAACTTTGTGTGCTACTGCAGAGTGGCCACAGAACCGGGAAAACCTGGAAATCAGGGAGCTTTCTGATTCTGGAAAAATCAGGGAAATGTCAGGGAACTTTTTAAAATTTCATGAAAATAAGGGAAATTTTGTATTGGCTATTTGTTTAAGGTAGTGAAATTTTGTTTAAGGCACGTTCACCCATATTTTGACGCTATTTACATGGAGATTTGTAGTGGTAAGCCAGCCATTAGAAGTTTAATGTTACGGAATAATTTAAACTTTTCATTACCAGCAAAACTATTTTTTTAAAAATTGCATATTATCTCTTTAGCATACATGTTCTATTTGATCAGGGTGTCTAGACATCTGGAAAACCTAAGAAAGTTGGGGAAATTTGAAAAAAGTTTGCCCTAAAATCAGAGAATTTTTTAGAAATCTGTCGGGGAAATCAGAGAATTATCAGGGAACTTTTTTTCCTGAATTTTGTGGCCACCCTGTACTGGTTTTCTCTAGTTTTTACTTCATTTTACAGTTTATCCATGACCACATTATGATGGAGAAGTATGAGATACAATATTGACTATTACATCAGCTTCAATGAAAACACTGTAAATCTCAGCAGTAGTAAAAGTATTGTTGAATTTCAAGAGTGTTGGCAAAAGGTTGAGAAAAGACATTTCATATAGGTCTTTTCCTTAGGTGTCAAAGAACATCCATAAAACTGTAAAAATCAATAAGAATTATGAAAAATCCATAAAAACTACAAAAAGTAAGCATGTAAATTTTCTTGAGTCGCTTTGAATGTAAGTGAGGTTCAATGCTGATATCTATTCATCAATAGTAACTTTTATTAAATGAAAATCAGATTTTGTCTTCAAACATAAACTCAAAATCAAATAATGTAGTAACTCTAATTAACAATTAAATACTTATATTTTTACCACTAAAAGGTCATTTGAAAAATCTTATTGGTCTTCACTCTTAATATCTAAGAATAGTTGCATAGTTAATTATACTACCTTAGATTTTTTTTTTTTATAAAAAAAATCATTTAGCAAACTTGAAAAACTACAAGAATATTCTTTATTATTTTAAGTGGCAACACTGGATCATGTTCTTGCTGGATGCTTTAATTTACTCAAATCGGTTTCTTGAAAAGAATATTTTTGGACCTACTCTTTTTGGCCTTTTTAGCACTTCCAAATTCATTATGGACAAAGCTGGTGTGCCTGTCATAAAAGGATACCATGGAGAAGACCAGTCGGATGACCGGCTCAGGACGGAAGCCGAAACCATCGGATATCCAGTCATGCTCAAGGCTGTGAGAGGAGGAGGTGGAAAGGTATTATTACAAATATTTGAAATTAGGTTTGTTCAGTATTTGTGATACAGCATAGTATAGGAAGTGTAATGGATACTATATATCTTTGTTTTTAAATTACAACACTCAAAACTAGTATTTTTGTAAGTAAAAAGAAATCGAAAATTCCAAGGATAATCCTGGAAATGGCTTTTGCATTTCTTTGTGATAATTTAACTTTTAATACCACAGTATGGTAACCAAGTTTTTTATTTGTGAAACTTTGAAAACAAAGATGCGGTGTAATAAATGTCTTTAGTGTTAAAATTCAGTTGAATTTTGAAGCCATCAAAAATTTTGCTACACAGTTTATTTCTCAAGTTGTTTCTGAAGCAATTGATGTATTTATTTTTTAATATGCCTTTTTTAGTATTTATCTTACATCTGTATCAAGTTCATTTAGTTTGAAATGTAGATGATTGTTTGCTATTTTATTCCCAATTTTCATCTTTTGCACTCTACAGGGAATGCGAATTGTGATGTCTTCTGAAGAGTTTGATGCTCAGTTGGAATCTGCAAGGCGTGAAGCTCTTAAGTCCTTTGGAAATGATGCAATGTTGGTGGAAAAATACATCAAGAGACCAAGGTGTGTACCGTGTTTTACTTTGCTAAATTGTGTATTTTCGCAAATGACTTCCTCCTTCCACTTTTTTCAATTTGTGATAGGAAATATGTCTGTGATCATTCTAAATATAGTTTTTTTGCAAAATAAATCCTTTCCTTCTCTTATATATAAAACTATAAAAAATTTATCTGAAAATGTTCAACTGGAAAGTGCTTAAAAGTAACTCGATTGAAAGTTCATATCTTATCTCCAAATAGAGATATTGGATTAGAACTTGTATATTCTGGAATAAATTAACCTTACAAGTTTGTTATCAAACATGCAAACTGTGAAAAAAAAATTTGTTTACAGAGATATATATCTGTCCATAAATACCACTAAATTGTACATGCTTGGAATCTGATGTAACAGAATAGGAACTTGTAGAAGCAGCCTTTTAGTGACAGTCCTTGTTGTAATCCATCTCAACACTATTTGTGTAATGTTCCCCGTTTTTCAATGCAACATCATATTCCATTCATAATAGAATGAGTTTATGTTTTCTCTGATTAAATTAATTGAAACATTTTTTTCTTGTATTAATGCAGACATGTAGAGGTACAAGTGTTTGGTGACAAACATGGAAATTATGTCTACCTTTTTGAACGTGATTGCAGTGTTCAAAGAAGACATCAAAAAATAATTGAAGAAGCTCCAGCTGTAAGATGCAATATTATTACAACTTATTTCTTTTGTAAATATGATTTATCGTGATTAAATATAAAACTGAAGATCAATTGAATATAAATGATTTTCGAATACTTGTTATAGAACCTTAAAATGTATATAGATTTTTAATTCATTAATCCTCTAAAATACATATACAGGGTGGTTATAAAGAAACTTTGCTGTTGGATAGACCTCTACCAGTCATTCCATTCAACAGATCGAAATGAAATTTCAGGTATAGTTATTCAGAGGTATGAGCTAAAGATTCTATGAACGGCAACAAATGTCTCCAACGGTTATGGTTATAAGTGCAAAAACTCGAAATTTTCAAAGGTCAACACCCATTTTTCCCATCTCAAAATGCTCATCACATGCAAAAACCATATAGAGTTGGAACAGTACTTGTATCACACAAAATAGACTAGTTATGAACGCACGAAAAACAGCCCTGCGAACAGTCAACAAAAACATGTTCGGGGCTTACCGAGGAAATTTGCACATGAGAGAGGCAACACTCCAATAACAGAATGTTGCTCGCTGTTCTTTTGTGCTAGCATAATGCTTTCGTTTTTTGCGATACACATACTGTTCCAATGCTCTTTATAGTTTTGACATGCGCTGAGCATTTTGTGACGGGAAAAAATGACCTTTGCCATTTGAAAATTTTGAGTTTCTGTACCTATAACCATATTCGTGAGAACCATTTTGTTGCCGTTCACAGAATCTCGAATCTCACACCTCTGAATAACTAACTATACCTGAAATCTCATCTCGATCTGTTAAACGAAACGACCCCTAGAGGTCCCTGTACTGGCAAACTTTCTTTATAACCACCCTGCATAACCAACTATTTAACTTTGTTCATACTTTTTTCTTCTTTAATAATGTTTGTTTGTGTAAAATATTTAAAGAAAACAAATTATAAAAAGTATTTTATTTCTCTTGATACTGTAATCATTTCACATGTAGATAGTATTTGTACAACAGTACATTATTCATAATGTTTATTATTTTTAATAGCCTGGACTTGATGAAAGCACTCGCAAATCTTTAGGAGAGGCTGCAGTAAGAGCTGCAAGAGCTGTGGATTATGTTGGAGCTGGTATAGTGATTGTTTATTGTTTGTACTTATGTAAAATTTGCATAATTGTAAAAACTTATTGTAGTGAATGTTTGCGCCTTGCGTATTTTTCATTATTAATGTTACATGGTTCGTACGTTTTTAAAAAACCTTGAAAAGGGCTTGAAAAATAATCTTTCATTTTCAAGTGCTTGAAAACCTTGAATTCTGTAAAAATACATTTAAAGTGCTTGAATTTCATTTTATTTTCTAAAGGTATAGCATCTTAAATAATTTTGGTCGACAAATTGAGCAAAATCTTTAGTATTTAGTTAAACCAATCAGCAACTAGGAAAACAGCGTAGTTGGACTTGTAAAGATTTCGTCATTCCCCCCATTGAGCATGCGCAACATATTTGGAATATCCGATTGAGTCCGTGATCTCTTGTTTCTGTTTTGTATCGTGTGTGCTAATTTTTTGCACACTGTTTAAAAATAGCAGGGAAATGCAGTTGCGATTCAAGCTGATTAGAAAAGCCAAAATATAATATCATGATTTGAAGCCCATGAGTTGGATTCGTACTTTGTGTGTCAAAAATGTCATGATGGGAGAAAGTGGTTTAAAAAAAACCATGCGAAGAGCAAAAATCGCATGGATTAAGTTCTAAAGAAGTTTGATGAGGATTGTTCTTTCTAATGATAAAAAATACCCCAAAAGCAGATATTTTCCTCTACAATCAATGTCGTCAGCGCGAGGGAGGAAAACGGAAGTTTTAGATATACTACTATGGACTTTGAAAACCATAAAAAAATCACGGTTCCTGTAAATTAAAAAAAAAAAACATTGATAAATTATGTAATTGCATGTTTTCCGATAGCATGATTGCATTTAAATTCTAAATTTTCATGTGGAGGAGAAAAAACTGCATATTATGCTGTATTTGGAAACAAGCCTTCAGAGTGACAGTTTAGAATTGGAAGACAGTTTAATCAATAAGACTTTTATATTATTATTTGACGAATTCTCAATATAAAGAAACAAGAAAAGAAAATGGATTTTACATCTGATAATTGGGTAACTACCAAGTGAGTACTATGTAATAGATACTTTACTTCTGTTTTTTAGGGACATAGTACTTATTCTGATATATTGGAAGATTATTTTTCTAACCTTAAATTTTTTTTTCATTGAAATTTTTTTTTTTTTTGTATTTACTCGATTTGAACATGCACTGTTTGCCAACAAAAAAATTTTTTTTTTTTTTAATGTATTTGTGTTAATAACGCATCCTTGAAAAGTGCTTGAAAAGTCCTTGAACTTTTTTCTCCTTCAAGTGTACAAACCATGTGCTCTAGACTTGTTGTATTGGCTATAGATGCAATGTTACACATATATATTTATTTCAATATACTTCAAACTTATTTTACAAATTACGCTCTTCATTGAAAAAAATTTCATGTGTAGAGAGACTCAGAACTTTTTCTTCTATGATATATTTATAAGATTGATACAATAACAACCACAAAAACCTCTCCAATTTTCCATGTAACTTTTGACAATTTTAAATTTCAAAACTCTTGCCAAACTCGTGAGATTGAAAATAAATATACTTATCAATTTTTAACTTCTAGTCTTGTACAAGTTTATTTCTGCATTAATGTAGCAGATAAAACTTCATAGATCAAATTCCAGTTTTCCTGTATATTTTTTCCTATTAAACTAACTTATTCGTTCTACCCCACTGTGATGTCCAAACTTAAAGATCTCATTAACTGGCAACCCTAGGTCACTAATAACTTCAACATTATTCAGGTTTCATACATCTCCTGAAAAACTTTTTGAAGTAAATTCTTTTCTCAGAAACCTGGAAATCTATGGAATTTATTTGGGACTCCTAGAAATTTGTACTTTCAACTTAACACTTTTATGGTGAAGTTAAACTTTTTAATGAGAAAAGTAGGGATTTGTTTTTGTTTTGTTTTTTACTTAAAATCTTTGTTTCTTTTTTACTAAACATTATTTCTTTTCTCAACTTAATCATAAATTTTTCAAAAGTCAGTAAAATGAGTGTATATGTAGTGTAAAATTCTTGTTATTCGTTTCAAAATCTTAAGATTTTTTTATTCTGAGTTCAAAATCTGTATATATAGTGATTTGTCAAAGCTATATGGAAATAGCATCCTGCTAAAACTTCAAACACCCTTGGACACTTTTTAAACTTGAAGTTTTTCTTACAAAAATATAAATGAACCCTTATTGTTGACTCATTAAGTATTGATTGACTTCAGCAATGAAACACTTTGCCAGGTTAACCTGAGTTTTTAAATTACTTTCAGGAACAGTTGAGTTTATCATGGATGAAAATAAGAAGTTCTACTTCATGGAAATGAACACACGACTGCAGGTGGAACATCCTGTCACCGAGATGATAACGGGAACAGATTTAGTGGAGTGGCAACTTCGGGTCAGTCTTCTTTTTAGAGATTTCTTTGGATTTCTTAATGTATCCTCACAACCAATTTAGATAACCAATTTTAGATTAAAATAAAATATTTATAGTATTAAGGAAATTGCTGGAAATTATTGACTCTGTTTATAGATAATACTATTCTGATCTTTTCTTTAAGGCATTCTTTAAAACCTTCTCTGCCAACTACAAGAATACTCATAGTTGGCAAACTGAATTTACTTGCCAGCTATGATACAACTCACTATTGATTGCTTTATTTAACTCGCTGAATATAAGCATTGCTGTAGAAAATGTAGGCTTTATTTATGTGTTTGATTTATAAGAAAAGACTCAATAATATTTTGGGGTACTGAAATGGATAACTTCTTTTTGACAATAGAAAATAGCATATTGCAAGTAATGCAATCCCAAAACAGTCTTGTTGATCTAGAGACAAGTTTTATTGTAGTTATTGCAACCCATACATAACAAGCACACCATATCAGTTTTGTCAGCATACATGTTAACTATTATTAGAGCCAAAAGGTGTTTTTAAAACTGTTTCTAGACTCTTGATCTTCAATCCTTTTATTTCTTATTGTTTATATATTTATGCACTTTGATGCATCTTGATTCTCTTGAAGATAGCATCTGGTGAGAAGCTTCCCTTGAGTCAAGAGGACCTTAAGATTGAGGGGCATGCATTCGAGGCAAGAATCTATGCAGAAGACCCGGATTCCAACTTCATGCCTGGGGCAGGACACCTGGCACATCTGTTCACCCCACAGCCTGCAACAGATGTCAGAATAGAGACCGGGGTACGGGAAGGTGTGTTAACTCTGTATATCTGACTTTTGGAAAAGTGTTTCGATAACAACCACTTTTCATATTTAGGACTATTATTCACAAAGAATCAATAAACTCAATAGTTTATCTTTATAACTATTTGATTGCATGCAATAAAAAGTTTTAAAGAAATGGGCAATTCTCTGCTGTAAGCAAGAGGCATTTTAGCACTTTTTTCTACTCATAAACAAATTAGAATTCTAAAATTACTATCAATCTAGCAATTATGCTTTTGTTTTATATAACTCTACTTGATAACAAAGTTTTATGGAAAAATAATTATTTTAACTAGGTCAAATATGCATTTATATCGTCTGACCCACGGGACACTTCTGCGTCCCGTGCATCAGACGATATAAATGCATATTTGACCTAGTTAAAATAATTATTTTTGCACATAACTTTGTCACCAAGTAATATAATATAAAATAAAAACATAACTATTAGATTAATCTTAATTTTATAAGTTTTTTCTGTTTACGAGTAGAAATAACAGCCAAAATGTCCTGTGCGTCAGCCAGAGAATTGCCTAAATATGTAGAAAAATTATTTTTATATGTATGGACTCTTTGAAGTTGCCTGTGTTTAAAAAGAGGGTAATTAGCAATATGTAATGCTTATAAAACAAGGAAAATTGAAGTTTGTTAACTCTTTGGAAACAATTATAATGTTTGGTTTTAATTTTTACTTTTATTAGTTTTTGCTAAAATTCATTTGCTTGACATTAAAGAGTATAGTTACAAAATTAACTTTCTGTATACTGATGTTAATGCATAAATTACTTAACTTTTTTTTTATTTTTTTATCCTTTCATTGATGCATTTAAAACTGGCATTATCAACATGTTCATTCAATGTCAATTGTTATCTTTTAGGAGATGATGTTTCCGTCCACTATGACCCAATGATTGCCAAACTTGTGGTGTGGGGAGTTGACAGGAGGTCAGCACTAATGAAGCTACGTTCGGCTCTGTCTGAGTATAATGTATGTTTTAGTATAGTCTTGTTCAGAATATATCTATGTTATAAGCATCTGGTTTCGATTTTGGGGTGAAATTATTCTTGTCTTGAAAGCTTAGTCAAGACAGCTTTTAATTTTTGTCTTCTATATTACAGTTTGTAGTAATTTAACTCAACACTTTTTAGATTAATTAAATGATAGTTATTCTACATTATGTATTTATTTAAGCAGTCAGCCACCAAGTAGGTGCAATAATGCACGATTGTGTCGCTAAATTTGTATATATAATAACAGTTTTGAAGTATATAATAACAGTTTTGATCAGTGGAATTGATAAGGGGATAAGTGAGTGCAACTTCCCCTTTACTTTTTAACTTTTAGAAATTTTAAGGGTGATATTGTTCAAATTTGCGATTTTGTCCTCAACTTTTTGGCTTCCAATTAGTGTAACTTTTTTTAACTACTATATCTATTTTGATGGGAAATCGATCTTCAAAGAATTGATCATGTTCTTGGTTTATCACAAATATGCAAAAAGCAGTGAAATGTCTGATAACCAAAGTTTAATATAATAATATATTAAACCTTGATAAGATTGTCTCAGATTGATAAGACATTTTTTCACTTAAAGAGTTTGTATTCTGTAACACTAACTGTCCTCCAAGGTGTCTTCAAACAATTTTACTAGAAAAACAATTTTAGAAGGTTTTGTTGACCTATTTTTTCTCATGTCTGTTTGAACAGTTTTGTTGTCTCATTGTTTTTCTCATCTAGAAATTTGTGACCGAAACGAGTAGTTATTACTAAAATGTTTTGTTTTTCTCTCATAGTGTAATGGATAATTCCCGCATTTTTTAAAAACGAGTGAAATTAGTTTATATTTGTGAAGAATTTCTTTCTGATTCCAAATATTCAAACAAAAGTTCTTTTAACAAAATTAGTTATTTAAATATTAAGAAAAGAAAATGCTTGAAAACCTCGTCCAATCCAAATGCTACATTATAACTGTGACGTCACAACATCCTTCCGTTCTCTATATCGTTATCGTAAGGTTTCTGCTAAATAGTTGGTGTATGTTTGGTAGACAATTTCCCTATCCTGTACCGGTAGCTTGATTTGCGAAAAACTTGCAAAACTGGTTTCCGCTGCTGTGTTTCAAGCCAAGTTGTTTCAGATGAAGTGACGTCGCATTCAATTTCAGCCGAATTTGTCGTTTTCTCGCCAAAATGTAATAAGCGAATTTAGGTTGGAAATTTAAAAAAAAAAAAAAAAAAAAAGCTCAGTGAGCATAAATTTTTGTGTTTATGACCTTTTTTAAAGATTTAGCATTGAATAAAAAAATTTGGGAATTGTCCATTGTGCCTAGTATTTCTATGTGTTCTTAACCTTATATTTTCTATAAAATTTCTTGAACTCAAGTTAAAATAGTGTAGAACCTGTTTGTGCTTGTAGATAACTAGAACCTTATTAACAATTTGAATACTGATTATCTCAATATTGGTAATCGGGGTCTTCAATATAAAATTTCTTTCTAAAAAATTTTGATTCTTACCATATAATGTGTCTACTATAAATTTATATTCTTAGACCTTTGTAAACTTTATTGTTTTCTTTTAAGTTCTGATCACTGAATAGTGACTTAAACACTTTTTGTAGATTGTGGGTGTGAAAACCAATGTGAAGTTTCTTATGGAGCTAGCAATGCACGAGGAATTTTGTAAAGGAAATGTACACACAGACTTTATTCCACAACATGAAAAAGAAATTTTTCTTAACAGGCAACCCTCCCATCAAGAAGTCTGTGCTGCGCTCTTGAGCACTATACACCAAGATGCAAAACAGCAATCAGATGGTAAAGCAATATTGAATTTTTAAACTCTCAAGAACAACAGTGAAGCATAGGGTTTATTTTAGAAACTGCTACTACAGTCTCAAAAGCCAATTATACTTCTTAAAAACAAGTTTCTGTTTCAATTAACTATATCTTTGTAGTATTTGGTCAATCAATTAACTATAACTTGTGTGAATATTGACCCTCTTTTTAAACCACCTATCTGTACTTTTTTATTGTAAATAACTGTTTTGTAATTGAAAATTTTTGAAAGTTGGTTGTAAGAATGATTTTATATTTTGTAATGATCGTATAATATGTACCTGAACTGAATTATTGATTGCATTTTAAATTACGTTTTTATTGTTATAGATAACAACTCACCATTCACTCTACTAGATGGAAAAGTTCCTAATCTTTCATACAAAAAGAAAATGAAAATTTTATTCAAAGAAAAAGGTATGAGGTAACTTTTTTTTTTTTTTGTAAATTTTATGAAATTGTTACAAAAGTGCAATGTGATGTATTTTAATTATGAATTATCTGTCTTTAAAATGTATTAAACAATAGCTTAGTAAATTTATTTTAAAACATGTGTACCTGCTAAATTTTTATAATGTTTGACTATGTACTCTTATGAATTTATTTCATAAAATTCTTAAGAATTATATAAGTGCTCAATTTGTTTGATCAACCAGAAATTAACCTATGTGTTTTTTTGTTGTAAAATGCAAACTTTTTGGGAATACCGAAAATAAAAGTTTGTCTTCTTTTGTAATACATTTAGCCAGAAAATTTCCAAAACAGCATTTTTGTGATCTGAAAAGTAGTTGTTTATTAATTAAAAAAAAAACCTATTTTTTTTAAAGTTTTTAATTCTTTTTTTAGTAAAAAGTATCTAAATTGTTTATGATTCTTTTAAATTGAATATCAAGAGAAAGATACTTCTTATAACTTTCCTAAAAAGAAGATTCAGATTTTGGCTTATTTCCTTAATATTTATTTCCCTGCTCACAGTATTTTTAAGACCATTTTTTGCTTTAACTACTGAGTCAATCCTTCTTGTTGATGACTATATGGCATGGATTATCCTTGATTAAACTATGCTGTAATTTGTTGCACTGCCTTTTTATTTTATATTTCAATGCTGGCTCTCATTGTCCCACCCATGCATTCACTAGTCAATGATAATATCAAATTACAGCTTCTGACACATTTTTGCAGCTATTGCAGTTTTTAAAGACTTGAATAACTGCTTTTAAACATTTCAATTGTGGTGGGTTTGTTTATACTCATTACTTGACTCTAAGTTCCTACATGTTCCCACTTTCAAAGTTTGTTAAATGATATTGTTAATTAATATCTTGTATGTGAGAACATTGGGTCTACTTCCCCTAAGTATGCAGTTTTGCCATTCCCGTCCTAATCTAACCATATCTTTATAATCTTCTACTGCTGTCGTAAGCAATAAGCTTTCCTTTTTACAACAGCCTTTCCCTCTTGTGCCGACGTAATAGCTAATTTGCTTAAAACTATCAGGCTGTTACAAAAAAGGAGTCAATCAGTGTATGTTTGTAAAAAAATTGTGAGAAATAGCATAAGGAAACAAATAATATAACTGATACATAACTCTCATAGTTTATTTTGGTAAGAATAAAGGTTAGCATAAGTTTGATACAAATAATAGGTTGCGTATACTAAGTTTTCATACTATTTTTTATTAATCTTTAATATTAGTTCCCTTAAAAACTGTAGAAGCTTCAATATTTCAAGTTTTTAATAAGAGATTTTTATGTGATTGAGATTCCTTGCAGCTTGCTATCGAATTTTTTTATTTAACTTCATTGGAGGCAATAATTTTTTTTGGGTGTACAGTCAAGAGCAAACCAGTAATGCTAATTAGTTTCTGTCTTGCGGGTCTATTGGATGCCACAGATCTTCAATTATTAACCCTAATTGTTCAAGGTTGATTCCTCCTTGATTATTTCACTACAACCTAGTGATAGGACAACCTCTTTTTCCAACTCTAGTAGGTTTTGAAAATGTTAGGGGGTTTTTTAGTGGGATTATTATCGTGCAATCTAAAGACATGAATTAGCCTCTTTATTAGATTGACTTTTATTACTTTTTTAATGCCAGGTTGCTTATATTTTTTTATATAGATTTTATGGTTATTGTGTGCCTTATATTATTTTTATGAAATACATCATTTAAGGCAATGTGGCAGTAAAACTTCTTATTTTGAAAAAAATTAATATAAAATTAGAAAAATTAAGATTTTATATATTTAATCCATAGGTAGCAAAATATTTCGAATTAGAAAAAGATTGTATCTCAAACAATTTTTTTCTTTTCAGTTTATGATGTAGATGTTATTTTCAAGGGATGCAATGACTACACTTTTTGCATTGAAAATAAGGAGTATTCAGTACAAGTTGCAGTATCTAAAGTGGATCCCAGCATACTCCAATGCACAGTAGACAATAAATGTTTCCCTGTGCGCTCCATTATTCATGAAAATGACATTCATCTTTTTACTAAGGTAAGTAAATCCTTGTTTATATATATTAGATCCACAGTGTAAAAATGAGCTTTACATTTTTAAGTAATAGAATTATCAAGGTTTACTTATAATCCAAGAGGCAACTGCAAGTTTGGTACCGCATTTAACATCATTCTGAATTTTTTATAGAATGTGGAGAAATGTTAGCATATTATGAATGTACTGGTCTGCTTGGGTAAAACTGTACAAAATTGACTTTAAATTAGTTGAACTAAATTTTTTGCCAATTATGTCATAACTTGCCAAATAATGAGCATTCTTTTTTATTTGGTAATCAACTCCTTTTTATTTTTTTTCAACAAGGAAGAGTACAGATGATTTCACCTCACTGGCAAAAAATATTTGCGTCTTGTAAAAGTAAGTTGGCAGTAAATTTTATGTAAATAGTGACTGGTACTTAATGCCAAGTTGGCTCACTTTTAAGTGATGCAAATAATTTTCATCGATGATGTGAAATTGTCTGCACTAAAACTGGTTAAAAATTATAGAGCGGTTGGTTATCAAATAAAAAGGAATGCTCATCATTCAGCAAGTTATGACCTTTGTTGCTGCTATTTTAACCTGGCAGACCAGTACATTAATAATTTACTAAAATTTCTCCACATTCAATAAAAAATTCAGAATAATGTTCAATAGGTTACCTTAACTTGTAGTTGCCTTTCAGGCTATCATTGAAGCTTAATTGTATGATTGGTCCTGATTCCAATGATATGCATATCTCACTTGCTTTAAATTATACCTAATTTTAATACTAATAAGTTGGATTTTATTTAAGGTTTATTTCAATATTTTCTTTTTAAAATTTAAATTGAAGTATTTTTTCAAATTTTTAATAAATATTTATCATTTCTAAGCAGTGCAGTCTATTGCCATTTATTTCATTTATTTAGTTAAATAACTACTTTTTATCCTTTAGTTAGTTGAATATTTGTTTTAAGATATTTTTTTTAGTTAATAGCATATTTTTTAAAACTTAATTTAGTTTATTTTTGCACGCGTTTGTTTAACATTTTCATATTAAGTAAAACTTAACCTTCATTTATATGCAAAGTCACCATTCATCTAACCTTTGTATTAAAGTTCATCTAAGAGTTGTAATTGGATGTACCAGAAGTTAAGATGTCGCAACTAAACCAGATTTTAAATATGGTGTAAAGGAATGCGATACAATTTTTTAGAAAATACGGTCGATTTCTTTTTAAAGGGATTGCCAGTCTCTATCATGAGATCTAATGCAACATTTTTCTTTTTATCTCACATTACGTGTTACAGTATTGCTTCAAAGAATATGACATTTTTACCATGGATGTATTTTATTACTAATTTAAAAAGTTTAATAAGCTTTTATTTAGTGATATTTAGATTTTTTCATGGTTTTAAACTTTTTTTTATTTATTATTAAAGTAGTATTAAAGATAAATTCCATTAATTCTTTTTCACAAAACAAATTGGTACATCAAAATCCTTAACCAAAATAAAAATATGTTTTGTACTTCTCCACTAAGTTTCTAGACCTGACAATCCCTCTTAAACAAGATGTGTAATTTTTAGGAGTACAGCTATGAGTTCCAACTTCCTGCTCCAAAGTTCCTCTCTGCATCTGCTTCAGAGACACTGTACAAGGGTGCCATTGCTCCAATGCCAGGTGTCATTGAAAAGATTAGTGTTAACGTTGGAGATACAGTCAAGAAAGGAGATCCTTTGGTTGTCCTTATAGCCATGAAAATGGAGGTAATTGTAGCATTAGCATAAAATAATTTTAATATTCTTGTTTGGTCAGTTATATTCACAAATTTAATTGATGACGTTTGATTTTTTTTATTCTTTATATTTACTTCGCAGTATTATACGTACCTGCTGTCGTTCAATCGAGCTAAAACTTAGCAGCCAATGACGATGCATTTTATTGTTTTAGGGGATCACACTAAGAGGCTACTTGTATTTACGCTTTTACTCCCATTCGGATTACTAATTAATCCATTTTCCATCTTCCAATCAAACTTAAACCTAACAGATTCATTCAAGTTTTAGGTACAAAAGGGGGGGAAAAATCCATGATACAGAATTGTTGGTTTTGTTTGTAATAGTCAAACACTATGAAAATTCGATCTAATCCCAAAATCGCATAAATAAGTTGCAATTACACATAAAAGTTATGCATATAAAGGATTTAAATGAAAAACTTTATATTAATTCATTTATTTTGTTGATTAATTATATTTATATATTTCTCAGAGGTTTATAAAGCATAGTGGTAGGTGCTTAATCTAAGCTCTGCAACATTAGGTTATACATCCCTAAGAGAAAAGATGTCTTATATTGTCTTCTGGGTAGAAATCTCTTTGTTTGCGTTTTTTATGGAAAGAAAACATAAAATTCCATCAGAAAGCTTGTGCAACACAATCTAATATAACACCATCAATTTTTAAAAATTGAGTCAATAGCATTACTGCTATCCAAACATTAAGACTGCTAATTTTAAAAAAATTGGCAGTCTATTATCTATTGCAGTTAGTGGATAACAACCATTTTCGGCCTTATTATCTGAAAGCACATAGCTACTTGAATGACTATACAAAGTACATTAGTTAAAATTATTAAATTCAATGAAGTTGTCTTTAAAAACTAAATGGAAAAAAATTTATGTTTGTCTGTAAGTGCACATTAATTACCCTTGTAGATTCATAATAGTTGTTTTTTTATTACTATTTTTTCAGTATGTTATTAAGGCTCATTGTGATGGAAAAGTCAAAAACGTATTTTTTAAAGTTGGAGAAAATGTGACCAAGAATGCTCAACTGGTTGAAATAACTGAAAACCCTAAAGAATAGAATTCAAATATGTTTGTTTGTGTCAAAATAGTTATGTATTTATATTGAAACATTTTGTCTATTTTGTATGTGATGTTTCATAAAAGTTGTATTATTAAAGTTGATGATTTATTTTTAAACACTTATTTCAAAAATATATCTATATATAAATGATCTCACCTGTTTGTATTTGAATTGTGTGCTGAATAGTAAGGTGACGAAACATAATCAAATTTAAAAACTCTGAACTTTTAAGTTCCAATATGTTGTGTAGTATCAATTCTAACACAAATATTTACTACCTTGTTCCAATAAGTCTATAATTGTTTTAATTAGCATAAATTTGCTCTGATGAAATTTGTAGAAAAAGAATATAATTTGGTTGTGTTTTATATGCCATTTTAACAAATACTGGATGACTTTCAACATTTATTCAATTTTAAGCCTTTCAGAAAATACAGTTTTCTTTAAAATAAAAACTCAACTTCATCTCTCACACTTAAAAAACTACCTTTAAATAACTTGTTCAAAATTTCACTTAAATAAATAAAAAATAAAAAAAAATCAAGTAATTCACACACAAAAAAATTCGACAATTTCACCCTTATATCCATTAAATATCAATGGTTCAACTTAATTAGCTTCACATACCTTTGGATATGTGTGGGTAGCTGCTATAAGTCTTATATAGAACATTAGAATAGGTATGACATAAAATTGGAAATACAGTATGTATATTTTCTGATTAAATTAAGCATATAAAATCAATTACCATCTGAAAAAGGGCATTATCAATTTTAAGAAACGATAAAAAAGATTAATTGGAAATAATTAGTATAACTGGGTTACTGTATTATGTACTTTAAATTCTTCTGCCTCACAAATCTTGGAACACTTTAAACGGTATATGTACCACATGTGTGAGAACTACTATACATCAAATGGTTCAGTTCCTTGTTTGCTGGTTTGTGACTTTCTGTTCCATTTGTTCTTGTAGTGAGGGCATATGGTGTTGGTTATAGGGGCGCTCTGATGGGTCTTCTGATTCCTTTGGGATTCCATGAAATATCTTGGTAGCACCCTTGTGGACCATTTCGTGAAAATCTGCCACTGGGGATGTGGACAACTTTTTGGGTCCTAAAAAATATGTCCACTTTTAAAATATATGCATGAGTTTTAATACTTTATAAGTTTTCATTCACTCTATTTGTTTCATAATTGTGGCGGGTTTGTTTATATTCATTACTTGACTCTAAGTTCCTACATGTTCCCACTTTCAAAGTTTGTCAAATGGCATTGTTAATTAATATCTTGTATGTGAGAACAATGGGTCTACTTCCCCTAGGTACACAGTTTTGACACTCCCATCCTAATCTACCAATATCTTTTCAAACTAATCTTCTACTGCTGTCGTAAGCACTAAGCTTCCCTTTTTACAACAGCCTTTCCCTCTTCTGTCGACGCAATAGCTAATTTGGCGGTTGTAAAAAATGAGCCATTCAGTTTAAGTTGGTGAGAAATTGCATAAGGAAAGCAATAATATAACTGTCACATAACTCTCAGACTTTATTTTGGTAAAAATAAAGAGTAAATATGTTGCATATACTAAGTTTTCATACTATTTTTTTTACTAATATTTAATATTAGTTCCCTTGAAAACTATGAAAGCTTCAATATTTAAAATTTTTAATATCAGATTTTTATGTGATTGAGATTCCTTGCATCTTACAATCTATTTTTTTTTATTTAACTTCATTGGAGGCAATTGTTTACCAGTAATTCTAATTAGTTTTGTCATGCTGGTCTATTGGATGCCACGTAACTTCAATTATTAACTCTAATTGCCAAAGGTTGATGTCCCTTTGATGCTTTCACAACCACCTAGTGATAGGTGGTTGTCTCTTTACCTCTTTTTCCAACCCTAGTAGGTTTTGAAAATGTTAGGGGTTTTTTTAGTAGCATTATTATCTTGCAATCTAAAGACATGAATTAGCCTCTTCATTCGATTGACTTTTATTACTTTTTCAATGTCAGGTTGCTTATATTTTTTTTTATATAGATTTTATGGTTGTTGTGTGCCTCACATTATTTTTATGAAATACATCATTTGAGGCAATGTAGCAGTAAAACTTCTTATTTTGAAAATTTAATATGAAATCAGAAAAATTAAACATTTGTCGACTTTGGAAAAGTGTTATATACATACTCATTAATGCTCAATAACTTTTCACCTCATAACTACTTCTACCTGTAATTATTTATTTTTTTAAATCAGTTTAAATTCGTCTTGGCAATCAATCATATACATGAGTTTTAATACTTTATAAGTTTTCATTCACTCTGTTTCAGTATTTAATAATGCAGGAGTGGATATTTTAGTTCATAGCAACTAAGGGAGTCCTATACTCACATCAACTAAGAGCGCGGAGATTCATAATGGGATTTCTTTAAGAAGTATTGACTGTTCATATATAGCAGTGTTCGTCACTACGCAGTCCATGACAGTTTTTCTGTAGCTTGGCAGCAGCACAGAAGAATTCGTTGAATGAATGGTGAATAATTGACAGAAGATTTTGTTGTATGGTCTTTTTTACATAATTTCAGTACCTCCAAAATAATATTTGTTTACTAACTAGAACAGTGTTTTCCACAATGTGGTCCAAAGAAACTATCAGCAAGCTAGTGTTCATCTAAAATAAATACAGGAATAACTTAACTAACCTTCATTTGGGTGATTTATTAAGATTGGCTTTGTCAAATACTATGACCGACATCGACTCTTTAATAAAAGAAAATGAATTGTTTCTATTGTCATCGTTTCACAATTGGTATCGACTAAAACGGGAGAATCTGAAGGTAAGGTTAAATACCTTTATTAAAAGTTAGGTTAAGTCACATTGTAACAAAAGTTTCCCTTTTTAACTTTGATTTACGTTTTAATAAAAATTATCATTTTGTAGTTATTCGAAAAAAATTATTAAATATCAACTACAATTTTATTAAGATAAAAAAAAGTGCAATAACTTTTTTCAATGTTCAAAAATGCTTTATAGTGTTGAATCCATATATAGTTATATATTGCCATATTCAGTATAAATCTGCAGCCAATGAAAAGCTTCAACATGAGTCTTGCGCCCTTTCTGTAAAAGTTAGTGACGAACGCTGATTTATAGCTTTTAAGTAGCATAATAAAATTTCCCATTTTAAGTAAACTAAATTGGCATACAAAAAATAAGTTATACTTCTAATAAAACGATTAATACAAGTCATTTATGATGTAACTTTTTCTAGAATTTTTTTTTTTTTAATTGTTCTCTTTAATTTTATGATCATTCTTCTGATCGTTTGGCAGATTTCCCAAATATTTTAATAATTTTTGGAAGGCATACACTTTATATGGGACGATTTCTTTGATAATTCAAAGTTGTGAACAAAAATTTTCATTCAAATCGACTAACTGGCTTTAGATATTATTGTATTTAACATTTCTCCACATTTTCTGGGGAATCAGAAAGAATGTTAATAAGATGTATATTTCTTAAAACCCTCTAGTTCTATATAAACAAAAACATTAAATAAGTTTAATTTGTTTCTGTTGTTCTTTTCATAAAATAGTCCATGGATTTAGGGTTGAACGACATTACTTATTAACACAGGGCAGACATGATGAAGATAGAGAAATGGAAGTTCACTTAGAACTTATTTAGCACACAGCTTTTCAATATTACACATAACCACACAGGTCTGTTCTCGTTCACGTCGGAATGAGAAGTGCCAGTAGTGGGGAAAACGAACTACACCTTGCATGGATCTCATATCAATCCGCATAAAACATTGTTCGCTTGCCCCAATACCAACAGTTTCCAACTATATTTAATTTCCTAATTAGTTGCATTGTTTGGTTTATCGACAAATCCATTCTGCTTAAAACGGACATCATCGATAAACCATATGCGACCATCAAATTTACTGCCATCAATCAATTTTGCAAACCAGCGTATTTGAAATTCTATAACTGTTTATCCATCACGCCACTTACCTCTTTTTTTCCCCTCTCACTATTTTGCAGTTATGTCATTTCAAAGTGAAGGATTTCATTCTGAAAGGCATTGTATGTAGTTGGGAAGGAAAGAATATATTTAAAAAACAAACATTCCCTACTTTTAATGAAGACTACAATCGGACAACATTTTGTAGTCTACTTTGCCAATAAAATATCACCAAGTCCCTTGGAATCTCACCTGATGGATCCATGTGGTCATATACATCTTCTGTGACACGTCTTGGGTAAGATCTCACATCTTCAGAATTTGAGCTGCTATTAAACAAATTGGACCACTTGTTCTCAGCGGATGAGCTGCTACAGGAAAGAAATACACACGTTCAAATTAGGGTTACATATGAAAAAATAATAATATGGGACTTTTCTAAGCATCAACAGGCTGCCATTTATTACTGATGATTCAAATTTATAAAAATGAGAACTCTTTACAAAATATTATATCTGTGAAAAGGAAACTCCTCAAAATTCTTTGTCTAAAAAATGACTTAAGTACACTCTTTGAGTATTCCATTTCCAATTCGCTGTGCATGTCTGTGAATATTTGTATGTGACCTTCTTTTGCTCATAACCATCAGACTGATTAGTTTATAAAACTTCCATTTTCAGCACTAAATGTGAAAGGATTTAAAAGTACTTACACCTCTCTGGTGTTTAAAAATAAAGTGGAGAAAAGTGACAAAATGCATGGGAAAAAAAGAAATGAAATGCGGGTTTTAAATTATTCATTTGAGTAGAAAATTAATGCATAATTATTAATATTGCTCTAGAAAATCTAATTATTCAATATTAAAAAAAAAAAAATAATAATAATAAAAAAATCAAAAGTGAATAAAAAATTTAGCTGCCTTACACCCTCTACATAACTACTCTGTGCATAAAAATAGGTCGTTGAGCATGCAAATCAATCAACTATTCTCAGGAGAGTTAGCTTCAAACACAATACTCATCTCTCATAAACATTTTGTCAATAAAGCAATTTTGTCTGCTATATCTCCAAAACCTTTGAGTCTTACTCACTATAACATGATAAAAAATTCAAAATTGAAATGTAAACCTGTTCAAACTAAAGTTGGCACACTTTTAATGAAAGAAGAAGTCATGATGCCATTAAAAAATGAATTGGAAAACCAAAACACTAAAAAGTTAAAACCAATAAGAATAGAAAGTCAAACGAAACTCAAAATGCATTATAAGGCATCGGTCTAAAAGTAAAGAACAATGAACATATCTAGCGTACATGTGTGCAGGTAGAGTATTTAGGGAAATAAAGAAGTAAGAATTTATTGGAAAAGTTATGGCAATCAAAGAAGACTCGTGACATAAATTAAAAAAAAAAATTCAAAATTGACTACTATTATGTTTTTCCTGCTGTAGAGCTCACAGACGTCATTGAAAATAGCCAGACAACAGAAATTTTAAATAAATCAACATTCAACAATAGGAGGCATATTTTTGCTAGATTTTGAATATTAATAATAATAATATTTTGCACTCATTAAGTGTAATATGGAGAAGAATGTGATTTAAATGCCAATGTTACCAAAAAACATTTGAGTTGGATGTATTAACAAATTTTAAACTAAAACAAGAATTTTAAATGATTTTATGGCTTACTATATTATTTTTCATATTTCATTAGGTTTATTCTTTTTTTTATTTTTTATTTATGGTTTATTATTTATTCTATGGTTTTCATTGTTTAACTATATTATATCCATTTTACTCCTCACTATACCGATTTTCACCTGCGTGGGGTAAAATGGATATAGTAAACATACACCGATAAAATGTTTTCTCACAAACATATTTTATAGCATAGTAACTAAAAATTATGTATACTTATTTCCCAAGGTGCAATGTAAAGAAAAACCAAAATAAAAATTGAATTAATAAACATTTACATGAAAATTTTAGATGAACATAATAAAACAGTGATTTTTATACCCATTTTACCCCACCCTACCCTATCACACAAACTTTATTTTTTTATATTATCAAATTTAGTTTTTTCTTTTATGTTTAATAAGTTAGTAATAGAAGTTTTATTTCTCAAATTTAAATAACATTTTATAGATAAACAGAATAGGGCATTTTATTTAATAAAATAAGCACACACAAAAAAATAATAATTTCTAGATGGATATTTTAATGTCAGTCAAATACTCAAATAATTAGCTGATAATACAAAGATGTCATGTTGCTCCTTTTTAATTGCAAATTCTGGTGTCTTTGCTGCTATGATTAACATTTTTTAAACAATAATAATATTAAAGTCGGCTAATTGTTAAAAGTGATCCTCTTAAACAAATGCAGAATGACATTTTCCCCATCTACTCATGCAGAAATTTTCCCAAGCAAGTTCATAAATCTAACATATTTTTGTAATCTCCTCTATTGTAGCTTTTATTTCATTGTTACCAAACATAATTTAATTGAAGGTTTTTTTTTTTCAACTTGGTCAAATAATATATACATAACATTTTAAAAAAAAAATCTAAATTTTCAGGCCTGTTATTTATTGGCATGTTTATGGATAAGTGCTGTGCTAAATTTCATTTAAAAAGTCCAACTAGTTCCTACGTTGTACAATGCAAAAGCAACAAACAGACAAAATAATTCTATAAACATTAAAACATAATTTATTCATGAAGATGTTTTAGTAAAATTATGAAAATTAAACTCAAATGCTATTTGAATGTGAATAACTTTCAAATGTTAGATTCTATAATGTGTGTGGTGATATAATTTGAGAATTTTCATCACTATTTTAGGATTTCCTGAGAAAAACAGTTTGAATGTCCTTAATATTTCTCTTGTGGTTCCCAGTGACGAATACTTGTACAAAGTAACAAAATTAAATTTAAGGAAATATATTACAGAAAAATTAGTTGACTTATAAATTGTATAAAAATATTAGTTATTTAATAAATACATTATTATTTGTGTAATTTGTTTTATAGTGAGAGACTTTTAAAAACATAAATGATCCAGAATTTTTTTAAATAACTTAGACCAACTTTTTAAAAAAAACAAAAGTATCTATCTTGAAATGTTTAAACCAGTATCTATTATTCTGTGAGAATATAAAGGAAGTTAAAAAAAGAAAATAATTGAATTACAAAAAAAACATCAATTGAATTTCTTAAAGGATTTCTGAAATAGTTTAATGATTTAGACAAACATTAAAATTTCTATGAACTTTTAAAAGACCTTTAAGGAACCTCAGAAGAAGATAAGCACAGGGTTGCCACTCAAAATTCCCTGATTTTTCCAGGTTTCCCAGACAATTTTTTAAAATTTCCAGATTTCATTTCAAGCCGAAATAAACAAAACAAAAAAATTGTATGCAATTGCAGTTAAAATTGTAATTTAACAAAATTTTGTGATATTTTAATGTGCATTTTTATCAATTAATCAAAATTTTGGTAAAAAAAAAGAAATCCAAATTTTTGCAGAACAGTTAAACTTCTGTAATTTGTGTCACTAAACACTGATGTCCTTGCATCTCCCTTTATATTTCCCTGGGATGAAAACAGTCAAAATATAAAAAAAAGAGGAAAATATATGCAGTTATTTTGAACTGCAAAATAGCCCAATAAGAATATATTTGTGTACTAATGTGTATACAAAACAGTGGCACAGCTAGTTATTTTCTGAGGGGTGCTTTGTGCAAGTTTAGTCTGAAAAAGGCCAACAAAGTCCATTAAAAATAATAAAATTGTAGAAAAAGGGAAAAATCTCGGTGAGAAATTGGTGTAAAAGTGAAAGATTTGCACCTGTTTTTTAGACAATTTGCTTTCAGTTGGTGCATTTTACACATAGTTACAAAAAAATATCATGAAATATAAAATTTTCAGAACGCAGATGTGCGTTCTAAAAAAAAAATAACTGAACTTCTTGGAAGAAAACTTGAAACTGAAAGAAATTTCCTGTCTTTTCCAAAAAATATTACCTTTTTTAGGCATTTTCATTTTCCCTGACAATTCCAGGTTTTACAGGTACGTGGCAACACTGTAAGCATTTCTAAGGTCTAAAGAATATTTGTGCACTCTATCACTTAAATTTACTCTACTTAATAACATGTGTTAAAATTTTGCATAAACACCAGTTTAAACCAGTGGTCAGGAGTAATAACCATCCTCGATGAATTTAAAATTCTCCATTAAACTAAATAACCCTGTGACTTATACACTTTTGAAATATAGCAAAATGTTAACAAAATTATAACAATTCAGTTCAATATTTTAGTTTTGTCATCAAGCATTTAGTTTAAAAGCATATACTATCCAAATATTTAGGAGTATATAATACTCAAAATCATGAGTAAAATTCCAGAATCTTTGCATATTTCACATATATTTTGAAAATGCCCACATTATTTTGTTATTTTCTAGTTAAAATTGTAGATTAATAAATTGATGTATTTAAAGTAAATCTTAATCCCTCAATGTGTAGAAAATCAAAAAATTATCTTTTTGGTAAAAAGATAACTTTCGGAGAGTATTGTACAATAATATGCTATTAAATTCTATAAAAGAAAGAATTATGATGTTTGCAAATATTTTGAGTCTTCAACATTCTCTTCGAGATAGGTTAAAACATTTTCTGCAATAATTCAGATTTGCCATATGCAGTTACTATGAATACATATTAGGAATAAATTGATAAAAAATATTTCAAGCAAGCGTGACTGTGGTAAGTTACCCAGACAACAAAATGTACATACTCTGTAATAAACAAGACACACATTTCAAAGAAAAAATTTCACAAGATATTTCTAATCATTTATTGTCAAACAGTTTTACGAAATCACCATATTTTGAACATTGACCTGTTCAGTATAAAAGTATTGACATTTTGTAATAAAACAAAAATCATGACATCATGAACAAATAAATTTTATCTTGTTTAACCTTTTTTTCTTGTTCATCCTTACAGGAGGAAACAGAGAATGTTGTACAACAAAAATAAACAAGCCAAATAATTGCTATATAAAAAATTCACATTTTACAACATACGTTGACTTAAATTTGTTACACAGAACACAATTTTGTGATTTGTACTTTCTGCAAAGTGTGAATAAAAGATTTACAAGCCATTATTTTTAACAAAACCCAAGTTAAAAAAAAGAAAAAAAATCGAACACATTATACCTTTTAAATTTACAACTATTTTATTAATGTCCACATAAGGGTCAAGGTCTTTATTAGGGTATTGAATATCAGTTCAAACCACATGTTTAACTCCAAGCAGTTCAATAAACGTGCACCATCCCAAAAATGAATGTCCAGAAGAGAATATAGGTAATGAGTCCTCCAAAGAACCCGCTGGTCAACAGCTGCGTTCTTGATCGGAAGAACTTCTCCCATCCCTGTCCAGCCTTGCCCAGCAGGAAGAGCCAGAGAGCGACCGCAGTCACCCCATAGAAAGCGAACCCTAAGAGACCCGTAAGCCCTACGAGGCCCGCAGTGCTACCGGAAAGTGCGGCCATTGAAGTGCGGCAGTATTCAAGAAGCACGGCGTTATGTCGCACGGCCGCCTCGCTGTAGGCCACGATCTCTCCTCCCTTTTCCCGACGGTACTTCATCTTGTTGTTCATATTGCTACAATCTTCTAGAAAGAGTATTCGATGTTCTAAAATTTAGACAAGTCTGTTTTCAAACTACAAAGGCGAATAATTTAGAGTTATTCTCAAAGTAGAGGTAAATAATTTGTTTACTTCCTGTGCGATCAGTGGCTGACGACGTTCTTGTGTGGAATTTTCCAGTTATCAGATGATGCCATCCATTAAACAACTTGAAAGTTGCAATATAAAGATTATTTAAGTTACGTCACTAGCTTATTGACATTTGGGAATCATTGTTTATGTTGGAGGAATGCTCAATTCACCATCAAATCAGTGGAACGGAGGAACGAAATGGAAATTAAACATTTTTGCATCCATAAATTTTATTTTTGCAACAAATGGTTTCTCATTTTTGAATTGTTTGTTTGTCTGCGTGTGGCTGTTGGGTGAAACTTGGCAGATTATTTCGATGTCGATGACCAGGCATTCTATAAAATTTGGGGGTTTGTCACTGTCACTTGTAGGCAGTGGTGTAGTGTAAAATGAAAAGGTGTGGGAACGCTATATTGCGTCGTTACAAACGTATTTTTTTTTTTGCGTGGGGGGGGGGGGGGATGATAACTAAAAATAAATAACTTTATTAATATTACTTTAATAATCGCATAACAGATAATGAACACATCAAAAATTAAACAGAAAAAAAATGTGTTTAAAAAATGATTTAAATTTAAAAAAAAAAAAACAGTTTAAACTATTAAGTTATATAGAATATTAAACAATTTGCTTTGCACTACCCATTTTAAAATATTATTTGACACTTTATAAATATATTATAAGACATTTTTAAACATATTGGCATACATTTTTAAGCAGATTTTTTACAACAATTTTTAAACATATTTTTTACATGATTTTTTCAACAATTTTCATTCAGAAAAATTTCAATGAGAGATCGAGTTTCCATTCAGACATGTTTAACTTAGAACCCACCCTAATCGGGTCCTCAGCTGATCTGGGTTTTCGAAGCCTAGATTTAATATAATCATCTGACTTCCAGAATTTCAGAGATTCCTTACAAGCAATGGGTGCGGATAAATCCCAGATTCTGTAGCGCCTCGAAATCTGTTTTCGAAATAAATGAAAAAGATTGCGTCAGATGTCAATTGAGAGTTTTATGGTTTTTCTCCATCTCGAGATGAAAATATAGAGAAGTTCCTGGTGCTAGATAGACCCTTCCTTTTCTTTTCAAAATTTCTTTCATTAATAAAATGAAATTAACAACTAGAAGAATATCAATTGAAAAGTTGAAATTTCTTGATAAAATATTTATTTGTGTAACTATCTCTTATTTTAAGAAGGATATCCAACTGTAGACTCATTTGCCAAACGTATAGATTTGCTTAGGACATTCCTGGTTTTTTAATTTTATGCAGTTCAGTTTGTCTTTTCGACAGTGGTGATAATCGTCAAAAGTGAGTATGAATCGGGCTATGGAATCGGGAGGGAAAGCAAACTGCAAAATTTATATGATACTGCCATCAAAATTACTAGATTTTAAAAATATCGGGTCAATTTCTTTCCCTTATCGCCAACACTGTATTTAGTGTTTTTTTTTTTTTTTTTTTTTTTTTTTAATTTGGGGATCAAGATAGATTTTTTTTACGAACTGCTGCTACATTTTTGGAATAAACTCAAAAATAACTGTAAATGTAAGCGTTCTCATTCTCAAACCGAAAAGCAATTTACAATACATTTGAATTGCTTTCCTACTATTTCACAGCCCAATTTCGATGTATTATACCCATTTACAAAACCCATTAGCAGTTTTATATTAAGCAAAATGAAATATATAACATCAACAAATGTGAATACCTTCACTTTTTGAAAAAGGACTGAATCATTAGCATGAGTGCCAGCAGCATTATTTGTAGAAAGTTGCAAGGGGAAAAACATTTTTTCTCAAATCTTGATTTTTCGAAACTATTTTCCTTCTCACAATGATAAATATAAAATCTGTTATTAAATGGCACAAAATTTATTTTTTTCGGTGAATTTTGGACATTCCCACAATTTTATAAAAATTTAAGCAACTAGGAGCGTCCTCCCATGCATCTTACTGGCGCCACCCATTTCCATTATTTTTACGTATTGAGTTAAATTAAGTAAGAGTAAAAAATCAATACAGTTTTGAATATATTTTGTCATGCTCAAATAACGTATCAGTTTGATTTTCCCTTCATCAGGCAAGCCAATATAAATGCATAATTCCGTGATCTCAAAACACCCTAAAAGTTAATACAAAATAGCAGCATTCTACACTCACCTTTCATCTAGATTCTTAGCACCAACCAGTTTTTTCAGTCAGAAACCCAGGTTTTTTCACTTTTTTGGATTGTCCAAAAAATGCATATTTTATGGTCATTTGCTTTTTCCTCTTGAAAGAGTTAATTTTTTAGGTACGGAGTGAAGTTTACAAATATATAATTAAGTGGGTGATATAAAAATAAATAAAAATCTAAAAAACATCATATCACTTTTGTTAATAAATCGGTGAGCGTTCCCGTTAAAATTTGGGGAGGAGAAACATTCTTCAAGGAAAGGGCACAAGGAATTGTATGTGCCAGATCACAGTTTTGCTATTTGAAAAATAGTTGGCGTTAAACCGTGTTCATAACAAGCCATGCACATTTGACCTCTGGAATTCATCCACAAATACAGATCATTTGTTGACGAAGATACTACTTCCTAAATTTCAACACCATGTTGGAAAGGTAGAAGGGGGGGGGGGGGGACAGTTTAATAGATGTGTTGGATTGTTGATGGAATGGCAATGTGCGAGTTGCCGCGCCTCTTTAAAGTGTTTTGCAAATACTTGAATTTGCCAGCTCAACTATGAAGTTGTGGATTGAAAACGATACGAAAGAACTTTTCGTTTTCTTACTGAACTTTGTGTTGAGTGTCACATAAAGAAAAAATAATAATAAATACAAATTTTAAAAAAAATTAGGTGAGGGAACGCCGTTCCTCCTTCTAAAAAGGTAAAGGATCGTCGTTCCCACGCGTTCCCGCTCCACTACACCCCTGCTTGTAGGTCGCTTTTACACATCTTTCTATAACGATTTTGGAATACTAATAAATCCTATTTAAACACTTTAAACGGTCATTGTTGAAACTCTTTCCTATTACAAAAATTATTTTAATCATGATAAATAAAAGATAATTGGAGTGAATGCATAAATTTATTATGGATGTGTGGTCCAGTCAATTTAGAGCTACGTCTCATAGTAAAATAAATAAAAGATATTTGGACGTGAATGCATATATTCTCATTCATTTTTAACAAATAAATGCTGAAACTTAGTTTGCCACATATTTTGCTGATAGAGATGTTTTTAATGTTTAAAATTAGATGCATACACCAAACACACAGTGCCAACAGAATCGGCGCTATCTTAATGAATATTAAAATTGACAATGTGCATAAAGGACAAATATTTAAAAGTTTGTATGAATGCGCAATATTTTTAGTTATTTGTCATGAAAATCTGTTGACATTAAGGAACAAAAACTGGGTATTTTTTTTTTTTTTTTATTGTTTAAAAACTAATGGAACCATTTTATTCTTCTGAATTTCTAGAACTTCATCTTTAGGTAAAAACACGTATCATGTGTACTTAAGTGCCTACAAATTAATAAAAATAAAAAATAAAAGCTTTTCAAGGGAAATTCTCTGATTTTCGATTCGTAAACAGAAAAGAATCATAATATTAAGATGAATCTAATACTTATGTTTTTTTTTTATATCATATATTATTTGGTGATAATGAAAAAATAATTATTTTAACTAGGTCAAGTATGCATTTATATCGTCTGAGGCACGGGACACGTCAGTGTCCCGTGCGTCATTTCCATATAACTTTGTCACCAAGTACAGCTATATAAAACAAAAGCATAATTGCTAGATTCATAATAATTTTAGAACTCTGATTTGCTAATGAGTAGAAAAAAAGAGTTAAAATGTATCGTGCTTACAGCAGAGAATTACCCTCAAAATATATTCCAAAACTCGGTTTATAAGCAGAATACACACAGAATATATGTGAGAACGAACACAATTCAGATTTCCAGCAACAGCACTCTGCTCACACTAAGCTTTAAAAAATTAGTAAACATGAAGGTAATTTAAAAATTAGTCAGGTCCGATTATCGGACAATTCGGTGGCAATTTTCCAGCTTTCCTCCCATACAATATGCAATTGCTTTGATGTTTTGGAGTAGTATTCGTGACTAGCTGTTGTGCATCAAAACTGCAAAGTATATATATATATATACTACAAATATTTAAAACTTTTTCAACCTACTAAAAATTTCTTTATATAATCTAGTGACACAGTACAAATATTATACCTTCAAAAATGTAATTGAAATAATTTAATACTACTTAAGGTGTTTTTCAAGTCAACCAGACGGTATTATTTCTTTAAAATATTAGGAGGCTCTGGCCCCAGCTTGTTAACGCTCGGCAACTTCCGGGGATTATTTCGCAAACCAGAGAGTTTGTGAAGCAATCTACAAGTCACCAACACAATGAGTCTCGCCAAATCTCGAGTTCACTATATGCTTGCCTTGCGGATTGCTATTAAAAATAAATAATAAATTCTGAAAACCGCCCTTCCTTGAAATTTTTGTAACGTGTGATTCTATAAATCCATAAATTAGTTTCCTAAAAATATCGAACACATGGGGACAAAAGATAGCACATTCAAATCAACATCGAATTTAACTCAACTCTAAAAAACAAGGTTGCCAGATTTTCAGCCATCAATTCTTTCTACTAAAACTTAGAAGATTTTTTACATGCTCTTCAGAAAAACTAACCACTGTAGAAGTACAATTTTTAGCAGGTACAGAAGTATGTGTCTTACTAAAGCAAGATTAGATTTAAAAAATCAAGCACAGATTATTAAAATATGAACGGAGATGTGACTAATTAATTTTTTTTTATATAAAAAAAAAAAAAAACGCTGTGTTTTAATATTGCACTTTTTTTCTCTCTCTCTCTCTCCCCCCCCCCCCCCTACTTCTCTTCTCCCTACTCTCATATTTAAAAGAGAAAATGAAGTGTTACAGGTTTAGTATTTTGAATATTACGGTATAATGAGGGTTATGCATGATTACGTCACTATGAGGTATCAACTTATGAGGACTTGTGAATGTGTACAATCACAAATTTTCAAAATATGTTTAAAGTTGTGCTTTAATTGGTTGATAGTGGCGCTGCTTATGCATAATCTTACTTTTTCTACAGAAATTTTTTAGTGCAGTCAGGGGCGTAGTCAGTTTTTTTCGGAGGGGGGGGGGGGAGCGGGCAGGGGCGTACTGGCCATAGGGTTGTCCGGTGCAATCACGGGCCTGGTCAGTTGGTCAGTGATGTGTGTAGAAAAGGGGTCGATCTGGTAGGAAATTTTTTTTTAGTATTTCAATTATTTTTCAATAGAAATAGAGTTACTTTCCTAATTTTTTTTTTTTTTTTTTTAAACTCAATGCATTCAACCCGATCACCTCCCCTCTCTACACACATACTCACTTTTATAACCTTTAATGTTCAATATATATTGTTACGAATTTCTGTATATTTGTAAATATTTCGTAGCATTAATTATGTAAAAAGGACAATTTATGTACATTTCGCATAAGGCAGTGCAAGAGTTTGTTTTCCTGCAATGTGTCTTTTAATGCTTGATAACGAGTTTTACAGAGATAACGCTGGGAACCAAGTTTTATAAGGAGCAGGGCGTTTAACATTATGGTAATGGCAATCTCGCCAAATTGGCGAGATAGAGTCAAGTTGGTGACAGTTTTGGTGACTAATTTTTGTCGTTAAATTTAGCGACCATTTGGCGACATTTTCGGTCCCCATGTACATGTATAGGACTTTTCGACTACGATCTGGAAAGTCCTCCAAATTTCTATCTCTTGAAGATTCACGAATTATTGACTCCTATATAAGGCCGGCCGTGAGTGGAGTCAGTAAGTGGAATTACTGAGTTGAGATACTGAGTTAGCTGTCTCTCAGGGAGCATTCAGAGTAGTTCTAAAGCGAACTGTATTGCATTGTCTTTTGCTGCGATTTGTAGCAGTTGTGAAGTTTTTTTTTAACTGCTGTCTGAGCTCTATTGTTGAGTAAAGAGCTGTATTGAGTCTTTTAGAAGGAGAAGTTCAGGTTTTGTAAGAGAATCTGTGAAGAGTATATCGGAATAAATTTCTGCAAGTGTTAATCTGCTTTGGCTTCAAATCTTTCTAACCCATTCACGCAACAATATTATCATTTCGGATGCCATTTTCTAATAAACCTGCAAGTTAAGTTCCTGGACATTTTTTATTTTACAATTTAGATTTCTCATCTTAGTTTTTGCAATAAACAATCGCTGATTTATGGAAACCAAGTTCATTCCAAGAAGATATAAATAGTAGAACAGATAGAATTCGATTTAATTAAACCAATTCTTATAACAATACATACAATTATTAAAATTTATAAATTGAATTAATTATTGAAATTAATTAATAAGTATGAATATTAAAATACATTATTTTAAAAAGTGAAATATATTAATTATGAACACTATTATTAAAATTAATTATCGGAATTATTTAATTAATTTTTTTTACTAATGATGATATTGAAAATATGGGCGGCCGGTATAAATATAAAATCACCGGGCCGATTTTATGTTCCAGTACGCCCCTGGGGGGGGGGGGATAGACTCACCCATATTCAAGAATTGATTACAATAATGGTATATATAAAACTCGAAGATAGTACTTTTAAATTAAATACCCTTAATTACTTAGTCAATTAAATCTTCGACACTATTTAGATACATATAATTCTCTTAGTAAATAAAACAAATATAAATTTTATTAATTAACTCCACCCACGAAATTTGCAGAAAATTAAGTTAAGCACATAATTTGCCGCGTAATTCATAATAGAAAAACTAACTGCGGAAACTTTTTGGAAAGTTTATCAAGGACTTCTTGGTCAATGTCAATTTCTCTATGGATGGAATGTCTCCAAAACATTTAAGCGATTTTGGGAAGTAGAATTTCTCAGGTAATTTTTCAATTGCTTTAAAGATTAGAAGGATCTTTCTGCAGTGGCGATTGTAATAGACAATGTTGCCGATTACAACCGTTTACTATCTGTTTTTAGGATGAGAAGGGTATATGCGTAAGAGTAGGTAGAACTAAATAGTTAAATATACTCATTCATAGTCATAGTGTGGTTTTAGAGTTTGCGAGGCCCAAGGCAAACTTATCTTTGACCAAAAGCTATGTCGTGACTACACAATGCTACAAAACCTGTTGTACAACACTAATATTCATACAAACTTTAAAAAAGAGCTGTGACAAAAAAAATTAAAACCACAAAGGTGTATAAAATAATTTCTTGTATCGAAGAAATATTAGTTCTGTTCAATATTATTTTCCCTGTACTTACAAAAAATATTTAAACAGTGCTGACCAAATACTAATCGATGGTGCATATTTAAAATGGATCATTATTTTTTATGAAGGATTTAACTAAGTGTCGTGGTTTTTTTTTTTTTGGTTTTTTTTATAATAAAAAAAATTGGTATTTACTTTAATATTAAGAATATACCTAGTTTTCCAGGCTAAGCCTCTAGTGCAATGCAACACATAATATGAAAATTGTAGTACTGCACTTTTTGTAGGAAAATAGGCAACTGTCGGTCAGCAATTTTCTGAATCAGGTCAGTATGGTGCCAAGTGTCAAACCCAAACAGAAAAGGCATTGTACAGTACACAAAAAAAAAATCAGAACGATGGCTATATCTTCGGTTCTAATTATAGTAGAATCTTACGGTTTGCACCAAAATATTTTGCTTACGATTTTCTATATATCTGATGCAATTTCTTTTTCTTGAGGGACCGTTTACTAAGTAAAAGTAACGCTATCTTCGAAAATTTCAATACGAACCCTTATTTTTTATCATTTCATTCGATTCAGAATACATCATTTACTCTACATACCAAATTTCAATGCATTATGTTGAAAAACACGACACTTATGAGCGAAAATGATTCGACCATTTTTTGACCGATCTTCAGGGAGAATTTCCATAAAACGAAAGGTATTTTTAAGGTTCTACTTCACAGCGGGAGAAATCGAACGGCCAGTGCGGCGTTTCACGACGTTATAAAATACAAATATTAGTCTAAAATTGCATAGAAACTACTTGTATTTATAGTGACATGTTTAAGATTAATACAAAAATAGCAAGTAAACTAAAAAGTAACATAATTTATTTACAACGTTAAAGATGTGCATTCTTACACGAAATAAATGAAATATCGAAAACTGTAATTGCAGAAGTATAACGTATACTACTGATAATTAGAAAATTAATAAATATAAAATGTAGGCATTAGTAAACAATATTCAGCAAAGTGTGATTATTTTACAGAAACATTTCACTGTAAACACAAATGTAACTTGATCGTTGAAATTATTTATAAAATGAAAAAATCACCTGATTCAGTAAAATTTTTAAAGGATAACTTATTGAAATTGCTTAAAAAATGTTGTTTTAAATAAATGTAATTTAAGGAAGTAAATTTTTTTTTAAAAAAAGGACAGTTAAAAACCACACAAAACATATGTTCCACGATTCCAAACACGTTAGACAGATTAAAAATATACATACAAAAAATAAAACTGCTTTGTTTGTATAAAATAATATATATATATATATATATATATATATATATATAAATATATACAGGGACGACGCGAACGGGGGGCGAAGGGGGCGTCTCGCCCCCCCAAAGTTTTACAAAATTGAACAGTCGGCAAATTTTCGAAATTTTTTTAGCCCTCTTTTTAAAGTTGATCCACAATAAAATCGAATTGAATGAAAAAATGTCGAACAAAAAATATTACAATACCGACCCGAATTTCACTAATCGGCATTTTTACACTAGAAGTCTATTATAAGGAAGTCGATGCCTTTCCCCCCGCCTACATTGATGGACTACGTACACAAATATAACAGGTATTTTGCGAACACAAATAATAGATATCTTCATTATCTCACCAAAGTTTTTAGAAAAGAAAGTCGGCACTCGGCAAATTTCCAAAATTTCATCAATTTCTTTAAAAGTGCCAAGTGATGGATGTTTTAAAATGTATTGAAAAGAAAAAAATTTAAATAATTAAAATTGTCAATAGTATTAAAAAATCCTGATCACAATTCATTCTAAGTTGGCGGTCGGCAATTTTAAATTGGAGTAAGTATATCCTTTTTTTGCAGGAACATTTAAGTTGTCACTGACAGCTTCTAAATGAAATTAAATATGAACATATCTCCCGTACTGTTGCACAAGTATCAATTTCCACAAATTCTCTACAGAATGAATAATTTTCTTTCAATTTCAAATCGGTACATTTATTTGTAGAAATCGTCATTTACGACTTTCGTAAGTTTTTAAATCAGTCACCTGATAAGTACACACTATATTCTCAGGAAGAAACTGAGAATAATTACTTATTCTTCCAATTAATAGATAACTCTGATGTGTTACAGTAGGTGACACATTTTTAGTAAGTTAGGTAACGCCTTAAAAACCCTGATATGCCCATTAAACGTCATTTACATAAAGTGTGTATTATACGTCATATGAATTGAAAGTCTTACAGAAAATTTCAAAACATCTAAATTTTAACTTCCGAAAAATGAGCCCTCTTTTATCAAATACATGGCTTACGTACACCACTGGTCTGGCGAGAAGTTTCAATTTCGAATAAAACTTGCTTATTTTTTGGTAAGATAAAAATAAAAAATACATTTTATAAGGTTATTCAACGAGGTTTATTTTTACTTATTACGAACATGAAGTTGAATGAAATGGAAGTAGAGTGCAATTCTGTTAAAAAATATTTCTATTACACCTTTGCCAAATTATTGCAACTAATGTCAAGTAGAACTCTATAAATGATGTTATATAGTACTTCATTTATCAAAAAAGTGTAACGATGTGCGGTAATGGAGAGTCGAACACGGAACTCCTAGATAAGAAGGCAGGCGCGCTAACCACTAGGCAAAAGTGATCACTAGTGCATAGGTGTTGTATCTGTCATTTTTACACGAGACCACCACATAGCCCCTTCCCAGTGAGCTGCGAAGGGGTGAACGATTGAGTAGCTTGCGTGTGAGTTGAGTGCTTTGCATGTGGTAGTGAGTCGCCAGAGATGCTGAGGTGGTAGTGTGGAGGTCGTTCAGTAGATGGGGCCACTGATGTGTTCGAATATTCGGGTCACCAAAGTAGCGGTGTGTGGTAACGGGGAGTCGAACCCGGAACTCCCAGATCAGAAGACAGGCACGCTAACCACTAGGCAAAAGTAACCACTAGTCCCTAGTTGTTGTATCTGTCATTTGTACACGAGACCACCACAAATGAATTACCGAAATAATGCATGCCATGTAAATTGGAAGGCAATGTCGTATTTATTGCAACAAAATAATCATTGGAAAAGTATTGAAAGGTTTGTTATAATATTATCTAAATTTCTTGACTTTTCCTGTACCTAAATAGCTGCGGCCTGACTTTGTTCGTGAACAACCAGGTTTCAATCTATTAGAACCCCTTTCACGCCTTTCCTCGATTTCACCATTTTACTTTATACACGAAACATCGGAAAGACATCGTGTTTCAGTTAAGTTAGATTAGTCAAAATACCTTTACAAATATTTCAAATTGGATCAGTAGATATCACATTAGGATTATAACCTTAACCTTCCCACCTTTAAAGGTGGGAAAGGGAAATGGGTGAGGTTTCTTAGATTTTTAGAAATCTCAGGTTGACTGTGATGTTTCTCTTCTTTAAATGATCATATGCGTAACTTCTCCTTCCTCAAGATAATAACATTGGCAATTTGAATACCTCCCTCTTCACCAAAAAACCTCTGCGGGTACTATTCCTTACTTAGTTTGGATTTTTGTGCCGAAAATTATGGTTTGCCTTTTTTATATATCTGAATATTTTGTTGCTAAATTTGATGTTCATAAGGATAGTGAGTTAGTTGAGAATAATTTACTTTGTAAAACTTGATTTCTGCTTCATTAGGATAAAGGTTCATATGTTTTATTTTTTTTACATATAAATAATATTATGGCTTGGTTTAATGCAAAAGTAATACATTTCATTTTTAGTCCTGCTTAGAGAAAATTAGCATTATACTTTCCATCTGGAACAAATGATTATTATTAATAAAACGAGAAATATTTGCAGAAATTATTGCTGAAAAACCTTGAAAAAAATCATTAAATTCAATCCAGCAGTTTTGGTAAAAAATATGTACACGAAGTAACTATTTTTAAGAAGTAAATTCCTGTGTTAAATTGCTAATAAAAATTAAGTTTTACTGTTAATATACTTTACAAGAGAAAGTAAAATCCTCTTTTCTTTTTTGGTTAGGAAAATATGTTAAAAAGTATTTAAAAATTAATTAACAAAATGTTTTTAATAATTATTGTATTTGGAAATGCAATTATATTGTCCATGAGAGCCGACAGGATTATTTGCAGGGAGGTTCAGATCGCTAACAGGGAGGTATAAGGCGACAAAAGTCTTTGTTTAATCTTAGTTTTTTTTTGAAAATGGGAATTAGACTTCCTAATTTGATGTTAGTTAATAGCTGTAAATAATTTTTTACTTGAATTGATAATTTACTACCTATATATTTTGTTCTTGTGAATTACTTCTTCCACATTACTTTATTTTTCGAAAGGCAGGAGGGAGTGTAAGTGCATGTTTCTCATATGTCCTTGACATTGTCTCTATTATAAAAATCGCAGTGTTTCGCGTAGGTAATTTTGTTTGATAGCAATAATCTGCCAGGATTTTACAAAGAAGAATTTTTCCAGAATTTGTTTGATTAACTTTTTTTACAACTCTAAATTAGACTCACCTATATGATCAATATTTTTCATTTATTTTATTTTGTATTTTAGTGCGATTGCCATCCACTTTTACACGTTTAATTAATTTCTTCGAAACTGCAATTTGAAAACTAAAAAAAAAAAAAAATTGTATTGAAATGGAGCCTTTGTACTACTCATGTTACTGAATTGGTTCAAGATTGTGAAAATCATTCTATCTGCAAGTGATAAATGCCTCCTCTCCCCTCAAAAAAAGCACTTCGAAAAATTACCCCCTTTGTTCGGGGGTAAAAATTACCCCCTAAACAAAAATGAAAAATTAAATGAATTTGAAGGAACTTTAACTAAAATGTGAAGGGAATTTACTTAAAATATGACATTAATTACGTATTAATAAAATGCCATAAAATATTAAAAACACTAATTAAAATGAATTACACATTAAATAAAATAATTCACAATTAAATAAAAAAAATAACAATTAGTTATAAAAATTCATTAACAATTAATTATGCATTAATTAATAAATAATTAAATATTAATTAAAACATATGCATTAATAAAATTTAATTATTAATAGATTGACACCTTAATAGATATTTTCTACATTTACACCGTACTTGTCCTGATTTTAGTCGGCAAAAATATGTCTAACGCCCCCCCAATCGAAAGAAATTCTGTTCCGATTCACCCCGCTGTTCCTCACCTCTAGTTTACCTGGAATTAATCTTTGATAGTTTTCAAAAGTCATCTACTATCGGTCCCTTAAAGTGAGCGTTTTTTACATTTTCGCTAAAAAATCGAGAACTAAAAGTCAAAATGAAAAGAAAAAAATTGCGGTGTGGTTTAAGACCATGGTGAATCTAATGAAAGCAAAAAAAAGCAAAAAAAAAAAAAAAAAAAAATGTTTCTATTCAAAAAAAAAAATTTAAATTGTTTTTAATAATTAATTATTCAGCTTTATGTTTGGTCATTTACAAACTATCTTTTGAAAAAAAAAATTACTGAAATATATTAATTATTTAAGTATTTATGGCGAAAAAACCAATTTTTTTTATTTAACATTAATTTATCATTTTCTTTTTATCATTTAAATTACAAACCATTCATTATAAAATTGCGAATTTTTGTATTTTTTTGGATGCTGAATCCAAATATGGGATAATATTAGGAGGTTTCTATTGAACTTTTTAAAGTTTGGTTCTGTTTTAATATGTAGATGACCCCTCATGATAAAAAAAATTTACATGCAATTATTAAAAACCTTCCACGATTTACAACGGTACCTTGTGTTTGTTATTTCAACAATTAGAGCACAAGATATAGCCATCGTTCTGATTTTTTTTTTTGGGGGGGGGGGGGGTACTGTACTACTAATAGCATGTAGGCAACAGAACGGGAAGACAACGGGTAGGAAGGGTGAAATTGTCCACCAAAAAAGAAGGAAAAAAAAAGAAGGAAAAAAAAAAAAAAAGATTGGGAGGGGGGGGGGGGAGGGGAGATATTTTTCAGCCCCAATTCCTGGAAAATCTACTCCGAAACGAAGGATTCACAACATAGAAGCAGAGCAAACAATTTCACTACATTTTAATATGAAAATTAGGAGGGGGAGGGGTAATTTTTTTTGGTTTTTAATTTTCTACTGCTTTTTCAACAATCGAAAAATTTCGGGGGTTCTGGCTATGCGCATGAGTGCAGCATTTAAAGGAGTATTTTTCAAAAATGAATTATATTTGAGGTATTTTTTTAATTATTCCAAATCTCACAAGATATTTTATTTAATGCAGAAAATGCATTTTTTGACAAGTAGTAGTAAAAAATACTACGTCCGAAAATATTTGGTTTGGTAATTTTTCGTTTGGCAACATTTGGTTTGAGTAGAGAGTTGAGTTAGATTCGCTGTTGATTTACATTTAACTGTTATTATTTTCAAAAAACATTTCAGAGACTTAAGGATAAATAGTCATTCATAACTTATTGATTTCCAGGATCAAAAGCCACAAAGCTTTTACTGACGGGCGGTTTTCAGTTATTATATATTTTTATTAAACATAAGCTTAACGTTACCGACAACGAGGAACTTACACAAGTGAGGAAAATGAATATTTTTTGTATTTTCTAGTGTCATCCAACGAATATATTTGAGCAGTGCAATTATTTTTTATCTTTATGCTTTCAATTAATCAAAAATCGAGTTTGAAATTAGCCGAAATCAAAGCAAAAGTCACGTGACCAAAACGCATGAAAAAACCGTGACGTGGTTATGCAGAGATAAAGTCGCAAAACTAAGGAGAAACCTCACTAATTTCCTTTCTGAAACAGGTTTTAGACTTTAGACTGGTTCTGCGCGTTGACGTTTCACGCAAAAGTTGCTTTTCCCCGCCAAATCTCAAAGTGAAAAACTAAATATTTTTTTAACTATCTATCCGAGCTCAAATTTTTGAAAGATTGGTATTGTTTTTCATGATTTTTTCTCTACTTTTATTTAAAAATAAAACCAAAAAACGTGAAAGTTCCTCATTGATTGCGAAGCAATTCCCTGGGGTTAGCGAGTGTCAGCGAGCACGGGGCGGATCCTCTAAGCATATTAAAAAAAAAGATAATTTAATAATTTTTCCAGAGTTTTTTTTCCTTAAAATGTAATTTTATTTTAAATATTGTTTGAAGTTGAGTAAATCAATTATTGTTACCTTAATTATTATGCTTTTCCCATTAAACCCCTTGGGTACGGATTTATTTGGGAAAATTCTTGCGTTTTGAACGGTTGGTTCAAAACAATAAAGGAACTTTAAAGGAATACAGCCAAACAAATTATTTTTTTAAAGTATAGGTAAACCAACCGATGTTTGACTTAACCAATCATAGCTCTTGTGACATTAAAATCTATCCAATCAAACTAGTTTGAATGACGAATTATGTTCGTCATTATTAACAGGCAAAACAAGTGCATGACGAATCTCAGCCGTCAAATGTACCCAAAGGGTTAAAATTAATTGTCTAAAGCAAATACTAAGGTCACCCAATCAACTGAGTAGAGAGCTCAGTGATAAATAACTATCGTAAAACTGTTATTAAATCTTAAATTTTGTTCAGTTGTATAAGTTATTATTAATCAAATTATAATGAATGGAGTTGTATTTAAAATAAGCAAGAGTCCACATCAGATTTCTTCTCCGAGTTCAGTGATAAACACATACAACTCATTTTACTAATTTCAAAAACAATTTATAAAAGCATTCTAGCAATTTCCAACATCATTTAAGAATAAGTAAAATACTAAAAACCCTATATAATGTTTTAATCTACATAACATCAGACCTTATAACTTCAGCTTCAGAATACCAATCTTTGAAATTGCCAGTCCACCGTTGCTGTTGCATCATAATATAGCAACAGAGTGGTCATTTTTCGTTAACACATCTCTTAAAGTAAATTCCCAAAATCATGGGGGGGGGGGGGATTTTATTTCGGCCGTTTTAAGCTATCATTTGTGTGTAAAAAACCGTTAAAATTGACAGATATCACTAAAAGTACAAAAACTGGCAGGGAAATCCCTCTCCAATAACCAAAATTGATTAAATAATAACTTTAAGAATAATCCTACCCTTGTTGTTGACTCCTGTTTTCTGTTGTAGCAGACAATGTGTTGGCTGAAGGATTGTTCCCCATGTTAACTGCCGCGTCAAGCGACCACTAACTTCCCTGTCCGGTGTCCACAGGCCCGAGGGACCATCTGCAAACATTGTTTGACCCCTTTTTCTCCCCTCTGGGGGCCAGGGAACCCGTTCCAAAAGACTTCCAAGAACCCCATCCAGGGTTGCCAAATTGGCCTTCTTAAGGCCAAATTTGGGAAATTTGGTCTTTTTTCGAAGTGCCTGGCCTTAAAAATTTACGTTTGGCCTTTTCTTTAATTTGGCCTTTTTTCCACAACTTCCGAAGGCAGAAAAAAATACCAAATAAAACAAACTATCCTTTTTTTTCTCTCAAACTTTTTGAGTGAGAAGATAGCTTTTCGCCTAAAATTAAGTGCGATACCTTCTTTAATCTCGTGTTTTGGCCTCAGGAGCTGACCAGGGACAACCGGAGTTGACAAGAGGGGTAGGGGGTCGAATGATTGTCCGAATACAGGATGTAAACGAGGCACTAGGCAGAATAACCGCAGGTTCTTTTTAAGGGGAAAGGGCGATATCAATTAAGATAAGTGATAGAGGGACTGGGTTTCCAAGAATCTTGACCCAAAAGGGAAGGTGAAATTAGTCGTTCTGTCTTGCCAACGAACCTCAAAATGCTCTAAGCATTGCAACTGCCATCTGCCAGTCTGCCACCCATCTAAATCCAAGCATGGTGGTCCGTCCTAAAGAGGATGATTATTGTGATGGCAGTAGAGTAGTAAAAGTATAATTCGGTTAGATTAGTGAAATTTAGGTTTTTCTAAATAACTTTTAAGAATGGATTCATCATACATCTTTATGAACAAATAATTCAGAGAGAAAATTTACATTTAAAAAGTAAACTTCTATCAATCGTAATACGTATAACATATATATGCGCCTTGTAAAATAATTCAATTAAATGTCCAGTTTCGAAGCTTCAACAACTAGAACAACCTTCTACTAAAATATATAATTTTCATTCTAATAATAAAATAATTTTTTTTAAATAATATTTTATGTCATTTACACACTCATCAAATGTCTCTTCTACCTAAATAGAGATAAAAGGGTGTTGTTTGTACCTCAACTGAGAAACTGAAAGAAAGAATAAAACTGAAGAAAAAAAATGTAAAAAATATTATAAAATGTCAAGCATTTTTTAATGTTACACTTTAAATATTTCAAAAATTTTCCAATATTTTTCTTTAAAACTGTTTGATTTTTTATGCTCATCTTAATAATGATAGAGATATTGCAAAAATTTTGGCCCTCCCTTACCCCCCCCCCCCCCACCCGTTTCCCTTTAACCTATGCATTCATACATGTATTTCACATATTAACAAGGAGTTCAAATTGCAAACACACAAATTCCGTGGGTAAGTTGTTCCATATTGTACCTTGTATGGAAAGTATTAATAGATTTCTATGTTCAACGAATTATGTGTCCAAAGGGTGGCATATTTTTAGAAAGAATTTTTTTTAAGCATTTATGTGATACCAAACACAAATATTTTGGACAAAAATTTTTCTTGAACAATTTTTAAAATTAATAAATTTTTAATTAAAAAATTGAAATTTTAAAATTTTTGTTGTTAAGGACGACCAAAGAGACATCCTAGTGAATCTAGAGTACTATTTTTTAAACCTTTGTCATACAGAACACTAAAATCATGCATTTTTCCCATTTGGCATCAATTTAGAGATGACGTCACAGTTTGGCCTTATTTTGACAGCGATTTGGCATTATTTTACTTTTTTCACCTGGCAACTCTGACCCCATCGTCTGCGAGACTTCTTTTTGAAGGAAAGGGAGAACGTCCGAGTTCTGAAATTTTGCCGATATTCGGAACAAAAATCGTAAATTTTGTAAGTAAAACAAAAAGAAATCAAAGGAAATCTAAAAAGTTTTTATTTTAATAAAAAGTTTGTCTAAGAAACACCACTCGTTTCGTTTCTGTTAGATTCACAGAGCCTTAGAAATTAAGATAGAAGATTTTTTCGCCGAAACGGTTCATATCACTGCCTCTCATATTATCAGATATTTCCACTTGCCAGACAGTAAGTCTACTCCGCTGGTCTACAGGGCAATAGTACAAAATGACTGTAAACCCGCTATTTACTGCAAGACTTTTTCGGGGAAAGGGTATCGGAGTAGGGGATCTATATATATAAAAAAAACGTTAAAAAATTTCGCAGAAACTTTTTATTCGAACGACTAGTGAAGGTAAATATTTTCTGCATGTAGTGCAAAATACCTGCTTTTTGTAACCGAATATTGATAAATAATGCTTTATAAGCTTAACAGTAGATTCTTATTAACGTTGCAGATTCCTATAGATTAACTTTACAGTTTCGTATTAACTTAGAAGATTCCTGCTGATAACAAAAACAAGTTTCAATCTTGCCTTATCTCTTTCTTTTAACGAGTCACGTTCTGCGCAAATTCAACTTCGCATGGTTTTCGTTTCGTAGTGCAACGTTCCTTTAAAATAATATAACCAATAAAAAAGTTTTTAATACAAATCCTTTATATGCATTAACAAAATTTTCATATTCGTTAACAAAGCATCATTTCTGTTGCCAGCGTGTACTTGGTGTTTGCATCTAATATTAAAAACATTTCCATCAGAAAAATATGAGGTAAACTACTTTTAAAAATTTATTCATTAAAAATTAATGTGAATTTATACACTCCCATCTACATATCTTTCATTTATTCTGATTAAAACAATTTTATTATTTACCGGGGGCGCAGTGAGTTTTCTAAAAAAATTAGGTAGGAATTTTAGGGATAATTTCAAAAAAATTTAAGAATAATTCCAAAAGATTTAGGGATATATCTTTAAAAGCTGACAGAATAAGCTCCTCAAAACAATTACATAATGAAACAATTATATTATTTTGACCAACATGTGAATTTAACTAAATCCCCTTAAAAATTACAATTTAAAATAGTTTTTCAATGATTAAGCTTTTTATAATTAAAATTTAATAATTAAAAATTTCAGAAAATATTTTCTCCTCTGGAAGCACATTGTGGGTTTTGGAGGAAAATCATGGTATTTTTGGTGTTTTTATTTTTTCTAGGAATTTACGAAAAATTTAAGTACAATTTTTGGGAGAAAAGAAAATTTAAGAAATATTAGGGCGAATGTGAGCACTGTAATTATTTCTTAAAACAATTTTGGCAACAGGAAAGGTAGTTTAAATGCTATTTTAGGGCAATTGGATGACAGCAAGTTGGTTTATTAGTATTCAGTAAAAGCGACCGTTTAGTGATAGCAAAAGCCGCCAAAATTTGATAGAATGTAATGTCATTGACATCGAATCTATTTGTCAAGTTTCAGGCCGATTGGATTATGGCAAGTGGGTTAATTAGGCCTCCACAGATTTGACAGCCATCAACACAATGAGCCACCCATTTACACGCACACAAAATCAAAGTTAATATAAAGGATTTTAAAAAATAGCAATGTCCTCAACTGGCTATCACAGTGTAGCTATAACGGAAGTAAAGGATTCGGTTAATTGAGGACTAGAAATAGAAAATGACCCAAGTATAAAAAAAAATCGAAAATCTTTTTTTTTTAAGGAAAAATGTCTTTAAGACCAAATTAAACAAACTGGAGAACTCCCAAAGTGTAAACTCCAGTAGCAATAGCTCAAATTCAATCTGGTACTTAGACATTGCCTTAGTACCAATGTGAATGTTTTTCATTTTTTTGGCTCTCCTGAAAAATTTTCTTTTTTGGACTTGAGTCGTTTTCTATTTCTAGTCCTCAATTTTTGCAAAGATGTTTTAAAAATTGCAAAAATGTAGTACGAATTTTGTATTTAAAAAAAAATATTCCAGCATTCATGGCTGCATATTTTAAATTATTTTTCAAAATTAGACTATCTTTTGTTTGTTTTACCTACCAAACTACTTAAAACTAAATTATAACAAGATATTTGACCTGTGAATTTTATCCTGATGGAAAAGGAAAATAAGGCCAGTTTTGTTTGCCAAAAATATATACAAAACTCATAAATTATTTCTTCAACTGAATAATTAATATAATAACTCACATATAAACAAATATTAAAAAGAGAAAAATTAAGTCCATTTAATAATGTTTTAAAATTTACATAGATTCCAACTTTTCTGAAACACGTACAAAAGCACTGTTAAAGCTATTACAAAATACAATAATAATTTACATAAACATATATGATACAATCCATTTTACTGTACACATTTCTTTTTTGAGATAGAGAGACTCTTAGCAGTTGCGCCAAAACAGGTTTCATATTTTCAAGAAGGCACAAAATAAAACCAAATCGACTTTCACATGAGGAACTCAAATTCGTCATCAGACGTGAAAATCCTATCCATCTCATTCAAAGATGCTGCAAAGAAAATAACAAATAAGTTGAAAAATTGTGTGTTAAAGAAATCAATAAAAATCATACATTTTAATGAGAGTAAATAATCCATTCAAATTCAAAGGCAAGTTAAGATCACTAATTTGTTCAGAATTATCTCTAGTTTGACTTTAAAGTCTTAAGAGTAATGATTAGTTAGAAACCTGATGAGGAAAGAAAACACTTTTTTTTTTTTTTTTGAAAATTCACTGGTCTATAAAATAAAACTCAGAGTTCATCCAAGTCGTTTTTCGAGGGGCGGCGAGCCCTTCCTGCCCCCCTTTTTTTAATAATAGCGCCTTTCCTGCCCTTTTTCAGAAAAAATGTCACCCTGCAAGAATTCGTCATTTTTTCGCCCAACAGTACGCAATATGTGGATCACCCCTATTGAAATTGCCTGTCGCGCATGCCCATTCATGTTGAAACGCGCATCGTATAGATCAGGGACTAAAGCCATTGAGTAGATGCCCACATAATGTGCGTCGTTAGTAGGTGAATTGTAGGGGGCAGTCTTACAATTTCCCAAGTGCTCATTAGTAAATCCAGATGGCCATTTCGTACGTGTTTTGATTACGCGTATTTCGCCGGATTTTAACCATGCCTCCTTCAAAATAGAGAAGAAAGGAATTTGAAAGGCTTGATTAACCTAGTTAAAGGTGTATAACCATCAAATGTTTACATTAAGAATTTAAAAAGAATATATCCGTTTGGACACGCGTAATCGCGATGCCTTCTTGTTAAATTTAGGGGGTGTTTTTAGTAATTTGCCTGTTACCAATTAATTTCTAAACATCCGTTTTGTATTTAAAATTAAACATCACAAGAATGCAATCAAAATTAAACATCACAAGAATGCAATCAAAATCCCAGATTATTTCCGATTTTAAAAAAATAAAATTTCTATTACAGCCTACACATAATAGCGGCATGCACGGCAAAGAATCGCAGTTTTCACGCTGAATTTGATCCGATTTGGAAAATAATAATAATAAAAAAATAAATGAACAAATTTTCAGGACATAGTCCAAGTTCTTTAGTTAGAAAACTCCTTGTGATATCCCACAATGAATAATATTAAATTTGGAGAAACTCTATTCTCTGTCTGACAATGGCAAAACCTAAGAAATAAAGTTTAAGGTTGATTCATTTAAACTTTAAAAAAATTTGTAAGGGGATACATTGTGAAAAGTTCTTATCTTAACATTCATTACATCAAAACATTCTTATCTTAATTTTAATGTATTATAAATTGATATTTTTATAAAAAATTAATATTTGATGACAATTTTACTGTGTAGATGGTTCTTCAATTTTAATAATTTTCTCATTCCCATTCCAGCAGAAGTAGGACTGAAGCATTTTATCAGTATTTTGATATCTTTTGAGTTTCTGAGCAAGTCTTTTGCATTATTAGTATTTTTATTTATTTTTTTCCAAACAATCGAAAATTTCAAATTATTTATTGTGGTGGAAAATTAAAACAATATTGAAATTGCTGCAGAAAACCTGTATAAAATGTCTCGCAATTTGCTAGAAAAGTGCCCTCGTAGACAGGAGTTGCCCTTTTTTGGAAAATAGCACTCTGCTCTTTTTCGTTTCTAGGATGAACTCTGAAAACTAATTTTATATTTTGTTATTAAATATACAATCACTTTGTTATTTGCTTTGCCAACGAAACTATAGAGCATAACTATGTGGAATAAGTATTTTTAGGGTAGCTATTCCGGTTAAATTTCTATTTTACAATGTTGCAGGGTTGCCACTTAAAACACAAAACAAAATTCCCTGACTTTTCCAGGTTTTCCAGACATCTTTTTTAAATTTCTCGGTTTCCTTTTAAGTCGAAAGTAAACAAAAATTTTTGCATACAATTGCAGTTAAATTTGTAATTTTAGAGAAGGATTATACAGAAAAAAGAAATCTCGTTATTTTAAGGAGCATTTTTATCAATTAAAATTTTGGCAAAAAAAGCAGAAATCCACTTTTTTGCTGAACTGTAAAATATTTGCAATTTGTGTCATCAAACACTGATGTACTTGCACACGAAGATAAATTGATTAGATGGTAGAAGTAGCAAACTGTGAATCTCTTTATTTTTCCCAGGGGTGAAAATAGTCAAAATATAAAAAAAGAGGAAAATATATGTGCAGCATTATTTTAAACTACAAAAATAGCTGAATGAGAATATATTTGTGTATTAACATGTGTACAGAATAGTGGTGCAGCTAGAAATTTTTTCTGAACGGTGTTTTAGGCAAGTTTAGTCGGATAAAGCCCTACAAAGTTCATTAAAAATCTTAAAATTGTAGAAAAAGTGAAAATTCTCAGAAAAAGAAAAACGGAAATCGACGTAAAAGCGAAAGCTTTTCACCTGGTTTTCTGTCAATATGCTTTCAGTGGGTGCTTTTTACACGTTGTTACAAGAAAATATCAAATTTTCAGAACGCAGAAATTCCCTGACCTTTCCTAAAAATATCACATTTTTTAGTTTTCCCTAAGCTTTTTTAGGTATTTTCATTTCCTCTGACAATTCCAGGTGCGTGGCAACCCTGATGTTGTTCATTTGAAAAATAAGTTGATTTTTGTATTTCAAGAGCAATGTCATGAGGTATTTTGTTGTAATTCCCATAACATATTTGTGCTGCGGACACAGATGTGTCCAGTGCATCAGTGGTTATAAATGTATATCTGACCTAGTTAAAATAATTATTTTTCCATATAACTTTGCCACAAACTAATACTATATTTAAAAAACATAACTAGAAGATTCATCAGAACTGAGTAACTCTAATCCGTTTTTGAGAAGGGAAAAGTGCACTAGGTCTATGAGTCAGCCCCAGAGAATGCCCCTTTGGTTTAATTCATTAAGTTTTTTTTCCATTTATTTGAAAGTAAAGTCATTATCAGGGGTGGGAATTCTGCGCCAATTGCGCCAGCGCGCGCCAAAAGTGGTATCCTGCGCCAACCTGCTACAAAACCACATTTAAGCACAATTCTGCGCCAATTTTGCTTTAAATCTACTTTTAAACGCGCACGCTAAAGCGCCAAACCATCTCGCGCATGTCGAATCTATGTGGAGACGAAATTACGGCAACCTCAAGGGCCGTTTTCGCACGAATTTGCAAAACATTCGATTTTTCCCCCAATAGAATGCAATATTTGGAAAATCACGTGCAATCTCTGAAATCGGCATTTACGCATGCGCATTCATGTTCAAACGCGTCTTGCACCGGGACAAATTGAAATCGCCGAGTGCGTCATTGCTAGATAGAATTTAAGGGGCAGCCTCAAAATTTCCGATTTCTAATTAGCACGGATGACAATTTCGTACGTACCTTGATTAAGTGTTTTTCGCCGGATTTTTATCACATCCTCTTGCTCTAAATAAAGAAGAAAGTAATTGGAAAGTTAAGGGTGTATAACCATCAAATGTTTTTACTAAGCATTTAAAAAGAATATTTCCTCTCGGACACGCGTAATGACGATGCCTTCTATATTTAGGGTTGCTTTTTGTAATTTTTACTTGTTGGCTGTTGGTAATTAACTTTTAAACGTCTGTTTTACATTTGAAATAAAGTATCACTGAAATGCAATCAAAATCCCGGAATGTTTCCGATTTCAAAAAAATAAAAATAATACTTTTTTTTATAAGTTTATAAAACGGCATGTAGGGTAAAATCGCCATTTTGACACAGAATTTGACCCGACTAGGAAAATAAAAAAAAATTCATAAATTTTTTGAAAATACACAAAAATTTAGAAACATTCTTATTTTAATTTTACTGTATTGCTATTTTTGCTATAAGAATTGCTATTTTTATACAAATGAGTCTTATAATAATAAAACAAAGAGCGTGTGGATCTGTAGAAAGCTGCTTAAAATAGGTGTAGAACTGAACATACAATTTTTTACATAAGTAGTTTTGGCCTTCTGATTGTACCTTTGATAAACGGAATGTTAAAATTTTAATTAGTTCGTTTTTAATTATTTTTTTTACCAACCGACTTCAAATAGAGGTACAGCTCTGAAATTTTCAACATCGGTAGTTTTGGTCTTTTTTTAGTTGGACTTTTTAAAAACGGATTGTTAAAATTTAATTAGTTTTTTAACTAATTAAAAAAAATTACAAAACGATTTCTAATAAGGCTACAGCTCAGAAATTTTCAGCATAAGTAGTTTTGACCTTCAGATTGTACATTTGACAAACAGAATGACACATTTTTTTTTACGAAGCGACTTAAAATATAGGTACACCTCTGAAAATTTCAACCTATGTAGGTTTGGACTTCTAATTAGATTTTTGAAACGCAGAATTTAAAAAATGTAATTTGTTTTTAATTAATATTTTTACAAAGCGACTTCTAATAGATCTAGAGCTCTGAAATTTTCAACATAAGTAGTTTTTGCCTTCTAATTTTGCTTTTCATAAACATTTGTAAAAATAATTCAGGGGGGTGATTGGGGTTGTGTTATTGTATCGACGGGCAAATTTTTCGGTTCTCGATGAGGAGGGTGCTTTAATGAACCTTCTAGAGAGTGAAGCGAGCCTGTCCTTGTCAGTGGTGTAGTGTAAAATGAAAAGGTGTGGGAACGCCATGTCTCGTCGTTACAAATGTTTACTTTTTTTCTGTGGGGATACGCCGGGGGGGGGGTAAAAATGACAACGAAGAATAAATAACTTTATTAATACTACTTTAGTTATCTCAAAACAGATTACGAGCACCTCAAAAATTTAAAAGAAAATAATGTGTGTTTAGACATTTTTTATTTAAATAAATTTTTAAACTGTTAAGTTATATGGATTTTTAACAATTCGCTTTGCACAATCCATTTTAACAGATTATTTTACACTTTATAAATGGATTATAAGACATTTTCAAACATATTACTGACACACATTTTTAAACAGACTTTTTACAACAATTTTTAAACAGATTACTTACAACACATTTTAAACAGATTAGTGACAAGATTTTTTTTAATAATTTTCATTCAGAAAAATTTCCATAAGAGATCGAATTTAGATTCAGACACACATTTGACTTAGAGCTCATCATAATAGGGTAGTCAACTTATCTGTGTTTTCAGAGCCTATATTTAACTTGACCATCTGACTTCCAGAATTTCAGAGATTCCTTAACATGCAATGGGATCGAATAAATTCCCAGATTCTGTAGCTCCTCGAAATCTGTTTTCAAAATGAATTAAAAAGATTGTTTGTTACAGACGTCGATTATGAGTTTTACGTTTTTTTCCTTCTCGAAATGAAAATGTAGAGAAGTTCTTCTTTCTTGATAGCTTTGGCTCAACCAGAAAATTTCTGTGGGACGGGTTTTATCTAAGTTTGTTCCAGTATTTCTCTGTATAAGAAACAATTTCCGTGCAAAACTTCCCATGTTTTTTGCATATCATCAATATTTTTACACTTTTTCCCTCTGATGGGCGTATATATAAGTCCTTTGATCCCCAGTTTTTCCAGCAATACTCAACACTTTTAAATTTATAAATAAAATTTGAAATATTTTGTTTTTTAAATATTTTTATTAGGATAATAGTTTAAAACCCATTTAAAACTAAATAAATAAAAAATTATTTATTTGAATCAGAAATATGATTTAAAAATTATTTCAGGGAAAAAAATGTACAATTTCGCCCATTACGTGAACACTCAGAGGGTTAATCTGTCACCTACACTATGACAAAAAGTTAAATGGTTTTTGTCTAGTTTTAGAGTTATACAAAACATTCTAACATGGGACAACATTTTATCTCGATCCCATATTAACCATATTTTCTAGAATTCTAGATAATAAATTAATATGAAATTATTTCGTTAATTTAAATTCAATTACATAAGGAGTAATATTTTAGGTTAACGGACAAACACCAATATCATTTTGATTTTGGTGACATTGAACATTAAAACATTGAAAGACTGGGAGGGGGAGTCTAATGCATCAATCGGATTGTTGATGGAATGGCCATGTGCGGGTTGCCGCGCCTCTTTCAAGTATTTTTCAAATACTTGAACTTGCCTGCTCAGCTCTGAAGTTATGGATCGAATACGAAGGCATAGTTTTCACTATAGAACTTTTTCATTTTCTTATTTGACTTTCCGTTAAAGGGCACGTAAAGAAAAAAAAAATGCAATTTTTTTTTTTAAATACAAAAACAAACTAAATTTTTTTTTAGGTGAGGGAACGCCGTTCCTGCTTCTAAAAAGGTAAAGGATCGCCGTTCCCACGCGTTCCCGCTCCACTACACCCCTGGTCCTTGTATAGCAATAAATTTTCAGCGAGCTTGTGTTTGCGTAGCAATTAAACTTTTCAGAGATCTAAGCGAGCTGTGTTTGTGTTACAATGAAACTTTTAGTGTGCAAAGAGAGCTTGGTTTTGTATAGCAAACCCGTTTGTGAAGTGTCAAATGCTAATAAGTATAAGTTTTTTTTTTTTTTTTTTTTTTTAATTTACAAATTATATTTTTTGTTGTAATTTTATGTATATCTTATAATTTTATATTTATTAATATGTGTTTTATGTAGAAAAATTAAATCGGATACAATTTGTTATATTTCTGCTACTAATATCTTCGAATTTTTCTGCTACATTTTCTCTTATTCTGCACCGAAAGTTAAATTTTGCTGCTACATTTTTTCTTATTCTGCTCCGAAAGTTAAATTTTTCTGCTCCAATTTTTTGCGAATCTGCTCCAAATGTTAAATTTTGCTGCTCCAAAATTGCTCCAAACTGGGCTTTTGCACTTCCCACCCCTGGTCATTATGTTTATGGTATGCATATTGTAACGTTAATCAAAAATTATATTTTCAAAAGCTGTAGAAAAAATTAGTGGAGGTTCAAGTCGAATCCAATTTTTGACTTAGTAGCCCAAGGTCAACAACTTAAGGTTGGGAATATTGATCTAAGAATATTTCGTAAATCAATACTTTGTACAAGAGCTTAATGCAGACTTTGAATATTACTTAAATTTGCATGGGATATTGATTGTAACTGTTTATACTCAATTTCGCTTTAAAAAAAAAATCAAAAACCCTATAAAATATGTCTAATATTCATCTCAACTACATACACATAAATTTAAATCTACACAATCTGTATTATAATTATATCCATAAACTTAAAAAAGATATAACTTAAGAAAGAAGAATATAACTTAGAAAGATATCGATATAACTTAAAGCAGCAAATTTGTAAAAAATATTAAATCTTCTGCAATACATACTACACACAATAAAGTGGCTAAAGCGCTCGGTAACTACTGTTCACTAATTTTAATAAATAGTTCATTTATAGTAGTAGCAATAACTTATTTAATAATAGGCAGCACTGTAACAAAAAATTTGCCACTCAGAAATTTAGGTTCTTCTTAAAAACATGTTCTGTGGTTTTTGAATTGTGGTGATCATCATGGAATTCGTAACATAGAAATGCGGAAGCATCCAGGACGAACGAACAACTCTCCTGCTTTTAATTTCTGCCATCGACAAACACAGTCACACACAAACACAAAGTTAATATAAAGGATTTCAAAAAGAATGTTCATTATTCGGCAAGTTATGACATATTTGTTTAACAGATTTATTTCAACTAATTCACCCAGAAGCAGAATAATATATAATGTTCTGCAACGGGACTTTTGACAGTTACAAATGTTCTGCAGACATTTTTCAAAATTTCCAGTATGATATATAAGAAAAAAACCATAAAATCAATACTATACATTTATTACAAATTGATGACGAAAAAAAATAATTTTCAAACCAAGGCATACATTCAAGATTTGTAACTTTATCAATGACTTTCAAGCAAGAAAAGCGCTACAGAACGGGAAACGGACACGTGATTGATCCCCCTATGAACGCGGGGAGTTTTTCTATAAGAAACTGAAGCTCGGGGAAATGTTGTTCCGAGAAAACTGAGGGGGGGAGGGGAAGGGGGTACAATAAAGTCGTTTTGTTCTGCAGAACATGTCATCCCGTAGGTGAAATTCTTTTTCTCACTCGCGGGCATTTGTTCCAAACTTAAAATTGTTCTGCAAGGACTCTGATTGTTCTGCGACATACGTCGCAGTTTTAGGCACTTTCTGCTTTCGGGCTAATTCAAAGTTGATTTTTGGCCAATTATTTCCTCCTGATAGACCAGTATATTCGAAATCTACTAGTTTTTCTCTACATTCAATAAGCAAATTCAAAATAATGTTTGATGAGGTACCTAAATCAGTCGCCTCTTGGGAGTTAAGCTGCATTTTTTAGACAACAAATTTTGCTGCAAAGACAAATTTCACTTTCCAAAATATTGTCGCAGACTGGTAAAATAATTTTGTTTTTATAATAATATGCACAAAATTTAAATTTTCTTACTCTTAAATTGAGGGGAAAAATACAGTTTATTGCGAAGGGTGCGAGAAAGTAACTTTCCTACACTAGTGTGAAAAAGTACTTTCTTGCACTCCTCCATGCTCAAATTTATATAGTCTCGGTATTGAAATGACACATTTTCAGAAGAATTCCATTGACTGGAGTTGCCAGCATTAATAAATATATGTATTGAAAATATTTTTTGCACGTGATTATAAAAAATATTGTATGCAACACGTGGGAAAATACTTTTTCAAACTCGTTTTGACTCGTGCTAACACACTCATCAAATAAGAATTTTAACTCATTTGAAAAAGTATTACTTTCCCATCTAGTTACATAAATAACTATTCTAGCCTATCTTATTTTGAGAGTTTCTGAAAAATTCAGGCTCAACAGCTATACCATTTTTTAAAAAAAATCTATTTATTAAAAAAAATTTCTAAAAATTATATATATTGGAATTTGTAAAATAAATGTTTAAAATGATAAAAAACATCTTTCGACATTCCCCAATAACCTTCGAAATATTCAAAACTTTTGCAATATTTACACAATGAATATTTTTTATTGCTAAATGATAGACAAGATATTAAAAAAAAAAAAAAAAACACCTTTAAATGATAATAAATGAAGTAAAAATCTGGAATCTGAACATATAAAATTCATACCATAATCGTCACACTCTTCAATGTCGAGATAGGGCAACATTGCTGGCTTCTCTTCGAGGATTTCAAATACTGCGTCTTTTTCAGGTTCTAACAGAGCCTGGAAAAATATGCTGGATTATACTTCCATGGCTAAATACTTGAATACTTGGATTTGATTTTTATAACTGATTTTTATCAATAAAATAACTAGTAACAGCAATTAAAGTCCAAATTTACCTTTTGGGCATCTTGGCACCATTCCTCAAAGTCAGCTTCTGTTTCTAAGTAGAAACACTAGAAAAAAAAAATCCATAAAAACACAATTCTTACAAAAAATTTTTATATGCATTGCCAACTTTTAAATGCAATTGCAATTTATTTAAGCAATTTTGAGTTTTCATAGAGTTTGAACACTATGAAGAAAACATCCATTTCATACCATCGATAACATTCCCCCCCCCCCATTAATCTAATAGGATGCACTATCATCAACAATTAGTCTATCTGCTAAGTTTCAGCTTGATTGCTTTATGGCAAGTGGGTTATAATTAAGGTGATCACTTCTTTAGCCAAATCTTCCCTCTTATTTATAGAACTAAAAAGTTTCCCAGATAATATCAGATTTCCCTGTTATGTCAACTTGCATTACCACTCTTAATATTCCTTAGTGATTCCAAATTTTTCCTCTCTCATGACATCCTAGAAATGAACATGCCTCAAATGAGGTTACTCACAAGTGCAATGGAGGGGTCAAGCTGCGAAAAGTCCATGCGACTTGGGTGCTCGCAGTGATAAGTGAGATCATCCATGGGACCTTCGCTCTTATGGGGCTGAGTAGTGTGAGGGTCCAGGTAGATAAGTTCATTGCCTGAAACATAAAAAAGAATAATTGCAGAGCTATAACAACTGCGTCAAATTCCTCATACCAACACAAATTCATAGTGGGAGTAGAAAAAATATGTGAACAACAGTCCATATTTTTTGTTTTAAAAATCACACAAATAAAGTTACCGCGTCCATTTATTTTGTTTATGTTTTTATTATAGTTTTTTGAAGAAATAATTTTGAGGCTATCTAAGCAGCTATTTTAGTAACAATTGAATTAGTACACACACATGAATCAGTATAATTTTAAATGTAACCTACTTGGCAAAGCTAACCTATATCTTCATGGAATTTGAAATCTTCATGCAATTGTGATAGAATCAGATGTTTTTTTTTTTTTTTAATTTGTACATAGATTTGGGTCATGAATAACCTATTTCAGAGAAAAAACATTTTTACAAAACTAACTTTTAGAGAATTCAATTGGTCTAACTACAAGGAACACAACAGAAAAATTGCTGATCATTTGGTGTTAAAACCTTATGCTTCAGTTATAAAGTAGGGGAAGAGCATTTATGCGTAAATATCAATTTTATCTTTTAGTTCAATTCCAAAAGGTTGATTCAATTCACAAAAGCTTAAGAGAATCACTTAATCATATAAATAAAACAGCTTAATAAGTTGTTAATAAATATTTGATACAAAAATGATAACTATATTTTCGTTAAAAAGATTAAGTGCCTAAATACCTCTTTAAAAACATATTACTACTCGGCAATTTATTCAAACATATCAAAATTAACTTGATTTTAACATGTTTAAATACGACATAAATAATGTATTATATGAAATAATTTTAATGACACTTACCTACAAATCCTATGAAAAATGAAGCATGATTCGTTCGTCCCCCAATGATGCCAACACATTGCTTTAATTTAAATACATTCTAATAAGAGAATAAAAAAGCAGATTATAGTCATTTATATAGAAAAACTAGTTTCTGTTTGAAAACTTTCCTTATATTAACTGTACAATAAACTTTTTTGTTGTACACATAAATGCATGATTACAATTAAATAATGTTAAAATTTGATATGATATAGGAGCTTTTTTTCGTTTTTTATATAAAAATGGTGTTGTTTTGGTTTTAAAATAGTCATAAGATTAAGAAGAGAGAAAAAAAAAAAAAGTTTGCAATTTAAATTTAGGACTAGAAATTTGCAATCAATAAATTAATGACAGTTGAGGGGTTTTGGTACCCTCAACACTGGCAATGTTTATTTAGCACATTTCATGTACCTTTTTCTCAAAAGGTAATTGACATAGAAGCCGATTTTTTTTTTTTTTTAGTGCATTTAGCTGACACTTGTTATTCTACTGAAGTTAGATTTTGAGCGCAATTCATTTACCTTTTTTTCTAAATAAATTTTTGTGAAAGTCAAAATTTGTTAAAAATCACAAGTTTTTTTTTGCCGAAATAAGCCATAACAAAAAATATTTTTAAAGTAACAACAAAATCTCACTTCAGTATATACAGATACATAAAAAGAATATGAGGTAAAAAATTTAGGAAGATGGTTTGCGTAGTTTCTGAGAAAAAGGTACATGAATAATGAAAAAAGTTTTTTTGAGAAAAACGCATATTAAAGAAAACTTTACTTCTACAAATAGTTACCAATGTTGTCTACAAAAAGGTATTAAAAATACTTCTAGTTGAAGTACTATTACAAATGAGGGGTCACTTTAAAGGGGAGAATTTAAATTTTGATAAAAAATAATAAACACGAAATCGCTTATTTATAAATTTTAGGGTACCAACTCTCCTTTAAAAAATATAAAAAAAACAAGATTTATTGAGATTTAAAATCATGCAATAGGATAAAATCATGCTTTTTAATTTTAGTTTTAGCTAATATACATTACCGTTTCCCAAAGTAAAGAAAAAGGTAAAACATTTATTCACAAAGTTGCTAATTCAAGGACCTTCATACTAACCTTTAGTTTATCAAAATAAACAGGGATTATTTCTGAGAGTCCTAGCCTCAACGGAATAGTCAACAGTACAGGGTGGCTGACTGTTGAGACATTACTTTCTACAACTTGATCTTCCTCGTTATTTGGAAGACTACATGTGTCCGTACAGTCATCTGTCTGGACTTCAGAACACACTTTTTTTCTAAATAATTCCCCTGCATCAAGTTTTTAATTATAATAATGTAAGATTATAGGATGATAATTTGCTAATATTAACTTTTTCAAACTAAATAAATTTTTAAAAAAGTCACTGTGGAAAAATTAGCTTTCCAACAGTGGAAGAATTTGGTTAAATGAATTTTAATATTAACTCAAACTTCTTTATTTAAATATATACTGTTAATAATTTTAGGTAAATATTTTTTTAAAAATACTCAGTATTTTTTATTTTATAACTTAGTATTAATAGATTTTTATTTAATGTACACTTAATTTAAAACAATCTCCATTTCCCCCCTCAATGGGAGAAAATGAGAATATCAATACATGCACAATAAATTGTAAAACACTATTTTTTAAAAGGTATTTTGACAAAATATGAAAATAATGATATATTTTTAATCTATACAGTTCAAATGTATATAATATTCATCAAAAGTTTTATTGAAATAAATTTAATAGTTTGATTACAAGATGTTTCAAACAAAATACAGATTTCATCAGAATTTTCCCCCAAGTGACCATATTAGCAAATTAAGCAGATTAAAAAAAACCACTTACTTATTTCACTTTTGATAACCATATTATCCATGGCAACATGCAATGAAATGTCATTTTCTGAATCTTCTTCAACGAGTTTTCTAAGAAATAAAATAGAAGAATCAAATATTGAAAGTAAATGTGTTGTCTCATGCAGAAAATTAAAACTTTAAGTACATATTTCCATAAATTGATTTTTAGTACTAAATTTCCTTATAGAAAAACTTGAAATTAGAGTGTGAATTATTATGGAAGTAGTATTAAAAAAAGGTATTAGGCAGATGTATTTCCCAGTTTCAAGGGGTAAAATTGAAAATTGGAGCAGCATAAAGCAATTTTGATCGTTAATTTTTTCAAAACAGCCTACCATATTTACAATTTTTAATTTGACATGTAATTAAAATAATCAATTTATAAGTCAAAGAATAACATATACAGCTTTTTGTGAAATTAGCCTGCATTGATTTTTTTTTTTGTTTTTGAAGTATCCCCAAATTAATGTGATTTTTTTTTTCATTTTTTTTCCTTTTCTACTTCTAACAAAATAACAGTTTAGTATTCATTTGGATAAAAACCCATATTTCGGAATAGGACAGTTGAATTACAGCAGATGCCACACCCTTGTAATGTGCATAAGAAGAGTATGAAATTAAAGCTTTTTACAAAATTAAACGGAAAGCATATAATTATCAAAACAATATTGTTAAACTTTCTTTACAGGTACAAATGTAAAAGTACTCAAATTCCTGAATATTTTAAACATGTTTATTTGTTACTTTGATGAAAGTGGTAATATGAAATTAGACAATCAATAAAGAAAAATGTTTTCTTTTTTAAAGATAGTGTTTCATAAAATCATACTTCAAAACTTGAACAACAGTATTGGGACCAAACCATTGGCCGACTTGTTTTTCTAACAAAGAACCCATAGATGCTGGAAAATAAAACAAATCAAATTAATCACAAAGGTAAAATCATGAAAACTAGAGACTCTTTAGGTTGGGTTGCAGATTTTAACATGTAATATATGCTTTACAAATGAAACAATGAAAAAACTTAATATATGAAGACAAAAATAGGCACTGTAAGTATTTAAGGAAAGAGGTATAGCCAATATTATCCAATTTTAAAGAATTTACTATAGCAGCTTAAAATGGCTTATTAAACCTCCTTGAATGGTCTTATTGATTAGAAAAAAAACTTGGAAAAAAATAGCATTCATAATAAGTATTTATTTCTCTGGAGAAAGACAATTTTCACCTTGAAGGTCATGCTTTTGTAACTTGGGGGTACATATAGAATATTATTATGATTGTAAATTTCACGATCCCTCAAACAGTTTGCAAAAAGGTGTTTGGATACAGAAAATGGGGAAAATTGAATGAATAAAAATTAAAGGAAGAAATGGCTATACCTAATGGACATACATATTGCCCAATACGAAAAAATTCAAGCTCTAGTCAAGGATATCTATCTACATTTCAAGAACTAAAATTAAAAAAAATTCAAAGTGGAGTGAATTGTGAAGTTTTGTGGGTAAATTGTCCTCTTAAAAGTGATATTTTTAACTATTCCTACCAAGAATATTTTCTCATAAAAAAAATTAAAACCAAATTTAAAGACATACATAATATTGAAATAAGAAGATTATCTTAAAATTAAGAAAAAAATAGATTACTTCAGAAACATCCATGACTAACCCTCTACAAAAAAACAAAAAAAAAAAAATTAAAAATGCAAATATGTACTAATATTATCAGAAATTAATAAAACACTAACTGCTGCTAAAATGACTGTAGATAAGAGATAATATGAAGCATATGAATTCAATAGTTTAAAAGTTACTAACTTACCAATTTTATGAATAGAATAGGGACATTCTGCTCTATCATCAAATTTAGACAGAATATTTTTATACATTTCTTCAGTGCTATCGGGTTTCCACTTCCATTCTGAAAATAAAAGCGTACATTGAGTGCTTTGCATGCATGTGACCTTAATTTTTCTTTTCAACCTTTCATGTTTTTTGCTACAGGGAGTCGACTTTTTTAAAACAGAGAGTTAGTACCTTCAAACACAATATAGTTTTAATCCTTTGAATTTAAATTTTATTTGTAACTTTTCTTTTTAGATATATAAAAACATAAAAAGATGCATATCAATGGATTATTTATCAATAATTTAATTTTTTTAACTTAGAAATTTAAGAGTTTAAGAATGCTGCAGTTCATATTAAAATAATTTGTTTTATTTCATCCAAATCAATCCATAATCCAAGATATGAACAAATAAAATTTTTGAAACTTAAACATTGTAAAATTTATGGGATGCAAACACAGCATCTTTGAAATAAAAATCTCAGTCTTGAAAATTTTTTCTCAAATTTTTCAAAGTAATGATTTATAACCCATAAAAAAGTTTTTAATATAAATCCTTTATATGCAGTGCAAATTTTTATATTTATTAACAAAGCACTGTTTCTGTTGCCAGCATGTGCTTGGTGTTGGCATCTAATTTTAAATATTAAAAACATCTTTATCGGCAAAATACGCGGCAAACTACGTTTCGAAATTTATTAACCTGTTGCATATAGCGGTGCCTCTCAGGCTCCACACGATTGGGTGACGCAACTCAAGAGAACCACTAGGTTTGATGCGGAAATTCGATGCAAGGCAATGACAGTGTTTAGATTTTTTGAAGACGATCTGCAACCAGGAGCAGAACTAAAAATGCTGTGAACATCTTGAGTTACTGGTTCCTGTCTGCGAAAAAGGCTTTGATTGCAAAGGGTGAAAAATGAATGAGAACTTATGCACATACATCCAAATATCTTTTTCTTTAATCTGATTAATTTTCTTTTATTTATTTACTAAAACAATTTTGTTAACAGAAAAGAGTTTCTTCAAAGATCTTAGCAATAATCATGCTATTTGAGCATGATTGGATGACAGCAAGTTTTATTAAATAAAATTGACCTCTTAGTGACAGCGACAACCTCCAAAATTTGGTAGAATGCATTGTCATTGACATCGAATCTATCTGCAAAGTTTCGCCCGAGTGGCAACCCAAAAACAAACTCGAATTTAATAAAAAAGGATTTAAAAAGGCAGTTACCTCTTCCAAAGTGTCTGAGAATGAGAGCTTGGGCCAACAACATTTGGCCACACCGATGCATACAGCCCCATCCAGAATCGGAAGTCAAATAAGTTTCTCCTGCAAAGAAAAAAGATTTTTCTTAGGATGTACATTAATCATTAAGCCACGTTTATAAAAATATCAAATAAAATCACAAAAAGAATTTATTGGATGTCTAGATCTTCCTTGTTTAACTTCTTAACTTTCCAAATGCCTCAAAAAAAAAAAAAAAAAAAAAAAAAAAAACATCCATACAATAGTAGCTTGTTCGGCTAACAGAACTTTGTGTGCTATCGAAATTTTGGCGACTCTCACCAAGTAATCTGATTTTAATAAAAATTAATCAATTAATAAAAGCAAAAAGATTGATTAGTTATGATGAGATCATCTTTTATTTTTTGGTGGATGTAAATACAGGGTGTCTGCCAAAATAAAACATCACAAATCCATGACTTTTCATGACTTCCCAAGACAGAAACCAATAATATTCTATGACGCAAGAAATCAAATCACAAACAAAAAATAATAACCTACATGAATTTTACTAACACAAACATAGTAAGTAAATCAATGTACCATAAAATGATTTTTATAAAGTTTATTTTAAATTAAGTAAAAAATCCCTGTTTCAATAACTTCCAAATCAGAAGAAAAAAAGAGAAAATAATTTTCCATTCTTTGATATTTCAGTGTTAAAAAAGCTAATCAACCTTTAATAATAAAGAAATATTTTGAGAAAGAATAAGTCAGTAATAATTAATTATATCATCAAGAATCAAATGTTTGATATCAACAATGCAAAACTGAAAAAAGATGGAAAAAAAAATATATAAAGACAAGCTTATCAAAACTGTTCATTTCATTTCTCATATAACGATTTTTTTTTTCACCTATGAGACCTTACTCGTGTGATATCACAAATTTGGTGTTCAGAAATGTTTTCATTGGCCGCGGTTTTTAACTGTGACCGTTGTTTCCCTCGCATCGTAAATAAAAACATAGACGAGTTTTCAATGAGTTGAATAGCGATCATGGCCCTAGTAGCAGAAACTTTTGTGCCAGTCTGCAACACTAATTTGGGTATTAGAAAATAATCTGCAGCGTAATTATTATTTTTTTAAGTTTGCATAAAATACATAAGCACCTTATTTGTCAATTTTATCAAACATTCTTGTTTTTCATAAAATAGAAATTTTGCAAAATAAATTAAATATTAAAACGGAAATATTTAAAATTATTGTATTTTAAATTGAAATTTTAATCATTCTGTAAATCCAATCCAAACGGCAAAAGTTATCCAAACTAATCACGGATATAAAGGTTGTCACATCAGCACAAGCTTAGGCGAATGACACTAAAACGGCATTGCAATTCTCGCTGAGAGCTGCTATTAAAACAATTAAAACCTAGGTGAAAATAAACCACTACTCCAACGCAAATATCGGCCACCTTACCGGAGCAAATATCGGCAATTACATCAAAGTAACAATCTGCATAAATGACCATTATACCAACGTAAATATCGATCTTTAGTGCCCAATATATTGGTAGAAATCTGGAAATTTATGCAACAGAGACGATTACACTATCGACGTAACACTCTACGAAATTGACTATCACAACCAAGTAAGTCTCGGCAATGGTGACAACCATTGAGGTACAAACCTTCTAAACAGTGGTTATTATATTGGCGTAACACTCGATGAAAAGGAATATCACAACGAAGTAAATATCGGTGATATCTCGTCTTAGCAGCGCGATTCTCGGCAATAGCGGCCCTTGCATTATTATGTTTCGATACCATCTCCGTAAAATCGTGCATGAAGTGCATCATGATTCCGCTTTCATGAAAGGAAGTATCTCGCATGTGCGTTGATTCAAATCACCCAACTTCCAAATCGGACTTAAAACAAATATATTTTTTTAGTCAGATTTGTAAAATGATCTACAGGCTGCTGAAAAATCTGTGACATCTGTCCCCCGTCCCGCATTTTCTGCTATCGGGATCATGGTGTTTATGACGTCATAGTTACATGATTTTACTTAAAATGTTTAGAAATCCATGAAATTTACTGTATTTCAATAACTTATGGCCATTTTTTTGCTCAAAATCATGACTTTCCATTACAAAATAACACTAAGTGCAGGAAATCAGTACAATTTGGCAGGTATGTAATTAGTAGAAAATTTGAATATAGTGGACTTTGCTTACCAATAGGTTGGAAGAGCTTTCGATAAGTAAACCATAGCCTACTTTTAATGTCCTCATTGAGATCTTCAAAATCATTACCTATAAAGAAAAAGATAATGAATTTTAAGGAATAGAATGTAAATTAAAAACAGATTCAGGAAATAATTCTGGTAATTTAACACAGCAAAGAACTATTAGGTTCCCAGTTATTAAATTTTTGTAGTAAAAACTTCTATTTTGATAATTTGCTTCTAATAATTGATCTAATCATTGATAGTAGAAAATTGTGTTACTTGTTCTTTAACATCAATTTTATATCATGAAAGATTTCCATAAAGCCTTTATTATCACATTTAATTTCATAAAAAAGATTTACTTTGGATTGTTCCATATATATCACAAATATTTTTTTTTATTTTTAGTAAAGGTCTTGTTTTATATGTTGCTAATAAAAAAAATGTATTCTTAAAAAATGATTTGAAAAAAAAAAGCAAAAAAAAAAAAAAAAAAGCAATACTTTGTGTAATTTCTATAAAGGTAACTTATACAACCTACACACATTAAGTAATTATAAATTCTAGTTATATTTTCATGTCAAAACTTTTTACAATTAATTTTATTAAAAACAATTTGTGATAAATAAAACAATTTTACCATTGTGCACATTATACTGCTTTCCCAAGATCCATAGAGGTTCTGTTACTTTTTTAAAATCAATGTAGTCAAGAAGGCATGGCTCATAAGCTATACAAGCTAAAAGAGAAACAAAACCGAGAATTAAAAATAAAGAAAAAAAATGTATAATGTATTAATATTTATAAAAAAAAATACAGGCGCACGATAAATATTATTGTATTAACATTAGATTTCAAAGAATATTTTTAAATATGTACCCTACTTTTATCAACCTCCATTTAGTAAGAAAAAAATAGTATGACTATGAAGCATTTTGCTTAGAAGCTCTCTGTTAAATTTTTATTGGGTATTTGTGTGCCATCGCAATTATCTATAAAAAGTCACTGATTTTAGAGATAACACTAAATCCAATTTGCCAATGAACATTATGGTGTGATTTGTACCCTTTATTGAACAGGGTTCCCACTCAAATCGCAGAATGAAAATCAGTGACTTTTAAGGGCCTAAATAATGTTTTTAAGGACCTTTAAAAATTTGCTCTCAGGTATCATGTCTATAAATAAATTTTTAATGAAGTATATAGTACCATAAAAAAAAAAGTAACAAGTTGGTGCATGCGTGATACAAATAAGTCAGAGAATTCCGATATGGTACGGATAAGAGGCGGTCACGCGGGGATAAGAAGTCTGATTTGTATTTTTATAAATTTGGCAGATGGGCAAACATCCACAAAAATTCAGGACCTCAAAGCATTTTCAATGAATTTTAAGCACCTCAAAGTATTTTCAAGGCCTTGAAAACAAGTTAAAAAATATTAAGCACTTTTAACGACTGTGGGAACACTGTTGAAAAGGATTATAGATTCTCAAATGTATTTGCCCCGGCAGTTGTTTGGGATGTCTTTTACTAAGGGTTGAAAGAGTTTTTAGTTATTTTTAGCACTATTCATGAACAATTCTGTAGATTTTTTTAAGCAAAATTTCTTAAATACGAAATATAAGGAATTATGATTCGCTGCATTTCCGTTCCCCTTCAATGGCTACCATTTAATAGGATCGATTCTTCAAAATTCAATAAGTATTCCAGTAGTTAATGATAGTGGTTGGGTTGGTTGGTTTGTGTGCTCAACGACCTACTTGTGCACAATAACAACTAATCAGGCTAGGACCTAGAGGTTAACGTTGATTCCGAACCACAATGATCTACGTCTAACCCAGGATACTTATTTTCAAATTTTCCTAGATGTGTAGACACTCTGATAATATAGAACATGTATGCTAAAGTAATAACGTGCCAGTTGTTTAAAAATAGTTCTGGTGGTAATGAAAAGTTCAAATTATTCTGTAACATAAAACTTCTAATGATTACCACCAAAAATCTCTGGGTAAATGGCGCCAAGATACAGAAGAACAGGTCTGAAAATTTCCCTGATTTTGGTGAAATTTCAAAACATTCCCAGACATTTTTCAGAATCAAAAAGCTCCCTTACATTTCCCCGATTTCCAGGTTCTGTGGCCACTCTGATAAATCGAAGCGAAACCTAAATGATGTTATCTTTTGGAGGAATTTGCAGCATACACAGAATAAATTAAAAATGAGATTCACAACTTAAATAAGTGAGCTCCGAGCCTACAAAACTATAAATCAATGCAAAACTTAAATGTTGTTATGAATAACAGTAAACATACAACTTAAAAAACTTACACTCTTTTATTCTCCAAAAACTGAAAGTCATTATTATAAAATACTGTAATGGCCAAATAACTTCCTGAATATACTAAAATTTGCTAATTATTTTTAAATGGACAAAACACTTCAATTTCTTACTCAAAGAAACATGGTAAAGGAATGTGTAAAGTACAATCTTAAAGGAATAGAGAGATAAGAGTGCAAATTAACAGATTCCTCTAGAGTAATATATCTGAATAAATGATATGCACATGATGCTAAGTAGCAGTGTTTGGGTGTTCATAGTACACAAATTGGCTAACAATGCTTAAAAAAAAAAATTAAAAAAAAAAGTTGAAATGCAATGCCTCGAAAACTTAAGGAACCTTTTTTCTTTGACAAAAAATAAAATTGCAGTAATTCCCAATGTTTAAAGAATTTTTTTTGTAAAAATAAAAATTATAGTGCATGTCTATTTTTAGCTTCAAAGAAATGAAAATGTCTAGATACTAAGAGTGCATCTGTTCTGAAAGTACGGTATAAATTGTTTCAAAGAGTGAACATGGGCAGTAGAAGGGCAAGAAAAATATGGTGGTAAACGAGAGCTATAAATATATCCATTCAAAATACGTATATCCCGTATCAATTGGTCAGAGTTTATTGTGGAATGAAACTCCTTATGTGCTTTGTAAACATTTATTATCAGTTACTGATTAGTTTGGACATAAAAAGACGCAGAATATCGACTAGTTTTGCATTAAAAAACTTACAAAATATATTTGAAATCAAATAAGTCATAAAAATGAAACAAACCGTATATTTCTTCCATGCTAGCAAAGTTCAAAAATAAATCTCGTTATTAATTTTGAATTTTAAGGCCAATTTATAACCGAATTTAGATTATAAGCAGTAAGATATGACAACCAAATGTAAACAAAAACATGGAGGAATCGCTAAGTAAAGCGAATGAATAAAATTTAGAAAATGTGTTTTCACTTCCAAATGTGGCAGCGTCATTACGTCACCTTAGACAATCACGATTGGTCAACTTAGACTTAGCTCCCAAGTAGAGCAAATCACTTATCTGGAAATAGATGACGTCAGGACCAAGTTTAGATTTTAAGTAAGCTCATTCATTGAAATAAAAATTTTACGCTTTGACGTTTTTGTCACGTTTGCATCTCTTCAATTCAGTTCTCCGACTTCTCTCATTAAACCATTGCGTCGTTAAGGTAGCTAGGTGAGTCCAAACAACGGTTGCCATGGAGAGTGTCCGTTCACTTGCCATGGTAATTTAAAAATACTTAAGCTTAATGAATTTTTTGCCATATTATTTTAGCATATTTCTTAAGATTTTGTGAGGGAAAAGTTAGTTTTTGAATATTTTAGTTCATTTGTTCCAGTGGTGTGATAGAATGCTCTCTTTTATAGCACATGAGCATTTCAATTAGCCTATATTAATTGCATTCAGCAAGTGATATGGAAATTTTCAGATAAATTAACTTGATTTTTTTAGCTTTAACTACAAAACATCGGTTCCGATAATCTGGATTGTGTTACCGATCATCTGTATTTGTCAATTTATACATGTAGAAAAAAAAACTGGTTTAAACTCTCTTAAATTATGATCATAATTAGAGGTAATTTAAACAGGAGTTTTCTGATCCTTTTCATCCTCTATCCTAGATATCCGCTATCTTAAATGCCAAACATGGAAATAGAATTGTTTCAGGTAATCTACATTAATCGACGTAACTATATATATATATATATATATATATATATATATATATATATATATATATATATATATATATATATATATATATATATATATATATATATATATATATATATATATATAAAAGTTTAAATTGATTTATTGAAATATAATTACTGTATATTATATTCCAACACATACCTATAGAAAAATTAGGGTGGGCCATTCCATGGAAAATGTTACCATTTAACCCAAAAAATATTTTCACTGTAACTGCAATTGTGATACATCATTTTTTTCTGTAACTTTTCAAGTTTCTGAATCTGGCAACAGAATTTACCAAAAGTGTATGTTTGTAGTTGTATTTTGGGAAGAACACATGCTTGATTGTTATGATTTTTAAGCCTAATTTTTCCAGTTATGTTCACAGCTGTATCAGGTAGTTAAACACATTATTCCAGCTCAACGAACACATTTTCTGGAAGCTAGTACAGTTATCTTCCTGTAGAGAAAGTAAAATTTGGAATATCTTAAGAGGTAAATATATTTTTCTTAGTTAATTTTTACTAAGCTGTTCTTTGTTACGTTAGTCACAAAAATATTACTTTTTTCTCTGAAAGGACAAATAATGCTTTTAAAATTCTAATTTTTTAAATTTTCTTAACCTGTTAGTGAAGTCATAAAAAACATTTAACATTTTTAGAGTAGTGTTATTAGTTAAGGATTTAAAGCTGTGACTAACGTAACATAGCAATTGTGACTAACGTAACAAACACTATTGTTACGTTAGTCACATAATTTTTATTTCAAATTTCCTAAAGTATTTTAAGTATTTTTTTAAGTATTTATTCACAGTTTTATTTTAACACTTTTTATTTTTCAGGAATCAAAATGGATCAACCAAGTGCATCTGAAAGAAAAAGAAAAAGTCGGGCTAAGCAGAGTGAGGCAAAAAGGCTGGAAGACAGAGTTAAAGCAAAAAATGGAATGAAAGTTTTGAGACTCAAAAATAAAGGCAATTTGAAATTTAAAAAAAAGGAAGCCGAAGCTTCAAAACTCAGAATACGAAAGATGAGGGAGAAAAGAAGGCTGGAGTCTTCTTCCAATCAACAGCCTACAGCCAAACCATATATGACACCACAATCATTAGGAAAAGCAGTGAGAAGAATTAAAAAGTCTTTGCCAAATAGTCCAAGAAAAAAGAAAGCAGTGGTGGAGAAAATAGCTTCAGACTTGGGACTTTTAATTCCATCAACTAAACCTGGAAAAAATTATGGCATTTCGCAAGATACTAAAGAATGTGTGAAAATATTTTATTATCGTGATGATGTTTCCAGACAGCTTCCTGGAAAAAAAGATGTCAAATCAGTTCGAAATGAAGCGACTAATAAAAGAGAACCTCTTCAGAAAAGGTTACTGATGTACAATTTAAAAGATGCGTTTCAATTGTTCAAAATTGATCACCCTAATATGGAAATAGGGTTGTCTAAGTTTTGTGAACTTAGACCATCAGAAGTAGAAACTGTTGGGTGTAAAGACCAGCAAGTTTGTTGCTGCCCTTATTGCGAAAATTTTGCCTTTCTTCTAAAAATGTGCAAATGGAAGAAACATAATATTAAGTCAGCAAATGACATAATTGATCAAACTATTTGCAATAGAAATAACGCTGACTGCATGAAACAAAAATGTAATACTTGTTCAAAGCAAATTCAAAAATTCATTGAAGAAGAATTAGATTTAACTGAAGATCAAGTTTGTGTAAATCAATGGAACAAAGGAAAATTGGAAGAAAATGTTCTAGAAGCTAAAAATTTCATTGATGAGCTGGTTTCACAGTTAAGTATCCTCTTAAAGCATATCTATAATATCAGCCGCCAAGCAAAAGAAATTAGAAAGCAAAAGGACAGTTTGCTAGCAGGTCAACTATTAATGCAGATTGACTTCTCCCAAAACTACCAAATTAAACACCAGAATGAAGTGATGGCTGCTCATTGGAAGAATGATCAAGATTTATCTGTGACACTCTACACTGCTGTCGTTTATTTCAGACGAGAAGAAGATGAAGATTTGGAAACTAAATGTTATGCTGTGATATACGACTGCAATCAGCATACTTCTGCCGTTGTTAAAGTCTTCAATAAAAAAATAATTGAAGACATTCAAAACAAGGTGAATTTTCAAGTTAAAAGCATAACCATATGGTCTGATGGTGCAGCAGCACATTTTAAGAACAGGTACAGCATGTCCCTGCTGTTATCGGATGCATTACTTTTTGAATGGAACTTCAGTGCTTCGTACCACGGAAAAGAGCCACATGATGGTATTGGGGCTGTTTTAAAGCGGCATGTGTGGAAAAAAGTGTTGCAGGGGAAAACAATTATAAAAAGTTCATTTGATTTTTTTCAAGAAGTTAATACAGCAGATATAAATATAATATGTCTCTTTGTGGAGGAAAAGGAAATTTTGCAAGAATTGGCTGAAATCGAAAAAGGATTCGAATGCATAAAAGAATTGAAGGGTATACAGTCTTGTCACTGTGTGAAAAAAGCAGGATCTTCAGGTGTTGATATGTTTCTAAACACTGGAGATGAAATTTCTGTTAATAGTATAGCCAATCTGAGGGAAACAAAAGTAAATTGTTCTAAAATAGATGGAGTAACTTCTATTAAATTAGAAAGTTATTACAGTGTGTATTATGACGATAGTTGGTACATTGGAAGAATTATAGAAATGCATAATAACTCGGAGATGTACAAAACAAAGTTTCTACAAGAGACTGATGTAGAATTTAAATGGCCGAGTGTAGAGGATATTCAAATGGTGGAAAAGAAATTCATTCTAACTGGTCCCATCCAGCTAATGGGTAACCTACCTTTTCACATCAACTATAAAACAAGAAGAGATATAATTTTCATGTACAAAAATTATAAGAAAGGCCCAAGTACCAGTTAAAACTGTTGTAGATCCGATTGTTACGTTAGTCACGTTACGTTAGTCACACTTATGCAATAATAAAAATATCAATAACTGTTTATTGTTGATTATTTTTCATACTAAAACTGTCCTTAATACATACTTATTATTCTCATGTATTGCTGTGATAAATTATAGATTTTTCCAGCTTTAAAATTCAGAAGAATTTTCTGCTAAAGTTAAGCAGACTTTTAAGTGGTAACAAAAATGTTACATTAGTCACACAATTAAAATCAAGTTAATAGTTTGAAATAATTAATCTTTTTAAACTAATTTTGCATGAACATGTTAGATTTATACTAGTTTTATACAATATGCAAAGCTATTGTCATTTTTCAGAGAATATTTTAAAGTGGTGTGTCATATTATAGCAGGCTGAAATATTTCTAAAGTTACGTTAGTCACAATGGAATGACCCGGGTTAAAAAAGGAGAAGGGGAGAGATTTTCGAAATTTTAAGCAGCCAGGGTAAATCTTTCTTATTCCGAGAGCAAGTGAAAATTTCATTAAAGTCGAAATAGAACTGTAGATACAGGACTATGCCCCTTAATTTCGAAATTTCAATCAGCTGTTGGAGGTTTCAAAGATCAGTGTATCTTTCCAGTTTAAATAGATTTATTAGAATATAATTATTGTATATTATATTCTATCAGAGACACCTATAGAAAAAATAGGGTTAAAAAAGGAGAAAGTTGAATAAAGTGGGAGGCATAGGGTTTTTCTAACATTCAAATAGCTATGAATCTTCCTCGAATGTGCTTCAAAAACTGATTTGCAAAATTTCATTAAGATCGAAATAAAACGGTAGCTTCCTCTAAAAAAGAATGCTATCACATAGACAATCTTTTAAATATCTGAATGTATATTTTTAATATCTATCTTAAATATCATTCAATAGACAGAATGTTATTTTTTTTGTTAAACTCATTCCTTTTGTACTCAATCGATTTTTATGATCAATATGTAGTGTCATATAGAAGCAAATTAAAATGTAAAGGCTAGTCAAAACGATGCCGGTACCATAATATTTTAACTAAGACTGGTTTTCAAGGCTAATTTTTCGGATTTAATGCGACGAGTGCATTTTAAAGGAAAATCGGTAGTCATTGAAATCTTTACAGATTTCACACAATAATCCTTGCCTAAAAAGTGTTGAATAAATAATATTTTAAAATCAGTTGTGGTGAAATGAAAAAGAGCCATTTTCAGATGATTCTTTCTTTTCAAGTAAGCAACCAGCGTCAAAACACATTTTGGAATTTTATTGGTTGTTAGTTTAACCACTAGATATGCTGAACACAGCTTCTTGCAATGTTAGTGCAGTGTAGAAGGTAATTTTTTAGTTTCGTGAGGATTCAAGTTATCTGAATGTCTTTTAGGCACCATTTATTGGTATTAAAATTACATGCACCTTGTATTTTGTGTAGCCACATACCATTTTTAACTAGCCGGAAAAGGACACCCCACAGTTTGAGGCATCTAGGCGGACCCCCTCCCCACACTACTGATATATCTTTGTATTGTGCTATACTTGCTGTTACATTATTCCACTGAGTATCCCCATTCTGAAAGCACTCCAGAATAATTTTTCTAGGTTTTTCAACTTTTCAGTTTCTGAAAACCCTATTTTTTTTTAAAGGGCCTACGTTAATGTGCATATATAAATTATGTATCCTCAATAAAGTGTATTTTGAATCAAGAAATGAAATAAACTAAATGTCAGATGTAATTTAATTGGTAATCATAAAATTAGAACAGTCATCAAATAAATACAACATATAAAATTAATCTCAAATTATAACACATTTAGAAAACAACTTAAAACTCACACTGAAAATAAAACAGCTTAAAAATAAAACAGTAATGCATCTCAGTTTCCACAGCTTCCAAATTACATCAGATGGCATAAATTCATTTTAGTGGAAGTAAATTCTATAGTTAGGCGCAAAATAACTAAGCAATTGCTTTGTTGGCGATGTTCAATTATGCGTAAGTATGTGCAGTTTTAAAAAACATTTTAAGAATTAAAAATAATTTTAATTAAAAAATTCTTATTTAAATCATAAAGGAAGAGATTATTAAATTATTCCACCAAAACATCACAAGACAACATGGAACATTAATTCAAAGATAAGACATTTAAAATTGCTCCTAAGAACAGTACAAGGTAAATTTACAATAACCTTAAGTAAAATTTATCTGGGATGAAACATTAAACTTTGTCAAAAGCTTAAATTATACAATTCAAACTAAGAAATACAATAGTTTATTAAAATATAACTTAATGTTCCCATTCAAAATGACCATATCTGAAACTTTTCCAAAACTATTCTAGAGCAATTCAGAGTACATCAATTTTGCAATACAAGAACTCTTTCAGATTGATAACGAAAACCGTTAAAATGATCAGGGGGCGGCTTACAAATTTTTAATAAGAGGCTTAAGGTTTTTTTTTAAAGAACCATTTCAATTTCCAATTCACTTTAAAAAGAAGAAAGAAAAAAAAAATTAAAATATATATATATATACTTACACAAAGAAATATCAGTTAAAAATCAAAGTAATGATTACGGAAAGAAATTCGTTTTGACAAATACTTTTGAGCGAAAGGCATGTTACGTAAAAGATTTAAAAAAATGTAAATGTTATACAAAAGATTAAAGTTTTTCCTTCACTTCTTGCATTGAATGGGAAGGCGGTTAAATAATCTCGAATGTCCTAAAATATATATAAAAGCAGTTTGATGTTGACTTATGAAACACTTGATATGTACATAACTATATATTATGGTATCAAGATTAACAATAAAAATTAAAAACAGTAAGTATGTGCACCATACAATTAGATTAAATAATCATGAACAAAAATACCATCAGAACAAATTTTAGCTGTTATACTCTTTGCAGAGGTTCCACAGCTTTTTGTTGGTGAGCTATTTACGGCACAAAAAAGGAATGAAACTTTCACAATAAATTCATTATGCAATAACTAACAAATAGTTTAACTAAACTAATTACTATATGATCAATATTAAGATTATTATTTCTGAGATGATAAAAGATACTAACAAAGAATGGCAGAATATATTTGGTTTTCAAACAAGAATTAGTGTGTTTCACTAGGTTAATATTTTATTACATTATTTGATGTAAAAATGCCTAGAAAAATATGTCTTCAAATACTTTTATATATTAGAGTGAAATATCAGCAAAAGAAATTCGAATATATATATATATTAAAAAATACCAACTTAACAAAGGTAGAAGGTGATTTAAGGTATACATATACATTGGGAATCGAGAAATTTGACTAAAGTATGCATTTATGTTTAAAACTTTAAAATACCATCTCCTTTCTGAAACTCAAAATACATTTAAAATTAAGGGGAGATTTGTAAGTCTGTTTTGCATCATATTAATTAGTGTAGTAAAATTTAAACTTGTTTTCTGAAGAATAGCATTTTGGTGTTATAGAATAGGACTCAACTCAAACAGGTCTAACTTCAGTATGCATGGTTCAATTTGTTAAATTCTAGCTATGTTTTGTAAAAAATAGTAGCATGTTTCCATGCAAAATCTAACATATATATTGTTATAAACACATTTTCTATTCTTAATTTTTTTGTTAAAAACTAGGTATTTTTTATCTAAAAGTTTATAATTAAATAAATATTGAAACCAAGTTCACAGTTCTGCTAGGGAGTAAGTGTCAATATAATATTTTTTATTTGTAATAAAAGTCATAACTCTTAAGTTAAACACGAGTTTATTTGTGTCCCATCTAATAAACTCCTAATTTGTCATTTAAATTTTAATCAAATAAATAATGCAAAATTGAAATTTATATATAAAAATGTTTCATTTTTAATTCTGGTATACTGTATAAATTTCTAATATAAAAATTAAAGAAAAATACTTCAAATGTAAATGTATACCTTAAAAATATGCTGCTAAAACATTAAAACTTAATCCAGTTTGTTTGCGTTCAAATTGTGTTTTAAACAATTTATAGCTAAACGATTAAAGCTAAAACATTTGCAAGTGTTTAAATTCAGCTAACACATTAAAAGCTTTATTTTTATGTCACATTGGAAGAAGTATTTACTGTAATCAGAACATCATATATGCTAGAAATCTTCCTATATGTTACATACAGTACAATATTCAACTTCATATATTTTATAAACAGACGTGGTACAGTTCCTTACTAGAGGCTACGGTGAAATAACTGTAAGATCTCAATTTTAAAATTAAAACCAGTATGGAATATTTTTTACTTCAATTTAACATAAAATTGTATAAAAATTTCAAATGACAATTATTACTTATTTTCTAATCAATCACTGACTTGTGTAAAGAGTGCAATATTAAAACACTTAAAGGCAAACAATTCAGTTTGATCAATTATTGCTATTACAGAAATCGAGGTAATAAAGTAGAATATGTGTTTCAATAGAAATGTACCACATCTACATATAACATTATTTACGCAGAGAGTATAAGACAGGTCACAATTCAACTATCTGTGGAAATAAAATTGATACACAGAGAAAAATAAATCATAAGATACAAAACCCTCAACGAGTTGTAAAATCTTGTAACTAAGCAGATGATAATTCCCTTTTTGAAAATTGATGTAAAATCAATGTTATTTAGAAGCAAGCATTGCAAGATAAGAGCAGTTATATATTATATTGATTTGAAAGGCTATTTATAAATAATAGTAATTTTAAAAGACACAACACTTTGAAATAAAAATAAATTAGCTAAATACATTAAACTTTAAAAAAAACCCCAAAAAACAGAAAGATTATTTATTTAACTAAAATAAATTTGATTTTACTTTATTTTATAAATTTGAATATAAGTAATACATAAAAACATTGAATGTTTGAATTGATTCAAATATATATATAAAAAATAGCTAAGCAAGGTTTCCTAACAAAGAAACTTAAAATATGGCGTGCAATCACATTCACAAGACATCTTATGCCTTAAAAAGATTATTAAAAAAAAAAAAAAAAATCAGTGCTTTCTTCTTAATAATTACTAAAATGATTAATTCTGATACAAATAACATTTTACTTTAAAAACATTGAAAACTAATGTTCCATGAGACAAAAAGGGCTGATGTCCCAATTCATGATTGTGAGTTACATCACCAACTCCACAACTTGGTAAATAGTAAAAAAAAAAAAAAAAAAAAAAAAAAACAATTAGAAATCTTTTTGTTACTCATTACTGATTTAACAAAATGATACATCTACCTTCTTTTCTATTGATACCTTTATATTAGGAAAGTAATTTGATGCAGGGGAGAATTGTTGATTCTGGACATCAACCCTTTCACTACTAAGATACAGATTTACTAGGACACATTTTGATTAGTTTAAGCTATAATTGATTTTGAACTATACACAGTTTTTAACAGTTATTAAAAGCTCCAACAGTTTTACACCAATAGAATTTTAAGATGGAGTCTTTCAACAATGAATCGTCAATAATAATTACGAGGAAAGCTATTGAAAATAACACAAAATGAAACAAAGAAACAAATTCCTGGCAATACCAGGAGTTCTGTTTATGAAGGAGAGGCTTATTAAATAATTACTTTTGTCAAAACTTGAAACACATGAAAGTAAACTAACCAGACTCTATTTTTTAACGAAAACATAAACAAAAAAGGTTACAATGCAATTGGTTGTTATCTATCAGTGCCTTTATAGAACTGTGGAATGTCTCAAGCTCCTATTTGCAATTTTCCAATGCAACATTTCTGCGAGTTTCTGAAGCACAATTCATATTTACACAAACTACAATAAACACGATTCTGATTGCAGTTGCATGGAAGTCTAACACATTCAAAAAACGATCCACTCTTTTTTTTTTTAAAAGAAAAGGAAAAAAACATAAAATCTAAAAATATCTCTCAACTGCAGTCCTGGATCACACAAATCTCTGCCCATTCACACACGTTTTTAAAATATATTTTACACTTTGAATCTCAACATGCACTCTTCCGTCATCCTTCTCTGTTAAATATATCACAAATGTTTTGTCGTGGAGCAGACCACAGCCATGTAAAAATACACCTCTGTTGTTCTTTAACTGCGATGCGGTTATTAATGTTAAAGCTACCAGTTGGTTATAGTTGCGAAAGAACTTGCTTTCGAGAGAAGGGTCATGTGTTCATTAAACCCTGAGGCACAGTTGTGTAGAGGGGAAGAACGTGACTGCTTTGCTACTTGTACTTGCACCGGACTGCTTCTTTGGCGGCCATTATTAGATCATAGAGACTTGCTAAAGGCTGGGACAGTTTTAGGAAAGGGTGCTGCAATAAAAAAAAAATTATATACTTATTAGGATGAACATTTTTAATGGAAAATTACACAGGTCTATAATCAAAAAACTGCATAGGATTTTTTAAACCTTTTCTTAGATTTTTACTCACTAAAACCAGTAAAAATATTAAAAAAATTCCATCACTTCAGGTTTTCTTGAAAAGCTAGTTTTTGTAGTTTCATTCATCGATATAGATAAACAACTGGATAGACTGCTCCGATCGCAACTCAGGGCAAAAAACGCGCCGGCAGAAATATTTTTTTTCCTGCCACTGGAGGGAAGATTTCTTGAATCATGGTTAACTACTGTGTTGCATATAATTGCAACAACAGCGCAAATCGAAAAAATACCAACAAGAATTTTCACGGGTAAATAAAAAATAGTTATTCAAATAAGCAAATGTGTTTTTTTTATTAATTATTATTGAAAAATATCTAAAATGACCCTTTTAACATTGATCGCTCGTGGTTAATGGTTGATCTCTTATGTGGCAATTCATATAATAAATAATCTATTTTAAATTCAGAACAAATAGTATTATGATCTAGAATAAAACACTTGATTTATATTTATTTAATAATTGTTTTTATGTGTTTTCAAGGGCATTTGGCAAAGAAATGGAAAATGAAAGCGAAACTAACACTTACACATTGACAGATTTAGGGTGTAATTTTGAAATAGGAAACAATTTCAAAACTTCTTTTAAACTTCCTGCTTCTGAGTTAGAATTCTTTGAATTTTTTTTATCTCTGTCACATGTTGAAATTAGCCAGAAATACTTTAGCCGAAATGAGTTTTATAATGTCCAATATAGGCGTTGTAAAATTGGATTATATTACAAAACTAAATGATTTGCAAAGAAAAGAACAACTTAAATTTGATAATTCTCTTTCTGGGGTTCACATAATGTACAAAATTAAGATACGATTAGCTGCACAAACCTTAAGTGATAGTGTAGCTGATGCAATTGAGGATTTGTCGAAAAGCGATCCCAATTTTAATGGGTGCAAAGCCACTGTTCATTTCATAAGGGTCTCTTTCACAGACTATTTGATTGTTTAAACAGTTGCAACCCGTTTAGCTCAGGTTTTAAACAACCTTTAAGGCTTGCAAATAAGTCAAGCTGGGAAACTTTTTTAAATGAAACCTTGAGCTATATTTCTTCATTAAAAATAGCGATCACTTCTGTCTTCAAACATCCCCGTAAAACCTTTGCACTTGGTTTTTTAATATGCATAAACAGCATTCAAAAGCTGGCCATGCATTTGATGATAGAAATTGAGAACCCTAGTAAATATTTCTTAACTTACAAGATATCTCAGGATCAAGTGGAATTGCTATTTTCATGTATAAGATTAAGAGGAGGATGCAATAACAACCCTAACTTAAACCAATTTAAATATGCCCTTAGAAAACTTCTGTTTAGAAACACTGTGCCCCCAAGTTCCACTGCAAATTGTTTGAACTTAGATTACAGTTCACAATGTTCAATATTTGAATTTCGTTCCAGTAAGCGTACTTTAATTGATGGTACTGAAGACAGTAGCGAATTAGGTACTAACATTCAAGAGTTATCGCTTTTAATAGAGTCCAACACTTTGTCAGATGTTGCTGACAATATTCTTTATTATATTTCAGGTTATGTAGTGAAACAAATTAGCACAAACCTAATCTGCAAAGAATGTATAAGTTTGTTAACAACAAAAGCAAAATTAAAAATTGGTCATTGCAATAGCCATACTTATGGTATGCAATACCATCAAAACGCCAAATCGTTTACATGCAATGTAACTAAAGGTGGATTGAAATTTGTTTCTGATGGAGTATTGTTTGTTGTGCAACAAACAGAAAAATTATTTTGTCATTATATGTCAAATTAAAAAAAAATAAAAAAAAAAATTAAAAACATTTAGATTACATTGTTCATTCTGTTTTAAGTATTTGTCACAGGGTAACATGGTCAAAAAATTAAATACTTTGGGTTTTATACATTCAACTGAAGGTGAATTTGTTGTGGAGTCTCCACCAAACGCAATTAATAAAACTAATTTGCCAGAACTTATGACAACATTAGATTTTTTTCGAATGCCAAGAGAGTAACACTTGATCATCAAAGAAACAAAACTACCATCATTCATAAATTGAATAAGTTGGTCCTTTTTAACAATGTTTAGATCTGGATTAACTACAAAACATTTTTTTTTCTTGGGAAAAACTCCCCGACTACTTTTTAAATTTTTCTCTATTTAAATTTTTTTTAATTTTACTATGTAATTTATTTGATTTTTAACTTGAAATCCTGAAAAACAATTTTCTGTAATATTATTATGAACAATGCCTGAACTTATTTAGTTTGGTAAAGTTTTCTACATTTTTCTCATTTCAGAATTATAGGACCAAATAAATATATGTGTTTGACTTGCAATAAACAAGTTTGAAAACTTATATATTTAAAATCATAAGTTATATAATAATATTGAGTATAAAAAATTAGTATAATAGTTTGCCTTTGAAACTTAAATTGTTCTTTGAATTGGTGTATTGAATGTATGAATTTGTATTTTGCGATCTTATTATTACATATTTTCGACTGGTTTACTGTATTTCTTCAATTATTTTTAATTTCTACTTCTAAAATAAATCTAGTTTAAAAGTCTACTTTCATTTGTTTACTGTATTCTCATAACTTGTACATAATAATTTATTTTTAAAACATTTAATTCATGTAATTTAAAATTTAAAGAATTAAATTCGGATCAATAAAGATGAAAGACGTTTACAGATATTGACAGTAACTAATCTCAAATGTTTGTTCTAAATATACAAATTCTATACTTAGAATTATTTTGATCAGTTATATTTATTGGTTAAACTATTTTCTTCAAATATATTTTCTTCTTAATTTATTTTTTGCTTGCCAAATATCAAAAGTAACGCGAATACCCCATAAAGATCGAAGAAAATCCACATCGGCAATACAAATTCCTCTATCCAAGCATCTCGCTTCCGCGGGAGAAAAGGCTCGTTTCTCCACCGTTAAGCAGTCTATCCAGTTGTTTATCTATATCGATGGTTTCATTAGATTTAATTCAAAGCAAGTTCAATGACTTGGTGTTGGAGAATTAAGCCTTTCGAAAGATGCTGCTGAATTGCTGGGGTCAAGACTAAAAAAATAAAAACCTAGTGTCATCTGAAACCTCATTTTGAGAGATGCTACCAAGGAAGTCAATAGGGCCGCGTAGCCCAGTCGAGAGAGTATCGATTTCATAACTAGAACGTTGCGAGTTCGGGCCTGGGACCGACTAAAGACAGCTGTGTTCGCTAATGGTAACTAGGGCATGTTAAATCAGTCGTGGTCGCTAAGTCCTCCAAGTTCCCATACAAATCAATATTTCTAGGGGTGGCCAAAGCCAAGTCTTCTGCTTGGTAATGCCTCTAAATTGGGAAGTTCCACATACGGTTGGTAGTGCTGCCATCTACCAGGTAGCTACCGAAAGAGGTAGAAATGAACTCTTTGTTGGTTACAGGAAGACTTGCACACTCACTCTCATGAGCAAGTGTGTGCTTACATCTTGTGCAGTACTGCCAACTACCGAACTGTACCGAAAGAGGTAGAAATGAACTCTTTGTTGGTTACAGGAAGACTTGCGCACTCACTCTCATGAGCAAGTGTGTGCTTACATCTTGTGCAGTACTGCCAACTACCGAACTGTACCGAAAGAGGTAGAAATGAACTCTTTGTTGGTTACAGGAAGACTTGCACACTCACTCTCATGAGCAAGTGTGTGCTTACATCTTGTGCAGTACTGCCAACTACCGAACTGTACCGAAAGAGGTAGAAATGAACTCTTTGTTGGTTACAGGAAGACTTGCGCACTCACTCTCATGAGCAAGTGTGTGCTTACATCTTGTGCAGTACTGCCAACTACCGAACTGTACTAGATACAACTGTACCGATCTACCAGGTAGCTACCGAAAGAGGTAGAAATGAACTCTTTGTTGGTTACAGGAAGACTTGCGCACTCACTCTCATGAGCAAGTGTGTGCTTACATCTTGTGCAGTACTGCCAACTACCGAACTGTACTAGATACAACTGTACCGATCTACCAGGTAGCTACCGAAAGAGGTAGAAATGAACTCTTTGTTGGTTACAGGAAGACTTGCGCACTCACTCTCATGAGCAAGTGTGTGCTTACATCTTGTGCAGTACTGCCGAACTGTACTGGATATGGGGTTGGTACAAAATGCTTGAAAGAAACAGAGGTACCTTAGTTCCCATAGTCCATGATAAGAAGAAGTCAATATGCTAGCTGACTATTGTTGAAAGCTTAAGCAGGAAAAAAAAAAGTAAAGCGGAAAAAGAAAAGGTTTCATAGGCATAAAGAATTATAAGAAATATTATTTAGTTCAATGTAATAAAACGTTTTTTTCATTAGTGTTATGCTTTTTTCATGCAAGCACCCTGTTATTTTTTGAAAAACTGTATGTGATGGAGGGAAATGGAGATCATTTTAAGTTTTAGTGGACTAGAAAACATTATATTTAGCAAAAACATCTCACACAGTCCCAAAAAAAAAAAAAAAAAAAAAAAAAAAAAATTGCCGACCTGTGTCATTGACATTTATATTCTAGCTTTATGTGAAAAATGCCCCATTTTATTTTGCTAGTTTCACTTAGGTTATATTTCCATAGAGGTTAGTATGCAAACGCCATTAATTTATGTATAAAAACTAATTATTGTTTAAATCATACCCACAAAATCTTGACCGATTTTTTTTATCATTATATGAACAATATTAAGTACTATGTTGTAACAAAAGTAGTTCTGTTGTGAACGGAACCGAGTCGAATTTTCACCACATATGCTAGAAACATAAGAACTATATATAAATCTATTCAGTGTAAAGCTTCAGAACATTTTAATATGACAAACCTTGAACTAGGACAATATGTTAAGAAGCAAGAAAGACAGTCATCCAAGGGGTACAGCAATTTCTCTAAATTTGAAATCGTTTAGAAGTATATTAAAATATCTTATGTTAAATATATCTCAAGCTGTATTGTTCTTCATTCTTGATCATCGGTTGGTATCGCTAGTGTGCCAAGAGAACTAAATCTTAGGAGTATTTCCCCAAAAAGTTGATTTAAACCTGTTTCACCCTTCTCAGTCTTTATTAGGAATATTAGGCAGGGTAAAGTAACTGTCTCCTATAGTATATTTCGCATTACTATAAAAATTGTTACATATTTAAAAATTAGTGTTATAAATTTAAACATATTACCAAGAAAACTTGCAATTTGACACACATGTAAATTATTAGTATTTTTATTTTTTATTTTTTAAATTGGACTAAGAATGAAATTTTACACTATTGTTCTGTGTTGTATAAAAATAAATTTTTTATAATACAGGCTACTTGATTTAAACAGTTGAATATAATTCAGGGTTCCCACTCAAATCACAGAATGAAAATCAATGACTTTTCAATGACTTTTAAGAACCTAATTAATGTTTTTAAGGACCTTTGAAAATTTGTTTTCAGGCATTATGTCGATATATAAATTTTTAATAAAGTATATTCTACCAAAAGAGTTACAAATTGGTGGATGCATAATACAAATACGTCGGAAAATTCCGATACAGTGCAGATAAGTGGCGGTCACGCAGAAATAGCAAGTGTCCGACTTGAAATTTTTATAAATTTTGCAGTTGAACTAGATCTGCAAAAATTAAGGACTTTTAAGGACCTCTAAGCATTTTCAAGGACTTTTAAGCACCTCTAAGCATTTTCAAGGCCTTGAAAACAAGTTCAAAAATATTAAGCACTTTTAATGACTTTCAATGACTGTGGGAACCCTGTAATTACACTTTTTATCACTTAGTTCATTGAGTATGGTTCATTGAGTAACATTGAATAAGTTAAGTAGAGCTTTCTTCTGAAATGATAAATTGTAAAGTTTTAATGCTATGAATGAAAAAAATTCTGTTTAGCAATATTTGCCTGCTCCAATCCCTACAAATGTGTTTAATATGAATATAGGGGCGAGCCCTTCACATGTGATTAATTCTACCATATATGATTTAATGGTCTAGATGCCCAAAATGTGTATAAAGAAAATTTGCTTTAAAACACAAAGGAAATATCGTAATCTAACTTATTGATCATCATGGATATAAGCTTCCATGTAAATTACCTTCAGTAGTTCATCTGCTGTGCTGCGATTGTCTACATCTACTTCTAGGCATTTGTCGAGGAAGTCTTGGAAGATCGGTGAGATCTTGTCTTTTTCTTTAAGTTGTGGCTTTCCATTAGTCGCTATCAGATACAGAGCCTGAAGAACAATATACATATAGTTATCAATATAAAAAACTTGATAATTATATCAAGAATGAAAGTTAATATGTCAAGTATGTATGTTACTACATCAAGTATGTATGCTACTACGCCAAGTATGTATGCTACTACGCCAAGTATATATGTTACTACATCAAGTATGTATGTTACTACATCAAGTATGTGTGTTACTACATCAAGTATGTGTGTTACTACATCAAGTATGTATGCAGGTTCATATTCATTTTCAGAAAGAAAATTTCCATCGTGAGCTTAATTATTTTTTAGCCACATAAATATTATCGAATTTCGATCACAGAGTAGGATTTTTTTGCAGAGTAACAACGACTTTTCCAAGGTTTTATGGGGATTTTTCTCTTTTCCCTGAGATTTTAAGGCCGATTTATTTCCCCTGAGTTTTCCAGGTTTTCTCTGTTCTTCCTGAGGCGTATTAACCCTGGTATGTTACTACATCAAGGATGTAAATAACTATTTTATTATTGGTGACTGTAACTTGTGAAATTTTTTTTGCATGTTGGCCATAGAAGTGATATGCTTAAAATATTTTGGGGAGAACACATTACAAGTCCAAAAAAAAGTGTTTTGTCATTTTGTCTTTTTATTGCATTAATCTAACTGTGCTGAAGTAACTGAAGCCAGAGAGAATTTTCAAAAGTTTAAAGAGGTGAGTGTACACAGCTATAATATCATTTTGAATTTTTCCACTAAAATAAAATTTTCAAAAGAATGATACTCTGATAGATCTTTCGTTTTACTTGTTTAATGCTTTGGAGAAAAATTCAATATGAACTTAATATATATCTATAAGAGCAGTGAAGGAATCAGTATTTTCAGACAATATTAATAATACTTTGTATCTCTTGGGTCAAAAAGACCAATTTAGAACAGTGCCCAATAATCAAGAAATAATGAGCTTAATTGCAATTGTTTATCATTTAGAAGAAAAAAAAGCGCTTATAATCTTTATTTTGAAATAAGCAAAATAATTGAAGTAAAATGCAGCAAACGTCAAAATGATTAACCCTGTAAAATATGCACATAAATGGATACTCCTATTTTAAGCTCCATTTAATTTTCTCATTGTCAATTCCTTGTTTTATTGTGGTGAAATTGTTAAAGTGAAGCATTTTTTAAGTAATTTTAAGTACAGTTTAGCTGCAAGTTTTCCAAGTGTCTTGGCAAAGCATAACCTATTGGGAAATTCTCTGGTGTACTTATGGAAAGTTTTGGCTCTTTATTTCAACTCATATACAAATTACAATTATAAAATTAAAACGAATCTAGTAGTTACGTTTTTGTTTTATATAATATTACTTGGTGATGAAGCTATGTGGAAAAATCAGTATTTTAACTAGATCAAATATTTATTTATGAGCCACCAATGAGCAACACCAATGTGTCTTGTGCATTTTGCAACATAAATGCAAATTCGACCCAGTTAAAATAATTATTTTTCAACTTAACTTCATCCCAAAGTAAATTATATATATATATATATAAAAAATAACTAGTAGCTTTGTCTTAATTTTATAATTCCAAGTAGAAAAATGAGCCAAATGTTTTGTGAGTACACCAGATAACTGCCCTGTAAATTGGAGTAGTATTAAGTATTTTTGCAATATATAAATAGGCCAATTTGGAGCAGAAAAGCAATATGGTGCACTTGAACAATCAAATTGGAGCATTGATCAACAATTTTAGAAAACTACCTGATTCACAGAAGAGTTCAAACAGCTAATAATAAAAATAACAGCTACAATATTTGCAATTTATAATATTTCAAATAATTAAAGAAACCAATCAAGTCTTAATAAGAAATGTATAAATTGCTGCTGAAATCGTTAACTTAACTGCATTTTTGTTTTGAAATATCGCAAATCAACAAGGTTTATTCAAAATGCGCTTACTTCCGAAGCAAATATTTTTAAATAAAGCAATCTGGATAAAAATGAATGTTTTGTAACAAAGGGAATTGGGGTGACTAGGTACAAAATCTTTGTCATTAGTTGACTATATATCTTTCTTACCCTTAATGGACTCTCGTGCATATAGGGTGGATCTCCCTCTATCATTTCTATGGCCATGATGCCCAGTGACCAGATGTCCACCTTGGGGCCGTACTGCTTTCTTGTCACTATCTCTGGAGCCATCCAGTAAGGGGTACCTACCATAGTGGTGCGCTTGCTTTGTTCAGGAGAAATTTGGGCACAGAACCCAAAGTCGGCTAAGGAAGAGAACACCATCAGTACATACACAGAGGAAGAGTATATAAGGATCAATGGGCCATTCTATGGTCGCAAATAAGTATTTCAATGTTTTAATTGGTGGTGAATTATCAAAAGTACACATGTTTTTTAAAAACAAAAACAGTATTACTATAATTATTAAGTTATATATTATATAAAAGAGTAGTTAATCTGTTTTGATTCAATTATTTAAAAATATATTTTGCATTTTAGGGTAGATATTGAAATTATTCTTTAGATTTAAGTACTTATAGTAAAAGTGTTTTTTAAAAAGTTATACATGGGCACATATCTGTCTATATTTGAAAATAAAAGAAAGGCTTTTAATAAATGCACTAACACAGATTTTTTTTCCCTTCACAACTACTTTTAACAGACAAAAAATAAAAGTTGTGGCATATCCATATAAAAAGTTTTAAATCGAGTGCCGCATGCTTTTATTTTAGTCAGCAAAAAGTAGTAGAAGAAAAACTAACAATGGTGGTTAAGAATGGAATATTTTGTCAAATACTTTGAATCATTACTCAGATTTTTGAAACTGCTACTAGTTAGATAAATGCAAAGCAGATTGAAAGCCAAATGTGAAGAATTTTTGGTTAGGGTTTCAAAATCCCTTTTAAACAATCTTGATACCAATGAATTACTAGCTTATGCTGAAACTCATCAACACAATTTATATATTTTAAAACTTACTAAGCTTGATGCTTCCATCCATGCCAAGTAGGATGTTGTCACTTTTTATATCTCTGTGAATAATTTGATTATAATGCAAAAATTCCAGGGCTTGCAAAACCTATGAAAGGGAAAGTATATCGATAAAATAATGTTACAAGAGAATAAAAAATGTGCTCCTTTTTTTGCTAATAAAAATTATTATAGTAATTTTAGAAAAATAATAAATGCAGAAGTCGTTATTTAAATAATTATAGTATTGTTCTGCAAAAAATTTATTCAAACTGAATATTTTTTTAAATTTCATTGATATTAAAAGTACTATATCTCATATAAATTTAGCCTATTTTGCAATTCAAGTATTGGAAACATTTCCTAAATAATCTAAATACACTTTATCTACAATTAAAATATTTAGTTAATTTCATATTACAAGTATGGCCACAAAATTCAAAAAAGAAACTTCCCAGATAAATTTCTAAAAAATTTTCAGATTTTACGACACACTTTTTTCAAAATTCCCCAACTTTTCCAGATGTGTAGATATCCTGATCAAATAGAACATGTATATCAAAGAGATAATATGCCATTTTTTAAAAAAATAACTTTTGGCGGTAATCAAAAGTTTATATTATTCTGTAACATAAAAAACCTTCAAAATAATTTCAGCAAATTTCCCTGATTTTCGTCAAATTTAAAAAAGTTCCCTGCCTTTTGCCAGAATCAGAAAGCTCTCAGACATTTCCCTGATTTCCAGGTTCTGTGGCCACTCTGTATTAAGAGCTTTAAAAAAAAAAAGAAAAAAAAAGAAAAAAGTATAATTTATACTGACTTCTCTGCACACTGCAGCTATTTGTCCTTCAGCCATGCAAGTTTCAGTTACCACATCTGTGAGAGAACCACCTGGGAGATATTCCATTATCACCTACAAATAAAATGTGTTTGTTGAATATTATTATTAAAAAAAAAAAAAAAAAAAAAAAAAATTGTAATGTTATATAAGTTGCAAGTTATTTGTTGCATGAGTGAATATACAGATAACTTTCATTCTCCAAAGTTAGTTCTTAATAACCATTGCAAATAAAACACTTGTTGTTTACCTAACATTCCCCTCCTCCTTAATGGCAGGCTCAAGTACTACTTACAGTCACTTGGCCACTACAAGACCGGTAGCGATAGCCACTTGCGAAGGGGCACCCAGTGGAAGGGCCATCGTTGCTCCTAACTTAGGATATCCATGTCTTATCTCGGATTCGAACCAAGACCCACCAGCGAAGTAGTCCGATGCTCTAATCACTATACTGAATGGGCGACGTTTACCTAACATCTAATTTTAAGTTTGAAACAGTAAATGACACGGGGAAAAATAGTGCATCAAAAGAGAGGTTAAGGTTCTTATTTATAAAGGTTTATCTTGGAATTAGGTTTTAAGGACTGAAAAAGAACTTAAAATATATATATATATATATATATATATATATATATATATATATTTAATTGTCATTACAAGGTTTGTAATATTAAAGGTTCACAAATAATTTATTTTATAATGTAAACTAAATTAAGGATTTATCGTTATGAATTGAATTACATTACAAAACTAATGAGGATGGTAGGCTGAATAAATTTAGCAACTTCAAATATTTTAAATCTTTATTTTAAGGTCTCATGCAACTTAATTTAACCCCTTGGGTACATTTGATGGCTGAGATTCGTCATGCACTTGTTTTGCTTGTTAATAATGACGAACCTATTTCGTCATTCAAACTAGGTTGATTGAATGGATTTTAATGTCACAAGAGCCATGATTGGTTAAGTCAAACATTGGTTGGTTTACCTATACTTTAAAAAAATAATTTGTTTGGCTGTGTTCCTTTAAAGTTCCTTTATTGTTTTGAACCAAACGTTCAAAACGCAAGAATTTTCCCAAATAAATCTGTACCCAAGGGGTTAAAGGGGATAGCTAGAATTAAATCCCTTTGAATATAAAGGGACTCTACAGCACACTAACTGTTAAAGATTAGATGCCAAGACAAAAGATTTGATTCATCCTGTGAATTGATAACCATTTGAAAAATATCCAAATACTAATTTTGCATTATTTACGAACTATTCAGCTAAAATCCATTTGAATTTTCTGATCGTACGTGCTTTAATAATAATGCAAATATAAAATTTAAAGAAAATAATTGAAAAAAATTTATTTGTGAATAAATTTTCTAAAAATTATTAAAGGTATTTATGAAAAATGGGATTTCTTGCTCTAGTGGAATTGTATCAATTTTCTAAAGCTACAAATGAAACAAATAAAATCCCTTATTAATTTGCAATCTTCAAATACTGGTTTACAATTCCAGAATTGAAAATTGTTTCTGACAACCTAAAATAATAATTTACAAGTCCATAAAAAAAATAATCTATTAACAAAAATGCTTTCAAAAGCAGAGTTCATACTTAATTTCAGAAAAAAATTTCCCCCGAGTTTTCCATTGCAGAGTTAATTATTTTTAGCTACATAAATATAGTCAAACATTACACAAATTCCAAATTCTTCCTATAACTAAAAAAAAGTCATTTTTTTTTAAGAGATAACTATCTGCAAGTCTATGTTATCAAATAATACTGTAACTTCAATTCCTCGAGTTAGGGTTAAACAAATAGGATTTTTTTCCAGAGTAACAACGACTTTTTCAGGTTTTATGGGGGATTTTTATCCCCCCCCCCCTGAGATTTTAAGGTTGATTTATTTTTTCTGAGTTTTCCTTGAAGTGTATGATCTCTGAAAAGTTATAGTTTGTTATGAGGTAGTGGAAGTAAACTATACCCATAGCTCCTCCCCGACTATGTAACTGTCCAGGTAGTTGACTATGTTGGGGTGCTTGTTCTCTCTCATGACCAGGATCTCATTCACAATGAGCTCTTTCTTTGGCTGCTGTGGAAGGTTCATCTGTTTAATGGCCACTTCAAGTCCTGTAGCACTCTCGATCGCAGTGTACACAGTGCCAGAAGCCCTATTATGAGATACAGATTGAAAAATTGAAGTGATTTGTGAGACAGTAAAATTAATAAAGCAGATATTGCATTTTTAAAGACCTTAACATCAGTCAAAATGTCATTCAAAATTTTATAACAATGGAAATATTGTTTATTTTTGTGAAAAATACTGCAAGTTCTTTTAACCAGCATGGGCCATTGTACGAGAGGGAAAAGGAATAAAAATGGATAAAAAAAAAAGGGTGAAAATTATATCAATATATTTTTAAGAATCATCAGAGAATTTTTTTAAGATAATTAAAAGGGAGTTGGAATCCTCTAAACTGGTAAGGTTAATTGACTGATTTCATTTAACTTTTTTTCAGAAAATAAATGAAATAGAAGAATAATTTTTTTTTCAGTGTGTTCAACTAACACTTCTTACTTTACTGAAGTGAGATTTTTCCAAAATATTTTTTGTTAGAATTTTTTTTTTATTCAAAAACCATAATAACCTTAAGAAATGTCAAGTGACATTCAAATTGATTCATTTTTAAAATGAAATAAATTAATTACATTTTAAAATCTCACTGCAGTAAAATGAAAAGTGTTTATTGAACTATGTTTTGATTGAAGAAAACTTTATCTACAAATCAAGTGAGCCCACACAGGCTAAGTAGAAAGAAAAATGCACATCTCAACCTCTACTGGTTGAGCGTTCAATATTTTGGCATGGTGGGAAGCTTCTACAACTTGCTATTTTTTGTTAGATCTGTGGATATGTTAACTTTTCTATGGACTTTTCATAGGTTTTACAGACATTCTTTATACATATGGAAAAGACCTACTTCGAATTCCCCCCCCCCGAATCTTTTGCTAATGAAATTCAATACTTTGGCTATTGTCAAGGTTTACGTTGTTTTTGCGGATGTAATAATAACTATTGTATCTCTTATTTATTCATAGTAATGTAAGAGCAGTGGGCATGGATAAACCGTAAAAAGGAGTAAAAATCTGTAGAAAAGTAAGCCTCTCTGGATATGTCTACATCTTTACACACTTATGGGTGGAATCGGGCATTTTTTTTACCACATTAATGAAGTTTTCCCGACAGGGATGAGAACAATGCTATGTTTATTACTTTGCATAGATAATTTGGTTGTTTTACATTGTACTGGCACATACTTTTGAAAATGGATTTACAATCTTTAATGAATTTTGACCACAAACTTTATAACTTAAGAGTAGTTTTAAGCATAGCTTTTCAATTGTTCTGTTACTTTTTTGTGTTATGAATTCTGAATATGTAGAATTGTTATTAGGCACCAATAAATCTTCTTCAAAAATATTAAATTTCTAACTTGACTAGATACTGGTCCATAAAACATTCTCTTAATTCAAATAAGCACCTACACTGAACAGACACAAAACATCACATCTCGCAAGTCTGTTAGTGAAATTCCCATGTTTAGCCCAATATAAAACACAATCACTCACCCAACCCCTATCCTTTCCATTTTAGTGTAACGTCTGTTGGGATCTCCCACAGACACAATACTACGAATCTTGTCCATAATCTCGTCTTCCGAGAGTTTCTTCTTCCGCGTCTTAACGGTGGGTGTTGTTATCGTCGTAGTTGGAGCTGGTGTTACGGTGGCTGGGGCATTATTGTTATTGGCAATGTCTCGTTTGTCGTATGCCAAGGCTTCGTTTTTCACTTCTTCGTCCACAGGCTTGGTATACTGAGAATGATAAGGATTGTATTATTAAAGAAATAAGATTTGCAATAATAATCTGAAATTTAAAAGTAATTAAATGATAATTTAGTATTAAGTGTTTGGATTTAATTCAATGCATTTTAAATTAAAAAATTCAAAAGAAAAAAAATATATACCATTTAAATCTATTTAAAAAAAAAAAATATTCAACAATCTTTTAAAAATATAACACATTAACAAAAATGGAGTATTGTATTGTCAAATGATAAATGCAAGTAAAATAATAATTTTGTGGGATATAATAATACTTTATATATATCCTAATCTTAATAAACTTTTCCTATTGATGCTAAACCATTTACAGATGAACATCAGAAATGCATACCATTACATCAGAACATATGGATGAATCAAACTCAATTTTGAACAAACCTTTTTGGATTGAAATTGGTGCTTTGCCAAGCTGAAACTTCCAAATTGTGTCTATAAATTTCTACACATATATACACCAATTCCTTAAAGGAAACACTTTTATAACCTAGGATTAACTAGTTTTGTCTAAGTGGCAATTTCAGGTCAAACAAGTTTGCCCTAAAATCAGCCATGACCTGTTACAGGTACAAGTTATGCTTTACATTGATTATATATTTCGTGATATTATAACTTTGTAGTTGAACACATGAACGTTCTAAACATTAACAATGCAATTGGTAGTATTCATATTCTTTGATTTAAATGCACAAATATGTGTAAACCGTCCTTACTATTGACTTGGTTTTCTCTGGTCTTGCTGCAACTGGAGGTGGAGGAGCTTCTGCCTCTTCCAACTCCTCTTCATCCTCTGGGGTTGTGGGAGGAGTAGGTTCAGGTTTTCTAGTAGGCTGGAAAATTGTTGTCAATGAATCGGCATTGTTGTAAAAAAAATCCAACATTCCTTTCAATTTCATTTGGATTCTTAAATTAAATTTAGCAATACATTTTCTATCTATTCTATTAGGATGGTATTTTAATATCATTATCAGGAAATTTAAAAAAAAAAAACCTTTGCATTTCTTCATCTTAAAAACAAAGAGGAGTAAATGCTATCTGACAAAGGAATCACCAAATTTTAAGCATAATTATATTTTCTAGAAAATGATGCATTAAATACTTTTTAATAAATTGAAACATGTTACTTCATAAAATATATTAACGTTAGCAAAATTGTAAATATTTAGAGTATATGTATAAAAATATATATAAAATATAATTTATTTTATGATATGAAATGTTTAGAATTAAAAGTGTAAAAAAATTACCAAGAATGTATTCTTCCAAGTATTTTAAATGTTACTTTTATAGTGATGAGAATTAAAAGTTGTTTGTAAGGTTGCACTCTGAAGACAAAAGAAAGAATGAGTATAAAGAATTAAATTTCCCTTTTATTTAAAAAAGCATTTATAGAAATCTTGAAATTTCTCCCATTTGCATTAGCATTACTGTAAATAGTATTTTAAATTAAGTAATATTTAAAGTGCACTATCATTAGAATCGATTGAAATTGGTGAGAGTTAAATATGTGTTGTTGCATAACACAACCAATTTCTTTTAGGGCAATTTCTTACAATGAAAGAATCAATGGTAGCAGTTACTTACAGATACAGGAAGCGGAGGAACAATGGCACTGATTGCATATTTATCTGCTAGGTAACTAGGACGCGGAGAAGGGTCTCCTGTAAAAAGACGAACAATAGTAAGGCTCTTGTATCATCAAATTCTTGTATTAATGCAAAAACAATGAAAACCAGAAAACACAAAATTTTCAAAAAATGTTAGTAATTAAACAATTTTGAATAATTATACTATAATATGAAAATAAGTGAATTTAATTAAATCCAGTTTTCAATTTTTAAAGCTATATTAAAAGTACTGAAACTTCAAATCAAAGTTTCCGCTGAACTATACCAGTACAGTACAGTTTCGAGTAACATACTGCAAGTTGCAAGCGATAGTTAACATCTACAGAAGTTTGTTTAATATGAAAGTTTCCGCTGAACTATACCAGTACAGTACAGTTTGGAGTAACATACTGCAAGTTGCAAGCGATAGTTAACATCTACAGAAGTTTGTTTAATATGAAATGACCAGCATTCATCATTGCTTTCTTGAATCTGCCCTCACCAGATTTCTGTGTTTGTATCTGAATAATCTGCATTATTGTAACAACGCCGATTTGTATTCAGTGCTACAAATAATACTACATGTTTTTTTTGTTTTTTTAGCAATTTATTAGTTTTTCAATCTAAACTGCCAGGGTTTTAAAAGTTTGCCTGTACTTTCAGTTAGAATAATATATTATCGAAAAAAGTTCACTCTTGAAGAAAGTTTAAAATATACATTATAACCTGAATTTCCTTTTTATATTTTAAAATTTCCATTACTATTATCACTCAAAAATTGTTCTTTATGTTAATTTTAAATGAGAAACAGTGAGTTCACATAAACTTATTGCATTATTTCACAATGGTGAGAATTGGATGCCAAAAAAGAGCAAAAAATGTGTGGTGGAAAAAAATATAAACTGTAAAGTTAGGACAAAATTACAGTTAAAAAGTTGACAAACAGAGGGAAGCGGCAGCCACAGTAATGTGTGAAATGAAAAGATAATGGAATACTTTCAATAAATATCAACTTTCTATCATTAATTCAAATCGAAAGTGACTGAATAGTGTCACTTTTTCTCACAAAAATTTGGTGAAAGTCAATAAATAGGCCTAAATTTGACTCCGCAATTCTTCAGTTAGGACATTAAACCTTAACAACCTAACAGATAAGTAATACAATGAAAAGGGAAAAAATTTATTCAATAATTGAGTCATATAGTTTGAGTATGTAAACAAAGGACAAAAATAATTTCAAATTGGTAATTTTTACATTAAGTTAACAGATATACATAATAGACTAAAAACATTACAGAGACATAAATGAAAATTCTGTATTAAAAAATTATTAAAATTTATTTGCAAATTGAAAAATTGATTAAGTAGTTGAGTCATATAGTTTGAGTTTGTAAATAAAGGACAAATGTAATTTCAAATTGGTAATTTTCACATTAAGTTAACAGGTATACATAATAGACTAAAAACATTACAGAGACAAAAATGAAAAATAGACCTACTTGGTTGCCATATAGTTGCTATGTCAGCTTAAAAATTATAAGAGTGATGTTAGCATAGGGTAGGTATAAAGAGTAAACCAGCATATTTAACTCTAAGAAGGCATAAATTAAATACAAATAACACTTTTAACTATATTTTAATCAAAAGTAATATTGAATATATTGACCAAAAAAACCCAATCTCACTGAAAGTCTCACAAGGGTAAAAACTGTTTTTACAGTAACGCCAACACAGTGGCATGACAAAAAGAAAGAAGCACAAGTGAATATCATTAATTTATAATCATTGACTGCAATATCAATTGAAATAAATTTATTACACACACACACATATATATATATATAGGATATATTTTAAAAAAATTGATTTTGAGAATTTTAGACAGAAATAGTTTAAATTTATTAAGTGTAGTACACATCTAGAAAGCTTACCAAAAGTTTTATTCATAGTCATGTATTTGGACTCCTGCTTCTCTTTGGTACTAGCATCATACCAATTCAGAACATCCAAAACTGCTTGAGGATTTTGTTTCTGCTCTGACTTGGTAATGTTAGAACTCTGCAACAATCTTGCCCACGATTCCGGCATTCCCTGAAACACAAGCCAACTTATTAAACAAAAAGAAACTTAAAGAAAAAGGATTTTATAACTAGCCATGTATCTTGTTTCAACTTGGTTTGAAACTTTTTCAGTGACTGCTTAGAGATATCCCGCTGCTTAATGGTGGATCGCGAAGAGATTAAACGAGTGGGATATGTGGAATTAAAAAGTAGTAATAAGAAATACCATTAAACAAAAGATTAAAAATCGTATGTATAGCAGTTTCTTTTTCTGTTTTCTACTTTTAAATTTCAAAGTTTGATGGTTTAAAAAAAATCACTAGAAATTTGTTATAGGATTGTATTTTAAGAAAGCTGGAACTACAAGTTGCGGCTATTAATTTCCAGGACTGATCTCATTACTCTGGAAAATATTAAGTGAATTACATGCCCATTTAATATGTTTTGAAGTAATCTTAATGTAACACACTTCTGTGCTAAATGTATAAGAAAGCTCATCAATCTTCATATATATACAGGGATGAGATAGGCAAAAAAGCAAAAAGACTGAAATCATATGCAAGCATAAATTTTTTACCATAATTTATACACAAAAGGTGTTTTAAGAAAAACATTGAGATTGGTCAGAAAACAAGATGGAGGGGAAAAAAAAAAAAAAAACATGAAGAAGGGACGATATTCAAAAAAGCTCATGGAAGAGACAGTATCCAAAAATCTGACAAAAAAGCATGTGGAAGTGACGATTTACCAATTTTAAAGATACAATGAAATTTCTTACATTATATAAAAATTGAATTTCAGATATTTGGGAAGAAATTAATATATGCCACATATTGCTCTTAAAACATAGTACTCTAGAATTCTCCAAATTTCAGTTAAAAAAAAGATTAGGAAAAGGCCATCTACATAAACTACATATAAAATTGGCTGATTTAAAAGGCGCATAAAACTATAAAATCTGCATGTTTTGTTGCTTGTAAAAGAGCTCGGATGTGACAAAGTAACCATTTTATTTAACTTAGCAATGTTAGACAATGCTTTCCAGCAAAAGTACAATTCAATCAGAATGAAGCATTATATTTATAAGGACAGTACCAAGATATCAGTAACCAAGATTCATGTCATGCGATCAGATCTACAACACTTGTACATTTATTAACTACATTTCCAGTAAATTAAAATTTCTGTAATTAAGAAAACAATACAAATATGCCATTAACAGGGTTTATACTAATTTTTAGAAAAAAATTACCTGAGGGTTTTTTAGAGTCACGTTTTCCATCGAAAAGTTAATTGTTTTTAGCAAGAATTTATTAATTGAATCATTTTAGCAAGCCAGATAAATATAGTCAAACTTTGATTACACAAATTCTTCGGGTAACATGAAAAAAAGGCTTTTCTTTAAGAATAACTTTCTGCAAGTCTATATTATCAAATAATTCTCTTAAGATTAAATAAATAGCACCAAAGAGAATTCATTTTTAGACATTTTTCATTAGATTAGCAATTTTTTTCAGAGAAAAAATGACTTTTTCAAGATTTTGAAGGGGATTTTTCTTTTTTTCCTCTGAGAATTTAACGCTGATTTATTTTCTCTGAGTTTTCCAGGTTTTCCCTGAGGCGTATGAACCCTGATTAAACAAGTTTTTTACGATTATATACTTTAAAAGAAAACATTTAAACTTTTTTTTTATTAAAGAGCGATATTGTAGCGCTTTGTATTCCATCAACATTTGTTTTGATTGCTTGCATTCATACGCAGAACCCCAAAACATTGTGGTGGTCATGTGACTTCAATAATCAATCATAGAAGGACAATGTCACTTGCGCAACTAATCACAGTCAAAGTGTATCCCAGTCTCCAAACACTTGTGAAGTAATCTGCGAGGAAAGGGGAGCAAAGAGGGAAAATCTTTTGCCCAGATATGAGAATTATTAAATCAGTCCAGGAAATTAATAGTTGCATCTTGTGTTCAGTTAATTTTAAAGAACTAGAGGTTAATATAAAAATATATTGTGGTACAGATAACTAATAAGTATCCAAAAAAAAAAAAAAAAAAAAAAAAAAAAAAAATTGATGACCACAGAAAAAAATCAGTTGATATACTTTCTTAAAAAAGTATCTTACAAACTTTCAATGCTTGGGAACCTTTGGGTGTATATAAAATTCTATTTTTTGTTTTTTCAAACCAAGCAAGTTTTTGGGAACAAACTGTTATGTATATTGAAAAATATAACAATGGAAACAAATGAAATGTTTAAGGGAAAAGGAAAAACAGCCAGGTCAAATTATTTAAAAGCTCAAAAGGTAGATTTGTTTCAAAATAGTGCGAGGATAATTTGAAAAAAATATATTTCAATTAATGAACATTCCAATACATGACTTCAACATGCATATATGTAGAGCTACTAATGATACTGAGGTAATGCATTTAAAAAACGGTCAAATGGTATGACATCATAAACATGAAATAACTACTACCACATCTCTGAATGTGAGTTTTTTACTAAGTCACATTTTCTCCAATTCAAGATCAATCAGAACAAAGATTATTTCTGTGTCACTTTTATCAATATCAATTTTCTAAGAAAATTAGGTACAAGAGTAGAATATTTGTTTACTACTTTAAGAAATTTAAATTTGGCAAATTGTTTAAGAAATATTGCTGAATTGACCGGCGTTGTTTTGTTAATATAATAACAAAGAACAATTTACTTTCATTAAGAAAATTTCTATAGAATTTGATATGTATTTCTATGGAATTTGATATGTATTTCTATGGAATTTGATATTTGTTCTGCTTAGCAAAAATTCAATTTTGGTGTCTTGTTTACATATAATTATAAATGAACTATTCTAATTCTAAAAAGCTGAGTTGTTGTTCTTCAACAGAAACTGTAGTAAAAATATTTACAACAGCTAAGATATAGAAATATTTTATTCGTTTACATTTAGAATAAAATTAAAAAAAAAAAAAAAAAATCAAATTAGAGTAAAATGATTCATCGCAACAATCTCTGCAAAATTAAATTAATACTTTTAATTTAACTTTAAAATTTTGTTTGAAAGTTGAATTTGAAGTCTTCTATTTTTATAAGAATACATATTTCAGACTATATATATTCCAAAACTGTTCCACATAACTTTGTCTCATTCAATTGACAATTATCAAATAATTTGTCTGAAAGATTAACATAAGATATTGCATATAAATTTTTTTAATACAAGAAACACTCAGATTTAAAATTCAACACTTAAAAATTTCCTCTTTTTTTAAAAAATACTCAGAGCTTTTCCTAGAAAATAGAAGCAAGAGTTAAAGTATTGCACACATTGATGTGTCTTGTTTGGACACGAAGCCGAAAAATTATGATTTTTTACTTTAAAAGAAAAGGACTAATTTTTGAAGTCACAAAAGCAACAAAGGTAGTATTTTTGAAACTAAGAATTAGGGGACTGGAGGTAAAAGATAATGCTTCAATCCTATGTGTCTATTGCACTATTTCTTCTATCCAAAGATTCTTTTGAAAGTTTAAACAATTTTCATGCTAAATCATTAAGTTCTTATTTTTAGAATATTTTAACTGATCCAATTAGTAAATTATGAAGAATCCATGACTTTGAATACTTCCTTATAAATTTCCCTTTGTTAAAAACAATTAATGACAAGCTATTTTCAATAACTGTCTTTCAATAAATTGCATTTGATAATAAAAACTATATTTTTAAAAATATTTTTGTAACAAAAACTGGTTTTGAAAATTTCAACTTCTGTCTTCTGGCAATTAGTAGTTATTTTTACACTTTCTGAACTTTTATTAATTTTTAGTCCAATTACTTTACAAGCTCTTTAACATTTAGTATTTAAGGAAAAAGGATGTACAAATTATCCTTTTTTTTTTTTTTTTAAATCTTTTAGTAAATAGAGCACTTATAAAGCAATAATCGTTGAACCAGCTATTAATTTAACTGCGTCTTTATAAAAATAAAATTACTGTATACTAAAGCTTTAACGAAGCTGTACATATTTTAATTCATAAAAGAGCCCACAACTCGAGAAGTGTTACACTAAACTGTAAATGCATTCAACTTATTTGTTAGCAGCTCTACAAGTAGCAAAACAGGACAAATGTGCTACACAGGGGGTCACAGGAGAAACTACTTTACGACACTACAATTAGGTTTTTCAGATGTTTTGCTCACCTTTGGCTATGAGCATAAAACCGAAGACAGAAACATGAAAAGAAAACATTCATTATTAAGAGTTAGTCAAAAACCAAACAAGAAAGTTATTTGATAATCAGTGGCGGTGCCAGTAAGGATTTTGACAAGAAAGGTTTTGCTAGTAGTTCAGAATAACTAACATACCAGGAATCACATGGGAATGAATTATTGTGCATGCATTACTTCTGTATAATGATCACTATATCACAGAGCATGCTATTTCAAAAAATATCCAAGTTTTGAAAATTTACTAAGAGTAAAAATAAATAGCACTTAGCTAGTGGAATGGTTATTTTAACTGAATTTGAAGATCTGATTTTTTTAATAGGCAATCAATAAATTGGTCAAAATTGAATTTTTTTTTACAAAAATGAAAAATTATCACATGGATCCATGTGAGAAAAATGGGATAACTTTTTTAAATAATGACAATATTTTCTGAAAGAGAAAGAATGACTTTTTAAGGACTACTAAAAATAAGTTGTTCTGACTTTAAAGCATTATACACAACCTATATAAAATTCAATTTTTGAAGATTCTAATTCAGAAATCATACCTGCATAGCCCACAAAGCACACATACATAAATAATTACTGCTACTAATTATTTTGAAGAGCTAAGGGGAATTACAGTCAAATTTCAAATAAAAATGTTGTTGGGATGTAACAACATCATACAACAAAACAGCAATTCTAGGTTAGTTGACAAGAGACAAGTTTATTTAAACTCCCACATTTTTTTTTTAGGTACTTGACTGTGGTCAATGTCCTTGATGTTACCTTAGTGTAGTGCCAAACAATGTCCACAAAATATCAAAACCAGTATTTTAAAAGGAATCTTCATCTTCAAACTGAGAAAAAAACTTTTCTAATACAAAATTTTACATTTGAAAATTGTGATTTAAAAATTATGATTACTTAATAAAAAAAAAGCCTTTTTCATCTTTAAAATCACCTGAAATGTACCAACTATCTTTGATACACAGATGCTTAATTTCCGATTTAACTGTTACCTCCCTTTCTCAATATTAATATTTCTAAGAGCATATGCAAGTTTTTATAAAGTATACAAACTAAAAAGTTTAAAATAATATAAAAGAAGATTACCTATATTATTCAAACTGAAACATGTCATTTACTTAAAAAACTACTTTATTATTTGAGACGATTTAAGGTTATGTTAATTTAGATAATATATAATATAGATTGTTTATCAAGGATTAAAACTTTTAAATTTTATTTCATTCACAATGAAATTTAATTTTCATTAAAATAATGAATTTGCTTCTACTAATCTAAGTCTAGCACAGCCACTGTTCATACAAAAATCCACACATAAAATTGAAAAAATTACTTTGTTCTTAAATGTATTAAGCTTCTTTTAAAAATACATTTTGATTTAAAATCATAAAATAATATTTTACTAATGAACTTCAGCAATAAACAAATATAAATAATCCAATCACTTGTGTAAGAAAACAAATAACTCCTAAATTGAGCAAATTAAAATAAAATCATAATGGTATGAGCAGATCTATCATAAACTTGGAAAAAAAAAAAATGCTTCCTAATTTTTACAATTGTGTTTTTAATATGCTGGTTTTTAAGAGTCCGATAGAACAGGGTGAATAAAATATATCACCACAATTCTTCATATTATTGTTATTTAAATAATTAATTTTCAGTTGTTTTAAATATTTTTTACAATACGTTTGAATCTAAGGAAAAAGTTATAAAATGGTTGACTGGAAAATATGGTGTAATTTGAAGTGAGATGATAAAGTTATACATCAAAACAAAAGCTAAACGTTTTTGTAATAATCTAGTGATAAAACGTAAATAAAAGATAAAATGAAATTTTTTTTTTTAAATGGAACTCAAATTGAAATAAATAAAATGGAGACAAGAAAAATCTTAGCTACTCCCTCAATACACAATATTCAACTTTGGTAATTAACACCGATAAAAAATATGAAGAGACAAAACATTGACCTTCAAAATAATACATTTAGTACTAATAAATTATTAGAAAATTATACATTGTGTTGATTTTAAATACTTTAAACCTTTTAGCTATTTCAAATGCAAGTTTTTTCTATAACAAACATTTTACAAGAAATTCAAGAAAGAATCGTTATAGACAGGAAACATATTTAAGAGCAAGTGAAAAAATGGACGATATTATCAGGTATTAATAGATTTCACAACAATAAATACTACTAAGTTATGAATAGCTTAATCGGAAAAAAAAAAAATTTTTACTTGAAAACGAGAAATTTTTTTTACACCCTACTGGCCAGATTACACAGGATAATAATTCAGTACTTTTACCACACAGAATGTTTGAAAAATAATTTAAATGTAAAAGAAACGCAAAACTGAACGAGAGTAAATGATAAAAGTAAAAGAGTAGAAACAACTTTTAAGACTTACAGTGAACTCTCCGGTGATTGAATCAAAGCCCACATGAACAGTGTGCTCAAAGTTCGTCGGTGGGGATATTACAGGCTTCTCCATCTCTTTTTTTTCTTTTTTTGTACCTGGGAAAATTATAGTATAGAGTAAAAAAAAAAAAAAAAACATTTCAAAGGCATTAATAAAATTAAATGTTATGATTAAATTCATTAATCATTTAATTTCTGCCATACTATAGAATGCGATTGTTATACATCCCTAAATTTTATCTAAATTTCATTTTTACCTAAAAATTAACATGAGTACGAAGCTGTGAAGAAAAAAAAGAATCTATTAAGACATTTCATATACCTAGAAAATGTCCTATATATCCTTTATTGATGTTACAAATGTTAAAATTGGCTTAACGTTTTGCAAGTCTTATTTAAAATGTAAGAAAGAAAAAGGTAGCCCCTCAATTTTTATAAAATAATTCATCTTACTTTTAGATGGCTTTAGCTTCACTTTCTTCTTTTCTTCATTCTCAGGTTCTTTTGGTAAAGGTCTCATATCAACTGCTACAGTTGAGTCCCTGAAAGTTAACACAAATCATTGAACTGTCTATATTTTTTAAAAACATTTACACATTTAAATCTAAGATATATACATACAGACAATCTTGCATTTTAAGGGAAACTAAATCTGAAAAAAAAAAAATAGAAAAAGTAATTTTTATGAATATATTTTTGTAAATGAATTAAATCTAGCTCATATGGCAAAGGAGTCTATGGCAGCAATTAGGATGGGAATTACCAGGCTAAACCACACTAGATTAATTTTCTTTCTAATTTCTTTTTCAAATTTTCCTTAATTTTCCTTCTTAGTTTAAGTCAAGTCTTACAGGATGAGATTGGTTTAATTCCATACATTATTAACTAGCTTACAACAATCTTGGAACAAAACAAGGCTCCAATTTGTAAATATACATACCAATCATAAGGTTTTGAAGTAAGAAGATATAACAATTTGAAGTTGCTATCCAAAGAAAAGTTTGAAATATATAAATTTATTTTTTTAACTATTTAATGAAACCTACATTTTAAATGTTGTAGTAATTTTAAGAATTCTACATGAAGAGAACATTGAATCTTGCTGATTTAAGTTTATAGACGAACAAACTTTTTCGCTAACTACCAAAAGGAAGTATAGTATCTTCTGAACTGTTATACAGTCAACCCAATTACTACGAAGTCCGTGGGGTAACTACTAAATGCATGGGTATTTAATACTGTTGCTTTTTAGAACATTTAAATTGCAAGACTTATATTTAATACAATAGTTTAACAAAATATATATACAAAGGGAAAATAATGTAAATGTATTTACCAGTAACTTCCTTTAAGAAGTCTAGTAATTTTTGTAAAAAATGCATCTTCCTCTTCTAAAATATTAAAAACCCATGTTATATTTGAAACACTAAGGATTTAATGCTGCTGCAACTTCTTTTAAGCTTAATAAACTTTGTGGTTTATGGAGAGAGGGAGATGTACGTCACAAAATCAGTTTATGGAGCGATGCCATCCAAATTCGTGTCAAAATCGGCTAATTTCACAGCGATTTTCTTGAAATTCGATCCCTCAAGCATTTTACTTGTATCATTCAACTTAAGGAATGTCTTCGTAACACTTATAAATTTTGCCTTAAGGATGGCTTTTAAAAAATGATTTAAAAGCAAATTTTTTTCGTTATGAGAGGGATTTTTTTGCTATGCAACTTTATGTTAAACGAATATTAAGTTTAAGCTTCACTGTACATTTGTATTAGTGTGTGTTTGTTGATTAACAACCAATCATTTTAATTCTGTATTTCATAGAAGCCATATCTAAGTGTAACCTCTGTCTCAAATAAAAAATCTGATTCAAGTGAACCTGGTTTTTGTGTCACTTCAAGTTGATCAGGGTTCCAACTCAAATCACAGAATGAAAATCAATGACTTTTTAATGACTTTTAAAGACCTAATTTATGTTTTTAAGGACCTATGAAAATTCGTTTTCAGGCATCATGTCTATATTTAAATTTTTATTAAAGTATATTCTACCAAAAAATGTACAAGTTGGTGGATGCGTAATACAAATATGTCGGAAAATTCTGATACGGTGGAGATAAGTGGCAGTCATGCGGGGATAGCAAGTACGAGTTGTATTTTTATAAATTTTGCTGTTGGACAACATCCATAAAAATTAAGGACTTTTAATGACAGCTAAGCATTTAAAAAGACTTTTAAGCACCTCTAAGCATTTTCAAGGCCTTGAAAACAAGTTCCAAAATATTAAGCACTTTTAATGACCGTGGGAACCCTGGTTGATGGACATGGATATTGTGATTGAGGATGCAAACACTAGATATTCAGTTTCAGAACAAAGTAATTCTACATTCAGATTCTTCAGACTTGATTATACAAAATTATAGATTTGAATGTTTCCAAAGCATTAAAAAAAAAAAAAAAAAAAAACGACACAATTTATTAAATACCACTACAGGGTTTTCACTCAAATCACAGAATGAAAATCAATGACTTTTAAGAATCTAAATAATGTTTTTAAGGACCTTTGAAAATTTGTTTGCAGCCATCATGTCTATATAAATTTTTATTAATGTATAGTCTACCAAAAAAATTACAAGTTAGTGGTTGGTTGAGTGATTTTTTGTGGCACAAGAGCCAATGTTGGCTATACAAGTTAGTGGATGTCATGGATATTTACCAGATGGCCAGACCACTTGAAAAGCGCTTCACTGCCTTGCCTTAGTGGAAAAGGGAGAAGGACTGGACATCGGTTCCTATCAGAGGAAAGACGCATGCCTTAGAGCTGCGACGTTGTATTTATCCTACTGGCTTGAGAAATGTTTAGGCACAGGCCTAACATTTTGTAAAATTAACGAAGGAATTGTGAATAAACGTTGTTTGTTGTTATAGCAACGTGTTTTAATTGGATATTAAGACAGAGTCAAAATCCTTCATAGTGGATGCATAATATAAATATTTCAGAGAATTCTGATAAGGGTGTAGGGGGATAACAAGTGTATTTTTATAACTTTTTCAGTTGGGCACACAACATCTACAAAAAGTAAGGTTTTTTTAAGCACCTCTAAGAATTTTCAAGGCCATGAAAACAAGTTAAAAAATATTAAGTACTTTTAATGACGATGAGAACCCTGCACTAGGTCACTTTTTTTACAAGTTTTATTTGATCTAAAAATTTGAAATAATTTTTACTTCTGTATTAAATAAAGCTGAATTAACTGATTCATAATTATCACACTTACCTAGTGCTGGTTAAACGAACAGGGGGAGCAGGAGGCTTCTCGTCGGTGTGATCTGCCATTCTTCACTCAATATGAGCCTGAAGGAAAAATATACATATGTAGGACAGCAATATAAGTGAAAAAATAAAAAAATAATTGCTATCAAAAATGTTGAATGAATCTTGACAAGCTATTTCGAATCTTGGTGCTTATAAACTATTTCGCATTAAAATTTGAAAAACTAATCAGGAAACTAATAATCTATATACACTGAATGATGTATTATTAAAACAATCAAAAGCTTAACTACAGTTACATTCATCTGAGTTAAACTAAATTATTTTTATTTTTTTAAATAAAAAAAAATGTTTTTCTTGTTAATTTAAATGTGCAAGTAGTGCTGGTTGCTCTGGGCATTTACGAACTTCCTGTCAATGGGGCAACGACGTATTTTGAATGTTGTATATTAACATTAGTTAACAGAATATTGTAGAAGTAAACAGTGTTTTTAAAAAAATCAATAAGTGGACTATTTGTAATTACAATTGTACTTTATAAGTTATATTTTTTGCAGCAAATTACTTTGAAAGTAGTGAAGTTTTACAAGAAAGTAATGAAGTTTTAGTAGTATGACAGAAAAACAATATTCTAATAATAAAAGTTATTAAATTTTTTCATTCTTATAATGAAAGCGTATAAGCTTAACCTAGCAAAAAAACATATGAATTTATGGTATTCATAACAAGTCTTTATTTATGTTTTGCCAAAGTAATAATGTAACAAAAGGAAGATGTCTTTCCATTGACTAAGTAGCATATAATGAACTAAATGTCTTTCTGATGGATATTTTAAGCACTTTGGATGTTAATATGATTACCATTTTAATCTTTAGTTAAATTAGCAGAAAACTTTTTTGAAGAATTGAGTATATATGTTACTTATCTGGTTTTTTTGTTGTTGCTTTTCTCTATTTAGTTACCAAATAGAGAAAATAGTCAATAATTAAAGTTGGGTGGAGAAATTTATTTAAAATCTTAATGTCTAATCATAACAATGAAAAATTAAGATCAGGTTTGAACTCACACAGTTTCTATGCATGTTATTTTAACTATTAGGGAACCATTTTGTTCATAGGTAGAGTAAAATTAAGTTTTGTATAGCTAATAAAATGTTTAATGAGAAGAATTATGTACTATAAAAAAAAGTGACAAAATATTGGTTTTAACATTGATCCAACTTTGATACCTCCTCCCACGGTAAATACTCAGACATTACTTTCCCAAGCAAGAAAAGCTGAACTTCACACAAAAACGATGAAAATAAGTAAAAACTGTTAAATTTCAAAACAAATTTAAGGAGTCAAACAACTTCAAATAATTAAACTACGATGAAATACAGGGGAGTCCATTCAAACCCAGTTTTTTAAGTTTTAAAGCAACATTCAAAGTACTGAAATTTGGGTAAAAATAAGCTGAAATCATTTTTTTGTGCTGAAAACTATAAAATGCCTGGGAACAGTATTACTATATAGTCATTGTTTAAATTTTTTTTTTTACTTTATTAAATGCAACTATCTGAATTACTGGTTTTGTAACAAATAAAAAAGTTAAAAAGTAGTCATCCTATTATATTTTTAATGATCCAGCAGTAAATTTTTAAGTAAAATTCTCCAAGGAAATAATCGCAAATATATTAGCAACAGTACAAACATAAAAAATGTACAGATAATTTCAATGGGTGCATTAGTCTTTATTTGTAAAATAATGGTTGATATTAAATGATATACATTGATTTAAACCTTAGTTTGAGATTTTACAATTCACACTTTTTTTAAATTTAAGTGAAACTAATAAATATGTCTATTACTCTTGGTTTGAAAGTAATTATATAGATTTAGAAAAACAGCTTTAATTTAAAATGAATTAATTTTTCTTAATCAATTTGTTTATAAAATTTGAGAATAACATAAATGTGCTGAAAAATTTAGGGATAAAAAAATTAAGGTTAAGCATAACTTTTCATGCATAAATTATCAGTTTCACAAACCTGCAATATTTTTAATTTCTTTTATAACATTTCATGCAATTTCGTTTTGTTTCGTAATTTTTTTTTTTTTATCGAAAACATAGTTAAATTTAAGAATCAAATAAAAAACACATTTTAATAAGGTGAAATATCACTAACGTGCTTCTATTACATAATGCGACAATTTATTTCAATGCATTGTTTTGAAAGAAATATTAAAGTTTCAAAGCATCCCTTGTACAAAAAAGGAGAGTTTCCGGGCAGCAGAAAAGAAAAAATCTTGTCTGAAGTACAGATCCAAAGCTGCTGTATATTGTGAAACTTGAAATGAAAGGCCCTTTTTATTTCGAGGTTGGAAATTAAAAGTTGCAACAATTAATATCTAAAAGAGGAAATAATGAAAAACAGATAAATACATACCAGAACAAAACAATAAAAATGTATTTAACGCTTTTAGATTAAACCATATACAGTCAGACACGATTATTTTAATTAAAAAATATTGCATTCACATCCTTTCTCTCCTTCTCACCCGGTAAACAGGCACAGAGATAAGAACCTTGCGTTGCCACAGACTATAAAATTAATTTAGTTTTGATTTGTTTTTATTACTTCTGGTTTGTTTTTTTAGAGTAAAATTAACCTGCAATGAAAACTGGTCAGCTGACGTGAAAATTAAGTTAGAAAATTTAATTTTCTCTGGAATCTAAAAATATATTTTTGATTTGAAATAATAAAAAAATTCTCTATGTTATTTGGGGATAAATTAAAAAAATAAAACAAAAAAATAAAAATAAACACGAAAAAACAATAAGAACGGCAACATGTTCTTTCTGTTTTCTGCTCCTGTTGTAAATGTATTTAAAGGGTGGTTTCGTACTTGTGTATTTATGATAAAATTATTTTTTGAACTCTTTGAAAAGAAATATTCTAAGGCACATTTATTCAAATTATCACATTGTTTGCAGTAGTTTCTCAAATTGACCGAAATAGGAACAAGGTTAATTCTTATCGCAATTTCCTTGAAGCTATTTCGAAATTTGCCATCAGTCTATTTTATCTAAACTATAATTAGTTTTGAATGATTAATACTTTTTCACATTGCATGAAAATTGAGATAATCAAAATTTTAAATGGAAGCTGGTGACATATAGTTTCACACCGATGAAGCTTCTCATAATATATTATATATGTGAAAATTTTTCTCACCGAGTAAGTTTTGTTTACATATTTTATCCTTTTCAATGAACTTTGGAAACATCCACTTTTATGCATTTTCATTTTGTGGAGTACATAAATGTTTGTTAACCATTTATATCATTTGTCATGTTGACCTTTGGACTCTTTCCGCTGTTTGACAATTTTTTTTTGTAATTTAGTTTGCCATGCCTGTCAAAATAACCATGCATGTGATATGACAATTTCAACTCCAATAACAGCGGAGATTTAAAGAAGCCAGAAAGTACTTTAGTTATAAGGACATTGAATTTGCATTTTAAATAAACATTTAATAGTAATTACTAGCAGTAAAATTATTAGCCTGCTTATGAAAACGAATATTTAGAGATAATTGAATCTATGGAAATTGTTTCTTTTATCCCACTTGCATTGATTTTTTGTATATAATTTGTGGTGACCTGAAATCTATAAATTGTATTCTTGTTTTAATTTATTGTTTATCTAAAATTTTGCTATAGCCTTGTAAACAAAATATAACGTCTAGAAATCGCCATTTGTGGAATTTGCTTTCAAGTTTTGGAAACAATTTCTGTGAAATCAAATTTCCTAAATTTTCATTTCAAGTAGGTATTTCAATTATTTTTTTGGTTAAAATGCGTTATATCCCCCCCCCCCCCCCGACGACTTTGCAAAATGCAGTCAAGTTCTGTTGCCACTGCTCCTGAACTACAGGTTTGCCAAATTGTAATGGAACCATACTTGGCGCAAAATTGCCAAAAAAGTGGGGGTCGTATAAAGCATTCTAACCATTTTTTGTATATCTTTAGCCACTCTACATACAACTTTCAACCTGCTCATTATAGTATTAATGTACTTTTCATTGGCCAGGTGAAAATCTCGTCAAGTCTTTTTTTTTAAAGTTTTTTTGGCATCTTTTTGCTTGTGCTCAGCTAAACCGAAATGAATATGCATCATTTTGGCACAAACTAGTTTTTTGCGGCGATTTTGGACTATGTTTTAGATTTTAATGATTTGTCGACTTTTCACTGGTGTCCTGCTAACCCAAATGTAATGGTATTAGTGATGCGATTTTCCTAAGCTAAGTTATTTCTCATTTTTAGATGTTATAATTGGACTTGATGTAAGAATATTAGATTAGGATTGGATAATTATTCTGACCATGGCAGTTTCCGAGTATCATTTGGACACCAGAATACGGCGCCGCCATATTCCCTTGATTACACAACAGGTAATGTTTATATCTAATTATACAATAGTTTTAGCTGTATAAATAAGATTCAGAATAGTACTGATAATTTAATAAAAATATAATTTCATACAATAAATTATACTTACTATTGAATTATTTCTAGACAGTCAGAAATCCTAAAATTTTATCTCTCACAATGATCTTTTGCCAACAATCATGCCAACCTTCGAGATTACTCACCAAATTGGCAACTCCGATTTTACACGTGTCTAAGGTGTTGAATTGGCAACTCTGATTTTACATGTGTCTAAGGTGTTGAATTGGCAACCATGTGCTTCGTTTCGAATTCCCATCAACATATTGTGTTTTTAGAATTGATGTGATTTTTTTCAATGTCGCCAATGTGGTTGCGATAGTATGCAACTACCAATGCTATTTTCTGTTCAACTGGATAATCGTTACTTATTGTTATTGATGCTAAAAGTGGCTTTTGTTTTTTTATGCCAATAAACATTTTATAGAATTACTAGTTTCATTTTTTTAATTAATAAGAGTAGTGATAGATTGTTTTTAGCATTGTCTTTTCTAGAATTTCTAACTTTGATGGTTTCATTTCTAGCGACGTCTGCGTCATTTAAGGAGTATATCTGCTAGAAATATTACAGCCAATGATCAAATCCTTTGTAAAGAATTCGGCATTGCTTTTACCTTGCACAGAAAATTAGATTCGCCAGGTATACTTTTCAAAATTTGATATATTTTTTTAATCATTCTTCCAAATAATTTGCTGACAAAATGTTCCTGAAATTGGTATTAAATGCTTAAAATAAATGACACATTATAGCTTAATGAACACTTAATTGCACTTTTTATTCAATTTATTTTGTGACATTGTATCACTGCTTATTTTTAACTTGGTTATAAATAGGAATTAATTTTGGCAGTTTTAGGTCGGAAACTGGCTTGAAACAAATTTCTTGATAAAATTGAAGTAAATTATCTAACTGTTAGAAGTTCTGTGGAAACTTTCAGCAGTCAATATTATTGAATGATTATGTTTTTTTAATTTAAAACCTTTGGCAAAATTAATAAGTTCTTATAATTATCTATTTGTTTTAGTTGAAAATAATCTTCAACAACAGTTCATTCAAAATTCTTTAGTAATGAAATTATGGTGTAGTTTGTCTGAAGTGATTTTAATGTTAAATCAAAGGTAAAATATAAAACAATTCCAATCAAAGCTTGAATCCACCCTTTTGTATAATCCTACAGGCAAGCTTTTAAAGTTCCAAATTGACTGAGAGGCGACTGAAATTTTAGTACCTTATTAAACATTGTTCTGAATTTTTCTATAGAATAGTTAGATTATGAACATTCTGGTCTGCCAGAAAAAAAAATATCCAAAACTGTTTGAATATTAACTTTAAAATTGACGAGTTGAACTCAATGTCATTGCAAATATGTCATAACTTCCCCAAGCTTTCTTTTTGATTTGGTTACTTGCCTCTTTTTAATTTTCAAGGAAAAAAGGTACTCGCGATCACCTGGTAGACTTGTATATGGGTCTTTCTATGGAAAATCACTAATTTGACAATTTTTTGTTTAAAAAAAAATTCTTAAATTTTTTTTATACTTACTATAAAAAGTTATAATTAAGATTGATAATACTATTATATAAGAGCTATACCAGAGTTATAATAATTTATCTAGTGGTTGAAATAAAAAAGATTTTATTTTTTTATAAATATTATAAAAAATAGTGTCCACGGATCTGACATGCATGTATGTCTTGCATTTTTCGGCTTTCTCCAATTTAATGCTAATATCCATTGGACAGGTAACAGGTTTAGCTTCCAACATATTAAAACGACTGAAAAGTTCCCTTATAGCTTTGTTGACTCATAATCACAACTCTGTTTTTTTGTTCAAAATTTATTCCTAAACAATATTTGACTAAACCGGCATATTTTACTTCTAATTCTCTATTCATGTGATTTTTAAATTTTTTGATCATATCCGGATTTTAAGAAATAAACAAAATATCGTCTACATTTACCATTATTACAGTTAAGTCCTTACTATCTTGTTGTTGTTGTTTCTTATCCTCCACCTGTGACGAAGTCAGACAATATCCAACAAATTGTTGACCCTCAAAAAGTCAATGACAAGAAGTGGTGTAGCGTATAAGTCCTCTTTGGAAAGACCCAAGCAGTCCAGGATATGTTCGGCAAAGGCCTGTTGAGCTTCACATTTGGAGCAGATAGGGTAAGTTTTTCTACCCTCAGAGTACAAGACACTCTTCGTGTGTCCACTTTCCAATCTGGAAATTGTCGTTCGAGACGCTCTATTACCAATAGATACAAGTGAAGAGCCCGGTTTCTTGGCTGCATACCAGTGATGAGAGGGAGGGGTCTTCTACTTTTTGAAGAGACGACTTTTGATTTTGGACTGATGCTCCGAGTATGAAAGAGCTGAAGAGGAAGGTGTTGAGTGACTGCAACCCTCCTTAGCTAAGTGGTCCGCTTGCTCATTTCCAAAGATGTCAACGTGGGATGGTATCCACTGAAAATGAACGTCGTGGCGCTTTGAAATAAGTTGAAGTTTAAGAAGGATGGAGATGCTTGTTTTGTCTCCAACTTTAGTCCAATTGTGTAGATGTTGAAGGGAGCTGCGACTGTCCGAAAGGATCCAGAGATCTCCAAAGTCACGCTCGTTGATTATAGCTTCAATGCCCTGTTCAATTGCGATTAATTCACTTTTAAAGACTGAAGTGAAATCAGGGTTACGGAGACGGATGGAAAGATTTTGCTCATGTTTTTCAATGAAGACACCCACTACCAGCTAGGTCTCCCATCACTTCTTTCACCACTATCTTTAATGTAATTAGTTCACGGATCTGCCTTGGTTTGTTTTGCACCAAAGTTATTTAAAATTTCATTCTACTTAACATTCCAGCAATATCCTCCTTGCTTAGTCCCATAAATCCCTTTCTTTAATAAAGGAACTTTATCACCCTGATTTAAAGAATTTAAATATTCGCTTGCTCTTTCAGAAATTTCACCATGGAGTTCCTTTTTATCGATTATTCGTTTCAGGATTTTTCCAAAATAATCAGGATATTCCATAAATACTTTTTCCTTTATTTCTTCATTTAAATAAGCAGTAGTTAAGTCAAATTGAGGAATTTATAGACCTAAATCTGCAGCTAGTGCACATAAAATGCGGTTTGACCCTTGTTTTACCTCTGGGATGTAGGTGTTAAAATAATTAACATTATATTGTTGTGAGAAGCCTTGCACAATAAAACTCACTTTATATTTTAATAATGTTCCATCATCTTTAAATTTATTCGTAAGTATAAAAAGGCTCCCAATACATCTTTTAGAATCTGGCCTATCAACAATTTCAAAAGTATTATTTTGAATAATGGTTGTCATTGAACAAAAATAAATTTAATGTGCTTTTGTAAAAGTCCCTCAATATCTGGCTAGTTGGCCGATTTAGGAGTACTACGATTCTAACCTTTTTTTATTCTCGGCAGCTAAGCTAGCCGGCCTTGTTTTGCTTTTTAGCGTAAATTTATATTTTGGTGCAATTGTACTTTGACTATCTAAAATTATTTGTATATTTTTAATTTGCCATTATTATCTTTTTCGGTTTTTTTGCCAATAACATCGGCATGAATGCATATCAGGGAAGTTTTAAGAAAATTTGCTTTAAATCTGGGAAATGTCAGGGAATTTTTGTTTCTCAAATTCTGTAGCCACCCTGAAAAATAAAATTTGCTTTGTCACGAAAGATATCCTTATTGCGCAATGAAATAATTATTTTTTCTGATTCTTGTTGATTTGAAACTAAAGGATCACTTTTACCCATAACTGGAGTATTTTTCAATTGCTGGCTTTCCAAAGGTTTATTTACATGGAACTCCACATCCGGTTTGATTGACTGATACAGAATTTGATCGCTTTCTAGTCTGGATTCATTTTCAAATTAAATAGAGGTTTCATTTATATTTTCTTTTTCTAAGAAATCTTGCAATATAATGAATTTATTATCGTATTCCTCAAAAAATTTTAGGCTACGTGAAGTTAGAACTTTATTTTCTTTTGGTAAATAAATTCGAAATTCTTTAGATGTTTTGGAATAATTACAAAATATTCCCTCTTTTCCCTTTGCTGAGAACTTATGTTTTCTATAATTATCTATATAAAAAGCTTTACAACCGAAAATCTTAAATTAACTGACATTTGGAGTTGCACCATTTCAAACTTCATAAGGAGTTTTTCCATTAAGTGAGCTGGTCGGGCATCTGTTTCGCAGATAATTAGCCGTATTTATGGCCTTTGCCCATGGTTAAAAAGGTAATTTTGACTGAGTTAGTAAACATCTTGCAGTTTCAACCAAACTTCTATTTTTTTCTTTCCGCAATTCCGTTTTCAGAACAGGAGAAAGATACAGTTAATCTACGCTCAATGCCATTTTTCCTAAGAAAATCATAGAATTCAAAAATTCTCCTCCTTTGTCGCTCATTAGTATTTTAATTTTAATCGATTTTTGGTTCTCCCATAAAGCCTTGATATCTCTAAATGCACTTAAGCTTAACTTTTATGCTTTAAAAATTTAAAGGCACAATATCTTGAAGCATCATCAATAAATGTCATAAAATAAAGACTTACCAATTGATGGCACTTTCATTGGACCACAGAGATCTAAGTGAATTAAATCCAACCTGTTTGACACTCTATTATATAGTAATTAAAAAAATTATATAATTTGTTGTTTAATATATTCATGAATATACATATCAACAAAATTAATGTACCATTTTCTCTTGCCTATGGACAAATAGTTCCATTAATGTGAAAAAATTCATGAGGTTAATTCTCCATTAGATTTTATTTCATGATATTTGCAAAACTAAGCTATTTCATGTATTAGATTCCAACAATTATTTTATAAATTTAATTGATAATTTAAATTCTATTGAGTTCCATGGATGTGACATCTCATCTTAATCTTTTTTCTGTTAAGTCCAATATCTTGACAAAACTATTCATAAATAACTTAGTCTGTAGCTTTTTCTTTGCAGCTAAACAAAACATCTGCTTAACATGTGATTTCTTTATGAAAACAGTATATTACTACCAAATGCAAGGATTTAATGATACTTTTTAGGTGTCAGCGGATGTGAGCTATTGTCCTGGTTACAGGCATAACATTAACATAAAACTTAAACTTGACTTATTAAGTGTTAGAAATGTGTTGTAGAGCATTTTTTTAACCTAAAAGTAAAATAAAATCCCAAGTTTGTTTAATTTATAAAATATTAGTTGAAATAGTAAGTGGTGACGTTCCACGGATGTGACATTTTACTGTTTGGGAGTAAAATTTGAGTAATTAAAATGTTTTATTGCATTTTGAAATTGCAATTATATCTGTCTTATTAAAGTTGTTTATACCTAAAGAGTATTTTTATTAGTATACTTTTTGTAATAAATACTAATTACATAAATTCCTGATTTCCCATAGAAGACCCATATTCAAAATGTTCGATGAGTTACTTAAACTCAGATGTCTCTCGGTTCTCTTATTACATGCATACCAAATTTGATAAAGGTGATTTGATTGGTATAGTGGACTTTGTTAAACAAGTCCAATGACATACTGATTTATAGAATGTTAATTTCAATGAATGGACTATCATGCCTTATTACATACTCTTTTGCAGCCTTTTATTCGAGTGAAATAATTCTGGATGGTTTGGTAAGTTTGATACATTTTTTTTATATAAAATCTCTTATGCTTTAAAAGTAAAATTATGAAGTATTACTATTATAAAATGTCTGTTACTAGGTATTTGTATAGTATCAGTAATTGTTTTGAAATGTTATAGAAATATTTTTTTTTTAGAATCCATCCTGGAAGGATTTTGAAAGTAGCAATTTTCCAGAAAATGTTGATACAGCATCTTCTTGTATCCTTTATTTGCTTGGTTGTTTTAAAGAACGTTATTTTATTACATATTTTTATAACAACGTGCAAAAACTTAACTTTACTTACTTGTAAATCGTGGAGAAAATAAAAAATTTTGGCGAGGATTGCGAGAAAGTAACTTTCCTTCACTAGTGTAAAAAAGTACTTTCTTGCACGCCTCGTGTTCAAACATTGTGTAGTCTTGGTGTTGAAATTACATATTTTCAGAAGAAATTCATTGACTCTTGTTGCCAACATAAATAAAATATTTATTAAAAATATTTTTTACGCATGATTATAAAAAATATTGTAAAAGTATTACCCAGTGGCGGCCCGTGGTAAAAAATGTTAGTGCAGTCGGAAACATGCGACTTTCAACCAGCCCTCTCCAACTACACACACAACATCCACAACTCGCAGACTTGATCAACTACATTGTATGATATTCAACAGCCACACACACGTTCATCAATTTAAATACTAATAATCACACTTTTAAACTGGTTAAATCGTTATCGATCTGACATCTTTAACAACACCAATCAGGGGATCTAGGGGAAAACCCTGAACAACGGTCAAAGAAGTATTTTTCTTCATATTTGCAAGCACCATCTGATCTATTTGATATTGCTGAAGGTCAGGTCATTACATCGCTGCCGAAATTTGCTCCGGGGATACACAGCTGCTGCTCTCCGAGGTAGATCACTTTGATGGGAAGCTGTTGAATTATTCAGGCAAGGAGGTTACTGTTTATCGGATTTTTTTTTTTTTCACTTACCGTTGAAATTGGATCTTCATTTTAGAGAATTGGAAAATGGTAAGATATGTAATTTTAATTTTGAATTAATAAATTTATATGCAGCCTGGCTGTAGTGCACGAACTGCCTGCCACTGGTATTACCTTCTCATCTAGTTGCATAAATAACTATTTTCGCTTTGGCATAAATGTAACGGTGGATAATGTGCAATATCAACATTTGACAATGCATAATTTCTTTTTGCCAACATGCCAATATAAAAATAACCTGTTTGAGAAGTTTTCCTTACATGGTTTGGTTAGATGTCGTTGTGAAGGTGTGGAATATGACTGCTGAAAAAGAACTACTTATTGAGTGGATGGTTTTCTTTACAGGACTAGTATATCTCGGAGAGCAGGTAAATTTTGCTACTTTGTGTTGTATGGGAATGATACAGGAGCAACCCAAGGGAAGGATATATACCTTCTCAAAATTGTATCTTTCGCTTATTATGAAATGAAATTAAATAGAAATTCAATTCTATTATGAAGCCTAGTTTGATAGTCGGTAACTATCAGCCACACAACGTTGTAGTATTGTGGATGGATAAAAAACTGTCATGATTTGTTGGATCTAACCAATCAAAATTTGCTATTTGCATATCCAGCAATGCTCTGATTAATTATTGGGATGAGATTAGTGCATTTGCTCAAACTGCATCCTTAAGCACTTCGAAAAAAAGCTTTTCAAGTTTAAAATTGCCATTTAATTTTTTTTAAACCCTCTTTGGACAGTCGTTTGGAGCCGAGTAAATTCGTTTAAGCTGCCAATTTTTGTTTTGTAACTTCTAAAGCTATTCCAAATGAGAACTCCTGTTGTTACTAGTTGCTCAATGAGCAAATTTTATTAATTTCTTCCAAATTGACCGTAGAATCAATCCAAGATGTGTATGAAATATTCAATAAAATCACAGGAATGCTTTGAAGAAAGAGTTGAATAAAGGCACTGAGTTTTTTTTTACGGGATTCTTTTCCTAATTTTTTTTTTAAAGTAAGGTAAACTGATTTTTAAAATTGTCTGAATAAATCCAAAAAATATGCATGAATCTTTTTTAATTCCAAGCCAAAGCAAATAAAAAGAGCTATCTTTTGAAACCCGTCAGGCGTATAGCGAAAGCTTGGAATAAGGGAGATATCTCCTCTCGAAATTATAAGTTAATTTCAATAGACCATATAAATTTTACACATTGATATTTTTTATTATTTACAGGCGTGAAAACCTTCCGTATTCACACGGATTTCTGCTTTTTCTGAAAAGTTCTACAATTTTATTATTTTTAGTGGACTTTATATAGATTTATTAGATTAAATTTGCCTGAAATCCATTTAGAAAAAAAATTGCTTTCACCACTTTGTTCGCACCCAAATAATATGCTTATTAAGTTATTTTTGTTGATCAAAATAATGCTGCTTATATTTTCTTCTTTTACATTTTGACTGTTTCCGCCCTTGTATTTAGTCAATAACTAGGCTTATGGAGTTCAATTCTACACGTGATACAATAGCAATTTGATGAAGGGGCTTAAAAATCCTTAACTATTATATTCCTTTTCAACATCCATGACCGTTTGAAAAAGAAATTGAATAAAAGTATTGATGCATGCAAAACATGGGCTCAGTTTTAGGCTGCATTTTTATGCAAAACCCCAATTTTCAATTAGTTCAATTAACATATTCCATGTCGAGTCTTTTTGTCCTCATTGAGAGATTATATCAATAGTGACTATACCAATAGTGTGTTTGTGATCATTCACTAATGTTAACAAACAAACAACATTGTTCCCTTAATCAATTCAATCCAAAAGTACAGAAGCCCTTAATTTTCGTATTATTACAAAACTTGATTTTAAAACCCCTCTCAAAATAAATTCTTGGCTATGCTCCTGGTTCCTGCTACCTATTTTAGCAAAGATTGCTTTAACCCATTAACGACAGTTGGTGATAAAACTTGCCAATCAACATTTTAGTTTTTTCTTTGCTAATAAATTTTGATTGTGGTTCCACTTAGTTTTTAAACATCATAAAAATACTTTTTTCAAAATATCTGAAAAATTTAAAATATACTTTAAATGATTTAAATAAACAATATAAAAATTAAGAACGATGACTTTTTATCCATTTCAAAGTCGTCTTTAATGGGTTTAATGCCAAGTGGGAGAAACAAAAAAAAAAAACTTTGATTTGACAGAAAGTTTGTATGCTTTAGCACAGAATACTGTGGTTCAAATTGTAACTGAATAGAAGATGCTTTTTAATAACTTGAAATTGAATAGGTCTTGTTCTTTTTGAAAAACATTTCCATAATTCAAAGCTGTAATTTTTCTGTTGGAGATGCTTGAAAAAGATTAGAGATGCTGATTTTTATTTGAAATAGTTGCATAATTTTATTTCTAACGTTAAACACCAAAATAATGGGATGGGGAATAGAGCAAAATATAAAATGGCAACAAAATTTGAAAATGAAGTACTTGGAATTTAATTCTGGGAAAGTTTGTAGGGGGGGGGGGAGTATTTAACATACTAATAATAAAAGCAGGGAAAGCATTGCGCATTGGTAATACTGTAATTGCTGTCTGAACTCTTACTATTATTAATGTTTTATGTTTGAAATAATTACTGAACCATTAAATTTGGGAAATTTATCCAAAGAGTTTTGAATTTTTCTGGTAATTATGCAAATTATATATTTCTGAATTTTATTACCATCCTAAATAAACGTGGAATCCTTGATTACTTTTATTTTAAAATGAGATTTCGCTTTATGTAATTCTTTCAAACAGAAAACTGGAAATTGCAATTTGTTTAGTAAGATGTTGAAAATTATTGCTTTTTTACAAATTAAAACTATTATATCTTTCATCTTTTTCTTAGTAGTTTAATTGCTCTATTTTTTTAGATTCCAAAAGAAGGTAAAAACTTCAAGCCAAATACAATAATTTTTGGAATGTCAGAAGGGTACTATGGATGCAATGATAGTTATCAGGTATGTTGTGGTCTGATTTGGTTTCCACTAAACATTTCTTGTTTATTTTCACTAAATTAAATTGTGGAATTATTTCCTTTTAGCACCCTATAGGGAATGCCAGTGATTTTGCACCTAAAGAGAACATTGAAGCAGAAATATTAAGTTTACGCACATCGTACACACTTGGCACGTTATCTCGGTAAGTATCTAGTTTTTATAAAAAGCTTTAAAGCATTGTGTTTTTTAGATAACGTACAAGTATAATTATACTTAAGTATTAAGGTATATCAGGGATGAGTTTCTTCCGCCATATGGCGGAATTCCGCTTTTTTAATTTTTTAGAAAAAAAAGTATTCCGCTTTTTTAAAGAAAGTTCCTGAAAAATAATCTAATTTTCTAATTCCTGAAAAAAATCTGTGTTTTCCCGCTTTTTCTATTCCACGGACAAATAACTTTTTTCTATGGCTAAACCGCGAAGCAGCTTCACTTCCGAAAGATCGGGAAACCTATCGCTCAGGGGTCGCATCACATTCCTGCCTTATTTCTGCTCCAAGTACAAAAATCCACTGAAATGCATTTTTCTTAGTCAGATTGGCGCTAAAATTCACATTTTGTACATTTCCAACTGTGCCGAAATTTGATCCTTTTGTGTCATTTTTTTCTCTGCTCAAAATGTAAATTCCTTCTTACGATTTCACGCGATTAACGTATAGTAATAATGCGCTTGTTTCGAAGCCTGACATCTACGGAACTATCGTTTATTTACGTTAGTATGTGTTGCTTGTTTTCATTAAGCTTTACGCTGATGTAATGTCCGCTACTGCCGAGATTTGTGTGACTAGGACGTGCGTTATCGCTGTGATTTAGGTTGCTGTGGTGACCATTTTCCCGGAGTATTCCGATATAACAGCGTTATTGTTGAGAATTGTTCTGGTATTTTCAGCGCTAACTCTGATATTTACGTTTTTGTGATGGGCATTTTCGTTGAGTGTTATAAAATCTGAGATTTGCACCGATGTTACCGAAAGAATGTTGATATTACCGTGATTTGCGCTATCGCCAAGATTTTGTGATGGTAATTTTCGTCAAGTGTTACTCCCATACAATAAGGTTATTGTTGAGAGTTGCTCCGATGTCTTAGGTTCTAACTTTGATATTTCAGTTGGCGTGAGAGTTGTTTTCGTGGAATGCCGTACTTTGATAACATCCGATATTACCGAAATTCGCACTAGTATTACCAAGAAAATGTCGATATTACCGAAATTTGTGCAGATATCGTGGACACTATCTCCGATACGCACGTTGTTGCGATTTTCATTTCGGATGATATTTAGACTTTCGCTGGTATTGCAAGCGCTATTTCTTTCGTTAGAGTGATGGTCATTTTCACCGAGGTTTACATTAATACAATACAGGCTATTACCGAGATTTTCAACACCGTTTTGTAGCCATTCGCCTAGACTTCCGTAAATGCAATAGCCGCTATATCCGTGATTAGTGCCTGTTTAAGGATCGATTTCGCCGTTTCATGTGAATCTATACTAAAATTTTTATATAATTTTGTATAAAAATAATATAAAAATATTCTAAAAATTAGTCCCAATTAAAAAAATTCTAAAGAAACTGTGTTGAAAGTTGATATTTTAACTGTACAATTGTTTGTTGCTTTTTATTTTATTGAACAAGCTGAACGGTAGGAATAAAAATTTAAAAATAAAGATTTTAGTACTTAAAATGTTGCTTAAAAATTTAGAAAACTAGGTTTAATTATATTCGGCCTGTTTGTACATTTGAAGTTTTGCTGGATTCCATCGCTTTTAAATGATTTTTTTTTTTAAAGCTATACCATGCTTGATGACAGCCCAAAGTGTATCCCTACATCTAGGTGCCTCTATTTTGAACCATTTTTCTCATGGACAGACAGAGAAGGTGCAGTGTTATAAACGCACATGGAAAACCACAATTTTTTAAAGTATAGCTTAAAGTGTGTTTTACGCATAAAACGTTTGGAGTTTTATTTTCAGTTTTTTGATTTTTTGCCAAACTCATCCCTGAGGTATATACAAAGACAATTATTTTCTTTTCTTGGAGAATTATTTTATTTCTACGTGAATTTCGGAGGTTAAAATGTTTCGAACTCATTAGAAGGCTTTATCACAGTGATTTTGATCAGAATCATTAGAGCCTTTTTTTTGCCAATTTCTGAAAAATATTAATTTTTCAATGGCAGCTACTTTGTGCTCATGCACAATTTTGACAAAAACCTTAATGGCGGGTCTAATGACCAACATTAACCCGTTTGCAAAAGTTGAACATCGTAGGTCAACTTTTTCGGGAATTATGTTCACCACAGACAGACATTTTTCTAGACCACATTTTTAACTTGGTGTGTGTATATTCCAAAATGTGTAAAAATGCAAAAAAAAAAATATATATTTTTCTTTTACTGAATGTAATACCGTTCCCTATGTTAACATATCCATTTGTTACATAAATGCATGGGCCATTTATTAGAAATCTATAAGGGAAAATGAAACTTTTTCCACCGAATTTTGTGGCTACCCTATTTTTTTAAAAATTAGTTTCATAATTTGAATTTATATTTAATAAATTTTAATTTAAAATTATCTAATTTCTAATTATTTTGAGATTTTTTTTATTGCCTTTTATGATTATAAAAAAATTATGTTTGTACTATGATTATGATTTTCGAGAATTAAACTTGTATAGCAATTTATATATAAAATGTTATACAAGGTGCGGCTATAAATTTCCAGCACTGATCCAATGACTCCAGACGATATTATGTGAAATACATACCCTTTTAATGCTTCATATGCAATGCAGGGTAGGGCACTGTCGAAAAGCTTTCTGTGGAAAAGGTCTTACTCTGCGAATTCTTTGTCTAATTTGGCCAGGAACTTCTGCATAAAACTTCCCTGTGACAGTCTCACCAGGAGAAATAAATTCACGATGAATTAGCAACTTTGGAAGATGTAAAGAAAATTTTAATGTCGGAATTGAAGAGCATTTTGAAAAAGGACTTTAAAAGTTGTTTCTGAAACTTTTGCCGATGGAGATTACTATGAAATAAATTAAATGAGCATGTAATTCACATCTTTCTTACAGTTATTAATCAGTCCTGGAAATTAATAGCAGTATCTTGTATAATTTGAACAAACTGATTTTAAGAAAAGCCTCCATCACTCCTAGAATCAAGACTGTAGAACGCGCCATCAAGCAAACACAAGCAGCTGCTCACAAGCGTCGTGACAGCATCCGAAACAAGCTCCAGAGCAGGTCTGAATCACAAGCGCTTAGAGCAGAGCATGAGCTGCTGAGGATTCGCATTTCCGTACTATTAACAGAGCTGAACTCTAGACAGAAACAGTCGCAATCAATGCAAAAGGAGGTCGACCTCTGCAAAGAGGAACTGATAAAGAAGAGTGAGTTAAATTTGACTTGGGAGGTTTTAAAAAGAATAAGTCTTCACTTCAACATTTATCAAGTGGATAATTTATTTTTAAAAAAATCTTTAAATAATATACATACTTATAGCCAAATTACTTTTTAATAGAAAGCTGCATGCTAAAGAATTTCATTTACAAATTATTCAAATTAATGCCTTCATGCAATGAAGTAAAATCTGAATTATGTGTCCTTAATTTGTTTTATTCAAAAATGAAAAGCTGAAAATTATTAAATTGGTAGTTATATAAAATATTCGCTAGGAATCATTAAATTCTGCTTCAAGAACTATTTGTGAAATTGCTATTGAAGGAATTTTTTTTTTTAAAAACATCGCTAATTAGATATTTAAAAAATATTAACCAATTTGGCAATGAGCTGTGCATTTTATATTTGGACTTTACTATTAATTCACTTTTTGATTACTTGCCAAGTTATAAATAATGAATGTAACAATCTGTTTTTTAAAGAAAATTAACAACTCTGGCTAGACACTGTCTATCAGAAGACTAGCTCCTTCTAGAGAGTCTGGTGTGTGTGGGGGGGGGGGGTCACTATAGAAACAAGACTCATTACTCTAGAATAAGCATGCATGGTATTGGCGTCCAAAAGGGTTATACATTTATTTCGCGTTACCGTGAAATCGCTTAGCACAAAATTCCGTTTAACGCAAAATATGAGTTTTCCATACAATGAAAATTAAACTTCATGTTAATTTTTTTGTTTAACACGAAATTGAATGACATGAAATCCTGTTTAAGACAAAAACAATTTGCTCTTTAAACCATTTTTTTTTTAGATGAAATCATTATTTGAAATGAAATTTGAAGGTGTTACGAAATGAAATTGATGATAAATTGCTTTTTTTAAAAACAACACATCAATTTTGGCAAAGCTTAGAATCGCCAACAGCACTCTTATCAACTATTTTAAAAAATTGGAAAAATGCTTATTCTGTAAATCAATTTGAACCTGCAAGGAAAAGGATGCGAACTGGCAAAATGAAAATGTGAATTAAAAATAAAAGTATTATATACACATATAGCTAGTATTTTAAATCTGTTTTAATTACATGAAAAAGAGTTTCGACGGTTAACTCGAAATTTGGTTAACGTTAAAAATTTCAGCCCCCATTAAGCTTCATGTTAGCGGGGTTTGACTGTAATAAAGGTTGAGACAGTGAATTTAGGCGTCTCACCTTTTACATTCGATGGAAAATGGGTTAGTCTTGTTTTTATGACAACAGACAACACTAGACAAGCTGGTGAGAGCTGTTCTTGTGATAGTATTTGCTATTGCTCCAGCCTTTCCTTATCCTTAAAGCAAGGCGACAACCTTGAATATGCCTTAGAATACAAGACATTCTTTAATATCTAATACAGGTAAAAGTTTTCTTTCCTTCAATCTTTTCAAACTTGTTTCAGTGTTCTGGTTGCTGGTCCTAATTCTGCTTTCTTTTTTATAACAGGACATGATATTCAGAAGATATCTGAAGAACAAAAGAAGTTAGTTCAAAAGTGTTTTGAGCTTTCAAAGTGCCACAGTGAGTACAGGGAAATGGTGTTGAAAACAGAAGCACAGCTGAGCTTCAGAAGAAAGCAGTTAATTTCAGAGCTCAGATTTATTTATCCCATTGTAGAAGTAAGTACCTACATCTTCAGCTCTGTTAATAATGTTGATCTAATGAGATGAATGTTAGGATTAATGCATTTCCTCAGGGCCTCGTAGCCCAGTCGGGAGAATACCGTTCTCGGGGTCGACTATAGACCACCGTGTTCGCTAATGGTGACCGGGGTACGTTAAATCAGTTGTGGTTGCAAAGTCCTTCAAGTTACCTTACAAATCAATATCTCTGGTGGGGGCAAAACCAAGTCTTCTGGTTGGTAATGCCTCTAAATTAGGAAGTTACACATATGGTTGGTAGTGCTGCCATCTACCGGATAGCTACCAAATGAGGTAGAAATGAACTCTGGTGGTTATAGGAAGACTTGCGCACTCCCTCTCACGAGCGAGTGTATGCTTATATCCTGTGCAGTACTGCTTACTTCCGACCTGTATTGGATATGAGGTTGGTACAAAATGCTTGAAAGAAGCAGAGGTGCCTTAGTTCTCATAGTCCTTGGTAAGAAGAAGAAGGGAAGAAGAATGCATTTCCTTTGTCTAAAAAATAAACTGGAAATAAGTTGATGAATTTTTTTTGCATTAAATTTTCTAAATTATCAGTAGATCAGAAAAAAAAAAAGATTTAAACTCAAGAAACTTTCATTGGCGATATATTGATTTAAAATTCACCTTTATTTTCTTATTTTGTTGGGCTAGCGAGCTTTTACCATGCATGTGTTTTTACTCCTTTCCTTAAGCAAATCTTTATATCTTTTGTGGAAAGTGTTTGCTGCAAAGTAAGAAAGTGTTTGCTTTAATGTGATTTTATCAAAGCTATAGTCTTTGAGTCGGAATATATAAAATGACATAAGTGTAGATCACTTACACTATCTCAAGTAGCAAGTGTGTCAAAGTCGAGAAACATACTGTCGTCAGGGAAAAGCAAACATTTATTTAAGACTAAGAAGAAGTCCTAGTAAGGATCATTCCCTGTACTTGCTATATTACAATCTTCTAACCTAGTGCATTTAGAAATTACTGCGTATTAAACCTTGAAATTTGGTGAGTAGGGAAAAAAATTATCACACATTGAAATGACACATTTAAAATTCAAAAATAACATCTATTGTATTTTATTGTATATTTAAAATCCTTACGTCAATGCATATGTAGTGGCTTCACATGGTTTTGTCTTTTGCTTTTTTAATTTTCATTCATAATAGTTTGACATTAAATGAAAACAATTTATGTTATTTCATTAAGTGATTTTTTTTTTTAACTATTCAATAAATTTGAAGGTTTTATTGAAAGTAGTTTCTAAATGCATTGGGTTAGAAGATTATAAAATAGCATGTATAGGAAATGATCCTTACTAGGATTTTCTCCTAAGAGAAGTTGAGAGCAACCCAGTTCCTTATAGTATTGTAAAATATGAAGGGCTCGGCTGTTTGCAAATCTGAACCCTTTATAGTCCGTCTAGATGAAACATGCGCAAATGAAATTTGCGTGACATAGCAACTAGTTTTAACTTCACACAACTAGAGTTTTTTTAAAGTTAGGGCATATGATACCGATTGCCTTAAGTTAGAAGCAGTCTAGAGTTATAAAATTATATTTTAAAATAAATTAGTCTTATTTGAAGCCCTTTTTATCCTCATTCATTTCTACTACAATTTTCAGATGAATTTAATCTTTATTTTATTATTATATATTATAATACAAATATTAATGTATATATTTTAATTCTAGTTTCCTGACCATATGGGCTACAGTATTCATAATGTTCATCTTCCAAATTCCGAAAATTTTGCTGGTGAGTTAGTGTTGCTAATCAGAAACCCTCATTTTTTACATTTCTATCTATAATATTAATACTTTAAAGAAACTCATATTTGTTTTATAACTAAACTACAATACAAATCTTACTCTCAACATACCAAGTAATACAATTTTAAGAATAATACAATTTATTTCATAATTATTTTTATTAGTTTATATTATATTAAAATAATGACAAAAATAAGCTATGCAAACCTTGAGTTTTGAAACCTTAATTGTAAAACCTCATCTTGAGTGGTCTTTTGCCAAATCAAATACGCTTTTTATTTCGGATATCTGTTTGGATTTTACATGATTAATGATTTTAAAAGCTTCATAACCTAAAGCAAGTTTCTTATTGAAATATATTGTTCGGTAAATAAAGAAGATGCATTTGAAAAAATTTCACTAAATTAAACTTGTATTTTTAAATCTTTTAAATTACGTAATTTTGATTTATGGGGAGAGGGGCAAATCAACCCACTTGCTCTCATTCAACTGAGATGAGACTTGGCAGAAGATTTGTTGCCGATGACAATATATTTTATCAAGTTTTGAGGTCTGTCGCTAAAAGGCCACTTATGCACTTGTTTGTATTAATTATTTGAAGAACTAATTAACTTGCTTGCCAAGCAAGCTGAAACTTGGCAGCTACTCATTGTTGATAGTAATGCATTCTATCAAGTTTTAGGACTAAAAAAATAGTTTGTCAATGGCTTGGAATTTGAGGGTGTTCTTCGTAGTGGTCAAATATGAAAATTCGATCTAAGCTCAAAATGTGCTTAAATTTGGATAAAGTAAAGGACATTTGCGCTCTTCTTTCTTCTCGTAAATGTATTAGAATCACAACATTATGATAGAATATATTAGTTATGTTTTTATTTTATATATTAGTTTGTGGAAAGTTACATGGAAAAATAATTTAACTAGGTGAAATACACACTTATAAGTCATCGACTCACAGGATATGGACATGTCCCATGCGTCGTTGTTATGAGATGCATATTTGACCTAGTTAAAATAATTATTTTCTCATTCTTTGCAACAAACTAATATTATATAAGACAAAAATGCAACTAATAGATTCATCTTAAGTTTAAAATTTTAATCTGTTAATGAGTAGAAACAAAGCCAAAATGTCATGTGTGTGCAGCCACATTGGCCCACATAAATTTGGCCAATATAAAAAGGGATTTATATTAAAATCTTTTTCTTTTTTTTTTGCTTATACATGGCTGATTTTTCATTTGAAAGACTCGTATTTACAGTTTTAATTAATATATCTTAAACTTTACTAAATTATATTCTAAATCTCTTAATTTTTTTCCGTGTTCCATTTTTGTATATAATTGCAGCACTCATGGCCAGTTTCTTTTTAGGTCATGATGATAATATGATTGCTGTGGCTCTTGGCTATGTGTGCCATATTGTGCTGATGATTTCCCAGTTCCTAAATGTTCCTCTGAGGTACTCCATAGATTTTAGAGGGTCCCGTTCCACAATCATAGACCACATATCGAGCTCTCTTCCAGATAAAACAAGAGAGTAAGGAATCCTTTAATATTCACTCTCGTATCTATGTAAATCAAAAACCTTTTATGTTTGTATGTAATATTGGGAAATTTAAGTGAAATTGGTGTGATATACTCCCTTTATAAATTTTTATAATTAAACCGCACCTATTGAGAATTACAGTGGAGCTTGTAGGAATCAAGACATTCATGCTATTGGGACAAAATGTAAAAATTAAAGAAAATAGCTTGCTTGTTAATCGAATTGTTTGTGTTATTCAGCAATGGTGTAATTTTGGGAGGAAATTTAAAGAAAATTTTACAAATTAAATTCGTAAGTCTAGTAACTAAATAACCCTAAACTAATTTTTTTCTGGCCTGGCTGCATCTCAATGTTTTATAATTAAAAAAAAAAAAAATTATATTTTTTTTATGCTGTTTGTTTGTGCTGTTTGTGTGTGTGTTTTTTTTTTTTTTTTCTCTTCTTGTGTAAGTTAAAGTGTTATAAACTTTGAAAGAGCTCCAAATAGAGAAATTATATTAGTTTTTCAATTTGTCCCTTAACTTTTTTTTTTTGGTTTGAAGTTCAAATCTAACTGTTTAATATAAAAAAGAGCTTATTAGTAGTAGCAACAGTGATTAGATGTTAAATGTAACATCCAATCACTGTTGCTACTACTAATAAGCTTTTTTATATTAAACAGTTAGATTTGAACTTCTCCTTGACTGCAAAGTACTAAGTAGTAACCATTGTTTTTTAATACTTACCATTATTTTTTAATACATATTTCTTGTCTAATAACACAGATTTGTCTTGGCAAGTTTTTTGATTTTGGCATTACAAGTTTTAAGGATAAAGTCTAATTTCAAAATGTATAACTATGAGAATAGATAAAAAGTTTATTGGTTACTTCTAGTGATTTGAGAATATTTAATTGCAAGTAAAAAGAAATTTGATGAAACTGAAAAATTTTTTGAAGGAAATTTTGAACAGATACAACCATATTGAAATATAAAAGAAGCTATTGCAATAAAATGTATGGAAAATGGTCAGTTTTACGTTTCAAATCATAAAGTTGTGATCTTGCTTTGATCTGTTTTATTCTTATTTTCATTTTTAAATTGCTAAATATTTTAAATATTTTTCTTCAATAGGTTTCCTCTTCATAATAAGAACAAGGATAGACGATGCTTTGAGTATGGTGTATTTTTACTAAATAAAAATATTGCTCAAGTAAGTTATTGCTTATTTCCTTTCAAAGCTTTAAAATAATTAAAGTAAATTATTAATTTGCCTCATCCAATTTTAACCTTAAAACAGGTTTGGCAGGAAAAGTAGTTTTTTTTTCTTTAAAAAAAAAAAAAAAAAAGAACCTTAATTGGTTTTCTTAAAGAATAATTGAAATTAAAATTGTATTTTTATATATTTATAATTAGATTTTTTAAATTATTTGATGTCGTAAATAATTTCTACTTTTAACCAAAGTTTTCCAATCCAAAGATGTCTTTTTCAAAAGAAATTTTACTGCAAAAGCAACTACAGTGAATGTTGAGATAATTTTTTCTTTTGGAGCTGTATAATAAAATTGTGTTACATCCTGAGTTTAGAAAAAGCTGTAAAACGTTTTTATGTTCAAAATGTTTAATCCTAAACTTGTTTTTAAATGGAATAATAGTTTAAAAAAAAAAAAAGCCTCTAGTTTTTCTTTCTATTAATTTTAATTTTCTAGGAAATAATTAACTAAATGAAAGATCTACATTCTTGGTATTACATGACTGATGTGTTTGAAAACGAAAAATTATACGAATATTATAGATCGAATAAGTTCCAACATATTTTAAAATAAATCTTATAATTAAAGACTGTTGAAGTATTTATAAGGAACAAGTTTGAAGTAATAATAAGTTTTTATATTAATCTAATGGATGTATTAATGTTTTATAATTATTTAAAATTATAAAATTAAATTATAGGTTGAATTTTGAATGTGTTCCCAAAATAGAGGTTTTGTGCTTTAATAATTTATTTCTAAATCTTAAAAATATCATTTTGCACAACTTATCATCATTACTGACGAATCTAGAGCAATATTCTATGTATTATGCAGTAAATAATTACTATTGTATTATATTGTATACATTGAATTGAAAAATTGTATATCTAAATATAGTATTAAAATTTAATATGATTTGAATGTCCACATAAGTAACAATTGTTTATTTACTTAGTTTAAATTATTTTCAGAAGGAATATTATTTGTTAGTTGAACATTAATTGTTCTAGTTAATGTCAAATTTTATTTATAAATATAATAACTGTAATGTAATTAGAAATTAGAAAAGGATTAAAAAAAAAAAAAAATGGTTTAAACCCCAAAAAACCCATTTATTTGGTTTTTACAGAAAAAAAACCTGTTTTTTTCCAACACTGCTTTAAAATGGACGACATTTTTATATTGGACCAATAGTTATTTATTTTTTGACCAATAGTTAGCCTTTGTGTAATGTGACATCAAGCCAGGCTGTGTTCGATATGATTGGAACCAGTTCCTGTGTTGCTCTTTTGTTGTATAGAATGAAAACAGTATTCTTCTTGTGTTTGGACATGACGTTCTCGGGAAAAATCTTTATAGGGTCAAGGCATGTTGGGCAGTGGTGTTGAAGATAAAGTCACTTTCTTGATTTCTTAAAAAAAAAACCAGGGAAGATCAAAAAGTCAAATTTTTAGGCTATTCTGGTTTTTAGATGTCCGGATTTCGGGCTTTAGACTGTATAATAAAGGGCTTTTTCCTAATTTTTCTTCTACATCATTGTTACGCCTGATAAATAATATAATTCCTTAGTATATGATTTTTAAGGTGTTTAATGATGTAAACCAAATTCTAGAGGTAAAAGTCCAGAGGTGTATATTTATTTATAATAAAACTGGTAAAATAGTTCTATTAAACATGGTACAGTTCAGCAAAAACACTTGATTTTAGGTTTTTCGATTAAAATTTCCGTACTTTGAATGTAGCTTAAAAAAATTTGAAAACTGTAGTCAATTAGTTCATCCTGTTTGTCAATGTAGTATAATTATTTATTTGACTTCTGATTTTTTTTTGCTTTTATTTCTTTCACATGGATTTGAGCTTTTTTTGCTTGGAAGCTGTACCATGTCTGCCTTTAAGAAATTTTAAACTTGAAATTAGAGTTCTATACTTTCTAATGGTTATGCTGCATAGTGTGTGCATGCCTCTGTTCTACATTCTTGAATTGTTCCATTATTTAAAATAAAGTTTAAGAAAAATATTTTTGATTAAGGATTTTTAAAGTTAATCTCTTGACGATTTATAGACTGGTGGAAGTTATGTTCCCTCTTATTTCAGTTGTATTCCCCTTGAAAGATCTCTCAGAAGGCATTCCCATCTTGAATTTCGGACTCATTGTAATATTGTTTAGGCACAGTGTTGCTTCCAAGAAGTTTTTGAGTGATTAAATACCGTACAACCAAAGTTTTCAAAATTTAAATTTGAAACTTCATTTAGAAATTATTCAGAAGAGTATTCAATAAATTATCTTATTGAGGGTTATAATAACTACTAAGACTAACACCATATAGCATTGTATTATCGTTTATATAGAGAGCTTAGCAAATAAGTATAAAAGTTTAGCATTATTTTATTGTAAGTGCGTATTGCAGATTTAAAACTTAAATTCTTCTGACATATATATACATATTTCTTTCAGCTAAGGATTCTTTGTCGTCTGACTACTAAGGATTTAAGTGCCACTCTTCCAAATATCAATTCTCTTATAGAATTGAGGTTCTCTGCAAACAAGTGAGTTTCTTCAAGGTCATTCCTTCTCATAACATATGCATTAAATTATTTTTATTCAAGGATAATTGAAAAAAAAAATTACCCCTTTAGCTAAAAATTTATCACTTTAAAAAAATTTCACTTTTAAAAATTATCACTTGTAAAAATTATCATTTAAAAAAATTACCACTTTAGTTAAAATTACCACTTTAGTTTAAAAGAAATTTTAGAAACACTCCTTTCGATACACATCATGGCATATATCTTATCATAAGTTACAGTTTTTATAGATTCATAAATGAAAAATTGTATTATAAAAGATGGTTATAATTGAAAATGTTAAAGAAATGTGTTTTTAAATTATAGCTATATTTAAAAATTTTTTTCAAGTATGGCCTATGTGTTCAGAATTGGTTTCCTGATGTATATTCTCTGACTTGTATAGTAAATGTTAAATCACAAAAATAATAAAATAAATAGTGTATGCCTTAATAATCGATGCCTTCTTTAACGCTGCTAATTTCTGGGGTTTGGGGTCCCAGAACAACATTTATTGTGGGTGGCACAATCTTTGGTTGTCCATCAACTAACAACAATGAAGGACAAGGAGTAATCGATGCCTTCTTTAACGCTGCTAATTTCTGGGGTTTGGGGTCCCAGAACAACACTTATTGTGGGTGGCACAATCTTTGGTTGTCCACAATTATTTTCAGCTAAGTGAATGTTTAGACTACCGTGTAAGAAGCAGGCGATGTTTTGCATTTTGCTTCATATGATCTGGAATAGGGAATGTTTGTAATTATTTATCTTTCAGGAAAGATATGTGCTGGTTGGGAGAGAGAAGCACGTAATTTCACTATGCTAAAATAGCTGTGTCATAACTGTCGTTTTTTCCGTAACAGACCTAAAATCCTCCAAATTCCGAAAACCGGGATAATGTTGCCCTGAGCTTGCCAATTAAAGGGTCTGTTACTGTACTTATATTTGAAAATACCAAATTCATTTTTCAAATTTGAATTCGTATGTATATGTTTTAGTCATTTTTTTATTTCCATTCTTTGTTGGTCATTGTAGGTTGGTCCCATTTAATATTAAATTTGTATGTTTTTTATTGTTTTGTCTTTAAGTTTATTTTACTTTTGTTAGGCACAGGGTTGGTATGGTTTAAACCAATTGTAAAATTGTATTTTTATTTGTTTATTTCTAATTGGACACTTTAAATTATTTGTTGTTGTAAATAACTTCTAGTTTTATCCAAAAGTTTTCTATTTTAAAGATATTTGTAATGGTAATGTAATAGTTATAGAATGATGGGGAATGCAAGAAAATGATTTAAAAAGTTTAATGCTGATGTATTGAAGGAAGTTTAATTAATTCTTACTTCAAAAGCAACTGCAGCAAATGTTGAGAGAATTTTTTCTTCCTTTGGAGTTGTATAATTGTTTCGCAACAGACTGGATTTAGAAAAAGCAGCAATTTTTTTTTTTTATTCTAAACTTTAAATCCTAACTGTTAAATCTTATATATTTTTTTAATCTAATTTTTTTCTATTTTTTAAGAAAATAATTCACTAAATGAATTATACATTTTTGGTATATCATGACTGAGTGATGATTTTGTAAATGAAAAATTATACGAATAGAATAAGTTATATAATCTATTTTATAATAAATCTTGTGATTAAAGACCATTGAACAGTAAGTTTTTATATTAATCTAATAGATATATTAATGTTTTATAATTATTCAAAATTATCAATTAAACTTAAATTATCGGCTGTATTTTAAATTTATTTCTGAAATAGAGGTTTTGTGATAACTTATTTCTAAATCTTAAAAATATCATTTTGAACAACATGTCACCATTACTGATGAATCTAGGAGCAGTATTCCATGCGTTATGCAGTAAACAATTACCATTGTATCAGATTGTATACATTGAATTTAAAGAATATTATCTCTAAATAAAATTTAAAGATTTGAATGTCCACATAAGTAGCAACAATTTTCAGCGATGACAGTTTTCCTCCTTTTTGTTTTTTTGTGTAACATTTTCCTTCTCTTTATCCCTGTTTTGAGGATCCACATTTTTCTGATTTAAACCAGTTTTTCTTGCAAAAAGTTGTTAAAGAAAAGTTGTGGGTTCTGTTGCACAAATTGTCTGTATATATTGTAAATAGTGACGTATTATTTCAATATTCTATTGTAATTTATTTTTATCTTATTTTATTTATTAATTAATAGCGATTATACAAGTTAGAAAAAGGTGGCAACACCTAAAGCAGTCGAGAAGTTTCGAAATATTTCTTTTCCGATGAATTGGCTGGAAATTTCGAGAATCTCTCACGCGCTTGTATATAAAAGACTGGAGAACGGGAAAGTTTTCAGATTGACTTTGGACTTTGATGAAAGCTTATCGCTTTGTTTACCTATTGGAGTGAGCTTGTATAATTGCTGTATTCGAAGTTGTTATTTTTGCTAAAGCTTGTGTTGAAGCTTGTGAGCGATTACACTGTTGCCTGTGGATAAATTTTGTGAGTTTTATGAAGAGAGAATAAATATTTTTATACTGTAAAAACTGTGCCATCATTGCCTCAGCGGAAAAATTCGTAACAGTGGTGTCAGAAGTGGGGTATCGTAATTTTGAATGCCGACAACTAGAGGAATGATGGAAGACCAAATGAAGCAGTTAATGGAAATGATTGCTGGAATGAAGGCCCAACAAGAAACCACCGCAGCCGAAATGAAAGCCTGCCAAGAAACCACCGCAGCTGAACTTTTCGCTACGATTGCCGCCGGACAAGCCCGTCAAGAAACGACTAACGCCGAACTCGCCGCTACCATATCCGCCGGTCAAGCCCGCCAAGAAACGACTAACGTCGAACTCGCAATCGCCGCCAGTCAAGAAGCAACGTCGTCGGACATTAAAATTTTAGCCTCCAAACAGGAATCGACTGCTGCGTCCGTTGACGGATTTATAGAGCGCACGGAAAATGTGTTTCAGTCAATGAAGGCTGATATTTCGGAAGTCAAAGAAGATCTTGTGACTGTGAGGAATGAAATCGAAGAAAAAGTTTCCACCTTAAAGGAAGAGCAAGCCAAATTCATTGACGTTGTAGAAGAAAGGCTGCGAAAAATGGAAACTCGCGAAGCTGTGACCATTGCAACGCCTAATTGGGATAATGTTTCCACTCCTTTTATTGCGCCACGTTCCAACATCAAACTGGCCACTTTTGATGGGAGGTCGTCTTGGCGCGTTTATCAAACGCAGTTTGAAATTATTGCTTCTGCGAATGGTTGGGACGATACTTCGAAAGCATTCCATCTCGCAGCATCTCTTCGATGTGAAGCTGCTGACATTTTACAGACACTACCTGAAGAGAAGCGGGGAGAATTCGTGGCGCTGGCAAGTGCGTTGGAGTTAAGGTTTGGTGAGCAGCATCTTAAGGATTACAACAGACTGCAACTGAAAGTGAGACAGCAGAAGGCCAATGAAACTCTTCAAGAATTGGCATCGGATATAGAAAGACTGTCGCTCCTCGCTTTCCCTGACTGTCCCTCGGATGTACGAGACGATCTTTCTCTGCAGTATTTCATCGACGCTATTCAAGATCCCGATGTGCAGCAGGCGGTAAGGTTATCCCAAAACAAAAACGTGAAGTCGGCCCTCGTGTACGCCATGAGAGTGGAAGCCGCGCAGCTAGCTTCTGGAAAAGACCGACGATATGTGCGTGGTGCATTAGCCGAGGATTCTTCTGACCATGTCACCAGTAAGCTTCGAGAACTGGAAAGCAAAATGGATAGAATGATGAGAAGCTATCCCGGAGCCAGGGATCGAAGGACCAGAGTCGTTTGCTGGCACTGCAAACGGGAAGGGCATCTACGACGAAACTGCCTTGATTTGAAAAAGAGAAGGGATAACACTACCACGGATTCTCCACAACTGAATCTAAGAAGATGTCATCTCGCAGGGCAGAAGCTGCAATGTAGAACAGGTGAAGCCCCGACCAGTCGTTTCCACGTTTCATCCCGACAAGGAGGAAACCAGGGTTTATTCGTGAAGGAGGAGATCAACGGAACTCCATGTCGTCTAATAGTCGATTCGGGAGCGAACGTAACGATCGTAAGGACGGACGTGGCTCGTCGCCTGAACAGCCGACTCCTCTACACAGCGCCCTCTGTTTCTCTACAAACTGTGTCTGGTGGTAATATCTCTGTTCATGGGAAATTGCAAGTGGACATTGCCCTTGGATTTAACACCTACAAGCACACCGTTTATGTTGCCGAAATTGTAGATCCGTGCATTCTCGGACTAGACTTTTTGAAGAAAAATGGAATTACGCTGAATTTTGAGAAAAGCCAGCTGCAAACATGGAGAGGCGAAGTTCCTTTGCACGATCTAGACATGAAAGAGCTGTGCGTATATCGGATTGTAGCTCATGAAGACAATGTCAGGGAGAATGCTGAAGAGTCCACATCTATGAAAAGTACCTCTCCAGCGTCGGAAAGAGAACCGAAGAAAGCGACGTTGATGAAACCCTCCCAGGAAGTGGTTCATGTGGAAATGGACAAAGTTAGTGAAGAGGGAATCGACATCCGTGCTCCTGTTACAAGCATCGAACGGAGGTCCCGGGATCTATCAGCTGCACCCGCGGATGATTCGGACGCAATCTCAAAATCATATAACCAGCAAGACGGAGATCAGAAACTTTCACCGCTTCTGTTGGCATACGGGAGTGCAACTCACGAGACCACCGGATTTTCTCCATCTCTAACGATGTTTGGAAGAGACCTTAGGCTCCCCAGCAACCTCCTCTTTGGACGACCACCGGACACTCCTTCCTCGCCTGTCCAGTATCTAGATGATCTGCAGGCACGTTTGGAAGCCGTACATCGGTTCGCCAGAGAGAGAAACAACATCATGACAGAGCGCATGAAGGTCCGCTACGATGCCAAGGCAACGGAACGTTCATTCCAGGAAGGTGACAAGGTGTGGTTATGGAATCCTAAACGTCGGAAAGGACTCTCCCCTAAGCTCCAGACGAACTGGGAAGGGCCGTATGTGGTCCTTAAGAAGATCAACGACGTCGTGGTAAGGATTCAACGGACACCCTCCTGTAAACCTATAGTTGTACATAACAATAGACTAGCCCCATATTATAGTAGAAGTGATTGAATTGCCTTTCCTCTCAAGGACTTCACTGCCCGGGACGTGCAGTCTTTAAGAAGTGGGAAATGTTGCACAAATTGTCTGTATATATTGTAAATAGTGACGTATTATTTCAATATTCTATTGTAATTTATTTTTATCTTATTTTATTTATTAATTAATAGCGATTATACAAGTTAGAAAAAGGGGGCAACACCTAAAGCAGTCGAGAAGTTTCGAGATATTTCTTTTCCGATGAATTGGCTGGAAATTTCGAGAATGTCTCACGCGCTTGTATTTAAAAGACTGGAGAACGGGAAAGTTTTCAGATTGACTTTGGACTTTGATGAAAGCTTATCGCTTTGTTTACCTATTGGAGTGAGCTTGTATAATCGCTGTATTTGAAGTTGTTTTTTTTGCTAAAGGTTGTGTTGAAGCTTGTGAGCGATTACACTGTTGCCTGTGGATAAATTTTGTGAGTTTTATGAAGAGAGAATAAATATTTTTATACTGTAAAAACTGTGCCATCATTGCCTCAGCAGAAAAATTCGTAACAGTATACTTTTTGTCATGTCTAAACAAAAGATTTTCCCTCTTAGCTCTCCTTTCTTCACAGATTACTTCACTAGCTCCTAATATTTGAAATGTAATTATTATATAGTGTGAGAAATTTCATTGTATCTTTAAAATTATTGAATCATCCTTCGTGCATACTTTTTTTGTTGAATTTTTGTGTATTTCTTCCACAAGCTTTTTAAACAAATTTTTGGATTTCTTCCTTTTTGCTCTCTGATCCCTCTCATCCCTGAATTTCTTATTTACTTAGTTTAAATTACTTTCAGACAGAATATTAATTGTTACTTGAACATTAATTATTCTAGTTAATGTCAAATTTTATTTATAAATAAGTATCCATGTAATTAGAAAAGGATTTTTTTAAAAACCCGGTTTAAACCAAAAAACCTGGTTTAAAAAAAAAGTTCTTCTTCCAACCCTGGTTAGCCATAATTTTTATGTGTGCTTGATTTGGTTATACACTTATCAAATATATTTGGGTGTAGGCAGACTGCACTTGTAAACCAAGTAATTTTTTATGCTATAAATGGAGGAGCAGATGCAAATATTTTTTATTGCTTGGTTGGAATTTAAAAATTATTTAAAGCTAGAGGTATGTACAAAGCTTATAGTATGTGATTTGTACAAACAGTTTTGCTAGAAATTTGCAATTGTAAAGCTTTCAAAATGTTAAGATGAAGTGAAATGGATGCAAAGAAAATACTTTGTACAGAAGCTTGCAAATTGAGTAAGTTATTTAAGTGATTCTTTAACATTCAGGTGTTGTTGAACTTCTATGCATGCTACCAGATTCGAATCTTGGTTTAAATGGAGGCCCCAATCTGTTTGATCATTATTGTGCATAGTGAGAAAGAGATTGAGCAACCAAAAAAAAAAAAAAAAAAAACTCTAAAATATTTTAGTCATAATTACTTAAAGGTTAATTTATTTTGCTATCATTAATAAGAAATATACAAAAATTATGTCCAAAACATTATTACAGTATTATACTTGCTATTTTTGGTAGCTTGAAAATATTTTCATAACCTCTCACCTCCTCTTCATATTTATATGCATTACAAACTATTTCAATGTATTAATATCTTTTGGGGTTACAGAATTATTAAAATTTAAATTCAAATTATTTTGCAGTGACACTCTAAGTATGACTTTACCCAAGGAAATAAAAGTCCAGTCACTGTCTGAGAAGCCAACCCAAAACGGCATCTCCGACTTTAGCCACCCTGATCCCCTTAAGGCCACCCAGCCTGAATTGGAACTTCTCCAGCGCGAGATGGAAGCCATGATTCCCTCCTACAACAACCACCTCCCTCTTTCTAATAAAGTCGTTGACACCACTGCACTCAGCAGCTCTCTAGACAAAGGCCTCAACCATATTCTAACTCTGAGTGAAAAGGAATCGGCCCCAAAGGCTCCATCCCAACTGTTGCGACAGTCATCGCATCACTCAAGTTATCCTAACCTTAACACATCGCTCCGAGTCAAGGAGTTTGATGACCTCTCACTTAAGGATTTCAATGATCCCTCACTCCAGGTCAAGGATTTTGATGACCTGAAACTCATGACACCTCCTCTCCGGGTCGAGGAGTTCAATGACCTTAACCTTGCCACGCCTCCGCTCCGGGTTAAGGAGTTCAGTGATTTAAACAACCACTTTCTTGCAACACCTCCCAGAGCGTGGACAGCTGAGAGCTCAAGAACAAACTCTGAGGAAGAGATGGAGGAAGTGTCTAAACGGCCAGTGGTCCTCAACGACTCTATTTTTTACATTCCATCGATGGAGGAAGTGAATGACCCCTCAGAAGGAGCAGCTGCCAATGATGACTTTTCAGCTGATCTGTCCCTTAGGACGGAGCAGTTGGCAAGCAGGAAGTCGAGTTTTCAGATGCAAAGGTTGAAGTCTTCATCTACTGATGAAGAACAATTGCCAAATGTATGAAGTAGCATATTTGTGGGTGATGAAGTATTTTTGTGCTATATCTAATCTTAAGATTTGTGAATTTTTAATAGTGTAATGGCAATATCCTTCTTTCATGTGGTTTGTGTTCGACGTTTTCTAACTTGGAAGAGCTTGCGTTTTGATTTAAAAAAAAAATTTAATGACGAGTTTGGTGTATTTTTTAAATTGTCTATAATTTGCTGAAAAATCTGATTTATTTTATCTTATAAAATGCAAATAAAAATGTTTTGAAGGAATAGATGGAAAGTGGAATTACTCACAAATGTATACCACGTCGTATCTTTTTGCTGTTAGCATTTTTATGTATTTTTACTTGTTGCACAGTATTAAGGAAAGATTACAATCGATATATGATCGTATTTAACAGTAAATCTATTCATTTCTTTAGTTCTAATGCAAATTAGTTAAAATATTTGAAGAACTGTTATCATCTTTAACGTTTTTTCTCACAGTAGCTTTATTTTCCAACATGGTCTTTTCTAAAAGTTTATTAAAAAAAATATATATATGTTTTAGTGCAAATTAGAATATGTGAATATTTTATTTTCTTGACCAATTCGAATGTTAATATATTTTGATTAATTGTTAATTTCTATTCCTTAATTTTTAACTTTTTTAATATTTTTTCATATACTTGAAATTGTAATTCCCCCTATTATGATTGTATTTTAACAATTCATTTATATACCAATTCCTTATAAGTTTTTTTATTTCACACCTATGACAATATCTTCGTATAATTTTTTTTGTTGCTGAATGCCACAACAGTAATTAAATATTACTAGACATTTAAAAAAATATACCAGTAGAAAACCACAACTCTGCACAAAGGATAATTTAAATAATATATCAATTAAAAAGGCCAGCATAACAATTTATTTATAAAATTGATCCATGTTTATAAACCTAAAAGTTATTAACATATTAAAATTTTTTGTTTTTAATAAATTTCACTAATCTTAAAACTGATACGAAATGCTCTTGTAAAATAAACATTTAATATATTGACAACGCTTGCAGTTGTTAATGACATAATAAATATAAATTTTACTCCTGAAAATGTTAGCTACGTATAAATTATCTCATTTTTCTAATTTTGTATTTGAATTTGTGTATTGAACTACAGTAATTTAGTTTTTGACTTTTGAAATAGAGACCAACTGAACAGGTTATGATAATATGTAAGTGCATCTTCCTTGCAAATATACTTGTCCATAACTAAAAATGATACATTCCTGTGTTAAACCAAATAACGCAATATTTATTTATGTATTTTTGGGTAAAGAGTGTATAAATGTATGTACGCCTTGTCGATTAATGTATGTAAACCATGTTATGTTTTAAATTTCTAGTTTTGATTTATGATAGTTGTATTGAATCTACTAATTTCTTTAGGATATATTTTGCAAATCATTTTAACGAAATTTTAAAAGTAAAATATATTATAATGGAAGGAAATATTGGTGTGCCTGTTTGATTCATAAAGGATTAAATAAAATGTTTTCAATATTATTAATTAGTTTTTTGCTCATTTTTATAGTCAATGTTTCTTGCATTTTGTTCTTGTCTAATGTAATATTTGCATATAATAATATTTTAACTTTTTAATTTTCTTGTACAAATACTTCAATTTGAATTTCCATTTTTTTTGCTTTACAACATCAACATAATTGTTGAATAACTCTTTTACAATAATGTTATTTTTTTTTTTTTTGTTGATTTATAAATATTTAATTCTGTAGCTTATTTAGTGAGATTTAGACTAAAATACAAAGAATGTTCATCGTTTATTGTGATGGATCCTACTATCCAAGTTACTTCATTACTATTTTGAGTTATGAATTATGAGTTATGAATTTTAATATATGCCTGTTTTGTTTATAGTATTATCAATTTTGGTACAAATGTATATCTTGATTATAATTGTGGTATATTGATAAAAGTATTTTTCCTTTGTTATTTATCTGTAAATAATAATAAAATGTTCCATAATTGGACTGAAAATAAGAATGTGATAGACCTGTTATCTTTTTGTATTTAAATTACATTCTTTTGTTTTGTAATTACTCCTTGGTTACTTATGTAAGTAATCTGTTTATATTTTATGTAGTCATTGTGTTGTAAGTTTGGAGTGATTTAATGTTAGCTTACCTATAGGTTTTATGAATATACTAATTTTTTTGAGTTTCCTTTAGAGATGGTGCAACCACTTGCTTATTTAGTTATTGAATCGACTTAGTCTTTTGGTAAAATGGAGTTGCCTCTTAAGTATCAGACTTACTTAGATCTACATTTATTATAAATCTAAGTAAGCTTGATGATTAACACTGCGAGGTTAATCTGAGCAGTTAAAAAATTTGCATAATTTCAATTGTTATATATTTTGACAAAAAAAAAAAAAAAAAGAATCTTTTCAAGAATTATTTTTATGCAACTTTATTTTATTCCTTTAATTTGCATTATTTTCATTAATATTTCAGCAAAAGCTGCATATAGCAAAACATGACATTGTTATTATATTTGTTGAGGTTAGATCTCAACCAAGCTAAAGTACCTAATCCTTTTTTAGTTTACAGTACAAGTTCAGCAAATAATCCAAATGTAAATTTGAAAGCCATAGCTTTATCTTAGTATAATTATTATCCAAACTTTTATTTCATTATTAAGTAGACATTTATGTATGTATAATTTGTTTGAACTCTTTTTTTTCTTCTGAATAAATCCTGTGTAATTCGTTTTTTATGCGTTCATATCTTAGCTAAAAAAAATACTATGAACAATGTTAATATATCAGATTGCACTGAACAAAAAGACTGTGATTCAATGTTTAGGTAGGAAGTGTTGTTGATTTTTCAGGACAAAGGCATCTTGTAGCAAACTTGTAAAACATGATGATGTATTCTGTGATAAAAAAAAATTAAACCTATGTGTAAATAAAAAATAAAATATTTGTCTACTTTTGTTCTCTATATTCCATGTGTAAAAAATAAATTTGATATGTACTAACATTGAAAATATTTTGTTCCAACATTTTCGCTTCCAAAGCCTTGTAAAGCCAAGGGAAAATTACTATTTGGTCCTTCAAGATAATTGTTCCTTCGAACCTTCTATGATTGGTTTCAGAATTAAAATGGGATATTATGATGGCAAGCATTTCTTCATTTTAGTGTCTTCCTTATGATGGGGATTTCTAAAACGTGCATGTGTTCATCAGAACAAATTCTCTTTTTAAGTCTTCAAAGAAAAACTATTGGCTTTGGATTTAAGCTATACAAGTCTGGCATTCAAAGAGCATTAAGTTTTGCGTAGACTTGTTTCCTTTTCCAACACTGAAATAAAAACATCAGATTTCGCAGTGAAATTCAATGCAAATTCAGTTTCACACATGCATATACATAACTTGCTTATAAGTTGGTTACCTTTTATTAAACTTAATTTTATTCTTGCATTGGCATGAGGACCTAAAGTTGCAGAAGATCTCTTTGACTAAAATCAACCCCCACATTGAAAATATTTTGTTCCAACATTTTTGCTTCGAAAGCCTAGTAAAGCCAAGGGAAAACTATTATTTGGTCCTTAAAGATAATTGTTTCCTTCGAACTTTCTATGATTGGCTTAAGAATTAAAATGGGATATTATGATGGCAAGCATTTCTTCAACGTTTTACAGCTTTTGGCAATAGTACAGTAAATCTAATCCCTTGGTAACGGCCCCTTAGTATCGATGTTGAAGAACCTATAAACCACGGGTGCTCCAATTTTTAAAAATCAACGTCTCGAAAACCGCTCAATAAGATATCAATATTGCAAAGCGTAATTTTAGTCTCTTCGAAACTATTATTCTCTTGTTCAACTAGAGGCTAATGCAAAATTTGTAAAGAACTCAATCAAAAATTAATTTTAATGCAATGTACCAACTTCACAGGCAGTTCCATTAAGGTTGGAAACAAAAATTGTTGAACTTTAACTTATATTAGTGTTGAAAATAAAATTGAAATTTTTTAAATTGTTACGTTATGGTTTCATCTGACATTTTGACGCTCATTGTCGACCTACCTTTCCCTAACTAAAAGGGTTTTTTATTTAACAAAACTTAGTTTTTAAACTTTTATTTACTTCAATCCCAAATTGTCAACTTAAGCTGCATTGTGATCAGAAATATTTAATACTATTTGACGATTTTAATTTTTTTTTTTTTTTTCATTCAATACGTTTTCGGTTTTCGCAATCATTAATAGGCATTTTCAAAAGAAGGAATGAAATTTCGGAAATTTGCCGGTTGTCATCTTCATAAAAACTTTGACGGAGAGAGATGAAGATATTTATGGTTAATATATTATATTTGGTGTTCGCAATCCATCAATGTAAGTGGTGAAAATACGCAGGCTCCCCTACAACAGACTTCTAATAGTATAAAATTGCCGATTCATCAAACTCGGGTCGAACTGCGTTCCGGAATTTTCGATATTAATGTTTGAGTTTTTTTTTTTGTTGCTTTTTTCATTCAATTCGGTTTTATTGTTAATAAGCTTAAAAAAAAAAAAAAAAAAAAAAAAAAAATCAAATTTGCCGGCTGTTCAACTTTCTAAAACTGGGGGGCGGAGGAGATGCCCGCCCCTACGCCCCCCCCCCCCCCATTCGCGATGGCTCTGAATGGAAGAAGCCTCGAATTTTGAAAACATCACTTACTTAGGAAGCACAATTCCCGGCGTGTCTACTTATATTTGAAAACTGAAATTACGAATTGACATTGACGCCTCTAGGAATTGAACTGGATTCGCCTCACATGCTGCCTCCGATCCTCGACCACTGGATCGAACATATAAAGGAATGAATCAACGATGATAAAAGGCTTGGAATATTTTATTGTCCTTTGGTAATTGAAATCCCATTGATTTGTACAGGATTTCCCTTTCAAAATGGATATTTTTTTGTATTCAAGACGTCACTTCCTGTAAACATACTCTTAAATTCATGACGTCAAAATGCAGGATTAGTGAGGTTCTGACATACGGTATTTGTTACCAGTTTCGGGAATCTATTTTATTGCGGAAAAATTGTACATTTGAGTTTTCTATTGCTGAAATTAAAATACACGACAATATATTTTTAGGATTGCGTGTTTGTAATGATCGACAGGTGGCGCTGTATACTTCGGCTTGGCGGTTACTTCAACAACAATCAACAACAGCACTGTTTGCTTGTTGGAACTTGGAAGTTGGAATATAAGTCGGTGGTTGCACGTGGTCGAGGTGCTTCTTCTAAAGCTATAAAGGTCTGTAAAACCCTACTGACTTTTCTGCGTGATTTTTCTAAATCTTGAGAAAAAATATAATATTAAGGTAAATATTTAACGTTGCCAATGGTTAGTTTTTTAGCTGTGCACAGTTTTTATTAATGTTAGCTGATAGATAACTGCTTTGTTATTTTCTTAGAAAGTTGTGGGTTTATTTCCTTTTTATGTTAGTGATTATAGAAAAATCTATATAACTTAATATTTTGTATCCTTTTACATGTTTGAAGATAAATGGGGATATTCAAAATTACGATTGAATTTGTCAAATAGTTATTTAACATTGATTTGTTGGATTATTGATACCCACCCATTTAATCCACTGATTTGAATTATAGTACTATAAAATATGCTATTATAGTTACTATAAAATAAGGATGCTGATTGCCCTACTTATTTTCTTTCGAAGTTCAGAATATATATATATATATATATATATATATATATATATATATATATATATATATATATATATATATATAAATTGCATTATCGATCGCATTGTGCAATATCCTAAAATTAATGTGCCGACCAAACGGTATAGTGGTTAGCGTGCTAGCTTCTTGACCGCGAGGTTGCTGGTTCGAGTCCCGTGTTTGTAAATGTATGTTGGCTTGTCTAATGACGAATGTTTCGGCGCATTATAGCCCTCGTGTTGCTGACGGCGCCAGATAATCTGAATACAACCAACCAACCTAAAATTAATGTACTTTTGGTGTATTGTGTTTACAGTTGATTTTGCACTGGACGAATGCATGAGCTGGGGTAATCGCCAACTTTCCTTGCCAAATCAGTTCTCTGTTTTCTCCCCTGACTTTCTCCGTCGTTTTTTTTTTTTTTTTTTTTTTTGCACAGAATATTAATAAAATTTTATGCATTTCACATAAATTTAATAGAATTGGGTTTCGCGTTGAAATGGAAAAGAAAATATTCTGATTAACATGAAAAAATATTTTATTAAAATTCAGTTAACAGGGGTGGGAATTCTGCGCCAATTGCGCCAGCGAGCGCCAAAAATGGTGTTCTGCGCCAACCTGCTTCAAAACCACATTTAAGTGCAATTCTGCGCCAATTTTCTTTAAATCTTCTTTTAAATGCGCACGCTAAAGCACCAAACCAGCTCCCGCACGTCAAATCTTGGCGGAGACGAAATTAGGGCAACCTCAAGGGCCATTTTCGCACGAATTTGCAAAACATTCGATCCCCCCCCCCCAACCAGGCCCGTGCTGGGCCGCCGGGACACCGGGACGTATCCTGGTGCGCCCTCAAGCTTGGAAATTTTGGCGCCCTCCTGTTCCGAAACTGACAAGTTTTAAGACGAGGCTTATCGTCGATATTGCCGAGTGGCCTGGTTGAGTGTAGGGACTGTAGGCTACTAACGAATGAACAGGTGCTTTTCGTTGGCCCCGTCCAGAAACGCACTAATTTTTTAATATATACCAAAATTTAGTGCTCAATTAGTGCTTTCAGAATCCAGCATTAAAAAAATTTGTGCGTCCTTACTTTTCATAAAATTCAAGGTTAATTGAGGGTAGGCAGGCAAACTGCTGGCCTCGCCCATAAAAGCAATCATAATTCATTATATGTTAAAATGTTGGGCATAATTAGTGCTTTCAGAATCCTCAACTGCCAGAATTAGTGCGTCAATATTTTGGCCAAAACTGACCCTTTTGTAATAATTATTCACTTGTCACTTCCGTTTCGTTGGCCCCGCCCACAAAATCAATCATCATTAATTATATGTTAAAATGTTGGGCATAATTAGTGCTTTCAGAATACCCAACTGCCAAATTAGTGCGTCAATGTTTCGGCCAAAATCGCAAAGTTTTGCTTATTGCCGAATGTACGCGAGCCTTACACCGATGTTAATTATCTCGCACTAATTATATGACCGGTTCCAAATTTTAGTGCTCAATTAGTGCTTTCAGAATCCCCAACTGCCAGAATTATTGCGTCAATATTTTGGCCATAATTGACCTTTTTGTAATAATTATTCACAAATCACTTCCGTTTTGTTGACTTCGCCCACAGACGCACTAAAAGTATATAAATTTCTTCTAATCATTCCATTGACTCAAGTTTCTTGCGAACGAGCATTTTCTAAACTGAAACTTATTGGAACCAAATTGAGATCGTCTTTGACAAACGAAAATTTAGAATCTTTACTGTTAATGCACTCAGAAGCTGATATTTTAAACTCCATAGATCCAGACATCGTTATTGATTATCTTTGCCACTCCAATTCCGAATTAAGAAGACTTCTTCAGGTTTAGTTTGTAAATTCAATCAAAGAACATTACATTTGTGAACATATTTGTTTTTGTTACTTTCCTTAAGAAATTAAGTAGTAAATGCTGGTAACTTTTTTTGAAATGTATGTAATGTTATATTATCTCGTCTTAATTTTCTATGTGTGTTAGTTTACCAAAATTACACTAATTATGTTTCAATTACTACTTTGCCTTTTATTTCATCCTAAGACATTGCAAATATTTGAAATGGATCAAATGAACATTAGAATTTAGCAAACAATACATGTTCATTTTGTTTGACAAATACCGGTACGATATGTGTAAGTCTGATGGTCCCTTCGTACCGTGACCTCAGGGCCGTCGCTAAGAATTTTGGTTGAGAGGGGTGGGGGGGGGGGGGGGCGTAGACATCCTTTTGCCGACTGAAATCAAGGCATGTCCGGTGTAAATGTAGAAAATATAAATTAAGGTGCTAATAAATTGTTAACTAATTTTTATTAACGTAAAGTTAACGTATAAATAATTTTTAATTAATATATGAATAATTAATGCATAATTAATTATTAATTAACGTAAAACTAATTGTTAATGCATTTTTTTTATTTAATTGTGAATTGTTTTATTTAATGTGAAATTAGTTTGAATTATTTTTGAATTACTGTCTAAACAATTTTTAATATTTTATGGCATTTTATTAATACGTACTTGATGTCAAATTTTAAGTAAATTCCTATCACATTATAGTTAAAGTTCCTTCAAATTCATTTAATTTTTCATTTCTTTTTAGTAAATTAACCCTTCCTCTCCAAACAAAGGAGATTATTTTTGGAAGCGTGTTTATTTGGGGGCAGGGGGGGGGGGGAGACATTTATACCTTGCAGATAGATAGAATTTTCCCCCACAATCTTAAAACAATTCAGTAAACTGAGAAGTACAAGTGCTTCATTTCGATACAACTTTATTTTAAATTTTCAAATTGAATTCGAAAAAGAATAATTAAACGTGTAAAAGTTGTTGGAAAATAGCACTTTAACATGGAATTAAATAGATGAAAATTATTGATCAAATAGGTGACTTTTGTATAATGAATTGTATAAAGGTTGATCAAAAAACAAATTCTGGAAAAATTCTTTTTAACCCGTTGCACTCCAGTGGCGCCTCTCAGGCGCCACACTATTGGATGCCAAACCACGAGAGGACCATTAGGTGTGATGCGGAAATTCGATACAAGGCCAATGACTGTGTTTAGTTTCTATGAAGCAAATCCATAAACACCAGCCGAACCTAAAATGTCTCGAGTTGCTGATTCCTCCACGCGAAAAAGGCCTGGAGTGCAAAGGGTTAAAATTCTGGCGGACTATTGCTACTACAGAAAATTTCCTACTCGAAGCACTGCAATTTTTATAATAGATACAATGTCAGGGACATAAGAAACATGAACTTGCACTCCTTCCCCTCTGGGTTTCGAAAAATAAAGTAACGTGGAAAAAAAAAGTGGTAAAATTTACAAGAAAAAAATATATATGAATATTAATTCATCAATTTGAACAGAACATTAATGAACAATTGTTAACCAACATCCAATTAGGAAATCCAATTCCCATCTTCGAAAAATCAAGGATTAAACAAAAACTTTGGTCGCCTTGCATCTCCCTGCAAATAATCATGTAGGCGTTCATGGACACTATAATTGCATCGCAAAAGACAATTATTATTAAAAACGATTTGTTAATTATTTAATTTTTAAATACTTTTTAACACATTTTCCTAACTAAAAAAGAAAATATTTTGATTTTTCTTGAAACGTGTGTTAATAGTAAAGCTTAATTTTTTTGTAACAATTCAATCCAGGAATCAACCAACTTGAAAAGTAGTTACTTCGAGTATATATTTTTATCAAAATTGCTGGATTTAACTTAATGATTTTTTGTGGTTTTTCACTGATGTGGTATGGTTTTTCAGCAATAATTTCTGCAAATATTACTCGTTTTTTGAACAATAATCATTTGTTCAAGAAGGAAAGTATACTTGAAAATGCTAGTTTTTTTTTCCTAAGCGGGATTAAAAATGAAATGGATTACTTTAGCATTAAACCAAACTATAATATTTATGTGCAAAAAGGTAAGTTATTCGCAACTAATCGAACTTCGAATTTAGTGACAAAATACTCTATAAAAAAGCATGCCATAATTTTTAGCACAACATACCAAATTATACAAAGAATAGTACGTGTGGGGTTTTTTGGGAAAGGTGTGTGTGTGGGGGGGGGGGGAGGTATTCAAATCTACAGTGTTAATCCGATCTTGAGGAAGAACAAGTTACACATTTGATCTTCAAAGCAAGAGAAACATCACTGTCAACATGAAATTTCCACAAAAAAAAAACCCATTTCCCTTTCCCACATGCAATGGTTATGATCCTTATTTGAGATTTATTGATCCAATTTGAAATATTTTTAAAGGTATTTAGACTAAAAAATCTTAGTTTATCTGAAAGACAATTTTTTCCCGATGTTTCGAATATTGAAGTGGTGAAATCCAGGATAGGTTGGTTGGTTGGTTGTTTTTCAAATTTATTAGGCGCAAGGGCAACACAAAGGCCAAACTGCGTCAGAAATCGAGGATAGGAGTGAAAGGATACTCACAATTTGCAATACACTAAACCTGGTTGTATTGGACAATGTCGGTCCACAGCTATTTGAGCACGGAAAACATTAAGAATTTTAGATAGTATTATAATAAAACTTTCAATACTTTTCCAAAGATTATTTTGTTAGAATAAATTCGATATCACCTTCCAGTTTACAAATGGCATGCATTATTTTGGGAATGTATTTTCAATATATGAAGTACAAGGTGGTCATAAAGAAACTTTGTCTATATATGGGCCTCTAGCTTCCGTTCCGCTAAACAGATCGAGATGAGATTTCAGGTATAGTTATTCAGAGGTATGAGCTCGAGATTCTGTGAATTTGGACAAATGGCGGTTATGGTTATAGTTATATGCACGAAATTTTCAAATGACAACGTCTACTTTTTCCTGTCGCAAAATGCTCAGCGCATAAGGAAACCCTAAAGAGAGATGGAACGGTACGTGTATAACAAAAAACGGAAGCATTATGCACGCAAAAAAAAAAAAAGCTCCGCGAACGGCCAACAAAAACGCGATTGAGGCGCACAATGGAAATTTGCATTTGACAGAGGCCAAAGTTGACATGAGTGCCATCACAGGCAATTTAATCGCTTTTCTAAGCTGAATATTTGATGAGCGTCCTCCATTGCTCCGATCGGTTTTTTATTGGCAGTTCGCAGATCTGTATTTTGTGCGTCCGTTTTTTGTGATACACGTACCATTCCAACGCACTTTAGGGTTTTCGCATGCGGTGATAATTTCTCGATAGGAAAAAGTAGGCGTTGCTATTCGTAACTATAACCGGGGTAATCGTGAGCGCCATTTTGCCAAAATTCACAGAATTCCGACCTCATATCTCTGAATAACTATACCTGAAATCTCATCTCGATCTGTTGAACGAGACTGCCTTTAGAGATTCATATATAGGCAAAGTTTCTTTATGACTATCCTGTACATAACATCATTTATGGAGTTTTACTTGACATTAATTGCAATAACTTTGTAAAATGCGGGTCAATTTTCGTATACAAAAATTTTGGTGTTTTGAAATTTTGTATAAAACCTTTAACTCATATGATGTACATTACATACTTTATGTAAATGACGTTTAATGTGTATGTCATGGTTTTAGAGGCGTTGTCTGACGTACCACAAATACAAGTATATCATCTACTGTAACACATCAAAGTTATCTAATGTCAGTGAAGATATCAATGATTAGATTATTTTAATGTTCCTGTCAAAAAAGATATACTTACTCCAATTCAAAATTGCCAACCGTCAACTGAGGCTGCATTGTGATCACAATTTTATAATACTAATGATGATTTTAATTATTTGTACTTTTTCCATTCAATATGTTTTGAAACATCCATCAGTAGGGATTTTTAAAAGAAGGGATGAAATTTCAGAAATTTGCCGACTACCAGCCTTTCTAAAAACTTATGGTAATATTTGCGTTTCGCAGTCCATCATTGTAGCCGGAAAAAAGACACCGACTCCCCTATAATAGACTTCTATTGCAAAAATGCCGAAAAGTCAAACTCGGGTCACGCTGCCATTCAGATATTTTTAATATTTTTTTAATTTTTTTTTTTTATTTATTTAATTCGATTTTATTGTAGATCTACTTTAGAAAAAGAAAAATCTCGATAAAATTTTTGAAAATTTGCCGACTGTCCAACTTTCTAAAACTATGGGGGGGGGGGGGGTGAGTCGCCCCCTACGCCCCCCGTTCGCGTCGTCCCTGCGTGACCTGTTGCCAGAAAAGCATTTTGAACCCAGCGTCATGTGCGATTAAAGCTTTAGTTATTATATTCCATACCCCCCGGTAGTTCTCCCCCTGCATAGTGCTGTGCTGGCGCCCTCTGGTCAAGGCCGTCCACCGCCCTAACAAGGGGTCCAGCACGGGCCTGCCCCCAACCGAATGCAATGTGTGGATTATTCCTTTGAAATCGACATTCACGCATGCGCATTCATGTTCAAACACGCTTTGCATCGGTACAAATTAAAATTGCCGAGTACTGAAAGCTGATATCACGTGCGACATAGCGAGATAGAATTTAGGGGGCAGCCTCAAAATTTCCAATTTCTAGTTAGCACGGATGGCCATTTCGTACGTACCTTGATTAAATGTGTTTCGCCGGATTTTTACCACGCCCTCTTGTTCTAAATAAAGAAGAAAGGAATTGCTTAAAAGTTAAAGGTGTTTAACCCTCAAATGTTTTTACTAAGCATTTAAAAAGAATATTTCCTCTCGGACACGCGTAGTGACGATGCCTTCTATTAAATTTAGGGATGTTTTTTATAATTTACTTGTTGACTGTTGGTCATTAACTTTTAAACGTCCGTTTTACATTTGAAATTAAGTATCACAAAAATGTAATCAAAATCTAGGAATGTTTCCGATTTAAAAAAAAAAAAAAAAAGTAATTCTTTTTTATAAGTTTATAGAACGGCATGTAGGGTAAGATCGCCGTTTTGACTCAGAATTTGACCCGATTTGGAAAATAAAAAAATTCTCAAAATTTTAGAACATTCACAAATTTAGAAACAGTTTTATTTTAATTTTACTGTATTGTTATTTTTGCTATAAGAATTGCTATTTTTACACAAATGAGTTTTATAATAATACAATTTTTTACGTAAGTAGTTTTGGCCTTCTGATTGTACCTTTGGCAAACGGAATGTTAAAATTTTAATTAGTTCATTTTTAATTAAATTTTTTTTTAACAAACTGATTTCAAAGAGAGGTATAGCTCTGAAATTTTCAACATAAGTGGTTTTAGCCTTCGAATTGTACATTTGTGACAAACAGAATGTTAAAATTTAATTAGTTTTTTTTTAACAAATTCTTTTAATTAAAAAAAATTACAAAACGACTTCTAATAAGGCTGCAGCTCAAATTTTTTCACCATAAGTAGTTTTGACCTTCAAATTGTACATTTGTGACAAACAGAATGTCAAAATTTTAATTATTTTTAATTTTTTTTTTTTAATATTGTATAAACAGACTTCAAATAGAGGTACAGCTCTGAAATTTTCAACATAAGTAGTTTTGGCCTTTTTTTTTGTTGAACTTTTTAAAAACAGAATTTTAACTTTTAATTTGTTTTTTATTTAATATTTTTACAAAGCGATTTCTAATAGATCTAGAGCTCTGAAATTTTCAACATAAGTAGTTTAGGCCTTCTAATTTTGCTTTTCATAATTACATGTTGAAATAATTCAGAAGGGTAAGGGGGGTTGTGTTATTGTATTAACGGGCAAAATTTTTGGTTCTCAATAGGGAGGGGGTTCTAATATTAAGGGTTTACGTTACAATTTATTTTTAGCGAATCTAGCGAACTTGTGTTTGCACTGCAATGAACCGTCTAGTGAGTGAAGAGAGCCTGTCCTTGCATAGCGATAAATTTTCAGCGAGTTTGTGCTTGTGTAGCAATTAAACTTTTCAGAGAGTTAAGCGAGCTGTGTTTGTGTTACAATGAAACTCTTAGCGAGCAAAAAGAGCTTGGTTTTGCATAGCAAACCCATTCACAAAATATCAAAAACTAATAAGTATTTTTTATTTATTTTTAAATTTACAAATTATATTTTGTAATTTTATGTACATCTTATAATTTTATATTTAATAACATGTTTTTTATGTAGAAAAATAAAATTATACAAGTTCAAATTTTAATTATTGTAATTGTTGTTAAATCAGCTACAATTTATTATATTTCTGGTACTAATCTTCGAATTTTGCTGCTACATTTTCTATTATTCTGCTCCAAAAATTAAATTTTGCTGCTCCAATTTTTTGCAAATCTGCTTCAAATGTTAAATTTTGTTGCTCCAAAATTGCTCCAAACTGGTCTTTAGCACTCCCCACCACTGAGTTAAGGAAGAAGTTCCTGTATTTTAATAATTATATCGGAGCATCTGAAGTACCAATGTAATTATGATGATGACTTGAATGAGGATTTAAACAGATTTTAGCTTCCCTTCTGTATTATGTTAACTTTCTTAAATTATGATCATGTAAAAAAAATTATAAAAGATTTTTGTAAGGGATTATAAGTCGTGGTAGTATTATACAAGTATATAGCTTTTAAAATAAATATAAAAATATAGCTACATCCATTAATTCTAATAGCCAAATGAGGCGTTTTATATTAAAATAAATGACTTTTTGTTACTGCTTTCAAATCGAAAACTAATCCCTCATTAGTGTATTCAAGCTTCAATAAAAGACCAGAAGCAGTTTTAAAACTAGAATTTGTGAATCTTAGAAATATAAATAGTAATTTGTTAGGAAACAATGTTTATGAAAAATAAACTCTTAAATTTATTTTAACAATGATTAAGTGCAAAATGCTATTTCTTTTCAAAACGAATATATTTAAAAATTGATTAATTCAAAACTCCGCTTGGAGAAATTTTTCTTTCGACGGTTTAATATCCGACTGACTCAAAGGGACAATGCGGAATCACCGTGCATGTACCGCTGAGTAGCATGCACATTGGAGCAACAACAAAAAATTTCAGCATATTAAAAGTTGTGCATTTGCATAATAATTTCGAGTAATTGCGTTAGTCATTTAATTTTTGATTAATTTTTATAATCAAAGATCTCTCAATGTAACTATATCCACATAAATGTTATAGAATAGGGATTCGCGTTAAAATAGAAGAAAGCAGATTCTGAATAGTAAGAGGAAATATGTTATCAGAAGGCAATTAATGAAATAGTTCCAGCATTTTTTTAATTTAATCGGAGCATCTGAAGTACCTGTAATTATAATACCAACTTGAATGAGGATTTAAACGGATTTTAGCTTCCCTTCTATATAATGTTAACTTTGATAAATTATGATTGTATAAAAAAAATTGGAAAAGATTTTTTTTAAGGAATTATCATTTGTGGTAGTATTAATTAAGTATATAGCTCTTAAAATAAATATAAAAATGTAGCTTCATACATTTGTTCTAATAACCAAATGAGGAGTCTTATATTAAAATTAGATGACTTTTTGTTACTGCTTGCTAATCGAACACTACTTCCTCATTAGTGGATTCTATTTTCAATAAAAGGACAGAAGCAGTTTTAAAATTAGAATTAGAATGAACAATTATGCATTATTTTCACTTTGATAATAATAAAAAAAAAAATATGGTGTATTTTTGAAATTACCTTCTCTGTAGGTTTTGTTTGGTACCTAACGGCAACCATTTAAAAAAAAACTTTTTACTTGCACAGAATAATGTTAAATCTACAAAAAGTACTTTTTAACGATTTTCCTATCTTTTTACGTTTTTTTTTTCTTCCAGATAGTTCTCGTGGTTTTCAAAAGACAGTGCTTCAAATAGTTGAATCAGGAGACACACTACCTATGAAAATAAAGGTTTTAATATAAATTATTTTTATCTATTGTCAATTTTTATGTGTAATTGCAACTTATTGAGCTCAGATCAAAATTCATTGTTTGACCACTAGGAAGAAAACATCCATTCCGAAATTATTATTATCCAAAAAAATTATTAATATTTACTAACTTTTTTTGCCCCCTAAAACTTGATTGAATAGATTGTTATCTGCAACGAGTCTTATGTACCAAGTTTCAACTCGTTTCAATGGTGGCAAGTTGGTTAATTAAATTAGCCATCTGAAGATTTTTCTTCGTCAACTTTAACCCATTAACGACGGTTGGCAACAAAACTTGCCAATGGTCATTTTAGTTTTTTTCTTGGCTAAAAAATTGCGATTGTTGCTCCACTTAAGTGTTTTTTAAAAATCACAGAATTTTTTTTTTTTTTAAAAATCTGAAAATTTCAAAATATGCCTTAAATGATTTAAATAAACAAGGTAAAAGTTAAAAACAGTTGCTCTGGATCAGTAAGTAATCTTCGAAGAAAATGAGGATCGATACATATAAGAGGAAATCTTAAATTAGAAGTAAGACTTAAATTAACAAAGTACTCACAAAAATGTTATTTAATTATGTCTCTTTGGTTTATGCCGACCAAACGGCATAGTGGTTAGCGTGCTAGCTTCTAAACCGCTAGGTTGCGGGTTCGAGTCCCGTGTTAGGCATGGGTGTTTGTAAATGTATTTGGCTTGTCTAATGACGAATGTTTCGGCGCGTTATAGCCCTCGTGTTGCTGACGGAGCCAGATAATCTGAAAACAACCAACCATCTCTTTGGTTTATCTCCATATCAATTTCACATTATGCAATACGTACGTTCAATTACTTTTTCTTTAACTTCTAAGTTGGACCTTTTTAATCCTTTTCAGATAAATCCATTGTCCAATACATTTTTTGAAAACATCAAAATTTCATTTACTGATGCCTCTTTGATCATCATTGAATTTGCATGGAATATACAAATTTTAACTGCTTTAAAGCATATCAACACATACAGAAAGACAAAGGACGAAAAAGTCATGTCAGAACATACTGTTAATGATTTTTACAGTTATCTGCGAGAAGTGGCTGAAATGTTCGTAACAAACGACGTCAAGATCGTTGGCGGAAAAGGTGAAAAATATTATATTTATATAAAATATTTAAAATTTTATAGGGAAATTTTTCATATAATTATTCCTTCGTTCAATTTTACTTATTTTAGATTATGCGGTTGCAGGAAACAAGAAAAAGTATTTATTGACTAATTTTTTTCTTAGGAAAAACAGTATCCATCGACGAGACTTTCTTAACTCGAAGAAAATATCATAAAGGTCGAATTACAGAACAGATGGCACAAGTTATTTTAGGATTAAATTGCAGGTATATAGTGGGAATATTTAAAATCGGTAAAGAAATTAAGATGCTAAACCTGAATACTAACGATTTGTTAATTTTTCAGGAAAGACAAGGAGAGTATGTTTTTTTTAGTCGACGGAAAGTCAAAGGCCAACTTGTGGCAGTACATTAAAAAACACATACACTGAGATACTTCAATCATTTGCACTGACTCTGCCAAACAGTATCACAACATCAACGCTATGTTCCCGGCAGTTATACACAAAACTACAAATCACAGTATTGAACAATATGTCGATAAAAATGACAGAACCAACACTATTAACGACATCAAAAACTAAAACAAACACCTAAAAAAATCCATCACCTGCCGGAAAACACCACAGATAATTCTACAAAACATTGCACATCATTTTTATAAAAGAAAAAGGCTAAATAAGAAATTCTCCTTGTCTAAGCAAATAACCAACTTATTGGAGGACATTGCAGCATGCTATCTGGGATACGGAAGAAAAGGATTAAATTTGTTGCGATCTGGATTACTTACTCCAGAATCGGAAGGAATTGAGCATTTAATAACGAAGGAGAAAAAACCGAAAAAGTAGTAAGTATATTCCGTTATCAGTATTGATGTACTTTGAGATGATACGCTTTAAAAAAATATACCTTTTATTAAAAACAGTAATAAATCTTTATTTGGAAAGTATGGGAATAAACTGACGTTTTCTTTCAGAGTCGACAATTTTAATTTTATTTTTTGCATGTCCCCACATTTTGGAACATCCTGATTTCAAAAAAGTGATCTAGAAAAATGTGTATCTGTATGTGGTCAGCATAACTCCATAACAAATTGACCTATGATGTTCAAATTTGGTATGCGGGTTGGTGGTGGCACAGGGACGTACCATTAAGGTTTTCGTCAAAATCGCGCATACGATACTGTAATGAAATACTAATGAAAAAAAATCATGTTTTTCAGTAATTGTTAAAACACGGCTCCCGCGATTTTGATCAAAATCGCAGTGGTAATGCCTCTGAAGGTGTGGTCAATTACTGGAGAATCACCCTATGTTTAAGAAGAAAAAATCTGCTTGTACTATTTTCTCCCCCTTTGATTTGGAATTGAGAAAAATTTTAGGAAAATATTTGGTAAATATTGTTGTGTTTCATTGATGCAGGGCATTTCACAAAGCAGTACAATGAATTTTTAGTTTAAAAGTTAATTCTATTCTTAAAAATTTTAGGTCTTTGATTTGAATCAAATAGTATAGGAGATTGTAGGAGAGGCATTCCATATGCTAATTTAAGTTACATTTGGATACTTTTCAGTTAATTGTTTTTATAAATATAGTAACAAATGGTATTATGATATTTTTTGAATTAATAAAATTGATTTAAATGTAGTAACTTGTGTTACATTTTTAAAAAGGAATGTATAAAAAGTTTATTAAGTTTTTAATAAAATTCTGTTCTTTTGAACATTTTGGCGTTTAAGAGTAATGTACATTCCCACCTTCAATCTTTCAAAATCGCAAACATACAATTTTAAATTATCTTTATAAAATATTTATTTTTATGTAAGTTTAATTAAAAGTAACTTACGTTACACACAAAATACGTGTACATTAAAAAAATATATAATGCTGCAAATCCGTCAAGCATTATTGGCGACACCCCCAGTATACACATAAAAAATGGATCATTTTTGGCAACTTTATCGCCTGCGCCAGGTAAATGGAAAAGTACCAAAGAATTTTTTATTAAGTAAGAAACAAATATTGTAAATAGATGTAGACATACAACTCACTGTCATAACAACTGATAAAAAATGTCTTTAATATAAATCTTTTACATGCGTGGTAAATGTTTTTTTTCTTTGCAATTTGCTACTTATGGATTTCAGATCGAGATTTGAAAGTGTTTGACCGCTATGAACAAAACATCCATTTCGAACTAAACCTTATTTTTTTTTTTTTGCCTTCTAACTGAATTGAATACTTCTTTGTCATTCACAACAAGTCTATTAGCCAAGATTCAGCTGGATTTGATGACGGAAAGTGTGTAAATTTTCCCTCCGAAGATTTTGCCACGTCAACCTTAATAGGGGAAGGTTTCAATTATTAAATCGCCAAGTTGAACATGTTTGAATTAGCTGGATTATAGAACGTGAGTAAAAGTTGATAAGTCTAACGTAAGGCAATAGAAATGTGTGTAAAAATGGCCTTTGCGTGACAGTCCCAAGACATAATAAAAAGCATTGTCATCGAAACTAAGTGTACCAGGCAAGTTTTAAAGTTTCAGTTCGATTGAATGATAGAAAGTATGTTTATTCAGATGAGGTACTAAAAGAGTGAGTAAAAGCGGCCTTTCAATGACAGTGATAGCCACCAATACGAGCCACTTGATACACGAGTCTATCGGTAAAACTTTAGTTTGATTTGATGACGTCAAGTTGATATATGCATATTCCAAAGAGATGATTAAAGTGTGTGTAAAAAGCATCATTTTAGTGAGAGTGACATTCCCCAAAACGCGATATAATGCAACCTTATCAACAACAAATCTATCTGTCAAATTTCAGGGCGATTGGATGATGACAAGTTGATCTATTAGTATTCGGAGATAGATCTGTGTGCTAAAGCTACCTTTTACTGACAGTGATATCCCTCAAAACTTGATAGAATGTATTATCATCGAATCTACCTACCAAGTCTTAGCCTGATTGTATGACTTTAAGTGGGTTAAATTTCCTCTGCACATTTGCCCGGAAGGCAAACACCCCCCCCCCCCACACACACACAATCAAAGTTAACCCTTTTCAATCGTATGTCCCCGTTTGGGGGACATCACTCGTTTTACCATTGCGCTCGTATGTCCCCGTACAGGGGACATCGCATCTGCATTGAGAAAACTGTGATAACTTAACCAAAACATTTTTGTTCGAAGTATTTCTAAGTTGATTTGCTTTGGTGGAGGTGCCGACATTACGTTCCGCCCCTAAATATTGTTTGTATAGTTTGTTCATATCATTACATTTCTTAGATTTTTAACCTTTTGCACTCCGAACCATTCTGGACGGCTACCAGCAGCTCAGCCCTAGTGTTGCCCTTGCGCCAGTAAATTTCAACAAACCCAACCATGGACAAACTCTCCATATCGCTCCTTTCTAGTGGCGCAGAAAAGTGCTCGGACCGTCGTGAACCAACACTTTTCACGTTCTCTTTTGACACAAAACCCCGCTGAAATGTTTTTTTTTTATATATATATATATTTTGGTAATTCATATTTTGATTTCATTTCTTGTGCCATTTCAAGAGAAAACTTCAGGGAAACACGTATTTCTCAAAAAGTTGTGCTGGAAAAAGTTAATTCTCCGTAATCACTAATAAACTTTAATGTCTCCCTGAGAGGGCACATCCGAGTGATATGCTAGATTGCGATGTCCCCTGAGAGGGGACAGCGGAATACAAATGGTTAATTCGGTGTAGTGTAATATGCTTAAGTATTCTTAGTAGTTTCAATAAAATATTTTGACACGTAGAAAAATAAAATATTATGTGGCCACATTCACATCCTAGGTCAAGGGGTGTATTCAGGGGCTATATTATTAAATTTTCGATTTAAGGATGGTAAACCTTCTAGTTAAATTGGAACACATTTCCATAAAAAAAAAAAATTCATTTTGATTGAACATGAAAAAATTCCGAGTGATTTGATAACTTTCTAATGGATAATTACGAGTGCAAAGGGTTAATATAAAGGTTTCCAAAATTGGAACTAATAGGGAGAAACTGTGAATCTTTTGGTACCCTATGAAAGTTTTGTAGCGGAATAAATATATCCTCGTGCATCTCTAGCTGGATGAATATATCCTCGTGCCGTCACAACTAGAACTAGATATCCTCGCGCTTTACCTTGGTAATTGTGTTCTATAGATTTGAAGATACCAGTTTGAGTTTGGAGAATGACGTATTAACTAATAAAGTTATTTCTTTAAACCGTTTCGTATTATTACAATCGTAAACACTTAACCATTTACAAGTTTGTTATCTCATCGAAATCACTGCTATAGTTTAAATTTTTACACGTTTTCCCTCTTTGCATGAAATGACGCAGAAAACGTTTAAACTTGTCTGCATATTATGAATTTTTTAATTATTCTAATGTATTGTTTTATTTCAGTAAACCATACGAAATCCAAAATGCAGGACGAGTACAGTTGTTCTAATTTGGATTGGTCGGCTTGTTGGTGGGAACTTGATTCCGAAACTGTGGTTACTGACACAGGCGAAACTGATGAAGTGGAGGAGTCTGATGAGGTGGAGGAGGAATCTTCAAGCGAAGATGATCGTTTGATGGAATTCTTAGTAGACTTAACTGCCAAAATGGACGAGAGGGCTGCTCGTCGAGACTTGGAGAGGGCGCGACGGAGGGAGGAAAGGGCTGCTCGTTGCGGATGGAAGTGGGACGACTGCCCTTTGAAATTGTTCTTTGAAAGTATGTACGGCATGACTAAAAAGTTACCGAGGGACTTGCAACGTAAAGTAATGATAGAAATTTTTGATGTAGTAATGAAGGCGAAAGAATCCTCAATTAATAGCGGTAACAAATGAATAAGACTGTAATGACACAATAAAATATTTATACCTTTTGGATGATATGTTTAATATACAGTTTATATATGTTTATCAAAATTAACTGGATAATATATCATTTTGTATATAAACAAAACTTGCTTTTGTAACACAGCTCACACTTATCTCTATTTGTTAAAATATTTCCCCTGCGGCTTTTAAGATAACTATTTTTATGAAAACCTTGACATTTGGTGAGTAGGTACAAGAAGGATCACTTAATGTAATAACATAAATTAAAAAACTCGAAAATAGCGTCTTATTTTATATTTGAAATCCTTACGCCAATGCAAATGTAATGGTTCCACCTGGTTTTCTCTACTGCTATTTCAATTTTCCATTTATAATAGATAGACATTAAATGAAAATAACTTATTTAATTTCATTAAATGATTACTTTTGTACCATTCATCAAAACTGAAGTTTTTTTACAAAGTAGTTTCTAAATGTACTAGGCTAGAAGATTGTAATATAGCCAGTATAGGGAATGATCTTTACTAGGACTACCTCTTAAAGTGAAGGGATCCAAATTAAGAATAATAATGTATTATTTGGGGTTGTGGAACATTTAATGTCTATCTATTTACTGTTGCTGTTTTCAAAATTCCATTATTTTTAAAAATTGCTAATTTGGCGATAATTCTTACATTGGCAACAAAAAAAAAAACCAGCCGCCCTATACAACTAACCTCATGGCGACATTTTTTTCGATAAACCTTACATTATAATTTCTTGTGAGTTCAACAGAGAAGTAACAGTCGTTGATGGATGATGCTCACGGGAAGAGAACTCTGTGCTAAAGACATTCATTTTCAGCTTTCTACGCCTTTAACATTTCTAAGGGAATTTCGGAGGTGGGGATGTTTAAACCACCATAAAAGACATTACCATAGTGATTTTGATTAAAATCGTTACAGCCATTTTTTGGCAATAGCTGAAATACATACACCTTACGCACATGCTCAGTTTTGACAAATACTTTCCAACCGAAATTTTATTTTTCTTTGTAATAAATTGCGATTATGGTTTCAATAATCCACTCGAAACCATAAAAAAAAAAAAAAAAAAAAAAAAAAAATCAAAATATATTTTAAATGGTCTAAATAAACAAGGTAATAGTTGAAAACAATGACTGGTGTATCCATTTAAAAGTCGTCTTTAATTGCTTAAAGGAGAGTTCGACAAAATGCGTGAAATCTTCATGAACATGTATTGAAAATCAATTTCATCCCATAAAACTAACCTCATGCGTGAATTCCCCCATCGGCACATCACGGTTAAATTTTTAAAAATAATCATCCATCTTATAAAACCAGCGATCATCCTAGCAGTTTTAGCCTAGGCGGTGCTACCTCCCTACCCTTTTTGAAAACAGTAAAATACCAAAAAATAAAATACTTTTCTAAACAAGATACAAATTTTTTTTTTATTATGCAATATACGGATCACCCCTTTCGAAATCGCCAGTTACGCATGCTCATTTACGTCCAAACGTGCCTCGCACAGACCAGTGACTAACTGAAGTCATATGGCTGCTGATACCACATACGTCATTAGTAGGTATAATACAGGGGAGCGTCCCACAATTTCCAAATGTAAATTTCCAAATGTTTCGAACGTTCCTTAATTAGGTGTATTTCTCTGGCTTTTTACCATAAAGTGTCTTCCTAAGACTAAAGATTCTTCCGGATTCTTTCGTCCAAAAATCTCTTCATGGAACGACACATCGGATACAAGAATTTGAAAACTGTCATAAGAGACAAGCATCAAAATAACACACAAAATGTTTTATAATTAAAATAATTTGATACACTGTTTGGAAGGACTTTGATAGGGACATGTTTGCCTACAATGACACCTACACAATTTTTAAATTGCCACTTTTTACTAAATTCAGCTTCACTATTTTTCCAAGGGATTTCGTTTGGCGGAGGATTAACTTTTTTTTTGCAGGTGGTTTAGTCTTGTATCATGGACTTCATTGACAACTTTCGCGATTATTCTGACTCCTTTTAATTAAACTTAAAATCATAATAATAATAATAATAATAATTAATAAAACATTGGACAATTCCCGCATTTTTAAAAAATTCATTTTTAAATGCTTCGGAAAGGCCATAAACACAAAAAATTCTGATCAATGCGCTTTTTCTTTATTTAAATTTAATATCAAAATTCTCCTGTTAGACGTTGGCGAGAAAACGATTCATTCAGCTCGAATTGAATGTGACGTCCCAAATATCTTGGCGTGAAATGCAGCAACGGAAACCAGTTTTGCAAATTGCGCCAACCTGTACGGGATACGGCAATGGTTACCAAATCAACGCAAACTATTTGGCAGAAATCTCACGATAACCATAGAAAAAAAAGGGACTCTTGACGTCACAAATTTGTATGAGTGTTTTGATCGGACTGGTTTTGGGACATTTTCTTTTCTTAATATTTAAATAACTAATTTCTTAAAGAACTTGTGTTTAAATATTTGGAATCAGAAAGAAATTCTTCATAAATATAAACTAATTTCACTCGCTTTTAAAAAATGCGGGAATCGTCCATAAACATTCTGTTTGTCAAAAGTTCAATTAGAAGGCTAAAACTACTTATGTTGAAAATGTCAAAGCTTTAAAGCCTTATAAGTCCTTCTATAACAAAATCTCAAAAGAAAAGAATTAATGAAAGAAACTAATTAAAATTTTAACATTCACATTCTGTTAGCCAAAAGGTCAATTAAAAGACCAATACTACTTATGTTTAAAACTTCAAAGTTGTAATGCATATTGGAAATAGCTTTTTATAAAGTCACATGGTTAAACTCACAGACCCTCCCCATTCCCACATACACAGTTTTATTATTATAAATAAAAAAATAAAAAAGAACCACCCATAATATCTTTTCTCGTAATTAATGAAATTAGTACTGGTGACACTTTTACATCCTTTCCTTTCTGATCCGTTGGCATCTTTGTTTGACGCTAAAATATTTGAAACCCTCCCCAATGTCAGTTTTCATTGAAGAGATGGCTGGAAATATTTTTATTTGTATCGGGAAATGTTTGACCTAAACAGAAAAAAAAAAAAAAAAAAAGTCTTAAGTAACCTTTGCCCATCGACTTGTTGACGAAACCATTTCGATTTTCACTTGGTTTCACTTGACAAACACCTTATTGATTCATTGACTTGTATTGAGTTCTTCATAATCTTCTTGCAGAATATTTCATGTAAGTCTATTGTTTGTCAATTTATTGTTGCCTGAAGACCTGTAATCTGTTCAGCCCAGACGAATCAAGAGAAGATTGATCGTAACATGAGTATATTTTGTTTTTGAATGGTTTATTTCGTCGTCAAATTTCTTCCCATTTCTGACAGCGGCGGCTAATTGTTGATATGGGAAGGGAGAAGGGGGGGGGGGGGGAGGTGAGGGCACTGAAAATAAAGATTCTTTTGTCTTCAAGTTTGCTAAAATTTAAACATTGTCCCTGTATCCTAACTTAATCCCTCAAAACTCTGTTATTGCTTATCGCCCTGTCTTCGTTGTTTACATACATATTTTTATACACATTGCATGTTTGCCTTCCAGAATAAGCATGTTTCTACAATTTTTTACTTTCAATTTCTCACATGTATACGTATACATAGAGTAAAGAAAGTATAGTATTTGGTGTAATTTTTTTTTCCTTCTTCATTTTTTCACGTTTTGGAACATTCTGATTTCAAAAAAGTGATCTAGAAAAATGTGTGTCTGGTGAGTAAGTGGTCAGCATAAATTCCGAACAAATTGACTTACGATGTTCAAATTTAGTGTACTGGTTAATGGTGACATTCGTTGTATGAACATCATACTCCATAATAATAATATATATAAACGCCCAATACAGTTTTGTTCTTAAGAGCAATACCAATAGATACTTGCAAAGTAGTATATATGTTCTGTATTTGATGTATTACCGTATTCCAGATCATAATGCAAGGCAAATATACTATATGGAATCTCCCTATTCTATTGTTTCAACAAGAACCATCAAAAGTATTGGGCTGATCTCTGATACTACTGAATCAATTTCCAAACGCGTTTTTCAATCCTGTTTGTTTACATATGCATCTTTAGTTTCCTTCTTTTTTAACTTTCCCCACTATTTCTACATAACAGTCATCTTTGTTAACCTCTTGAAGATTTAGTTTCTGCACAGCAATTTTAAGAAATATGAATAGATTTGCATATCCATTGCAGGAAATAGCCATAACTTCGTTATGAAATGCGATTTCTATTTTCTGCATGCAATAGTTGTACAGGAACATTGAAGTTCATGTATATCATATTAGACATTAGGAAACAGGGAGACGCAGTATCTACTCCGTTGTAGAAAGCATTCTGATTGGCATTTAAAGCTGAGTTAATATCAAAGCAGAAGAGTGCGCTGATAAGAGTCCATTATCCATTTTGTGACTATACTTAACGAACTTGTAACTTTATGAAACTAGAAAATATTTTTATATTCATTGCAAGAAATAGACAGAACTTCACCATGAAATGCTATTTCTATCATCTGCATCAATTGAGAACGATTTAACAAAACACTAGCAAAAATGTGGTAAGTATTCATAAGTTCAATTGATGATCAAATTTTATCTTTGTCTTCTGTGAATATAGAAATGAGTTGATTGTACGCTATATTCAGCTGAACAGTCCTGTCTCTTAGAAATCGTTAATCATAATTTATATTTCTTGGACTCGTAAACTTCGTCATGCAATATCCTTATGAAATCTTCCATTAACTGAATGAAGATCTGAAATAGCTCTTTGCAAAGATAATCCTATGAATAACTTGCTGTAACTTCCTCTGAAGAACAAGTTCCTCCGACAATTCATCATTGCGTTCATGACACTTTTCAATGATTGAATCTTTAAAAGTGATTTGTTCCTGGTGGATCAGTAGGATGTTTTGTATGACATAAGAAAGCCGGTCGCCATCTGCGAGGGTTTTGGCCATCCTTGGTAGCAATGCATTTTGTTCCACAGTCATTCCTAAAGCAGGATTTTCCTGCACTGATTCTACAAAGTCGTTTAGCAGAAGGTGTTTCACAGTAGTCCGAGAGGCGATTGCAAGTTTTGGACCCCATCGAACATCATTCTGAATTTTTATAGAAATTGGAGAAAAGTGAGTAGATTACGAATCCACTGGTCTGCAGTGGCAAAAATAGCCGAAACTGGTCAAAAATCGACTTTTAACAAGTTGAACTAAAATCCGATTGCCAAATATGTCATAACTTGCCAAAAAGAGAACAAACTTTTTCGTCTGGCAACCCAAAGCATTTTGATTTTCAATGAGAAAAAGCGCAAACGATTTCTGATCTTTGGCTCGGAAAACTTATATCTTTTAAAAGTAAGCCAAACTGGCGACATCAGTTACATAAGTGACGTAATATTTTTTGCCAACTTGGCTCCTTTTTAATAGATGCAAGTAGACCGTTGCCAGATATCTGAATCGTCTGCAACCTTCTTAATTGAAAATTAAAGAGTGAGGGTTACCAAATAATAATAATAATAAAAAAAAAAAATGCTCATTATTAGGCAAGTAATTGCGCATTTGGCAATTGGATTTAGTTCAACTTACTAAAAGTCGATTTTGGACCAGTTTCGGTGGACTGGCCAGTGGATTCGTAATCTACTCACTTTTCTCTAATTTCTATAAAAAATTCAGAATGATATTCGATGGGGTCCAAAAATTGCAGTTGCCTCTCTGTCTATTCTACAAAGTCGTTTAGCAGAAGGTGTTTCACAAGAACTGCAACTATAAAGTAACTTCATTTAAACACTCTCGATATTATTTTTATTTATGTAAATAGACACAAACTTTTCTGTGACATTTCATGGTCAAATTCTTGATATGAAGAATTCTGTTTTCCAACTCTAAAAGCAGGTCATTAACTCTTTTTCCTTACTTGATTGTATTATTGTTTGAAAACGTGCTTCACCAGAATTAATTTAATGTACGCTTATAATATCACACGTAAGCAAACACTCTTCATCTCTTGCCATCGTACTGTCCAGCTACTATTTACTTATCGAATTCAAAACAACCTGCCATTGCTGAGCCAGTATATATTATTTTTTCACCTGATGGAAAAAAAAAGGAATTTAATAATATACAATCTGTTTTAGTTGCAAAGTACATACTTATGTTCATAAACATGAAATCATTCTAAAAATTCATAGAAAACAAAACATCATTAAGAAATATACATTAATATTGTAAAAAAAATTCAAAAACACCAATGTAATTCGTCATGAGGCTTGCATTTAAATGAAGCCGATGTATCTAATCCTTTAATTTGATACAAAACATGGACATATTTAGTGTAAAATAATCAATATCTCAATAACAGGTACGCATTTATATAATCACCATATTGATGACATCTAAAAACACTCAAGGGCTTATGCCCATCATACTCACTTTCAGCACCGTATTTTCATATAGGAACCATAAAAATCATAGCACAAACCTAAATGTTGAGTTAAAGATGGTAAATCTTATTTGGGCCACAAACTAAAACGCTTTTTACATGTTTGTAAACAACAATCATTTCGCCTGTTACAAAGGCAATCTTCTTTCCTTTTTAATACTGCAAAAAATAAACGATTGAAACGATATTTTATGCATGCATTATCCATAACCAAACGTCATTTCTAAGTCCTATGTTTGTTTACATCATTTTGATGTCAACATATTTTCAGGGCGTGATAGTTAATTAGAATTGTTGAGATCCGATATTGCGTGCTCGTTTTGGACAAGAGTTAGATCAATGCTTATTGATGCGATACCAAAATGGACATTCATAAACACCATATTGGAGATTCCTCTATACTAAACAGAAAGGGATGTTAAGCGACGCTGTATAAACATATGGGTTCTCGATGAGGCAGTTTAATATGTGCGCTTTGTTTGTGTGTGGTTATTGTATTAAAGTAGGATTTGGATTTTGCGATGACAGCGCAGTCCGGAAAAAGTATGTGAATTTTTTTCTTTTTCTTTTTTTGATTTTGAAATTATACAAAATGTTTTATAACAACAAAAAAAATATTTGTTTAGAAGTTTTATTTTTATCGTTCTAGTTGTAATTTTAGGTAACCATACACAAACATGAACGCACACTTTAATTAATTTAAATTCTGCTGACCTTCACTGTGAAATGAAATGTTTTATTGTTTGCGACTTAAAACGAGAAAACCATTGAAAAATAAAAATACAACAATTTTATTTTGAAATGTTCGAAATACAATAAAGGTTTTCGTTTTTTTAAATTGCTAATTTATTATTGCTTTATTGTTATTTTAAGTAAATATGAGTTTGTCTTTGTTTGCTCGATGTGTAATATTCTTAAAATAACTTTATCGTGAAAAAAACATAGTTTATCAATTTTATTATTAAATTACGAATCCTTGTTTGTAGCAGTCAACTCTTTCACGAATTATGAAGATCATGCAATCTAAAGTTCGATATTTATGATTAACATATATAATGATACAGTATTTTCATCGAAATAATATCCACTGAAATGTATATCTAGACCTTTGTCAAAATGACCACAAAACACAGAAACAATCTAAATTATTTGGACTTATAAAATTTTTAGTGTGTCAAATCGTTAAGTTATTATCTATAATAATAAAACAAGCTGTGTGTCTGTCTGTCTGTCTATCTGTCTGTCTGTCTGTGGCTCTGTGGATCTATAGAAACCTACTTAAATTAGAGTAGAGCTCTGAAATTTTCAGCATAAGTAGTTATTGCCTTCTAATTTTATACATCACAAACAGAATGTTAAAATTTTAATTAGTTCTTTTTTAATTAATTTTTTTAATTAATTAATAAATATGTTACAAAACGGTATCTAATAGGGCTACAGCTCTGAAATTTTCAACATAAGTAGTTTTGGCCTTTTAATAAGTCTTTTAAAAAACAGAATTTTAAATTTTTATTTTGTTCTTTTTTAATTAATTTTTTTTAATTAATTAATAAACATTTTACAAAACCATTACTAATAGGGCTACAGCTCTGAAATTTTCAACATAAGTAGTTTTGGCCTTTTAATTGAACTTTTTAAAAACAGAATTTTAAATTTTTATTTTGTTCTTTTTTAATTAATTTTTTAATTAATTAATAAGCATTTTACAAAACAACTACTAATAGGGCTGTATGTCTGAAATTTTCAACATACGTAGTTTTGGATTTATAATTGTATACATCACAAACAGTACGTTAAAATTTTAATTAGTTCTTTTTTAATTAATTTTTTTAATTAATTGATAAATATGTTACAAAACGATATCTAATAGGGCTACAGATCTGAAATTTTCAACATAAGTAGTTTTGGCCTTTTAATTGGATTTTTTAATTTTTATTTTGTTCTTTTTTAAATAATTTTTTTAATTAATTTATATATTACAAAACGATTTCAAATAGGGCTGCAGCTTTGAAACTTTCAACATAAATAGTTGTGGCCTTCCAATTGGATTTTTGAAAAACATATATATTTTTTTTATTTTTTTTTTATTAATTAATAAATATTTTACAAAAGGATTTGTAATTGGGCTACATTTCTGAAATTTTCAACCCAAGTAGTTTTGGCCTTCTAATTGGACTGACAAAAAGAATGTTAAAATTTTAAATTTGTGTTTCAATTAATTTTTTCACAAAAAGCGATTTTGAATAGGCCTAGATCTATGAAAGTTTTAACATAAGTAGTTTTAGCCTCAAATTTTGCTTTCCACAAACACGTGTTAAAATAATCTTAAAGGGGTGTTGTATTATTGTATTAACGGGGAATTTATTTTCCTTGACAAGGAAGAGGCTTGCAACCTTAAGTCTTTACTTAGCAATTAGATTTTAGTGAGTGAAGCGAGCTTATGCTTGCATAGCAATGAACCTTTTAACGAGTGAAATAAGAATGTGTTTATGTGTCCATGAACTTTTCAAAGAACGAAGCGAGCTCGATTTTGTGTAGAGATGAACCTTCCTGTGAGCGAAGCGCCAAAAACTGGGTTCTATACACGAATGACAGATTTCCGCAATGCGAGGCCTCACAGCTAGCTAAAATATTGCACATGTTAAAATTTCGTAGCGAAGCACGGGTATTTAGCTAGTTTATAATAATAAAACAAGCTGTGTGTGGGTCTGTGTGTATGTGGATATGTGGATCTATAGAAAGCTACTTAAATTTGGAGTAGAGCTCTGAAATTCTCAAATTAAGAAGTTTAGGCCTTCTAATTTTACATATGTCAAACAGAATGTTAAAATTTTAATTAGTCATTTTTTAATTTTTTTTTTTGCAAAGGGACTTCAAATAGAGATACAGCTCGGAAATTTTCAACATAAGTAGTTATAGCTTTCTAATTGGACTTTTGAAAAACAGAATATTAAAATTTTAATTAGTATTTTTTAAATTAATTTTCTTAATTCATAAACATATTTTTTTTACAAAACGACTTCTAATAGGGCTACAGCTCTGAAATTTTCAACATAAGTAGTTTTACCCTTCTAATTGGACTTTTAAAAAACAGAATTTCAAATTTTTATTCAATTCTTTTCATTCTATTTCAATTTATTACTATTCTCTATTTCAATTTAGTTAATAATTAGTTTACAAAGTGATTTCCAATAGGGCTCCAGCTCTGAAATTTTCAACATAGGTAGTTTTAGCCTTTTAATTGGCCTTTTGAAAAACAGAATTTAAAATTTTTATTTATTTCTTTTTTAATTAATTTTTTTAATTAATTAATATATATTTAACAAAACGATATCTAATCGGGCTACAGCTCTAAAAATTTCAACCTAAGTAGTTTTGGCCTTCTAATTGGACTTTTGAAAAACAGAATTTTAAATTTTTATTTAGTTCTTTTTTAATTTATATTTTTTAATTATATTGATAAATATTTTACAGAACGATTTCTAATCGGGCTACAGCTGTGAAATTTTTAACATAAGTAGTTTTGGCCTTCTAATTGGACTTTTGAAAAGCAAGAATTTAGTTCTTTTTTAATTAATTTTTAAAATTAATTAACAAATATTTTACAAAATGATTTCTACTTGGGCAACAGTTCTGAAATTTTCAACACAATAAGTAGTTTTGTCATTCTAATTGGACTAGTGATAAAAAGAACGTTAAATTTGTAATTTTTTTTAAATTAATTTTTTTAATTAATATTTTTGCAAAAAGCGACTTCTATCGGCCTAGATCTCTGAAAGTTTCAACATAAGTAGTTTTGGCCTTCTAATTTTGCCTTTCACAAATACGTGTTAAAATAATCCTAAAGGGGTGTTGTACTATTGTATTAACGGGTATTTTTTGTGTGTGTCTCGACAGGGGAGAGGCTTCTAATATTAAGGCATTACGTAACAATTAGATTTTAGTGAGTGAAGCTTACGCAACAACGAACCTTTCAGCTAAAGAAGCGAGCATATTCTTTCATAGTAATGAACCTTTCAACGAGTGAGGTAAGCCTGTGTCAATGAACTTTTCAGTGAGCGAAGCGAGCTCGATTTTGCGTAGCGTTGAAACTTCCTGCGAGCGAAGCGCCAAAAACTGGGACCTGTAAACCAATGACAGATTTCCGCAACGCGAGACCTCACAGCTAGCTAAAATATTGCACATGTTAAAATTTCGTAGCAAAGCACGGGTATTCAGCTGTATTAAATAATTGCAAAAGTGTTCGGTCATACATCGTGAAGCAGGCGAACTTGAAACAAACAAAACTCGACCACATTTTGTGTTTTAAGTTCCCGAAAACGTGACTTTAGAAATACATTTTTCCAGAAGAGAATATGTTTTCAATTTGTTTCCGCCTCTTTTCCAGGAGGTCAGGTCACGGAGACGAAGAAGAGGACCACCAGGAAGGAGGTGGACATCATGAGGACCACTCAGCGCTCATCGATTCTCTATTCAAACATTACGATTCCTCGTCATCGCCCACTCACGGAACAGGTGACCACATATGTACTCAATTGAATACTAAGTAACAATAAGTTTGTGACACTTAAATTTTAGCTTCTACAATGATGTGAAAAGCTTATACAAAGACTTTGTCTGTTTGTAGTAAATCATAGATGATAAATCAGTCTGTTAGTAGTCAATCCTGGCTCCACAGCCATTCACTAGTAAGATGGCGCATTGCTCATTGAAGAATTGGTCCTCTGGCTTTTTCTGGAAGCTTCTGGCATTTTTCTGGAAGAGTGTGTTTCGTTATTCCCTTTATTTTGAACCTTTAGAGAGTATTTCTTCCAATTTGTAGAAGTAAAGAATCGTTTTCAGGGTATTTATTAAAAATCAATCGGAACTTATTATCAGAAGTTTCTAAAATGTATCTCAGGAGCAGTACCAATAAAAATGCGTAAGCTGATCATTTTCGACTTAGAAGAGACATTTTTCACCTACTTCTCTATTAGAGTGCCCCTATTTGGTTAGAGTGAAAAAAAAAAACTCTTTATATACATGGTATCAACATTACCAGCCTACATTAAATATGATTCAGAGACTACATGCATGCTAAGGTCTCATCGAGATGAAGTCCTTTTTTAAAGTTCAACCGAAAGTACCGAAAATCGCAATTAGAGGTTCATGGGGAAACCAGAATAACACCTAATACTAGAGAAAGTACTAAACCGCATGTGCACCTGCAATAAATTAACCCTTTGCACTCGAAGCCTTTTTCGCTTGCGCGAACCAGCAACTCGAGACGATTTCGGCCAAATTCGGCAAACGGGCTTTACAAGTACTTTAAAAGCATTAATAAACAAACAAACGTATACAAATAATAAAATTTCACCAGTTTATTCATTTATATGTCGAAAACAACAAACTTTTATACATATTACACTCTGTAATTAGTTTTGGTGCGATATTTTTTAAAACAATATCCAAGATGCATCCTAGGTTTGTCAGGACACGTATCACAGTAATACGAAATTTCCCGCCTACCTCCAGGCGTGTTACGGTCAGAACTCGAGCTGATCTGATCTCAATCCATATTTTTAGGGCTCTAACACTTTTTAGTTACTATATTTATTGCCAAGACTGTTTCAAGCGAATGCTAAGCTGAGACTAACTAAACTGAGCTTAGATTTGGCTACAATGTTAGCGGAGCCTAGTCCACGAAAGAACTTCCGAGAAAAATATCTAATCGCACATCGTAAATAAGGAGATCGAGTTACAAAAGACCATAGCGTCGTAAAAGCTTAACTCGATTTAAAACTTCAAATCACTCGGGCGCCGCAGCAGCACCGCTCGAGTGCAAAGGGTTAAATTAAAAGTATATTTTTAATATGATTCAAGTCATGACGTATTCATCAGAGTTTGACTTCGCCAGGTGAAATCAAACCGAAACTTTTCTTGTTATAGGGATGAGTCAAATATTCATTTCGACAAGCTTCATAAACGTCTGTAAATTATACGCCCATCCTTTGTCAATTGAATGTTAAGCATAAAGTTAAAGTTGAAAAAATATTTTAAATTTTTATAGAATTTTTAAGAAATTTTTTGCTTAGGAAAGATTTAAAAAAAGCTAAAAAATGTGGGAAATCAAATAGGAATTTAAATCTTGTTACGTTTTCAGGTGAGCCGACCATTATTTCTGTCAACTTGCAACTCATCAGTCTGGATGACATCAGTGACGCCAAAATGGTAAGAATTCAGTTGATGCAATTCTTCATTTGTTGTTCCGAAAACTCGAATTGAAAAGAAATTTCACATAACCCCTTCACCTACTTAGCCTTTCGATTATTGGGATATTTTGTGTGTGCATAATTCGGGCAAAAACACCTGAACGAGCAGGGATCTTTAGTTGGACTCCTCACTTAATAAACATTCATTTTAAACATCCATACATATATACGTTTTGTTTTAACACAGAGCTGACTTGTTTTGTCAAACTAAAAAGTCGACTAAATTTTTAGTGGCGATTAAATTGAATTAAAATTTTTCTAGTTGTATTTTCAGATTCCTCATAAATAGCAAATTAATACTTAAGACCAAATTTATCTCTTGGTGTTAATTACTTCTCCAGATTTTGGCATATATTTGACTATTACATATTTTAGGTGATAAGGGGGGGGGGGGGGATGAAAAATCGTCTCACTCCAAATTACACAGGCAAAATAGTTTATTTTTCATTTCTCAGGACCTCCAACGGAAAATGTTTATGTGGGGCATTCCGTAGCCAAACGATATTTATCTAGAACAATTCAAACCAGTCTAAAAATGTATTAAAACTCATGGTCTCTGACATGAGGTGGCTTTAAAACGTTGTTTGGGTCTCGTGGTAAAATATATAAACATGAATTTAGGCGGAGTGAAGTTAATGACTTAAATTTATTGCTGTAAAGTACGTTAGATGGGTAGTTTAAATTCATAATTGTTGAGAAACAGAAGCTTTTGTTTTTTACCCAAATGGTTTTTCATACCTTGGCTTTAGTAGTACCACACTGGTGGTTGCGTGCATAAACGTACACTTTATAAACACGTAATTTTGAACATAAAAGGCAAATATAGTAAAAACTATCGATAAAGATTCTGAGGGGAAGCAGACAAATATTGCGATATACAGGTTATCGCTACACGTAAGCATCGTTGCCTACAACGACAATGTTGTTATAGACAGGTTTCACTCAGATCACATGAACATTTTGAGCATCCAATGTTTATGTATGTCTAATGTTATGCAAATTAATGTATCTATGAACATGTTGGATGCCCTTTAGTGACCTTAATCTTACTTGATCTAAATTTAAAGGCAAATACGGTTATACAATAATTAGTAATCAGTAAAAAGTAATATAACCGCATGGTGATGTTAGGTTTTTTCCTAAAAATAAAAATAAAACATGTTTACCCCTTTGGACATCACTTCAGTCATTACTGGGCGCGTCTTGCACACTGAATTAATTTGGAACATAAGTTAACTGGTGAATTAATTTTGTAGAAGCGGAACTACAGGTATTCCATTGATTACCTTCTTATGATTGGGTGTTGATATGGTATTTTCTTTCGAGAGTTGGAAAAGTGCAAATATTAGGTAACGTTATAATTATAGATAATAGGGTAATATAGTGTAATTTTATTTTACAGAACAAAATGTGTTACTAATTCAGAAAATATCTGTTAATTTCGAAATCGAATAACTTTACTTGTTGATGCAAATGACACTTGTATGCGCACATGTTTGAGTCCATCTAACGAGTTCAAATGCACATCTAAAACATTTGGTAGCGTCGAAACAAAAGCTTTTGAGTAAGATTTGAACATTGGGTGTCGTTTTGCTTTCCAAGATAAAAAAAAAAAAAAAAATTAAATCGGGATATACGTATGTACTACTACCTGTTTTCTAAAAGGTAAAATTATCGTTATAGAAAGGGGCATCTATAAAGTGTTTATCGCTGTGGACATGTACAAAATATATTGAATGAATAGGAGTTATTCAGGGACTAAAGAAAATATTGTTTTATGCAAGTTTATTGTTATAGGCAGTATTGTTACACACTGTATAAGCAACTCATTCTTAAGCATCTCATTCTTAAAATGAGCTTTTTGACTCAACAATGGCAAAATACCAAATAAAATTTACCTCTTCCAATTTTCTTAACAATACCGAAACAGTTTCCCTCTTAGTGCCTAGTTTCGCCACCAGCTATACCTGAAGAAAGACGTGTATTGAAAAACCTTTTCCTTTCACCCCTTGATAAAAGGTAGTCTAGAATCGCGTTTCATTTTCTTGCACAATGGCACATTAGACTTTAGAAAGTTAAAAATCCGGATAGCTCATTTCTGTCGCTATTGTTGCACAGGAGTTGGTAATCGACACTCGAATAACCTTCTCGTGGGACGACGCTCGTCTCATCACTCCGGAGTGTCGGGACGAGGGAATGGACTGTGGCGACCACTTCGACCTCAAGTCTCGGGAGCACGATCTCTGGACTCCGGACCTCTATGTCCTGAACTCGAGGCTGGCTCGCCAGCACGACCAGCCCACAAGGAATGGGATGCTTTATCTGGTCGCATCAGGAAAGGTTTTCCTCAGCAAGAGGTGGGTTTGGTCAGTATGTTCAAGATTATAAACAGTTTGTTTGTGTCGTGAAACAAGATCGGTTAAAATTCCGAAGCCGGTACGAAATCTGCGCCAAAAATTATTTACATCAAACCACGCCAAATTACGGTAACCATAGGCAGTTCGCTTGTCCTTAAAAAAATGGCGGGGCTGCCATTTTGTGGCAAAAATCTCCTTGGCGTAGAATTCGTACCGGTAGATTATTAAACAAATAAGATCATTTCACTGTATGTGTATCCATCAATAAACTAAATATTCTTGACTTACATTTTAATTTGTAAGGGTAATTTTCTCTTTTCCCAGATTAACTCTGACTCTCCGTTGTCCAATGAACCTAGTCCATTATCCTCTCGACACCCAAAGATGTCCTCTTCTCATTTGTCCATGTAAGTATCATATATATCTTCTCAAATCAAAACCAAATTATAGGACTTGGTTGATAAAAGGGGCATGTATCATAAAGTAGGTTTTGAGAATATTGTTTCTTAAAACTATTCTTTTTGTATTTCTTTTGTTTTGGTTGCCTCCTTCGTCAGTGAAAATATCTTTCATTGAGCATTGGTTCTGATTTAAAAAAGTCCACAATTATAAGCATAATCCACACATCTGTAATGATGGGCATCCTTCCGTGAAATATTAATTGATTATGAGAGAGGGAAACAAACATGAAAATACAGTAAAACAATGTTTTTCCGAAACAATTGGAGACTGGAGGTGTTGGGATAACAGATTTTTTTAGATAATCGATCACTTTTTTTTGTTGCATTTCTCTTCGTTTTGGAACATCCTGATCTCAAAAAGGTGATCTAGAAAAATGTCTGTCTGCGTGTCTGTGTGTGTGTGTCTGTGTGTACGTGGTCAGCATAACTCCCGAACAAATTGATCAACGATGTTCAAATTTGGTGAGCAGGTTGGTGATGGCCCAAAGACCTATCATTAAGGTTTTCATCAAAATCGCGCATGCGCATAAGGTAGCTGCCATTGAAAAAACTTGTTCTAACGATTTTGATTAAAATCTCTGTGCTAATGCCTCTTAAGGTGTTCTAAACATCCCCACCTCCGAAATTTCCGTAAAAATGCTTTAATGGCGTGAAAAGTTGAAAAACGAATGCCTTTAACACAGAGTTCTCTTTCCTCCAGCATACCTCATCAACGATCGTTTTTTCTCCTCTTCTTCCCTCAGTTTCGCCCATTGTAATTCTCCCAATATTACAAATATCGCAAAAAATATTGCCAAACGCCATTATTTCTAAATGAATGATGTAAATATAAAAAGGTAAATGACACAAATCCATCACATCAGTAATATAGTGTAATTGAAAGTTGTGCGATGTTCCACACCCCTAGTTTTTTCAGTGTTATAAGAGCAATATGAAATAAAGAAACGCAATCTATTAAGTGCAAAACTGTATGTATTTTGTATCAGAAGTTTTACAAATAACTTTACATAAGGTAATACTACAATAAATTAAACTTAAAGTATGTCCAAATTTTGGAGTTGGTCAATTTTCGTTTAACCTATATTTTGTAAGATCAATATTATTCAAATCTATGCTCTACCGTATTTGTTTTTATACACCTTGATATTATTTTGCAAATAAATAATCAAACTTAAAGTAAGAAGTTGTGAAAAATCCAATAATTTTCAAGGAATATAATTTTGCACATCGTTGAATAAAGCTGTACTTCACAAGATGATCTATTTTTGATAATTTACATCAATCTTGAGGTAGTAGTCTTTTTTTTCTTACTTATTTCGAAAGTAAAATATATTGAAGTACATTGTAAAAATTTTAGACCAAAATCCAAAATACTAATGAAGTTATAATGAATATTTGAGAGCGTCCCGTTGTTAATGAGTATCTGTTCCCGAAACTTTAAATGAGTTTTCCTCGGCCCGGATGGGGAAAAACAGAAAAAAAAAAAAAGAAAAAAAAATTCTTTGACCGATTGCCCTGAAATTTTTACACGTTATTCTACAAATAAGTAGCTCTTGTCGGGAATAGGATATTTTTTTTCTTCCCATTCTTAACTTTCTATTTTACAGCTCGATTTGTGCAAGAAAAATTCACTTTTATTTTTCGATGTCCGTTTGTTATTTTCTGATAAAATTTAATAAACCTAATTCCAACGAGAACGACATTAAGGAACTTTCACGTTTTTTTGTTTTATTTTTAAATAAAATTCTTTCTTTCAAAAATTTGAGCTCGGATATATAGTTAAAAAAATATTTAGTTTTTCACTTTTCGATTTGGCGGTAAAAAGCCACTTTTGAATGAAACGTCAACGCTCAGATAATGAACCAGTCTAAAACCTGTTTTAGACGAGGAAAGAGTGAGGTTTCTCCTTCTTTTTGCGACTTTATCTTTGCGTAATCACGTCACGGTTTTTTTATGCGTTTTTGGTCACGTGACTTTTGCTTTGATTTCGGCTAATTTCAAACTCGATTTTTGATTAATTGAAAGCATAAAGAAAAAAAAAAATAATTGCACTGCTCAAATATATTCATTGGATAGCACTAGAAAATACAAAAAATATTCATTTTCCTCACTTGTGCAAGTTCTTCATTCTATAGATTAACAATAATTTTTTTTAATTTTTTATTTTAGATGTTTTTAAGAGCTGAAATCACCTGGAATGAAATCACCTTATACCTTTTTTTAGACGTCAACAACAACAACGATAACAACAACAACAACAATAATAATAATAAAACGTTGTAAAATTAAGTCAAAAATAATTATTTTGGTATCCATTAGATGTCAATTATAACATACTAAAAAAACTAAACCAATGAATTTTATTTTCCCATAAAAAAAAAAAAATAAAAAAAAAAAATTCCCGATAAAGACGTAAAAAACTTGCAAGTTACCAGTCTACTACCTTAAGTACTGATCATAATACATACAATAATAATAATAATAAAAAAAAAAAGTATGGATTCGTCTTTCCACGGAATTGTAGAATACCTTCTACTTTTATTAATGCTTTACCCTATCATTCACTTTTAAATTAAGGGTCCCAAAACATAGAACCTCTTGACCTGTGTTAATGGAAAGGCAGACTCTGGTTAAGTGCTTTAGATAATCAGGGTTAGTGCCAGATTTTCTATTACTACCGACTCTGTTCATCCATTAGCTATTTAAACTAGGGACGTGGAACATCGCACAACTTTTAATTACACCATAATATACACATTCCATTAAAATGTATGGTGTTATTTACAGTTTTCGTATTTTCACTCATTTAAATAAAAATGGCAACAGTTTGACGATCATTTTGGCAAACATTTTACATGGGGGAAAAAAAACCCAGACAAAATGGCAAAATTGGTGATGTTATCGATAGATATTGCATTGTCAATTCTTGTGAGTGAAACAGAAAAAAAAAATCAATCTGGTGATGCTCAAGGGCAGAGAGCTCTGTGTTACTGGCACTCGTTTGTCAACTTTTTACACTTTCATCGCATTTCTACGGAAATTTCGGAGGTGGGGACGATTATAACGGATACCTTAAGAGGCATTAGCACAGAGATTTGAATCAAAATCGTTAGAGCCGTTTTTTAGTAGTTACTGAAAAACATTATTTTTTTAATGATTTTTCATGATTTCAATCTTATGCGCATGCGCGATTTTGACAGAAACTCTAATGGTAGGTCCAGGGGTGTACTGGCCATAGGGTTGTCCGGTGCAATCACCGGGCCGGTCAGTGTCTGAAAAAAATGGGCCGGTCTGGTATGGAAGTTCGTTCTTTTTTTTTCAATATAAGTAATCGTCTTCTTGAACTTTTTCTTCTTCTTTTTTCTAACCCATTGCATTTGAATCCCAATTGTTTCCATCGTTCGCTCCCTTTTTTGGTTAGTCGGGGTGATAAGGTATTCTAGGAAAAGTATGGGGTATTGTGGAGAAGTGGTCGATGACTGCTACTTAACGTCCGAGGTGAGGAAAGGACCAAGGAGATCTGAGACTACCCGCATAGTCCAGTCGTGGATGGGCTATTAACTCATTACTATAATGGCCCCCCAAGATCGTTGGCGAGTATATATTGTTCGGACATCTTAAAAGCAGAAACTTTAAGTAAAGCTTCTCGGAGGGTTAATTTTTCGAGGCGGTAAAGACTCTAGCTCTAATTACATTACTAGTCGAACGGAATTGACAAATGATGGAACACAAGTCACAACACCAAGAAAAGAGTGGTCGTTGTTTTGTTAGAGGCCATTTCCATTTCACAAATTGGTATGGTTCCATGCGAAGCTAAGCTGGTAACAATTACATACTATAGTCAATACCAAACGAAAATGTTGCAACTGATTACATAAAACTTCAAATATACATTTCAAGTAAGTGTCTTTATTTTAAATTATTTATATATAATCAGGGTGTCCACAGATCGGGAAAACCGGGAATATCGGGAAAAGTCAGGGAATTCGGTATTTCGGGAAAAATCAGGGAATTATCAGGGATTTTGTCAAAAAGTTTCAAGGAATTTTCCGAAATTAAAATGAAACTTTTAGATTTTGACAATTAAAGATACACTGCCACCAAAAATACAAAAATCAATTTGAAAAAAAAACTAGAAAAAGTTTAAAAAAAAAAGAAAAGAAAACGTCGAAAATTCGGTCAGCAAGACCGACCACGTAACTTTTCGCATTAAAATTTCCTGACAATCACTAAACCTGCTTGCGTTCAGATTTGCCTCAAATCGCCGATGGAATGACTACATTTCTTCCTCATTTTTCTCTTATATTATAGTAGTCTATCGGCATTATTTACGTTGATATTTGATGGTCATTTTTCTGAACGTTACGATGGTAAAATGGCCGATATTTTCATGATTATAGAGGGCAAGAAACACGTTCTTGCATGCTGCTCATTTTCGTGATGTGTCCCTGACGCTATTTCAGAGATTGCACCTGTCAGTCATGGTACAGTTCTGCTTTTTTAGATTTCAGCATATTTTTTTTTTTTTTTTTTTTTTTGAAATTTCCATCATTCCTGAGACATTCCTCATTCAAAACTGCATTACAATTTCATTGGGTTTACTTGCTTGTCTGACAACAAAGGAACAAACATACTTTCAGACTTCCTTAAACTTGTGATGTAATGACCATTTTTCTTGCTGATTGCCAGCATCTATCGCTGTTATTTATGCTGGTGTGTGGTGGTTAGTTTCGCCGAACATTACTCTGATGTTAAGCTTGTTATTGCCTAGATTTTAGCTGCTAAGAAGGGAGACCGAGATTAACATTCTTGTGATGTTCATTTTAGTTCCTATTAATCACTGTTTTAAGGTTTGCTCCTCAATAGTTGTTTATATCGCCGAGATTTACGCTTGTGATTGTCAATTTCGTAGATTGTGACGTCGATAGAATCGCTTCTATTTCAGCGATTTCCATCGATATATTGGATGCTAACGTTGATATTTACTTTGGTGTGATGGTAATTTTTGCCGATTGTTGCCTTAATGCAGGGATGTGATTGCTTCCGCCGATCTTTCCGCTTTCGTGAATTTTTCTTATTTTTCCAACTATCAAAGTTTTCCTCCCACAGCCGACCAAACGGTATAGTGGTTAGCGTGCTAGCTTCTAGACCACAATGTTGCGGGTTCGAGTTCCGCGTATGGCATGGGTGTTTGTAAATGTATGTTGGCTTGTCAAATGACGAATGTTTCGGAGCATTATAGCCCTCGTGTTGCTGACGGCGCCAGATAATCTGAAAGCAACCAACTTTACTCCCACAAAATTCTCATTGATCTCGCGGAGATTAAAATTTCCTGACAATCATGGTACCTGCATGCGTTCAGTCTTCCCCAAACCACAGATGGAATTATTATCCCCTTCCACCTTATTTTTCTGTAATGTTAGACTATCGGAATTATTTACATTAGTATGTTATAGCCATTTTGCAGAACGTTACGCTGATGAAATGGCAGTTATTCCTGTAATTATGGCGAGCGTTATCGCCGTTATTACGTTGCTGTGTAATAGTCATTTTCGTCGAGTCTTACTCCAAAAAAATAGTTACTGACCTTATTGCAGAGGTTTGCATCTGTCGGACATTGTACAGTTCAGCTAAAATGCGAATTTCGACTTTTAATTGAAATTTTGATCATTCCTGAGATCGATACAAATCTGCATTACAATTTTGTTGGACTAACAAGTCTGACAATCACGGAATCTTCTTACCGGGCATTTTGCCTGCACCGGAACGGGCATTTTTACCGATTGTTGGTTTAATATAATTGCCGAGATTTGCGCCCGTACGGCGGCCGCTATCACCGATATTTACGTTGAAGTAGCTGTAATTTTCCCTTAGATTTAAGCCGTTTTAACTGAAGTTATTGCCGAGATTCATGACGTCGTTTTGGTGTCATTCGCCTAGACTTCCGCTGATGTGAAAGCCGCTATGTACGTTATTAGTGTGTATGTGAGGATCGTTTTCACCGTTTGGTTTGAATTAATGATGAATGATTAGAATTTTAATTTAACTTTGCACAAGAAATTATTCTAAATCGTCCCAGTTTTTATTATGTATCCTTATTTGAAATTGTCATTTTAACTGCTATTGAATGTAAAATGGTTTATTTTAACTTGAAAAACAATTTTACATTTTAACTATAGATGTAAGTAATAGTTTAAAGTTAAAGCAATTTTTTTTATGTATAATTGTTTAAAATTAATTGTCTGGGGAAAATGTGTTTATTTTGTAAAAATTTTGCTTGGGTATTGTACTTAAACAAGCGGCTACAGCTGGTCTTAAACAAAAAATCAGAAAATTTCAAATAATGCATATAATGAAATTGTATAATTTGGACAACGAAATTATACAAACTAAAAAGCCAATGAAAATGGTGTAACTCCCCCAATCCAACTACATTTAAAGACAGTTTATATATATATATATATATATATATATATATATATATATATATATATATATATATATATAAAATACACAAATTGATATATAATTCATAAAATATAAAAATTTTACTTTACGAAAATATTTTAAAGTAATTATTGATATTTAAAATTTGATTACAATTTCAAGTATTCAGAAAACAAAAATAGTTAATATTGTTACGAATTTTTGTATATTTGTAAATATTTCGTAGTGCTAATTTTGTAAATAGATAAATTTCTGTACATTTCGCATAAGGCAATGCAATGGTTTGTTTCCCTGCAGTGAGCATATCAATGCTTGATAACGCGTTTTACAGAGGTAACTCTGGGAAGCGAGTTTCAAGGGGCAGGGCATTTAACATTATGCTAATGGGAATCTCGCCAAATTGGCGAGATAGAGCCAAGTTGGCGACGGTTTTGGCGACTAATTTTTGTTGCCAAAGTTGGCGAGAAATCGCCAAATGTCGCCAAACTTGGCGACCATTTGGCGACATTTTCGGTACATGTATGGGTACATGTATCACATGTACATGTATAAGGACTTTTCGACTACAATCTGGAAAGTTCTCCAAATGTCTATCTCTGGAATATTCACGAAAGTTCCCCACTCCTATATAAGGACGGCCGTGAGTAGGGTTAGTTAGTTGACTGATTTTGAGTCACGGAGCTAGTTGTTAGCTGAGTCCGATAGTTGACTGAAGTTAGTTCTTGAATTTTGAGTCACTGAGTTAGTTGACTGGAGATACTGAGCATTCTAAAGCGAACTGTTTTGCATTGTCTTTTGCGGCGATTTAGCAGTTGTTTGTCAAGTTTTTAACTGCTGTTTTGTGCTCTATTGAGGTGAAAAAGAGCTGTATTGTGTCTACTAGAACGAGAAGTTCTGGAGCTGTAAGAGAACTGTGAAGAGTTATTTTGGAATAAATTTCTGCAAGTTTTGATCTGCTTTGGCGTCAAATCTTTCGAACCCATACAACGCAACAATATAATATATAAAGAGTATTTGTTAAATGTAAGTGTGTGTTTGATCCATTTTGACAGGATTAATGGTTTGTCTTTATTTTTAAAATTTTACTTAAGAAAACAGCTTATTAAATCTGAAATTTAATACTAGAGTCATCTTTTCTTGAGATTAGTTTGTAATGAAAAAAAAAAAAAAAGAAAAAAAAAAAGTGTGATTTTAAAGTATAATTGCACATGCACAGTGCAGGTATATACATACACTACACTAAATGAAGCAATTTGGTATTTGCGTCATAAATATGTAAAGATAAACAGTATATGCATCATAATTTTCTTTATGATGGTGAATTTGAATGTTCTTTTACTTGAAAGTTTATTATTTATATATATTTTGTCGATAACTTATAATCAGGGAAAAAATTGAGTGTTACAGGGAATAATCAGGGAAATATCAGGGAATTTTAAAATAACTTTTCTGTGGACACCCTGATAATGGTTCTTAATTCTTAAAAACTTGAAATTAATTAATCTAATTCACACGTAAAATTACGTTTACTAGAGAAAAGATTTTTATTTAAATTTTATCTCTCCATATACGTATAAAATTCAACGTTTATCTAAGTTTATTTACGCCTATAACTCCAGATTAACTAAACCAATTTGGATCATGTTTGTGTCGATTTATAACTTTTTAATACGAATGTAAACACATATTTAACATTGCATTGTGTTAGTGATCTGCCTGACATTGTGGGTTTAGAGTACAATTCAAAATCTAAGCTTTTTATACGTTTGGTTTTCGAAATCAGAAACATTAAATTTTCTGTATTACACATTTTCCATTCATAGTTATTTTTTGAAGTCCGTATAATCTTTTTTTAAAAAAAATGTAGTACTATTAATTAAGATGTTATTGAGAGTGATTTAATTGTAAATGAAAATTATTAAACCATTTTTATAAATAATAAGAGATACATCTCTTATTATAATCATAAGTATACGATTTTATGTAGATAGTTTGATTCACTCCATAGACAAGGGGTAATTATTTAATTTTGTGTTGTAATGCAATTTCATTTTGTCTAAAATTATTTAAATAGAATTGAATGACAATTGGGTATGTGCCAAACAATCTTCCATTATGAACTGTTTAAAAATAATTATTAAAAAAAGAAATTAAGTAGTGGTAAATTTAAAAAAGAATAAAATCTTAATAGAAATTCATGAGTTTAAACAATAACACGTTAAAATATATTTCGTAGAAATCAAAGTTATCTGTTGAAGAAATTAGAAAGTTAAGATATATGTTTGCTAAAAACCTAACTGAAATGTCAAAGCATTAAAACTTGATAAACCTATTTATATATGCAAGTTCCTCAATTTATGTATACGTTTATATAACAGTATTGTCACGAATTTGTGCATGTTATGATCCATCACATATTTTTCTATATCTGAACTCTGAACTTCTTCTTTCCTTCCCTGTTATCCTCAATAATTTTGAATAATTTACGCCTAACTTTACGCCATCACGTAATTTTTCAAAGTTCCAAGTTCCAAGTTTTCGATTAATTTTGCAACAAAATGGATTTTAAAGTTTTTTTTAACGACGACAGTTTTTATTTATTAAGATTTTTGTCTAATTTGGTAAAATGGACGGTAAAAAAAGAAAATGTCTTGCAAAGCAATGTTTATCTATAAAAGATATATTCTTTGGATCAACGGATCAAAATATTGTTACAAATCATAACGTAGCAATCGACACTACTGAGATTAATAATCATTTAAACAAAACTTTAGAAGTTTCATCTGCGTGTGCAGATACAGAACCAAACAGCAATGATATTTGTTCAAATGACAAAGATCTCTAGTATTACAACTCTTTACTTATTTTATACCTTTTAAAGTTAAGTATATAGTATAATTTCGAAAGTCATTTTCTTATAAACATTTTTCATAAACCTAAGCATTCTTTATTTTACAATTTAGATATTGTTTTATTTTGTAACAAACTATCAATAGTTTATTAAACCAAGTTTACTCAAAGGGGATATAAGGATTAAAAACAGAGAAAAATTTAGTTAATTAAACTAATTATTAAAACAATTCAATTATAAAAATTTATAAATAAATTTATATGATCATCGCAATTAATTATTCATTATAAATATTTAAATAACAAAATTTATTAGTTATTCAAAATATTTCATTATTAAAATTAATTAGTGGAATTTTATGAACAAAAAAAGTTAAAATTTGATAAATGATTATAATTAAAATTTGGGCCGGCATAAATCTAAAATCACCGGGCCGGTTTTATGTCCCAGTATGCCCCTGGGTAGGTCCCATGGTCACCACTAACCGGCGCACCAAATTTTAACTTCGTAGGTCAATTTGTTCGGATGTTATGCTGACCACGTACACACCGACGTTTTTTCTAGAACACTTTTTTGAAATCAGCGTGTTCCAAAACGTAGAGAAATGCGGGGGGGGGGGGGGAAGGATTTTTCGTTGCCCGAATGTTATGCTTTCATTACCCTATGTAAACATATGGGTAATTGAAAGTAAAAATGTCACATACTTCGTATTGGCCGCTCAATTTAAAAATTAATTAACTGCCATTAACTTACTTTGCAAATAATTGTTTTTTTTTTTTTTTTTTTTTTTTTAAATTGGACAACCACTCCTCATCTATTAGGTCCTTCAATCGAAAGAATCAACACTCAAGAGATAGCATAGAAATTTCGAAATGTCGAAGGTTTTCAGCAACCTTCCTACTGTATGCTGAATGCTGTTGTTCCATATGTGATTCAAATAAAAGCATGGTGTCATAGAAGAAAATAAGAAAATGAATGGGTTTGAAGTTGTTAGACTGCTCTTGCTTTTATTGTTAACCAGTTTATTAGATTTATTTTTAGATTATTTAGAGATTATTGTATCGATTACGATCTCCCTCAAATATTTAGATAAATTCTTATCATTTCATTTTTTTTTAGAATAACTATTTTACTCTAGTTGCTGAATAGTGAATACTGACATTTCAATTTTTTTTTTAATAATAAATAAAATAAAAATAAAATAAATAAATAAATAAATAAATAAATAAATAAATAAATAAATAAATAAATAAATAAATAAATAAATGAATGAATGAATGAATGAATGAATGAATAAATGAATAAATAAATAAATAAATAAATAAATAAATAAATAAATAAATAAATAAATAAATAAATAAATAAATAAATAAATAAATAAATAAATAAATAAATAAATAAATAAATAAATAAATAAATAAATAAATAAATAAATAAATAAATAAATAAATAAATAAATAAATAAATTTTGAAAGTTTAATTAAAAAAAAAAGAAAAAAAGTTTTAGAAAAATTTACTCTTCATGTAGCGCAGCAATATTGGCCAATGTTAGAAACAGGGATTCTAGATGATTGTCCAATTCTGTCCGAAACTCTAATATCTTTCCAAAATACAAAATTGTTTCAAAATAAACAAGTCCACAACAACCCAAAACATATTTTTGCTTCCTGGCCTTTCTTATGAATAAAATATTTCAATTTTAAAAATGTTTATCAGCATTTTAAACTTACCAGTATATTTTATCCAGCATTGGTCGAGCCCATATCGGTATCCATCGGCCGGTTTACTTTTCACATCGAGATTGGCCAAGTGTCAACCGATATTAGCCAAAGCTGTTGTGCTACTGGGGTCCCTTTAAATAAAAAAAGAATCTTAATTTTTCAATAACATTTTTTAAAAAAGTAGCTTTTGTTTTATTTTTGTTTTAAAGACTCTCTCCCTAAGCAAGAGCTGATTCTTCGTTGGACAAAGGCGGGTGTTGGTATCATGGAGGCGGAGGAGGACGGGCAAAGCAAGTTCCACCTCCTGCATCCCATACACACTGAGCACATGACTCTCAACTACAACGGACCAGGTATGCATTTTTCTCATGAACAGTTTGGATATTTGCTGTCGAGTTTGAAAACTTCGAAATCTCTAACTTCCGAGGTACTAGCAGCGTGGTCCGTTTTCGCTCAAAATTGTGGATCAATTTTAAGTCGGTATTTGATGCCAGTGCCGGAACTAGGGGGGGGCAGGCGGGGCAGCTGCCCCGGGCGCTAACCAGAGGGGGCGCCGAAAAGCCAACAAAGCACTATTTGTTGTATAAATTTTAATATTTGGACGAAAGGATAATTTTTCATAAATAAATTTTCATTTTTTCTTAAAATTCTGGATGATCTCTAAGATATCCAACAGAAGAAAAAATCCACTAGAAAAAAAAAAAAAATACATTTCTGTACAAAGAAAGTAATAATCTATCCTTTTCCAAAAGAATGACAACGAATTCTCCCTACCCCCTGATGAAGAATAGGTTTGTGCTACATGGCAGGCTGCCAGAAATGCTAATTTAAAATCGCATTGGTAATATAGTCGCAATGTAGTTAGATAAAATTTAGCATTACAACAATTTAATGCTGTTGAAATTTTCGTAAATTGAAATATGTCGATGAAATTATCTGGGGCGCAGAATCGCAGAAAAGCAAAAGAAACTGCAAGAATATCCCAACCTTTTATCATCTTGGCTAGTTCACGAGACTGAAACCAATGAAGGTAAGAATTTTTTTAAATTTGTAACCTAATAAACTTCGGAAGATGTGTATTAAGGACAAGGGTTACGTTTGGGATATATCTCTTGCCAAATATATTTATTGTTCTCTAGGAGTCCGCAGGAATTTTTACAGGGGGCTGCAAGATGTTGAATTGTTTAGAAATCGTTTACTTTTGTTTTTGAGGTTGATTATCATTAACTTTAAAGGTTCATTGCGATTCCTAATGAAAATTAATTAGCAAAAAGTTAATTAAAAATTTAAATAATTAACGATTGAAACGTTTTCTTTAAGAGAATAATTTAGTATTTCTTCAGCTAAAAACAGATTTTTTTTCATTTTTACACATTTTGAATCGTGCTGAGTTTAAAAAAACTGGGGGTGTTGAACTTTGAACAACTTTCAATTCCCACTGTTTCCTTCATTTAATTTAGCAATTATTTTGGCTGTAAAAATGACAGCGCAAGCACGATTTTGACAAAAACCGTAACGCCAGGTGTAATGGCCAAAGTAGGTCAATCCGTTTGAAAGTAATGCTGACCACAGAGAACACACGGACCCACAAACTTTTTTTCTAGAACACTTTTTTGATTCAGAATGTTCTGAAACGTGAAGAAATGTAAAAAAAATTATGCGATAAAAAGTTGACACAAGAATTCCTATTGAGCACAAGAATTCCTATTTATCGCAAAACATATCGATTTTTTAAAAATAAAAACGAAAACAGTAAATTACATCCTATCCAAATCTCAATTTAAATGCACTGACTAAATATGTGACTATATATTTTTAGCAATATATTTTACTATATATTTTTAAATCCCTTATATTAACTTCACTTTTGTTTGAGTGTGCGTTTGAGCCTGGCGTACAAATCTGCGGATGCTGGTCTATTCCTAAATAATGAAAAAATAATAAAACATCAAGGCATGAATTCTAAAAATAGATCTCAAGGCCTTATTTTTCATAAAAAATAACGAAAAAGAAAGTATTTTCCAGGAAGTGATAAATAAAATAAAAAGAATCCAGTCTCCATGCTACGAGAAAAAGGCGCAACTTTTGAAATGTCAAAGAACTTATGGCTATAAGAAGGCAAGCTTCGCCAAAGCGTAAGTAAAGATATCACGCGGATTTTCCCAGTTGAGACCACAAAACCCGCCAAATTGTAAGGATTTCTAGGCGTGTGCCATTGCATTTGCACAGAGTTATAGTGTCATTTTGACGACATTATTTTTCACCAAACAGATGTCATGTTCGTCAAATTTTGTCCATTGCATTGGTGAGAATTTTAAATTCTCCAAGAAAATGGAGAACTCACACATAGCACCAGTAAGTAATATATTATTCATTCTATTATTAAAATGAGTTTCAATAAGTTTAAATTAATTGTTCTAAAATTAACATTTATGTGTTTACCAACTATTCAATGATTTTTGTAGACAAGTCATTAAATTAATTTGCTTTTGTGTTCAATGAGTTCTGGTAATATTCGGAAGCTTTTTAAATTTTTGTATTAGTATTTTACAGAAGAAAATATTTTTTGAAATGTAAAACAGCTTAATTGTTTATGATCTAAGACGTTTTGAAACCAGGTTAACCAGATTTTGTGTTAAAAAGTGTTACATATCATTCAACTATGTTCTTTTATTTCATTGTAACTGACATTATTTGTATTGATTCATTAGTTGTTTTTTTTGTCTTTATGCAAATCTTTATGCAAGCAGAATGAACCCTGGTCATTAATAAGGGCTTGTCAAATATATTTATTTAAAATTTCAATTAATTAATTCTTTTATTGTTTGTTTCAAAACAGAATTTTACAAAGGAAAAACCTTTGTTATTTTTCAATGTATATATAGTTAGCTTCAAATCTAAAAAATTATTGTGTGGGGGCGCCAAAATGAATTCTTGCCCCGGGTAAAAAGTGACCTAGTTCCGTCCCTGTTTGATGCTAGGGTGCTTGATGGGTGCCGGCGGGATTATTTGAAGGTGGATTCATGTTTTTGTTGAAGTGTTAATTAAAAGAGATTTGAATCGGATTTCCACAAAAAATTTCAATTATGTATGGATAATTTTTCATTTCACATTAAAAATTTAAAATTTATTCTACTTCTTTTTGTAATTTTCAAAACCCATTGGCCCATCTGATGGCTGTAGGGCTATGGTCTAACATGACAAAGGGCATGGATGTTCGTTGTGGTTCTCAATCGATGTTAAGCTGTAGGTCCCGGTCTGATTAGCCGTCATTGTGCATAAAGATAGGTCGTTGAACCAACCAACCAACCAACCAACCAACCAACCAACCAACCAACCAACCAACCAACCAACCAACCAACCAACCAACCAACCAACCAACCAACCAACCAACCAACCAACCAACCAACCAACCAACCAACCAACCAACCAACCAACCAACCAACCAACCAACCAACCAACCAACCAACCAACCAACCAACCAACCAACCAACCAACCAACCAACCAACCAACCAACCAACCAACCAACCAACCAACCAACCAACCAACCAACCAACCAACCAACCAACCAACCAACCAACCAACCAACCAACCAACCAACCAACCAACCAACCAACCAACCAACCAACCAACCAACCAACCAACCAACCAACCAACCAACCAACCAACCAACCAACCAACCAACCAACCAACCAACCAACCAACCAACCAACCAACCAACCAACCAACCAACCAACCAACCAACCAACCAACCAACCAACCAACCAACCAACCAACCAACCAACCAACCAACCAACCAACCAACCAACCAACCAACCAACCAACCAACCAACCAACCAACCAACCAACCAACCAACCAACCAACCAACCAACCAACCAACCAACCAACCAACCAACCAACCAACCAACCAACCAACCAACCAACCAACCAACCAACCAACCAACCAACCAACCAACCAACCAACCAACCAACCAACCAACCAACCAACCAACCAACCAACCAACCAACCAACCAACCAACCAACCAACCAACCAACCAACCAACCAACCAACCAACCAACCAACCAACCAACCAACCAACCAACCAACCAACCAACCAACCAACCAACCAACCAACCAACCAACCAACCAACCAACCAACCAACCAACCAACCAACCAACCAACCAACCAACCAACCAACCAACCAACCAACCAACCAACCAACCAACCAACCAACCAACCAACCAACCAACCAACCAACCAACCAACCAACCAACCAACCAACCAACCAACCAACCAACCAACCAACCAACCAACCAACCAACCAACCAACCAACCAACCAACCAACCAACCAACCAACCAACCAACCAACCAACCAACCAACCAACCAACCAACCAACCAACCAACACCCAGTGACCTTCAAGTGCAACCCCTTTGCACTTTCATGGTGGCACTCATGGCTGGGCGTGTCTTTTCTTTAATATTGTTACGAATTTTTGTATATTTGTAAATATTTCGTAGTGTTAGCTTTGTAAATAGTAAAATTTATGTACATTTTGCATAAGGCAGTGCAATAGTTCGTCTTAGTTTGTTTCCCTGCAATAAGGGTTTGGATGCTTGATAACGAGTTTTACAGAGGGAACGCTAGGAAGCGAGTTTTACATGGAGCAGGGCATTTAACATTATGGTAATGGCAATCTCGCCAAATTGGCGAGATAGAGTCAAGTTGGCGATGGTTTTGGGGACTAATTTTTGTCGCCAAATTTGGCGAGAAATCGCCAAATGTCGCCAAACTTGGCGACTATTTGGTGACATTTTCGGTACATCTATAGGTACATGTATCCCATGTACATGTATAGGACTTTTCGATTACGATCTGGAAAGTTCTCCAAATTTCTCTCTTTGGAAGTTTCGCGAAGATTCACCACTCCTATATAAGGACGGCCGTGAGTAGAGTTAGTAGTTGATTTTGAGTCACTGAATTAGTTGACTGAGTTAACATTCCGAGTAGTTCTAAAGCGAACTGTATTGTATTGTCTTTTACGGCGACTTAGCAGTTGTGTTGTCAAGTTTTTAACTGCTGTATTGTGCTCTATTGATGTGAAAAGAGCTGTATTGTGTCTACTAGAACGAGAAGTTCTGGAGCTGTAAGAGAACTGTGAAGAGTTATTTTGGAATAAATTTCTGCAAGTTTTGATCTGCTTTGGCTTCAAATCTTTCGAACCCGACCACGCAACAATATCATCACTTGCATTTTTATAAGTTAGTCTAATCAGTTTAAGTAAAGAGTCTAGTTTTTCCAGCTTTCATTTAGATACATATTATGAGTTTTAGTTTTCATATTCTCACTAATTAAAAAAACTGTCAATTTCGGGATATATTTAATAATATTCTTTACATTGGGGGAAAAAAACACACCACCAAAATGATGAAATTGGCAGTATACTTTTCAATTATTATTACATTATCCTTTCTTGAAAAAGTAAAAAGGAGGAAGAACAGTCTTTAATGGGCGATGCCAAGAGAAAAGAATTCTGCATTAAGGGGGCATGGTACCCAAAAAATGACGAAAATGTAATTTTCCCCCCCATAACCCACGAAATTTTATTTTGTCTGGAAGCAATACATTTCTTATTACATTTGAGTGATTGAAAATAAAAATTAGCAACAGATAGCATGTCCATTTGTAGAACTGGTTGAAAACTCTAATATGTTTGTAAAATGTCTTGAATACGTAGTCATAGTCAATCAATGATTCCGATTTCCGAGAAAACATCATCGCGTAGTAGGAGCAATTATCAGTTCAGTTATCGCTACTCTTGTTATTAGTTGGTTAATTCAATATTTAATTATGGTTGGAATGAAACTCTTTATTAGAACGCCGCATAAAGAGGTTGAACGTTTGATAGCAGCAGACTCCTTATATTTGAACATGTAAATTAGTAACCAAAGCCTTAAAAAATTTTCAGCATCGAAAATATTGTATTTTTGCGTGATAGCCTTAATGGAAATATCGACTGGAAGTTAATGACTGTTCTCTGTTTCAAATTACACATTACGATTGATCCACGTTATTTATTATGTCGCGTGAACTTTATCTTTGTTTAATATGCGTATTAAGCATGTTAGGCAGCGAGACGACTGCAAATTTAGGACGTCATCTATTATTTTGAATTTTTCTACTGAACGTAGAGAAATGCTATTATGAATATTCTCGTCTGGCTGGGGAAAAAGAGCCGAAACAGTTCGATAGTTTACTTTGAATGAGTTGAACTAAATCCGATGGACAAATATATCATAACTTCCTTAAAGTGTAAATAAACAAACAAACAAACAAACAAACAAACAAACAAACAAACAAACAAACAAACAAACAAACAAACAAACAAACAAACAACAACAAACACATAAATTAATACATATCATACACTAGCTGAATACCCGTGCTGCGCTACGAAATTTTACCATTAGCATTTTAGCGATCAAAAGACATTCACGTATTCTACATTTCAGACATTTTGCACCCATTTCGATCCCGACAAATTGATTTATCAAAATAGAAACTTTCCTTTGTTGACAATTTTAACGAAATTTATAATTGTGAATACTATATTGGAAAGAGGCATTTGAATATCCCTCGTTTAGAACGTTTAATTCCCTTCGGACCCTTTTAATTACGTAATCGAGATATAAATAGTTTATTCTGTTTATGTTTGCTCTTTGTTCTAAATTTCGAAGTAGTAGCTGTATTGGAATTGAGACATTAAAATAATCCTTGTATAGTTTCAATGTTGCGTCGACTTTTCATCCCTTAAAAATTCATTAATCGATATCGGAATAACTTATTTTTTTTTAAAATTTGTCTTTTTAACATTTGCACCAAATATCAGAATTATGACTACATTTGAAGAGGAACATTCGGATATCCCTCGTTTGGAACATTTAACCCCTTTTCAACTCCATAAAGTAGGTTAATCGAGAACGGAATAGCTTACTTTTTCTATGTTTATCTTTTTTGACATTTGTATAAATTTTCAAAGTTGTGAAAAAATGGGAAGTGGGACATTCGAATATCTCTCTTTTGGAACGTTTAACGCCTTTTCCAACCCTTAAGTGGGTTAATCGAGATCGGAATGGCTTACTTTTCTATGTTTATCTTGATTGGCATTCATACCAATTTTAAGAATTGCGACGAAATGGGAAGTAGAATGTTCGAATATCCCTCGTTTGGAACGTTTAACCCCTTTTCGACCCCTAAGCGTGGATTAACCGAGATCGGAATAGCTTGCTTATTCTATGTTTATTTTTGTTGACATTTGCCCCAATTTTCAGAATTGTGACCAAATGGAAAGTGGGATATTCGAATGTCCCTCGTTTGGAACGTTTAACCCCTTTTCGACCTCTTAAAGTGGGTTAATCAAGCTCGGAATAGCTTAATTTTTTTATGTTTGTCTTTGTTGATATTTGTGCCGATTTTCAGAGTTGTGACCAAATGGGAAGTGGGATATACGAATATCCCCCGTTTGGAACGTTTAACCCCTTTTCGATCCCTTAAAGTGGGTTAATCGAGATCGGAGTAGTTTAATTTTTCTATTTTTACCATTGTTGATATTTGTGCCGATTTTCAGAGTTGTGACTATGTGGGAAGTGGGAGAATTAGTGATGAGTGAGTCAGTGAGTGAGTGAGTGAGGGCTTTGCCTTATATATAGAGAGATACATAAAATAAATAAATAAATTAAATAAATAAATAAATAAATAAGTAAGTAAGTAAGTTAAGTAAGTAAGTAAGTAAAAGAGTATTATTTTTAATACATTATAACGAAATTTTTTCCAATCCATTAGATTTTTTTTTTATATTAAGTCAATGATAAATTTAATTTTTAAATTGGAAATTTTTTCCTAATATAATTAAAGATATTGCACTTTGAAGATGCCGCTACGATGTTTTGGAAAAACCATTGATAAATAAAATTTAATAGTTACAGGAAGAAACCCCCAATTCATATCTGCTTTAAATTTCGTAAATTAGTTTCGATTATTGTAGCTTTATGTAGTACAGAAGTACCATCTTTTTGAAGCAATTCATCCGATTTCGTGACTGGGAAATATTTCTTAATCAACTAACGAGACCAACGAGAAATCTTGATTCACAACATTCATCAAATTAGCCTTAAATAATGTTTAGGGAAGATGGTAAAGGACTTATCCCCATATTCCATGTCACTGGCGACACCACAGTCAATTCCTTTGCCTGTCATTGAATTAAACACATATGGTGATTGTTTAATAGAATTAAAAAGTTCAAATACTTTTTAAAATTCTTTATATTAACTTCTATTTTGAGTGTTTGTCGATGGGGTCAAATCTGTGGAGGCCTAATTAACCCCCCTTGCTGTCATACAATTGGGCTGAAACTTGGCAGATAAATTCGATGTCAATGCCAATGAATTCTATTAAATTTTGGGGCTGCAACTCTCACTAAAAGGTCGCTTTTATACACGCTTTTATAATCACTTCGTAATACTAATAAATCCCAGTTAACCGATCATTTGTTGAAACTCTTTCCTGTTGCTAAAATTGTTTTAATCAAAATAAATAAAAGATTATTGGACGTGAATGCTTAAATTCATGATAGAGTGCAGTTCAGTCAGTTCAAGTTTGCATTGCGTAGCAACGCTATAAGTGAAATAATTTTAACCGTTCATTGTTGAAACTCTTTCCTGTTGCCAAAATATTTTTTAATCATCAAAATAAATAAAAGGTATGTGTTTTTATTGCTTTACATCAGACATATAAATTTTCGTAGATAGTTGACTCGTTGTAAATAACAAAGTATTTTATAAAGTTTTTTTTTGGGGGGGGGGGGTGGAGGAGGGGAGGAGAACAGTTAGTAAGTCGGTCGGAATGAATATTTTGTTCTTAGTTGGCCAAACACTATTGAATCTTGATCTGCGCTCAAGAAGTTGCAATTGCAATTAAAAATTGGCAATGCATATAACAGATTTATATTAAAAACTTTGTTTTTATGGGTTATATTACCAAAGATGTGTTGCGATTGGACACATGCACGTCACGCATAAAGTTCATGAAAATTAAACGATTTCCACAAACAGTAGCGTGAATGAAAACTTCATGGATGATAGAAGACATTTATCAAACATCTTGTTGAAGAATATTTATCAAACGTCTCTGTAAAAGTATTTTTTTTTTTTTGTAAAAAATGTAAATCATAGATGTGGTTATGTTTGCACTAAAATAAATGTTTCAGATTCGTTCATAAATGTTCTACACAAGGCGTGGAGGTTAGAAACAAATTCTTATAAAGTTTATAAGGAATGAGTGTAATTAATGTTTCTAAGTAATAATTTATTTTACAGGCCTTAAACTGAATATTTTTGAGTCAACAGCACAGCTAAATAAAAGTTTAAGATTAAAAGAAAAGTCGCCTTAGAGCTTGGTACAATATAGTGGAAAAAAGACTATTTAGCAAAATGGATGAAAGAAAACAGATAATGCTATTACGGAATAGCAAAGGGTTAAAAAATAGCAAAGGGTTAAAAAATAGCAAAGGGTTAAAAAATAGCAAAGGGTTATTAAACATTACATAAAAATACTGATTTTTTACTGTATAATTGAAATGATAAAAATTTAAAAATAACGTATCGCAAAATGTATTTGCTATTCCGTAATGTATTTGCTATTCCAAAATAGTATTATCGGTTTTCTTTCTTCCATTCCAACGCTTTCCAAAAGATCACAACTATTTACCCTCGGCGAGACTCAAACTCGCAATCCCCGGATTAGGAGACCGATGTCTTATCCATTAGGCCATGAGGGCTCGGAAAGCTTATAAACTCGATATTAAATTACATTTTTTTTTCGTATACATTTCATAACAAGGAGAAACACGGCTTTTATCTAAAATTTTGCATTATTTACAGCAACGCTTTCCAAAAGATCACATCACTATCCCTCAGCAAGATCTGAACTCCCAATCTCCGGTTTAGGAGACCGATGCCTTATCCATTAGGCCACGAGGGTTCGGAAATGGATGAAACTTTTCACTCAATGAAATTTGATGAATATTGTTATGAATTTTGCCACTGAGGCAATGATGGCACAGTTTTTACGGTATAAAAATATTTATTCTCTCTTCAGAAAACTCACAAAATTTAATCAAAGGCAACAGTATAATTACTCTTAAGCTTCAACAAAAGCTTAAAAAAAAAACAACTTCAAATACAGCGATTATACAAGCTCACTCCAATAGGTAAACAAAGCGATTAGCTTTCATCGAAGTCCGAACTCAATCTGAAAACTTTCCCGATCTCCAGTCTTATTTATACTTGGTGCGAGAGAACATTAGCGAAATTTCCAGCCAATTCGTCGGAAAAGAAACATCTCGAAATTTCTCGATTGCTTTAGGTGTTGCCACCTTTTTCTAACCTGTATAATTGCTGTTAATAAATAAAATAAGATAAAAATAAATTACAATAGAATTTTAAAATAATACGTTACTATTTACATTATATACAGACAATTTGTGCAACATTTCCCCCTTCTTAAAGACTGCACGTCCCGGGCAGTGAAGTCCTTAGGAGAAAAGGCCATTCAATCACTTATACCATAATATGGGGCTAGCCTATTGTAATGTACAACTCTAGGTTTACAGGAAGGTGTCGGTTGAATCCTTGCCACGACGTCGTTGATCATCTTAAGGACCCCATACGGCCCTTCCCAGTTCGTCTGGAGCTTAGGGGAGAGTCCTTTCCGACGTTTCGGGTTCCATAACCACGTCTTGTCACCTTCCTCGAATGAACGGTCCGTGGCCTTGGGCATCGTACCGGATCTTGATGCGCTCCGTCATGATGTTGATTCTCCCTCTGGCGAACCGATGTACGGCTTCCAAACGTGCCTGGAGATCATCTAGATACTGGACAGGCGAGGAAGGAGTGTCCAGTGGTCGTCCAAAGAGGACATTGCAGGGTAGTCTAAGGTCTCTTCCAAAAATCAGTTGAGATGGTGTATATCCGGTGGTCTCATGAGTAGCACTTCTGTAGGCCAAAAGGAACAGTGGAAGTTTCTGATCCCAATCTTGTTGGTTCTTGGAAACAAAGAGAGATGATTCAGAATCGTTCTATTAAACCGTTCGACCATTCCATCGGATTGTGGGTGTAAGGGAGTTGTGCGAGTCTTTTCCATGTCGAGCAAGTCACACAGCCCAGCGAAGACAGCAGAGTTGAAGTTCGTCCCCTGGTCAGAATGTATCAGCAGGGGTACGCCAAATCGGGAAATCCAATTCTGCACGAGGATTTCTGCTACGGTTGTGGCTTCCTGGTCCAGAATCGCGTACGCTTCTGGCCACTTGCTAAAGTAGTCCATGACAACTAAGATGTATTTGTTGCCATTAGTTGTGTGAGGTAGGGGGCCTAAGACATCCAAAGCAATTCTTTCGAATGGTGCTCCTACGTTGTAACGTTGCAACTTTCCACGAGTTCGGGTCTTAGGTCCCTTCCGCGAATTTCATGCATCACAGGACTTGCACCACTTCTCCACGTCGGACTTTGCTTTGTCCCAGAAGAATCTCTCCCTGACTTTCTGAAGAGTTTTCCTGACACCAAAATGTTCTCCAGAACTGCTGTGAAGTTCTTCTAGAACGTTGGTAACTCTAGAACTTGGAAGGATTAATTGCCACCGGAAGCTTTTGCCTTCATCGGACTCCCATCGACGGTAGAGTACTCCATTCTTCAAGTGCAAAGTGTCCCACATAGCCCAATATATCTTCATTGTTGGGCTATAGCATGCAATTTCCTGCCAACTGGGTTTTCCGGTAGCTGCTTCCATGAATTCAATTAGAGGTTTCAAGTCCTGATCTTCGACCTGACTTTCCCGGACATTCTGATCACTTCAAGGATCCACGTCTGAAGTAGTTGACTTGGAAGTTATTTTACGAACGGCAGATGCGGTCGTCCTGAACTTAGACTCCGCATTGGAACAAAATCGACAGTTCTCCGGACATGGTCCTCTAGAAAGAGCATCTGCATTCCCATGGGACGTTCCCTTTAAGTGACGGATATCCATGTCGTACTCCTGTAGGCGCTGAATCCACCTTGCTATTTGCCACTCTGTATTCTTGAAATTCAGCAACCAAGTCAGAGACGCATGATCAGTTCTTAAAAGGAATTTTCGGCCGTACAAGTAATGATGAAAGTGCTCCAATGCCTTTACTATTGCCAGTAACTCCTTTCTCGTGACGCAGTAGTTCCGCTCGGATCTTGACAGACTCTTACTAAAATAAGCGATGACTCTCTCCTGACCTTCGATTTCCTGGGAAAGAACGGCTCCCACTCCCTCATTACTAGCATCTGTATCCAGAATAAAGTCCTTGTTAACATCGGGAAAAGCCAAAACAGACGCAGATGTGAAAGCTGTCTTCAGTTGATTGAAGGAGTCGTCACAGTCGGAAGTCCACAGGAACGTCTGCTTGCTCTCTGTTAGTCTATGCAGGGGCTGGCGATCTTGGAGAAACCCTTCACAAATCTACGGTAATAAGTGCACAGGCCTAGGAAGCTTCGCAATTGATGAACGTTTTGCGGTCGAGACCAAATTTGCACAGCATGCATCTTGGCTGGATCTGTGCTCACTCCATCGGATGAGATGATGTGTCCGAGATAACTGACTTTCCTCCTAAAGAGCTTACATTTTGATGGGCTAAGTTTCAAGTGGGCTTCCCTAAGCTTCAAGAACACGTTCTTTACATTTTGCAAGTGTTGATCAAAACTCCGCCCGGTAATAATGATATCGTCCAAATATACCAGACAGGTCTCGTAGGAAAGTCCTCTAAGCAGAGTCTCCATTAGTCGTTCGAACATAGCCGGCGCATTACACAAGCCAAACGGCAAAACTTGAAACTGCCATAATCCTTGTCCAGTGGGGAAGGCAGTCTTCTCACGATCGTCGGGTTGTATCTCCACTTGCCAGTATCTGCTCTTCAAATCCAAAGTCGAAAACCATTGGTTCCCCGATAGAGTGTCCAAAGTGTCATAAATTCTTGGCAGAGGATAGCTGTCCTTTTTCGTAATTTCGTTCAGCTTCCGGTAATCCACACAAAATCTAGTGGAACCATCCTTCTTTCGAACGAGTACGATTGGAGAGGCCCATGGACTTGAGGAGGGTTCGATAACTCTATTATCTTCCATTTCTTGTAACAATCTCCCGACCTCCTCTTGTTTTGCAAATGGAAGTCTTCGAGGGTGTTGTTTAATCGGTAAATGAGTCCCAGTGTCAATTCGATGTTGTGTAAGCTTCGTTCTTCCTACATCTTTCGATGACATAGAGAAAACGCCCTGAAATTCTTTTATAAGGTTTCCAACAATCTTCTCTTGACTTCTTTCCAATCGAGCATCCTCGAGAAGCTGGTTCACTAAATCCGCGGATGGTGCGGTCGGAAGCTCCTTCGATCCTCGTTCAATGCTTGTAACAGGTGTGCAAGTGACAATTTCTTCTCCCTTCTTGATAACTCTTGTAGAATCACCGATGTTGGCCATTCTCACATGCACCACCTCCTGAGAGAGATCCACAAGCCTATAGCACTCCTTTCGGGACACTATTCGATGATAGGAAGTCCGTTACTCCAAATCGGAAGGCCTTCGGGAGTTCTACTGAACCCTTTACAACCAAATTTGTCATGGAGGGGATGGTAATGTCTTCAAGAGCTACTATTCGATATGTACACGGCTCTTCCGAGTCCAAACCGAACAATGGAACTTCTTCTTTCCCTGTTTGAAGCTCGCCTTTCTCGAAATTCAAAGTAATTCCATTTTTCTTTAAAAAGTCCGGTCCAAGAATACATGGGTCAATAATTTCAGCGACGTAAATGGTGTGAGTGTAGGTGTGAAATCCAAAGGAGATGTTGACATTTAATTTCCCATGCACAGAAATTTTGTCACCAGTCACAGTCTGTAGTGAAACTGAAGGCGCTGTGTAAAGAGGTTGGCTGTCCAGGCACCGGGCTACATCCGTCCGTAAGATGGTTACATTTGCCCCTGAGTCAACTATTAGACGACAGGGAGTTCCATTGATCTTGCCCTCCACGAATAAACCATGGTTTCCTCCTTGAAGGGATGAAATGTGATAGAGGCTGAGTGGGGCACCACCTGCTCTACACGGCGACCTCCGCCTCGCGAGATAGCCGCTCTTTAGTTTAACTGCTGAGACTCGGACGAGGGTTCGTCCCCTCTCCTGTCCAATTCAGGGCAATCACGTCTGAAATGTCCTTCACGGTTACAGAACCAACAAACCACTCTAGTTTTTCGATCCCTCGAGCCAGGATTACTTCTCATAATTCGCTCCACCTTTTTTTCCAGTTCTTGAAACTTATTCGTGAAAAGTTCAGAGGAATCATCTGTCAATGTTCTACGTACGAAATGCCGATCTTTTCTAGAAGCTTGCTGTGCGGCTTCTACTCTCATGGCATAGACGAGGGTGGACTTCAGATCTTTGCTGTCTGACATCCTGGTAGCTTGCTGTATGTCGGGATCTTTGATGGCATCCACGAAATACTGAAGAGACAGATTATCTCGTATGTCCGAGGGATAGTCTGGGAAAGCGAGGAGCGACAGTCTTTCTATATCCGATGCCAATTCTTGAAGAGTTTCATTGGCCTTTTGCTGTCTCACTTTCAATTGCAGTCTGTTGTAATCCTTTAGATGCTGCTCCCCAAACCTTAACTCCAACGCACTTGTCAGCGCCACGAATTCTTCCCGTTTCTCTTCAGGTAGTGTCTGTAAAATGTCAGCAGCTTCACCTCGAAGAGATGCCGTGAGATGAAATGCTTTCGAACTATCGTCCCATCCATTCGCGGAAGCGATCATTTCAAACTGCTTTTGATAAACGCGCCAAGACGATCTCCCATCAAAACTGGCTACTTTGATGTTGGAACGTGGCGCAATGAAGGGAGTAGAAACATTATCCCAATTAGGCGTTGCAAAGGTCACAGCTTCGCGAGCTTCCATTTTCCGTAGTCTATCTTCTACTGCGTCATGAAACTTTTCCTGCTCCTCCTTCATGGTGGAAACTTTGTCTCCTAAGTTGTTCACTTTTCCGTTAAACTCCTCAAACTTTTCATCAACTTCCTTTCTTACTGCATTGAACACTTCTTCTTTCACGGATTGCAGAATATTTGAGGTAGTTTCTATTATGGTTGATTCCACCATTGAGGCTAGCTCTGTTTTCATTTCTTCTTTGATTTCATTCACTGCTGCAGATGTTGTTTCACACTTGGCGGCTAAATCTTTAATGTCTGATGATGTAGCTCCCTGTAAAGCTTTAATGTCACCCGAAATCGCTGCAGCGAATTTAGCATTTGTAGATTCTAGACGGGCTTGATCGGAGGCAATTGTAGCAGTGGTGGTTTCTTGGCAGGCTTCCATTTCGGCTGCGGCAGTTTCCTGGCATATTTTAATTCCTGCAATCATTTCCGTTGATTGCTACATTTGCTCTTAAATCATTCCTCTAGTTGTTGGCATTCAAACGGATAAAATTCCACATCTGACACCAAAGTTATGAATTTTTCCACTTAGGCAATGATGGCACATTTTTTACTGTATAAAAATATTTATTCTCTCTTCAGAAAACTCACAAAATTTAATCAAAGGCAGAAGTATAATTACTCTCAAGCTTCAACAAAAGCTTAAAAAAAACAACCTTCGAATACAGCAATTATACAAGTTCACTCCAATAGGTAAACAAAGCGAACAACTTTCATCGAAGTCCGAAATCAATCTGAAAACTTTCCCGATCTCCAGTCTTATTTATACTTGGTGCGAGAGAATATTCGCGAAATTTCCAGCCAATTCGTCGGAAAAGAAACATCTCGAAATTTCTCGATTGCTTTAGGTGTTGCCACCTTTTCCTAACCTGTATAATTGCTATTAATAAATAAAATAAGATAAAAATAAATTACATTAGAATTTTAAAATAATACGTCACTATTTACACTATATACAGACACTTTGTGCAACAATATATTGCACAACAACAGAAACGAAGTGTCTCTAAAGACGGTATTTCTTGCAGTTATGTTATTTAAAAAATCACAACATTTATTCTCTACGAGACTCGAACTCGCATTCCCCGATTTAGGAGACCGAAGACTTATCCATTAGGCCGCGAGGACTCGGAATACCAATAAATTCAGGAGTAAACTATATTTTATGTATATATTTCATCACAAGTAGTAAAACGGGTTTTAACTAAAATTTAAAATTTTGCAATATATACAGCAATGCTTTGCAAAAATTCACATCACTTGCCCTCGGCGAAACTCAAAATCGTATTCTCCGGTTTAGGAGACTTTATCCATATGAGGGTTCGAATATGGAAAAAAAATGGAAATAAAATTCTCTCAATGAAATTTGATTAATATATTGCACAAGAAAGACAACCAAATTGTCTCTAAAAATGGTAAAATTTGTTAGAATGTAATTCAAAAATTCCCATTTTATACCCAAGACTAAACTCGAACTCACAATCCCTGGTTTAGGAAACCGATGCCTTATCCATTAGGCAACGAGTGTTCGGAATTGTAATAAACTTTTCAGACAATGAAATTTTTCAGAATGTATTACACAACAATAAAAATAAAGTTTCTCTAAAGTTGGTAATATTAGCAGCCATGTTATTAAAAAATCGTCTTCATTTACCCTCGGCGAGATTCGAACTCGCAATCCCCGGATAAGGAGACCGATGCCTTATCCATTAGGCCACGAGGTTTCGGAATACTTATAAACACAATAGTAAATAACATTTTTTTGTATATATTTCATAACAAGAACGAAAACGACTTTTATCTAAAATTTTGCAATTTTTATAGCAACGCTTTTCAGAAGATCACAACATTTACCCTCGGCAAGACTCGATCTCGCAACCCCCAGTTTAGGAGTCCGATGCCTTATCCATTAGGCCACGAGGACTCGGACTACTTATAAACTCAATAGTAAATAATGTTGTTCTTTACCATAAAAATAATAGTCCATGAGGTAGGGTAGACAAATACATTTAATGACAGGACGGACGATTAACGAACTACGGAGATAAAGTTCACTAAGAACCAATTCGGCACACAGCCTACAAACATCAGACAGAACCACACAGGTCTTTACACTTTCATGTCTGCAAAAGGAATGATGGTTTCCCGGTAGAGGGAAGAACAAACTACACCTACACGGATCTTGTATTAATCCGCATAAAATATAGTTCGCTCGCCCCAATACCAACACACCCCTCCTGCGAGTAACAATATTTTATCATAAACATACAAACTCATACAATACAATGACATATAATAATACATAAAATACCTTCACACTAATGAAATACCTTTCAGTGAATATAACAATTTTTCTTCATTAACAGCTTTGGTAAGAAAATCTGCAATCATATATTCAGTCTGTAAATATTTCAATTTAATTACATTGTCCATCAACAAGTCCTTGACAAAATGAAAACGTAAATTCATATGCCTTGACTTATTCGAAGATTTCGTACCTTTAACATATTGAATAGCTGCTTGACTATCTGAATACAAAATTACACTATCGTCTATAAATTGTTTAAATGGTTGGTATTGGGGCGAGCGAACTATATTTTATGCGGATTAATACAAGATCCGTGTAGGTGTAGTTTGTTCTTCCCTCTACCGGGAAACCATCATTCCTTTTGCAGACATGAAAGTGTAAAGACCTGTGTGGTTCTGTCTGATGTTTGTAGGCTGTGTGCCGAATTGGTTCTTAGTGAACTTTATCTCCGTAGTTCGTTAATCGTCCGTCCTGTCATTAAATGTATTTGTCTACCCTACCTCATGGACTATTTTTTTTTTTTTTTAAATCCATAGTGCAGCCGCATCTCCTTCCAGATCTTCTGGTTTCACTTCGAATATTACTGCATCCAGTCTTTTTAACGTTAGTGCCGCTTTGATTTTCAGGGCCCAAATAAAATAATTATTTCCAGTCAGTTCAGGAACATTTAAACGTTCCATTTTTCACACGCAAATCACAAAGAATTTCGATTGATCACTAAGTTTCGTTTGAGCATACAGTCACGAAGTATCGTTTCGTAAGTTTCGTTTTAACACATAGTTCAACCCTAACTAACCACGGAGATAAAGTTCACTAAGAACCAATTCGGCACACAGCCTACAAACATCAGACAGAACCACACAGGTCTTTACACTTTCATGTCTGCAAAAGGAATGATGGTTTCCCGGTAGAGGGAAGAACAAACTACACCTACACGGATCTTGTATTAATCCGCATAAAATATAGTTCGCTCGCCCCAATACCAACAAATAACATTTTTTTTGTATATATTTCACAACAAGGACGAAAACGACTTTTATCTAAAATTTTTCAATATTTACAGCAACGCTTTTCAAAAGATCACAACAATTACCCTCAGCAAGACTCGAACTCGCAACCCCCGGTTTAGGAGACAGATGCCTTATCCATTAGGCCACGATGACTCGGACAACTTATAAACTCAATAGTAAATAACATTTTTTTTATATATATTTCACAACAAGGACGAAAACGACTTTTATCTAAAATTTTCAATATTTACAGCAACGCTTTTCAAAAGATCACATCATTTACCCTCGGCGAGACTCGAAATCGCAATCCCCAATTTAGGGGACCGATGCCTTATCCATTGGGCCACGAGGTCTAGGAATACTTATAAACACAATGGTAAATAACATTTTTTTTGTATATATTTCATAACAAGAACGAAAGCGAGTTTTATCTAAAATTTTGCAATTTTTACAGCAACGCTTTTCAAAAGATCACATCATTTACCCTCGGCGAGACTCGAAATCGCAATCCCCAGTTTAGGGGACCGATGCCTTATCTATTAGACCACGAGGGTTCGGAAAGGGATGCAACTTTTCACTCAATAAAATTTATGTAGATATTGCCCAAAACTAAATATGAAGTTATTCTAAATTTGGTAATATTGTAGTCAAGTTATTAAAAAATTCACATCATTTACCTTCGGTGAGACTCGAACTTTAGGGGACCAATGCCTTTTCCGTTAGGCGACGATTGCTTGGAATACCAATAAACACAATAGTAAATAACATTTTTTTTGTATATATTTCATAACAAGAACGAAAGCGACTTTTATCTAAAAGTTTGCAATTTTTACGGCAACGCTTTTCTAAAGATCACATCATTTACCCTCGGCAAGACTCGAACTCGCAATCCCCGGTTTAGGAGACCGATGCCTTATCCATCAGGCCACAAGGGCTCGGAATACCAATAAAATCAAGAGTAAAGTATATTTGAATGTATATATTTCATCGCAAGGAATAAAACGTGTTTTAACTAAAATTTAAAATTTTGCAATATATACAGCAATGCTTTACAAAAATTCACATCACTTGCCCTCGGCGAAACTCGAAATCGTATTCCCCTATTTAGGAGACTTTATCCATAAGAACTTTCGAATATGGAAAAAAAAATGGAAATAAAATTCTCTCAATGAAATTTGATTAATATATTGCACAAGAAAGACAAACAAATTGTCTCTAAAAATGGTAAAATTTGTAAGAATGTAATTCAAAAATTCCCATTTTATACCCACTACGAGACTGGAATTCACAATCCCCAGTTAGGGAAACCGATGCCTTATCCATTAGGCCACTAGGGCTCGGAATACTCATAAACTCAATAGTAAATAAATTTTTTTTGTATATATTTCATAACAAGAACGAAAATGACTTTTATCTAAAAATTTTCAATATTTACAGCAACGCTTTTCAAAAGATCACATCATTTACCCTCGGTGAGACTCGAACTCGTAATCCCCGGTTTAGGAGACCGATGCCTTATCCATTAGTCAACGAGGGCTTGGAATACCAATAAAATCAAGAGTAAACTATATTTTATTGTATATATTTCATCACAAGGAGTAAAACGTGTTTTAACTAAAATTTAAAATTTTGCAATATATACAGCAATGCTTTACAAAAATTCACATCACTTGCCCTCGGCGAAACTCGAAATAGTATTCCCCGGTTTAGGAGACTTTATCCATACGAGCTTTCGAATATGGAAAAAAAATGGAAATAAAATTCTCTCAATGAAATTTGATTAATATATTGCACAAGAAAGACAAACAAATTGTCTCTAAAAATGGTAAAATTTGTAAGAATGTAATTCAAAAATTCCCATTTTGTACCCACGACGAGAGTCGAATTCACAATACCTGGTATAGGAAACCGATGCCTTCTTCATTAGGCAACGAGTGTTCGGAATTGTATTAAACTTTTCAGACAATGCAATTTTTCAGAATGTATTGCACAACAATAGAAATGGAGTTTCTTGAAAGTTGGTAATATTAGCAGCCATGTTATTGAAAAATCGTCATCATTTACCCTCGGCGAGACTCGAACTCGCAACCCCCGGTTTAGGAGACCGATGCCTTATATATTAGGCCACGAGGACTCGGACTACTTATAAACTCAATAGTAAATAACATTTTTTTAATATATATTTCACAACAAGGACGAAAACGACTTTTATCTAAAAATTTTCAATATTTACAGCAACGCTTTTCAAAAGATCACAACGTTTACCCTCGGCAAGACTCGAACTCGCAACCCCCGGTTTAGGAGACCGATACCTTATCCATTAGGCCACGAGGACTCGGACTACTCATAAACTCAATAGTAAATAACATTTTTTTTTGTATATATTTCCCAACAAGGACAAAAACGACTTTTATCTAAAATTTTTCAATATTTACAGCAACGCTTTTAAATATATCACAACATTTACCCTCGGAAAGACTCGAACTCGCAACCCCCGGTTTAGGAGTCCAATACCTTATCCATTAGGCCACGAGGACTCGGACAACGTATAAACTCAATAGTAAATAAATTTTTTTTTGTATATATTTCACAGCAAGGACGAAAACGACTTTTATCTTAAATTTTTCAATATTTACAGCAACGCTTTTCAAAAGATCACATCATTTACCCTCGGCGAGACTCGAACTCGCAATCCCTGGTTTAGGAGACCGATGCCTTATCTATTAATACCAAGAGGGTTCGGAAAGGGATGCAACTTTTCACTCAATAAAATTTATGTAGATATTGACCAAAAATAAATATGAAGTTTTTCTAAATTTGGTAATATTGTAGTCATGTTATTAAAAAATTCACATCATTTACCTTCGGTGAGACTCGAACTCGCAATACCCGGTTTTAGGAGACCGATGCGTTATCCATTAGGCCACGAGGGCTCGGAATACGTATAAACTCAATAGTAAATTAAAATTTTTTTTATATATTTCATAACAAGGACGAAAACGACATTTATCTAAAAATTTTCAATATTCACAGCAACGCTTTTCAAAAGATCACATCATTTACCCTCGGTGAGACTCGAACTCGCAATCCCCGGTTTAGGAAACAAATGCCTTATCCATTAGTCAACGAGTGTTCGGAATTGTATTAAACTTTTCAGACTATGAAGTTTTTCAGAATGTATTGCACAACAATAGAAATGAAGTTTCTCTAAAGTTGGTAATATTAGCAGCCATGTTATTAAAAAATCGTCATCATTTACCCTCGGCGAGACTCGAACTTGCAATTCCCGGTTTAGGAGACCGATGCCTTATCCATTAGGCCACGAGGGCTTGGAATACCAATAAAATCAAGAGTAAACTATATTTTATTGTATATATTTCATCACAAGGAGTAAAACGTGTTTTAACTAAAATTTAAAATTTTGCAATATATACAGCAATGCTTTACAAAAATTCACATCACTTGCCCTCGGCGAAACTCGAAATCGTATTCCCCGGTTTAGGAGACTTTATCCATACGAGCTTTCGAATACGGAAAAAAAAATGGAAATAAAATTCTCTCAATGAAATTTGATTAATATATTGCACAAGAAAGACAAACAAATTGTTTCTAAAAATGTTAAAATTTGTAAAAATGTAATTCAAAAATTCCCATTTTATACCCACGACCAGACTCGAATTCACAATCCCTGGTATAGGAAACCGATGCCTTATTCATTAGGCAACGAGTGTTCGGAATTGTATATTATAATTTATACTTATACTTATATATTCGGAATACTTATAATTTTTCAGAATGTATTGCACAACAATAGAAATGAAGTTTCTCTAAAGTTGGTAATATTAGCAGCCATGTTATTAAAAAATCGTTACCATTTGCCCTCGGCGAGACTCGAACTAGCAATCCCCGGTTTAGGAGACCGATGCTTTATCCATCAGGCCACGAGGGCCCGGAGTGCTTAAAAACTTAATAGTAAATAAAATTTTTTTGTATATATTTCATAACAAGAACGAAAACGACTTTTATCTAAAATTTTGCAATTTTTACAGCAACGCTTTTCAAAAGATCACATCATTTACCCTCGGCGAGACTCGAACTCGCAATCCCTGCTTTAGGAGACCGATGCCTTATCCATTAGGCCACGAGGGTTCGGAATATAAATAAACTCAATAGTAAATAAATTTTTTTTGTATATATTTCATAACAAGAACGAAAACGACTTTTATCTAAAAATTTTCAATATTTACAGCAACGCTTTTCAAAAGATCACATCATTTACCCTCGGCGAGACTCGAACTCGCAATCCCCGGTTTAGGTGACCGATGCCTTATCCATTAGGCCACGAGGGCTCGGAATACTTATAAACTCAATAGTAAATAAAAATGTTTCGAATATATTTCATAACAAGGACGAAAGCGACTTTTATTTAAATTTTTCAATATTTACAGCAACGCTTTTCAAAAGATCACATCATTTACCCTCGGCGAGACTCGAACTCGCAATCCCCGGTTTAGGAAACAAATGCCTTATCCATTAGTCAACGAGTGTTCGGAATTGTATTAAACTTTTCAGACAATGAAGTTTTTCAGAATGTATTGCACAACAATAGAAATGAAGTTTCTCTAAAGTTGGTAATATTAGCAGCCATGTTATTAAAAAATCGTCATCATTTACCCTCGGCGAGCCTCGAACTCGCAATCCCCGGTTTAGGAGACCGATGCCTTATCCATTAGGCCACGAGGGCTCGGAGTACTTATAAACTCAATAGTAAATAATTTTTTTTTGTATATATTACATAACAAGAACGAAAACGACTTTTATCTAAAAATTTTCAACATTTACAGCAACACTTTTCAAAAGATCACATCATTTACCCTCGGCGAGACTCGAACTCGCAATCCCCGGTTTTAGGAGACCGATGCCTTATCCATTAGGCCACGAGGGCTTTTTTTGGAATACCAATAAAATTAAGAGTAAACTATATTTTATTGTATATATTTCATCACAAGGTTTTGTTTTGTTTTGTTTTGGTCTTTATGGCGCAAATTCAACACAAGGGCCATACTGCGCCAAAACAAAAGATTAAAAAAACTAGGATGGAAGATGAAATATAAATATGATGAGATATGACATAATATAATTAAAGAAAGTTAAAAACACATTTCTAAAATGATGAAGAGGTTAATAAAATTTAAAAAATGGATATGTTTAAAAAACTAGATGTGATTTAAAAACCCGATTGATCTTAAAAAAGCAAAAAGATTTGGATGGGGAGTTTCCCCAATTAAATCCTGAAGACTTAAACTGGTACTCTTAAAAAACCTAAGACGATGCGATTGAAACTTAGGACAAGAAATTAAAATATGAGACACAGTAAGATCGCAAAGACAAATATCGCAAACAGTTGGATCTTCTCCCAGCAATAGATGTCGATGCGTCAATCGGGTATGACCAATGCGCAGACGAGTCAGTTTGACATCTGTCCGACGCATTGGATTAACTGGCCATTTAAGAAGATGACTTTTGATGGTATGGAGTTTGTTGTTAGTTTGCAAATCCCATGCTTCTTGACGTAAGGATAATATGAACTTCTGAATTGAAGTCTTAACATCTTGGTAGGGAACTGGCTGCTGCAGCGGGATTGAAGCCGCTTTAGCAGCAGATTCAGCCAATTCATTTCCTGAAATTCCCATGTGACTAGGTACCCAGCAGAACAATATAGTAAATCCTTTCCTCTCAAGTGTGTGTAATTTTGACAAAATGTCAAAAGCAATTGGATGACTATTGGTCTTAAAGTGCTGCAGACTTGACAGGGAGCTTAAACTGTCAGTATACACACAAAATTTGCGATTGTTGCAGAGTGAGATATGCAGCAGTGCACAAGAAATTGCTGTCATCTCAGAAGTGAAAACCGAGCAGGATTTATGAAGTGAAAAAGCGACTGTGGATGTGTCGGACACAGTACCACAGCCAACACGTTCACCTGCTTTGGATCCATCAGTAAATACTGCTTCATAGTCAGCATACTGAGAGCGGTGATCACAAAAGATTTGTTGCATAATTTCTGGGGCAGTGTCTGCCTTGCAATACATCGCAAATGGATTGAGAAAGTGGAAAGATGGAATATCCCACGGTGGAAAGGATTGAGTTATAAATGTTTGGGTAACTACGTCACTTAGAGCTGCATCCAACAAGATGGATTTCGCTCTTTCAGAAAATGGTCGGATGTTCGATGGGCGAGCATGATATAACCTACCAAGATAGGCATCAAGTCTCAACTTACGTAAAGGGTGAAAAGGATCAGACATAATTCTACAGTAGTAGTTGGCGCTTAATTTTTTACGTCTCAAGTCAAGTGGAAGTAGACTACATTCTGTCAACAGACTTTCAATGGGTGAAGTGCGAAATGCACCTGAACAAATACGGGCAGCAGTGTGATGGACAGTATCCAATCTTCGTAGAAGAGATGCTCCCGCAGACCCATACGCAACACATCCGTAATCAATGCGAGATAAGATTACAGATTGGTAGATACGCAGCAAAGAAGTGCGGTCAGCACCCCAAGAAGTATTTGAAAGTACTTTGAGGATATTAAGCGATTTATCGCACTTCTTGCGCAAGTATACAATATGTGGGAGAAAATTTAACTTATTGTCAAAGATAACTCCCAGGTATCTTATCTGATTCACAACTGGGATGGGAGAATTGCGTATGTGGATTTCAGGGTCAGGGTGAAGACCCCTCCTCCTACAGAAGTGGATGCAACTGCTTTTAGATGGTGACAATGTATGGCCGTTTTGTTCACACCATTCTACAAGTCTGTTAACAGCAGTTTGTAATTGACGTTCAATTAAGCGCATGTTTGATCCTTGGCATGAGATTTGCAAATCATCAACATACAAAGTTCCATGAACAAAGGGTGAAAGGACATGAAGGATGTTGCTGATGTGTAGATTAAAAAGGGTGATACTTAAAACACAACCTTGAGGAACTCCCTCAGATTGGTTAAAATAATTAGAAAATGAACTTCCAATGCGAACTCTAAAAACACGAGATGATAAAAATTTTTGAATAAAAAGGGGCAGATTACCTCTAAAACCAAAATTAAATAGAGTTTGCAGGATACCATATCGCCACGTATGATCATACGCCTTCTCAATGTCGAAAAAGATTGAAACTAGATGATTCCTCTGCACAAAGGCATTACGAACATCTGTTTCTAGTTTCATGATGTTATCAAGAGTGGACCGCCCTCGTCGGAATCCACTCTGGAAAGGTGAAATACATCCATCTTTTTCTAACATGTAAGAGAGTCGGGCGTTTACAATACGTTCAAAGGTCTTACAAAGGCAACTCGTTAAGGCTATCGGTCGATAGTTCAGAGGATCCTTGGGATCCTTTCCAGGTTTTAGAATGGGGATTACAGTAGCTTCCCGCCACAAGGTAGGAAAGATGTTCTCCTTCCAGATTCGATTGAAGAGAAAAAAGATGTTAAAAAGAGAATCTGGACTTAAATGGCGAAGCATTTGGTAACTGATCCCATCTGGACCTGGACAAGTGTTATGTGCTTTAGATAAAGCACTCTTCAATTCATACATCTTAAGATCACAGTTGTAGGAATAATCAATATTGCTTTTGAAATTAATTCCAGCTCGTTCAGCACGATTCTTAGTCACTAAAAATGTAGGACTATAAGAATCGGAACTGGATACACTTTCAAAAGTTTCACCGATAAGGTTAGCAATATCTTCAGGGGAAGAGAACACATCAGTTCCGGTTTGAAGTATCGGGCAAGAATATTCCGGATACAAACCGTTGGCTGCTCTAACCTTCTTCCACAACTGTTTACTTGATGTTTTAGACGTAATTGAAGATACATAACTTATCCAAGAATCCTTCTGACTTTGACGTCTAACTCTACGAGCAAATGCCTTAGCTTTTTTAAAGGCGATAAGGTTTCCTGTAGTTGGGTATCTGCGGAAGATACCCCATAGCTTCTTTTGTTTCTTGTATGCAGACTGACAGTCTGCATTCCAGTATGGTTTACAGTGCCGCAGTGTTCTAGGTGATGTCTTAGGAATGGAGGAGTCAGCAGCATTTAAAATTGCTTCAGTGACATTTTGGACAGCAGTATCAACATCCTCACTGTCCACCATTGTTCCTGATATAACAGCCAACTCAGTAAATTTGTCCCAATTCGCCCTGTGGTATTTGTAAGTAGGTAGACGGTTGGTCACGCTACTACTACCACCTGCATGCGAAATGAGGACAGGGAAGTGATCACTGTTGTGTAGATCACTTCCAACAGCAAAATTCAAATATGGAAAAAGTATAGGGGAACAAATGGCTAAGTCAAGTGAATGGAATGTTCGAGTGGGTTCATGAAAATAGGTTTTCTCCTCATTATTCAGGAGACAGAGACAGTGATCAGAAAGCAACTTTTCCACCTGTCTCCCACGAGGGTTCGTATTAGCATTACCCCACATAGTACTGTGTCCATTAAAGTCACCGAGCAGTAAAAATGGCACTGGAAGCTGATCAATAAGGTCATTCAACTCCTCTTGGCGGATGATAGCATGTGGCGGTAGGTATAGGCAACAGACTGTGAGAAGGGACTGTAAATGAAGTCTCGCAGCCACAGCCTGTAGAGATGTGCGCAGTGTGAGTACAGTGCTGGGGTAATCATGAGAGATAAAAAGGCAAATTCCTCCAGACACTGTATTACTACGGGTAACATCTTTTCTAATGCAACTATACCCACGGATCTTAGATGTATATGTATCCTTCAAGAAAGTTTCTTGAAGTGCCAAACATGCTGGATGATAAAGTGAAATGATGTTCTTCACATCATCCTTCCTAGACCTAAAACCGCGACAGTTCCAAGAAACAAACGAAGCCATTAATTATTAAAAGAAAATTTTAAAGGGGGGGGGGGGGTCGGGATCTTCACTGATATCTACATCCTCATCAGATGGGTGAAGCCTCACCACATCCGCATCCTTAAAAGATCGAAGGATGGTGAAAGGATTAGAGGGTTTCTCTCGAGAAGGTCTCCCTTTAGCCGATTTAAGTTTCAAAGTCTGTAAAGCCTTTGATTTTGCCAGAGATTTCTTTAAAATCGTTGGTCGTTTTACAACCTCAGTAGATGATCGTTGAGGTATTTGAACAAGAGAAGATACTGGAGAATCTGTTTGTGTGCTTTTGCTGCTGAATGTTTTTTTCAAAACATCAGCATAAGCAACACCAACGCGTGGAGTCCTCAATTCAACAATTTTTTTTGCATCGAAATACGACTTATTTTGGTTTACTCGTACTGTCTGTATTTCTTTTTCTTTTACCCACTGTGGACATGATCGAGAGTATGACGGATGTGTGCCATCACAATTGACACACTTCTCGGGTGCTTTGCAGTTAGCACTACCATGTCCAATACCTGCACAACGTGCGCATATTTCCTTTTTCCCATGGCAAGCTGTTTGCGAGTGACCAAATTTCTGGCACTTGAAACAGCGTAGTGGGTTCGGAATATACGGACGTACTTGGCAATTCAGATATCTGGCTTTTACGTGCGACGGTAAAGTGGGTAAGTCAAAAGTTAGGATAAAATGCTTAGTGGGGATGGTATTCCCGTCTCGTCGTATTGTTATGCGGTGGACGGCCGAAACGTGTTGATCACGTAGGTGGTCAAGAATCTCGTCCTCCGCTGTATGGTAAAGGTCCGACTCGGACACAACACCACGAGATTTATTAAGTGATCCATGGGCTGTAACAGTTACAGGGAATGTTCCAAAATTGTCGATTTTTGATATGCTTTTTGCTTGTTGATCATTGCGGACTTCCACTAACAGATCTCCAGACTTCAGTTTTTTGACTGAAACTGTATCTCCAACGAACGATTTTAAAGTTTTCTCAATTAGAAAAGGAGACACCTTTTCAAAAGAACCCTCCACTAGATGTACAATAAAGAATTTAAGTGACATTTGACTTGATGAAGATACTTGTCGTTGTTGCTCCCCACTAGGGGGAGAAAAAATAGAAGATTTACTTTCCATGAAAGTAGGGATAAAAGATTCGGGCACTATAGTCCCACCCACCATGGAGTCCTCATTATCGGGGATAGAGCCTGACGGCAAGCAACAAAAATCATAAAAGAAAACAAAATATCAACAGAACTGTCACGAACAGCATGACTCTATCGGGTTGTCGAGTACCTATACGCGAACGACTCGTCCCTGTAGAAGTCTCCACCCTTAACGAGATTCCCAGCAGACGAGCCGAACGCTTGATCCCTAGCCGCCGACGAAGTCGGACGACCAGCCGATTGATACACACGGGACCAATGTGCACCTCCCGTTTATCTGAAGCAAGGGCCAAAGTAGTGTATTGGGACAGTGTGTCGCCCCTCAACTACCAGGATCCCCCTTTCCAGGGACACGGGTCTCCACGCACGGCAAGCACGTGGGTGATTTAATCCCCGAGAGAAGCTGGTGGCAACAGAGCGGCACAAAGCTTCTCAAGGGGAGCCCTCAAAAGGAGTAAAACGTGTTTTAACTAAAATTTAAAATTTTGCAATCTATACAGCAATGCTTTACAAAAATTTACATCACTTGCCCTCGGAGAAACTCGAAATCGTATTCCCCGGTTTAGGTGACTTTATCCATACGAGCTTTCGAATATGGAAAAAAAAATGAAATAAAATTCTCTCAATGAAATTTGATTAATATATTGCACAAGAAAGACAAACAAATTGTCTCTAAAAATGTTAAAATTTGTAAAAATGTAATTCAAAAATTCCCATTTTATACCCAATACCAGACTCGAATTCACAATCCCTGGTATAGGAAACCGATGCCTTATTCATTAGGCAACGAGTGTTCGGAATTGTATTAAACTTTTCAGACAATGCAATTTTTCAGAATGTATTGCTCAACAATAGAAATGAAGTTTCCCTAAAGTTGGTAATATTAGCAGCCATGTTATTAAAAAATCGTCATCATTTACCCTCGGCGAGACTCGAACTAGCAATCCCCGGTTTAGGAGACCGATGATTTATCCATCAGGCCACGAGGGCACGGAATGCTTAAAAACTTAATAGTAAATAAAATTTTTTTGTATATATTTCATAACAATAACGAAAACAACTTTTATCTAAAATTTTGCAATTTTTACAGCAACGCTTTTCAAAAGATCACATCATTTACCCTCGGCGAGACTCGAACTCGCAATCCCCGGTATAGGAGACCGATGCCTTATATATTAGGCCACGAGGGCTCGGAATACTTATAAACTCAATAGTAAATCAAATTTTTTTGTATATATTTCATAACAAGGACGAAAGCGACTTTTATTTAAATTTTTCAATATTTACAGCAACGCTTTTCAAAAGATCACATCATTTACCCTCGGCGAGAATCGAACTCGCAATCCCCGGTTTAGGAGACCGATGCCTTTTCCATTAGGCCACGAGGGCTCGGAATACTTATAAACTCAATAGTAAATAAATTTTTTTTGTATATATTTCATAACAAGAACGAAAACGACTTTTATCTAAAAATTTTCAATATTTACAGCAACGCTTTTCAAAAGATCACATCATTTACCCTCGGCGAGACTCGAACTCGCAATCCCCGGTTTAGGAAACCGATGCCTTATCCATTAGGCAACGAGTGTTCGGAATTGTATTAAACTTTTCAGACAATGAAGTTTTTCAGAATGTATTGCACAACAATAAAAATGAAGTTTCTCTAAAGTTGGTAATATTAGCAGCCATGTTTTTAAAAAATCGTCATCATTTACCCTCGGCGAGACTCGAACTCGCAATCCCCGGTTTAGGAGACCGATGCCTTATCCATTAGGCCACGAGGGCTCGGAATACTCATAAACTCAATAGTAAATAAATTTTTTTGTATATATTTCATAACAAGGACGAAAGCGACTTTTATTTAAATTTTTCAATATTTACAGCAACGCTTTTCAAAAAATCACATCATTTACCCTCGGCGAGACTCGAACTCGCAATCCCCGGTTTAGGAGTTCGATGCCTTATCCATTAGGCCACGAGGGCTCGGAATACTTTTAAACTCAATAGTAAATTACATTTTTTTTTATATATTTCATAACACGGACGAAAACGACTTTCATCTAATATTTTTCAATATTTACAGCAACGCTTTTCAAAAGATCACATCATTTACCGTCGGCGTGACTCGAACTCGCAATCCCCGGTTTAGGAGACCGATGCCTTTTCCATTAGGCCACGAGGGCTCGGAATACATATAAACTCAATAGTAATTTTTTTTTTGTATATATTTAATAACAAGAACGAAAACGACTTTTATCTAAAAATTTTCAATATTTACAGCAACGCTTTTCTATACATCACATCATTTACCCTCGGCGAGATTCGAACTCGCAATCCCCGGTTAAGGAGACCGATGCCTTATCTATTAATACCAAGAGGGTTCGGAAAGGGATGCAACTTTTCACTCAATAAAATTTATGTAGATATTGCCCAAAAATAAATATGAAGTTTTTCTGAATTTGGAAATATTGTAGCCATGTTATTAAAAAATTCACATCACTTACCTTCGGTGAGACTCGAACTCGCAATCCCCGGTTTAGGAGACCGATGCCTTATCCATTAGGCCACGAGGGCTCGAATACGTATAAACTCAATAGTAAATAAACCTTTTTTGTACATATTTCATAACAAGGACGAAAACGACATTTATCTAAAAATTTTCAATGTTTACAGCTACGCTTTTCAAAAGATCACATCATTTACCCTCGGCGAGACTCGAACTCGCAATGCCCGGTTTAGGAAACCGATGCCTTATCCATTAGGCAACGAGTGTTCGGAATTGTATTAAACTTTTCAGACAATGAAGTTTTTCAGAATGTATTGCACAACAATAGAAATGAAGTTTCTCTAAAGTTGGTAATATTAGCAACCATGTTATTAAAAAATCGTAATCATTTACACTCGGCGAGACTCGAACTAGCAATCCCCGGTTTAGGAGACCGATGCCTTATCTATTAATACCAAGAGGGTTCGGAGAGGGATGCAACTTTTCACTCAATAAAATTTATGTAGATATTGCCCAAAAATAAATATGAAGTTTTTTTAAATTTGGTAATATTGTAGCCATGTTATTAAAAAATTCACATCACTTACCTTCGGTGAGACTCGAACTTGCAATCCCCGGTTTAGGAGACCGATGCCTTATCCATTAGGCGACGAGGGCTCGGAATACGTATAAACTCAATAGTAAATATTTTTTTTTTGTATATATTTCATAACAAGAACGAAAACGACTTTTATCTAAAAATTTTCAATATTTACAGCAACGCTTTTCAAAAGATCACATCATTTACCCTCGGCGAGAATCGAACTCGCAATCCCCGGTTTAGGAGACCGATGCCTTATCCATTAGGCCACGAGGGCTCGGAATTGTACTAAACTTTTCAGACAATGAAGTTTTTCAGAATGTATTGCACAACAATAGAAATGAAGTTTCTCTAAAGTTGGTAATATTAGCAGCCATGTTATTAAAAAATCGTCATCATTTACCCTCGGCGAGACTCGAACTCGCAATCCCCGGTTTAGGAGACCGATGCCTTATCCATTAGGCCACGAGGGGTCGGAATACTTTTAAACTCAATAGTAAATAACATTGTTTTTTTATATATTTCATAACAAGGACCAAAACGACTTTCATCTAAAATTTTTCAATATTTACAGCAACGCTTTTCAAAAGATCACATCATTTACCCTCGGCGAGACTCGAACTCGCAATCCCCGTTTTAGGAGACCGATGCCTTATCCATTAGGCCACGAAGGCTCGGAATACTTATATACTCAATAGTAAATCAAATTTTTTTGTATATATTTCATAACAAGGACGAAAGCGACTTTTATTTAAATTTTTCAATATTTACAGCAACGCTTTTCAAAAGATCACATCATTTACCCTCGGCGAGAATCGAACTCGCAATCCCCGGTTTAGGAGACCGATGCCTTTTCCATTAGGCCACGAGGGCTCGGAATACATATAAACTCAATAGTAAAAATTTTTTTTGTATATATTTCATAACAAGAACGAAAACGACTTTTATCTAAAAAATTTCAATATTTACAGCAACGCTTTTCAAAAGATCACATCATTTACCCTCGGCGAGACTCGAACTCGCAATCCCCGGTTTAGGAGACCGATGCCTTATCCATTAGGCCACGAGGGCTCGGAATACTTTTAAACTCAATAGTAAATAACATTTTTTTTTATATATTTCATAACAAGGACGAAAACGACTTTTATCTAAAATTTTTAAATATTTACAGCAACGCTTTTCAAAAGATCACATCATTTACCCTCGGCGAGACTCGAACTCGCAATCCCCGGTTTAGGAGACCGATGCCTTATCCATTAGGCCACGAGGGCTCGGAATACTCATAAACTCAATAGTAAATCAAATTTTTTTGTATATATTTCATAACAAGGACGAAAGCGACTTTTATTTAAATTTTTCAATATTTACAGCAACGCTTTTCAAAAAATCACATCATTTACCCTCGGCGAGAATCGAACTCGCAATCCCCGGTTAAGGAGACCGATGCCTTATCTATTAATACCAAGAGTGTTCGGAAAGGGATGCAACTTTTCACTCAATAAAATTTATGTAGATATTGCCCAAAAATAAATATGAAGTTTTTCTGAATTTGGAAATATTGTAGCCATGTTATTAAAAAATTCACATCACTTACCTTCGGTGAGACTCGAACTCGCAATCCCCGGTTTAGGAGACCGATGCCTTATCCATTAGGCCACGAGGGCTCGAATACGTATAAACTCAATAGTAAATAACATATTTTTGTATATATTTCATAACAAGGACGAAAACGACATTTATCTAAAAATTTTCAATGTTTACAGCAACGCTTTTCAAAAGATCACATCATTTACCCTCGGCGAGACTCGAACTCGCAATCCCCGGTTTAGGAAACCGATGCCTTATCCATTAGGCAACGAGTGTTCGGAATTGTATTAAACTTTTCAGACAATGAAGTTTTTCAGAATGTATTGCACAACAATAGAAATGAAGTTTCTCTAAAGTTGGTAATATTAGCAGCCATGTTATTAAAAAATCGTAATCATTTACACTTGGCGAGACTCGAACTAGTAATAACCGGTTTAGGAGACCGATGCTTTATCCATCAGGCCACGAGGGCACGGAATGCTTAAAAACTTAATAGTAAATAAAAATTTTTTGTATATATTTCATAACAAGAACGAAAACGACTTTTATCTAAAAATTTTCAACGCTTACAGCAACGCTTTTCAAAAGATCACATCATTTACCCTCGGCGAGAATCGAACTCGCAATCCCCGGTTAAGGAGACCGATGCCTTATCTATTAATACCAAGAGGGTTCGGAGAGGGATGCAACTTTTCACTCAATAAAATTTATGTAGATATTGCCCAAAAATAAATATGAAGTTTTTTTAAATTTGGTAATATTGTAGCCATGTTATTAAAAAATTCACATCACTTACCTTCGGTGAGACTCGAACTTGCAATCCCCGGTTTAGGAGACCGATGCCTTTTCCATTAGGCCACGAGGGCTCGGAATACTTATAAACTCAATAGTAAATAAATTTTTTTTGTATATATTTCATAACAAGAACGAAAACGACTTTTATCTAAAAATTTTCAATATTTACAGCAACGCTTTTCAAAAGATCACATCATTTACCCTCGGCGAGAATCGAACTCGCAATCCCCGGTTTAGGAGACCGATGCCTTTTCCATTAGGCCACGAGGGCTCGGAATACTTATAAACTCAATAGTAAATAAATTTTTTTTTGCGTGTATTTCATAACAAGAACGAAAACGACTTTTATCTAAAAATTTTCAATATTTACAGCAACGCTTTTCAAAAGATCGCATCATTTACCCTCGGCGAGACTCGAACTCGCAATCCCCGGTTTAGGAGACCGATGCCTTATCCATTAGGCCACGAGGGCTCGGAAATGTGCTAAACTTTTCAGACAATGAAGTTTTTCAGAATGTATTGCACAACAATAGAAATGAAGTTTCTCTAAAGTTGGTACTATTAGCAGCCATGTTATTAAAAAATCGTCATCATTTACCCTCGGCGAGACTCGAACTCGCAATCCCCGGTTTAGGAGACCGATGCCTTATCCATTAGGCCACGAGGGCTCGGAATACTTTTAAACTCAATAGTAAATAACATTTTTTTTTTATATATTTCATAACAAGGACGAAAACGACTTTCATCTAAAATTTTTCAATATTTACACCAACGCTTTTCAAAAGATCACATCATTTACCCTCGGCGAGACTCGAACTCGCAATCCCCGGTTTAGGAGACCGATGCCTTATCCATTAGGCCACGAGGGCTCGGAATACTTTTAAACTCAATAGTAAATAACATTTTTTTTTTATATATTTCTTAACAAGGACGAAAACGACTTTCATCTAAAATTTTTCAATATTTACACCAACGCTTTTCAAAAGATCACATCAATTACCCTCGGCGAGACTCGAACTCGCAATCCCCGGTTTAGGAGACCGATGCCTTATCCATTAGGCCACGAGGGCTTGGAATACCAATAAAATCAAGAGTAAACTATATTTTATTGTATATATTTCATCACAAGGAGAAAAACGTGTTTTATCTAAAATTTAAAATTTTGCAATATATACAGCAATGCTTTACAAAAATTCACATCACTTGCCCTCGGCGAAACTCGAAATCGTATTCCCCGGTTTAGGAGACTTTATCCATACGAGCTTTCGAATATGGAAAAAAAAATGGAAATAAAATTCTATCAATGAAATTTGATTAATATATTGCACAAGAAAGACAAACAAATTGTCTCTAAAAATGTTAAAATTTGAAAAATGTAATTCAAAAATTCCCATTTTATAACATTTTTTTTTTATATACTTCATAACAAGGACGAAAACGACTTTTATCTAAAAATTTTCAATATTTACAGCAACGCTTTTCAAAAGATCACATCATTTACCCTCGGCGAGAATCGAACTCGCAATCCCCGGTTTAGGAGACCGATGCCTTATCCATTAGGCCACGAGGGCTCGGAATACTTTTAAACTCAATAGTAAATAACATTTTTTTTTTATATATTTCATAACAAGGACGAAAACGACTTTTATCTAAAATTTTTCAATATTTACAGCAACGCTTTTCGAAAGATCAAATCATTTACCCTCGGCGAGACTCGAACTCGCAATCCCCAGTTTAGGAGACCGATGCCTTATCCATTAGGCCACGAGGGCTCGGAATACTTTTAAAATCAATAGTAAATAACATTTTTTTATATATATTTCATAACAAGGACGAAAACGACTTTTATCTAAAAATTTTCAATATTTACAGCAACGCTTTTCAAAAGATCACATCATTTACCCTCGGCGAGACTCGAACTCGCAATCCCCGGTTTAGGAGACCGATGCCTTATCCATTAGGCCACGAGGGCTCGGAATACTTTTAAACTCAATAGTAAATAACATTTTTTTTTTATATATTTCATAACAAGGACGAAAACGACTTTTATCTAAAATTTTTAAATATTTACAGCAACGCTTTTCAAAAGACCACATCATTTACCCTCGGCGAGACTCGAACTCGCAATCCCCGGTTTAGGAGACCGATGTATTATCCATTAGGCCACGAGGGCTCGGAATACTTATATACTCAATAGTAAATCAATTTTTTTTTTATATATTTCATAACAAGGACGAAAGCGACTTTTATTTAAATTTTTCAATATTTACAGCAACGCTTTTCAAAAGATCACATCATTTACCCTCGGCGAGACTCGTACTCGCAATCCCCGTTTTAGGAAACCGATGCCTTATCCATTAGGCCACGAGGGCTCGGAATATTTTTAAAATCAATAGTAAATAACATTTTTTTTTATATATTTCATAACAAGGACGAAAACGACTTTTATCTAAAATTTTTCAATATTTACAGCAACGCTTTTCAAAAGATCAAATCATTTACACTCGGCGAGACTCGAACTCGCAATCCCCGGTTTAGGAGACCGATGCCTTATCCATTAGGACACGAGGGCTCGGAATACTTATATACTCAATAGTAAATCAAATTTTTTTGTATATATTTCATAACAAGGACGAAAGCGACTTTTATTTAAATTTTTCAATATTTACAGCACCGCTTTTCAAAAGATCACATCATTTACCCTCGGCGAGACTCGAACTCGCAATCCCCGGTTTAGGAGACCGATGCCTTTTCCATTAGGCCACGAGGGCTCGGAATACTTATAAACTCAATAGTAAATAAATTTTTTTTGTATATATTTCATAACAAGAACGAAAACGACTTTTATCTAAAAATTTTCAATATTTACAGCAACGCTTTTCAAAAGATCACATCATTTACCCTCGGCGAGACTCGAACTCGCAATCCCCGGTTTAGGAAACCGATGCCTTATCCATTAGGCAACGAGTGTTCGGAATTGTATTAAACTTTTCAGACAATGAAGTTTTTCAGAATGTATTGCACAACAATAAAAATGAAGTTTCTCTAAAGTTGGTAATATTAGCAGCCATGTTTTTAAAAAATCGTCATCATTTACCCTCGGCGAGACTCGAACTCGCAATCCCCGGTTTAGGAGACCGATGCCTTATCCATTAGGCCACGAGGGCTCGGAATACTCATAAACTCAATAGTAAATAAATTTTTTTGTATATATTTCATAACAAGGACGAAAGCGACTTTTATTTAAATTTTTCAATATTTACAGCAACGCTTTTCAAAAAATCACATCATTTACCCTCGGCGAGACTCGAACTCGCAATCCCCGGTTTAGGAGTTCGATGCCTTATCCATTAGGCCACGAGGGCTCGGAATACTTTTAAACTCAATAGTAAATTACATTTTTTTTTATATATTTCATAACACGGACGAAAACGACTTTTATCTAATATTTTTCAATATTTACAGCAACGCTTTTCAAAAGATCACATCATTTACCGTCGGCGTGACTCGAACTCGCAATCCCCGTTTTAGGAGACCGATGCCTTTTCCATTAGGCCACGAGGGCTCGGAATACATATAAACTCACTAGTAATTTTTTTTTTGTATATATTTAATAACAAAAACGAAAACGACTTTTATCTAAAAATTTTCAATATTTACAGCAACGCTTTTCTATACATCACATCATTTACCCTCGGCGAGATTCGAACTCGCAATCCCCGGTTAAGGAGACCGATGCCTTATCTATTAATACCAAGAGGGTTCGGAAAGGGATGCAACTTTTCACTCAATAAAATTTATGTAGATATTGCCCAAAAATAAATATGAAGTTTTTCTGAATTTGGAAATATTGTAGCCATGTTATTAAAAAATTCACATCACTTACCTTCGGTGAGACTCGAACTCGCAATCCCCGGTTTAGGAGACCGATGCCTTATCCATTAGGCCACGAGGGCTCGAATACGTATAAACTCAATAGTAAATAAACCTTTTTTGTACATATTTCATAACAAGGACGAAAACGACATTTATCTAAAAATTTTCAATGTTTACAGCTACGCTTTTCAAAAGATCACATCATTTACCCTCGGCGAGACTCGAACTCGCAATGCCCGGTTTAGGAAACCGATGCCTTATCCATTAGGCAACGAGTGTTCGGAATTGTATTAAACTTTTCAGACAATGAAGTTTTTCAGAATGTATTGCACAACAATAGAAATGAAGTTTCTCTAAAGTTGGTAATATTAGCAACCATGTTATTAAAAAATCGTAATCATTTACACTCGGCGAGACTCGAACTAGCAATCCCCGGTTTAGGAGACCGATGCCTTATCTATTAATACCAAGAGGGTTCGGAGAGGGATGCAACTTTTCACTCAATAAAATTTATGTAGATATTGCCCAAAAATAAATATGAAGTTTTTTTAAATTTGGTAATATTGTAGCCATGTTATTAAAAAATTCACATCACTTACCTTCGGTGAGACTCGAACTTGCAATCCCCGGTTTAGGAGACCGATGCCTTATCCATTAGGCGACGAGGGCTCGGAATACGTATAAACTCAATAGTAAATATTTTTTTTTTGTATATATTTCATAACAAGAACGAAAACGACTTTTATCTAAAAATTTTCAATATTTACAGCAACGCTTTTCAAAAGATCACATCATTTACCCTCGGCGAGAATCGAACTCGCAATCCCCGGTTTAGGAGACCGATGCCTTATCCATTAGGCCACGAGGGCTCGGAATTGTACTAAACTTTTCAGACAATGAAGTTTTTCAGAATGTATTGCACAACAATAGAAATGAAGTTTCTCTAAAGTTGGTAATATTAGCAGCCATGTTATTAAAAAATCGTCATCATTTACCCTCGGCGAGACTCGAACTCGCAATCCCCGGTTTAGGAGACCGATGCCTTATCCATTAGGCCACGAGGGGTCGGAATACTTTTAAACTCAATAGTAAATAACATTGTTTTTTTATATATTTCATAACAAGGACCAAAACGACTTTCATCTAAAATTTTTCAATATTTACAGCAACGCTTTTCAAAAGATCACATCATTTACCCTCGGCGAGACTCGAACTCGCAATCCCCGTTTTAGGAGACCGATGCCTTATCCATTAGGCCACGAAGGCTCGGAATACTTATATACTCAATAGTAAATCAAATTTTTTTGTATATATTTCATAACAAGGACGAAAGCGACTTTTATTTAAATTTTTCAATATTTACAGCAACGCTTTTCAAAAGATCACATCATTTACCCTCGGCGAGAATCGAACTCGCAATCCCCGGTTTAGGAGACCGATGCCTTATCCATTAGGCCACGAGGGCTCGGAATACTCATAAACTCAATAGTAAATAACATTTTTTTTTATATATTTCATAACAAGGACGAAAACGACTTTTATCTAAAATTTTTAAATATTTACAGCAACGCTTTTCAAAAAATCACATCATTTACCCTCGGCGAGAATCGAACTCGCAATCCCCGGTTAAGGAGACCGATGCCTTATCTATTAATACCAAGAGTGTTCGGAAAGGGATGCAACTTTTCACTCAATAAAATTTATGTAGATATTGCCCAAAAATAAATATGAAGTTTTTCTGAATTTGGAAATATTGTAGCCATGTTATTAAAAAATTCACATCACTTACCTTCGGTGAGACTCGAACTCGCAATCCCCGGTTTAGGAGACCGATGCCTTATCCATTAGGCCACGAGGGCTCGAATACGTATAAACTCAATAGTAAATAACATATTTTTGTATATATTTCATAACAAGGACGAAAACGACATTTATCTAAAAATTTTCAATGTTTACAGCAACGCTTTTCAAAAGATCACATCATTTACCCTCGGCGAGACTCGAACTCGCAATCCCCGGTTTAGGAAACCGATGCCTTATCCATTAGGCAACGAGTGTTCGGAATTGTATTAAACTTTTCAGACAATGAAGTTTTTCAGAATGTATTGCACAACAATAGAAATGAAGTTTCTCTAAAGTTGGTAATATTAGCAGCCTTGTTATTAAAAAATCGTAATCATTTACACTTGGCGAGACTCGAACTAGTAATAACCGGTTTAGGAGACCGATGCTTTATCCATCAGGCCACGAGGGCACGGAATGCTTAAAAACTTAATAGTAAATAAAAAATTTTTGTATATATTTCATAACAAGAACGAAAACGACTTTTATCTAAAAATTTTCAACGCTTACAGCAACGCTTTTCAAAAGATCACATCATTTACCCTCGGCGAGAATCGAACTCGCAATCCCCGGTTAAGGAGACCGATGCCTTATCTATTAATACCAAGAGGGTTCGGAGAGGGATGCAACTTTTCACTCAATAAAATTTATGTAGATATTGCCCAAAAATAAATATGAAGTTTTTTTAAATTTGGTAATATTGTAGCCATGTTATTAAAAAATTCACATCACTTACCTTCGGTGAGACTCGAACTTGCAATCCCCGGTTTAGGAGACCGATGCCTTTTCCATTAGGCCACGAGGGCTCGGAATACTTATAAACTCAATAGTAAATAAATTTTTTTTGTATATATTTCATAACAAGAACGAAAACGACTTTTATCTAAAAATTTTCAATATTTACAGCAACGCTTTTCAAAAGATCACATCATTTACCCTCGGCGAGAATCGAACTCGCAATCCCCGGTTTAGGAGACCGATGCCTTTTCCATTAGGCCACGAGGGCTCGGAATACTTATAAACTCAATAGTAAATAAATTTTTTTTTGCGTGTATTTCATAACAAGAACGAAAACGACTTTTATCTAAAAATTTTCAATATTTACAGCAACGCTTTTCAAAAGATCGCATCATTTACCCTCGGCGAGACTCGAACTCGCAATCCCCGGTTTAGGAGACCGATGCCTTATCCATTAGGCCACGAGGGCTCGGAATTGTGCTAAACTTTTCAGACAATGAAGTTTTTCAGAATGTATTGCACAACAATAGAAATGAAGTTTCTCTAAAGTTGGTACTATTAGCAGCCATGTTATTAAAAAATCGTCATCATTTACCCTCGGCGAGACTCGAACTCGCAATCCCCGGTTTAGGAGACCGATGCCTTATCCATTAGGCCACGAGGGCTCGGAATACTTTTAAACTCAATAGTAAATAACATTTTTTTTTTTATATATTTCATAACAAGGACGAAAACGACTTTCATCTAAAATTTTTCAATATTTACACCAACGCTTTTCAAAAGATCACATCATTTACCCTCGGCGAGACTCGAACTCGCAATCCCCGGTTTAGGAGACCGATGCCTTATCCATTAGGCCACGAGGGCTCGGAATACTTTTAAACTCAATAGTAAATAACATTTTTTTTTTATATATTTCTTAACAAGGACGAAAACGACTTTCATCTAAAATTTTTCAATATTTACACCAACGCTTTTCAAAAGATCACATCAATTACCCTCGGCGAGACTCGAACTCGCAATCCCCGGTTTAGGAGACCGATGCCTTATCCATTAGGCCACGAGGGCTTGGAATACCAATAAAATCAAGAGTAAACTATATTTTATTGTATATATTTCATCACAAGGAGAAAAACGTGTTTTATCTAAAATTTAAAATTTTGCAATATATACAGCAATGCTTTACAAAAATTCACATCACTTGCCCTCGGCGAAACTCGAAATCGTATTCCCCGGTTTAGGAGACTTTATCCATACGAGCTTTCGAATATGGAAAAAAAAATGGAAATAAAATTCTATCAATGAAATTTGATTAATATATTGCACAAGAAAGACAAACAAATTGTCTCTAAAAATGTTAAAATTTGAAAAATGTAATTCAAAAATTCCCATTTTATAACATTTTTTTTTTATATACTTCATAACAAGGACGAAAACGACTTTTATCTAAAAATTTTCAATATTTACAGCAACGCTTTTCAAAAGATCACATCATTTACCATCGGCGAGAATCGAACTCGCAATCCCCGGTTTAGGAGACCGATGCCTTATCCATTAGGCCACGAGGGCTCGGAATACTTTTAAACTCAATAGTAAATAACATTTTTTTTTTATATATTTCATAACAAGGACGAAAACGACTTTTATCTAAAATTTTTCAATATTCACAGCAACGCTTTTCGAAAGATCAAATCATTTACCCTCGGCGAGACTCGAACTCGCAATCCCCAGTTTAGGAGACCGATGCCTTATCCATTAGGCCACGAGGGCTCGGAATACTTTTAAAATCAATAGTAAATAACATTTTTTTTTATATATTTCATAACAAGGACGAAAACGACTTTTATCTAAAAATTTTCAATATTTACAGCAACGCTTTTCAAAAGATCACATCATTTACCCTCGGCGAGACTCGAACTCGCAATCCCCGGTTTAGGAGACCGATGCCTTATCCATTAGGCCACGAGGGCTCGGAATACTTTTAAACTCAATAGTAAATAACATTTTTTTTTTATATATTTCATAACAAGGACGAAAACGACTTTTATCTAAAATTTTTAAATATTTACAGCAACGCTTTTCAAAAGACCACATCATTTACCCTCGGCGAGACTCGAACTCGCAATCCCCGGTTTAGGAGACCGATGTATTATCCATTAGGCCACGAGGGCTCGGAATACTTATATACTCAATAGTAAATCAATTTTTTTTTTATATATTTCATAACAAGGACGAAAGCGACTTTTATTTAAATTTTTCAATATTTACAGCAACGCTTTTCAAAAGATCACATCATTTACCCTCGGCGAGACTCGTACTCGCAATCCCCGTTTTAGGAAACCGATGCCTTATCCATTAGGCCACGAGGGCTCGGAATATTTTTAAAATCAATAGTAAATAACATTTTTTTTTATATATTTCATAACAAGGACGAAAACGACTTTTATCTAAAATTTTTCAATATTTACAGCAACGCTTTTCAAAAGATCAAATCATTTACACTCGGCGAGACTCGAACTCGCAATCCCCGGTTTAGGAGACCGATGCCTTATCCATTAGGACACGAGGGCTCGGAATACTTATATACTCAATAGTAAATCAAATTTTTTTGTATATATTTCATAACAAGGACGAAAGCGACTTTTATTTAAATTTTTCAATATTTACAGCACCGCTTTTCAAAAGATCACATCATTTACCCTCGGCGAGACTCGAACTCGCAATCCCCGGTTTAGGAGACCGATGCCTTATCCATTAGGCCACGAGGTCTCAGAACACTCATAAACACAATAGTAAATAACATTTTTTTTGTATATATTTCATAACAAGAACGAAAACGACTTTTATCTAAAATTTTGCAATTTTTACAGCAACGCTTTTCTATACATCACATCATTTACCCTCGGCGAGATTCGAACTCGCAATGTCCGGTTAAGGAGACCGATGCCTTATCTATTAATACCAAGAGGGTTCGGAAAGGGATGCAACTTTTCACTCAATAAAATTTATGTAGATATTGCCCAAAAATAAATATGAAGTTTTTCTAAATTTGGTAATATTGAAGCCATGTTATTAAAAAATTCACATCATTTACCCTCGGCGAGACTCGAACTCGCAATCCCCGGTTTAGGAAACCGATGCCTTATCCATTAGGCAACGAGTGTTCGGAATTGTATTAAACTTTTCAGACAATGAAGTTTTTCAGAATGTATTGCACAACAATAGAAATGAAGTTTCTCTAAAGTTGGTAATATTAGCAGCCATGTTATTAAAAAATCGTCATCATTTACACTCGGCGAGACTCGAACTAGCAATCCCCGGTTTAGGAGACCGATGCTTTATCCACCAGGCCACGAGGGCACGGAATGCTTAAAAACTTAATAGTAAATAAATTTTTTTTGTATATATTTCATAACAAGAACGAAAACGACTTTTATTTAAATTTTTCAATATTTACAGCAACGCTTTTCAAAAGATCACATCATTTACCCTCGGCGAGAATCGAACTCGCAATCCCCGGTTTAGGAGACCGATGCCTTTTCCATTAGGCCACGAGGGCTCGGAATACTTATAAACTCAATAGTAAATAAATTTTTTTTGTATATATTTCATAACAAGAACGAAAACGACTTTTATCTAAAAATTTTCAATATTTACAGCAACGCTTTTCAAAAGATCACATCATTTACCCTCGGCGAGACTCGAACTCGCAATCCCCGGTTTAGGAAACCGATGCCTTATCCATTAGGCAACGAGTGTTCGGAATTGTATTAAACTTTTCAGACAATGAAGTTTTTCAGAATGTATTGCACAACAATAAAAATGAAGTTTCTCTAAAGTTGGTAATATTAGCAGCCATGTTTTTAAAAAATCGTCATCATTTACCCTCGGCGAGACTCGAACTCGCAATCCCCGGTTTAGGAGACCGATGCCTTATCCATTAGGCCACGAGGGCTCGGAATACTCATAAACTCAATAGTAAATAAATTTTTTTGTATATATTTCATAACAAGGACGAAAGCGACTTTTATTTAAATTTTTCAATATTTACAGCAACGCTTTTCAAAAAATCACATCATTTACCCTCGGCGAGACTCGAACTCGCAATCCCCGGTTTAGGAGTTCGATGCCTTATCCATTAGGCCACGAGGGCTCGGAATACTTTTAAACTCAATAGTAAATTACATTTTTTTTTATATATTTCATAACACGGACGAAAACGACTTTTATCTAATATTTTTCAATATTTACAGCAACGCTTTTCAAAAGATCACATCATTTACCGTCGGCGTGACTCGAACTCGCAATCCCCGGTTTAGGAGACCGATGCCTTTTCCATTAGGCCACGAGGGCTCGGAATACATATAAACTCAATAGTAATTTTTTTTTTGTATATATTTAATAACAAGAACGAAAACGACTTTTATCTAAAAATTTTCAATATTTACAGCAACGCTTTTCTATACATCACATCATTTACCCTCGGCGAGATTCGAACTCGCAATCCCCGGTTAAGGAGACCGATGCCTTATCTATTAATACCAAGAGGGTTCGGAAAGGGATGCAACTTTTCACTCAATAAAATTTATGTAGATATTGCCCAAAAATAAATATGAAGTTTTTCTGAATTTGGAAATATTGTAGCCATGTTATTAAAAAATTCACATCACTTACCTTCGGTGAGACTCGAACTCGCAATCCCCGGTTTAGGAGACCGATGCCTTATCCATTAGGCCACGAGGGCTCGAATACGTATAAACTCAATAGTAAATAAACCTTTTTTGTACATATTTCATAACAAGGACGAAAACGACATTTATCTAAAAATTTTCAATGTTTACAGCTACGCTTTTCAAAAGATCACATCATTTACCCTCGGCGAGACTCGAACTCGCAATGCCCGGTTTAGGAAACCGATGCCTTATCCATTAGGCAACGAGTGTTCGGAATTGTATTAAACTTTTCAGACAATGAAGTTTTTCAGAATGTATTGCACAACAATAGAAATGAAGTTTCTCTAAAGTTGGTAATATTAGCAACCATGTTATTAAAAAATCGTAATCATTTACACTCGGCGAGACTCGAACTAGCAATCCCCGGTTTAGGAGACCGATGCCTTATCTATTAATACCAAGAGGGTTCGGAGAGGGATGCAACTTTTCACTCAATAAAATTTATGTAGATATTGCCCAAAAATAAATATGAAGTTTTTTTAAATTTGGTAATATTGTAGCCATGTTATTAAAAAATTCACATCACTTACCTTCGGTGAGACTCGAACTTGCAATCCCCGGTTTAGGAGACCGATGCCTTATCCATTAGGCGACGAGGGCTCGGAATACGTATAAACTCAATAGTAAATATTTTTTTTTTGTATATATTTCATAACAAGAACGAAAACGACTTTTATCTAAAAATTTTCAATATTTACAGCAACGCTTTTCAAAAGATCACATCATTTACCCTCGGCGAGAATCGAACTCGCAATCCCCGGTTTAGGAGACCGATGCCTTATCCATTAGGCCACGAGGGCTCGGAATTGTACTAAACTTTTCAGACAATGAAGTTTTTCAGAATGTATTGCACAACAATAGAAATGAAGTTTCTCTAAAGTTGGTAATATTAGCAGCCATGTTATTAAAAAATCGTCATCATTTACCCTCGGCGAGACTCGAACTCGCAATCCCCGGTTTAGGAGACCGATGCCTTATCCATTAGGCCACGAGGGGTCGGAATACTTTTAAACTCAATAGTAAATAACATTGTTTTTTTATATATTTCATAACAAGGACCAAAACGACTTTCATCTAAAATTTTTCAATATTTACAGCAACGCTTTTCAAAAGATCACATCATTTACCCTCGGCGAGACTCGAACTCGCAATCCCCGTTTTAGGAGACCGATGCCTTATCCATTAGGCCACGAAGGCTCGGAATACTTATATACTCAATAGTAAATCAAATTTTTTTGTATATATTTCATAACAAGGACGAAAGCGACTTTTATTTAAATTTTTCAATATTTACAGCAACGCTTTTCAAAAGATCACATCATTTACCCTCGGCGAGAATCGAACTCGCAATCCCCGGTTTAGGAGACCGATGCCTTTTCCATTAGGCCACGAGGGCTCGGAATACATATAAACTCAATAGTAAAAATTTTTTTTGTATATATTTCATAACAAGAACGAAAACGACTTTTATCTAAAAAATTTCAATATTTACAGCAACGCTTTTCAAAAGATCACATCATTTACCCTCGGCGAGACTCGAACTCGCAATCCCCGGTTTAGGAGACCGATGCCTTATCCATTAGGCCACGAGGGCTCGGAATACTTTTAAACTCAATAGTAAATAACATTTTTTTTTATATATTTCATAACAAGGACGAAAACGACTTTTATCTAAAATTTTTAAATATTTACAGCAACGCTTTTCAAAAGATCACATCATTTACCCTCGGCGAGACTCGAACTCGCAATCCCCGGTTTAGGAGACCGATGCCTTATCCATTAGGCCACGAGGGCTCGGAATACTCATAAACTCAATAGTAAATCAAATTTTTTTGTATATATTTCATAACAAGGACGAAAGCGACTTTTATTTAAATTTTTCAATATTTACAGCAACGCTTTTCAAAAAATCACATCATTTACCCTCGGCGAGAATCGAACTCGCAATCCCCGGTTAAGGAGACCGATGCCTTATCTATTAATACCAAGAGTGTTCGGAAAGGGATGCAACTTTTCACTCAATAAAATTTATGTAGATATTGCCCAAAAATAAATATGAAGTTTTTCTGAATTTGGAAATATTGTAGCCATGTTATTAAAAAATTCACATCACTTACCTTCGGTGAGACTCGAACTCGCAATCCCCGGTTTAGGAGACCGATGCCTTATCCATTAGGCCACGAGGGCTCGAATACGTATAAACTCAATAGTAAATAACATATTTTTGTATATATTTCATAACAAGGACGAAAACGACATTTATCTAAAAATTTTCAATGTTTACAGCAACGCTTTTCAAAAGATCACATCATTTACCCTCGGCGAGACTCGAACTCGCAATCCCCGGTTTAGGAAACCGATGCCTTATCCATTAGGCAACGAGTGTTCGGAATTGTATTAAACTTTTCAGACAATGAAGTTTTTCAGAATGTATTGCACAACAATAGAAATGAAGTTTCTCTAAAGTTGGTAATATTAGCAGCCATGTTATTAAAAAATCGTAATCATTTACACTTGGCGAGACTCGAACTAGTAATAACCGGTTTAGGAGACCGATGCTTTATCCATCAGGCCACGAGGGCACGGAATGCTTAAAAACTTAATAGTAAATAAAAATTTTTTGTATATATTTCATAACAAGAACGAAAACGACTTTTATCTAAAAATTTTCAACGCTTACAGCAACGCTTTTCAAAAGATCACATCATTTACCCTCGGCGAGAATCGAACTCGCAATCCCCGGTTAAGGAGACCGATGCCTTATCTATTAATACCAAGAGGGTTCGGAGAGGGATGCAACTTTTCACTCAATAAAATTTATGTAGATATTGCCCAAAAATAAATATGAAGTTTTTTTAAATTTGGTAATATTGTAGCCATGTTATTAAAAAATTCACATCACTTACCTTCGGTGAGACTCGAACTTGCAATCCCCGGTTTAGGAGACCGATGCCTTTTCCATTAGGCCACGAGGGCTCGGAATACTTATAAACTCAATAGTAAATAAATTTTTTTTGTATATATTTCATAACAAGAACGAAAACGACTTTTATCTAAAAATTTTCAATATTTACAGCAACGCTTTTCAAAAGATCACATCATTTACCCTCGGCGAGAATCGAACTCGCAATCCCCGGTTTAGGAGACCGATGCCTTTTCCATTAGGCCACGAGGGCTCGGAATACTTATAAACTCAATAGTAAATAAATTTTTTTTTGCGTGTATTTCATAACAAGAACGAAAACGACTTTTATCTAAAAATTTTCAATATTTACAGCAACGCTTTTAAAAAGATCGCATCATTTACCCTCGGCGAGACTCGAACTCGCAATCCCCGGTTTAGGAGACCGATGCCTTATCCATTAGGCCACGAGGGCTCGGAATTGTGCTAAACTTTTCAGACAATGAAGTTTTTCAGAATGTATTGCACAACAATAGAAATGAAGTTTCTCTAAAGTTGGTACTATTAGCAGCCATGTTATTAAAAAATCGTCATCATTTACCCTCGGCGAGACTCGAACTCGCAATCCCCGGTTTAGGAGACCGATGCCTTATCCATTAGGCCACGAGGGCTCGGAATACTTTTAAACTCAATAGTAAATAACATTTTTTTTTTATATATTTCATAACAAGGACGAAAACGACTTTCATCTAAAAATTTTCAATATTTACACCAACGCTTTTCAAAAGATCACATCATTTACCCTCGGCGAGACTCGAACTCGCAATCCCCGGTTTAGGAGACCGATGCCTTATCCATTAGGCCACGAGGGCTCGGAATACTTTTAAACTCAATAGTAAATAACATTTTTTTTTTATATATTTCTTAACAAGGACGAAAACGACTTTCATCTAAAATTTTTCAATATTTACACCAACGCTTTTCAAAAGATCACATCAATTACCCTCGGCGAGACTCGAACTCGCAATCCCCGGTTTAGGAGACCGATGCCTTATCCATTAGGCCACGAGGGCTTGGAATACCAATAAAATCAAGAGTAAACTATATTTTATTGTATATATTTCATCACAAGGAGAAAAACGTGTTTTATCTAAAATTTAAAATTTTGCAATATATACAGCAATGCTTTACAAAAATTCACATCACTTGCCCTCGGCGAAACTCGAAATCGTATTCCCCGGTTTAGGAGACTTTATCCATACGAGCTTTCGAATATGGAAAAAAAAATGGAAATAAAATTCTATCAATGAAATTTGATTAATATATTGCACAAGAAAGACAAACAAATTGTCTCTAAAAATGTTAAAATTTGAAAAATGTAATTCAAAAATTCCCATTTTATAACATTTTTTTTTTATATACTTCATAACAAGGACGAAAACGACTTTTATCTAAAAATTTTCAATATTTACAGCAACGCTTTTCAAAAGATCACATCATTTACCCTCGGCGAGAATCGAACTCGCAATCCCCGGTTTAGGAGACCGATGCCTTATCCATTAGGCCACGAGGGCTCGGAATACTTTTAAACTCAATAGTAAATAACATTTTTTTTTTATATATTTCATAACAAGGACGAAAACGACTTTTATCTAAAATTTTTCAATATTTACAGCAACACTTTTCGAAAGATCAAATCATTTACCCTCGGCGAGACTCGAACTCGCAATCCCCAGTTTAGGAGACCGATGCCTTATCCATTAGGCCACGAGGGCTCGGAATACTTTTAAAATCAATAGTAAATAACATTTTTTTTTATATATTTCATAACAAGGACGAAAACGACTTTTATCTAAAAATTTTCAATATTTACAGCAACGCTTTTCAAAAGATCACATCATTTACCCTCGGCGAGACTCGAACTCGCAATCCCCGGTTTAGGAGACCGATGCCTTATCCATTAGGCCACGAGGGCTCGGAATACTTTTAAACTCAATAGTAAATAACATTTTTTTTTTATATATTTCATAACAAGGACGAAAACGACTTTTATCTAAAATTTTTAAATATTTACAGCAACGCTTTTCAAAAGACCACATCATTTACCCTCGGCGAGACTCGAACTCGCAATCCCCGGTTTAGGAGACCGATGTATTATCCATTAGGCCACGAGGGCTCGGAATACTTATATACTCAATAGTAAATCAATTTTTTTTTTATATATTTCATAACAAGGACGAAAGCGACTTTTATTTAAATTTTTCAATATTTACAGCAACGCTTTTCAAAAGATCACATCATTTACCCTCGGCGAGACTCGTACTCGCAATCCCCGTTTTAGGAAACCGATGCCTTATCCATTAGGCCACGAGGGCTCGGAATATTTTTAAAATCAATAGTAAATAACATTTTTTTTTATATATTTCATAACAAGGACGAAAACGACTTTTATCTAAAATTTTTCAATATTTACAGCAACGCTTTTCAAAAGATCAAATCATTTACACTCGGCGAGACTCGAACTCGCAATCCCCGGTTTAGGAGACCGATGCCTTATCCATTAGGACACGAGGGCTCGGAATACTTATATACTCAATAGTAAATCAAATTTTTTTGTATATATTTCATAACAAGGACGAAAGCGACTTTTATTTAAATTTTTCAATATTTACAGCACCGCTTTTCAAAAGATCACATCATTTACCCTCGGCGAGACTCGAACTCGCAATCCCCGGTTTAGGAGACCGATGCCTTATCCATTAGGCCACGAGGTCTCAGAACACTCATAAACACAATAGTAAATAACATTTTTTTTGTATATATTTCATAACAAGAACGAAAACGACTTTTATCTAAAATTTTGCAATTTTTACAGCAACGCTTTTCTATACATCACATCATTTACCCTCGGCGAGATTCGAACTCGCAATGTCCGGTTAAGGAGACCGATGCCTTATCTATTAATACCAAGAGGGTTCGGAAAGGGATGCAACTTTTCACTCAATAAAATTTATGTAGATATTGCCCAAAAATAAATATGAAGTTTTTCTAAATTTGGTAATATTGAAGCCATGTTATTAAAAAATTCACATCATTTACCCTCGGCGAGACTCGAACTCGCAATCCCCGGTTTAGGAAACCGATGCCTTATCCATTAGGCAACGAGTGTTCGGAATTGTATTAAACTTTTCAGACAATGAAGTTTTTCAGAATGTATTGCACAACAATAGAAATGAAGTTTCTCTAAAGTTGGTAATATTAGCAGCCATGTTATTAAAAAATCGTCATCATTTACACTCGGCGAGACTCGAACTAGCAATCCCCGGTTTAGGAGACCGATGCTTTATCCACCAGGCCACGAGGGCACGGAATGCTTAAAAACTTAATAGTAAATAAATTTTTTTTGTATATATTTCATAACAAGAACGAAAACGACTTTTATCTAAAATTTTGCAATTTTTACAGCAACGCTTTTCAAAAGATCAGATCATTTACCCTCGGCGAGCCTCGAACTCGCAATCCCCGGTTTAGGAGACCGATGCCTTATCCATTAGACCACGAGGGGTCGGAATACTTATAAACTCAATAGTAAATAAATTTTTTTTGTATATATTTCATAACAAGAACGAAAACGACTTTTATCTAAAAATTTTCAATATTTACAGCAACGCTTTTCAAAAGATCACATCATTTACCCTCGGCGAGACTCGAACTCGCAATCCCCGGTTTAGGAGACCGATGCCTTATCCATTAGGCCACGAGGGCTCGGAATTGTATTAAACTTTTCAGACAATGAAGTTTTTCAGAATGTATTGCACAACAATAGAAATGAAGTTTCTCTAAAGTTGGTAATATTTGCAGCCATGTTATTAAAAAATCGTCATCATTTACCCTCGGCGAGACTCGAACTCGCAATCCCCGGTTTAGGAGACCGATGCCTTATCCATTAGGCCACGAGGGCTCGGAATACTTTTAAACTCAATAGTAAATAACATTTTTTTTTTATATATTTCATAACAAGGACGAAAACGACTTTTATCTAAAAATTTTCAATATTTACAGCAACGCTTTTCAAAAGATCACATCATTTACCCTCGGCGAGACTCGAACTCGCATTCCCCGGTTTAGGTGACCGATGCCTTATCCATTAGGCAACGAGGGCTTGGAATACTTATAAAATCAAGAGTAAACTATATTTTATTGTATATATTTCATCGCAAGGAGTAAAACGTGTTTTATCTAAAATTTAAAATTTTGCAATATATACAGCAATGCTTTACAAAAATTCACATCACTTGCCCTCGGCGAAACTCGAAATCGTATTCCCCGGTTTAGGAGACTTTATCCATACGAGCTTTCGAATATGGAAAAAAAAAAAATGGAAATAAAATTCTCTCAATGAAATTTGATTAATATATTGCACAAGAAAGACAAACAAATTGTATCTAAAAATGTTAAAATTTGAAAAATGTAATTCAAAAATTCCCATTTTATACCCACGACCAGACTCGAATTAACAATCCCTGGTATAGGAAACCGATGCCTTATTCATTAGGCAACGAGTGTTCGGAATTGTATTAAACTTTTCAGACAATGCAATTTTTCAGAATGTATTGCACAACAATAGAAATGAAGTTTCTCTAAAGTTAGTAATATTAGCAGCCATGTTATTAAAAAATCGTCATCATTTACCCTCGGCGAGACTCGAACTTGCAATCCCCGGTTTAGGAGACCGATGCTTTATCCATCAGACCACGAGGGCACGGAATGCTTAATAACTTAATAGTAAATAAAATTTTTTTGTATATATTTCATAACAAGAACGAAAACGACTTTTATCTAAAATTTTGCAATTTTTAAAGCAACGCTTTTCAAAAGATCACATCCTTTACCCTCGGCGAGACTCGAACTCGCAATCCCCGGTTAAGGAGACCGATGCCTTATCCATTAGAGCACGAGGGCTCGGAATACTTATAAACTCAATAGTAAATCAATTTTTTTTGTATATATTTCATAACAAGGACGAAAGAGACTTTTATTTAAATTTTTCAATATTTACAGCAACGCTTTTCAAAAGATCACATCATTTACCCTCGGCGAGAATCGAACTCGCAATCCCCGGTTTAGGAGACCGATGCCTTTTCCATTAGGCCACGAGGACTATGAATACTTATAAACTCAATAGTAAATACATTTTTTTTGTATATATTTCATAACAAGAACGAAAACGACTTTTATCTAAAATTTTGCAATTTTTACAGCAACGATTTTCAAAAGATCACATCATTTACCCTCGGCGAGACTCGAACTCGCAATCCCCGGTTTAGGAGACCGATGCCTTATCCATTAGGCCACGAGGGCTCGGAATACTTATAAACTCAATAGTAAATAAATTTTTTTTGTATATATTTCATAACAAGAACGAAAACGACTTAAATCTAAAAAATTTCAATATTTACAGCAACGCTTTTCAAAAGATCACATCATTTACCCTCGGCGAGACTCGAACTCGCAATCCCCGGTTTAGGAGACCGATGCCTTATCTATTAGGCCACGAGGGCTCGGAATTGTATTAAACTTTTCAGACAATGAAGTTTTTCAGAATGTATAGCACAACAATAGAAATGAAGTTTCTCTAAAGTTGGTAATATTAGCAGCCATGTTATTAAAAAATCGTCATCATTTACACTCGGCGAGACTCGAACTCGCAACCCAGGGTTTAGGAGACCGATGCCTTATCCATTAGGCCACGAGGGCTCGGAATACTTATAAACTCAATAGTAAATAATTTTTTTTTGTATATATTTCATAACAAGAACGAAAACGACTTTTATCTAAAAAATTTCAACATTTACAGCACCGCTTTTCAAAAGATCACATCATTTACCCTCGGCGAGACTCAAACTCGCAATCCCCGGTTTAGGAGACCGATGCCTTATCCATTAAACCACGAGGGCTCGAAATACTTATAAACTCAATAGTAAATAAATTTTTTTTGTATATATTTCATAACAAGAACGAAAACGACTTTTATCTAAAAATTTTCAATATTTACAGCAACGCTTTTCAAAAGATCACATCATTTACCCTCGGCGAGAATCGAACTCGCAAACCCCGGTTTAGGAGACCGAAGCCTTTTCCATTAGGCCACGAGGACTCGGAATACTTATAAACACAATAGTAAATAAAAAAATTTTGTATATATTTCATAACAAGAACGAAAACGACTTTTATCTAAAAAATTTCAATATTTACAGCAACGCTTTTCAAAAGATCACATCATTTACCCTCGGCGAGACTCGAACTCACAATCCCCGGTTTAGGAGACCGATGCCTTATCCATTCGGCCACGAGGGCTCGGAATTGTATTAAACTTTTCAGACAATGAAGTTTTTCAGAATGTATTGCACAACAATAGAAATGAAGTTTCTCTAAAGTTGGTAATATTAGCAGCCATGTTATTAAAAAATCGTCATCATTTACACTCGGCGAGACTCGAACTCGCAATCCAGGGTTTAGGAGACCGACGCCTTATCCATTAGGCCACGAGGGCTCGGAATACTTATAAACTCAATAGTAAATAATTTTTTTTTGTATATATTTCATAATAGAACGAAAACGACTTTTATCTAAAAAATTTCAATATTTACAGCAACGCTTTTCAAAAGATCACATCATTTACCCTCGGCGAGAATCGAACTCGCAATCCCCGGTTTAGGAGACCGATGCCTTTTCCATTAGGGCACGAGGGCTCGGAATACTTATAAACTCAATAGTAAATAAATTTTTTTTGTATATATTTCATAATTAGAACGAAACTGACTTTTATCTAAAAATTTTCAATATTTACAGCAACGCTTTTCTATACATCACATCATTTACCCTCGGCGAGACCCGAACTCGCTATCCCCGGTTTAGGAGACCGATGCCTTATCCATTAGGCCACGAGGGCTCGGAATACTTATAAACTCAATAGTAAATTATTTTTTTTTGTATATATTTCATAACAAGAACGAAAACGACTTAAATCTAAAAATTTTCAATATTTACAGCAACGCCTTTCAAAAGATCACATCATTTACCCTCGGCGAGAATCGAACTAGCAATCCCCGGTTTAGGAGACCGATGCCTTTTCCATTAGGCCACGAGGGCTCGGAATACTTATAAACTCAATAGTAAATAAATTTTTTTTGTATATATTTCATAACAAGAACGAAAACGACTTTTATCTAAAAATTTTCAATATTTACAGCAACGCTTTTCAAAAGATCACATCATTTACTCTCGGCGAGACTCGAACTCACAATCCCCGGTTTAGGAGACCGATGCCATATCCATTAGGCCACGAGGGCTCGGAATACTTATATACTCAATAGTAAATCAAATTTTTTTGTATATATTTCATAACAAGGACGAAAGCAACTTTTATTTAAATTTTTCAATATTTACAGCAACGCTTTTCAAAAGATCACATCATTTACCCTCGGCGTGACTCGAACTCGCAATCCCCGTTTTAGGAGACCGATGCCTTATCCATTAGGCCACGAGGGCTCGGAATATTTTTAAAATCAATAGTAAATAACATTTTTTTTTATATATTTCATAACAAGGACGAAAACGACTTTTATCTAAAATTTTTCAATATTTACAGCAACGCTTTTCAAAAGATCAAATCATTTACCCTCGGCGAGACTCGAACTCGCAATCCCCGGTTTAGGAGACCGATGCCTTATCCATTAGGACACGAGGGCTCGGAATACTTATATACTCAATAGTAAATCAAATTTTTTTGTATATATTTCATAACAAGGACGAAAGCGACTTTTATTTAAATTTTTCAATATTTACAGCACCGCTTTTCAAAAGATCACATCATTTACCCTCGGCGAGAATCGAACTCGCAATCCCCGGTTTAGGAGACCGATGCCTTTTCCATTAGGCCACGAGGGCTCGGAATACATATAAACTCAATAGTAAAAAATTTTTTTGTATATATTTCATAACAAGAACGAAAACGACTTTTATCTAAAAAATTTCAATATTTACAGCAACGCTTTTCAAAAGATCACATCATTTACCCTCGGCGAGACTCGAACTCGCAATCCCCGGTTTAGGAGACCGATGCCTTATCCATTAGGCCACGAGGTCTCAGAACACTCATAAACACAATAGTAAATAACATTTTTTTTGTATATATTTCATAACAAGAACGAAAACGACTTTTATCTAAAATTTTGCAATTTTTACAGCAACGCTTTTCTATACATCACATCATTTACCCTCGGCGAGATTCGAACTCGCAATGTCCGGTTAAGGAGACCGATGCCTTATCTATTAATACCAAGAGGGTTCGGAAAGGGATGCAACTTTTCACTCAATAAAATTTATGTAGATATTGCCCAAAAATAAATATGAAGTTTTTCTAAATTTGGTAATATTGAAGCCATGTTATTAAAAAATTCACATCATTTACCCTCGGCGAGACTCGAACTCGCAATCCCCGGTTTAGGAAACCGATGCCTTATCCATTAGGCAACGAGTGTTCGGAATTGTATTAAACTTTTCAGACAATGAAGTTTTTCAGAATGTATTGCACAACAATAGAAATGAAGTTTCTCTAAAGTTGGTAATATTAGCAGCCATGTTATTAAAAAATCGTCATCATTTACACTCGGCGAGACTCGAACTAGCAATCCCCGGTTTAGGAGACCGATGCTTTATCCATCAGGCCACGAGGGCACGGAATGCTTAAAAACTTAATAGTAAATAAATTTTTTTTGTATATATTTCATAACAAGAACGAAAACGACTTTTATCTAAAAATTTTCAATATTTACAGCAACGCTTTTCAAAAGATCACATCATTTACCCTCGGCGAGACTCGAACTCGCAATCCCCGGTTTAGGAGACCGATGCCTTATCCATTAGGCCACGAGGGCTCGGAATACTTTTAAACTCAATAGTAAATAACATTTTTTTTTTATATATTTCATAACAAGGACGAAAACGACTTTTATCTAAAAATTTTCAATATTTACAGCAACGCTTTCAAAAGATCACATCATTTACCCTCGGCGAGACTCGAACTCGCATTCCCCGGTTTAGGTGACCGATGCCTTATCCATTAGGCAACGAGGGCTTGGAATACTTATAAAATCAAGAGTAAACTATATTTTATTGTATATATTTCATCACAAGGAGTAAAACGTGTTTTATCTAAAATTTAAAATTTTGCAATATATACAGCAATGCTTTACAAAAATTCACATCACTTGCCCTCGGCGAAACTCGAAATCGTATTCCCCGGTTTAGGAGACTTTATCCATACGAGCTTTCGAATATGGAAAAAAAAATGGAAATAAAATTCTCTCAATGAAATTTGATTAATATATTGCACAAGAAAGACAAACAAATTGTATCTAAAAATGTTAAAATTTGAAAAATGTAATTCAAAAATTCCCATTTTATACCCACGACCAGACTCGAATTAACAATCCCTGGTATAGGAAACCGATGCCTTATTCATTAGGCAACGAGTGTTCGGAATTGTATTAAACTTTTCAGACAATGCAATTTTTCAGAATGTATTGCACAACAATAGAAATGAAGTTTCTCTAAAGTTGGTAATATTAGCAGCCATGTTATTAAAAAATCGTCATCATTTACCCTCGGCGAGACTCGAACTTGCAATCCCCGGTTTAGGAGACCGATGCTTTATCCATCAGACCACGAGGGCACGGAATGCTTAATAACTTAATAGTAAATAAATTTTTTTTTCTATATATTTCATAACAAGAACGAAAACGACTTTTATCTAAAATTTTGCAATTTTTAAAGCAACGCTTTTCAAAAGATCACATCCTTTACCCTCGGCGAGACTCGAACTCGCAATCCCCGGTTAAGGAGACCGATGCCTTATCCATTAGGGCACGAGGGCTCGGAATACTTATAAACTCAATAGTAAATCAATTTTTTTTGTATATATTTCATAAGAAGGACGAAAGAGACTTTTATTTAAATTTTTCAATATTTACAGCAACGCTTTTCAAAAGATCACATCATTTACCCTCGGCGAGAATCGAACTCGCAATCCCCGGTTTAGGAGACCGATGCCTTTTCCATTAGGCCACGAGGACTATGAATACTTATAAACTCAATAGTAAATACATTTTTTTTGTATATATTTCATAACAAGAACGAAAACGACTTTTATCTAAAATTTTGCAATTTTTACAGCAACGATTTTCAAAAGATCACATCATTTACCCTCGGCGAGACTCGAACTCGCAATCCCCGGTTTAGGAGACCGATACCTTATCCATTAGGCCACGAGGGCTCGGAATACTTATAAACTCAATAGTAAATAAATTTTTTTAGTATATATTTCATAACAAGAACGAAAACGACTTTTATCTAAAATTTTGCAATTTTTACAGCAACGATTTTCAAAAGATCACATCATTTACCCTCGGCGAGACTCGAACTCGCTATCCCCGGTTTAGGAGACCGATGCCTTTTCCATTATGCCACGAGGACTCGGAATACTTATAAACTCAATAGTAAATCAAATTTTTTTGTATATATTTCATAACAAGGACGAAAGCGACTTTTATTTAAATTTTTCAATATCAATATTTACAGCAACGCTTTTCAAAAGATCACATCATTTACCCTCGGCGAGAATCGAACTCGCAATCCCCGGTTTAGGAGACCGATGCCTTTTCCATTAGGCCACGAGGACTATGAATACTTATAAACTCAATAGTAAATACATTTTTTTTGTATATATTTAGTAACAAGAACGAAAACGACTTTTATCTAAAATTTTGCAATTTTTACAGCAACGATTTTCAAAAGATCACATCATTTACCCTCGGCGAGACTCGAACTCGCAATCCCCGGTTTAGGAGACCGATGCCTTATCCATTAGGCCACGAGGGCTCGGAATACTTATAAACTCAATAGTAAATAAATTTTTTTTGTATATATTTCATAACAAGAACGAAAACGACTTTTATCTAAAATTTTGCAATTTTTACAGCAACGATTTTCAAAAGATCACTTCATTTACCCTCGGCGAGACTCGAACTCGCTATCCCCGGTTTAGGAGACCGATGCCTTATCCATTAGGCGACGAGGGCTCGGAATACGTATAAACTCAATAGTAAATATTTTTTTTTTTGTATATATTTCATAACAAGAACGAAAACGACTTAAATCTAAAAAATTTCAATATTTACAGCAACGCTTTTCAAAAGATCACATCATTTACCCTCGGCGAGACTCGAACTCGCAATCCCCGGTTTAGGAGACCGATGCCTTATCTATTAGGCCACGAGGGCTCGGAATTGTATTAAACTTTTCAGACAATGAAGTTTTTCAGAATGTATTGCACAACAATAGAAATGAAGTTTCTCTAAAGTTGGTAATATTAGCAGCCATGTTATTAAAAAATCGTCATCATTTACACTCGGCGAGACTCGAACTCGCAACCCAGGGTTTAGGAGACCGATGCCTTATCCATTAGGCCACGAGGGCTCGGAATACTTATAAACTCAATAGTAAATAATTTTTTTTGTATATATTTCATAACAAGAACGAAAACGACTTTTATCTAAAAAATTTCAACATTTACAGCACCGCTTTTCAAAAGATCACATCATTTACCCTCGGCGAGACTCAAACTCGCAATCCCCGGTTTAGGAGACCGATGCCTTATCCATTAATCCACGAGGGCTCGAAATACTTATAAACTCAATAGTAAATAAATTTTTTTTGTATATATTTCATAACAAGAACGAAAACGACTTTTATCTAAAAATTTTCAATATTTACAGCAACGCTTTTCAAAAGATCACATCATTTACCCTCGGCGAGAATCGAACTCGCAAACCCCGGTTTAGGAGACCGAAGCCTTTCCCATTAGGCCACGAGGACTCGGAATACTTATAAACTCAATAGTAAATAAAAAATTTTTGTATATATTTCATAACAAGAACGAAAACGACTTTTATCTAAAAAGTTTCAATATTTACAGCAACGCTTTTCAAAAGATCACATCATTTACCCTCGGCGAGACTCGAACTCACAATCCCCGGTTTAGGAGACCGATGCCTTATCCATTAGGCCACGAGGGCTCGGAATTGTATTAAACTTTTCAGACAATGAAGTTTTTCAGAATGTATTGCACAACAATAGAAATGAAGTTTCTCTAAAGTTGGTAATATTAGCAGCCATGGTATTAAAAAATCGTCATCATTTACACTCGGCGAGACTCGAACTCGCAATCCAGGGTTTAGGAGACCGATGCCTTATCCATTAGGCCACGAGGGCTCGGAATACTTATAAACTCAATAGTAAATAATTTTTTTTTGTATATATTTCATAATAGAACGAAAACGACTTTTATCTAAAAAATTTCAACATTTACAGCAACGCTTTTCAAAAGATCACATCATTTACACTCGGCGAGACTCGAACTCGCAATCCCCGGTTTAGGAGACCGATGCCTTATCCATTAGGCCACGAGGGCTCGGAATACTTATAAACTCAATAGTAAATTAAACTTTTTTGTATATATTTCATAACAAGGACGAAAGCGACTTTTATTTAAATTTTTCAATATTTACAGCAACGCTTTTCAAAAGATCACATCATTTACCCTCGGCGAGACTCGAACTCGCAATCCCCGGTTTAGGAGACCGATGCCTTATCCATTAGGCCACGAGGGCTCGGAATTGTATTAAACTTTTCAGACAATGAAGTTTTTCAGAATGTATTGCACAACAATAGAAATGAAGTTTCTCTAAAGTTGGTAATATAAGCAGCCATGTTATTAAAAAATCGTCATCATTTACCCTCGGCGAGACTCGAACTCGCAATCCCCGGTTTAGGAGACCGATGCCTTATCCATTAGGCCACGAGGGCTCGGAATACTTATAAACTCAATAGTAAATAAATTTTTTTTGTATATATTTCATAACAAGAACGAAAACGACTTTTATCTAAAAAATTTCAACATTTACAGCAACGCTTTTCAAAAGATCACATCATTTACCCTCGGCGAGACTCGAACTCGCAATCCCCGGTTTAGGAGACCGATGCCTTATCCATTAGGCCACGAGGGCTCGAAATACTTATAAACTCAATAGTAAATAATTTTTTTTTGTATATATTTCATAACAAGAACGAAAACGACTTTTATCTAAAAATTTTCAATATTTACAGAAACGCTTTTCAAAAGATCACATCATTTACCCTCGGCGAGACTCGAACTCACAATCCCCGGTTTAGGAGACCGATGCCTTATCCATTAGACAACGAGGGCTTGGAATACCAATAAAATCAAGAGTAAACTATATTTTATTGTATATATTTCATCACAAGGAGTAAAACGTGTTTTATCTAAAATTTAAAATTTTGCAATATATACAGCAATGCTTTACAAAAATTCACATCACTTGCCCTCGGCAAAACTCGAAATCGTATTCCCCGGTTTAGGAAACTTTATCCATACGAGCTTTCGAATATGGAAAAAAAAATGGAAATAAAATTCTCTCAATGAAATTTGATTAATATAATGCACAAGAAAGACAAACAAATTGTTTCTAAAAATGTTAAAATTTGAAAAATGTAATTAAAAAATTCCCATTTTATACCCACGACTAGACTCGAATTCACAATCCCTGGTATAGGAAACCGATGCCTTATTCATTAGGCAACGAGTGTTTGGAATTGTATGAAACTTTTCAGACAATGCAATTTTTCAGAATGTATTGCAGAACAATAGAAATGAAGTTTCTCTAAAGTTGGTAATATTAGCAGCCATGTTATTAAAAAATCGTCATCATTTACCCTTGGCGAGACTCGAACTTGCAATCCCCGGTTTAGGAGACCGATGCTTTATCCATCAGACCACGAGGGCACGGAATGCTTAAAAACTTAATAGTAAATAAATTTTTTTTGTATATATTTCATAACAAGAACGAGCCCGACTTTTTTCTAAAAATTTTCAATATTTACAGCAACGATTTTCAAAAGATCACATCATTTACCCTCGGCGAGACTCGAACTCGCAATCCCCGGTTTAGGAGACCGATGCCTTATCCATTAGGCCACGAGGGCTCGGAATACATATAAACTCAATAGTAAATAATTTTTTTTTGTATATATTTCATAACAAGAACGAGCACGACTTTTATCTAAAAATTTTCAATATTTACAGCAACGCTTTTCAAAAGATCACATCATTTACCCTCGGCGAGACTCGAACTCGCAATCCCCGGTTTAGGAGACCGATGCCTTATCCATTAGGCCACGAGGGCTCGGAATACTTTTAAACTCAATAGTAAATAACATTTTTTTTTTATATATTTCATAACAAGGACGAAAACGACTTTTATCTAAAAATTTTCAATATTTACAGCAACGCTTTTCAAAAGATCACATCATTTACCCTCGGCGAGACTCGAACTCGCATTCCCCGGTTTAGGTGACCGATGCCTTATCCATTAGGCAACGAGGGCTTGGAATACTTATAAAATCAAGAGTAAACTATATTTTATTGTATATATTTCATCACAAGGAGTAAAACGTGTTTTATCTAAAATTTAAAATTTTGCAATATATACAGCAATGCTTTACAAAAATTCACATCACTTGCCCTCGGCGAAACTCGAAATCGTATTCCCCGGTTTAGGAGACTTTATCCATACGAGCTTTCGAATATGGAAAAAAAAAAAAATGGAAATAAAATTCTCTCAATGAAATTTGATTAATATATTGCACAAGAAAGACAAACAAATTGTATCTAAAAATGTTAAAATTTGAAAAATGTAATTCAAAAATTCCCATTTTATACCCACGACCAGACTCGAATTAACAATCCCTGGTATAGGAAACCGATGCCTTATTCATTAGGCAACGAGTGTTCGGAATTGTATTAAACTTTTCAGACAATGCAATTTTTCAGAATGTATTGCACAACAATAGAAATGAAGTTTCTCTAAAGTTGGTAATATTAGCAGCCATGTTATTAAAAAATCGTCATCATTTACCCTCGGCGAGACTCGAACTCGCAATCCCCGGTTTAGGAGACCGATGCCTTATCCATTAGGCCACGAGGGGTCGGAATACTTTTAAACTCAATAGTAAATAACATTGTTTTTTTATATATTTCATAACAAGGACCAAAACGACTTTCATCTAAAATTTTTCAATATTTACAGCAACGCTTTTCAAAAGATCACATCATTTACCCTCGGCGAGATTCGAACTCGCAATCCCCGGTTTAGGAGACCGATGCTTTATCCATCAGACCACGAGGGCACGGAATGCTTAATAACTTAATAGTAAATAAAATTTTTTTGTATATATTTCATAACAAGAACGAAAACGACTTTTATCTAAAATTTTGCAATTTTTAAAGCAACGCTTTTCAAAAGATCACATCCTTTACCCTCGGCGAGACTCGAACTCGCAATCCCCGGTTAAGGAGACCGATGCCTTATCCATTAGGGCACGAGGGCTCGGAATACTTATAAACTCAATAGTAAATCAATTTATTTTGTATATATTTCATAACAAGAACGAAAGCGACTTTTATTTAAATTTTTCAATATCAATATTTACAGCAACGCTTTTCAAAAGATCACATCATTTACCCTCGGCGAGAATCGAACTCGCAATCCAGGGTTTAGGAGACCGATGCCTTTTCCATTAGGCCACGAGGACTATGAATACTTATAAACTCAATAGTAAATACATTTTTTTTGTATATATTTCATAACAAGAACGAAAACGACTTTTATCTAAAATTTTGCAATTTTTACAGCAACGATTTTCAAAAGATCACATCATTTACCCTCGGCGAGACTCGAACTCGCTATCCCCGGTTTAGGAGACCGATGCCTTATCCATTAGGCGACGAGGGCTCGGAATACGTATAAACTCAATAGTAAATATTTTTTTTTTGTATATATTTCATAACAAGAACGAAAACGACTTAAATCTAAAAAATTTCAATATTTACAGCAACGCTTTTCAAAAGATCACATCATTTACCCTCGGCGAGACTCGAACTCGCAATCCCCGGTTTAGGAGACCGATGCCTTATCTATTAGGCCACGAGGGCTCGGAATTGTATTAATCTTTTCAGACAATGAAGTTTTTCAGAATGTATTGCACAACAATAGAAATGAAGTTTCTCTAAAGTTGGTAATATTAGCAGCCATGTTATTAAAAAATCGTCATCATTTACACTCGGCGAGACTCGAACTCGCAACCCAGGGTTTAGGAGACCGATGCCTTATCCATTAGGCCACGAGGGCTCGGAATACTTATAAACTCAATAGTAAATAATTTTTTTTTGTATATATTTCATAACAAGAACGAAAACGACTTTTATCTAAAAAATTTCAACATTTACAGCACCGCTTTTCAAAAGATCACATCATTTACCCTCGGCGAGACTCAAACTCGCAATCCCCGGTTTAGGAGACCGATGCCTTATCCATTAAACCACGAGGGCTCGAAATACTTATAAACTCAATAGTAAATAAATTTTTTTTGTATATATTTCATAACAAGAACGAAAACGACTTTTATCTAAAAATTTTCAATATTTACAGCAACGCCTTTCAAAAGATCACATCATTTACCCTCGGCGAGAATCGAACTAGCAATCCCCGGTTTAGGAGACCGATGCCTTTTCCATTAGGCCACGAGGGCTCGGAATACTTATAAACTCAATAGTAAATAAATTTTTTTTGTATATATTTCATAACAAGAACGAAAACGACTTTTATCTAAAAATTTTCAATATTTACAGCAACGCTTTTCAAAAGATCACATCATTTACTCTCGGCGAGACTCGAACTCACAATCCTCGGTTTAGGAGACCGATGCCTTATCCATTAGGCCACGAGGGCTCGGAATTGTATTAAACTTTTCAGACAATGAAGTTTTTCAGAATGTATTGCACAACAATAGAAATGAAGTTTCTCTAAAGTTGGTAATATTAGCAGCCATGTTATTAAAAAATCGTCATCATTTACACTCGGCGAGACTCGAACTCGCAATCCAGGGTTTAGGATACCGATGCCTTATCCATTAGGCCACGAGGGCTCGGAATACTTATAAACTCAATAGTAAATAATTTTTTTTTGTATATATTTCATAATAGAACGAAAACGACTTTTATCTAAAAAATTTCAACATTTACAGCAACGCTTTTCAAAAGATCACATCATTTACCCTCGGCGAGACTCGAACTCGCAATCCCCGGTTTAGTTGACCGATGCCTTATCCATTAGGCCACGAGGGCTCGAAATACTTATAAACTCAATAGTAAATAATTTTTTTTGTATATATTTCATAACAAGAACGAAAATGACTTTTATCTAAAAAATTTCAATATTTACAGCAACGCTTTTCAAAAGATCACATCATTTACCCTCGGCGAGAATCGAACTCGCAATCCCCGGTTTAGGAGACCGATGCCTTTTCCATTAAACCACGAGGGCTTGGAATACTTATAAACTCAATAGTAAATAAATTTTTTTTGTATATATTTCATAATTAGAACGAAACTGACTTTTATCTAAAAATTTTCAATATTTACAGCAACGCTTTTCTATACATCACATCATTTACCCTCGGCGAGAATCGAACTCGCTATCCCCGGTTTAGGAGACCGATGCCTTATCCATTAGGCCACGAGGGCTCGGAATACTTATAAACTCAATAGTAAATTATTTTTTTTTGTATATATTTCATAACAAGAACGAAAACGACTTAAATCTAAAAATTTTCAATATTTACAGCAACGCCTTTCAAAAGATCACATCATTTACCCTCGGCGAGAATCGAACTAGCAATCCCCGGTTTAGGAGACCGATGCCTTTTCCATTAGGCCACGAGGGCTCGGAATACTTATAAACTCAATTGTAAATAAATTTTTTTTGTATATATTTCATAACAAGAACGAAAACGACTTTTATCTAAAAATTTTCAATATTTACAGCAACGCTTTTCAATAGATCACATCATTTACTCTCGGCGAGACTCGAACTCACAATCCCCGGTTTAGGAGACCAATGCCTTATCCATTAGGCCACGAGGGCTCGGAATTGTATTAAACTTTTCAGACAATGAAGTTTTTCAGAATGTATTGCACAACAATAGAAATGAAGTTTCTCTAAAGTTGGTAATATTAGCAGCCATGTTATTAAAAAATCGTCATCATTTACACTCGGCGAGACTCGAACTCGCAATCCCCGGTTTAGGAGACCGATGCCTTATGCATTAGGGCACGAGGGCTCGGAATACTTATAAACTCAATAGTAAATCAATTTTTTTTGTATATATTTCATAACAAGGACGAAAGAGACTTTTATTTAAATTTTTCAATATTTACAGCAACGCTTTTCAAAAGATCACATCATTTACCCTCGGCGAGAATCGAACTCGCAATTCCCGGTTTAGGAGACCGATGCCTTTTCCATTAGGCCACGAGGACTATGAATACTTATAAACTCAATAGTAAATACATTTTTTTTGTATATATTTCATAACAAGAACGAAAACGACTTTTATCTAAAATTTTGCAATTTTTACAGCAACGATTTTCAAAAGATCACATCATTTACCCTCGGCGAGACTCGAACTCGCAATCCCCGGTTTAGGAGACCGATACCTTATCCATTAGGCCACGAGGGCTCGGAATACTTGTAAACTCAATAGTAAATAAATTTTTTTTGTATATATTTCATAACAAGAACGAAAACGACTTTTATCTAAAATTTTGCAATTTTTACAGCAACGATTTTCAAAAGATCACATCATTTACCCTCGGCGAGACTCGAACTCGCTATCCCCGGTTTAGGAGACTGATGCCTTTTCCATTATGCCACGAGGACTCGGAATACTTATAAACTCAATAGTAAATCAAATTTTTTTGTATATATTTCATAACAAGGACGAAAGCGACTTTTATTTAAATTTTTCAATATCAATATTTACAGCAACGCTTTTCAAAAGATCACATCATTTACCCTCGGCGAGAATCGAACTCGCAATCCCCGGTTTAGGAGACCGATGCCTTTTCCATTAGGCCACGAGGACTATGAATACTTATAAACTCAATAGTAAATACATTTTTTTTGTATATATTTCATAACAAGAACGAAAACGACTTTTATCTAAAATTTTGCAATTTTTACAGCAACGATTTTCAAAAAATCACATCATTTACCCTCGTCGAGACTCGAACTCGCAATCCCCGGTTTAGGAGACCGATGCCTTATCCATTAGGCCACGAGGGCTCGGAATACTTATAAACTCAATAGTAAATAAATTTTTTTTGTATATATTTCATAACAAGAACGAAAATGACCTTTATCTAAAATTTTGCAATTTTTACAGCAACGATTTTCAAAAGATCACATCATTTACCCTCGGCGAGACTCGAACTCGCTATCCCCGGTTTAGGAGACCGATGCCTTATCCATTAGGCGACGAGGGCTCGGAATACGTATAAACTCAATAGTAAATATTTTTTTTTTTGTATATATTTCATAACAAGAACGAAAACGACTTAAATCTAAAAAATTTCAATATTTACAGCAACGCTTTTCAAAAGATCACATCATTTACCCTCGGCGAGACTCGAACTCGCAATCCCCGGTTTAGGAGACCGATGCCTTATCTATTAGGCCACGTGGGCTCGGAATTGTATTAAACTTTTCAGACAATGAAGTTTTTCAGAATGTATTGCACAACAATAGAAATGAAGTTTCTCTAAAGTTGGTAATATTAGCAGCCATGTTATTAAAAAATCGTCATCATTTACACTCGGCGAGACTCGAACTCGCAACCCAGGGTTTAGGAGACCGATGCCTTATCCATTAGGCCACGAGGGCTCGGAATACTTATAAACTCAATAGTAAATAATTTTTTTTTGTATATATTTCATAACAAGAACGAAAACGACTTTTATCTAAAAAATTTCAACATTTACAGCACCGCTTTTCAAAAGATCACATCATTTACCCTCGGCGAGACTCAAACTCGCAATCCCCGGTTTAGGAGACCGATGCCTTATCCATTAAACCACGAGGGCTCGAAATACTTATAAACTCAATAGTAAATAAATTTTTTTTGTATATATTTCATAACAAGAACGAAAACGACTTTTATCTAAAAATTTTCAATATTTACAGCAACGCTTTTCAAAAGATCACATCATTTACCCTCGGCGAGAATCGAACTCGCAAACCCCGGTTTAGGAGACCGAAGCCTTTTCCATTAGGCCACGAGGACTCGGAATACTTATAAACTCAATAGTAAATAAAATTTTTTTGTATATATTTCATAACAAGAACGAAAACGACTTTTATCTAAAAAGTTTCAATATTTACAGCAACGCTTTTCAAAAGATCACATCATTTACCCTCGGCGAGACTCGAACTCACAATCCCCGGTTTAGGAGACCGATGCCTTATCCATTAGGCCACGAGGGCTCGGAATTGTATTAAACTTTTCAGACAATGAAGTTTTTCAGAATGTATTGCACAACAATAGAAATGAAGTTTCTCTAAAGTTGGTAATATTAGCAGCCATGGTAATAAAAAATCGTCATCATTTACACTCGGCGAGACTCGAACTCGCAATCCAGGGTTTAGGAGACCGATGCCTTATCCATTAGGCCACGAGGGCTCGGAATACTTATAAACTCAATAGTAAATAATTTTTTTTGTATATATTTCATAATAGAACGAAAACGACTTTTATCTAAAAAATTTCAACATTTACAGCAACGCTTTTCAAAAGATCACATCATTTACACTCGGCGAGACTCGAACTCGCAATCCCCGGTTTAGGAGACCGATGCCTTATCCATTAGGCCACGAGGGCTCGGAATACTTATAAACTCAATAGTAAATCAAACTTTTTTGTATATATTTCATAACAAGGACGAAAGCGACTTTTATTTAAATTTTTCAATATTTACAGCAACGCTTTTCAAAAGATCACATCATTTACCCTCGGCGAGAATCGAACTAGCAATCCCCGGTTTAGGAGACCGATGCCTTTTCCATTAGGCCACGAGGGCTCGGAATAGTTATAAACTCAATAGTAAATAAATTTTTTTTGTATATATTTCATAACAAGAACGAAAACGACTTTTATCTAAAAATTTTCAATATTTAACGCAACGCTTTTCAAAAGATCACATCATTTACCCTCGGCGAGACTCGAACTCGCAATCCCCGGTTTAGGAGACCGATGCCTTTTCCATTAGGCCACGAGGGCTCGGAATACTTATAAACTCAATAGTAAATAAATTTTTTTTGTATATATTTCATAATTAGAACGAAACTGACTTTTATCTAAAAATTTTCAATATTTACAGCAACGCTTTTCTATACATCACATCATTTACCCTCGGCGAGACTCGAACTCGCTATCCCCGGTTTAGGAGACCGATGCCTTATCCATTAGGCCACGAGGGCTCGGAATACTTATAAACTCAATAGTAAATTATTTTTTTTTGTATATATTTCATAACAAGAACGAAAACGACTTTTATCTAAAAAATTTCAACATTTACAACAACGCTTTTCAAAAGATCACATCATTTACCCTCGGCGAGACTCGAACTCGCAATCCCCGGTTTAGGAGACCGATGCCTTATCCATTAAGCCACGAGGGCTCGGAATACTTTGAAACTCAATAGTAAATAACATTTTTTTTTATATATATTTCATAACAAGGACGAAAACGACTTTTATCTAAAATTTTTCAATATTTACAGCAACGCTTTTCAAAAGATCACATCATTTACCCTCGGCGAGACTCGAACTCACAATCCCCGGTTTAGGAGACCGATGCCTTATCCATTAGACAACGAGGGCTTGGAATACCAATAAAATCAAGAGTAAACTATATTTTATTGTATATATTTCATCACAAGGAGTAAAACGTGTTTTATCTAAAATTTAAAATTTTGCAATATATACAGCAATGCTTTACAAAAATTCACATCACTTGCCCTCGGCAAAACTCGAAATCGTATTCCCCGGTTTAGGAAACTTTATCCATACGAGCTTTCGAATATGGAAAAAAAAATGGAAATAAAATTCTCTCAATGAAATTTGATTAATATAATGCACAAGAAAGACAAACAAATTGTTTCTAAAAATGTTAAAATTTGAAAAATGTAATTCAAAAATTCCCATTTTATACCCACGACCAGACTCGAATTCACAATCCCTGGTATAGGAAACCGATGCCTTATTCATTAGGCAACGAGTGTTTGGAATTGTATGAAACTTTTCAGACAATGCAATTTTTCAGAATGTATTGCAGAACAATAGAAATGAAGTTTCTCTAAAGTTGGTAATATTAGCAGCCATGTTATTAAAACATCGTCATCATTTACCCTCGGCGAGACTCGAACTTGCAATCCCCGGTTTAGGAGACCGATGCTTTATCCATCAGACCACGAGGGCACGGAATGCTTAAAAACTTAATAGTAAATAAATTTTTTTTGTATATATTTCATAACAAGAACGAGCACGACTTTTTTCTAAAAATTTTCAATATTTACAGCAACGATTTTAAAAAGATCACATCATTTACCCTCGGCGAGACTCGAACTCGCAATCAACGGTTTAGGAGACCGATGCCTTATCCATTAGGCCACGAGGGCTCGGAATACATATAAACTCAATAGTAAATAAATTTTTTTTGTATATATTTCATAACAAGAACGAGCACGACTTTTATCTAAAAATTTTCAATATTTACAGCAACGCTTTTCAAAAGATCACATCATTTACCCTCGGCGAGACTCGAACTCGCAATCCCCGGTTTAGGAGACCGATGCCTTATCCATTAGGCCACGAGGGCTCGGAATACTTATAAACTCAATAGTAAATCAAATTTTTTTGTATATATTTCATAACAAGGACGAAAGCGACTTTTATTTAAATTTTTCAATATTTACAGCAACGCTTTTCAAAAGATCACATCATTTACCCTCGGCGAGACTCGAACTCGCAATCCCCGGTTTAGGAGACCGATGCCTTATGCATTAGGCCACGAGGGCTCGGAATACTTATAAACTCAATAGTAAATCAAACTTTTTTGTATATATTTCATAACAAGGACGAAAGCGACTTTTATTTAAATTTTTCAATATTTACAGCAACGCTTTTCAAAAGATCACATCATTTACCCTCGGCGAGAATCGAACTAGCAATCCCCGGTTTAGGAGACCGATGCCTTTTCCATTAGGCCACGAGGGCTCGGAATAGTTATAAACTCAATAGTAAATAAATTTTTTTTGTATATATTTCATAACAAGAACGAAAACGACTTTTATCTAAAAATTTTCAATATTTACAGCAACGCTTTTCAAAAGATCACATCATTTACCCTCGGCGAGACTCGAACTCGCAATCCCCGGTTTAGGAGACCGATGCCTTATCCATTAGGCCACGAGGGCTCGGAATTGTATTAAACTTTTCAGACAATGAAGTTTTTCAGAATGTATTGCACAACAATAGAAATGAAGTTTCTCTAAAGTTGGTAATATAAGCAGCCATGTTATTAAAAAATAGTCATCATTTACCCTCGGCGAGACTCGAACTCGCAATCCCCGGTTTAGGAGACCGATGCCTTATCCATTAGGCCACGAGGGCTCGGAATACTTATAAACTCAATAGTAAATACATTTTTTTTGTATATATTTCATAACAAGAACGAAAACGACTTTTATCTAAAAAATTTCAACATTTACAGCAACGCTTTTCAAAAGATCACATCATTTACCCTCGGCGAGACTCGAACTCGCAATCCCCGGTTTAGGAGACCGATGCCTTATCCATTAGGCAACGAGGGCTCGAAATACTTATAAACTCAATAGTAAATAAATTTTTTTTGTATATATTTCATAACAAGAACGAAAACGACTTTTATCTATAAAATTTCAACATTTACAGCAACGCTTTTCAAAAGATCACATCATTTACCTTCGGCGAGACTCGAACTCGCAATCCCCGGTTTAGGGGACCGATGCCTTATCCATTAGGCCACGAGGGCTTGGAATACCAATAAAATCAAGAGTAAACTATATTTTATTGTATATATTTCATCACAAAGAGTAAAACGTGTTTTATCTAAAATTTAAAATTTTGCAATATATACAGCAATGCTTTACAAAAATTCACATCACTTGCCCTCGGCAAAACTCGAAATCGTATTCCCCGGTTTAGGAGACTTTATCCATACGAGCTTTCGAATATGGAAAAAAAAATGGAAATAAAATTCTCTCAATGAAATTTGATTAATATATTGCACAAGAAAGACAAACAAATTGTCTCTAAAAATGTTAAAATTTGAAAAATGTAATTCAAAAATTCCCATTTTATAATCACGACCAGACTCGAATTCACAATCCCTGGTATAGGAAACCGATGCTTTATTCATTAGGCAACGAGTGTTCGGAATTGTATTAAACTTTTCAGACAATGAAATTTTTCAGAATGTATTGCACAACAATAGAAATGAAGTTTCTCTAAAGTTGGTAATATTAGCAGCCATGTTATTAAAATATCGTCATCATTTACCCTCGGCGAGACTCGAACTAGCAGTCCCCGATTTAGGATATCGACGCCTAATCCATTAGGCCACGAGGGCCCGGAATACTTAAAAACTCAACAGTAAGTAACATTTTATTGTATATATATTTCATAACAAGTACGAAAACGACTTTTATCTAAAAATTTTCAATATTTGCAGCAACGCTTTTCAAAAGATCACATCATTTACCCTCGGCGAGATTCGAACTCGCAATCCCCGGTTTAGGAGTCCGATGCATTATCCATTAGGCCACGAGGGCTCGGAATTGTATTAAACTTTTCAGACAATGAAGTTTTTCAGAATGTATTGCACAACAATAGAAATGAAGTTTCTCTAAAGTTGGTAATATTAGCAGCCATGTTATTAAAAAATCGTCATCATTTACACTCGGCGAGACTCGAACTCGCAATCCAGGGTTTAGGAGACCGATGCCTTATCCATTAGGCCACGAGGGCTCGGAATACTTATAAATTCAATAGTAAATAATTTTTTTTTGTATATATTTCATAATAGAACGAAAACGACTTTTATCTAAAAAATTTCAACATTTACAGCAACGCTTTTCAAAAGATCACATCATTTACCCTCGGCGAGACTCGAACTCGCAATCCCCGGTTTAGGAGACCGATGCCTTATGCATTAGGCCACGAGGGCTCGGAATACTTATAAACTCAATAGTAAATAAATTTTTTTTGTATATATTTCATAACAAGAACGAAAGCGACTTTTATCTAAAAATTTTCAATATTTACAGCAACGCTTTTCAAAAGATCACATCATTTACCCTCGGCGAGACTCGAACTCGCAATCCCCGGTTTAGGAGACCGATGCCTTTTCCTTTAGGCCACGAGGGCTCGTAATTGTATAAAACTTTTCAGACAATGAAGTTTTTCAGAATGTATTGCACAACAATAGAAATGAAGTTTCTCTAAAGTTGGTAATATTAGAAGCCATGTTATTAAAAAATCGTCATCATTTACCCTCGGCGACACTCGAACTCGCAATCCCCGGTTTAGGAAACCGATGCCTTATCCATTAGGCCACGAGGGCTCGGAATACTTATAAACTCAATAGTAAATAACATTTTTATATATTTCATAACAAGGACGAAAACGACTTTTATCTAAAATTTTTCAATATTTACAGCAACGCTTTTCAAAAGATCACATCATTTACCCTCGGCGAGACTCGAACTCGCAATCCCCGGTTTAGGAGACCGATGCCTTATGCATTAGGCCACGAGGGCTCGGAATACTTATAAACTCAATAGTAAATCAAACTTTTTTGTATATATTTCATAACAAGGACGAAAGCGACTTTTATTTAAATTTTTCAATATTTACAGCAACGCTTTTCAAAAGATCACATCATTTACCCTCGGCGAGAATCGAACTAGCAATCCCCGGTTTAGGAGACCGATGCCTTTTCCATTAGGCCACGAGGGCTCGGAATAGTTATAAACTCAATAGTAAATAAATTTTTTTTGTATATATTTCATAACAAGAACGAAAACGACTTTTATCTAAAAATTTTCAATATTTACAGCAACGCTTTTCAAAAGATCACATCATTTACCCTCGGCGAGACTCGAACTCGCAATCCCCGGTTTAGGAGACCGATGCCTTATCCATTAGGCCACGAGGGCTCGGAATTGTATTAAACTTTTCAGACAATGAAGTTTTTCAGAATGTATTGCACAACAATAGAAATTAAGTTTCTCTAAAGTTGGTAATATAAGCAGCCATGTTATTAAAAAATCGTCATCATTTACCCTCGGCGAGACTCGAACTCGCAATCCCCGGTTTAGGAGACCGATGCCTTATCCATTAGGCCACGAGGGCTCGGAATACTTATAAACTCAATAGTAAATAAATTTTTTTTGTATATATTTCATAACAAGAACGAAAACGACTTTTATCTAAAAAATTTCAACATTTACAGCAACGCTTTTCAAAAGATCACATCATTTACCCTCGGCGAGACTCGAACTCGCAATCCCCGGTTTAGGAGACCGATGCCTTATCCATTCGGCAACGAGGGTTCGAAATACTTATAAACTCAATAGTAAATAAATTTTTTTTGTATATATTTCATAACAAGAATGAAAACGACTTTTATCTATAAAATTTCAACATTTACAGCAACGCTTTTCAAAAGATCACATCATTTACCTTCGGCGAGACTCGAACTCGCAATCCCCGGTTTAGGGGACCGATGCCTTATCCATTAGGCCACGAGGGCTTGGAATACCAATAAAATCAAGAGTAAACTATATTTTATTGTATATATTTCATCACAAAGAGTAAAACGTGTTTTATCTAAAATTTAAAATTTTGCAATATATACAGCAATGCTTTACAAAAATTCACATCACTTGCCCTCGGCAAAACTCGAAATCGTATTCCCCGGTTTAGGAGACTTTATCCATACGAGCTTTCGAATATGGAAAAAAAAATGGAAATAAAATTCTCTCAATGAAATTTGATTAATATATTGCACAAGAAAGACAAACAAATTGTCTCTAAAAATGTTAAAATTTGAAAAATGTAATTCAAAAATTCCCATTTTATAATCACGACCAGACTCGAATTCACAATCCCTGGTATAGGAAACCGATGCTTTATTCATTAGGCAACGAGTGTTCGGAATTGTATTAAACTTTTCAGACAATGAAATTTTTCAGAATGTATTGCACAACAATAGAAATGAAGTTTCTCTAAAGTTGGTAATATTAGCAGCCATGTTATTAAAATATCGTCATCATTTACCCTCGGCGAGACTCGAACTAGCAGTCCCCGATTTAGGATATCGACGCCTAATCCATTAGGCCACGAGGGCCCGGAATACTTAAAAACTCAACAGTAAGTAACATTTTATTGTATATATATTTCATAACAAGTACGAAAACGACTTTTATCTAAAAATTTTCAATATTTGCAGCAACGCTTTTCAAAAGATCACATCATTTACCCTCGGCGAGATTCGAACTCGCAATCCCCGGTTTAGGAGTCCGATGCATTATCCATTAGGCCACGAGGGCTCGGAATTGTATTAAACTTTTCAGACAATGAAGTTTTTCAGAATGTATTGCACAACAATAGAAATGAAGTTTCTCTAAAGTTGGTAATATTAGCAGCCATGTTATTAAAAAATCGTCACCATTTACACTCGGCGAGACTCGAACTCGCAATCCAGGGTTTAGGAGACCGATGCCTTATCCATTAGGCCACGAGGGCTCGGAATACTTATAAATTCAATAGTAAATAATTTTTTTTTGTATATATTTCATAATAGAACGAAAACGACTTTTATCTAAAAAATTTCAACATTTACAGCAACGCTTTTCAAAAGATCACATCATTTACCCTCGGCGAGACTCGAACTCGCAATCCCCGGTTTAGGAGACCGATGCCTTATGCATTAGGCCACGAGGGCTCGGAATACTTATAAACTCAATAGTAAATAAATTTTTTTTGTATATATTTCATAACAAGAACGAAAACGACTTTTATCTAAAAATTTTCAATATTTACAACAACGCTTTTCAAAAGATCACATCATTTACCCTCGGCGAGACTCGAACTCGCAATCCCCGGTTTAGGAGACCGATGCCTTTTCCTTTAGGCCACGAGGGCTCGTAATTGTATAAAACTTTTCAGACAATGAAGTTTTTCAGAATGTATTGCACAACAATAGAAATGAAGTTTCTCTAAAGTTGGTAATATTAGAAGCCATGTTATTAAAAAATCGTCATCATTTACCCTCGGCGACACTCGAACTCGCAATCCCCGGTTTAGGAAACCGATGCCTTATCCATTAGGCCACGAGGGCTCGGAATACTTATGAACTCAATAGTAAATAACATTTTTATATATTTCATAACAAGGACGAAAACGACTTTTATCTAAAAATTTTCAATATTTACAGCAACGCTTTTCAAAAGATCACATCATTTACCCTCGGCGAGACTCGAACTCGCAATCCCCGGTTTAGGAGACCGATGCCTTTTCCTTTAGGCCACGAGGGCTCGTAATTGTATAAAACTTTTCAGACAATGAAGTTTTTCAGAATGTATTGCACAACAATAGAAATGAAGTTTCTCTAAAGTTGGTAATATTAGCAGCCATGTTATTAAAAAATCGTCATCATTTACCCTTGGCGAGACTCGAACTCGCAATCCCCGGTTTAGGAGACCGATGCCTTATCCATTAGGCCACGAGGGCTCGGAATACTTTTAAACTCAATAGTAAATTACATTTTTTTTTTATATATTTCATAACACGGACGAAAACGACTTTTATCTAATATTTTTCAATATTTACAGCAACGCTTTTCAAAAGATCACATCATTTAACCTCGGCGAGACTCGAACTCGCAATCCCCGGTTTAGGAGACCGATGCCTTATCCATTAGGCCACGAGGGCTTGGAATACCAATAAAATCAAGAGTAAACTATATTTTATTGTATATATTTCATCACAAGGAGTAAAACGTGTTTTATCTAAAATTTAAAATTTTGCAATATATACAGCAATGCTTTACAAAAATTCACATCACTTGCCCTCGGCGAAACTCGAAATCGTATTCCCCGGTTTAGGAGACTTTATCCATACGAGCTTTCGAATATGGAAAAAAAAATGGAAATAAAATTCTCTCAATGAAATTTGATTAATATATTGCACAAGAAAGACAAACAAATTGTCTCTAAAAATGTTAAAATTTGAGAAATGTATTTCAAAAATTCCCATTTTATACCCACGACCAGACTCGAATTCACAATCCCTGGTATAGGAAACCGATGCTTTATTCATTAGGCAACGAGTGTTCGGAATTGTATTAAACTTTTCAGACAATGCAATTTTTCAGAATGTATTGCAGAACAATAGAAATGAAGTTTCTCTAAAGTTGGTAATATTAGCAGCCATGTTATTAAAATATCGTCATCATTTACCCTCGGCGAGACTCGAACTCGCAATCCCCGGTTTAGGAGACCGATACCTTATCCATTAGGCCACGAGGGCTCGGAATACTTATAAACTCAATAGTAAATAAATTTTTTTTGTATATATTTCATAACAAGAACGAAAACGACTTTTATCTAAAATTTTGCAATTTTTACAGCAACGATTTTCAAAAGATCACATCATTTACCCTCGGCGAGACTCGAACTCGCTATCCCCGGTTTAGGAGACCGATGCCTTTTCCATTATGCCACGAGGACTCGGAATACTTATAAACTCAATAGTAAATCAAATTTTTTTGTATATATTTCATAACAAGGACGAAAGCGACTTTTATTTAAATTTTTCAATATCAATATTTACAGCAACGCTTTTCAAAAGATCACATCATTTACCCTCGGCGAGAATCGAACTCGCAATCCCCGGTTTAGGAGACCGATGCCTTTTCCATTAGGCCACGAGGACTATGAATACTTATAAACTCAATAGTAAATACATTTTTTTTGTATATATTTCATAACAAGAACGAAAACGACTTTTATCTAAAATTTTGCAATTTTTACAGCAACGATTTTCAAAAGATCACATCATTTACCCTCGGCGAGACTCGAACTCGCTATCCCCGGTTTAGGAGACCGATGCCTTATCCATTAGGCGACGAGGGCTCGGAATACGTATAAACTCAATAGTAAATATTTTTTTTTTTGTATATATTTCATAACAAGAACGAAAACGACTTAAATCTAAAAAATTTCAATATTTACAGCAACGCTTTTCAAAAGATCACATCATTTACCCTCGGCGAGACTCGAACTCGCGATCCCCGGTTTAGGAGACCGATGCCTTATCTATTAGGCCACGAGGGCTCGGAATTGTATTAAACTTTTCAGACAATGAAGTTTTTCAGAATGTATTGCACAACAATAGAAATGAAGTTTCTCTAAAGTTGGTAATATTAGCAGCCATGTTATTAAAAAATCGTCATCATTTACCCTCGGCGACACTCGAACTCGCAATCCCCGGTTTAGGAAACCGATGCCTTATCCATTAGGCCACGAGGGCTCGGAATACTTATAAACTCAATAGTAAATAACATTTTTATATATTTCATAACAAGGACGAAAACGACTTTTATCTAAAATTTTTCAATATTTACAGCAACGCTTTTCAAAAGATCACATCATTTACCCTCGGCGAGACTCGAACTCGCAATCCCCGGTTTAGGAGACCGATGCCTTATCCATTAGGCCACGAGGGCTCGGAATACTTATAAACTCAATAGTAAATCAAATTTTTTTGTATATATTTCATAACAAGGACGAAAGCGACTTTTATTTAAATTTTTCAATATTTACAGCAACGCTTTTCAAAAGATCACATCATTTACCCTCGGCGAGACTCGAACTCGCAATCCCCGGTTTAGGAGACCGATGCCTTATGCATTAGGCCACGAGGGCTCGGAATACTTATAAACTCAATAGTAAATCAAACTTTTTTGTATATATTTCATAACAAGGACGAAAGCGACTTTTATTTAAATTTTTCAATATTTACAGCAACGCTTTTCAAAAGATCACATCATTTACCCTCGGCGAGAATCGAACTAGCAATCCCCGGTTTAGGAGACCGATGCCTTTTCCATTAGGCCACGAGGGCTCGGAATAGTTATAAACTCAATAGTAAATAAATTTTTTTTGTATATATTTCATAACAAGAACGAAAACGACTTTTATCTAAAAATTTTCAATATTTACAGCAACGCTTTTCAAAAGATCACATCATTTACCCTCGGCGAGACTCGAACTCGCAATCCCCGGTTTAGGAGACCGATGCCTTATCCATTAGGCCACGAGGGCTCGGAATTGTATTAAACTTTTCAGACAATGAAGTTTTTCAGAATGTATTGCACAACAATAGAAATTAAGTTTCTCTAAAGTTGGTAATATAAGCAGCCATGTTATTAAAAAATCGTCATCATTTACCCTCGGCGAGACTCGAACTCGCAATCCCCGGTTTAGGAGACCGATGCCTTATCCATTAGGCCACGAGGGCTCGGAATACTTATAAACTCAATAGTAAATAAATTTTTTTTGTATATATTTCATAACAAGAACGAAAACGACTTTTATCTAAAAAATTTCAACATTTACAGCAACGCTTTTCAAAAGATCACATCATTTACCCTCGGCGAGACTCGAACTCGCAATCCCCGGTTTAGGAGACCGATGCCTTATCCATTAGGCAACGAGGGTTCGAAATACTTATAAACTCAATAGTAAATAAATTTTTTTTGTATATATTTCATAACAAGAACGAAAACGACTTTTATCTATAAAATTTCAACATTTACAGCAACGCTTTTCAAAAGATCACATCATTTACCTTCGGCGAGACTCGAACTCGCAATCCCCGGTTTAGGGGACCGATGCCTTATCCATTAGGCCACGAGGGCTTGGAATACCAATAAAATCAAGAGTAAACTATATTTTATTGTATATATTTCATCACAAAGAGTAAAACGTGTTTTATCTAAAATTTAAAATTTTGCAATATATACAGCAATGCTTTACAAAAATTCACATCACTTGCCCTCGGCAAAACTCGAAATCGTATTCCCCGGTTTAGGAGACTTTATCCATACGAGCTTTCGAATATGGAAAAAAAAATGGAAATAAAATTCTCTCAATGAAATTTGATTAATATATTGCACAAGAAAGACAAACAAATTGTCTCTAAAAATGTTAAAATTTGAAAAATGTAAGTCAAAAATTCCCATTTTATAATCACGACCAGACTCGAATTCACAATCCCTGGTATAGGAAACCGATGCTTTATTCATTAGGCAACGAGTGTTCGGAATTGTATTAAACTTTTCAGACAATGAAATTTTTCAGAATGTATTGCACAACAATAGAAATGAAGTTTCTCTAAAGTTGGTAATATTAGCAGCCATGTTATTAAAATATCGTCATCATTTACCCTCGGCGAGACTCGAACTAGCAGTCCCCGATTTAGGATATCGACGCCTAATCCATTAGGCCACGAGGGCCCGGAATACTTAAAAACTCAACAGTAAGTAACATTTTATTGTATATATATTTCATAACAAGTACGAAAACGACTTTTATCTAAAAATTTTCAATATTTGCAGCAACGCTTTTCAAAAGATCACATCATTTACCCTCGGCGAGATTCGAACTCGCAATCCCCGGTTTAGGAGTCCGATGCATTATCCATTAGGCCACGAGGGCTCGGAATTGTATTAAACTTTTCAGACAATGAAGTTTTTCAGAATGTATTGCACAACAATAGAAATGAAGTTTCTCTAAAGTTGGTAATATTAGCAGCCATGTTATTAAAAAATCGTCACCATTTACACTCGGCGAGACTCGAACTCGCAATCCAGGGTTTAGGAGACCGATGCCTTATCCATTAGGCCACGAGGGCTCGGAATACTTATAAATTCAATAGTAAATAATTTTTTTTTGTATATATTTCATAATAGAACGAAAACGACTTTTATCTAAAAAATTTCAACATTTACAGCAACGCTTTTCAAAAGATCACATCATTTACCCTCGGCGAGACTCGAACTCGCAATCCCCGGTTTAGGAGACCGATGCCTTATGCATTAGGCCACGAGGGCTCGGAATACTTATAAACTCAATAGTAAATAAATTTTTTTTGTATATATTTCATAACAAGAACGAAAACGACTTTTATCTAAAAATTTTCAATATTTACAGCAACGCTTTTCAAAAGATCACATCATTTACCCTCGGCGAGACTCGAACTCGCAATCCCCGGTTTAGGAGACCGATGCCTTTTCCTTTAGGCCACGAGGGCTCGTAATTGTATAAAACTTTTCAGACAATGAAGTTTTTCAGAATGTATTGCACAACAATAGAAATGAAGTTTCTCTAAAGTTGGTAATATTAGAAGCCATGTTATTAAAAAATCGTCATCATTTACCCTCGGCGACACTCGAACTCGCAATCCCCGGTTTAGGAAACCGATGCCTTATCCATTAGGCCACGAGGGCTCGGAATACTTATGAACTCAATAGTAAATAACATTTTTATATATTTCATAACAAGGACGAAAACGACTTTTATCTAAAATTTTTCAATATTTACAGCAACGCTTTTCAAAAGATCACATCATTTACCCTCGGCGAGACTCGAACTCGCAATCCCCGGTTTAGGAGACCGATGCCTTTTCCTTTAGGCCACGAGGGCTCGTAATTGTATAAAACTTTTCAGACAATGAAGTTTTTCAGAATGTATTGCACAACAATAGAAATGAAGTTTCTCTAAAGTTGGTAATATTAGCAGCCATGTTATTAAAAAATCGTCATCATTTACCCTTGGCGAGACTCGAACTCGCAATCCCCGGTTTAGGAGACCGATGCCTTATCCATTAGGCCACGAGGGCTCGGAATACTTTTAAACTCAATAGTAAATTACATTTTTTTTTTATATATTTCATAACACGGACGAAAACGACTTTTATCTAATATTTTTCAATATTTACAGCAACGCTTTTCAAAAGATCACATCATTTAACCTCGGCGAGACTCGAACTCGCAATCCCCGGTTTAGGAGACCGATGCCTTATCCATTAGGCCACGAGGGCTTGGAATACCAATAAAATCAAGAGTAAACTATATTTTATTGTATATATTTCATCACAAGGAGTAAAACGTGTTTTATCTAAAATTTAAAATTTTGCAATATATACAGCAATGCTTTACAAAAATTCACATCACTTGCCCTCGGCGAAACTCGAAATCGTATTCCCCGGTTTAGGAGACTTTATCCATACGAGCTTTCGAATATGGAAAAAAAAATGGAAATAAAATTCTCTCAATGAAATTTGATTAATATATTGCACAAGAAAGACAAACAAATTGTCTCTAAAAATGTTAAAATTTGAAAAATGTATTTCAAAAATTCCCATTTTATACCCACGACCAGACTCGAATTCACAATCCCTGGTATAGGAAACCGATGCTTTATTCATTAGGCAACGAGTGTTCGGAATTGTATTAAACTTTTCAGACAATGCAATTTTTCAGAATGTATTGCAGAACAATAGAAATGAAGTTTCTCTAAAGTTTATAATATTAGCAGCCATGTTATTAAAATATCGTCATCATTTACCCTCGGCGAGACTCGAACTCGCAATCCCCGGTTTAGGAGACCGATACCTTATCCATTAGGCCACGAGGGCTCGGAATACTTATAAACTCAATAGTAAATAAATTTTTTTTGTATATATTTCATAACAAGAACGAAAACGACTTTTATCTAAAATTTTGCAATTTTTACAGCAACGATTTTCAAAAGATCACATCATTTACCCTCGGCGAGACTCGAACTCGCTATCCCCGGTTTAGGAGACCGATGCCTTTTCCATTATGCCACGAGGACTCGGAATACTTATAAACTCAATAGTAAATCAAATTTTTTTGTATATATTTCATAACAAGGACGAAAGCGACTTTTATTTAAATTTTTCAATATCAATATTTACAGCAACGCTTTTCAAAAGATCACATCATTTACCCTCGGCGAGAATCGAACTCGCAATCCCCGGTTTAGGAGACCGATGCCTTTTCCATTAGGCCACGAGGACTATGAATACTTATAAACTCAATAGTAAATACATTTTTTTTGTATATATTTCATAACAAGAACGAAAACGACTTTTATCTAAAATTTTGCAATTTTTACAGCAACGATTTTCAAAAGATCACATCATTTACCCTCGGCGAGACTCGAACTCGCTATCCCCGGTTTAGGAGACCGATGCCTTATCCATTAGGCGACGAGGGCTCGGAATACGTATAAACTCAATAGTAAATATTTTTTTTTTTGTATATATTTCATAACAAGAACGAAAACGACTTAAATCTAAAAAATTTCAATATTTACAGCAACGCTTTTCAAAAGATCACATCATTTACCCTCGGCGAGACTCGAACTCGCAATCCCCGGTTTAGGAGACCGATGCCTTATCTATTAGGCCACGAGGGCTCGGAATTGTATTAAACTTTTCAGACAATGAAGTTTTTCAGAATGTATTGCACAACAATAGAAATGAAGTTTCTCTAAAGTTGGTAATATTAGCAGCCATGTTATTAAAAAATCGTCATCATTTACACTCGGCGAGACTCGAACTCGCAACCCAGGGTTTAGGAGACCGATGCCTTATCCATTAGGCCACGAGGGCTCGGAATACTTATAAACTCAATAGTAAATAATTTTTTTTTGTATATATTTCATAACAAGAACGAAAACGACTTTTATCTAAAAAATTTCAACATTTACAGCACCGCTTTTCAAAAGATCACATCATTTACCCTCGGCGAGACTCAAACTCGCAATCCCCGGTTTAGGAGACCGATGCCTTATCCATTAAACCACGAGGGCTCGAAATACTTATAAACTCAATAGTAAATAAATTTTTTTTGTATATATTTCATAACAAGAACGAAAACGACTTTTATCTAAAAATTTTCAATATTTACAGCAACGCCTTTCAAAAGATCACATCATTTACCCTCGGCGAGAATCGAACTAGCAATCCCCGGTTTAGGAGACCGATGCCTTTTCCATTAGGCCACGAGGGCTCGGAATACTTATAAACTCAATAGTAAATAAATTTTTTTTGTATATATTTCATAACAAGAACGAAAACGACTTTTATCTAAAAATTTTCAATATTTACAGCAACGCTTTTCAAAAGATCACATCATTTACTCTCGGCGAGACTCGAACTCACAATCCCCGGTTTAGGAGACCGATGCCTTATCCATTAGGCCACGAGGACTCGGAATTGTATTAAACTTTTCAGACAATGAAGTTTTTCAGAATGTATTGCACAACAATAGAAATGAAGTTTCTCTAAAGTTGGTAATATTAGCAGCCATGTTATTAAAAAATCGTCATCATTTACACTCGGCGAGACTCGAACTCGCAATCCAGGGTTTAGGAGACCGATGCCTTATCCATTAGGCCACGAGGGCTCGGAATACTTATAAACTCAATAGTAAATAATTTTTTTTTGCATATATTTCATAATAGAACGAAAACGACTTTTATCTAAAAAATTTCAACATTTACAGCAACGCTTTTCAAAAGATCACATCATTTACCCTCGGCGAGACTCGAACTCGCAATCCCCGGTTTAGTTGACCGATGCCTTATCCATTAGGCCACGATGGCTCGAAATACTTATAAACTCAATAGTAAATAATTTTTTTTGTATATATTTCATAACAAGAACGAAAATGACTTTTATCTAAAAAATTTCAATATTTACAGCAACGCTTTTCAAAAGATCACATCATTTACCCTCGGTGAGAATCGAACTCGCAATCCCCGGTTTAGGAGACCGATGCCTTTTCCATTAAACCACGAGGGCTTGGAATACTTATAAACTCAATAGTAAATACATTTTTTTTGTATATATTTCATAATTAGAACGAAACTGACTTTTATCTAAAAATTTTCAATATTTACAGCAACGCTTTTCTATACATCACATCATTTACCCTCGGCGAGACTCGAACTCGCTATCCCCGGTTTAGGAGACCGATGCCTTATCCATTAGGCCACGAGGGCTCGGAATACTTATAAACTCAATAGTAAATTATTTTTTTTTGTATATATTTCATAACAAGAACGAAAACGACTTAAATCTAAAAATTTTCAATATTTACAGCAACGCCTTTCAAAAGATCACATCATTTACCCTCGGCGAGAATCGAACTAGCAATCCCCGGTTTAGGAGACCGATGCCTTTTCCATTAGGCCACGAGGGCTCGGAATACTTATAAACTCAATAGTAAATAAATTTTTTTTGTATATATTTCATAACAAGAACGAAAACGACTTTTATCTAAAAATTTTCAATATATACAGCAACGCTTTTCAAAAGATCACATCATTTACTCTCGGCGAGACTCGAACTCACAATCCCCGGTTTAGGAGACCGATGCCTTATCCATTAGGCCACGAGGGCTCGGAATTGTATTAAACTTTTCAGACAATGAAGTTTTTCAGAATGTATTGCACAACAATAGAAATGAAGTTTCTCTAAAGTTGGTAATATTAGCAGCCATGTTATTAAAAAATCGTCATCATTTACACTCGGCGAGACTCGAACTCGCAATCCCCGGTTTAGGAGACCGATGCCTTATGCATTAGGGCACGAGGGCTCGGAATACTTATAAACTCAATAGTAAATCAATTTTTTTTGTATATATTTCATAACAAGGACGAAAGAGACTTTTATTTAAATTTTTCAATATTTACAGCAACGCTTTTCAAAAGATCACATCATTTACCCTCGGCGAGAATCGAACTCGCAATCCCCGGTTTAGGAGACCGATGCCTTTTCCATTAGGCCACGAGGACTATGAAAACTTATAAACTCAATAGTAAATACATTTTTTTTGTATATATTTCATAACAAGAACGAAAACGACTTTTATCTAAAATTTTGCAATTTTTACAGCAACGATTTTCAAAAGATCACATCATTTACCCTCGGCAAGACTCGAACTCGCAATCCCCGGTTTAGGAGACCGATACCTTATCCATTAGTCCACGAGGGCTCGGAATACTTATAAACTCAATAGTAAATAAATTTTTTTTGTATATATTTCATAACAAGAACGAAAACGACTTTTATCTAAAATTTTGCAATTTTTACAGCAACGATTTTCAAAAGATCACATCATTTACCCTCGGCGAGACTCGAACTCGCTATCCCCGGTTTAGGAGACCGATGCCTTTTCCATTATGCCACGAGGACTCGGAATACTTATAAACTCAATAGTAAATCAAATTTTTTTGTATATATTTCATAACAAGGACGAAAGCGACTTTTATTTAAATTTTTCAATATCAATATTTACAGCAACGCTTTTCAAAAGATCACATCATTTACCCTCGGCGAGAATCGAACTCGCAATCCCCGGTTTAGGAGACCGATGCCTTTTCCATTAGGCCACGAGGACTATGAATACTTATAAACTCAATAGTAAATACATTTTTTTTGTATATATTTCATAACAAGAACGAAAGCGACTTTGATCTAAAATTTTGCAATTTTTACAGCAACGATTTTCAAAAGATCACATCATTTACCCTCGGCGAGACTCGAACTCGCAATCCCCGGTTTAGGAGACCGATGCCTTATCCATTAGGCAACGAGGGCTCGGAATACTTATAAACTCAATAGTAAATAAATTTTTTTTGTATATATTTCATAACAAGAACGAAAACGACTTTTATCTAAAATTTTGCAATTTTTACAGCAACGATTTTCAAAAGGATCACTTCATTTACCCTCGGCGAGACTCGAACTCGATATCCCCATTTTAGGAGACCGATGCCTTATCCATTAGGCGACGAGGGCTCGGAATACGTATAAACTCAATAGTAAATATTTTTTTTTTTGTATATATTTCATAACAAGAACGAAAACGACTTAAATCTAAAAAATTTCAATATTTACAGCAACGCTTTTCAAAAGATCACATCATTTACCCTCGGCGAGACTCGAACTCGCAATCCCCGGTTTAGGAGACCGATGCCTTATCCATTAGGCCACGAGGGCTCGGAATTGTATTAAACTTTTCAGACAATGAAGTTTTTCAGAATGTATTGCACAACAATAGAAATGAAGTTTCTCTAAAGTTGGTAATATTAGCAGCCATGGTATTAAAAAATCGTCATCATTTACACTCGGCGAGACTCGAACTCGCAATCCAGGGTTTAGGAGACCGATGCCTTATCCATTAGGCCACGAGGGCTCGGAATACTTATAAACTCAATAGTAAATAATTTTTTTTGTATATATTTCATAATAGAACGAAAACGACTTTTATCTAAAAAATTTCAACATTTACAGCAACGCTTTTCAAAAGATCACATCATTTACACTCGGCGAGACTCGAACTCGCAATCCCCGGTTTAGGAGACCGATGCCTTATCCATTAGGCCACGAGGGCTCGGAATACTTATAAACTCAATAGTAAATCAAACTTTTTTGTATATATTTCATAACAAGGACGAAAGCGACTTTTATTTAAATTTTTCAATATTTACAGCAACGCTTTTCAAAAGATCACATCATTTACCCTCGGCGAGAATCGAACTAGCAATCCCCGGTTTAGGAGACCGATGCCTTTTCCATTAGGCCACGAGGGCTCGGAATAGTTATAAACTCAATAGTAAATAAATTTTTTTTGTATATATTTCATAACAAGAACGAAAACGACTTTTATCTAAAAATTTTCAATATTTAACGCAACGCTTTTCAAAAGATCACATCATTTACCCTCGGCGAGACTCGAACTCGCAATCCCCGGTTTAGGAGACCGATGCCTTTTCCATTAGGCCACGAGGGCTCGGAATACTTATAAACTCAATAGTAAATAAATTTTTTTTGTATATATTTCATAACAAGAACGAGCACGACTTTTATCTAAAAATTTTCAATATTTACAGCAACGCTTTTCAAAAGATCACATCATTTACCCTCGGCGAGACTCGAACTCGCAATTCCCGGTTTAGGAGACCGATGCCTTATCCATTAGGCCACGAGGGCTCGGAATACTTATAAACTCAATAGTAAATCAAATTTTTTTGTATATATTTCATAACAAGGACGAAAGCGACTTTTATTTAAATTTTTCAAGATTTACAGCAACGCTTTTCAAAAGATCACATCATTTACCCTCGGCGAGACTCGAACTCGCAATCCCCGGTTTAGGAGACCGATGCCTTATGCATTAGGCCACGAGGGCTCGGAATACTTATAAACTCAATAGTAAATCAAACTTTTTTGTATATATTTCATAACAAGGACGAAAGCGACTTTTATTTAAATTTTTCAATATTTACAGCAACGCTTTTCAAAAGATCACATCATTTACCCTCGGCGAGAATCGAACTAGCAATCCCCGGTTTAGGAGACCGATGCCTTTTCCATTAGGCCACGAGGGCTCGGAATAGTTATAAACTCAATAGTAAATAAATTTTTTTTGTATATATTTCATAACAAGAACGAAAACGACTTTTATCTAAAAATTTTCAATATTTACAGCATCGCTTTTCAAAAGATCACATCATTTACCCTCGGCGAGACTCGAACTCGCAATCCCCGGTTTAGGAGACCGATGCCTTATCCATTAGGCCACGAGGGCTCGGAATTGTATTAAACTTTTCAGACAATGAAGTTTTTCAGAATGTATTGCACAACAATAGAAATGAAGTTTCTCTAAAGTTGGTAATATAAGCAGCCATGTTATTAAAAAATCGTCATCATTTACCCTCGGCGAGACTCGAACTCGCAATCCCCGGTTTAGGAGACCGATGCCTTATCCATTAGGCCACGAGGGCTCGGAATACTTATAAACTCAATAGTAAATACATTTTTTTTGTATATATTTCATAACAAGAACGAAAACGACTTTTATCTAAAAAATTTCAACATTTACAGCAACGCTTTTCAAAAGATCACATCATTTACCCTCGGCGAGACTCGAACTCGCAATCCCCGGTTTAGGAGACCGATGCCTTATCCATTAGGCCACGAGGGCTCGAAATACATATAAACTCAAGAGTAAACTATATTTTATTGTATATATTTCATCACAAAGAGTAAAACGTGTTTTATCTAAAATTTAAAATTTTGCAATATATACAGCAATGCTTTACAAAAATTCACATCACTTGCCCTCGGCAAAACTCGAAATCGTATTCCCCGGTTTAGGAGACTTTATCCATACGAGCTTTCGAATATGGAAAAAAAAATGGAAATAAAATTCTCTCAATGAAATTTGATTAATATATTGCACAAGAAAGACAAACAAATTGTCTCTAAAAATGTTAAAATTTGAAAAATGTAATTCAAAAATTCCCATTTTATACCCACGACCAGACTCGAATTCACAATCCCTGGTATAGGAAACCGATGCTTTATTCATTAGGCAACGAGTGTTCGGAATTGTATTAAACTTTTCAGACAATGAAATTTTTCAGAATGTATTGCACAACAATAGAAATGAAGTTTCTCTAAAGTTGGTAATATTAGCAGCCATGGTATTAAAATATCGTCATCATTTACCCTCGGCGAGACTCGAACTAGCAGTCCCCGATTTAGGATATCGACGCCTAATCCATTAGGCCACGAGGGCCCGGAATACTTAAAAACTCAACAGTAAGTAACATTTTATTGTATATATATTTCATAACAAGTACGAAAACGACTTTTATCTAAAAATTTTCAATATTTGCAGCAACGCTTTTCAAAAGATCACATCATTTACCCTCGGCGAGATTCGAACTCGCAATCCCCGGTTTAGGAGTCCGATGCATTATCCATTAGGCCACGAGGGCTCGGAATTGTATTAAACTTTTCAGACAATGAAGTTTTTCAGAATGTATTGCACAACAATAGAAATGAAGTTTCTCTAAAGTTGGTAATATTAGCAGCCATGTTATTAAAAAATCGTCATCATTTACACTCGGCGAGACTCGAACTCGCAATCCAGGGTTTAGGAGACCGATGCCTTATCCATTAGGCCACGAGGGCTCGGAATACTTATAAATTCAATAGTAAATAAATTTTTTTTGTATATATTTCATAATAGAACGAAAACGACTTTTATCTAAAAAATTTCAACATTTACAGCAACGCTTTTCAAAAGATCACATCATTTACCCTCGGCGAGACTCGAACTCGCAATCCCCGGTTTAGGAGACCGATGCCTTATGCATTATTCCACGAGGGCTCGGAATACTTATAAACTCAATAGTAAATCAAACTTTTTTGTATATATTTCATAACAAGGACGAAAGCGACTTTTATTTAAATTTTTCAATATTTACAGCAACGCTTTTCAAAAGATCACATCATTTACCCTCGGCGAGAATCGAACTAGCAATCCCCGGTTTATAAGACCGATGCCTTTTCCATTAGGCCACGAGAGCTCGGAATAGTTATAAACTCAATAGTAAATAAATTTTTTTTGTATATATTTCATAACAAGAACGAAAACGACTTTTATCTAAAAATTTTCAATATTTACAGCAACGTTTTTCAAAAGATCACATCATTTACCTTCGGCGAGACTCGAACTCGCAATCCCCGGTTTAGGAGACCGATGCCTTATCCATTAGGCCACGAGGGCTCGGAATTGTATTAAACTTTTCAGACAATGAAGTTTTTCAGAATGTATTGCACAACAATAGAAATGAAGTTTCACTAAAGTTGGTAATATAAGCAGCCATGTTATTAAAAAATCGTCATCATTTACCCTCGGCGAGACTCGAACTCGCAATCCCCGGTTTAGGAGACCGATGCCTTATCCATTAGGCCACGAGGGCTCGGAATACTTATAAACTCAATAGTAAATAAATTTTTTTTGTATATATTTCATAACAAGAACGAAAACGACTTTTATCTAAAAAATTTCAACATTTACAGCAACGCTTTTCAAAAGATCACATCATTTACCCTCGGCGAGACTCGAACTCGCAATCCCCGGTTTAGGAGACCGATGCCTTATCCATTAGGCCACGAGGGCTCGAAATACTTATAAACTCAATAGTAAATAAATTTTTTTTGTATATATTTCATAACAAGAACGAAAACGACTTTTATCTAAAAATTTTCAATATTTACAGCAACGCTTTTCAAAAGATCACATCATTTACCCTCGGCGAGACTCGAACTCGCAATCCCCGGTTTAGGAGACCGATGCCTTATCCATTAGGCCACGAGGGCTCGAAATACTTATAAACTCAATAGTAAATCAAACTTTTTTGTATATATTTCATAACAAGGACGAAAGCGACTTTTATTTAAATTTTTCAATATTTACAGCAACGCTTTTCAAAAGATCACATCATTTACCCTCGGCGAGAATCGAACTAGCAATCCCCGGTTTAGGAGACCGATGCCTTTTCCATTAGGCCACGAGGGCTCGGAATAGTTATAAACTCAATAGTAAATAAATTTTTTTTGTATATATTTCATAACAAGAACGAAAACGACTTTTATCTAAAAATTTTCAATATTTAACGCAACGCTTTTCAAAAGACCACATCATTTACCCTCGGCGAGACTCGAACTCGCAATCCCCGGTTTAGGAGACCGATGCCTTTTCCATTAGGCCACGAAGGCTCGGAATACTTATAAACTCAATAGTAAATAAATTTTTTTTGTATATATTTCATAATTAGAACGAAACTGACTATTATCTAAAAATTTTCAATATTTACAGCAACGCTTTTCTATACATCACATCATTTACCCTCGGCGAGACTCGAACTCGCTATCCCCGGTTTAGGAGACCGATGCCTTATCCATTAGGTCACGAGGGCTCGGAATATTTATAAACTCAATAGTAAATTATTTTTTTTTGTATATATTTCATAACAAGAACGAAAACGACTTTTATCTAAAAAATTTCAACATTTACAACAACGCTTTTCAAAAGATCACATCATTTACCCTCGGCGAGACTCGAACTCGCAATCCCCGGTTTAGGAGACCGATGCCTTATCCATTAAGCCACGAGGGCTCGGAATACTTTGAAACTCAATAGTAAATAACATTTTTTTTTATATATATTTCATAACAAGGACGAAAACGACTTTTATCTAAAATTTTTCAATATTTACAGCAACGCTTTTCAAAAGATCACATCATTTACCCTCGGCGAGACTCGAACTCACAATCCCCGGTTTAGGAGACCGATGCCTTATCCATTAGACAACGAGGGCTTGGAATACCAATAAAATCAAGAGTAAACTATATTTTATTGTATATATTTCATCACAAGGAGTAAAACGTGTTTTATCTAAAATTTAAAATTTTGCAATATATACAGCAATGCTTTACAAAAATTCACATCACTTGCCCTCGGCAAAACTCGAAATCGTATTCCCCGGTTTAGGAAACTTTATCCATACGAGCTTTCGAATATGGAAAAAAAAATGGAAATAAAATTCTCTCAATGAAATTTGATTAATATAATGCACAAGAAAGACAAACAAATTGTTTCTAAAAATGTTAAAATTTGAAAAATGTAATTCAAAAATTCCCATTTTATACCCACGACCAGACTCGAATTCACAATCCCTGGTATAGGAAACCGATGCCTTATTCATTAGGCAACGAGTGTTTGGAATTGTATGAAACTTTTCAGACAATGCAATTTTTCAGAATGTATTGCAGAACAATAGAAATGAAGTTTCTCTAAAGTTGGTAATATTAGCAGCCATGTTATTAAAAAATCGTCATCATTTACCCTCGGCGAGACTCGAACTTGCAATCCCCGGTTTAGGAGACCGATGCTTTATCCATCAGACCACGAGGGCACGGAATGCTTAAAAACTTAATAGTAAATAAATTTTTTTTGTATATATTTCATAACAAAAACGAGCACGACTTTTTTCTAAAAATTTTCAATATTTACAGCAACGATTTTCAAAAGATCACATCATTTACCCTCGGCGAGACTCGAACTCGCAATCCCCGGTTTAGGAGACCGATGCCTTATCCATTAGGCCACGAGGGCTCGGAATACATATAAACTCAATAGTAAATAATTTTTTTTTGTATATATTTCATAACAAGAACGAGCACGACTTTTATCTAAAAATTTTCAATATTTACAGCAACGCTTTTCAAAAGATCACATCATTTACCCTCGGCGAGACTCGAACTCGCAATCCCCGGTTTAGGAGACCGATGCCTTATCCATTAGGCCACGAGGGCTCGGAATACTTATAAACTCAATAGTAAATCAAATTTTTTTGTATATATTTCATAACAAGGACGAAAGCGACTTTTATTTAAATTTTTCAATATCAATATTTACAGCAACGCTTTTCAAAAGATCACATCATTTACCCTCGGCGAGAATCGAACTCGCAATCCCCGGTTTAGGAGACCGATGCCTTTTCCATTAGGCCACGAGGACTATGAATACTTATAAACTCAATAGTAAATACATTTTTTTTGTATATATTTCATAACAAGAACGAAAACGACTTTTATCTAAAATTTTGCAATTTTTACAGCAACGATTTTCAAAAGATCACATCATTTACCCTCGGCGAGACTCGAACTCGCAATCCCCGGTTTAGGAGACCGATGCCTTATCCATTAGGCCATGAGGGCTCGGAATACTTATAAACTCAATAGTAAATAAAATTTTTTTGTATATATTTCATAACAAGAACGAAAACGACTTTTATCTAAAATTTTGCAATTTTTACAGCAACGATTTTCAAAAGATCACATCATTTACCCTCGGCGAGACTCGAACTCGCTATCCCCGGTTTAGGAGACCGATGCCTTATCCATTAGGCGACGAGGGCTCGGAATACGTATAAACTCAATAGTAAATATTTTTTTTTTGTATATATTTCATAACAAGAACGAAAACGACTTAAATCTAAAAAATTTCAATATTTACAGCAACGCTTTTCAAAAGATCACATCATTTACCCTCGGCGAGACTCGAACTCGCAATCCCCGGTTTAGGAGACCGATGCCTTATCTATTAGGCCACGAGGGCTCGGAATTGAAATAAACTTTTCAGACAATGAAGTTTTTCAGAATGTATTGCACAACAATAGAAATGAAGTTTCTCTAAAGTTGGTAATATTAGCAGCCATGTTATTAAAAAATCGTCATCATTTACACTCGGCGAGACTCGAATTCGCAACCCAGGGTTTAGGAGACCGATGCCTTATCCATTAGGCCACGAGGGCTCGGAATACTTATAAACTCAATAGTAAATAATTTTTTTTTGTATATATTTCATAACAAGAACGAAAACGACTTTTATCTAAAAAATTTCAACATTTACAGCACCGCTTTTCAAAAGATCACATCATTTACCCTCGGCGAGACTCAAACTCGCAATCCCCGGTTTAGGAGACCGATGCCTTATCCATTAAACCACGAGGGCTCGAAATACTTATAAACTCAATAGTAAATAAATTTTTTTTGTATATATTTCATAACAAGAACGAAAACGACTTTTATCTAAAAATGTTCAATATTTACAGCAACGCTTTTCAAAAGATCACATCATTTACCCTCGGCGAGATTCAAACTCGCAAACACCGGTTTAGGAGACCGAAGCCTTTTCCATTAGGCCACGAGGACTCGGAATACTTATAAACTCAATAGTAAATAAAATTTTTTTGTATATATTTCATAACAAGAACGAAAACGACTTTTATCTAAAAAATTTCAATATTTACAGCAACGCTTTTCAAAAGATCACATCATTTACCCTCGGCGAGACTCGAACTCACAATCCCCGGTTTAGGAGACCGATGCCTTATCCATTAGGCCACGAGGGCTCGGAATTGTATTAAACTTTTCAGACAATGAAGTTTTTCAGAATGTATTGCACAACAATAGAAATGAAGTTTCTCTAAAGTTGGTAATATTAGCAGCCATGTTATTAAAAAATCGTCATCATTTACACTCGGCGAGACTCGAACTCGCAATCCCCGGTTTAGGAGACCGATGCCTTATCCATTAGGCCATGAGGGCTCGGAATACTTATAAACTCAATAGTAAATAAATTTTTTTTGTATATATTTCATAACAAGAACGAAAACGACTTTTATCTAAAATTTTGCAATTTTTACAGCAACGATTTTCAAAAGATCACATAATTTACCCTCGGCGAGACTCGAACTCGCTATCCCCGGTTTAGGAGACCGATGCCTTATCCATTAGGCGACGAGGGCTCGGAATACGTATAAACTCAATAGTAAATATTTTTTTTTTGTATATATTTCATAACAAGAACGAAAACGACTTAAATCTAAAAAATTTCAATATTTACAGCAACGCTTTTCAAAAGATCACATCATTTACCCTCGGCGAGACTCGAACTCGCAATCCCCGGTTTAGGAGACCGATGCCTTATCTATTAGGCCACGAGGGCTCGGAATTGAAATAAACTTTTCAGACAATGAAGTTTTTCAGAATGTATTGCACAACAATAGAAATGAAGTTTCTCTAAAGTTGGTAATATTAGCAGCCATGTTATTAAAAAATCGTCATCATTTACACTCGGCGAGACTCGAATTCGCAACCCAGGGTTTAGGAGACCGATGCCTTATCCATTAGGCCACGAGGGCTCGGAATACTTATAAACTCAATAGTAAATAATTTTTTTTTGTATATATTTCATAACAAGAACGAAAACGACTTTTATCTAAAAAATTTCAACATTTACAGCACCGCTTTTCAAAAGATCACATCATTTACCCTCGGCGAGACTCAAACTCGCAATCCCCGGTTTAGGAGACCGATGCCTTATCCATTAAACCACGAGGGCTCGAAATACTTATAAACTCAATAGTAAATAAATTTTTTTTGTATATATTTCATAACAAGAACGAAAACGACTTTTATCTAAAAATGTTCAATATTTACAGCAACGCTTTTCAAAAGATCACATCATTTACCCTCGGCGAGATTCAAACTCGCAAACCCAGGTTTAGGAGACCGAAGCCTTTTCCATTAGGCCACGAGGACTCGGAATACTTATAAACTCAATAGTAAATAAAATTTTTTTGTATATATTTCATAACAAGAACGAAAACGACTTTTATCTAAAAAATTTCAATATTTACAGCAACGCTTTTCAAAAGATCACATCATTTACCCTCGGCGAGACTCGAACTCACAATCCCCGGTTTAGGAGACCGATGCCTTATCCATTAGGCCACGAGGGCTCGGAATTGTATTAAACTTTTCAGACAATGAAGTTTTTCAGAATGTATTGCACAACAATAGAAATGAAGTTTCTCTAAAGTTGGTAATATTAGCAGCCATGTTATTAAAAAATCGTCATCATTTACACTCGGCGAGACTCGAACTCGCAATCCAGGGTTTAGGAGACCGATGCCTTATCCATTAGGCCACGAGGGCTCGGAATACTTATAAACTCAATAGTAAATAATTTTTTTTTGTATATATTTCATAATAGAACGAAAACGACTTTTATCTAAAAAATTTCAACATTTACAGCAACGCTTTTCAAAAGATCACATCATTTACCCTCGGCGAGACTCGAACTCGCAATCCCCTGTTTAGGAGACCGATGCCTTATCCATTAGGCCACGAGGGCTCGAAATACTTATAAACTCAATAGTAAATAATTTTTTTTGTATATATTTCATAACAAGAACGAAAATGACTTTTATCTAAAAAATTTCAATATTTACAGCAACGCTTTTCAAAAGATCACATCATTTACCCTCGGCGAGAATCGAACTCGCAATCCCCGGTTTAGGAGACCGATGCCTTTTCCATTAGGCCACGAGGGCTCGGAATACTTATAAACTCAATAGTAAATAAATTTTTTTTGTATATATTTCATAATTAGAACGAAACTGACTTTTATCTAAAAATTTTCAATATTTACAGCAACGCTTTTCTATACATCACATCATTTACCCTCGGCGAGACTCGAACTCGCTATCCCCGGTTTAGGAGACCGATGCCTTATCCATTAGGCCACGAGGGCTCGGAATACTTATAAACTCAATAGTAAATTATTTTTTTTTGTATATATTTCATAACAAGAACGAAAACGACTTAAATCTAAAAATTTTCAATATTTACAGCAACGCCTTTCAAAAGATCACATCATTTACCCTCGGCGAGAATCGAACTAGCAATCCCCGGTTTAGGAGACCGATGCCTTTTCCATTAGGAGACGAGGGCTCGGAATACTTATAAACTCAATAGTAAATAAATTTTTTTTGTATATATTTCATAACAAGAACGAAAACGACTTTTATCTAAAAATTTTCAATATTTACAGCAACGCTTTTCAAAAGATCACATCATTTACTCTCGGCGAGACTCGAACTCACAATCCCCGGTTTAGGAGACCGATGCCTTATCCATTAGGCCACGAGGGCTCGGAATTGTATTAAACTTTTCAGACAATGAAGTTTTTCAGAATGTATTGCACAACAATAGAAATGAAGTTTCTCTAAAGTTGGTAATATTAGCAGCCATGGCATTAAAAAATCGTCATCATTTACACTCGGCGAGAATCGAACTAGCAATCCCCGGTTTAGGAGACCGATGCCTTATGCATTAGGCCACGAGGGCTCGGAATACTTCTAAACTCAATAGTAAATAAATTTTTTTGTATATATTTCATAACAAGGACGAAAGCGACTTTTATCTAAAATTTTGCAATTTTTACAGCAACGATTTTCAAAAGATCACATCATTTACCCTCGGCGAGACTCGAACTCGCTATCCCCGGTTTAGGAGACCGATGCCTTATCCATTAGGCGACGAGGGCTCGGAATACGTATAAACTCAATAGTAAATATTTTTTTTTTGTATATATTTCATAACAAGAACGAAAACGACTTAAATCTAAAAAATTTCAATATTTACAGCAACGCTTTTCAAAAGATCACATCATTTACCCTCGGCGAGACTCGAACTCGCAATCCCCGGTTTAGGAGACCGATGCCTTATCTATTAGGCCACGAGGGCTCGGAATTGAAATAAACTTTTCAGACAATGAAGTTTTTCAGAATGTATTGCACAACAATAGAAATGAAGTTTCTCTAAAGTTGGTAATATTAGCAGCCATGTTATTAAAAAATCGTCATCATTTACACTCGGCGAGACTCGAATTCGCAACCCAGGGTTTAGGAGACCGATGCCTTATCCATTAGGCCACGAGGGCTCGGAATACTTATAAACTCAATAGTAAATAATTTTTTTTTGTATATATTTCATAACAAGAACGAAAACGACTTTTATCTAAAAAATTTCAACATTTACAGCACCGCTTTTCAAAAGATCACATCATTTACCCTCGGCGAGACTCAAACTCGCAATCCCCGGTTTAGGAGACCGATGCCTTATCCATTAAACCACGAGGGCTCGAAATACTTATAAACTCAATAGTAAATAAATTTTTTTTGTATATATTTCATAACAAGAACGAAAACGACTTTTATCTAAAAATGTTCAATATTTACAGCAACGCTTTTCAAAAGATCACATCATTTACCCTCGGCGAGATTCAAACTCGCAAACACCGGTTTAGGAGACCGAAGCCTTTTCCATTAGGCCACGAGGACTCGGAATACTTATAAACTCAATAGTAAATAAAATTTTTTTGTATATATTTCATAACAAGAACGAAAACGACTTTTATCTAAAAAATTTCAATATTTACAGCAACGCTTTTCAAAAGATCACATCATTTACCCTCGGCGAGACTCGAACTCACAATCCCCGGTTTAGGAGACCGATGCCTTATCCATTAGGCCACGAGGGCTCGGAATTGTATTAAACTTTTCAGACAATGAAGTTTTTCAGAATGTATTGCACAACAATAGAAATGAAGTTTCTCTAAAGTTGGTAATATTAGCAGCCATGTTATTAAAAAATCGTCATCATTTACACTCGGCGAGACTCGAACTCGCAATCCAGGGTTTAGGAGACCGATGCCTTATCCATTAGGCCACGAGGGATCGGAATACTTATAAACTCAATAGTAAATAATTTTTTTTTGTATATATTTCATAATAGAACGAAAACGACTTTTATCTAAAAAATTTCAACATTTACAGCAACGCTTTTCAAAAGATCACATCATTTACCCTCGGCGAGACTCGAACTCGCAATCCCCTGTTTAGGAGACCGATGCCTTATCCATTAGGCCACGAGGGCTCGAAATACTTATAAACTCAATAGTAAATAATTTTTTTTGTATATATTTCATAACAAGAACGAAAATGACTTTTATCTAAAAAATTTCAATATTTACAGCAACGCTTTTCAAAAGATCACATCATTTACCCTCGGCGAGAATCGAACTCGCAATCCCCGGTTTAGGAGACCGATGCCTTTTCCATTAGGCCACGAGGGCTCGGAATACTTATAAACTCAATAGTAAATAAATTTTTTTTGTATATATTTCATAATTAGAACGAAACTGACTTTTATCTAAAAATTTTCAATATTTACAGCAACGCTTTTCTATACATCACATCATTTACCCTCGGCGAGACTCGAACTCGCTATCCCCGGTTTAGGAGACCGATGCCTTATCCATTAGGCCACGAGGGCTCGGAATGCTTATAAATTCAATAGTAAATTATTTTTTTTTGTATATATTTCATAACAAGAACGAAAACGACTTAAATCTAAAAAATTTCAATATTTACAGCAACGCCTTTCAAAAGATCACATCATTTACCCTCGGCGAGAATCGAACTAGCAATCCCCGGTTTAGGAGACCGATGCCTTTTCCATTAGGCCACGAGGGCTCGGAATACTTATAAACTCAATAGTAAATAAATTTTTTTTGTATATATTTCATAACAAGAACGAAAACGACTTTTATCTAAAAATTTTCAATATTTACAGCAACGCTTTTCAAAAGATCACATCATTTACTCTCGGCGAGACTCGAACTCACAATCCCCGGTTTAGGAGACCGATGCCTTATCCATTAGGCCACGAGGGCTCGGAATTGTATTAAACTTTTCAGACAATGAAGTTTTTCAGAATGTATTGCACAACAATAGAAATGAAGTTTCTCTAAAGTTGGTAATATTAGCAGCCATGTTATTAAAAAATCGTCATCATTTACACTCGGCGAGACTCGAACTCGCAATCCCCGGTTTAGGAGACCGATGCCTTATGCATTAGGCCACGAGGGCTCGGAATACTTCTAAACTCAATAGTAAATCAAACTTTTTTGTATATATTTCATAACAAGGACGAAAGCGACTTTTATTTAAATTTTTCAATATTTACAGCAACGCTTTTCAAAAGATCACATCATTTACCCTCGGCGAGAATCGAACTAGCAATCCCCGGTTTAGGAGACCGATGCCTTTTCCATTAGGCCACGAGGGCTCGGAATAGTTATAAACTCAATAGTAAATAAATTTTTTTTGTATATATTTCATAACAAGAACGAAAACGACTTTTATCTAAAATTTTTCAATATTTAACGCAACGCTTTTCAAAAGATCACATCATTTACCCTCGGCGAGACTCGAACTCGCAATCCCCGGTTTAGGAGACCAATGCCTTTTCCATTAGGCCACGAGGGCTCGGAATACTTATAAACTCAATAGTAAATAAATTTTTTTTGTATATATTTCATAATTAGAACGAAACTGACTTTTATCTAAAAATTTTCAATATTTACAGCAACGCTTTTCTATACATCACATCATTTACCCTCGGCGAGACTCGAACTCGCTATCCCCGGTTTAGGAGACCGATGCCTTATCCATTAGGCCACGAGGGCTCGGAATACTTATAAACTCAATAGTAAATTATTTTTTTTTGTATATATTTCATAACAAGAACGAAAACGACTTTTATCTAAAAAATTTCAACATTTACAACAACGCTTTTCAAAAGATCACATCATTTACCCTCGGCGAGACTCGAACTCGCAATCCCCGGTTTAGGAGACCGATGCCTTATCCATTAAGCCACGAGGGCTCGGAATACTTTGAAACTCAATAGTAAATAACATTTTTTTTTATATATATTTCATAACAAGGACGAAAACGACTTTTATCTAAAATTTTTCAATATTTACAGCAACGCTTTTCAAAAGATCACATCATTTACCCTCGGCGAGACTCGAACTCACAATCCCCGGTTTAGGAGACCGATGCCTTATCCATTAGACAACGAGGGCTTGGAATACCAATAAAATCAAGAGTAAACTATATTTTATTGTATATATTTCATCACAAGGAGTAAAACGTGTTTTATCTAAAATTTAAAATTTTGCAATATATACAGCAAGGCTTTACAAAAATTCACATCACTTGCCCTCGGCAAAACTCGAAATCGTATTCCCCGGTTTAGGAAACTTTATCCATACGAGCTTTCGAATATGGAAAAAAAAATGGAAATAAAATTCTCTCAATGAAATTTGATTAATATAATGCACAAGAAAGACAAACAAATTGTTTCTAAAAATGTTAAAATTTGAAAAATGTAATTCAAAAATTCCCATTTTATACCCACGACCAGACTCGAATTCACAATCCCTGGTATAGGAAACCGATGCCTTATTCATTAGGCAACGAGTGTTTGGAATTGTATGAAACTTTTCAGACAATGCAATTTTTCAGAATGTATTGCAGAACAATAGAAATGAAGTTTCTCTAAAGTTGGTAATATTAGCAGCCATGTTATTAAAAAATCGTCATCATTTACCCTCGGCGAGACTCGAACTTGCAATCCCCGGTTTAGGAGACCGATGCTTTATCCATCAGACCACGAGGGCACGGAATGCTTAAAAACTTAATAGTAAATAAATTTTTTTTGTATATATTTCATAACAAGAACGAGCACGACTTTTTTCTAAAAATTTTCAATATTTACAGCAACGATTTTAAAAAGATCACATCATTTACCCTCGGCGAGACTCGAACTCGCAATCCCCGGCTTAGGAGACCGATGCCTTATCCATTAGGCCACGAGGGCTCGGAATACTTATAAACTCAATAGTAAATCAAATTTTTTTGTATATATTTCATAACAAGGACGAAAGCGACTTTTATTTAAATTTTTCAATATTTACAGCAACGCTTTTCAAAAGATCACATCATTTACCCTCGGCGAGACTCGAACTCGCAATCCCCGGTTTAGGAGACCGATGCCTTATGCATTAGGCCACGAGGGCTCGGAATACTTATAAACTCAATAGTAAATCAAACTTTTTTGTATATATTTCATAACAAGGACGAAAGCGACTTTTATTTAAATTTTTCAATATTTACAGCAACGCTTTTCAAAAGATCACATCATTTACCCTCGGCCAGAATCGAACTAGCAATCCCCGGTTTAGGAGACCGATGCCTTTTCCATTAGGCCACGAGGGCTCGGAATTGTATTAAACTTTTCAGACAATGAAGTTTTTCAGAATGTATTGCACAACAATAGAAATGAAGTTTCTCTAAAGTTGGTAATATAAGCAGCCATGTTATTAAAAAATCGTCATCATTTACCCTCGGCGAGACTCGAACTCGCAATCCCCGGTTTAGGAGACCGATGCCTTATCCATTAGGCCACGAGGGCTCGGAATACTTATAAACTCAATAGTAAATACATTTTTTTTGTATATATTTCATAACAAGAACGAAAACGACTTTTATCTAAAAAATTTCAACATTTACAGCAACGCTTTTCAAAAGATCACATCATTTACCCTCGGCGAGACTCGAACTCGCAATCCCCGGTTTAGGAGACCGATGCCTTATCCATTGGGCAACGAGGGCTCGAAATACTTATAAACTCAATAGTAAATAAATTTTTTTTGTATATATTTCATAACAAGAACGAAAACGACTTTTATCTATAAAATTTCAACATTTACAGCAACGCTTTTCAAAAGATCACATCATTTACCCTCGGCGAGACTCGAACTCGCAATCCCCGGTTTAGGGGACCGATGCCTTATCCATTAGGCCACGAGGGCTTGGAATACCAATAAAATCAAGAGTAAACTATATTTTATTGTATATATTTCATCACAAAGAGTAAAACGTGTTTTATCTAAAATTTAAAATTTTGCAATATATACAGCAATGCTTTACAAAAATTCACATCACTTGCCCTCGGCAAATCTCGAAATCGTATTCCCCGGTTTAGGAGACTTTATCCATACGAGCTTTCGAATATGGAAAAAAAAATGGAAATAAAATTCTCTCAATGAAATTTGATTAATATATTGCACAAGAAAGACAAACAAATTGTCTATAAAAATGTTAAAATTTGAAAAATGTAATTCAAAAATTCCCATTTTATACCCACGACCAGACTCGAATTCACAATCCCTGGTATAGGAAACCGATGCTTTATTCATTAGGCAACGAGTGTTCGGAATTGTATTAAACTTTTCAGACAATGAAATTTTTCAGAATGTATTGCACAACAATAGAAATGAAGTTTCTCTAAAGTTGGTAATATTAGCAGCCATGTTATTAAAATATCGTCATCATTTACCCTCGGCGAGACTCGAACTAGCAGTCCCCGATTTAGGATATCGACGCCTAATCCATTAGGCCACGAGGGCCCGGAATACTTAAAAACTCAACAGTAAGTAACATTTTATTGTATATATATTTCATAACAAGTACGAAAACGACTTTTATCTAAAAATTTTCAATATTTGCAGCAACGCTTTTCAAAAGATCACATCATTTACCCTCGTCGAGATTCGAACTCGCAATCCCCGGTTTAGGAGTCCGATGCATTATCCATTAGGCCACGAGGGCTCGGAATTGTATTAAACTTTTCAGACAATGAAGTTTTTCAGAATGTATTGCACAACAATAGAAATGAAGTTTCTCTAAAGTTGGTAATATTAGCAGCCATGTTATTAAAAAATCGTCATCATTTACACTCGGCGAGACTCGAACTCGCAATCCAGGGTTTAGGAGACCGATGCCTTATCCATTAGGCCACGAGGGCTCGGAATACTTATAAATTCAATAGTAAATAATTTTTTTTTGTATATATTTCATAATAGAACGAAAACGACTTTTATCTAAAAAATTTCAACATTTACAGCAACGCTTTTCAAAAGATCACATCATTTACCCTCGGCGAGACTCGAACTCGCAATCCCCGGTTTAGGAGACCGATGCCTTATGCATTAGGCCACGAGGGCTCGGAATACTTATAAACTCAATAGTAAATAAATTTTTTTTGTATATATTTCATAACAAGAACGAAAACGACTTTTATCTAAAAATTTTCAATATTTACAGCAACGCTTTTCAAAAGATCACATCATTTACCCTCGGCGAGACTCGAACTCGCAATCCCCGGTTTAGGAGACCGATGCCTTTTCCTTTAGGCCACGAGGGCTCGTAATTGTATAAAACTTTTCAGACAATGAAGTTTTTCAGAATGTATTGCACAACAATAGAAATGAAGTTTCTCTAAAGTTGGTAATATTAGAAGCCATGTTATTAAAAAATCGTCATCATTTACCCTCGGCGACACTCGAACTCGCAATCCCCGGTTTAGGAAACCGATGCCTTATCCATTAGGCCACGAGGGCTCGGAATACTTATAAACTCAATAGTAAATAACATTTTTATATATTTCATAACAAGGACGAAAACGACTTTTATCTAAAATTTTTCAATATTTACAGCAACGCTTTTCAAAAGATCACATCATTTACCCTCGGCGAGACTCGAACTCGCAATCCCCGGTTTAGGAGACCGATGCCTTTTCCTTTAGGCCACGAGGGCTCGTAATTGTATAAAACTTTTCAGACAATGAAGTTTTTCAGAATGTATTGCACAACAATAGAAATGAAGTTTCTCTAAAGTTGGTAATATTAGCAGCCATGTTATTAAAAAATCGTCATCATTTACCCTCGGCGAGACTCGAACTCGCAATCCCCGGTTTAGGAGACCGATGCCTTATCCATTAGGCCACGAGGGCTCGGAATACCAATAAAATCAAGAGTAAACTATATTTTATTGTATATATTTCATCACAAGGAGTAAAACGTGTTTTATCTAAAATTTAAAATTTTGCAATATATACAGCAATGCTTTACAAAAATTCACATCACTTGCCCTCGGCGAAACTCGAAATCGTATTCCCCGGTTTAGGAGACTTTATCCATACGAGCTTTCGAATATGGAAAAAAAAATGGAAATAAAATTCTCTCAATGAAATTTGATTAATATATTGCACAAGAAAGACAAACAAATTGTCTCTAAAAATGTTAAAATTTGAAAAATGTATTTCAAAAATTCCCATTTTATACCCACGACCAGACTCGAATTCACAATCTCTGGTATAGGAAACCGATGCTTTATTCATTAGGCAACGAGTGTTCGGAATTGTATTAAACTTTTCAGACAATGCAATTTTTCAGAATGTATTGCAGAACAATAGAAATGAAGTTTCTCTAAAGTTGGTAATATTAGCAGCCATGTTATTAAAATATCGTCATCATTTACCCTCGGCGAGACTCGAACTAGCAGTCCCCGATTTAGGATATCGACGCCTAATCCATTAGGCCACGAGGGCTCGGAATACATATAAACTCAGTAGTAAATAAATTTTTTTTGTATATATTTCATAACAAGAACGAAAACGACTTTTATCTAAAAATTTTCAATATTTACAGCAACGCTTTTCTAAAGATCACATCATTTACCCTCGGCGAGATTCGAACTCGCAATCCCCGGTTTAGGAGTCCGATGCATTATCCATTAGGCCACGAGGGGTCGGAATTGTATTAAACTTTTCAGACAATGAAGTTTTTCAGAATGTATTGCACAACAATAGAAATGAAGTTTCTCTAAAGTTGGTAATATTAGCAGCCATGTTATTAAAAAATCGTCATCATTTACACTCGGCGAGACTCGAACTTGCAATCCCCGGTTTAGGAGACCGATGCTTTATCCATCAGACCACGAGGGCACGGAATGCTTAAAAACTTAATAGTAAATAAAAAAAATTTGTATATATTTCATAACAAGAACGAAAACGACTTTTATCTAAAATTTTGCAATTTTTAAAGCAACGCTTTTCAAAAGATCACATCATTTACCCTCGGCGAGACTTGAACTCGCAATCCCCGGTTAAGGGGACCGATGCCTTATCCATTAGGCCACGAGGGCTCGGAATACTAAAAACTCAATAGTAAATATTTTTTTTTGTATATATTTAATAACAAGAACGAGCACGACTTTTATCTAAAAATTTTCAATATTTACAGCAACGCTTTTCAAAAGATCACATCATTTACCCTCGGCGAAACTCGAACTCGCAATCCCCGGTTTAGGAGACCGATGCCTTATCCATTAGGCCACGAGGGCTCGGAATACTTATAAACTCAATAGTAAATCAAATTTTTATGTATATATTTCATAACAAGGACGAAAGAGACTTTAATTTAAATTTTCAATATTTACAGCAACGCTTTTCAAAAGATCACATCATTTACCCTCGGCGAGAATCGAACTCGCAATCCCCGGTTTAGGAGACCGATGCCTTTTCAATTAGGCCACGAGGGCTAGAAATACTTATAAACTCAATAGTTAATAAATTTTTTTTTTGTATATATTTCATAACAAAAACGAAAACGACTTTTATCTAAAAATTTTCAATATTTACAGCAACGCTTTTCAAAAGATCACATCATTTACCCTCGGCGAGACTCGAACTCGCAATCCCCGGTTTAGGAGACCGATGCCTTATCCATTAGGCCACGAGGGCTCGGAATACATATAAACTCAATAGTAAATAAATTTTTTTTGTATATATTTCATAACAAGAACGAGCACGACTTTTATCTAAAAATTTTCAATATTTACAGCAACGCTTTTCAAAAGATCACATCATTTACCCTCGTCGAGAATCGAACTCGCAATCCCCGGTTTAGGAGACCGATGCCTTATCCATTAGGCCACGAGGGCTCGGAATTGTATTAAACTTTTCAGACAATGAAGTTTTTCAGAATGTATTGCACAACAATAGAAATGAAGTTTCTCTACAGTTGCTAATATTAGCAGCCATGTTATTAAAAAATCGTCACCATTTACCCTCGGCGAGATTCGAACTCGCAATCCCCGGTTTAGGAGACCGATGCCTTATCCATTAGGCCACGAGGGCTCGGAATACTTATAAACTCAATAGTAAATAACATATTTTTTTTATATATTTCATAACAAGGACGAAAACGACTTTTATCAAAAAATTTCAACATTTACAGCAACGCTTTTCAAAAGATCACATCATTTACCCTCGGCGAGACTCGAACTCGCAATCCCCGGTTTAGAAGACCGATGCCTTATCCATTAGGCCACGAGGGCTTGGAATACTTATAAACTCAATAGTAAATAAATTTTTTTTGTATATATTTCATAACAAGAACGAAAACGACTTTTATCTAAAAATTTTCAATATTTACAGCAACGCTTTTCAAAAGATCACATCATTTACCCTCGGCGAGAATCGAACTCGCAATCCCCGGTTTAGGAGACCGATGCCTTATCCATTAGGCCACGAGGGCTCGGAATACTTATAAACTCAATAGTAAATAACAATTTTTTTATATATATTTCATAACAAGGACGAAAACGACTTTTATCTAAAATTTTTCAATATTTACAGCAACGCTTTTCAAAAGATCACATCATTTACCCTCGGCGAGACTCGAACTCACAATCCCCGGTTTAGGAGACCGATGCCTTATCCATTAGGCCACGAGGGCTCGGAATACATATAAACTCAATAGTAAATAAATTTTTTTTGTATATATTTCATAACAAGAACGAGCACGACTTTTATCTAAAAATTTTCAATATTTACAGCAACGCTTTTCAAAAGATCACATCATTTACCCTCGTCGAGAATAGAACTCGCAATCCCCGGTTTAGGAGACCGATGCCTTATCCATTAGGCCACGAGGGCTCGGAATACATATAAACTCAATAGTAAATAAATTTTTTTTGTATATATTCCATAACAAGAACGAGCTCGACTTTTATCTAAAAATTTTCAATATTTACGGCAACGCTTTTCAAAAGATCACATCATTTATCCTCGGCGAGAATCGAACTCGCAATTCCCGGTTTAGGAGACCGATGCCTTTTCCATTAGGCCACGAGGGCTCGGAATACTTATAAACTCAATAGTAAATAAATTTTTTTTGTATATATTTCATAACAAGAACGAAAACGACTTTTATCTAAAAATTTTCAATATTTACAGCAACGCTTTTCAAAAGATCACATCATTTACCCTCGGCGAGACTCGAACTCGCAATCCCCGGTTTAGGAGACCGATGCCTTATCCATTAGGCCACGAGGGCTCGGGATTGTATTAAACTTTTCAAAACAATGAAGTTTTTCAGAATTTATTGCACAACAATAGAAATGAAGTTTCTCTAAAGTTGGTAATATTAGCAGCCATGTTATTAAAAAATCGTCATCATTTACCCTCGGCGAGACTCGAACTCGCAATCCCCGGTTTAGGAGACCGATGCCTTATCCATTAGGCCACGAGGGCTCGGAATACTTATAAATTCAATAGTAAATAATTTTTTTTTGTATATATTTCATAACAAGGACGAAAGCGACTTTTATTTAAATTTTTCAATATTTACAGCAACGCTTTTCAAAAGATCACATCATTTACCCTCGGCGAGACTCGAACTCGCAATCCCCGGTTTAGGAGACCGAAGCCTTATCCATTAGGCCACGAGGGCTCGGAATACTTTTAAACTCAATAGTAAATAACATTTTTTTTTTATATATTTCATAACAAGGACGAAAGCGACTTTTATTTAAATTTTTCAATATTTACAGCAACGCTTTTCAAAAGATCACATCATTTACCCTCGGCGAGAATCGATCTAGCAATCCCCGGTTTAGGAGACCGGTGCCTTTTCCATTAGGCCACGAGGGCTCGGAATACTTATAAACTCAATAGTAAATAAATTTTTTTTGTATATATTTCATAACAAGAACGAAAACGACTTTTATCTAAAATTTTTCAATATTTACAGCAACGCTTTTCAAAAGATCACATCATTTACCCTCGGCGAGACTCGAACTCGCAATCCCCGGTTTAGGAGACCGATGCCTTATCCATTAGGCCACGAGGGCTCGGAATTGTATTAAACTTTTCAGACAATGAAGTTTTTCAGAATGTATTGCACAACAATAGAAATGAAGTTTCTCTAAAGTTGGTAATATAAGCAGCCATGTTATTAAAAAATCGTCATCATTTACCCTCGGCGAGACTCGAACTCGCAATCCCCGGTTTAGGAGACCGATGCCTTATCCATTAGGCCACGAGGGCTCGGAATACTTTTAAACTCAATAGTAAATTACATTTTTTTTTTATATATTTCATAACACGGACGAAAACGACTTTTATCTAATATTTTTCAATATTTACAGCAACGCTTTTCAAAAGATCACATCATTTAACCTCGGCGAGACTCGAACTCGCAATCCCAGGTTTAGGAGACCGATGCCTTATCCATTAGGCCACGAGGGCTCGGAATACCAATAAAATCAAGAGTAAACTATATTTTATTGTATATATTTCATCACAAGGAGTAAAACGTGTTTTATCTAAAATTTAAAATTTTGCAATATATACAGCAATGCTTTACAAAAATTCACATCACTTGCCCTCGGCGAAACTCGAAATCGTATTCCCCGGTTTAGGAGACTTTATCCATACGAGCTTTCGAATATGGAAAAAAAAATGGAAATAAAATTCTCTCAATGAAATTTGATTAATATATTGCACAAGAAAGACAAACAAATTGTCTCTAAAAATGTTAAAATTTGAAAAATGTAATTCAAAAATTCCCATTTTATACCCACGACCAGACTCGAATTCACAATCCCTGGTATAGGAAACCGATGCTTTATTCATTAGGCAACGAGTGTTCGGAATTGTATTAAACTTTTCAGACAATGCAATATTTCAGAATGTATTGCAGAACAATAGAAATGAAGTTTCTCTAAAGTTGGTAATATTAGCAGCCATGTTATTAAAATATCGTCATCATTTACCCTCGGCGAGACTCGAACTAGCAGTCCCCGATTTAGGATATCGACGCCTAATCCATTAGGCCACGAGGGCCCGGAATACTTAAAAACTCAATAGTAAGTAACATTTTATTGTATATATATTTCATAACAAGTACGAAAACGACTTTTATCTAAAAATTTTCAATATTTGCAGCAACGTTTTTCAAAAGATCACATCATTTACCCTCGGCGAGATTCGAACTCGCAATCCCCGGTTTAGGAGACCGATGCTTTATCCATCGGACCACGAGGGCACGGAATGCTTAAAAACTTAATAGTAAATAAAAATTTTTTGTATATATTTCATAACAAGGACGAAAGCGACTTTTATTTAAATTTTTCAATATTTACAGCAACGCTTTTCAAAAGATCACATCATTTACCCTCGGCGAGACTCGAACTCGCAATCCCCGGTTTAGGAGACCGATGCCTTATCCATTAGGCCACGAGGGCTCGGAAAACTTATAAACTCAATAGTAAATCAAATTTTTTTGTATATATTTCATAACAAGGACGAAAGAGACTTTAATTTAAATTTTCAATATTTACAGCAACGCTTTTCAAAAGATCACATCATTTACCCTCGGCGAGACTCGAACTCGCAATCCCCGGTTTAGGAGACCGATGCCTTTTCCATTAGGCCACGAGGGCTCGGAATTGTATTAAACTTTTCAGACAATGAAGTTTTTCAGAATGTATTGCACAACAATAGAAATGAAGTTTCTCTAAAGTTGCTAATATTAGCAGCCATGTTATTAAAAAATCGTCACCATTTACCCTCGGCGAGACTCGAACTCGCAATCCCCGGTTTAGGAGACCGATGCCTTATCCACTAGGCCACGAGGGCTCGGAATACACATAAACTCAATAGTAAATAAATTTTTTTTGTATATATTTCATAACAAGAACGAGCACGACTTTTATCTAAAAATTTTCAATATTTACAGCAACGCTTTTCAAAAGATCACATCATTTACCCTCGGCGAGACTCGAACTTGCAATCCCCGGTTTAGGAGACCGATGCCTTATCCATTAGGCCACGAGGGCTCGGAATACTTATAAACTCAATAGTAAATCAAATTTTTTTGTATCTATTTCATAACAAGGACGAAAGCGACTTTTATTTAAATTTTTCAATATTTACAGCAACGCTTTTCAAAAGATCACATCATTTACCCTCGGCGAGAATCGAACTCGCAATCCCCGGTTTAGGAGACTGATGCCTTTTCCATTAGGCCACGAGGGCTCGGAATACATGTAAACTCAATAGTAAATAAATTTTTTTTGTATATATTTCATAACAAGGACGAAAGCGACTTTTATTTAAATTTTTCAATATTTACAGCAACGCTTTTCAAAAGATCACATCATTTACCCTCGGCGAGACTCGAATTCGCAATCCCCGGTTTAGGAGACCGATGCCTTTTCCATTAGGCCACGAGGACTCGGAATTGTATTAAACTTTTCAGACAATGAAGTTTTTCAGAATGTATTGCACAACAATAGAAATGAAGTTTCTCTAAAGTTGGTAATATAAGCAGCCATGTTATTAAAAAATCGTCATCATTTACCCTCGGCGAGACTCGAACTCGCAATCCCCGGTTTAGGAGTCCGATGCATTATCCATTAGGCCACGAGGGCTCGGAATACTTTTAAACGCAATAGTAAATTACATTTTTTTTTTATATATTTCATAACACGGACGAAAACGACTTTTATCTAATATTTTTCAATATTTACAGCAACGCTTTTCAAAAGATCACATCATTTAACCTCGGCGAGACTCGAACTCGCAATCCCAGGTTTAGGAGACCGATGCCTTATCCATTAGGCCACGAGGGCTTGGAATACCAATAAAATCAAGAGTAAACTATATTTTATTGTATATATTTCATCACAAGGAGTAAAACGTGTTTTATCTAAAATTTAAAATTTTGCAATATATACAGCAATGCTTTACAAAAATTCACATCACTTGCCCTCGGCGAAACTCGAAATCGTATTCCCCGGTTTAGGAGACTTTATCCATACGAGCTTTCGAATATGGAAAAAAAAATGGAAATAAAATTCTCTCAATGAAATTTGATTAATATATTGCACAAGAAAGACAAACAAATTGTCTCTAAAAATGTTAAAATTTGAAAAATGTATTTCAAAAATTCCCATTTTATACCCACGACCAGACTCGAATTCACAATCCCTGGTATAGGAAACCGATGCTTTATTCATTAGGCAACGAGTGTTCGGAATTGTATTAAACTTTTCAGACAATGCAATTTTTCAGAATGTATTGCAGAACAATAGAAATGAAGTTTCTCTAAAGTTGGTAATATTAGCAGCCATGTTATTAAAATATCGTCATCATTTACCCTCGGCGAGACTCGAACTAGCAGTCCCCGATTTAGGATATCGACGCCTAATCCATTAGGCCACGAGGGCTCGAAATACATATAAACTCAGTAGTAAATAAATTTTTTTTGTATATATTTCATAACAAGAACGAAAACGACTTTTATCTAAAAATTTTCAATATTTACAGCAACGCTTTTCTAAAGATCACATCATTTACCCTCGGCGAGATTCGAACTCGCAATCCCCGGTTTAGGAGTCCGATGCATTATCCATTAGGCCACGAGGGGTCGGAATTCTATTAAACTTTTCAGACAATGAAGTTTTTCAGAATGTATTGCACAACAATAGAAATGAAGTTTCTCTAAAGTTGGTAATATTAGCAGCCATGTTATTAAAAAATCGTCATCATTTACACTCGGCGAGACTCGAACTTGCAATCCCCGGTTTAGGAGACCGATGCTTTATCCATCAGACCACGAGGGCACGGAATGCTTAAAAACTTAATAGTAAATAAAAAAAATTTGTGTATATTTCATAACAAGAACGAAAACGACTTTTATCTAAAATTTTGCAATTTTTAAAGCAACGCTTTTCAAAAGATCACATCATTTACCCTCGGCGAGACTCGAACTCGCAATCCCCGGTTTAGGAGACCGATGCCTTATCCATTAGGCCACGAGGGCTCGGAATACTTATAAACTCAATAGTAAATCAAATTTTTTTGTATATATTTCATAACAAGGACGAAAGAGACTTTAATTTAAATTTTCAATATTTACAGCAACGCTTTTCAAAAGATCACATCATTTACCCTCGGCGAGACTCGAACTCGCAATCCCCGGTTTAGGAGACCGATGCCTTATCCATTAGGCCACGAGGGCTCGGAATTGTATTAAACTTTTCAGACAATGAAGTTTTTCAGAATGTATTGCACAACAATAGAAATGAAGTTTCTCTACAGTTGCTAATATTAGCAGCCATGTTATTAAAAAATCGTCACCATTTACCCTCGGCGAGATTCGAACTCGCAATCCCCGGTTTAGGAGACCGATGCCTTATCCATTAGGGCACGAGGGCTCGGAATACTTATAAACTCAATAGTAAATAACATATTTTTTTTATATATTTCATAACAAGGACGAAAACGACTTTTATCAAAAAATTTCAACATTTACAGCAACGCTTTTTAAAAGATCACATCATTTACCCTCAGCGAGACTCGAACTCGCAATCCCCGGTTTAGAAGACCGATGCCTTATCCATTAGGCCACGAGGGCTTGGAATACTTATAAACTCAATAGTAAATAAATTTTTTTTTGTATATATTTCATAACAAGAACGAAAACGACTTTTATCTAAAAATTTTCAATATTTACAGCAACGCTTTTCAAAAGATCACATCATTTACCCTCGGCGAAACTCGAACTCGCAATCCCCGGTTTAGGAGACCGATGCCTTATCCATTAGGCCACGAGGGCTCGGAATACTTATAAACTCAATAGTAAATAACAATTTTTTTATATATATTTCATAACAAGGACGAAAACGACTTTTATCTAAAATTTTTCAATATTTACAGCAACGCTTTTCAAAAGATCACATCATTTACCCTCGGCGAGACTCGAACTCGCAATCCCCGGTTTAGGAGACCGATGCCTTATCCATTAGGCCACTTTGGCTCGGAATACATATAAACTCAATAGTAAATAAATTTTTTTTGTATATATTTCATAACAAGAACGAGCACGACTTTTATCTAAAAATTTTCAATATTTACAGCAACGCTTTTCAAAAGATCACATCATTTACCCTCGTCGAGAATCGAACTCGCAATCCCCGGTTTAGGAGACCGATGCCTTATCCATTAGGCCACGAGGGCTCGGGATTGTATTAAACTTTTCAAAACAATGAAGTTTTTCAGAATTTATTGCACAACAATAGAAATGAAGTTTCTCTAAAGTTGGTAATATTAGCAGCCATGTTATTAAAAAATCGTCATCATTTACCCTCGGCGAGACTCGAACTCGCAATCCCCGGTTTAGGAGACCGATGCCTTATCCATTAGGCCACGAGGGCTCGGAATACTTATAAATTCAATAGTAAATAAATTTTTTTTGTATATATTTCATAACAAGGACGAAAGCGACTTTTATTTAAATTTTTCAATATTTACAGCAACGCTTTTCAAAAGATCACATCATTTACCCTCGGCGAGACTCGAACTCGCAATCCCCGGTTTAGGAGACCGAAGCCTTATCCATTAGGCCACGAGGGCTCGGAATACTTTTAAACTCAATAGTAAATAACATTTTTTTTTTATATATTTCATAACAAGGACGAAAGCGACTTTTATTTAAATTTTTCAATATTTACAGCAACGCTTTTCAAAAGATCACATCATTTACCCTCGGCGAGAATCGATCTAGCAATCCCCGGTTTAGGAGACCGGTGCCTTTTCCATTAGGCCACGAGGGCTCGGAATACTTATAAACTCAATAGTAAATAAATTTTTTTTGTATATATTTCATAACAAGAACGAAAACGACTTTTATCTAAAAATTTTCAATATTTACAGCAACGCTTTTCAAAAGATCACATCATTTACCCTCGGCGAGACTCGAACTCGCAATCCCCGGTTTAGGAGACCGATGCCTTATCCATTAGGCCACGAGGGCTCGGAATTGTATTAAACTTTTCAGACAATGAAGTTTTTCAGAATGTATTGCACAACAATAGAAATGAAGTTTCTCTAAAGTTGGTAATATAAGCAGCCATGTTATTAAAAAATCGTCATCATTTACCCTCGGCGAGACTCGAACTCGCAATCCCCGGTTTAGGAGACCGATGCCTTATCCATTAGGCCACGAGGGCTCGGAATACTTTTAAACTCAATAGTAAATTACATTTTTTTTTATATATATTTCATAACACGGACGAAAACGACTTTTATCTAATATTTTTCAATATTTACAGCAACGCTTTTCAAAAGATCACATCATTTAACCTCGGCGAGACTCGAACTCGCAATCCCAGGTTTAGGAGACCGATGCCTTATCCATTAGGCCACGAGGGCTCGGAATACCAATAAAATCAAGAGTAAACTATATTTTATTGTATATATTTCATCACAAGGAGTAAAACGTGTTTTATCTAAAATTTAAAATTTTGCAATATATACAGCAATGCTTTACAAAAATTCACATCACTTGCCCTCGGCGAAACTCGAAATCGTATTCCCCGGTTTAGGAGACTTTATCCATACGAGCTTTCGAATATGGAAAAAAAAATGGAAATAAAATTCTCTCAATGAAATTTGATTAATATATTGCACAAGAAAGACAAACAAATTGTCTCTAAAAATGTTAAAATTTGAAAAATGTAATTCAAAAATTCCCATTTTATACCCACGACCAGACTCGAATTCACAATCCCTGGTATAGGAAACCGATGCTTTATTCATTAGGCAACGAGTGTTCGGAATTGTATTAAACTTTTCAGACAATGCAATTTTTCAGAATGTATTGCAGAACAATAGAAATGAAGTTTCTCTAAAGTTGGTAATATTAGCAGCCATGTTATTAAAATATCGTCATCATTTACCCTCGGCGAGACTCGAACTAGCAGTCCCCGATTTAGGATATCGACGCCTAATCCATTAGGCCACGAGGGCCCGGAATACTTAAAAACTCAATAGTAAGTAACATTTTATTGTATATATATTTCATAACAAGTACGAAAACGACTTTTATCTAAAAATTTTCAATATTTGCAGCAACGTTTTTCAAAAGATCACATCATTTACCCTCGGCGAGATTCGAACTCGCAATCCCCGGTTTAGGAGACCGATGCTTTATCCATCGGACCACGAGGGCGCGGAATGCTTAAAAACTTAATAGTAAATAAATTTTTTTTGTATATATTTCATAACAAGGACGAAAGCGACTTTTATTTAAATTTTTCAATATTTACAGCAACGCTTTTCAAAAGATCACATCATTTACCCTCGGCGAGACTCGAACTCGCAATCCCCGGTTTAGGAGACCGATGCCTTATCCATTAGGCCACGAGGGCTCGGAAAACTTATAAACTCAATAGTAAATCAAATTTTTTTGTATATATTTCATAACAAGGACGAAAGAGACTTTAATTTAAATTTTCAATATTTACAGCAACGCTTTTCAAAAGATCACATCATTTACCCTCGGCGAGAATCGAACTCGCAATCCCCGGTTTAGGAGACCGATGCTTTTTCAATTAGGCCACGAGGGCTAGAAATACTTATAAACTCAATAGTTAATAAATTTTTTTTTTGTATATATTTCATAAAAAAAACGAAAACGACTTTTATCTAAAAATTTTCAATATTTACAGCAACGCTTTTCAAAAGATCACATCATTTTCCCTCGGCGAGACTCGAACTCGCAATCCCCGGTTTAGGAGACCGATGCCTTTTCCATTAGGCCACGAGGGCTCGGAATTGTATTAAACTTTTCAGACAATGAAGTTTTTCAGAATGTATTGCACAACAATAGAAATGAAGTTTCTCTAAAGTTGCTAATATTAGCAGCCATGTTATTAAAAAATCGTCACCATTTACCCTCGGCGAGACTCGAACTCGCAATCCCCGGTTTAGGAGACCGATGCCTTATCCATTAGGCCACGAGGGCTCGGAATACACATAAACTCAATAGTAAATAAATTTTTTTTGTATATATTTCATAACAAGAACGAGCACGACTTTTATCTAAAAATTTTCAATATTTACAGCAACGCTTTTCAAAAGATCACATCATTTACCCTCGGCGAGACTCGAACTCGCAATCCCCGGTTTAGGAGACCGATGCCTTATCCATTAGGCCACGAGGGCTCGGAATACTTATAAACTCAATAGTAAATCAAATTTTTTTGTATCTATTTCATAACAAGGACGAAAGCGACTTTTATTTAAATTTTTCAATATTTACAGCAACGCTTTTCAAAAGATCACATCATTTACCCTCGGCGAGAATCGAACTCGCAATCCCCGGTTTAGGAGACTGATGCCTTTTCCATTAGGCCACGAGGGCTCGGAATACATGTAAACTCAATAGTAAATAAATTTTTTTTGTATATATTTCATAACAAGGACAAAAGCGACTTTTATTTAAATTTTTCAATATTTACAGCAACGCTTTTCAAAAGATCACATCATTTACCCTCGGCGAGACTCGAACTCGCAATCCCCGGTTTAGGAGACCGATGCCTTATCCATTAGGCCACGAGGGCTCGGAAAACTTATAAACTCAATAGTAAATCAAATTTTTTTGTATATATTTCATAACAAGGACGAAAGAGACTTTAATTTAAATTTTCAATATTTACAGCAACGCTTTTCAAAAGATCACATCATTTACCCTCGGCGAGAATCGAACTCGCAATCCCCGGTTTAGGAGACCGATGCTTTTTCAATTAGGCCACGAGGGCTAGAAATACTTATAAACTCAATAGTTAATAAATTTTTTTTTTGTATATATTTCATAAAAAAAACGAAAACGACTTTTATCTAAAAATTTTCAATATTTACAGCAACGCTTTTCAAAAGATCACATCATTTTCCCTCGGCGAGACTCGAACTCGCAATCCCCGGTTTAGGAGACCGATGCCTTTTCCATTAGGCCACGAGGGCTCGGAATTGTATTAAACTTTTCAGACAATGAAGTTTTTCAGAATGTATTGCACAACAATAGAAATGAAGTTTCTCTAAAGTTGCTAATATTAGCAGCCATGTTATTAAAAAATCGTCACCATTTACCCTCGGCGAGACTCGAACTCGCAATCCCCGGTTTAGGAGACCGATGCCTTATCCATTAGGCCACGAGGGCTCGGAATACACATAAACTCAATAGTAAATAAATTTTTTTTGTATATATTTCATAACAAGAACGAGCACGACTTTTATCTAAAAATTTTCAATATTTACAGCAACGCTTTTCAAAAGATCACATCATTTACCCTCGGCGAGACTCGAACTCGCAATCCCCGGTTTAGGAGACCGATGCCTTATCCATTAGGCCACGAGGGCTCGGAATACTTATAAACTCAATAGTAAATCAAATTTTTTTGTATCTATTTCATAACAAGGACGAAAGCGACTTTTATTTAAATTTTTCAATATTTACAGCAACGCTTTTCAAAAGATCACATCATTTACCCTCGGCGAGAATCGAACTCGCAATCCCCGGTTTAGGAGACTGATGCCTTTTCCATTAGGCCACGAGGGCTCGGAATACATGTAAACTCAATAGTAAATAAATTTTTTTTGTATATATTTCATAACAAGGACAAAAGCGACTTTTATTTAAATTTTTCAATATTTACAGCAACGCTTTTCAAAAGATCACATCATTTACCCTCGGCGAGACTCGAACTCGCAATCCCCGGTTTAGGAGACCGATGCCTTTTCCATTAGGCCACGAGGGCTCGGAATTGTATTAAACTTTTCAGACAATGAAGTTTTTCAGAATGTATTGCACAACAATAGAAATGAAGTTTCTCTAAAGTTGGTAATATAAGCAGCCATGTTATTAAAAAATCGTCATCATTTACCCTCGGCGAGACTCGAACTCGCAATCCCCGGTTTAGGAGTCCGATGCATTATCCATTAGGCCACGAGGGCTCGGAATACTTTTAAACTCAATAGTAAATTACATTTTTTTTTATATATTTCATAACACGGACGAAAACGACTTTTATCTAATATTTTTCAATATTTACAGCAACGCTTTTCAAAAGATCACATCATTTAACCTCGGCGAGACTCGAACTCGCAATCCCCGGTTTAGGAGACCGATGCCTTATCCATTAGGCCACGAGGGCTTGGAATACCAATAAAATCAAGAGTAAACTATATTTTATTGTATATATTTCATCACAAGGAGTAAAACGTGTTTTATCTCAAATTTAAAATTTTGCAATATATACAGCAATGCTTTACAAAAATTCACATCACTTGCCCTCGGCGAAACTCGAAATCGTATTCCCCGGTTTAGGAGACTTTATCCATACGAGCTTTCGAATATGGAAAAAAAAATGGAAATAAAATTCTCTCAATGAAATTTGATTAATATATTGCACAAGAAAGACAAACAAATTGTCTCTAAAAATGTTAAAATTTGAAAAATGTATTTCAAAAATTCCCATTTTATACCCACGACCAGACTCGAATTCACAATCCCTGGTATAGGAAACCGATGCTTTATTCATTAGGCAACGAGTGTTCGGAATTGTATTAAACTTTTCAGACAATGCAATTTTTCAGAATGTATTGCAGAACAATAGAAATGAAGTTTCTCTAAAGTTGGTAATATTAGCAGCCATGTTATTAAAATATCGTCATCATTTACCCTCGGCGAGACTCGAACTAGCAGTCCCCGATTTAGGATATCGACGCCTAATCCATTAGGCCACGAGGGCTCGGAATACATATAAACTCAGTAGTAAATAAATTTTTTTTGTATATATTTCATAACAAGAACGAAAACGACTTTTATCTAAAAATTTTCAATATTTACAGCAACGCTTTTCTAAAGATCACATCATTTACCCTCGGCGAGATTCGAACTCGCAATCCCCGGTTTAGGAGTCCGATGCATTATCCATTAGGCCACGAGGGGTCGGAATTGTATTAAACTTTTCAGACAATGAAGTTTTTCAGAATGTATTGCACAACAATAGAAATGAAGTTTCTCTAAAGTTGGTAATATTAGCAGCCATGTTATTAAAAAATCGTCATCATTTACACTCGGCGAGACTCGAACTTGCAATCCCCGGTTTAGGAGACCGATGCTTTATCCATCAGACCACGAGGGCACGGAATGCTTAAAAACTTAATAGTAAATAAAAAAAATTTGTATATATTTCATAACAAGAACGAAAACGACTTTTATCTAAAATTTTGCAATTTTTAAAGCAACGCTTTTCAAAAGATCACATCATTTACCCTCGGCGAGACTTGAACTCGCAATCCCCGGTTAAGGGGACCGATGCCTTATCCATTAGGCCACGAGGGCTCGGAATACTTATAAACTCAATAGTAAATAATTTTTTTTGTATATATTTAATAACAAGAACGAGCACGACTTTTATCTAAAAATTTTCAATATTTACAGCAACGCTTTTCAAAAGATCACATCATTTACCCTCGGCGAGACTCGAACTCGCAATCCCCGGTTTAGGAGACCGATGCCTTATCCATTAGGCCACGAGGGCTCGGAATACTTATAAACTCAATAGTAAATCAAATTTTTTTGTATATATTTCATAACAAGGACGAAAGAGACTTTAATTTAAATTTTCAATATTTACAGCAACGCTTTTCAAAAGATCACATCATTTACCCTCGGCGAGAATCGAACTCGCAATCCCCGGTTTAGGAGACCGATGCCTTATCCATTAGGCCACGAGGGCTCGGAATTGTATTAAACTTTTCAGACAATGAAGTTTTTCAGAATGTATTGCACAACAATAGAAATGAAGTTTCTCTACAGTTGCTAATATTAGCAGCCATGTTATTAAAAAATCGTCACCATTTACCCTCGGCGAGATTCGAACTCGCAATCCCCGGTTTAGGAGACCGATGCCTTATCCATTAGGGCACGAGGGCTCGGAATACTTATAAACTCAATAGTAAATAACATATTTTTTTTATATATTTCATAACAAGGACGAAAACGACTTTTATCAAAAAATTTCAACATTTACAGCAACGCTTTTCAAAAGATCACATCATTTACCCTCGGCGAGACTCGAACTCGCAATCCCCGGTTTAGAAGACCGATGCCTTATCCATTAGGCCACGAGGGCTTGGAATACTTATAAACTCAATAGTAAATAAATTTTTTTTTGTATATATTTCATAACAAGAACGAAAACGACTTTTATCTAAAAATTTTCAATATTTACAGCAACGCTTTTCAAAAGATCACATCATTTACCCTCGGCGAAACTCGAACTAGCAATCCCCGGTTTAGGAGACCGATGCCTTATCCATTAGGCCACGAGGGCTCGGAATACTTATAAACTCAATAGTAAATAACAATTTTTTTATATATATTTCATAACAAGGACGAAAACGACTTTTATCTAAAATTTTTCAATATTTACAGCAACGCTTTTCAAAAGATCACATCATTTACCCTCGGCGAGACTCGAACTCGCAATCCCCGGTTTAGGAGACCGATGCCTTATCCATTAGGCCACGAGGGCTCGGAATACATATAAACTCAATAGTAAATAAATTTTTTTTGTATATATTTCATAACAAGAACGAGCACGACTTTTATCTAAAAATTTTCAATATTTACAGCAACGCTTTTCAAAAGATCACATCATTTACCCTCGTCGAGAATCGAACTCGCAATCCCCGGTTTAGGAGACCGATGCCTTATCCGTTAGGCCACGAGGGCTCGGGATTGTATTAAACTTTTCAAAACAATGAAGTTTTTCAGAATTTATTGCACAACAATAGAAATGAAGTTTCTCTAAAGTTGGTAATATTAGCAGCCATGTTATTAAAAAATCGTCATCATTTACCCTCGGCGAGACTCGAACTCGCAATCCCCGGTTTAGGAGACCGATGCCTTATCCATTAGGCCACGAGGGCTCGGAATACTTATAAATTCAATAGTAAATAAATTTTTTTTGTATATATTTCATAACAAGGACGAAAGCGACTTTTATTTAAATTTTTCAATATTTACAGCAACGCTTTTCAAAAGATCACATCATTTACCCTCGGCGAGACTCGAACTCGCAATCCCCGGTTTAGGAGACCGAAGCCTTATCCATTAGGCCACGAGGGCTCGGAATACTTTTAAACTCAATAGTAAATAACATTTTTTTTTTATATATTTCATAACAAGGACGAAAGCGACTTTTATTTAAATTTTTCAATATTTACAGCAACGCTTTTCAAAAGATCACATCATTTACCCTCGGCGAGAATCGATCTAGCAATCCCCGGTTTAGGAGACCGGTGCCTTTTCCATTAGGCCACGAGGGCTCGGAATACTTATAAACTCAATAGTAAATAAATTTTTTTTGTATATATTTCATAACAAGAACGAAAACGACTTATATCTAAAAATTTTCAATATTTACAGCAACGCTTTTCAAAAGATCACATCATTTACCCTCGGCGAGACTCGAACTCGCAATCCCCGGTTTAGGAGACCGATGCCTTATCCATTAGGCCACGAGGGCTCGGAATTGTATTAAACTTTTCAGACAATGAAGTTTTTCAGAATGTATTGCACAACAATAGAAATGAAGTTTCTCTAAAGTTGGTAATATAAGCAGCCATGTTATTAAAAAATCGTCATCATTTACCCTCGGCGAGACTCGAACTCGCAATCCCCGGTTTAGGAGACCGATGCCTTATCCATTAGGCCACGAGGGCTCGGAATACTTTTAAACTCAATAGTAAATTACATTTTTTTTTTATATATTTCATAACACGGACGAAAACGACTTTTATCTAATATTTTTCAATATTTACAGCAACGCTTTTCAAAAGATCACATCTTTTAACCTCGGCGAGACTCGAACTCGCAATCCCAGGTTTAGGAGACCGATGCCTTATCCATTAGGCCACGAGGGCTCGGAATACCAATAAAATCAAGAGTAAACTATATTTTATTGTATATATTTCATCACAAGGAGTAAAACGTGTTTTATCTAAAATTTAAAATTTTGCAATATATACAGCAATGCTTTACAAAAATTCACATCACTTGCCCTCGGCGAAACTCGAAATCGTATTCCCCGGTTTAGGAGACTTTATCCATACGAGCTTTCGAATATGGAAAAAAAAATGGAAATAAAATTCTCTCAATGAAATTTGATTAATATATTGCACAAGAAAGACAAACAAATTGTCTCTAAAAATGTTAAAATTTGAAAAATGTAATTCAAAAATTCCCATTTTATACCCACGACCAGACTCGAATTCACAATCCCTGGTATAGGAAACCGATGCTTTATTCATTAGGCAACGAGTGTTCGGAATTGTATTAAACTTTTCAGACAATGCAATTTTTCAGAATGTATTGCAGAACAATAGAAATGAAGTTTCTCTAAAGTTGGTAATATTAGCAGCCATGTTATTAAAATATCGTCATCATTTACCCTCGGCGAGACTCGAACTAGCAGTCCCCGATTTAGGATATCGACGCCTAATCCATTAGGCCACGAGGGCCCGGAATACTTAAAAACTCAATAGTAAGTAACATTTTATTGTATATATATTTCATAACAAGTACGAAAACGACTTTTATCTAAAAATTTTCAATATTTGCAGCAACGTTTTTCAAAAGATCATATCATTTACCCTCGGCGAGATTCGAACTCGCAATCCCCGGTTTAGGAGACCGATGCTTTATCCATCGGACCACGAGGGCACGGAATGCTTAAAAACTTAATAGTAAATAAAATTTTTTTGTATATATTTCATAACAAGGACGAAAGCGACTTTTATTTAAATTTTTCAATATTTACAGCAACGCTTTTCAAAAGATCACATCATTTACCCTCGGCGAGACTCGAACTCGCAATCCCCGGTTTAGGAGACCGATGCCTTATCCATTAGGCCACGAGGGCTCGGAAAACTTATAAACTCAATAGTAAATCAAATTTTTTTGTATATATTTCATAACAAGGACGAAAGAGACTTTAATTTAAATTTTCAATATTTACAGCAACGCTTTTCAAAAGATCACATCATTTACCCTCGGCGAGAATCGAACTCGCAATCCCCGGTTTAGGAGACCGATGCTTTTTCAATTAGGCCACGAGGGCTAGAAATACTTATAAACTCAATAGTTAATAAATTTTTTTTTTGTATATATTTCATAAAAAAAACGAAAACGACTTTTATCTAAAAATTTTCAATATTTACAGCAACGCTTTTCAAAAGATCACATCATTTACCCTCGGCGAGACTCGAACTCGCAATCCCCGGTTTAGGAGACCGATGCCTTTTCCATTAGGCCACGAGGGCTCGGAATTGTATTAAACTTTTCAGACAATGAAGTTTTTCAGAATGTATTGCACAACAATAGAAATGAAGTTTCTCTAAAGTTGCTAATATTAGCAGCCATGTTATTAAAAAATCGTCACCATTTACCCTCGGCGAGACTCGAACTCGCAATCCCCGGTTTAGGAGACCGATGCCTTATCCATTAGGCCACGAGGGCTCGGACTACACATAAACTCAATAGTAAATAAATTTTTTTTGTATATATTTCATAACAAGAACGAGCACGACTTTTATCTAAAATTTTTCAATATTTACAGCAACGCTTTTCAAAAGACCACATCATTTACCCTCGGCGAGACTCGAACTCGCAATCCCCGGTTTAGGAGACCGATGCCTTATCCATTAGGCCACGAGGGCTCGGAATACTTATAAACTCAATAGTAAATCAAATTTTTTTGTATCTATTTCATAACAAGGACGAAAGCGACTTTTATTTAAATTTTTCAATATTTACAGCAACGCTTTTCAAAAGATCACATCATTTACCCTCGGCGAGAATCGAACTCGCAATCCCCGGTTTAGGAGACTGATGCCTTTTCCATTAGGCCACGAGGCCTCGGAATACATGTAAACTCAATAGTAAATAAATTTTTTTTGTATATATTTCATAACAAGGACGAAAGCGACTTTTATTTAAATTTTTCAATATTTACAGCAACGCTTTTCAAAAGATCACATCATTTACCCTCGGCGAGAATCGAACTCGCAATCCCCGGTTTAGGAGACCGATGCCTTTTCCATTAGGCCACGAGGACTATGAATACTTATAAACTCAATAGTAAATACATTTTTTTTTGTATATATTTCATAACAAGAACGAAAACGACTTTTATCTAAAAATTTTCAATATTTACAGCAATGCTTTTCAAAAGATCACATCATTTACCCTCAGCGAGACTCGAACTCGCAATCCCCGGTTTAGGAGACCGATGCCTTATCCATTAGGCCACGAGGGCTCGGAATTGTATTAAACTTTTCAGACAATGAAGTTTTTCAGAATGTATTGCACAACAATAGAAATGAAGTTTCTCTAAAGTTGGTAATATTAGCAGCCATGTTATTAAAAAATCGTCATCATTTACACTCGGCGAGACTCGAACTCGCAATCCAGGGTTTAGGAGACCGATGCCTTATCCATTAGGCCACGAGGGCTCGGAATACTTATTAACTCAATAGTAAATAATTTTTTTTTGTATATATTTCATAATAAGAACGAAAACGACTTTTATCTAAAAAATTTCAACATTTACAGCAACGCTTTTCAAAAGATCACATCATTTACCCTCGGCGAGACTCAAGCTCGCAATCCCCGGTTTAGGAGACCGATGCCTTATCCATTAAACCACGAGGGCTCGAAATACTTATAAACTCAATAGTAAATAAATTTTTTTTGTATATATTTCATAACAAGAACGAAAACGACTTTTATCTAAAAATTTTCAATATTTACAGCAACGCTTTTCAAAAGATCACATCATTTACCCTCGGCGAGACTCAAACTCGCAATCCCCGGTTTTGGAGACCGATGCCTTTTCCATTAGGCCACGAGGACACGGCATACTTATAAACTCAATAGTAAATAAATTTTTTTTGTATATATTTCATAACAAGAACGAAAACGACTTTTATCTAAAAATTTTCAATATTTACAGCAACGCTTTTCAAAAGATCACATCATTTACCCTCGCCTAGACTCCAACTCACAATCCCCGGTTTAGGAGACCGATGCCTTATCCATTAGGCAACGAGGGCTCGGAATTGTATTAAACTTTTCAGACAATGAAGTTTTTCAGAATGTATTGCACAACAATAGAAATGAAGTTTCTCTAAAGTTGGTAATATTAGCAGCCATGTAATTAAAAAATCGTCATCATTTACCCTCGGCGAGACTCGAACTCGCAATCCCCGGTTTAGGAGACCGATACCTTATCCATTAGGCCACGAGGGCTCGGAATACTTATAAACTCAATAGTAAATAAATTTTTTTTGTATATATTTCATAACAAGAACGAAAACGACTTTTATCTAAAATTTTGCAATTTTTACAGCAACGATTTTCAAAAGATCACATCATTTACCCTCGGCGAGACTCGAACTCGCTATCCCCGGTTTAGGAGACCGATGCCTTATCCATTAGGCCACGAGGGCTCGAAATACTTATAAACTCAATAGTAAATAAATTTTTTTTGTATATATTTCATAACAAGAACGAAAACGACTTTTATCTAAAAATTTTCAATATTTACAGCAACGCTTTTCAAAAGATCACATCATTTACCCTCGGCGAGAATCGAACTCGCCATCCCCGGTTTAGGAGACCGATGCCTTTTCCATTAGGCCACGAGGGCTCGGAATACTTATAAACTCAATAGTAAATAAATTTTTTTTGTATATATTTCATAATTAGAAAGAAAACGACTTTTATCTAAAAATTTTCAATATTTACAGCAACGCTTTTCAAAAGATGACATCATTTACCCTCGGCGAGACTCGAACTCGCAATCCCCGGTTTAGGAGACCGATGCCTTTTCCATTAGGCCACGAGGGCTCGGAATACTTATAAACTCAATAGTAAATCAAACTTTTTTGTATATATTTCATAACAAGGACGAAAGCGACTTTTATTTAAAATTTTCAATATTTACAGCAACGCTTTTCAAAAGATCACATCATTTACCCTCGGCGAGACTCGAACTCGCAATCCCCGGTTTAGGAGACCGATGCCTTATCCATTAGGCCACGAGGGCTCGGAATTGTATTAAACTTTTCAGACAATGAAGTTTTTCAGAATGTATTGCACAACAATAGAAATGAAGTTTCTCTAAAGTTGGTAATATAAGCAGCCATGTTATTAAAAAATCGTCATCATTTACCCTCGGCGAGACTCGAACTCGCAATCCCCGGTTTAGGAGTCCGATGCATTATCCATTAGGCCACGAGGGCTCGGAATACTTTTAAACTCAATAGTAAATTACATTTTTTTTTTATATATTTCATAACACGGACGAAAACGACTTTTATCTAATATTTTTCAATATTTACAGCAACGCTTTTCAAAAGATAACATCATTTACCGTCGGCGAGACTCGAACTCGCAATCCCCGGTTTAGGAGACCGATGCCTTATCCATTAGGCCACGAGGGGTTGGAATACCAATAAAATCAAGAGTAAACTATATTTTATTGTATATATTTCATCACAAGGAGTAAAACTTGTTTTATCTAAAATTTAAAATTTTGCCATATATACAGCAATGCTTTACAAAAATTCACATCACTTGCCCTCGGCGAAACTCGAAATCGTATTCCCCGGTTTAGGAGACTTTATCCATACGAGCTTTCGAATATGGAAAAAAAAAATGGGAATAAAATTCTCTCAATGAAATTTGATTAATATATTGCACAAGAAAGACAAACAAATTGTCTCTAAAAATGTTAAAATTTGAAAAATGTAATTCAAAAATTCCCATTTTATACCCACGACCAGACTCGAATTCACAATCCCTGGTATAGGAAACCGATGCTTTATTCATTAGGCAACGAGTGTTCGGAATTGTATTAAACTTTTCAGACAATGACATTTTTCAGAATGTATTGCACAACATTAGAAATGAAGTTTCTCTAAAGTTGGAAATATTAGCAGCCATGTTATTAAAATATCGTCATCATTTACCCTCGGCGAGACTCGAACTTGCAATCCCCGGTTTAGAAGATAGATGCCTTATCCATTAGGCCACGAGGGCTCGTAGTTGTATAAAACTTTTCAGACAATGAAGTTTTTCAGAAAGTATTGCACAACAACAGAAATGAAGTTTCTCTAAAGTTGGTAATATTAGCAGCCATGTTATTAAAAAATCGTCATCATTTACCCTCGGCGAGACTCGAACTCGCAATCCCCGGTTTAGGAGACCGATGCCTTATCCATTAGGCCACGAGGGCTCGGAATACTTATAAACTCAATAGCAAATAATTTTTTTTTGTATATATTTCATAACAAGAACGAAAACGACTTTTATCAAAAAATTCAACATTTACAGCAACGCTTTTCAAAAGATCACATCATTTACCCTCGGCGAGACTCGAACTCGCAATCCCCGGTTTAGGAGACCGATGCCTTATCCATTAGGCCACGAGGGCTCGGAATTGTATTAAACTTTTCAGACAATGAAGTTTTTCAGAATGTATTGCACAACAATAGAAATGAAGTTTCTCTAAAGTTGGTAATATTAGCAGCCATGTTATTAAAAAATCGTCATCATTTACCCTCGGCGAGACTCGAACTCGCAATCCCCGGTTTAGGAGACCGATGCCTTATCCATTAGGCCACGAGGGCTCGGAATACTTTTAAACTCAATAGTAAATTACATTTTTTTTTTTATATATTTCATAACACGGACGAAAACGACTTTTATCTAATATTTTTCAATATTTACAGCAACGCTTTTCAAAAGATCACATCATTTAACCTCGGCGAGACTCGAACTCGCAATCCCCGGTTTAGGAGACCGATGCCTTATCCATTAGGCCACGAGGGCTTGGAATACCAATAAATTTAAGAGTAAACTATATTTTATTGTATATATTTCATCACAAGGAGTAAAACGTGTTTTATCTAAAATTTAAAATTTTGCAATATATACAGCAATGCTTTACAAAAATTCACATCACTTGCCCTCGGCGAAACTCGAAATCGTATTCCCCGGTTTAGGAGACTTTATCCATACGAGCTTTCGAATATGGAAAAAAAAATGGAAATAAAATTCTCTCAATGAAATTTGATTAATATATTGCACAAGAAAGACAAACAAATTGTCTCTAAAAATGTTAAAATTTGAAAAATGTATTTCAAAAATTCCCATTTTATACCCACGACCAGACTCGAATTCACAATCCCTGGTATAGGAAACCGATGCTTTATTCATTAGGCAACGAGTGTTCGGAATTGTATTAAATTTTTCAGACAATGCAATTTTTCAGAATGTATTGCAGAACAATAGAAATGAAGTTTCTCTAAAGTTGGTAATATTAGCAGCCATGTTATTAAAATATCGTCATCATTTACCCTCGGCGAGACTCGAACTAGCAGTCCCCGATTTAGGATATCGACACCTAATCCATTAGGCCACGAGGGCCCGGAATACTTAAAAACTCAATAGTAAGTAACATTTTATTGTATATATATTTACTAACAAGTACGAAAACGACTTTTATCTAAAAATTTTCAATATTTGCAGCAACGTTTTTCAAAAGATCACATCATTTACCCTCGGCGAGATTCGAACTCGCAATCCCCGGTTTAGGAGTCCGATGCATTATCCATTAGGCCACGAGGGCTCGGAATTGTATTAAACTTTTCAGACAATGAAGTTTTTCAGAATGTATTGCACAACAATAGAAATGAAGTTTCTCTAAAGTTGGTAATATTAGCAGCCATGTTATTAAAAAATCGTCATCATTTACCCTCGGCGAGACTCGAACTCGCAATCCCCGGTTTAGGAGACCGATGCCTTATCCATTAGGCCACGAGGGCTCGGAATACATATAAACTCAGTAGTAAATAAATTTTTTTTGTATAAATTTCATAACAAGAACGAAAACGACTTTTATCTAAAAATTTTCAATATTTACAGCAACGCTTTTCTAAAGATCACATCATTTACCCTCGGCGAGATTCGAACTCGCAATCCCCGGTTTAGGAGTCCGATGCATTATCCATTAGGCCACGAGGGGTCGGAATTGTATTAAACTTTTCCGACAATGAAGTTTTTCGGAATGTATTGCACAACAATAGAAATGAAGTTTCTCTAAAGTTGGTAATATTAGCAGCCATGTTATTAAAAAATCGTCATCATTTACACTCGGCGAGACTCGAACTTGCAATCCCCGGTTTAGGAGACCGATGCTTTATCCATCAGACCACGAGGGCACGGAATGCTTAAAAACTTAATAGTAAATAAAAAAATTTTGTATATATTTCATAACAAGAACGAAAACGACTTTTATCTAAAATTTTGCAATTTTTAAAGCAACGCTTTTCAAAAGATCACATCATTTACCCTCGGCGAGACTTGAACTCGCAATCCCCGGTTAAGGGGACCGATGCCTTATCGATTAGGCCACGAGGGCTCGGAATACTTATAAACTCAATAGTAAATCAAATTTTTTTGTATATATTTCATAACAAGGACGAAAGCGACTTTTATTTAAATTTTTCAATATTTACAGCAACGCTTTTCAAAAGATCACATCATTTACCCTCGGCGTGACTCGAACTCGCAATCCCCGGTTTAGGAGACCGATGCCTTATCCATTAGGCCACGAGGGCTCGGAATACTTTTAAACTCAATAGTAAATAAAAATTTTTTGTATCTATTTCATAAGAAGGACGAAAGCGACTTTTATTTAAATTTTTCAATATTTACAGCAACGCTTTTCAAAAGATCACATCATTTACCCTCGGCGAGAATCGAACTCGCAATCCCCGGTTTAGGAGACTGATGCCTTTTCCATTAGGCCACGAGGGCTCTTACTACATATAAACTCCATAGTAAATAAATTTTTTTTGTATATATTTCATAACAAGAACGAAAACGACTTTTATCTAAAAATTTTCAATATTTACAGCAACGCTTTTCAAAAGATCACATCATTTACCCTCGGCGAGACTCGAACTCGCAATCCCCGGTTTAGGAGACCGATGCCTAATCCATTAGGCCACGAGGGCTCGGAATTGTATTAAACTTTTCAGACAATGAAGTTTTTCAGAATGTATTGCACAACAATAGAAATGAAGTTTCTCTAAAGTTGGTAATATTAGAAGCCATGTTATTAAAAAATCGTCATCATTTACCCTCGGCGAGACTCGAACTCGCAATACCCGGTTTAGAAGACCGATGCCTTATCCATTAGGCCACGAGGGCTCGGAATACATATAAACTCAATAGTAAATAAATTTTTTTTGTATATATTTCATAACAAGAACGAGCACGACTTTTATCTAAAAATTTTCAATATTTACAGCAACGCTTTTCAAAAGATCACATCATTTACCCTCGGCGAGAATCAAACTCGCAATCCCCGGTTTAGGAGACCGATGCCTTATCCATTAGGCCACGAGGGCTCGGAATACATATAAACTCAATAGTAAATAAAATTTTTTTGTATATATTCCATAACAAGAACGAGCACGACTTTTATCTAAAAATTTTCAATATTTACAGCAACGCTTTTCAAAAGACCACATCATTTACCCTCGGCGAGACTCGAACTCGCAATCCCCGGTTTAGGAGACCGATGCCTTTTCCATTAGGCCACGAGGGCTCGGAATACTTATAAACTCAATAGTAAATCATATTTTTTTGTATCTATTTCATAACAAGGACGAAAGCGACTTTTATTTAAATTTTTCAATATTTACAGCAACGCTTTTCAAAAGATCACATCATTTACCCTCGGCGAGAATCGAACTCGCAATCCCCGGTTTAGGAGACCGATGCCTTTTCCATTAGGCCACGAGGGCTCGGAATACTTATAAACTCAATAGTAAATAAATTTTTTTTGTATATATCTCATAACAAGAACGAAAACGACTTTTATCTAAAAATTTTAAATATTTACAGCAACGCTTTTCAAAAGATCACATCATTTACCCTCGGCGAGACTCGAACTCGCAATTCCCGGTTTAGGAGACCGATGCCTTATCCATTAGGCCACGAGGGCTCGGAATTGTATTAAACTTTTCAAAACAATGAAGTTTTTCAGAATTTATTGCACAACAATAGAAATGAAGTTTCTCTAAAGTTGGTAATATTAGCAGCCATGTTATTAAAAAATCGTCATCATTTACCCTCGGCGAGACTCGAACTCGCAATCCCCGGTTTAGGAGACCGATGCCTTACCCATTAGGCCACGAGGGCTCGGAATACTTATAAATTCAATAGTAAATAAATTTTTTTTGTATATATTTCATAACAAGAACGAAAACGACTTTTATCTAAAAAATTTCAACATTTACAGCAACGCTTTTCAAAACATCACATCATTTACCCTCGGCGAGACTCGAACTCGCAATCCCCGGTTTAGGAGACCGATGCCTTATCCATTAGGCCACGAGGGCTCGGAATACTTTTAAACTCAATAGTAAATTACATTTTTTTTTTATATATTTCATAACACGGACGAAAACGACTTTTATCTAATATTTTTCAATATTTACAGCAACGCTTTTCAAAAGATCACATCATTTAACCTCGGCGAGACTCGAACTCGCAATCCCAGGTTTAGGAGACCGATGCCTTATCCATTAGGCCACGAGGGCTCGGAATACCAATAAAATAAAGAGTAAACTATATTTTATTGTATATATTTCATCACAAGGAGTAAAACGTGTTTTATCTAAAATTTAAAATTTTGCAATATATACAGCAATGCTTTACAAAAATTCACATCACTTGCCCTCGGCGAAACTCGAAATCGTATTCCCCGGTTTAGGAGACTTTATCCATACGAGCTTTCGAATATGGAAAAAAAAATGGAAATAAAATTCTCTCAATGAAATTTGATTAATATATTGCACAAGAAAGACAAACAAATTGTCTCTAAAAATGTTAAAATTTGAAAAATGTAATTCAAAAATTCCCATTTTATACCCACGACCAGACTCGAATTCACAATCCCTGGTATAGGAAACCGATGCTTTATTCATTAGGCAACGAGTGTTCGGAATTGTATTAAACTTTTCAGACAATGCAATTTTTCAGAATGTATTGCAGAACAATAGAAATGAAGTTTCTCTAAAGTTGGTAATATTAGCAGCCATGTTATTAAAATATCGTCATCATTTACCCTCGGCGAGACTCGAACTAGCAGTCCCCGATTTAGGATATCGACGCCTAATCCATTAGGCCACGAGGGCCCGGAATACTTAAAAACTCAATAGTAAGTAACATTTTATTGTATATATATTTCATAACAAGTACGAAAACGACTTTTATCTAAAAATTTTCAATATTTGCAGCAACGTTTTTCAAAAGATCACATCATTTACCCTCGGCGAGATTCGAACTCGCAATCCCCGGTTTAGGAGACCGATGCTTTATCCATCGGACCACGAGGGCACGGAATGCTTAAAAACTTAATAGTAAATAAAAAATTTTTGTATATATTTCATAACAAGGACGAAAGCGACTTTTATTTAAATTTTTCAATATTTACAGCAACGCTTTTCAAAAGATCACATCATTTACCCTCGGCGAGACTCGAACTCGCAATCCCCGGTTTAGGAGACCGATGCCTTATCCATTAGGCCACGAGGGCTCGGAAAACTTATAAACTCAATAGTAAATCAAATTTTTTTGTATATATTTCATAACAAGGACGAAAGAGACTTTAATTTAAATTTTCAATATTTACAGCAACGCTTTTCAAAAGATCACATCATTTACCCTCGGCGAGAATCGAACTCGAAATCCCCGGTTTAGGAGACCGATGCTTTTTCAATTAGGCCACGAGGGCTAGAAATACTTATAAACTCAATAGTTAATAAATTTTTTTTTTGTATATATTTCATAAAAAAAACGAAAACGACTTTTATCTAAAAATTTTCAATATTTACAGCAACGCTTTTCAAAAGATCACATCATTTACCCTCGGCGAGACTCGAACTCGCAATCCCCGGTTTAGGAGACCGATGCCTTTTCCATTAGGCCACGAGGGCTCGGAATTGTATTAAACTTTTCAGACAATGAAGTTTTTCAGAATGTATTGCCCAACAATAGAAATGAAGTTTCTCTAAAGTTGCTAATATTAGCAGCCATGTTATTAAAAAATCGTCACCATTTACCCTCGGCGAGACTCGAACTCGCAATCCCCGGTTTAGGAGACCGATGCCTTATCCATTAGGCCACGAGGGCTCGGACTACACATAAACTCAATAGTAAATAAATTTTTTTTGTATATATTTCATAACAAGAACGAGCACGACTTTTATCTAAAATTTTTCAATATTTACAGCAACGCTTTTCAAAAGACCACATCATTTACCCTCGGCGAGACTCGAACTCGCAATCCCCGGTTTAGGAGACCGATGCCTTATCCATTAGGCCACGAGGGCTCGGAATACTTATAAACTCAATAGTAAATCAAATTTTTTTGTATCTATTTCATAACAAGGACGAAAGCGACTTTTATTTAAATTTTTCAATATTTACAGCAACGCTTTTCAAAAGATCACATCATTTACCCTCGGCGAGAATCGAACTCGCAATCCCCGGTTTAGGAGACTGATGCCTTTTCCATTAGGCCACGAGGCCTCGGAATACATGTAAACTCAATAGTAAATAAATTTTTTTTGTATATATTTCATAACAAGGACGAAAGCGACTTTTATTTAAATTTTTCAATATTTACAGCAACGCTTTTCAAAAGATCACATCATTTACCCTCGGCGAGAATCGAACTCGCAATCCCCGGTTTAGGAGACCGATGCCTTTTCCATTAGGCCACGAGGACTATGAATACTTATAAACTCAATAGTAAATACATTTTTTTTTGTATATATTTCATAACAAGAACGAAAACGACTTTTATCTAAAAATTTTCAATATTTACAGCAATGCTTTTCAAAAGATCACATCATTTACCCTCGGCGAGACTCGAACTCGCAATCCCCGGTTTAGGAGACCGATGCCTTATCCATTAGGCCACGAGGGCTCGGAATTGTATTAAACTTTTCAGACAATGAAGTTTTTCAGACTGTATTGCACAACAATAGAAATGAAGTTTCTCTAAAGTTGGTAATATTAGCAGCCATGTTATTAAAAAATCGTCATCATTTACACTCGGCGAGACTCGAACTCGCAATCCAGGGTTTAGGAGACCGATGCCTTATCCATTAGGCCACGAGGGCTCGGAATACTTATTAACTCAATAGTAAATAATTTTTTTTTGTATATATTTCATAATAAGAACGAAAACGACTTTTATCTAAAAAATTTCAACATTTACAGCAACGCTTTTCAAAAGATCACATCATTTACCCTCGGCGAGACTCAAGCTCGCAATCCCCGGTTTAGGAGACCGATGCCTTATCCATTAAACCACGAGGGCTCGAAATACTTATAAACTCAATAGTAAATAAATTTTTTTTGTATATATTTCATAACAAGAACGAAAACGACTTTTATCTAAAAATTTTCAATATTTACAGCAACGCTTTTCAAAAGATCACATCATTTACCCTCGGCGAGACTCAAACTCGCAATCCCCGGTTTTGGAGACCGATGCCTTTTCCATTAGGCCACGAGGACACGGCATACTTATAAACTCAATAGTAAATAAATTTTTTTTGTATATATTTCATAACAAGAACGAAAACGACTTTTATCTAAAAATTTTCAATATTTACAGCAACGCTTTTCAAAAGATCACATCATTTACCCTCGGCGAGACTCCAACTCACAATCCCCGGTTTAGGAGACCGATGCCTTATCCATTAGGCAACGAGGGCTCGGAATTGTATTAAACTTTTCAGACAATGAAGTTTTTCAGAATGTATTGCACAACAATAGAAATGAAGTTTCTCTAAAGTTGGTAATATTAGCAGCCATGTAATTAAAAAATCGTCATCATTTACCCTCGGCGAGACTCGAACTCGCAATCCCCGGTTTAGGAGACCGATACCTTATCCATTAGGCCACGAGGGCTCGGAATACTTATAAACTCAATAGTAAATAAATTTTTTTTGTATATATTTCATAACAAGAACGAAAACGACTTTTATCTAAAATTTTGCAATTTTTACAGCAACGATTTTCAAAAGATCACATCATTTACCCTCGGCGAGACTCGAACTCGCTATCCCCGGTTTAGGAGACCGATGCCTTATCCATTAGGCCACGAGGGCTCGGAATACTTATAAACTCAATAGTAAATAATTTTTTTTTGTATATATTTCATAATAGAACGAAAAGGACTTTTATCTCAAAAATTTCAACATTTACAGCAACGCTTTACAAAAGATCACATAATTTACCCTCGGCGAGACTCGAACTCGCAATCCCCGGTTTAGGAGACCGATGCCTTATCCATTAGGCCACGAGGGCTCGAAATACTTATAAACTCAATAGTAAATAAATTTTTTTTGTATATATTTCATAACAAGAACGAAAACGACTTTTATCTAAAAATTTTCAATATTTACAGCAACGCTTTTCAAAAGATCACATCATTTACCCTCGGCGAGAATCGAACTCGCCATCCCCGGTTTAGGAGACCGATGCCTTTTCCATTAGGCCACGAGGGCTCGGAATACTTATAAACTCAATAGTAAATAAATTTTTTTTGTATATATTTCATAATTAGAAAGAAAACGACTTTTATCTAAAAATTTTCAATATTTACAGCAACGCTTTTCAAAAGATGACATCATTTACCCTCGGCGAGACTCGAACTCGCAATCCCCGGTTTAGGAGACCGATGCCTTATCCATTAGGCCACGAGGGCTCGGAATACTTATAAACTCAATAGTAAATCAAACTTTTTTGTATATATTTCATAACCATTACGAAAGCGACTTTTATTTAAAATTTTCAATATTTACAGCAACGCTTTTCAAAAGATCACATCATTTACCCTCGGCGAGACTCGAACTCGCAATCCCCGGTTTAGGAGACCGATGCCTTATCCATTAGGCCACGAGGGCTCGGAATTGTATTAAACTTTTCAGACAATGAAGTTTTTCAGAATGTATTGCACAACAATAGAAATGAAGTTTCTCTAAAGTTGGTAATATAAGCAGCCATGTTATTAAAAAATCGTCATCATTTACCCTCGGCGAGACTCGAACTCGCAATCCCCGGTTTAGGAGTCCGATGCATTATCCATTAGGCCACGAGGGCTCGGAATACTTTTAAACTCAATAGTAAATTACATTTTTTTTTTATATATTTCATAACACGGACGAAAACGACTTTTATCTAATATTTTTCAATATTTACAGCAACGCTTTTCAAAAGATCACATCATTTACCGTCGGCGAGACTCGAACTCGCAATCCCCGGTTTAGGAGACCGATGCCTTATCCATTAGGCCACGAGGGGTTGGAATACCAATAAAATCAAGAGTAAACTATATTTTATTGTATATATTTCATCACAAGGAGTAAAACTTGTTTTATCTAAAATTTAAAATTTTGCCATATATACAGCAATGCTTTACAAAAATTCACATCACTTGCCCTCGGCGAAACTCGAAATCGTATTCCCCGGTTTAGGAGACTTTATCCATACGAGCTTTCGAATATGGAAAAAAAAAATGGGAATAAAATTCTCTCAATGAAATTTGATTAATATATTGCACAAGAAAGACAAACAAATTGTCTCTAAAAATGTTAAAATTTGAAAAATGTAATTCAAAAATTCCCATTTTATACCCACGACCAGACTCGAATTCACAATCCCTGGTATAGGAAACCGATGCTTTATTCATTAGGCAACGAGTGTTCGGAATTGTATTAAACTTTTCAGACAATGAAATTTTTCAGAATGTATTGCACAACATTAGAAATGAAGTTTCTCTAAAGTTGGAAATATTAGCAGCCATGTTATTAAAATATCGTCATCATTTACCCTCGGCGAGACTCGAACTTGCAATCCCCGGTTTAGAAGATAGATGCCTTATCCATTAGGCCACGAGGGCTCGTAGTTGTATAAAACTTTTCAGACAATGAAGTTTTTCAGAAAGTATTGCACAACAACAGAAATGAAGTTTCTCTAAAGTTGGTAATATTAGCAGCCATGTTATTAAAAAATCGTCATCATTTACCCTCGGCGAGACTCGAACTCGCAATCCCCGGTTTAGGAGACCGATGCCTTATCCATTAGGCCACGAGGGCTCGGAATACTTATAAACTCAATAGCAAATAATTTTTTTTTGTATATATTTCATAACAAGAACGAAAACGACTTTTATCAAAAAATTCAACATTTACAGCAACGCTTTTCAAAAGATCACATCATTTACCCTCGGCGAGACTCGAACTCGCAATCCCCGGTTTAGGAGACCGATGCCTTATCCATTAGGCCACGAGGGCTCGGAATTGTATTAAACTTTTCAGACAATGAAGTTTTTCAGAATGTATTGCACAACAATAGAAATGAAGTTTCTCTAAAGTTGGTAATATTAGCAGCCATGTTATTAAAAAATCGTCATCATTTACCCTCGGCGAGACTCGAACTCGCAATCCCCGGTTTAGGAGACCGATGCCTTATCCATTAGGCCACGAGGGCTCGGAATACTTTTAAACTCAATAGTAAATTACATTTTTTTTTTTATATATTTCATAACACGGACGAAAACGACTTTTATCTAATATTTTTCAATATTTACAGCAACGCTTTTCAAAAGATCACATCATTTAACCTCGGCGAGACTCGAACTCGCAATCCCCGGTTTAGGAGACCGATGCCTTATCCATTAGGCCACGAGGGCTTGGAATACCAATAAATTTAAGAGTAAACTATATTTTATTGTATATATTTCATCACAAGGAGTAAAACGTGTTTTATCTAAAATTTAAAATTTTGCAATATATACAGCAATGCTTTACAAAAATTCACATCACTTGCCCTCGGCGAAACTCGAAATCGTATTCCCCGGTTTAGGAGACTTTATCCATACGAGCTTTCGAATATGGAAAAAAAAATGGAAATAAAATTCTCTCAATGAAATTTGATTAATATATTGCACAAGAAAGACAAACAAATTGTCTCTAAAAATGTTAAAATTTGAAAAATGTATTTCAAAAATTCCCATTTTATACCCACGACCAGACTCGAATTCACAATCCCTGGTATAGGAAACCGATGCTTTATTCATTAGGCAACGAGTGTTCGGAATTGTATTAAATTTTTCAGACAATGCAATTTTTCAGAATGTATTGCAGAACAATAGAAATGAAGTTTCTCTAAAGTTGGTAATATTAGCAGCCATGTTATTAAAATATCGTCATCATTTACCCTCGGCGAGACTCGAACTAGCAGTCCCCGATTTAGGATATCGACACCTAATCCATTAGGCCACGAGGGCCCGGAATACTTAAAAACTCAATAGTAAGTAACATTTTATTGTATATATATTTACTAACAAGTACGAAAACGACTTTTATCTAAAAATTTTCAATATTTGCAGCAACGTTTTTCAAAAGATCACATCATTTACCCTCGGCGAGATTCGAACTCGCAATCCCCGGTTTAGGAGTCCGATGCATTATCCATTAGGCCACGAGGGCTCGGAATTGTATTAAACTTTTCAGACAATGAAGTTTTTCAGAATGTATTGCACAACAATAGAAATGAAGTTTCTCTAAAGTTGGTAATATTAGCAGCCATGTTATTAAAAAATCGTCATCATTTACCCTCGGCGAGACTCGAACTCGCAATCCCCGGTTTAGGAGACCGATGCCTTATCCATTAGGCCACGAGGGCTCGGAATACATATAAACTCAGTAGTAAATAAATTTTTTTTGTATAAATTTCATAACAAGAACGAAAACGACTTTTATCTAAAAATTTTCAATATTTACAGCAACGCTTTTCTAAAGATCACATCATTTACCCTCGGCGAGATTCGAACTCGCAATCCCCGGTTTAGGAGTCCGATGCATTATCCATTAGGCCACGAGGGGTCGGAATTGTATTAAACTTTTCCGACAATGAAGTTTTTCGGAATGTATTGCACAACAATAGAAATGAAGTTTCTCTAAAGTTGGTAATATTAGCAGCCATGTTATTAAAAAATCGTCATCATTTACACTCGGCGAGACTCGAACTTGCAATCCCCGGTTTAGGAGACCGATGCTTTATCCATCAGACCACGAGGGCACGGAATGCTTAAAAACTTAATAGTAAATAAAAAAATTTTGTATATATTTCATAACAAGAACGAAAACGACTTTTATCTAAAATTTTGCAATTTTTAAAGCAACGCTTTTCAAAAGATCACATCATTTACCCTCGGCGAGACTTGAACTCGCAATCCCCGGTTAAGGGGACCGATGCCTTATCGATTAGGCCACGAGGGCTCGGAATACTTATAAACTCAATAGTAAATCAAATTTTTTTGTATATATTTCATAACAAGGACGAAAGCGACTTTTATTTAAATTTTTCAATATTTACAGCAACGCTTTTCAAAAGATCACATCATTTACCCTCGGCGTGACTCGAACTCGCAATCCCCGGTTTAGGAGACCGATGCCTTATCCATTAGGCCACGAGGGCTCGGAATACTTTTAAACTCAATAGTAAATAAAAATTTTTTGTATCTATTTCATAAGAAGGACGAAAGCGACTTTTATTTAAATTTTTCAATATTTACAGCAACGCTTTTCAAAAGATCACATCATTTACCCTCGGCGAGAATCGAACTCGCAATCCCCGGTTTAGGAGACTGATGCCTTTTCCATTAGGCCACGAGGGCTCTTACTACATATAAACTCCATAGTAAATAAATTTTTTTTGTATATATTTCATAACAAGAACGAAAACGACTTTTATCTAAAAATTTTCAATATTTACAGCAACGCTTTTCAAAAGATCACATCATTTACCCTCGGCGAGACTCGAACTCGCAATCCCCGGTTTAGGAGACCGATGCCTAATCCATTAGGCCACGAGGGCTCGGAATTGTATTAAACTTTTCAGACAATGAAGTTTTTCAGAATGTATTGCACAACAATAGAAATGAAGTTTCTCTAAAGTTGGTAATATTAGAAGCCATGTTATTAAAAAATCGTCATCATTTACCCTCGGCGAGACTCGAACTCGCAATACCCGGTTTAGAAGACCGATGCCTTATCCATTAGGCCACGAGGGCTCGGAATACATATAAACTCAATAGTAAATAAATTTTTTTTGTATATATTTCATAACAAGAACGAGCACGACTTTTATCTAAAAATTTTCAATATTTACAGCAACGCTTTTCAAAAGATCACATCATTTACCCTCGGCGAGAATCAAACTCGCAATCCCCGGTTTAGGAGACCGATGCCTTATCCATTAGGCCACGAGGGCTCGGAATACATATAAACTCAATAGTAAATAAAATTTTTTTGTATATATTCCATAACAAGAACGAGCACGACTTTTATCTAAAAATTTTCAATATTTACAGCAACGCTTTTCAAAAGACCACATCATTTACCCTCGGCGAGACTCGAACTCGCAATCCCCGGTTTAGGAGACCGATGCCTTTTCCATTAGGCCACGAGGGCTCGGAATACTTATAAACTCAATAGTAAATCATATTTTTTTGTATCTATTTCATAACAAGGACGAAAGCGACTTTTATTTAAATTTTTCAATATTTACAGCAACGCTTTTCAAAAGATCACATCATTTACCCTCGGCGAGAATCGAACTCGCAATCCCCGGTTTAGGAGACCGATGCCTTTTCCATTAGGCCACGAGGGCTCGGAATACTTATAAACTCAATAGTAAATAAATTTTTTTTGTATATATCTCATAACAAGAACGAAAACGACTTTTATCTAAAAATTTTAAATATTTACAGCAACGCTTTTCAAAAGATCACATCATTTACCCTCGGCGAGACTCGAACTCGCAATTCCCGGTTTAGGAGACCGATGCCTTATCCATTAGGCCACGAGGGCTCGGAATTGTATTAAACTTTTCAAAACAATGAAGTTTTTCAGAATTTATTGCACAACAATAGAAATGAAGTTTCTCTAAAGTTGGTAATATTAGCAGCCATGTTATTAAAAAATCGTCATCATTTACCCTCGGCGAGACTCGAACTCGCAATCCCCGGTTTAGGAGACCGATGCCTTACCCATTAGGCCACGAGGGCTCGGAATACTTATAAATTCAATAGTAAATAAATTTTTTTTGTATATATTTCATAACAAGAACGAAAACGACTTTTATCTAAAAAATTTCAACATTTACAGCAACGCTTTTCAAAACATCACATCATTTACCCTCGGCGAGACTCGAACTCGCAATCCCCGGTTTAGGAGACCGATGCCTTATCCATTAGGCCACGAGGGCTCGGAATACTTTTAAACTCAATAGTAAATAACATTTTTTTTTTATATATTTCATAACAAGGACGAAAACGACTTTTATCTAAAATTTTTCAATATTTACAGCAACGCTTTTCAAAAGATCACATCATTTACCCTCGGCGATACTCGAACTCACAATCCCCGGTTTAGGAGACCGATGCCTTATCCATTAGACAACGAGGGCTTGGAATACCAATAAAATCGAGAGTAAACTATATTTTATTGTATATATTTCATCACAAGGAGTAAAACGTGTTTTATCTAAAATTTAAAATTTTGCAATATATACAGCAATGCTTTACAAAAATTCACATCACTTGTCCTCGGCAAAACTCGAAATCGTATTCCCCGATTTAGGAAACTTTATCCATACGAGCTTTCGAATATGGAAAAAAAAATGGAAATAAAATTCTCTCAATGAAATTTGATTAATATAATGCACAAGAAAGACAAACAAATTGTTTCTAAAAATGTTAAAATTTGAAAAATGTAATTCAAAAATTCCCATTTTATACCCACGACCAGACTCGAATTCACAATCCCTGGTATAGGAAACCGATGCCTTATTCATTAGGCAACGAGTGTTTGGAATTGTATTAAACTTTTCAGACAATGCAATTTTTCAGAATGTATTGCAGAACAATAGAAATGAAGTTTCTCTAAAGTTGGTAATATTAGCAGCCATGTTATTAAAAAATCGTCATCATTTACCCTCGGCGAGACTCGAACTTGCAACCCCGGTTTAGGAGACCGATGCTTTATCCATCAGACCACGAGGGCACGGAATGCTTAAAAACTTAATAGTAAATAAATATTTTTTGTATATATTTCATAACAAGAACGAGCACGACTTTTTTCTAAAAATTTTCAATATTTACAACAACTCTTTTCAAAAGATCACATCATTTACCCTCGGCGAGACTCGAACTCGCAATCCCCGATTTAGGAGACCGATGCCTTATCCATTAGGCCACGAGGGCTCGGAATACATTTAAACTCAATAGTAAATAATTTTTTTTTGTATATATTTCTTAACAAGAACGAGCACGACTTTTATCTAAAAATTTTCAATATTTACAGCAACGCTTTTCAAAAGATCACATCATTTACCCTCGGCGAGACTCGAACTCGCAATCCCCGGTTTAGGAGACCGATGCCTTATCCATTAGGCCACGAGGGCTCGGTATACTTATAAACTCAATAGTAAATCAAATTTTTTTGTATATATTTCATAACAAGGACGAAAGCGACTTTTATTTAAATTTTTCAATATTTACAGCAACGCTTTTCAAAAGATCACATCATTTACCCTCGGCGAGACTCGAACTCGCAATCCCCGGTTTAGGAGACCGATGCCTTATCCATTAGGCCACGAGGGCTCGGAATTGTATTAAACTTTTCAGACAATGAAGTTTTTCAGAATGTATTGCACAACAATAGAAATGAAGTTTCTCTAAAGTTGGTAATATTAGCAGCCATGTTATTAAAAAATCGTCATCATTTACCCTCGGCGAGACTCGCTTAGGTTTAGGAGACCGATGCTTTATCCATCAGACCACGAGGGAACGGAATGCTTAAAAACTTAATAGTAAATAAAAAATTTTTGTATATATTTCATAACAAGAACGAAAACGAATTTTATCTAAAATTTTGCAATTTTTACAGCAACGCTTTTCAAAAGATCACATCATTTACCCTCGGCGACATTCGAACTCGCAATCCCCGGTTAAGGAGACCGATGCCTTATCCATTAGGCCACGAGGGCTCGGAATACTTATAAACTCAATAGTAAACCAAATTTTTTTTTATATATTTCATAACAAGGACGAAAGCGACTTTTATTTAAATTTTTCAATATTTACAGCAACGCTTTTCAAAAGATCACATCATTTACCCTCGGCGAGAATCGAACTCGCAATCCCCGGTTTAGGAGACCGATGCCTTATTCATTAGGCCAAGAGGGCTCGGAATACATATAAACTCAATAGTAAATATATTTTTTTTGTATATATTTCATAACAAGGACGAAAACGACATTTATCTAAAAATTTCCAATATTTACAGCACCGCTTTTCAAAAGATCACATCATTTACCCTCGGCGAGACTCGAACTCGCAATCCCCGGTTTAGGAAACCGATGCCTTATCCATTAAGCAACGAGTGTTCGGAATTGTATTAAACTTTTCAGACAATGAAGTTTTTCAGAATGTATTGCACAACAATAGAAATGAAGTTTCTCTAAAGTTGGTAATATTAGCAGCCATGTTATTAAAAAATCGTCATCATTTACCCTCGGCGAGACTCGAACTTGCAATCCCCGGTATAGGAGACCGATGCCTTATCCATTAGGCCACGAGGGCTCGGAATACTTTTAAACTCAATAGTAAATAACATTTTTTTTTATATATTTAATAACAAGGACGAAAACGACTTTTATCTAACATTTTTCAATATTTACAGCAACGCTTTTCAAAAGATCACATCATTTACCCTCGGCGAGAATCGAACTAGCAATCCCCGGTTTAGGAGACCGATGCCTTATCCATTAGGCCACGAGGGCACGGAATATTTTTAAACTCAATAGTAAAGAACATTTTTTTTTATATATTTCATAACAAGGACGAAAACGACTTTTATCTAAAATTTTTCAATATTTACAGCAACGCTTTTCAAAAGATCACATCATTTACCCTCGGCGAGAATCGCAGTCCCCGGTTTATGAGACCGATGCCTTATCCATTAGGCCACAAGGGCTCGGAATACTTTTAAACTCAATAGTAAATAAATTTTTTTTTTTTATATATTTCATAACAAGGACGAAAACGACTTTTATCTAAAAATTTTCAATATTTACAGCAACGCTTTTCAAAAGATCACATCATTTACCCTCGGCGAGACTTGAACTCGCAATCCCCGGTTTAGGAGACCGATGCCTTATCCATTAGGCCACGAGGGCTCGGAATACATATAAACTCAATAGTAAATAACATTTTTTTGTATATATTTCATCACAAGGAGTAAAACGTGTTTTAACTAAAATTTAAAATTTTGCAATATATACAGCAATGCTTTACAAAAATTCACATCACTTGCCCTCGGCAAAACTCGAAATCGTATTCCCCGGTTTAGGAAACTTTATCCATACGAGCTTTCGAATATGGAAAAAAAAATGGAAATAAAATTCTCTCAATGAAATTTGATTAATATATTGCACAAGAAAGACAAACAAATTGTCTCTAAAAATGTTAAAATTTGAAAAATGTAATTAAAAAATTCCCATTTTATACCCACGACCAGACTCGAATTCACAATCCCTGGTATAGGAAACCGATGCCTTATTCATGAGGCAACGAGTGTTCGGAATTGTATTAAACTTTTCAGACAATGTAATTTTTCAGAATGTATTGCACAACAATAGAAATGAAGTTTCTCTAAAGTTGATAATATTAGCAGCCATTTTATTAAAAAATCGTCATCATTTACACTCGGCAAGACTCGAACTAGCAATCCCCGGTTTAGGAGACCGATGCCTTAGCCATTAGGCCACGAGGGCTTGGAATACCTTTAAAATCAAGAGTAAACTATATTTTATTGTATATATTTCATCACAAGGAGTAAAACGTGTTTTATCTAAAATTTAAAATTTTGCAATATATACAGCAATGCTTTACAAAAATTCACATCACTTGCCCTCGGCAAAACTCGAAATCGTATTCCCCGGTTTAGGAAACTTTATCCATAAGAGCTTTCGAATATGGAAAAAAAAATGGAAATAAAATTCTTTCAATGAAATTTGATTAATATATTGCACAAGAAAGACAAACAAATTGTCTCTAAAAATGTTAAAATTTGAAAAATGTAATTAAAAAATTCCCATTTTATACCCACGACCAGACTCGAATTCACAATCCCTGGTATAGGAAACCGATGCCTTATTCATTAGGCAACGAGTGTTCGGAATTGTATTAAACTTTTCAGACAATGCAATTTTTCAGAATGTATTGCAGAACAATAGAAATGAAGTTTCTCTAAAGTTGGTAATATTAGCAGCCATGTTATTAAAAAATCGTCATCATTTACCCTCGGCGAGACTCGAACTTGCAATCCCCGGTTTAGGAGACCGATGCCTTATCCATTAGGCCACGAGGGCTCGGAATACTTTTAAACTCAATAGTAAATAACATTTTTTTTTTATATATTTCATAACAAGGACGAAAACGACTTTTATCTAAAATTTTTCAATATTTACAGCAACGCTTTTCAAAAGATCACATCATTTACCCTCGGCGATACTCGAACTCACAATCCCCGGTTTAGGTGACCGATGCCTTATCCATTAGACAACGAGGGCTTGGAATACCAATAAAATCAAGAGTAAACTATATTTTATTGTATATATTTCATCAAGGGGAGTAAAACGTGTTTTATCTAAAATTTAAAATTTTGCAATATATACAGCAATGCTTTACAAAAATTCACATCACTTGTCCTCGGCAAAACTCGAAATCGTATTCCCCGGTTTAGGAAACTTTATCCATACGAGCTTTCGAATATGGAAAAAAAAATGGAAATAAAATTCTCTCAATGAAATTTGATTAATATAATGCACAAGAAAGACAAACAAATTGTTTCTAAAAATGTTAAAATTTGAAAAATGTAATTCAAAAATTCCCATTTTATACCCACGACCAGACTCGAATTCACAATCCCTGGTATAGGAAACCGATGCCTTATTCATTAGGCAACGAGTGTTTGGAATTGTATTAAACTTTTCAGACAATACAATTTTTCAGAATGTATTGCAGAACAATAGAAATGAAGTTTCTCTAAAGTTGGTAATATTAGCAGCCATGTTATTAAAAAATCGTCATCATTACCCTCGGCGAGACTCGAACTTGCAATCCCCGGTTTAGGAGACCGATGCTTTATCCATCAGACCACGAGGGCACGGAATGCTTAAAAACTTAATAGTAAATAAATATTTTTTGTATATATTTCATAACAAGAACGAGCACGACTTTTTTCTAAAAATTTTCAATATTTACAACAACGCTTTTCAAAAGATCACATCATTTACCCTCGGCGAGACTCGAACTCGCAATCCCCGGTTTAGGAGACCGATGCCTTATCCATTAGGCCACGAGGGCTCGGAATACATTTAAACTCAATAGTAAATAACATTTTTTTTTATATATTTAATAACAAGGACGAGCACGACTTTTATCTAAAAATTTTCAATATTTACAGCAACGCTTTTCAAAAGATCACATCATTTACCCTCGGCGAGACTCGAACTCGCAATCCCCGGTTTAGGAGACCGATGCCTTATCCATTAGGCCACGAGGGCTCGGAATACTTATAAACTCAATAGTAAATCAAATTTTTTTGTATATATTTCATAACAAGGACGAAAGCGACTTTTATTTAAATTTTTCAATATTTACAGCAACGCTTTTCAAAAGATCACATCATTTACCCTCGGCGAGAATCGAACTCGCAATCCCCGGTTTAGGAGACCGATGCCTTTTCCATTAGGCCACGAGGGCTCGGAATACTTATAAACTCAATAGTAAATAAATTTTTTTTGTATATATTTCATAACAAGAACGAAAACGACTTTTATCTAAAAATTTTCAATATTTACAGCAACGCTTTTCAAAAGATCACATCATTTACCCTCGGCGAGACTCGAACTCGCAATCCCCGGTTTAGGAGACCGATGCCTTATCCATTAGGCCACGAGGGCTCGGAATTGTATTAAACTTTTCAGACAATGAAGTTTTTCAGAATGTATTGCACAACAATAGAAATGAAGTTTCTCTAAAGTTGGTAATATTAGCAGCCATGTTATTAAAAAATCGTCATCATTTACCCTCGGCGAGACTCGCTTAGGTTTAGGAGACCGATGCTTTATCCATCAGACCACGAGGGAACGGAATGCTTAAAAACTTAATAGTAAATAAAAAAATTTTGTATATATTTCATAACAAGAACGAAAACGAATTTTATCTAAAATTTTGCAATTTTTACAGCAACGCTTTTCAAAAGATCACATCATTTACCCTCGGCGAGATTCGAACTCGCAATCCCCGGTTAAGGAGACCGATGCCTTATTCATTAGGCCAAGAGGGCTCGGAATACATATAAACTCAATAGTAAATATATTTTTTTTGTATATATTTCATAACAAGAACGAGCACGACTTTTATCTAAAAATTTTCAATATTTACAGCAACGCTTTTCAAAAGATCACATCATTTACCCTCGGCGAAACTCGAACTCGCAATCCTTGGTTTAGGAGACCGATGCCTTATCTATTAATACCAAGAGGGTTCGGAAAGGGATGCAACTTTTCACTCAATAAAATTTATGTAGATATTGCCCAAAAATAAATATGAAGTTTTTCTAAACTTGGTAATATTGTAGCCATGTTATTAAAAAATTCACATCATTTACCTCCTTTGAGATTCGAACTCGCAATCCCCGGTTTAGGAGACCGATGCCTTATCCATTAGGCCACGAGGGCTCGGAACACGTATAAACTCAATAGTAAATAACATTTTTTTGTATATATTTCATAACAAGGACGAAAACGACATTTATCTAAAAATTTCCAATATTTACAGCAACGCTTTTCAAAAGATCACATCATTTACCCTCGGCGAGACTCGAACTCGCAATCCCCGGTTTAGGAAACCGATGCCTTATCCATTAGGCAACGAGTGTTCGGAATTGTATTAAACTTTTCAGACAATGAAGTTTTTCAGAATGTATTGCACAACAATAGAAATGAAGTTTCTCTAAAGTTGGTAATATTAGCAGCCATGTTATTAAAAAATCGTCATCATTTACCCTCGGCGAGACTCGAACTTGCAATCCCCGGTTTAGGAGACCGATGCCTTATCCATTAGGCCACGAGGGCTCGGAATACTTTTAAACTCAATAGTAAATAACATTTTTTTTTATATATTTAATAACAAGGACGAAAACGACTTTTATCTAACATTTTTCAATATTTACAGCAACGCTTTTCAAAAGATCACATCATTTACCCTCGGCGAGAATCGAACTAGCAATCCCCGGTTTAGGAGACCGATGCCTTATCCATTAGGCCACGAGGGCTCGGAATATTTTTAAACTCAATAGTAAATAACATTTTTTTTTATATATTTCATAACAAGGACGAAAACGACTTTTATCTAAAATTTTTCAATATTTACAGCAACGCTTTTCTAGCCTCGCTTTTTTTTCTAGCCTTTTCTAGCCACGCTTTTTTACCCTCGGCGAGAATCGCAATCGCAATCCCCGGTTTATGAGACCGATGCCTTATCCATTAGGCCACAAGGGCTCGGAATACTTTTAAACTCAATAGTAAATAACATTTTTTTTTTTATATATTTCATAACAAGGACGAAAACGACTTTTATCTAAAAATTTTCAATATTTACAGCAACGCTTTTCAAAAGATCACATCATTTACCCTCGGCGAGACTTGAACTCGCAATCCCCGGTTTAGGAGACCGATGCCTTATCCATTAGGCCACGAGGGCTCGGAATACATATAAACTCAATAGTAAATAACATTTTTTTGTATATATTTCATCACAAGGAGTAAAACGTGTTTTAACTAAAATTTAAAATTTTGCAATATATACAGCAATGCTTTACAAAAATTCACATCACTTGCCCTCGGCAAAACTCGAAATCGTATTCCCCGGTTTAGGAAACTTTATCCATACGAGCTTTCGAATATGGAAAAAAAAAATGGAAATAAAATTCTCTCAATGAAATTTGATTAATATATTGCACAAGAAAGACAAACAAATTGTCTCTAAAAATGTTAAAATTTGAAAAATGTAATTAAAAAATTCCCATTTTATACCCACGACCAGACTCGAATTCACAATCCCTGGTATAGGAAACCGATGCCTTATTCATGAGGCAACGAGTGTTCGGAATTGTATTAAACTTTTCAGACAATGTAATTTTTCAGAATGTATTGCACAACAATAGAAATGAAGTTTCTCTAAAGTTGGTAATATTAGCAGCCATTCTATTAAAAAATCGTCATCATTTACACTCGGCAAGACTCGAACTAGCAATCCCCGGTTTAGGAGACTGATGCCTTAGACATTAGGCCACGAGGGCTTGGAATACCTTTAAAATCAAGAGTAAACTATATTTTATTGTATATATTTCATCACAAGGAGTAAAACGTGTTTTATCTAAAATTTAAAATTTTGCAATATATACAGCAATGCTTTACAAAAATTCACATCACTTGCCCTCGGCAAAACTCGAAATCGTATTCCCCGGTTTAGGAAACTTTATCCATAAGAGCTTTCGAATATGGAAAAAAAAATGGAAATAAAATTCTTTCAATGAATTTTGATTAATATATTGCACAAGAAAGACAAACAAATTGTCTCTAAAAATGTTAAAATTTGAAAAATGTAATTAAAAAATTCCCATTTTATACCCACGACCAGACTCGAATTCACAATCCCTGGTATAGGAAACCGATGCCTTATTCATTAGGCAACGAGTATTCGGAATTGTATTAAACTTTTCAGACAATGCAATTTTTCAGAATGTATTGCAGAACAATAGAAATGAAGTTTCTCTAAAGTTGGTAATATTACCAGCCATGTTATTAAAAAATCGTCATCATTTACCCTCGGCGAGACTCGAACTTGCAATCCCCGGTTTAGGTGACCGATGCTTTATCCATCAGACCACGAGGGCACGGAATGCTTAAAAACTTAATTGTAAATAAATTTTTTTTGTATATATTTCATAACAAGAACGACTTTTATCTAAAATTTTGCAATTTTTACACCAACGCTTTTCAAAAGATCACATCATTTACCCTCTGCGAGAATCGAACTCGCAATCCCCGGTTTAGGAGACCGATGCCTTATTCATTAGGCCACGAGGGCTCGGATTACATATAAACTCAATAGTAAATAACATTTTTTTGTAAATATTTCATAACAAAGACGAAAACGACATTTATCTAAAAATTTTCAATATTTACAGCAACGCTTTTCAAAAGATCACATCATTTACCCTCGGCGAGACTCGAACTCGCAATCCCCGGTTTAGGAAACCGATGCCTTATCCATTAGGCAACGAGTGTTCGGAATTGTATTAAACTTTTCAGACAATGAAGTTTTTCAGAATGTATTGCACAACAATAGAAATGAAGTTTCTCTAAAGTTGGTAATATTAGCAGCCATGTTATTAAAAAATCGTCATCATTTACCCTCGGCGAGACTCGAACTTGCAATCCCCGGTTTAGGAGACCTATGCCTTATCCATTAGGCCACGAGGGCTCGGAATACTTTTAAACTCAATAGTGAATAACATTTTTTTTTATATATTTCATAACAAGGACGAAAACGACTTTATCTAAAATTTTTCAATATTTACAGCAACGCTTTTCAAAAGATCACATCATTTACCCTCGGCGAGACTCGAACTCACAATCCCCGGTTTAGGAGACCGATGCCTTATCCATTAGGCCACGAGGGTTCGGAATACTTTTAAACTCAATAGTAAATAACATTTTTTTTTTATATATTTCATAACAAGGACGAAAACGACTTTTATCTAAAATTTTTCAATATTTACAGCAACGCTTTTCAAAAGATCACATCATTTACCCTCGGCGAGACTTGAACTCGCAATCCCCGGTTTAGGAGACCGATGCCTTATTCATTAGGCCACGAGGGCTCGGAATACATATAAACTCAATAGTAAATAACATTTTTTTGTATATATTTCATCACAAGGAGTAAAAAGTGTTTTAACTAAAATTTAAAATTTTGCAATATATACAGCAATGCTTTACAAAAATTCACATCACTTGCCCTCGGCGAAACTCGAAATCGTATTCCCCGGTTTAGGAGACTTTATCCATACGAGCTTTCGAATATGGAAAAAAAATGGAAATAAAATTCTCTCAATGAATTTGATTAATATATTGCACAAGAAAGACAAACAAATTGTCTCTAAAAATGTTAAAATTTGTAAAAATAAAATTCAAAAATTCCCATTTTATACCCACGTCCAGACTCGAATTCACAATCCCTGGTATAGAAAACCGATGCCTTATTCATGAGGCAACGAGTGGTTGGAATTGTATTAAACTTTTCAGACAATGCAATTTTTCAAAATGTATTGCACAACAATAGAAATGTAGTTTCTCTAAAGTTGGTAATATTAGCAGCCATGTTATTAAAAAATCGTCATCATTTATACTCGGCGAGACTCGAACTAGCAATCCCCGGTTTAGGAGACCGATGCTTTATCCTTCAGGCCACGAGGGCATGGAATACTTATAAACTTAATAGTAAATAAAATTTTTTTGTATATATTTCATAACAAGAACGAAAACGACTTTTATCTAAAATTTTGCAATTTTTACAGCCACGCTTTTCAAAAGATCACATCATTTTCCCTCGGCGAGACTCGAACTCGCAATCCCTGGTTAAGGAGACCGATTCCTTATCCATTAGGCCACGAGGGCTCCGAATACTTATAAACTCAATAGTAAATCAAATTTTTTTGTATATATTTCATAACAAGGACGAAAGTGACATTTATTTAAAATTTTCAATATTTACAGCAACGCTTTTCAAAAGATCACATCATTTACCCTCGGCGAGACTCGAACTCGCAATCCCTGGTTTAGGAGACCGATGCCTTATCTATTAATACCAAGAGGGTTCGGAAAGGGATGCAACTTTTCACTCAATAAAATTTATGTAGATATTGCCCAAAAATAAATATGAAGTTTTTCTAAACTTGGTAATATTGTAGCCATGTTATTAAAAAATTCACATCATTTACCTTAGGTGAGAATCGAACTCGCAAACCCCGGTTTAGGAGACCGATGCCTTATCCATTAGGCCACGAGGGCTCGGAATACGTATAAACTCAATAGTAAATAACATTTTTTTGTATATATTTCATAACAAGGACGAAAACGACATTTATCTAAAAATTTTCAATATTTACAGCAACGCTTTTCAAAAGATCACATCATTTACCCTCGGCGAGACTCGAACTCGCAATCCCCGGTTTAGGAAACCGATGCCTTATCCATTATGCAACGAGTGTTCGGAATTGTATTAAACTTTTCAGACAATGAAGTTTTTCAGAATGTATTGCACAACAATAGAAATGAAGTTTCTCTAAAGTTGGTAATATTAGCAGCCATGTTATTAAAAAATCGTCATCATTTACCCTCGGCGAGACTCGAACTTGCAATCCCCGGTTTAGGAGACAGATGCTTTATCCATTAGGCCACGAGGGCTCGGAATACTTATAAACTCAATAGTAAATAAATTTTTTTTGTATATATTTCATAACAAGAACGAAAACGACTTTTATCTAAAAATTTTCAACATTTACAGCAACGCTTTTCAAAAGATCACATCATTTACCCTCGGCGAGACTCGAACTTGCAATCCCCGGTTTAGGAGACAGATGCTTTATCCATTAGGCCACGAGGGCTCGGAATACTTATAAACTCAATAGTAAATAAATTTTTTTGTATATATTTCATAACAAGAACGAAAACGACTTTTATCTAAAAATTTTCAATATTTACAGCAACGCTTTTCAAAAGATCACATCATTTACCCTCGGCGAGACTCGAACTCGCAATCCCTGGTTTAGGAGACCGATGCCTTATCTATTAATACCAAGAGGGTTCGGAAAGGGATGCAACTTTTCACTCAATAAAATTTATGTAGATATTGCCCAAAAATAAATATGAAGTTTTTCTAAACTTGGTAATATTGTAGCCATGTTATTAAAAAATTCACATCATTTGCCTTTGGTGAGATTCGAACTCGCAATCCCCGGTTTAGGAGACCGATGCCTTATCCATTAGGCCACGAGGGCTCGGAATACTTTTAAACTCAATAGTAAATAACATTTTTTTGTATATATTTCATAACAAGGACGAAAACGACATTTATCTAAAAATTTTCAATATTTACAGCAACGCTTTTCAAAAGATCACATCATTTACCCTCGGCGAGACTCGAACTCTAAATCCCCGGTTTAGGAAACCGATGCCTTATCCATTAGGCAACGAGTGTTCGGAATTGTATTAAACTTTTCAGACAATGAAGTTTTTCAGAATGTATTGCACAACAATAGAAATGAAGTTTCTCTAAAGTTGGTAATATTAGCAGCCATGTTATTAAAAAATCGTCATCATTTACCCTCGGCGAGACTCGAACTTGCAATCCCCGGTTTAGGAGACAGATGCTTTATCCATTAGGCCACGAGGGCTCGGAATACTTATAAACTCAATAGTAAATAAATTTTTTTTGTATATATTTCATAACAAGAACGAAAACGACTTTTATCTAAAAATTTTCAACATTTACAGCAACGCTTTTCAAAAGATCACATCATTTACCCTCGGCGAGACTCGAACTTGCAATCCCCTGTTTAGGAGACAGATGCTTTATCCATTAGGCCACGAGGGCTCGGAATACTTATAAACTCAATAGTAAATAAATTTTTTTGTATATATTTCATAACAAGAACGAAAACGACTTTTATCTAAAAATTTTCAATATTTACAGCAACGCTTTTCAAAAGATCACATCATTTACCCTCGGCGAGACTCGAACTCGCAATCCCTGGTTTAGGAGACCGATGCCTTATCTATTAATACCAAGAGGGTTCGGAAAGGGATGCAACTTTTCACTCAATAAAATTTATGTAGATATTGCCCAAAAATAAATATGAAGTTTTTCTAAACTTGGTAATATTGTAGCCATGTTATTAAAAAATTCACATCATTTGCCTTTGGTGAGATTCGAACTCGCAATCCCCGGTTTAGGAGACCGATGCCTTATCCATTAGGCCACGAGGGCTCGGAATACTTTTAAACTCAATAGTAAATAACATTTTTTTGTATATATTTCATAACAAGGACGAAAACGACATTTATCTAAAAATTTTCAATATTTACAGCAACGCTTTTCAAAAGATCACATCATTTACCCTCGGCGAGACTCGAACTCTAAATCCCCGGTTTAGGAAACCGATGCCTTATCCATTAGGCAACGAGTGTTCGGAATTGTATTAAACTTTTCAGACAATGAAGTTTTTCAGAATGTATTGCACAACAATAGAAATGAAGTTTCTCTAAAGTTGGTAATATTAGCAGCCATGTTATTAAAAAATCGTCATCATTTACCCTCGGCGAGACTCGAACTTGCAATCCCCGGTTTAGGAGACCGATGCCTTATCCATTAGGCCACGAGGGCTCGGAATTCTTATAAACTCAAAAGTAAATAACATTTTTTTGCATATATTTCATAACAAGGACGAAAACGTTTTTTATTTAAACTTTTCAATATTTACAGCAACGCTTTTCAAAAGATCGCATCATTTACGCTCGGCGAGACTCGAACTCGCAATCCCCGGGTTAGGAGTCCGATGCCTTATCTATTAGGCCACGAGGGTTCGAAAAGGGATGCAACTTTTCACTCAATAAAATTTATGTAGATATTGCCCAAAAATAAATATGAAGTGTTTCTAAAGTTGGTAATATTGTAGCCATGTTATTAAAAAATTCACATCATTTACCTTCGGTTAAACTCGAACTTTAGGGGACCAATGCCTTATCCGTTAGGCCACGATTGCTTGGAATACCAATAAACTCAAGAGTAAGCAACATTTTCTTTTATATATTTCATAACAAGGACGAAAACGACTTTTTTTTGAAAATTTGCAATTTTTGCTGCAATGCTTTTCAAAAGATCACATCATTTACCCTAGGCGAAGCTTGAACTCGCAATCCCCGGTTTAGGAGACCGATGCCTTATCCATTAGGCCACGATTGTTCGGAAATGGATGAAACTTGTCACTCAATAAAATTTATGCAGATATTGCCCAAAAATAAAAATTAAGTGTCTCTAAAATTGGTAATATTTGTAGCCATGTTTTTAATAAATTCAGATCATTTACCCTCTGCCAGACTCGAACTTTATCACACCAATGCCTTATCCATTAGGCCACGAGGGCTTGGAATACCAATAAACTCAAAAATAAACAACATTTTTTTTTGCATATTTCATAACAAGGACGAAAACGACTTTTATCTAAAATTTTGCAATATTTACAGCAACGCTTTTCAAAAGATCACATCATTTACAATCGGCGAGACTGGAAATTTCGGGTACCAATGCCTTATCAATTAGGCCACGAGGTTTTGGAATTACCAATAAACTCAAGAGTAAACAACATTTTTTTTTTATATTGTTACGAATTTTTGTATATTTGTAAATATTTCGTATTGTTAATTTTGTAAATAAGAAAATTTATGTACATTTTGCATAAAGTTGTGCAATAGTTATCTTTTTGTTTCCTCTTCAATGAGTCTCTTGATGCTTGATAACGAGTTTTACAGAGATAACACTGGGAAGCGAGTTTTACTAGGAGCAGTGTATTTAACATTATGGTAATGGGAATCTCGCCAATTTGACGAGATAGAGCCAAGTTGGCGACGGTCAGGCGATTAATTTTTGTCGCCAAATTTTAGCGAGACATAGCCAAATATCGCTAAACTTGGCGACCATTTTGCGACATTTTCGGTCCCTATGTACATGTATAGGACTTTTCGACTACGATCTGGAAAGTTCTCCAAAAGTCTACCTCTAGAAATTTCAAGAATGTTTGATTCCTATATAAGCCGGCCAAGCGAGCGGGGGAGTTAGTTAGTCAGCTATGTCAGTCAGAAGTTGTTAGCTGAGTCCATTAGTTGACTGGAATTACTGACACTGAGTCTCAGCGAGCGTTCAGAGAGTTCCAAAAGCGAACTGTATTGCATTGTCTTTTGAAGCGATTTGAGCAGTTGTGTTGTCAAGTTTTTAACTGTTGTTTTGCGCTCTATTGTTGTGAAAAGAGCTGTATTTTGTCTACTAGAACGAGAAGTCCTGGAGTTGTAAGAGAATCTGAGAAGAGTTATATTGGAATAAATGTCTGCAACTTTTGATCTGCTTTGGCTTCAAATCTTTCGATCCAACGCAACAACTGGTGTGAGAAGTGGGATTTGATGCCGATTACCAGAGCAATGGCGGAACAAGATGAAAAATTTCAATAGCTTTTTGCTTTCATGCAAGAAATGGAGAAGAAAATGTCCAAAGGGCAGGAAGAGATGAAGAAATTCCAAGACGAAATGAAAGCGGCCCAAGAGGAAATGCAAAAGAATATTTCTGCTATCTCTGCCGGACAGGAGGAATTATAGAATCATCTTTTTAGCAACTATGGAAGAAGGCGTGAAACAAATAGAAGACAAATTTGAAGAGAAATTCGAGAATGTCGAAAAGAAATGCAATAGTTTAGAAGGGAAAGTCGAGAATGTAGAATTCAAGTTTAATGATTTGTTGTTGTTGTTGTCGTGTGACAAGTGCAGAAAAAAGGTGATAGGACAAGTCAAATGGGACCAAAGGCATTGAGCACAGCCCTGGCCACATCTCCGACTTTATCCGTATAAAGGGTGTCATGGCAGCAGTTGAGATCGATGTTGAAGAGGGTCGAGGCAATAGAGATGCAACTGAAGAGATGCCTCGGATCCAGCTGAACTCCTGGGCAGTGCCTGCATTCTGCATAAGTTCTGGAGCCGTCAGGCATGATCTTCATACCTCTCATATGCCCCGTCCGCAATCTGCTGATGGTAGTGGTGATTTCGCGGTCAAGATTAAGCTCCGGAAGGCACCATTTCTTCCGAAGTCCGCCGCAGAGGTGATGTTTTGCAACGGCATTTGCATCGAAGCAAGTGGTTTGCATGGGAGGGGGATCCATGTTCCTAGCCTCCTTAGCAAGGGAGTCCGCTTGTTCATTCCCCTCGATGTTGACATGAGCGGGGACCCATTGGATGGTGCAGGTTTTTTCTCTGGCAACTAAGGTGGACAGAAGCGCGTTGATTTCGTGGGCGAGTCTTGATTTACCTCATTTAATGGCCTCCAGAGCAGACTTACAGACTGAGAAAATGATGATGCCATTCGAGGGAACTGACTGTGAGAGGTAAAGGGCTAGAGCGGATTTAATGGCGATCAGTTCACTAGTGAAGTTGGAAGAGATTTTTCCGGCTGCGACCCGATGTTTGAGGGATGTTTGATCTGGAAGGAGAATGAAGATGCCAGAACCTCCTCTGTGGCATTCTGAGTTGGAGGAGCTCTCGGGGGAGCCTGTAACCCTTAGAGAGCGCGTCCCCAAGGTGGCGGATAGGGGAATGCCTCCACTGGTTTTCCAGTGGGTGGTAGAAGGGAAATAAAATACCTTCCACGGACCAACAGGTAGAAGTCCAACCTCTCGAGGCAATGGCAACCCTCTCTATGACAAGTGCAATATCATCTTTAATGATTTGGAGAGAAAGATAGAGATTCTGGAAAAGAAGACTTTAGAAGAAAATTTGGGTGAGATAGAAGAAAAGATAGATCAAATGTTAGAGAAGAGACTGTAGAGCAGAACTCTTTCGGAAGATTTGAAATGTGTACCAGTCACCTCCCGACCTTCAATCAAGCTTTCGACTTACGATGGAAAATCTTCCTGGTAAGTGTATAAAACTCAATTCTTAATTGTCGCCAACGCCAACGGATGGGACTCTGTGACAAAAGCCTGCCAGTTAGCTGCATCTCTGCGAGCTGAAGCTGCAGATATACTACAAACGCTTTCTGAAGAGCAAAGTTTGGACTTCAAAGCACTCTCAAGTGCATTAGAACTGTGGTTTGGCGAAAAATGTGTGAAAGACTACAGCAGGCTTCAGTAGAAATCTCGCCAACATAAGGCTATCGAAACACTCCAGGAGCTCGCCACGGATGTTGAGAGGCTCTCCCATCTCGCCTTTTCAGACTGCCCTGCTATAACGAGAGAAATCCTGTCTCTACAGTACTTCGTCGATGGCATCAGGGATGTAGAGATACAGAAGGCCCTACGAATGGCAGATGTCAAGGATTTAAAAAGCGCTTTAGTGTATGTCATGAAGTACGAGGCAGCCCAGCAAGCAACCCGTAGAGAACGCCATCCGTTCAGGGCTGCTACTATCCAGGAGCCAGAACACCCGATTGCTGCTCGTATGGATGAATTGATAAGACAGATCAATAATTTGCGACGAAATATCCAGGAAAAGAAGCAGAGCCTGAAGTGCTGGAACTGTGGACGCGAGGGCCACATACGGAGAAACTGCCGAACCCGCCAAGACACTGGAGCTAAGACCGCTCCCAGAAGGGAGAATGGAAGCCATTTCGCCAGGCGGAGGTTGCCAGTTGTTGAGAAGCCCCATTTTAGAGCTCTGCAAATTTCTGCAATGAGTGGCGGCAGTAATGGACTCTTCATCCCGGGACACGTAATGGAGTTCCCTGCAATATGATCATCGATACTGGAGCCAATGTGACCATCATCCGGAAAGATTTGGCTCAACAACTGGATGGAAGACTAACCTGGAGACCGCCCTACGTTACCCTCCAAACTGTATCCGGCGATAAAATCAACATCCATGGAAGACTGAACATCAACATCACGTTCGGGAGTGCTTCTTGTTATCACACGGCATATGTGGCGGACATTATGGACACTTGTATACTCGGACTGGACTTTTTAAGGAAATATAATTTTTCCTTAGACTTTAAAAACAATGAGCTGCATTCAGTTTCTGAAGACATAGCGTTATTTGGAATCAAAAATTGTGAAGTTAAATCCGTACATCAAATAATAGCTCAAAATGACATCACATTACCCGCAAGAACAGAAATATTACTTCCTGGAAATGTAGTTGAAGATAAAAGCTTCCAATATGGCATAATGGAGTACCCTGAAAATCACAACAGCCCCAAAGGAGTACTGGTAGCCTCAACTCTCGTCGACCTTTCAAGGACTGCCATACCTGTGAAGGTTGCCAATGTGAGTGATAAAGCGAGAGTCATAAAGAAAGGTGAAGTGTTAGCCACCTGTACTCCAGTAACTTGCATAAATCGAATTACCAATCCTCCAGTCACTGTATCTTCAGAGAACTTAACATCAGAGCTTCTGCAGAATGCAACGTTAAACAACAAAGAAAGAAGTGCTGCACAACTGGTCATCCAAGAATTCCAAGATGTCTTTTCCCTCACATCCTCAGATGTCGGACAAACAAGTTTGACGCAGCATAGAATTGATACAGGAGACCATCCACATATCAAGCAACACCCAAGACGACTACCGTTTGCCAAACAGGAAGAGGTAGGAAGACTCTTAAAGGAAATGCAAGATAGCGACGTGATTGAACCATCAGCCAGTCCTTGGGCCTCTCCCATCGTCCATGTTCGGAAGAAGGATGGATCAATTAGATTTTGCGTCGATTATCGGAGGTTGAATGATGTCACGAAAAAGGACAGCTACCCTCTTCCTAGAATTGATGACGCTTTAGACATTCTTTCTGGAAACAAGTGGTTTTCGACACTAGACTTAAAGAGTGAGTATTGGCAGGTGTAGATACACCCTGATGATAAAGAGAAGACAGCATTCACAACCGGGCAAGGACTTTGGTAGTTCAAGGTGATGCCTTTTGGATTATGCAATGCTCCAGCACATTCGAACGCATCATGGAAACAGTGCTAAGAGGTCTTTCCTACGAAGCCTGTCTCGTTTACCACGATGAAATCATTATCGTGGGGAGAAGTTTCGAGGAACATCTTGAAAATTTTAGGAAGGTGCTGCGGAAATTAAAAGACGCCAACCTGAAGTTAAGTCCGGCCAAATGTAAGTTATTCTGACATGAAGTGACATACCTCGGACATGTCATCTCTGCCGAGGGTGTACGCACAGATCCAGAAAAAGTGTCGGCAGTTATAGAGTGGAGACGCCCCAAAGATGTACATAAATTAAGGAGTTTCCTGGGGCTTTGCACCTACTATAGACGATTCGTGAAGGACTTTTCTTACATCGCAAGACCCCTTCACAGACTGACAGAGAGCAAGCAGAAATTCTTGTGGACGAAAGACTGTGAGGATGCATTTGACCAACTGAAGGAGGCTTTAACATCTGCTCCTATCCTGACGTATCTTCATACCGATAAACAATTCATTCTTGACACGGACGCGAGCAACGAGAGTGTCGGTGCTGTTTTGTCCCAAGAAATAGACGGCCAAGAACGAGTCGTAGCATATTAGAGTAAGCGCCTATCTAAACCGGAGAGGAATTACTGTGTCACCAGGAAAGAGTTGCTAGCCATAATTAAAGCCGTAGAGCATTTCCATCATTACGTCTACGGCAGGAAATTCCTGCTCCGTACGGATCATGCATCGTTGATCTGGCTTCTAAATTTCAAGAATCCTGAAGGTCAGATAGCTAGATGGATAGAGAGACTCCAGGAGTATGACATCGACATCCGTCATCGGAAAGGATCATCACATGGAAACGCAGACGCCCTGTCTAGGAGACCCTGCCCAGAGAGCTGCCGATATTGTTTCAGGGTTGAAGCGAGTTACGGACTAATCAATCCGGTAATCCGCCAAGTTACATCTTCAACATCATCGGATCCAGACCGGTGGAGTGACGGAGAAGTCAGAAAAGACCAATTGAGAGATCCTGACATCAAGCCAATAATCGATTTAAAGGAGTCTTCGAATGGGACACCTACTTGCAGGACATTTCCATCTTTAGTCCTACGACAAAGCAATATTGGGCCCTCTGGGACTCCCTCCATATTCGAAACGGCGTGCTGTACCGGAAGTTGGAATCTGATGATGGAAAGACATCCCGATGGCAACTATTACTTCCAAGATCTCGAGTCCCAGACGTTCTTAAAGAACTTCATAGTAGTCCAACTGGAGGCCACTTCTGAGTAATGAAGACGTTTCAAAGAGTCCGAGATCGGTTCTACTGGAGTAAGGCGAGTTCTGACGTGGAGAAGTGGTGCCGATCATTTGATGCCTGTGCAGCCCGGAAAGGATCGAAGAAACGCAGTCGAGGAAAACTGCAACGTTACAACGTGGGAGATCCTTTTGAACGGATTGCGTTTGACATCTTGGGACCACTACTACGATCTGCTGACGGCAACAGATACGTCCTTGTTGTCATGGACTATTTTACGAAGTGGCCCGAAGCGTATCCTATCCCTGATCAAGAGGCTACCACCGTTGCAGAGGTAATGGTTCAGAGCTGGATTTCCAGATTTGGAGTACCTCTTCAGTTACATTCTGATCAAGGAAGAAATTTTACCTCTTCTGTAATGAAAGGATTTTGTGATCTACTTGGCATTGACAAAACCCAGACGACGCCTTTACATCCACAGTCGGATGGCATGGTGGAGAGGTTTAACAGAACTATCCTCAATAACCTCTCACTGATGGTTTAAAGAAACCAACAGGACTGGGATCAGAAGTTACTTTTGTTTCTTCTGGCCTATCACAGCGCTGCCCACGAGACTACCGGCTATTCCCCATCCCAGATGCTCTTCAGTCGTAACCTTCGTCTGCCTTGCGATCTGTTGTTTGGCCGCACTCCGGATGCACCTTCATCGCCAGAGGAGTACGTCGAGGATCTTCAGGCACGGTTTGAAGATGTGCACAATTTTGCCCGAGAGCGAATCCACTTGGCGACGGATAAGATGAAGACCAGATACGACGCGCAGGCTAAAGGACATCAATTCCACGAAGGTGACAAGGTTTGGTTCTGGAACCCGAAACGACAAAATGGACTCTCTTCCAAACTTCAGTCTCACTGGGATGGTCCTTACTCAGTCCTCAACCGGCTGAATGATGTCGTGGTCCGAATACGTAAGTCACCAAATTCTAAACCTAGAGTCGTTCATTACGACAGGTTAGCCCCTTACTATGGCCATAGTTTGTAATCACCCATAGTTTGTAATCCCCATAGTTTGTAATCTCCCTAATGTATAAAGTGTATATATTCATTAAGACCATGGTCGTATGTGTATATACATTTTTAAGTTTATTGTTTATTTAATTGTTTATTTATTTATTTATTTATTTATTTATTTATTTATTTATTTATTTATTCAGTAATGTTTCTATCTTTCTTTATATAAATTAGTAAGTTTAGTAAGATTTATAATTTAGTAATGAACACAGAGTTATTACAGATTACACAGAGTTATTACACTATTTGCTTTGAAAGTAAGCCTTCCTTTCCGGGAAATGTACTGCCCGGGACGTGCAGTACTTGGGAGGGGGGCAATGTTACGAATTTTTGTATATTTGTAAATATTTCGTAGTGTTAATTTTGTAAATAGGAAAATTTATGTACATTTTGCATAAGGCAGTGCAATAGTTTGTCTTTAGTTTTTTTTCCCTGCAATGAGTCTCATGATGCTTGATAACGAGTTTTACAGAGATAACACTGGGAAGCGAGTTTTACAAGGAACAGGGCCTTTAACATTATGGTAATGGCAATCTCGCCAAATTAGGCTACCATTTGGAGACATTTTCGGTAACCATGTACATGTATAGGACTTTTCGACTACGATCTGGAAAGTTCTCCAAATATCTACCTTTAGAAATTTCAAGAATGTTTGATTCCTATATAAGCCGGAGAAGCGAGCGGGGAGTTAGTTAGTCAGAAGTTGTTAGCTGAGTCCATTAGTTGACTGGAATTACTGACACTGATTCTCAGTGAGCGTTCAGAGAGTTCCGAAAGCGAACTGTATTGCATTGCAGCGATTTGAGCAGTTGTGTTGTCAAGTTTTTAACTGCTGTTTTGTGCTCTATTGTTGTGAAAAGAGCTGTATTCTGTCTACTAGAACGAGAAGTTCTGGAGTGGTAAGAGAATCTGAGAAGAGTTATATTTGAATAAATGTCTGCAACTTTTGATCTGCTTTGGCTTCAAATCTTTCGAACCAATCCAACGCAACAATATATTTCATAACAAGGACGATAACGACTTTTATCTAAAATTTTGCAATATTTACAGCAACGCTTTTCAAAAGATCGCATCATTTACCCTCGTCGAGACTGGAACTTTAGCGGACCAATGCCTTATCCATTAGGCCACGAGGGATCGGAATACCAATAAACTCAAGAGTAAACAACATTTTTTTTTATATATTTCATAACAAGGACGAAAACGACTTTTATCTAAAATTTTGTAATATTTACAGCAACGCTTTTCAAAAGATCATATCATTTACCTTCGGCGAGACTCTAACTCGAAATTCACGGTTTAGGAGACCGATGCCTTATCCATTTGGCCACGTGGGCTCGGAATACATTAACTCAATAGTAAATAACATTTTTTTGTATACATTTCATAACAAGAAGAACAACGGCTATTATCTAAAATTTAAAATTTTGCAATATTTACAGCAACGTTTTCCAAAAGATCACACCATTTACCCTCGGTGAGACTCGAACCCGCAATCCCCGGTTTAGGAGACCGATGCTTTATCCATTAGGCCACGAGGGTTCCGAAACGAATTAAACTTGTCACTCAATAAAATTTATGTATATATTGCCTAAAAATTAATATGAAGTGTCTGTAGAGTTGGTAATATTTGTAGCCATGTTATTAATAAATTCACATCATTTACCCTCAGCGAGACTCGAACTTTAGGAGACCAATGCCTTATCCATTAGGCTTCGAGGGTAGGAAATGGAATTAACTTTTCACAAAATGAAATTGATGAATATATTGCACAACAAAGACCAACAAATTGTTTCCAAAATTGAAAATATTTTCAAGATTATTATTCAAAAAGTCACATTATTAACCTTCGGTGAGACTTGAACTCAAAATTCCCGGTCTAGGAGACCGATGCCTTATCCATTAAGCCACGAGGGTTCTGAAATGGACAAAACTTTTCATTTAATGAAATTTGATGAATATATTGCACAACAAAGAGTGACGAATTACTTGCCAAACGAGAAAGTGATTGATTGTGTAGTACTATGATTCGATGAAAAGTTGAAGTGACTTAAAGAAGATGATGAAAAAATGGATTTCCTGTTTGAAAAAAATGATGAAGACGTTAAAGGCGACGTAAGGCTTAAGCATTGGAGTTATGTTTGGCTTTTGTTGTAAGAATTTTTACCAGAAGTATCACGAAACTGGATCTTTTTTTTTTAAGGAATGAGAATATGCAAACGGTACATAACACAAATCCATGTCAAATTTAAACATTTGAATGCAGTGACCATATTTTGGTGTAATTAAAAGTTGTGCGATGTACCATACCCCTAGTTTGGAAACCAACCACTTTTAACTTTCGATGAGAAAAGGTGCAGACGATTTCACTTTTTGGACGCCATTAAATGACGCCATTTTGACGCCATCCATTAAAAGTTAGTTTATTTGGCGACAGATGTTATGTAATCGGTGTTGTAACATTTATTGCCAGATTGGATCACCTTTTCAATGATGTATATAAATTTGCAGTTGCCTCTCAATCTTTAAAATATAGAGTAGAAGCAGTGACCATATTACCTTGATTCACCAATTGAATTGTATGGAAACCTATTGTAGGAGCTTTTACGCGAGGACAGTAAAGCGAAACTTCAGACAGCTCCCTCTGTGAAGAGACTCAAGTGACTTTCGTCAGCCAATAATCTTGCTGCTCTCTCTTACCGTCAGAATGGAGAAGTTGCGTATTTTTTTTAAATGATCGAAAGCAATACAATTTAATAAAGAAAGCAAAGCTGATTCCGAATATGTAAGTTATATTGCGAAAAAAAAAATTATTTAATTAAATATCGAAAGAAGAAAAATCGTAAAAACAGTGGAATCGTGACGTAACCGTAAAACGTTCTGGTTAGATTTGACGTCATAATCCGATGGAAAATTTCCTTCTTCATTTGTTTACCTACGACGACCTACGAATTTCATAGGAGCTGATATTCGTGGTGTAAAATCTGAAAGGTATGAACCCATTTTACAAACAGTTTTTCATTTGTCTTTAACTTGATTGAATATGACTTATTTTTATTGTAAGTTTTTATTTTTAATTATCATTCCATCCAGTTAAACTGAAGAACATTGCAGTGACAACTCGCCAATACTTGTCAAAGCAGAATAGAAGCCAACGACAATTTAGTTTTGTTTATAAATTTCATTTAATTTTGTTTGTATATTCCTATTCAATTAAAACGCTAGTACATAATATTAACTGGATCGTTGAATGGAATAAATAAAATATATTGTCACACACACACACGCGCGCGCGCGCGCGGATTGAATTTACCATTATTACGATGAAATATAAAATCTATTTTAGAATGCTGCTTGTTGTTCCTTTTCGACTACGAGTCATTTTAAATAATAAATAGATTATAATGAATTAAGTAATAAGAAATATTATAGCCAATCGATTTTTTTTACATGTTTCCAGAATATAAAAATAAAAAAAGTGTCGGAAAAAAATTCAATTAATGAAATTATCAGAAAATGTGGGGCACGAACACATTTGTGGAATTTTTTTCTTTAGTTTTATGAATTTGTATTGTTATAAAAATATGAATTCATAAAAACTATTCAATACTGTTTTTGAAAGTATTAGGTTTGATTCAGAATTAAATAAAGATTCGATAAAAAAAATATCGGAATTAATATTCGAATTCAATTCCAGGCTACAGGACTTTTTCTTTAAACTGTACGAAAACTTTTGCGAGTCACTGTATATCATGAGCTACTCTAAATGATAGAATTCCAAAATATTTAAATCATTGTGTAAAAATAAAAGTAATAGATGTAAAATACTCAGATAAAAATGATTTTCACAAACGTAAAGGATACTTTTTGCAGAAACATCGTCCCGTTTAATGTCTTTACACCACTTTTTGCGGATGTCTGTGTGTTTAAGAACACTCATAAATAATTTAAAAGTGTTGGTGATTGAAGTACACTATCTGGCCATAAGTATCCGGACACCCCTTAAAAAAGTGGTTCTGGCGAGTGACGCAATTTGATACGTAATTGAAAGCTATAAAATTGTTGGTAGTGGTTTGTTAGATTGTATTTATGCGTTTGTGAGGCAATGAGTAAGTAAAAGGAGTTTAGAGAGTTTGATCGTGGCATAATAGTGGGATGCCACCTTTGTGGAAAATCAGTTCGTGAGATTGCGGACATTCTATAGAAGCCTAAATCCAGTGTGAGCGATGTAATTGTGAAGTGGAAACGTCGAGGCAGTGAAACGGCAGAAAAACGAACCGGTAGGCCGAAAACACTTGGTGAACGCAGCCGCAGAACTTTGAAAAGGGTAGTGAAACAAAATCGCAAGTCCTCGTTGGTGGAAATTTCTCGGGAGTTCCAAAGTTCATCAGGCGTTAGTGTTAGAAGCAGGACTGTCAGTCGAAAGTTAAAAGACTTGAGATTCCATGGTCGTGCAGCCGCTCACAAGCCGATCATCACTCCACAGAATGCGAAGCATCGATTGCAATGGTGTAGAGCTCACCGTCATTGGACTGTGGACATGTGGAAAACTGTTCTTTGGAGTGATGAATCTCCCTTTACAGTCTGGCAGTCGGATGGACGCGTCTGGGTTTGGCGGATACCCGGTGAACGTTTCTATAGTGACTGCATTGTGCCGACTGTTAAGTTTGGTGGTGGATGCATAATGATGTGTGGGTGTTTCTCTTGTTCTGGCCTTGGTCCGTTAGTTCCTGTGGTTGGAAACATGAACTCTGAGATGTATGTGGACATTCTGGACAATGCTGCACTCCCAACTCTATGGCAATATTTCGGGGAAGGCCCATTTCTCTTCCAGCAGGATAACTGCTCCATTCACACATAGAGGCTTGCACAGACGTGGTTTGACGAAATGGGTGTTCAAAAACTGGACTGGCCTTCTTAGAGCCCCGATCTAAACCCAATAGAACACCTTTGGGACGAATTAGAGCTCAGATTACATAGCCAGCCAAATCGACCATCTTCACTGCAAGCACTCACTTCAGCTGTGATGGACGCCTGGAAGGCAATTCCTATGGTCACCTATCAAAAATTGGTGAAAAGTCTTCCCAAACATGTGCAGGCTGTCATCGATGCAAAAGGGGACCAACATCATATGTGCCTCAGGACGCTCTAAGTCCATACCACTGGGTGTCCGGATACTTTTGGCCAGAGAGTGTATTCCTACATTTCGGGACGAGGCAATGTTTGTACGCTGAGTTTGAGGACATAATTTAAAAAATAATACAAATTTAAAAGAAAGCTAAACGTGCAATGCGAATAAATTCACGATAGTTTCCAAGATCGCACGAAGCAAAAATAGGAATATGACGTAGGGTGACGTCACAGCTAAGCTACAAACATTTTTGCCGCACTTTTAAAAGTGGGAAATTGAAACTCGTACAACTCGAGAAATATTGAACGGATTTCCAAATTTTTTCTAGTTTGGGTTGTCTTTCGTCACTCTTAATAAAAAAAAAAAAAAAAAAAAAAAAAAAATTAAAAAAAAAAAAAAAAAAAAATGCTTAACTTGTTGATTCTTCCTCTTTTTATCTGTCCCATTTTCGATTCGATGGACTGACTGAAGATGTATTGAAAACGTTAAATTAAAAATGAGTGCAGAGTTAAAACAAAAGGTGCAAAAGAGGTGGAATTTCAATGACATATCGAAATTTCTAGAATTTTGTTTAGAATTATGAAGTTTTATGGAATATTTGCGACATAGATTATTCCAATGAACTTAAAAGAGACAATGTACTTTTGAAGCTCTATGAAGATTTTATTTGTAATGAATATTGTTGTAGTCGATATTCCATTTTTACGGAATAAAATAAAAAGCATAAAATCAACATATAAGCAGGAATATCTAAAAATTGCTGCTTTTAAAACTTCTGAAAAAGAAATTGAGGAATTATATACTTTAAAAATAAGCTGATTCAACTCTGCAGATACATTTTTGAGAGAAATGGTAGTTTCTAGACCATCCATTTCTAATCTAGCAAGTTTCAATAAAATTTTTAAAAAGTATATGAATGTTACTAGTACTTATGTATGACAAAATTTACGATTTGGAAAAAAACTTACAGAAATATAAATGAATTATTCTCAAAATCTTTACTTTCTTCTATTCATTTTTTGAATATATAAAATAACTTGTTAATTATTTTCTTCTTTCAAATGTTAAAGGATATTTTTACAGATTTAAGAATTTATCTTTTAACATCAGTGGTGGTGATTTTGTGTCAAAAATCCCTAAATACGAGGCTCTAGTAGTCGTAACACCTCACTGAAATTGTTGATGGTGACTATGTTTACATTGTATATTTTCTATTCTATTGAGAACCTTCAATTGACATCTCGTGAATAATCATTTACTTATACACCGAGAGTATCTCTTTTACTCCCCAATTTTTTTATCCATCAGGTTCCTAGCCAATTTAAAATATCTTTTAATTCTTCTTTTAAATACACAATTAATTCAACCACAGCTTCATTAAAATCTTCATCAGCGTCCGACATCAACATACTATCAAATCGCAAACACTTCTTCACACTTGCTCAATCAAACCAGAATTAAAACGCAATCAGACACATAATCTTCAGCCCACAATAATGCTTGGCGTCCACTATCGCTAAGCAGAGCAGAGCAGATCAGAGCGGAGTGGATTAGAGCCAATTACAAGGCTGCCAATGTCTACTATAGCACGAGCCTCGAGCTACAATGGACGTTGAAAGCATTGTAATTGGCTCCAATCCACTCCGCTCTGATCTGCTCGGTTTAGCGATAGTGGACGCCAAGCTTAACTAACCGTTTCACTTTCTCCGTATAGAAGCGTAGGAGGCGCACTTTCCAGGACAGTAAACTGTCCGATTCTCTGTCGGAGCGTACTGACCATTTCACTGTCCGTTTACTTTCTAGACGTGACTGGCAGCTTCTCTTGCGTGAATGCCACCTTCCTCCTACGCCGCCAGAACGGATACCACATAGGATACTCGTACACGGTGACGTCCTTCATCGTGATCGTGTCCTGGATCGGATTCCACATTCCGCCCACCGCAGTGCCCGCCCGAATCACCCTGTCAGTCACGACACTGCTCACGCTACTCACCACAGCCAACTTCGTCCGCTCGTCACTGCCCCCTATCACATACGTCACGGCCATCGACGTGTGGGTCGGCGTTTGCACGGCATTTGTGCTGGCCACGTTGCTGCTGTTCCCGGTTTCGCACCACTACGCAACCTCCGACACGGACCACTCCAAAATAAGTACCGTTCTATTGGTGAGATATGATATTTTTATTCCTTTACCCAATCTGTATGTTTCCATGCCCAATTTCAAAATCCGCAAGGTGACTAAAAAGAAAAATTTGAGATAAAGACATCCGCTCTGTTTCTAACTTACTCCTCTGCATTTATTGCAAACCATCGATATAGATAAACAACTGGATAGACTGCTTCATTGTCAATGCAAAGAGAAAAATGCGCCGGGGATTGCGAAGCTGGTGAGAAAATTAACCAATCACAGTTCACTTTTATAGTTGGATGGAAATGCGAAAAACCTTCTAAAATGCTAGAGCATATATTTTTTTGCACATTATTATTAATTAAGGTCTACTTTTGACATTTCTGCTGTGTGCAACCTAAAATTTTATTTTCAATCTTCGGCAATCCGTATTTTTTATCCCACCAACGGCATCTGGCAACGGCTTCACTTTCCCAGCGTTAAGCAGTCTATCCAGTTGTTTATTTATATCGATGTTGCAAACCGATCTGAATTACAAAAATTTAATTAAAATCGTTTTAAAAAAAATTAATAATCAGCTTACCATGGGACTTAACTCCAAGCCCCATTACAAAGTTTATTTGTTTTCTTTTAGTTTTATAAAACATCGATACATCTGACAATATATCGATACATCTGACAATATATCGATACATCTGACAATATATCGATACATCTGACAATATATCGATACATCTGACATCAATACAACTGAACAACATCAGCATACATCTCGTTTTATACAAGCAGGTGGAGCAGGCGCATGCCCATACAATGCTTTTCCTGCGCATGCGCAAACATTACGCAGGGACGGACACCGGATCACACTTTTGACCAATTGAAAACAATATCCTTGAGCTTAAGGCCCAGGGTAATAAAAATACTTCCGTGTTGCAAAGTCTTAAAAGTCAACTGGGAAAGAATATACATATTTTTTTTTTACTTTTAATTACACATATGCATTCGGTCCAAAAAAAAAAAAAAAAAAAAAAAAAAAAAAAAAAAATTCACCTTTGATATTCAAATTTGGTGTACGAGTTGATGGTAGCCATGGGACTTACCGTTAAGGTTTTAGTCAAAATCACGCGTAATCGTAATTTATCTGCCATTGAAAAAATTATGTTTTTCAGTAATTGCTAAAAAACGGCTGGAACGATTTTGTTCAAAATCGCTGTGATAATGCCTCTTAAGGTATTCTAAACATCCCCTCCACCGAAATTCCCGTAAAAATGCTTTAATGGCGTAAAAAGTTGAAAAACGAATGCCTTTAACAGAGTTCTCTTTCCTTGAGCATACCTCATCAACGATCGGTGTTTTTTTTTCTTTTCTTTTTTCTTTGTTTCTTTTCTTCTTTTTTTATCTCTGCTTAGTTTCACTTACAAGAAAGGATAATATAAGAATTATCGATAAGCATATCGCCAAAATTCGCATTCTTTCGATTTTTTTATTTTTATTTTTAAAAAACCATTTAAGAATTATTACAAAAAAATATCTCCATACAGGCAATTTTTTCTAAGCGACTGATGAAAATGTAAAAATGATAAATTACACAAATCTACATCAGCAATATTGTGTAATTGAAAGTTGTGCGATGTTGCACACTCCAAGTTTTTTTTTTCTTCTTGCGAATTCAGTTAAAACTCCCATAGCTTATTTTGCAATTAGGTTATTCAATTCATGTGCAAGAGTCGAAGTATATATGTTTGTTCCACAAACCCTTTGGAATTAAGTGCATCTCTTTGAAATTTGGCATGCGTAAGTTTCGCCTCCTTGGAAAAATACAATCCACATCACAACCTTCTCACTTTTTGCCAAAAGAGGGTTGTGAATGTTAATTCTCCTGTGGTGAGTTTGTTGTTTAACCTATACACGTAATTTGCTATGTATGTATACATTGTATAGTATATGTTACAGGTCATAACCCGATTGCAGTATTAAGATGTTTGGCAAAGGAAAAACTGAAGTTTCAACTGACCCGCTAAGGATGAACTTGTTTTATCCTGGATTTAAATAGTTTGTCTGGAAAGATCAGTTTAAGTTCATCCTGCAAGATAATGAAAAAATTAGTAAACCATGTTTTACATTTATCTAGTTTATTTTGATACGTTTTTAGGTATGGACGCCAGCGGAATTATTTTCAGAGGGGTGTAATGTTGTTAATTTTTTGTTTTAACCTTGATTTTTTTTTAAAATTAGCTGTCTTAATGAAATTTTAATTAATAGTTATGCATTACATTTCATATTCATTAAATATTTTAAATCCTGTATCTTACTTTTATTTCCAGTCAATCGCATCACTCTTCTCCTAATCTATATCTATAAAACTAAGTTGTCTGTACGTCTCCTAATACAAATCCAGAGTTTTGCATCTAGAGGTACAAAATTTGGTACATAGAGGTTTTAGTACATGGAGATTGTAGAGAACAACTTTTAAATTCGATTAAAAGTTGTTCTCATTAAAATTTAATGACAAGAAAAAAAAATTTGGAATGCCAACTACATTTTTTTATTACATTAGAATAAAACCAAAAGTTATTTAATGAGTCCCTCTTATTTTTCTGATTATTTTTATGTATTACAATCGTCTGTTCAATATGAATTTCGAATATTATTGCAATATTTTAATATATTTACTGTCAGTCGATACTTTAAACATCTTTTGCGCATGCGCTATTTTAAAGCATTATTTTTATGCATCGTTTTGTTTTTCTACGTTTTAAATTCATCCTGTGTTAGTTTACATTTTGTGTTATCATCACAAACGAAATGTGCACAGCGGGTATTGACACTTTGATTTTATTTAATGAGTATTAATAACATTTAAACAAAACAAATTCGTTAAATTCCTTTGTATTTAATTAGCAAATATCTTCTGCATTGCAGTTATCATATATATCTAACATTTAAAAGTTCGTTAACCAACATAATTTACCACTACACGTTGGTGCCGTTTTGGGAAGTTTTCAGATGTTTATTTTTCTACGTATAAGTGGAATTAGTTTAGTCTATGCCAAAATTTAGTTCTGTGACATACGAGGTAAGTAGAAATTGTTTTCGGGACAAAAGTACTTTCACCTGAGACTGTTATACTTCACATGAAGACTGAAAAAAAAAAAGGTAAAATCCTAGTATACGTAACACGCTTGGCGTGATTTTGAAAATTGTCGCCAACCTCGAAATGACGCTTTGACGCTTGTCGCCAAACTTAACCTCACCTTCACACCATGAATTTCAAAATGCAAATGCAAAATGACTAGAAATATAGAAAATAGACTTACCCACCGAATCTGGCTAAATCTACAAGTACGGATTGCAAACTTTATCCCCCTTCCAATTGTCGCCAAACATCGCCAAATCCAACGTGTTACGTATACTAGGATTGAGCAAAAAAAAAAAAAATCCTTCAGGTCTATCCAACCGGTGGCCTTCAAGCAAACTACAAGTAACGCCCTCTAGAATCATCTCTTTAAGCGTTGACACAGCCAGTTACTGAACTTGCGATTCGGCTGAGTTCGTTGTTATGGCAACCGTTTCTACTGCAAACTTTTTTTTCTCACCACGTTTCGAACATAGCGTTATCGCGCGACTCAGCCAAGAGAAATTCGGCCAATTTTAGAATTTCGGCTGTACTTGGGAATTCGAGTAACTGATTAGCTGCGTGAATAATCGACAGTGACACTTTTAAGAATCTCTCCAAAACGGAAATAGTTTTCGTGATGTTTACACTAATGTTGTTTTGTAATTTCTTAAGTTAGCTATTTTGAAACAAGGAGTTCGCTATGATTAAATGTGCATCTCGCTTGAAACACAGTTTAGAAGATAGAAAGAAGATGTAAACAGCAACAACTTGAAACAGATAGACCGACATCAAAACTGTCATTCATAAAAAAAAAAGAGGATACGTCTCATCATGATCGTAAGTTTCAGTTATCTTGGCTTACCTAAGTGCTTTTCTCGTGGTTATGTGGTAGTTCTTACTTACAAAAATGTATTTTTGACAATGTTTAAGAGTCAGAATTATAAAAAGGGCGTTAGGAATAGTGCTCGATATATGGTGGATTAACCACCATCACACGAACATTTTAAGTACACAATGGCTAAATCGAACGTTTAAAAAACTCTTTACACTTTGAATTGGTAAGTGAAACTCAAATAGCTGTCACATTAAGGAAAACTCTCAACTTTATATTGTTTAATTTAGGAAAAAGGTAGCTCCCTGAATAGACGCTTCATGCAATTTCCCCATCGAACCAGTATTGTTTTTGAGTAAATAAGAACTTAGATTTAAGCCAAAATGAGAGACAATTTGTTTTTAATCAAGTATTACAAAAATTAGTTTATTAATCGTTCTCATTTTGGAATGTTATGTTATTATTTTATAAAAAATTGAAAGGAAACTTTGATTTGAGAATTAAAGATGAATGATTTTGGGTTCATTAATGATTGTGGAAAGTGTGTGTGGTTGGGGATGGGGGGGGGGGGGGCTAGGGAAGTCGCATGTTCCGGCTGCACTGACATTTTTGATCTCGGGCCGCCACTGGAAACCACTCTCAACAGTCGATGTGCCAGTTCATATTGACTATGTCAGAAATATTATTACAAAGTTCAGAAGTATAAAATAGGTAGATGGTAGATAAATCAAACTTCTCAAAGGTTTAAAGCGTAAGGCTTTCGCTGTGGGTGACGAGCCTCGATCCCAAGACCATTGGAACTCGAGAGAGATACTTTACCGCTGTGCAAAAGAGTACTCCATTGCACAGAAGTTTTATCTGTTATTTGAGGTTGCCACACAGCCTCCTCCCAGCGACGAAGAAGCGATGCTGTTGATCAACGTCTTATCGGAGTTGGAGGTTTGAGATGCTTGTTGCATCGTTGTGTCCGCTTGTTGCGGTGTTGCACGCGAGTTGCGTATGTGATCGCTTGTTGCGAGTGTTGAGTATCTGATCGCTTGTTGCGATGAAGTTTCTTCTTTCAAAAAGTGCCGATAGATGGCAGCATGATTCGTTTTAATCCGATGTCACCAATAAAGCGTATTTGAGCTTTCATGTGCGGGCGACGGGCCTCGATCCCAAGACCATTGGAACTCGAGAGAGATACTTTACCGCTGTGCAAAAGAGTACTCCATTGCACACAAGTTTTATCTGTTATTTGAGGTCGCCACACAGCCTCCTCCCAGCGACGAAGAAGCGATGCTGTTGATCAACGTCTGATCGGAGTTGGAGGTTTGGGATGCTTGTTACATCGCATCGTTGTGTCCGCTTGTTGCGGCGTTGCGTATATGATCGTTTGTTGCGAGTGTTGAGTATCTGATCGCTTGTTGCGATGAAGTTTCTCCTTTCAGAAAGTGCCGATAGATGGCAGCATGATTCGTTTTAGTCCGATGTCACCAATAAAGCGTATTTGAGCTTTCATGTGCGGGCGACCGGCCTCGATCCCAAGACCATTGGAACTCGAGAGAGATACTTTACCTCTGTGCAAAAGAGTACTCCATTGCACAGAAGTTTTATCTGTTATTTGAGGTCGCCACAGGTTAAATATGTGAAAAAAAGAAACAATTCGATGATGCGATAATTTATTTTATTTCCATCTTACACTCAAGGAGCCTTTTAGAAAAAGGGTAATAATTTTCAATTAGCAATCAGAATGGATGAGTTATAATCATATAAGTTAAAGAGCACATTATGATTTTCAAAGGAGACTTATATTCTGCATATCATATTTCGTTATTCATTTTTCATGATTGGCCCCAACCTTTTGACTCGCGGTTAGTCGTGTGGGGGACAAATGTGTTTGAATTTGGAGGACAAATGAGGACTAGAAATGGAAAACGACCTAGGTCCAAAAAATAATTTTTTTTAGCAGAGCATAAAAATGATCGCATCTGGTACTTAAGGCAATGATTAAGTGCATACTTCAGATTGAATTTGAACTATTGCTACTGAAGTTCTCTCTTTGGGAATTCTTCAGTTTGTTTCGCTTGGTCTTTAGAAAAATTTTTCGTAAAAAAAAGATTTTCGATTTTTTTTAACACGCTTTTATTAGCTTCAGACGTATGTTAGTATGTAACGGAATCTTTGAACATGATTTTGACCCCCTTCAAAACGTCGGATTAACTCGAAATTTGGCATACTTATTAAGGACCGATGACAATACAATAATTTTGTCGCTTTATCGCAAGGATTAGTTCGTGTTGCCTTTGCGCCGTTAAATTCCAACCAACCAACTTTCTCCGGAATCGAACCCTGGCGTGTCGTTACAATCCCAGCAATCACAGAACCTATCATAGACAATTGATAAGGCAGACATTTGAAAGATTTGTCGTGGGAATGACGATTATACAAAGCGTGTTTTTTTAGTCGCATTATCCTTGCCAGGATCTTCAGGATTAGTGATTTTTCATATTCAGAGACAAGGTAGTGTTTTGTGCCTAGTAATACTGCGTGTACTAAGGCATACACATGACTTAAATTTGAGACAAGCATGTGACTATTGGCAAGAACAACTGGAGAGTTTTGTACACTTAACTAAAAAAATTAACTAAAAATAATTTATAGTTTACAGAAAAAATAATTAATGGTTTAAAAAACTAAAAAATATGCTTTAATAGAAAACCAAACTAAAAAGTAGAAAATAATTAATAGTTTAAAAAACTAAAAAACACGCTTTAATAGAAAGGTGCTTGATGTCAATTGTTGTATATATATTGGTAAAAGTAGAGCCATTATGAAAATATCTTAAAAAGCACCCCACGCTTTTTTACGATAAAATAAATATTTCTTGTTAATCACTCTATTCTTATTTCAAACTTATTTAAAATTATTTTCTACTTTTTAGTTCACTTTTCTATTAAAGCGTGTTTTTTAGTTTTTTAAACTATTAATTATTTTGGTACAAAGGTCGTTTTTTATTTTTAGTCCTCAAATATCTCCCAAATTCAAATTTTCATGCATACCATTAAATTCGTGGCCAAATATCAAAGTAAGTGGGTATTTTAATTAAGAACACAACATTATTGAACAGAATAAAGTAAAAATTAAAAAATATTTTTTAAATAACTTGAAAAAACTGCAAGAAGGCTTTGATCATGTGCTGCCATCTATTAAGAAATTGAGATTGGATCGAGGGGGACATTTATCAATCACGCGACTACCCAAGGGTTAAAATAAAAGGCAAAGATTGACAAAATATTTATTAACACTTTAGCTGTATTGGTATGTTATCTCTGTGTCATGCCAAAGTGACAATTTAAATGATTTTATCGTCATAGTTATACAAATTGAATGTGTACTTTTCCAGAAAAGTCACGATGCTCATTCTTGGGGAAGTACACATCGCAACTGCCGTGAACAAAGTAGATTTCGTGAAGCCAGGAAAAAAGCTCCCCTGGATATCGACTCCAAGTGCAGATTCGTGTTCCCCATTCTCTTTGTGGTGTTCAATATATCATATTGGTGCTATTATCTCACTTAAGGGGACATAGGACACTTTTGCCAAAATTGTTTAGTTTTGCCAAGAATTAAATAAAATTTGGCATAAACATAGAAGATGTGACTTTAAACAAAACAACACAATTTGAGCAGATAATATAAAATAGATAGTAAATTATTGAGAAAAATGCATTAAAATAAAACGAAATTTTAATTTTTTTCAAAATGCTCCTCGCGACACAATATTTTGACGAACATGAAAGAAAAATTTGAAGTTGTTTATCAATATATTATAAACATTTTCAAACATGCTTTTATCTTTAGGTGCAATAGTTGAACAGAAATAAAATTTCAAACTTGGCGCCAGTGATTTCTCATTAAAAAATGCACATACTTCAAATTCCCAACATGAAAAAAAATATAAAAAATTATATGACATAAAAAAGCATGTGTAAATTTCTTTATAATACATTAAAAATTATTAATACAAAAAAATTAGGTGGATTTATCAAAAAATGAATCGCAAGGAGCTTTTCGAACATAAGTAAAATGGGAAAAAGCGAAGCTGAGAAAAACGCATTTTTAGCCTTTGCCAACAAGTGTGCGATGCGTTAAAATAGTTAGTTAAAATAAAGATTTTACCACTTAGAAATCATCGGATTTCAAAAATTCAAACGCGAAATTAAAGCTAGTGGCATAAGCAATTTTTATAGAATGAAAACAAAAAACGTAATTTTTGGTGATTTCAGTGTCCCATGTCCCCTTAAGGAGGTGTTTACACCATCCACCAAATGTGCCTTGGTAAACTTAATAAAGTCTGTTCTTCATGCTTGTGACTCATTTTAAAATCATTTACAAGTGTAGTTTCGTATTTTTTGTCAAACTATAATATCCGATAAATTTGCATAGTTCAATCTAATGAGATGCTCAGATTAGCATGCTAAAGTTAAGGTGCCTTAAGGACCTTGCTTAGCTTACTATACTAAACTTCAACTTAACTTGACATCACTAGATGATAGATCGTCACAGTGCTCATAGGTATTTAATCCATTTTGGCGGAGTGAAGACATAATTCTCGCCAAACCTTATAGTCTTTTGTTCTCTATAGGGTTGTGGTTTGGCGAACATTATGCTTTCACGCCGCCAAAATGGATTAAATACCTATGAGCACTGTGACGATCTACCGTCTAAGTGATGTCTAGTTAAGTTGAAGTTTAGTATAGTGACTGGCGTATTTACAAATAACATATTTATAACTCATTTTGATATGGGTAAATCGTTTTGAAATGTGTAGACTATGCTAATATGAGAGTGTTGGTGAAAGATGATCCGACTTCAGAAGTTAATTAACATGATTTAATAACGATAAACGGTTCCCACTCAAATCACAGAATGAAAATTAATGACCTTTCAAAGACCTAATTAATGTTTTTAAGGACCTTTAAAAATTTGTTTTCAGGTATCATGTCTCTATATAAATCTATATAAATAAAACTGACTTTTTGTCACACGGATTTGGGGACCGTTTCACGTAAAAACTACCTAACGGATTAGGATGAAATTTGGTATATCGCTTAATTAAACGACCAGGAGTAAAATAGGCGATATATTTTTAATTTTAATTGAGTTTTAAAATTTCCGAAATAATTTTTTTTTGTGTTTTTAAGCAGACACAATTTAGTATTTCCTGAATGGCAACTGAATGACAATCTTCGTTTGGTTTGCTTTGAAAAAGCAAAATCGACAAAAAAGTTTTTCAAAAACGTTTAAAGAGGAAGGAATTACAAAATGACAACCAAGAAGCTTCGACTTCGCGGCAGCCGGACATTTCCCCAGAGGACAGATTAGCGTCGCAACGGCGACGCCAGGAGTCTGTAAGGAGTAGAGAAACATCAGAGAGGCGTGCCGTTCGTTTAGAAGCCGATCGGCTAAGACATGCCGAACTAAACGAACAAAGAATGAATTTACAATGGGGTGATAAACTTTTATATTACTTTTATTTAGTACCAAAAACTGAGTTTATCCGTCAACGACGGGCCACGCAGCTAGTTTTTAATAAAGTAGATACTACCAAAAAAGTTACAAGCTGGTGGATGCGTAATACAAATGTGTCGGAAAATCCCGATATGGTGCAGATAAATGGCAGTCACGCGGGGATAGCAAGTCCGAGTTGTATTTTTATAAATGTTGCAGTTGGCCACACAACATTTGCAAAAATTAAGGACTTTTAAGGATCTCTAAGCATTTTCAAGGACTTTAAAGCACCTCTAAGCATTTTCAAGGCCTTGAAAACAAGTTCAAAAATATCAAGCACTATTAATGAACGTGGGAACCCTGATTAATAACACTGACAACAAAGAAGAAATTTTGAAAATCTGATACATACGCCCACACTCTGGAAATTGTTGGCAGTCTGATTTGTTTGCTATGCATGGTTTGTCGACTTTGATATAATCATCTCGTGCATAACATATTGTTATGAATTTTTCCACTGAGGCAATGATGGCACAGTTTTCACGGTTTAAAAGTATTTATTCTCTCTTCAGAAAACTCACAAAATCTATTCATAGGCAACAGTTTAACTACTCTCAAGCTTCAACACAAGCTTCAACAAAAATAACTTCGAATTCAGCGATTATACAAGCGCACTCCAATAGGTCAACAAAGCAATCAGCTTTCAACGAAATCCGAAGTACATCTGAAAACTTTCCCGTTCTCCAGTCTTTTTATAAACAAGCGCGTGAGACATTCTCGAAATTTCCAGCCAATTCATCGGAAAGAAATTTCTCGAAACGTCTCGATTACTTCAGGTGTTGCCACTTTTTTTTAACTTGTATAATCGCTATTAATTACTAAATAAAATTGGATAAAAATAAATTACAATAGAATTTTGAAATAATACGTCACTATTTACAATATATACAGACAATTTGTGCAACATTTCCCCCTTCTTAAAGACTGCACGTCCCGGGCAGTGAAGTCCTTAAGAGGAAAGGCAATTCAATCACTTCTACTATAATATGGGGCTAGTCTATTGTTATGTACAACTCTAGGTTTACAGGAGGGTGTCCGTTGAATCCTTACCACGACGTCGTTGATCTTCTTAAGGACCACATACGGCCCTTCCCAGTTCGTCTGGAGCTTAGGGGAGAGTCCTTTCCGACGTTTAGGATTCCATAACCACACCTTGTCACCTTCCTGGAATGAACGTTCCGTGGCCTTGGCATCGTAGCGGACCTTCATGCGCTCTGTCATGATGTTGATTCTTTCTCTGGCGAACCGATGTACGGCTTCCAAACGTGCCTGGAGATCATCTAGATACTGGACAGGCGAGGAAGGGGTGTCCGGTGGTCGTCCAAAGAGGAGGTCGCAGGGTAGTCTAAGGTCTCTTCCGAAAATCATTTGAGATGGTGTATATCCGGTGGTCTCGTGAGTAGCACTTCTGTAGGCCAAAAGGAACAATGGAAGTTTCTGATCCCAATCTTGCTGGTTCTTGGAAACAAACAAGGAGAGATGATTCAGAATCGTTCTATTAAATCGTTCAACCATTCCATCGGATTGTGGATGCAGGGGAGTTGTACGAGTCTTTTCCATGTCGAGCAAGTCACACAGCCCAGTGAAGACGGCAGAGTTGAAGTTAGTCCCCTGATCGGAATGTATCAGCAGGGGTACGCCAAATCGGGAGATCCAATTCCGTACGAGGACTTCTGCTACGGTTGTGGCTTCCTGGTCCGGAATCGCGTATGCTTCTGGCCACTTGCTAAAGTAGTCCATGACAACTAGGATGTATTTGTTGCCATTAGATGTGTGAGGTAGGGGGCCTAAGACGTCCAAAGCAATTCTTTCGAATGGTGCTCCTACGTTGTAACGTTGCAACTTTCCACGAGTTCGAGTCTTCGGTTCCTTCCGCGAATTGCATGCATCACAGGACTTGCACCACTTCTCCACGTCGGATTTTGCTTTGTCCCAGAAGAATCTCTCCCTGACTTTCTGAAGAGTTTTCGTGACACCAAAATGTCATCCAGTAGAACTGCTGTGAAGTTCTTCTAGAACTTGGAAGGATTAATTGCCACCGGAAGCTTTTGCCATCATCGGACTCCCATAGACGGTAGAGTACTCCATTCTTCAAGTGCAAAGAGTCCCACATAGCCCAATATCTCTTCATTGTTGGGCTATAGCATGCAATTTCCTGCCAACTGGGTTTTCCGGTAGCTGCTTCCATGAATTCAATTAGAGGTTTCAAGTCCTGATCTTCAACCTGACTTTTTCGAACATTCCGGTCACTCCAAGGGTCTAATTCTGAAGTAGTTGAGTTGGTAGTTATTTTCCGAACGGCCGATGTGCTAACCCCGAACTTAGACTCGGCATTGGAACAAAATCGACAGTTCTCCGGACATGGTCTTCTAGAAAGAGCGTCTGCATTCCCATGGAACGTTCCTTTTCTGTGATGGATATCCATGTCGTATTCCTGCAGGCGCTGAATCCACCTTGCTATTTGTCCCTCTGTATTCTTAAAATTCAGCAACCAAGTCAGAGACGCATGATCAGTTCTTAAAAGGAATTTTCGGCCGTACAAGTAATGATGAAAGTGCTCAACGGCTTTTACTATTGCCAGTAACTCCTTTCTTGTGACGCAGTAGTTCCGCTCGGATCTTGACAGGCTCTTACTAAAATAAGCGATGACTTTCTCCTGTCCTTCAATTTCCTGGGAAAGAACGGCGCCCACTCCCTCATTGCTGGCATCTGTATCCAAAATAAAGTCCTTGTTAACATCGGGAAAAGCCAAAACAGGCGCGGATGTTAAAGCGTTCTTCAGTTGATTAAAGGAGTCGTCACAGTCGGCAGTCCATAGGAACTTCTGCTTGCTCTCTGTTAGTCGATGCAAGGGTCTGGCGATCTTGGAGAAACCTTTCACGAATTTACGGTAATACGTGCACAGGCCTAGGAAGCTTCGCAATTGATGAACGTCTTGCGGTCGAGACCAAATTTGCACAGCATGGATCTTGGCTGGATCTGTGCTTACTCCATCGGATGAGATGATGTGTCCGAGATAACTGACTTTCCGCCTAAAGAGCTTACATTTTGATGGGCTAAGTTTCAAGTGGGCTTCCCTAAGCTTCAAGAACACGTTCTTCACATTTTGCAAGTGTTGATCAAAACTCCGCCCGGTGATAATGATATCGTCCAAATATACCAGACAGGTCTCGTAGGAAAGTCCTCTAAGCACAGTCTCCATCAGTCGCTCGAACGTAGCCGGTGCATTACACAAGCCAAACGGCATAACTTGAAACTGCCATAATCCTTGGCCGGTAGTGAAGGCAGTCTTCTCACGATCGTCGGGATGTATCTCCACTTGCCAGTATCCACTCTTCAAATCCAAAGTCGAAAACCACTGGTTCCTCGATAGAGTGTCCAAAGTGTCATCGATTCTTGGCAGAGGGTAGCTGTCCTTTTTCGTAATTTCGTTCAGCTTCCGGTAGTCCACACAAAACCTGGTGGAACCATCCTTCTTTCGAACGAGTACGATTGGAGAGGCCCATGGACTTGAGGAGGGTTCGATAACTCTATTATCTTCCATTTCATGTAACAATCTCCCGACCTCCTCTTGTTTTGCGAAAGGAAGTCTTCGAGGATGTTGTTTAATAGGTAAATGGGTCCCAGTATCGATTCGATGTTGAGTAAGCTCTGTTCTTCCTACATCTTTCGATGACATGGAGAAAATGTCTTGAAATTCTTTTATAAGGTTTCCGACAATCTTCTCTTGCCTTCTTTCCAACCGAGCATCCTCGAGAAGCTGGTCCACTAAATCCGCGGGTGGTGCGGTCGGAAGCTCCTTCGATCCTCGTTCGATGCTTGTAACAGGTGTGCAAGTGGCAATTTCTTCTCCTTTCTTGATAACTCTCTTAGAATCACCGATGTTGGCCATTCTCACATGCACCACCTCTTGAGAGAGATCCACAAGCGTCGCTCCTACTACCACTCCTTTCGGGACGCTATTCGATGATGGGAAGTCCGTTACTCCAAATCGGAAGGCCTTCGGGAGGTCTGTTGAACCTTTTACAACCAAATCTGTCATGGAAGGGATGGTGATGTCTTCAAGAGCTACTATTCGATATGCACACGGCTCTTCCGAGTCCAAACCGAACAATGGAACTTCTTCTTTTCCCGTTTGAAGCTCGCCTTTCTCGAAATTCAAAGTAATTCCATTTCTCTGTAAAAAGTCCAATCCAAGAATACATGGGTCAATAATTTCAGCGACGTAAACGGTGTGAGTGTAGGTGTGAAATCCAAAAGAGATGTTGACATTTAATTTCCCATGCACAGAAATTTTGTCACCAGTCACAGTCTGTAGTGAAACTGAAGGCGCCGTGTAAAGAGGTTGGCTGTCCAGGCGCCGGGCTACATCCGTCCGTAAGATGGTTACATTTGCCCCTGAGTCAACTATTAGACGACAGGGAGTTCCATTGATCTTGCCCTCCACGAATAAACCATGGTTTCCTCCTTGAAGGGATGAGATGTGATAGAGGCTGAGTGGGGCACCACCTGCTCTACACGGCGACCTCCGCCTCGCGAGATAGCCGCTCTTTAGTTTAACTGCTGAGGCTCGGACGAGGGTCTGTCCCCTCTCCTGTCCAATTCAGGGCAATCACGTCTGAAATGTCCTTCCCGGTTGCAGAGCCAACAAACCACTCTAGTTTTTCGATCCCTTGAGCCAGGAATATTTCTCATCATTCGCTCCATCTTGTTTTCCAGTTCTTGAAACTTCTTCGTGAAAAGTTCAGAGGAATCGTCTGCTAATGTTCCACGTACGAAACGCCGGTCTTTTCTAGAAGCTTGCTGTGCGGCTTCTACTCTCATGGCATAGACGAGGGTGGACTTTAGATCTTTGCTGTCTGACATCCTGGTAGCTTGCTGTATGTCGGGATCTTTGATGGCATCCACGAAATACTGAAGAGACAGGTTATCTCGTACGTCCGAGGGACAGTCTGGGAAAGCAAGGAGCGACAGTCTTTCTATATCCGATGCCAATTCTTGAAGAGTTTCATTGGCCTTCTGCTGTCTCACTTTCAGTTGCAGTCTGTTATAATCCTTTAGATGTTGCTCCCCAAACCTTAATTCCAACGCACTTGCCAGCGCCACGAATTCTCCCCGCTTCTCTTCAGGTAGTGTCTGTAAAATGTCAGCAGCTTCACCTCGAAGAGATGCCGCGAGATGGAATGCTTTCGAAGTATCGTCCCAACCATTCGCAGACGCAATCATTTCAAATTGCGTTTGATAAACGCGCCAAGACGACTTCCCATCAAAAGTGGCCACTTTGATGTTAGAGCGCGGCGCCATAAAGGGGATGGAAGCGTTATCCCAATTAGGTGACGCTATGGCCAGAGCTTCACGCGTTTCCATTTTTCGCAGCCTTCCTTCTACAACGTCAATGAATTTGTCTTGCTCTTCCTTTAAGGTGGAAACTTTTTCTTGCATGGTGGAAACTTTTTCTTGCACGGTGGAAACTTTTTCTTGCACGATGGAAACTTTTCCGTTAAACTCCTCAAACTTTTCATCAACTTCCTTTCTTACTGCATTAAATACTTCTTCTTTCACGGATAGCAGAACATTTGAGGTAGTTTCTATTATGGTTGATTCCACCATTGAGGCTAGCTCTATCTTCATTTCTTCTTTGATTTCATTCACAGCTGCAGATGTTGTTTCACACTTGGCGGCTAAAGCTTTAATCTCCGATGATGTTGCTTCTTGGCTGGCGGCGATTGCGGCGGCGAGTTCGGCGTTAGTCGTTTCTTGGCGGGCTTGACCAGCGGCGATTGTAGCGGCGGTTGATTCTTGTCCGGCTTTTATTTCGGCTTTCATTTCAGCGGCCGTGGATTCTTGTCCGGCTTTTATTTCGGCTTTCATTTCAGCGGCCGTGGATTCTTGTCCGGCTTTTATTCCAGCAATCATTTCCATCAACTGCTTCATTTGGTCTTCCATCATTCCTCTAGTTGTCGGCATTCAAAATTACGAGACCCCACTTCTGACACCACTGTTATGAATTTTTCCACTGAGGCAATGATGGCACAGTTTTCACGGTTTAAAAGTATTTATTCTCTCTTCAGAAAACTCACAAAATCTATTCACAGGCAACAGTTTAACTACTCTCAAGCTTCAACACAAGCTTCAACAAAAATAACTTCGAATTCAGCGATTATACAAGCGCACTCCAATAGGTCAACAAAGCAATCAGCTTTCAACGAAATCCGAAGTACATCTGAAAACTTTCCCGTTCTCCAGTCTTTTTATAAACAAGCGCGTGAGACATTCTCGAAATTTCCAGCCAATTCATCGGAAAGAAATTTCTCGAAACGTCTTGATTACTTCAGGTGTTGCCACCTTTTTTTAACTTGTATAATCGCTATTAATTACTAAATAAAATTGGATAAAAATAAATTACAATAGAATTTTGAAATAATACGTCACTATTTACAATATATACAGACAATTTGTGCAACAATATGGAAGAGTTCTATACATGTGACAGTCACGTTCACAAAGCATGATTCGATTCCCTGCAATGCGATTGCTTGAGGTATTGATATACTAACATGCGAGTATTCTGAATGTAGCATAACACTCCTGCAGAATTGAGCTTTGGCTTTGATCAGAACGACACCTGCGCCTCATGTGTGGTTGAGGCAAAAATTGTAAGCACGGTTTTATTATTGCTATGCCTGACAGAAAGAACAGTGCCATGTGCAAGGCGTCCATTCCAGAGTTATGATCATGACTAGTGGTGACATATCAGAATGATTTTCCACTCTCCAATGGACAATTTCCTCAATTTATTTATTTTTTATATACAATTCTAAATGTTTCGAAAAAAGCCGTAAACACAAAAATTTCTGCTCAATGCGTTTTTTTAATTGCAATTAAAGTTCCCTTGTTAGATGTTGGCGAGAAAGCGATTCATTCGACTCGAATTGAATATGAAGTCAAGAGATCCCAAACATCTTGGTATTGGTTTGAAATGCAGCAGCGGAAACCAGTTTTGCAAGTTTCTCGCAAATCGCGCCAACCTGAACGGGATATGGCAATGGTATATCAAATCAATGCCAACTATTTGGCAGAAACCTCACGATAACCATGGAAACGGAAGGATTTCTTGACGTCACAGATTTTGTTGAGTGTTTTGATCGAACTAGTTTTGAGACATTTTCTTTGCTTGATATTTAAATAACTAATTTTTTTTAAAAGAACTTTTGTTTATATATTTGGAATCAGAAAGAAATTCATCATAAATATAAACTAATTTCACTCGTTTTTAAAAAATGCGGGAATTGTCCATTCCGATGCAGGTAGTGCCAGTCTCATGTCTCATTAAATAATTGAATAGTCCTGGATTGTATTATGGCCTTAACACTTGCATATTTATGTTTCCCAGCTAGTTACACTATTGTAAATCCAGTCTAACTAGAAAATAAAGGCACCATTTTGCACCAGTCACATTGAATACCAGTTCTGATGGGATTAACATTTGAAGTGAATTAAAAAAAAAAATCAATCAAAACCTAAAACCCAGGATGAACAAAGTATTCCAGATTGGTGAGATGGCAATTGATTTACAATGCATATATCAGCAAGGAAAAATCAAGAATGTTATATCGATATATTAATGTACATATGTGCAAATATTTCATCTAGTTAGACAAGTTTTATAACTTACGATGCAGTATTAGATATTTTTACATCACAAGTATATTGAGAGCTTAGTATACAATTTTAATATACTTCTTGAGAAAGGCTACATCTTGAATAAACCAAAAGAGAAGTTATTTAAGTATTCAAAATTGTTTTTGTTTACTTTACCTAGGAACATTATTTTTTTAGATAGAATACCCAAAAGAGAAAAGTTATAAAAAGTGGTCTTGATTTCTTGATCTAGAAAGACTTTAATCGTGGACCACACAAACACTTATACACTTCATACTTTTTGTTTAATGTATTAATATAGAGATATTATGACAATATAATAAGCAATTAAAACATTAGAAATAAGGATATTAGTGATTGAAGAATATTAGAAAATAATTCTGAAATTTTTATATTTATAATATTTTAACTGAACAGTAAAAATGTGATCGTTATAGAGTATTTTAAATTCACAAAATTAATTTAATTATTCATCATTTCAAAAAAGAACAATCCATTGATTTAATTTTACGGTAGTTAATATAGATTTGCGAATACTTTACTGTGTGGTTTGAAGTAATTTTTTTAAAAAAATGTGTTTTTACATGTTACCTGAAGTAATAAGACTAAAAGAAAGTAATACGACTTTTTATAATTTGTTGTTCATTAATGTTTCCAGTTGGTTGAATACTTATTAATGTTTGTTGTTTTTGATAAATATGTAGTTTTTAATAGCTTTCCTGTCAATTTATTCAAAAACTAAGACAATATTTAAATTTGAGATCTGTGCAGATTACAAAAAAATATATATATAATTTCGAAAGGAGACACAAATATGCATTTAGCCCCTTGACATACAAATGAAATTGCCTGGTGCCGAAACATAACTTTAGATTAGATCATGATGCGACCCTAACCAGAATATACGGTCAGCATGGATTTCAGGGTGGCCACAAAATTCAGGAAAAAAAGTTTCCTGATGATTCCCCGACAGATTTCTAAAAAATTCACTGATTTTAGAGCAAACTTTTTTTCAAATTTCCCCAATTTTCTTCAGTTTTTAAGATGTCTAGATACCCTGATAAAATAGAGCATGTATGCTAAAGAGATAATATGCAAATTTTTTAAAAGTAGTTTTGCTAGTAATGAAAAGTTTAAATTATTCCGTAATATCAAACTTCTAATGGCTTACCACCACAAATCTCAGGGTAAATAGCGCCAAAATATGGATTAAACGATACAAAATTTCCTTGATTTTTGTGAAATTTAAAAAAGTTCCCCGACATTTTCAGAATCAGAAAGCTCCCTGACATTTCCAGGTTCTGTGGCCACTCTGGATTTATAGTAAACAAATACTTAATTCCTTGTCTTTTATCGTGATTGTCTTCCGTCTTCAAATAATAAAGAAAACGAGATATGGAGATGTTCTCACTTATAGTTTTAAGTTTGTGCAGTCAAGGCCTGATCATGACAAGTTGGGACCCAAGGCCCGGACACATTTAGGGGCCCCTTCATCAAATGCGAGATTTATTGGAAATGAGCTTGACTCGTTGTCAAATGAATTAACATTAAATATAGAAAAAGTCGATAAATTAATGTCAATATATTATCTTCTTAAAGTTTTTTTTTTTTTCCCTATCATAAATAAAGAAACAAATTTCAAGTAACCAAATTTATAAATCAAAACAGGTAAAATTTTGTAATATAGCATTGCATTTCACGATCCCAATGTGTTGTAATATCCGTGACAAAAATATCTGCATCATTATTCACAACTTCAAAGCCGACATTTGCTGATCTCGCAATTAATTTGTCAAGACTTTCAATATTTCTTCGAGAAATATTGTTTTTTACGCTTTTAAGTGATGGTTTGATGCATTTGAGTAAATACACTCTGGGATACTAAAGACGGTTCAAGATCAATACAAAATTATTTGTATGTAAAAATGCTTTTATACAGATTGTAAAAGATATTCACAAAAAGAAAGAAAAGTTATAGGTTTACAGCCAATTTCGAGGCCCCCTAAAATCATGGGCCCAAGGCCCGGGCCTTGTGGGCCTAGGCGATGATCAGGGCCTGTGTGCAGTGAATGTATAGGTATTATATTAGAGATCACTGCTATACTGATTACCTCTTTCATTGGGCTTCTTTCTCTTAATTTGTTTGCCGATGCGATATTTTTTATCGGTACTGTTGAGAGGGGGAAAGCATCTTCGACACTCTAAACAAAACAGCATTGATGCACGGCTGAAACAGATAATCTAATTAATATACTGCCCAGTGTTCACCGAAGACAGTTCTTGACATCTCAGAGACGTCATTGTATGTCAAGGTGTTAAATAAAATTTAATATATTAATCTTTTTAATATAATATTGCAGTTTTCTTTGATTTAAACGATCCCTATATCATTACCATCAGGTTTTGTTTTCGTCACCTACATATAGACAGTATTCATTTTTTTTTTTTTTTTAATAGTTTTTTTTTTCTTTCAAGAAATGCTTTTAAAAGATATTATACACCAATTGGATACAAAACCTGCCAACCGTTATTATATTTATTGAATGGAAGTAATTTCTCAATTGATATTAAAATGGAATATACTATTATGTACTGTTTATGCTTGATCTGTGTTGATTCCACAAATTCTAAAGTTTTAGAATATGAAATGCAATTATAAAAAAATATAATTTCTGAATGTAGTTTTTTTCTGAATGTAGTTTTTAATGATACTTAATTATATTAACAAAAAATTTAAATAGAGATGGTTTTCAGTACCTAAGCATTGAAGTTATATTAATAATATTCGGGCATAGAAAATTTATTCTATTTGAATTTTTCATTAATATAATTATCATTCAAAACTACATTCAGAAGAAATATTTTTATTATCATTACTTTCAAGTTGTTTTATACTGTAAGGGCAATTCTCTGGTGTATGCACAACACAGTTTGAATATTTTGGTATATGCGAAACATGTATGGGACAGGGAAATATCAGTGAGTTATTTCCCTTATCCGCCACCAAGTTAAAATAATTATATATCCATGTTATTTGGTTTCCAACTAATATAGACAATAAAAAAAGTAGATTTATCATAATTTTGCAATTAATCTATTGAAGAGTAGAAAAAGAAATTGTGCAATGTCCTGTACATTAACCCCAGAATAAATAATCTAGATATGTAAAACTCAACTGGGTTTCAAATGTAACAAAGTATTTATAGTGAAACGTATGAACATTTTCGAGGAAATAAAAAATCTAACTGTGCAGGGCAGTTACAAACTATGTTAAAAGCCCATACATACATTTGACATAGAATTTCTTTTAATGGCATTGATGTCAGAAGAAACACCAAACAACTATGCAGCAAATTTCTTTCAAACCAATAATAAAATATTCAACAACACTTTGCAAAATTGTTCTATCAATGGACTTTGATGTAAAATGTACACTGCATTTGTAGTATGTCTGTCACTGTGCTGACCAAGTACTTTTTACCATAAAAATGTCCACACTTGTTACATTTTGGCAGTCATAAGTAATATCAATAATTGAACATACTTTAGGCTCCTTAATTAAAGCAAATTTAAATAAATGCACTTTTAAATAATAAACAATTGAAGACCAACATATTTAAATTCGTTTATGTACGTGATGTAGTCATTAACAGGGGTCAAAGTGACAAAATAAGAATATATAGGATTTTTTCAAAAAAAATATAGGACAATATAAAACATCAAATAACTGCACACAGTTGCTACTGAACTTCAAAATTAACTCGTTATACATTTATATACTCGTTATATTGAATTTAAGAGAATAGAAAACACACCTTTAAAAAAAAGAAATCGCCTGATCCTGAATACGTGATCCGTTATTGCCTCAATATTCCATCCCTAAATCAAGTTTTATTAATTACATTATTCGCAATCATAAGTCTTTTGTTTTCAGCATTTTTAACTGTTCCAATTTCTTTAAGTATTTTCTTTGTATCCCTGTTTGCAGTCTTTTGTTGATTCAGATTTACTGTTCAGTGTCGGCTGGATTGGCGGCGAAAATCTTGAGATTTATCGCCGAATGTGGCGAACCTGGCACTTGGCTTTAAAGCAACCCTAGTGATCATTTGGATTTGACAACACAACGTATTGACGTAATTTTCAATTTTGGCGATTTTTATGAAAAAATCGTGGCTAATATTCCGAATCCGGTACGAATTCTGCGCGAAGGCGATTTTTGCCAAAAAATGGCAGCCCTGCCATTTTTTAAGAGCAAGATAACTAACTGCCTATGGTTGCCATAATTTGGAGTGGTTTGATGTAAACAATTCGCGGCGCAGAATCCGTACAGGATTCGGAATAAAAAAATCGCCATCCGACATCATACAGTAAATCTTAACACTTTTGTTTCCTTTATCAATTATTGACTGAGCACTCAAAATGTTCTTTAGTAGTCCTGCAAGTTAATCCCAAGTTGTTTTTATCCGTTTTTCCCGAGGCAGAGTTTTGTTGTTGCATCTCTCTCTCTGCATTATGGCCAATTAATTTATTACGTTGGAGGAGAAATCAGATCAGAAATTCAAGACCGATTGTTATGGAAATGTTCACATGTTTACAACTCCCACCGGTCCAGTAGAGTTGAGTTGTAGGTTATGCAGCACGTGACGTCACAAGAGATAAAACGCCGCGCCGCCCTTGCAAACATCGTTTTTGTCAGGTCTTTTTCACCTACGATCGCGCCAAAGAATCCGAAATATTAAAAAATGACAACAAACGGCGCCGTTATTACGAATTAGAAGAAAATATAGATCGAATCAATGTAGAAATATAGGATATATAGGACAATTGTAAAATATAGGACAATATAGGACGTTTTTACCGATTTTTAAAAAAATATAGGATTTATAGGACATATAGGACGTCTGCGACCCCTGCATTAATGATACTCACAAGGGACGAAGTGAGTTATCTAAAAAATTTAGGTAGGAATTTTAGGAATGATTCTCGAAAGTTTTAGGAATAATTAAAAATATTCATGGATATTTCTTTTGAAGCTGACATACGCTCATAACACAGGCATATTCTTTCCAAAGCTTGTTTCAATAACTGCTAATTTTCAAAAAATTGAATGTTAAACATCTTTTTACAAAATAAGTTATTCATTTGAACAATTATGCTATTTTGTCAAACATACAAATTTAATTAAATTCCCTTTCCTCATCTAGAGGATTATTGTTTTGTTTTTTTATGTATGTTTTAGAAGAAAAATGGGGACATTTTGGGGTTCTTAATTTTTTCAAGAATTATCAAAAAATTTAGTACCCCTGCACTCAGCCCTTCTATATAGATGACAATATAACCACCCTGGAAATGGAAAACTTTGAATAAAGTTTTAGGTGAAAAACTGACAATGCCTTGCATAAAAAGGAAAATCGGAGTAAAATTAATTATTTTTTTGAATACCAATTATTATTAAAATTTCTTTTAGGCATGGCATTTTTTGTTACATATAAGCCCATCATAACACTACATTTAAAAATAAGTTCAGAGTACAAGCTGAGTTAAATTTCAAAATATCCAAGGATGTATGCTCATAAGAAAGAATACTTAACAATTTTTTTTTATTTATCAAGTTACATAGCTCCTTGATCAAAAAAGTGGCTCAGGAAATTCAAAAACAACTTCTTTTCCAGTCAATTTCTTATAAACAGCAGCAAATGTATCAGTCTGAAAGTAAAAAATAAAATTACCAACAATGAATGTTTCTCCTTAAAAAGCACAATTGAACGAAAAAATCAAACATAATAGAAATTTTGAGAATTTTTCCTTCCGACAACAATTCTTCAACATTTTTTAGCAAACAAACAGCTTATGTTAGAAATTCATAATAAAATAAAATTATTAACCACATAAGACAACAGCTAAAAGTCAACGCTACTTGATAAATTTTGATATAGCGGTTTAAATTCAAAACTAATTGAGGAGCTTTTATACTTGCAGTTTAGAATCAATAGTAATGCCCAGTGGGACTAAGATAGTAGCAGAACGACTTTTATACAGGATTCTCAAAAGTGGCTCCCTGTTTTTAAAAGTGATCTTCTAAAAAATTGTTGGTCACAAGAGATAAATTATGCGTACCATTATTGGACAGACCATAAAATTGAGATTGATTTTCTGTATCCAATAAACAAAAGAGGCTTCAGTATCTTGTGCACAATGGCTTTCAAGATGTTGATTTTTAAAGATAGAGAATCACTTTTGGGAACACTGTATAACATTGTGCAATAAACCACTCTGATTCACTGTGAAAAATTCAAATCCATTTAGAATGGCAGGTTTAATTCTAAATAAATGTGCTTCAGTGTACAAACCAAAAGCTTACGAGTCAATACTATTGGAAGTTCCTGACTTTAAAATTGGTGAACCACCAGTTTTAAGTTCAAATAACGGGAGGAACTTTTAGTCAAACAGGATTTACAGTACTAAAAAAAACGTATGCCTATAGATAACAGTCAATGCTGCTCGAGGACTAATGAATTCACAGGTTACAGTTAAAATAATAGGATAACTTTTTCAAACAATAGATTAGAATAAATTCTAAAGTGACCAATCAGGGTTCTTTTGAATCACAGGATGAAAATTAACGACTTTTCAAGGACTTTTAAGCATCGTGTCTTTAATGTGCAACTTTATAACTACTTCACCCACATCAAAAACTTTCCTGCACAAGTTGCATTTAAGAACAGATATTGATGATCAGGGTACCCACTCAAATCCCAGAATGAAAATCAATGACTTTTAAGCACCTAAATAATGTTTTTAAGGACCATTGAAAATTTGTTTTCAGGCATCATGTCTATATGTAAATTTTTAATAAAGTATATTCTACCCAAAAAGTTACAAGTTGGTGGATGCGTGATAAAAATATGTCGGAGAGTTCCGATACGGTGCGGATAAATGGTGGTCACTCGGGAATAGCAAGTCCGAGTTGCTTTTATAAATTTTGTAGTTGGGCACACAACATCTGCAAAAATTAAGAACTTTTAAGGACCTCTTAAGTATTTTCAAGGACTTTTAAGTACCTCTTAAGCATTTTCAAGGTCAAGTTAAAAAATACTAAGCACTTTTAATGACCGTGGGAACCCTGATGATTTTGCAATCCATTTTTCATATGCACTATGCTTTAGCCATAGCACTTTAATTGCGCAATCTCCAGACATATAATTCGTAAGTTGCTTCTGCTTGGGGGGAAAAAAAAAAAAAAAAAAAAAAAAAAAAAAAAAAAAAAAAAAAAAAAAAAAACAGCTTAGGCTGGCCTCAAACTCATTTGGTTCGCAAAACATAAACACGGTTCTCATGCAGGGTTGCCACTCAAATCAGAGAATGAAAATCAATGACTTTTAAGGACCTAATTAATGTTTTTAAGGACCTTTGAAAATTTGTTTTCAGGCATTATGTTGATATATAAATTTTTAATTAAGTATATTCTACCAAAAGAGTTACAAATTGGTGGATGCATAATACAAATACGTAGGAAAATTCCGAAAAGGTGCAGATAAGTGGCGGTCAGGCAGAAATAGCAAGTCCGACTTTGAATTTGTATAAATTTTGCAGTTGTACAACATCTGCAAAAATTAAGGACTTTTAAGGACCTCTAAGCATTTTCAAGGACTTTTAAGCACCTCTAAGCATTTTCAAGCACTTTCAAGGCTTTGAAAACAAGTTCAAAAATATTAAGCACTTTTAAGGACTTTCAATGACCGTGGGAACCCTGTCATGTGTTTGTCTCGCAGAGTACAGTGTGTAACTAAAACTCCATTCGAATTCTACTCCACCAATCAGCAAATATGAACCACATACAATTATAACAGAAAATTCCGCTGTGGTGCAGATAAGTGGCGGTACAATTTAACTAAGCGTCCGAGTTGAATTTTTATAAATATTTCAGTTGAGTATACAACACCAGCAAAAATTAAGGACTTAAAAGGATCTATAAACATTTTCAAGTTCTTTTAAGGTACCTCTTTTTAAAGAAAATAAATATTAAGCACTTTTAATGACAGTAGAGCCAATGCAAGGGATCAAATCCTCTTGCATGTTGACGAGTGTTCTGTGTCTGAGCTGCGAGTTTGGATAATTGCAAGTGAAATACCAAAAATTAAAATTTGGAAAAAGTATCGCATCCTTTGCAGAACACTAAAGTAAAAGAAGTTTTTATAAGTACCTTATGTTCAATATTAGTTTGTTGGGTCTTGTCTAAATGAACTTTCATCAGTCTGCTACCATCAAGACGCACCCTTATTCTCTTTCCAACTATTTCAGATGGAAAAACTAAGTCTTCCAGAATGGCATCATGCACAGCTGTTAATGTACGACTGTAAATAAGAGTAAATTTCAAGGTTAAAAACAGTCAAAATGTTAAAAAATAGAATATATAAACAGCGTTACTTTGTAAAAAAATATAGCTGAATAAGAATATATATGTGCACTAATGTGCGTACAGAACAGTGGTGTAGCCAGATACTTTTTGTGAGGAAAGTTTTAGACAAATTTAGTTTGATAAAGCTTTGTATATTGAAGAATTGAAAAATTAAAGTAGAAATCTCCGATTTTCTGGATCCAGAACCCTTTGATATTTTATTGCATAAAAAAAGATAATGGCAAGAAAAAATCCATTCATTAAGGTGACCCAAATCGTAACAGATTTGAGCATCAAATTAAACATTTAAAACTAACCTTTCTCGCCATTGAATAAAATTAGAAACATTTTCCCAGGGGGGAAACTGATTTCACAAAGTAAGTTTCCAACTTCGACTAAAAGGCACTACAGCCTAATTCTTTCTTATTTGCTAGCATCAGTGTTAGAAACATGTGAAAATTCAACATGTTGTTGAGCATGTTACAGGACTGCTAGTGACAATCACCTTTGAAAATAGTTGCTTTAATAGCCTCAGATGTTAAAAATAGTACCCGAAATAGCAGTATCAGACATTGAAAATAGTAGTCTCGGACGTTGAAAATAGTGGCCTCACTTTTCATAACTTAAAAACGATTTTTTCATTCAAGTCGATAATGATCTTTCTCTTGTTTCAAAGGTTTTCAGTGTTCCATCAAGATCGAAATAAAACTTGATTTACATAAAACAGGAAAAAAAACAAAAAAAAAACACTCTTCCTTTATATACATGGTCCTTCGATTCAAAATAATGTGTAATACACTACATCCCATATGGTAAAAGACATGTGTCTTAACATTACTTTATACAGTAACACATTTAAAAGTATCTAATATTTGTGTGGATACTTTTTCATGTCTTATTTTTCAAAGCACAAAAAAAAAAGAGCATTTTTTTTAGTTTGGAAATGTTTTTAATTTTCCATTTTAACATTTCATAGACAAACAAAAAGGTAGAATATTAGGAGAAAGGGAGTATCATATTCACAAGAAGTGAGTAAAGAAGTTGGCAAAACTATTTTACTCACAGACAGCACATAGGAAAACTTCACGCAAAGCTTAAAAAAAAAATTCCAAAGTCAAACAGCTATTTGGCCAAAAAGAAAAGTTTCATGTTTAAACAATTACACTATATTGGTAATGACAGGCAAATTTAATTAAGCCCTAATTTTTTAAGCCATATTCAAAATAATAAAATATATTGCTTCAAAATTTAAATTATTTATAAATTTAGCTACATTATTGAAATTTTAGTCACTGTGCATCAATTGACCTAAACAGCAAATTCGATCATTATACAGGCACAATCACGTACATAATGTCTATAACATCAATTGAAGCCTTGTCAAAAGCACTCATTACAAAAACGCATACCACAGAGAAGGCAGTTATAACAGCAGCACTATCAGAATATCGGAGCGAATATTGGAAAAATCAGCTGTTAAATTAGTGAAACCTTTGGCGAAAATGACTACCACTCCAATGTACATATCGGTGATAGTGCTTTTCATATCGGTTAAAATCTCTGGAATAGAGTCGACAACATCAGCATAATACTTGGTGAAAATTATAACCAATCCCAATGCAAATATTACTGATAGCGTCCATCATACCGGTACAAATCTTGCAATAGTATATTACATCAGCGTAATACGCAGCGAAAAAGACTGTCACAAAAACATGATCGTCCAGAAGAATACAAACCCAAATATCGGTCATTACATCTGAGTAACACTTTAAGAAATTGACAATTAAACACTAATACAAATATAATGAAGATAGTGGCAAACAGAGGAAGCAGCGACAAATGTCGTTATTCCATCGAAGGTTTTGAGAATTCTGAATACAGCAAGAATCAGTGACGATCCGACTTGTACGCAAGCATAACACACAGGTACCTCCTTGAAATTTTAATATGGATATGCATTGATATCAGGAAATTTCGGCAAAACAACTGAAATCAGCTCATCTGAAAAATAACACAGCATGATTTTTAGTGTGGACTTCATTCTCTGTATGTTAAGTTAAAGAAACAAAAGCTTGCTTTTCACAGTCTTGCTTCATAAGCGATAAGTAACTTCCACTTCAGAGCTTTGCGTACATTTGGTGATGTGTAGATGCAAAATGTCATACACTATGTTCCTCTCATTTCTTGATTTCCAGTACTTGGTGATTGACTCGGGAAAATAACAAGGATTTTTTATACTTAAATACTAATAAAGCAACTACCTTGGCAAAGTTAGGTGACTTTTTAACAAGAGAAGAAAGATGATTTATGAAAGATGTTATCAAGCCATTTAAGCTGTGCAATAGTAGATGCCTCATTGGCTATACGTGGCAACTCTCAATTGCTAAATGTACATTCAAGTCGGTATTTTTACACCCAGATATAAGTTTAAAAAAAAACCACACAGATTATTAAGATTAAGAAAACTGTCCACACTGATGGCATTTTCTTTCGGGTTTCGCTGCAAATTCATTCTTGTCAATTAAATAAAAGCAAAATAATTTGATATTTGAGAATATATTAGTGTATGTTGTTGAACTTAGCACGGCAAAAAACCCATATAAGAACCAAACAGGTAGACGAAAATAACCGTGTTTGCCGCTGAAAATAACAATCGTGTGTGCACGGTTACCAGGGATTTACTATTGTCCAACTAACACAATCCGAGAATATAAACCTATAATTAACACCTATTTTAGCAGCGTTTGCTCTCCCTCCTAAAAAGAATAACCGTTTTGACTTAAACGCGTTAGTACTTAAGAGCCGATTTTTTTTCCATCCTACAATCAAACAGTAGTGAATTTCTTAAAAAATAGTCGCCTTAGCCTAAAAATAGTTGAAGGTTTTGCTTAAAATAGTTGTTTTGGGCCCTTTTTTCTTTGAAATAGTCACCTGGCCACTAAAATAATCACTTTAGTAGCTTTTTAAGTCACCACTGATGTTAATGAAAAAAATTCCCTAGTCAAAAATTTAGAGATTTGGATTACCATTGTTGATATGAATCTTAAGAAAATTAGATATTACATTTAAATGGAATTGCATAAAAATCTGTCAAAGTAGACAGATATGTACTACACTATACGGAAATTGAATATCAATTCATATACCTTCTGGGCCTTTTCTGCTTGTTCTTAATCTTCATCTTTCTTGAAGGCTTAGGAAGAATGGTTCTTCTTGCAATAAACACAACATGTTTTCCACTGAACTTCTTTTCCAGTTCTCTAACCAGTCTAGATTGAATCTTCTGAAAGGATTTCAGCTGTGGGACTGGCACTGATATGATAAGAGCCTAGGGAAAGAAAGACAATTCTCATAAGAACAAAAACAAGATTTGTGAATTAAGTACTAAACTCACTGAAGGATCTTTCTAGGAAAATTTCACGTCAATCACAAGATCTGAAGTGTAGCAAAATTAAAAAAGATAATGAATACACAGGGTGTCCTAAAAATACTTTAGATTTAAACAGGGTTCATACGAAAAAAATTAGATCCCTAATAATATATTTTCCCTCAATGCGCCTGGTTGACGAAAATCGCGGTGCAGTCTGAGATTGTTCGAAGGTTTTCCTTTGGGCCGGTAGTGACGAAGAGCATGCACAGTAAGAATTTCAAATTTCAGAGACATTTTATCGAGTAAAAACAAAATGCTATGTTTTAAGGTTTTACTAATCTTTTTAAACTATAATGATTATTTTTAACGACATAGAAAGAAATATCAGGAGTAGAAGCACAATTTTCAAGAGTTATAAAGGCTCTTATATAAAAAAAGCAAATTTCAGGAGGAGTACAAACTCTGTTTAGAATATGTACAAAAAATTAGTACTTTTGGACTGTTTTGTATTTAATTGGTTCAGCACCTAAGAAAAAGTTATATGTACTTATATCCAGTATTCTGTCTCTTATTTAATTCAAATAAAGCTTGTGATTACAACAGCCAACTCTTATTAGGGTAATTCTATGGAAAATCTGCAATTTGTGTAACTGTTGTTTATTACAAAAAGTATACAAACAAAAATACTTTCTTTATGTATAAACAACCATAGTATGGCAGGTAATTAATACAGGGTTCATACTCAATCTATGAGAGTAAAATTCAGGAGTTACTAAGGAGTTTTTCAGGAGTTACTAAGGAGTTTTTCAGGAGTTAAGTACAGTAAATTCAGGAGTTAACGGGAAAAAAAATTACATGTCTAATAATATATTTTTCCTCTACGTGCCTGGTAGTTGAGAATTGTGGTGCATTCTAGGACTGTTCGGAAGGTTTTTCTTTGCAGCTGCAGTGACGAAGCACATGCTCAGTGAACTTTGAAGTACAGTAAGAATTTCGAATTTCAGAGACGTTTTATCAAGTAAAAAAACCAGCTACATTTTAAGGTTCTACAAATCTTTTTATCCTTTGATGATATATTTAAGGAGATAAAAAGAAATATCAGGAGTAGAAACACAATTTTCAGAAGTTATAAGGGCCTCATTTAAAAAAAAAAGCAAATTTCAGGAGTTTGTCAGGAATTTCAGAAGGCGTACAAATCCTGTTAATAGCAGTTTAAAATTAAAATAAATTATTTTACTATTACTCAAATTTTACTCCAAAACAAGGAAATGTCACAGCTGTGGACTGTCACCACTTACTATTTTGACTTTTTCCAGGGCGATGTATCATAAATAAAACACTTAAAATTTTTTAGATTACATTTTAAATTAAGAAAATGTTTTTCAAACACATTTTTTGAACTTTTTAAGTTTTATATATTTTTTTATTTTGCGCTTTATGCCTATAAGCAGGATAGAAGGTCATATCCGTGAACACACAAAAATGGGTAATTGCATCCTTACAGATGGTTATAATATGCTCTTTTGATAAAGAAATCAGGTGTTAAGCAGATGTTTTGTTTTGATGCAAAGAACAAGCTACACACTAAGTAATTTATTAATGGTTATATTCAGTTATTGGACTTGACAGAAAAAAGGTTGAAATGAGATGTCACATCCATGGAATTCAGTAGAAGTTAAATTATCAATTAAATTTATAAATAATTGTTGGAATCTTTAACACGAGGAAATAGATTTGTTTTGCAAATATTACGAAATTAAATCTAATGGAGAAGTCACCACATGCAAAAGATTATAGTTTTGTCACATCTGTGTCAAAAACATTACTAGCAGTAATACCTTTGCTTTTCACTTCCTCGAGAATGTGAATTGTCATAATACAATTAATTTATCACATTTTAAACTTTATTAAGGTGGTTAGTAACATATTTTGAGTTGTTTAACATATAGAATAGATAAAGTTTAGAATATGAAATAATACTAGAATATACCAGAATCAATCTCAAAACCCTGTTGTATAGAATACATTGCTATAACAAGCTGAGGCACAAAGTTATACAGTCATTTGCAAATAATCTTGAACTGCAATTAATGGTAGCTGTGAATAATTGATATCACTACTTCAAATACACATTGAATTTAAAGAAAAACAAAAAAACACAAATAAAATTTAGTTTGAATATAAAGATTTTCATTTGCAATAATGAAAGTTACTAGAAGTTTGGAGAGTGCACAATAGGTCAAACCAATTCAACCACCAAATAAATAAAAGAATTAAGTACTTTTACTATTAGAACTAACAAAATAGGCATTTCTATAAATTCATATAAAAAATGCCCGAAGCGTCAACAAAGTAAATATCTATGATTAAAGATTGTTGATATTGTCAGCAGTGTTCCCACTGAAAGCATAGAAAGAAAATCAAGGACTTTTAAGGATATAAATGATATTTTTTAAGGACCTTCAAAAATTAGTTTTCACGCATTGGGTCTTTAATGTATGACTTTGCAGCTGTTTTGCCCAAAACGTTAAAATCAAAATCTTTTAAGACACAATTTCCATTTAGCCTTAAAAAAAGACTTTGAAGAATGTCTTTGCTCTTTTGGTTCGTAAAACAAACACTAATCTTATGTTCGTCTCATAGGGGTACATAAAACCATTCGATTTCTACTTCACCAGTCAATTTACAAGTTGATGCATGCTTAATACAAATATATCAAAAAATTTTGTTGCAGCATGAATAAGTGAAAAAAAATTAAGGAGATTTAAGGGCTTTTAAGCATTTTCAAGTACTTATAAGGACTGGAAAAAACATTAAAACAAATTGAGCATTTTTAATGATCATGGGAACCTGGGTCAGTGACTTCATTCATTATTCACACATTTTTGTGTACTTTTGTATATTAGGTCACAAAATGTTGTTTTGAATCTTTAATTCTCACTTAATAATGCATTTTGGCATACGGAATGTAGAGGCAAAAAAGTACAAGCAAGGGATTGGAAAAATACAATAACAAAGAAGAAGGATTCCGCATATTCCTGTTTTCTTAGAACCTAGATTATTGAACACTAGAAGCATGTCCTTGCAGGTTAAACTCTCCAATCTCAAATTCATGGATGAGTGTGATCAAAGCAAAAAGGAGGAAATCCAAAAATTTGTTAAAAAAAGCAAGCAGAAGGGACGATACCCAAAAGTTTGTCAAAAGAGAGCTTGCAGGCAGAATAATACACAAAAATTCAACAAAAAAGTATGCAGGAAGGATGATTCACCAATTTTATACATATATAATGATAAAATTAAATTTCTCATACTATATAATAATTACATTTCAAATATTAGGGAAGAAATTAATAAGTGCCACATATTGTTCTCAAAACCTAATACTTTAGTATTCTCTAAATTTCAGTCATACAAAAAGATCAGGAAAATGTCATCCATATCGTCCTGAGACCCACAACTGTTTGAAATATGATTTAAAGCTAATTTTTATGTATATTATTCTTTTGAGTCTATGTAACGTACTTTTAAAGTTCAGAATTAATCCATGCACTTTAAGTACACTTAGACAAAAAATTACTATCTCCTTAAGCTAGCAAAAATTCTGAAATTTAATTGTTCAGATGTGAAATTTAACCATGAAAGGCTGCAAAACAATTTTGCGAGGATGCGATACATAAAAATACTTTACACTTAGTGCAAAAAAATATTGTTTGCGTTGAACATCCAACAACGTGAGGAAAGTCTTAGTATCATTCCTGGGATGTGCTTCGCACCAACTTTTCTACTACTGGCAGAGGAACTATTTTTTTGCCGTTTCCTTACAGGGTCTACTTCATCACAATCAGTGGAACTATTATCAGCTGTAGGACTGAATTCGGCTATTTCATGCATAGAAAAATTATATGCCCCAAATCCGATGTGCATATATATGCATGTGGGGTCTCAGGAGGATATAAACTACAAACAAGGTTCATACTCAATCTATGATAGTAAAATTCAGGAGTTACTAAGGAGTTTTTCAGGAGTTAAGTACAATAAATTTCGGAGTTAACGGGGGAAAAATTACATGTCTTATAATGTGGTTTCCCTCTATGCGCCTAGTTGTCGAGAATCGTGCTGCATTCTGGGACTGTCCAAGGAATTTTCTTTGCGGCTGTAGTGACTAAGTTCATGCACAATAGACTGAAGTACAGTAAGAATTTCGGATTTCAGAGATGTTTTACAGAGTAAAAAAAATCTGCTACGTTTTAAGGTTTTACTAATCTTTTTACTCTTTGATGTTAATTTTTAAGGAGATAAAAAGAAATGTCAGGAGCAGAAATAGAATTTTCAGGAGTTATAAGGGCCCTTATATAAAAAAAGCAAATTTCAAGAGTTTTTCAGGAGGCGTACAAACCCTGTACAAATAAAGTTGACGAAAAAAAAAGTTGTAAAAATCTTTTGTTTAGCCATGAGGAAAAGTATACTATTTGCAGGAAAAACTGGTTCATATCAGAAAAATAAGGATCATCGAAACAGGGACAAAAAGGAGGAAAATCTCATCCCTGCAAATTAATCACAAAAGGCTATGATTATAAGCTTCAAAGAATAAATAAGTAAAATTTAAATTTCTCTTACTTTTTTCCCATCAACATCTACTTCTTTGGCACCAGCAATAAATAGCTCTCTTAACTGGGCTTTTAGGTCACTATTAAGTTCCAACTCCAAAAGAGCCTAGTTAAAAATAAACCCCATATATCAATTGCAAATAAATAGATTTTGTCATAGTAACGAATAAATTAAATTAGCTATTAGTGCACCTGTGAAACAGTGTTTTCCAACTCATCTGGTTTTTCATTGTGAGGTTTAATAATCTTTGACCCGACGGAATACATCTGCAAAAAATTATATAAATAAAAAAGCATAGAAAGGTACTGAGTTATAAAAATTTACGTCAATTTCTTTCCAAACTGATATGGAGAGAGGTTTCAAAACTGCCAACACAATTTATAGAGCAAGTGTTGTTAGAGCACTGTTGGTGGTCATTTTTAAGGCTTTATTACAACTTATTAAATAAAAAAGACTTTTTGTTAGATAATTAATAACTGTTTGATTAAAAATAATAATTATTTTATAAATACCTTAGAAATATAATCACGTTAACAGAGATCTCTAACGAGTTGTTTTATGAGCGGAAGCGGAGCGTTACGGTCACATCACAAGTTACATACAGTCAACTATTTATATAATTCAATAAGGATGATGTATATGACGTCATACTTAATTGCTACATGACTTTTAGGTGACAATCCTGTTTCATGTTTGGAATCATTGTTGGTAAATTATGCTTTCTTTTTGCTTTTCAACAATTAAAACAATCCTAAAAATATACACCAATTGGTCAGAAATTTTTTCTTTAAATAATTTCAAGATTGAGAAGCCAACTTTATTCATAAAGTCGATAATAAACACCAAATTTAAACTGGTCATCATTTTTGAAAAACTAGAAGCTCGCCAAACTAAATGCAGAGCCTCTTGAAGAAGACTTGGTTCTTGTTTTCATAAAAATGCATACGAAGACATAAAATGGGATTCTTTGACATCGATTTTTTAATGGATTTAGATTTGAAAATGAGTGTATACGGTGGCTTCATTTACAAATAACTTTTTTAAGAAAAATTATTAAACTAAAAGTAACACAAAAAATGTTTCCCAAAAGCCTTTCTACACTTAATTTTTTTTTTCTAATATATATTAGTATTTAAAATAATATTTTGGTAAATTAGTAATTTGTAGGATATCTTTTAACATTCAGAACAGCTTTTATGCTTCTAGGCATACATTTTACTACCTTTTTAAAAATATTCTACATTAATGTTTCTCCACTCTTTTATCATAACTTGTTTTTAGTTGACTTTTCATTTTAAGTCGTGTATTTTTACTTTGGCCTCCAATTTTCTTCAAGTCTGTTCTTTTTTGCTCAAATCTGTCGACTGAGGTAGCGTTTTCAGATTTTGTGAGCAATTGTAGAGGCAACAGTGTCGATAATTTAATTTTGTGTTTTCTGATCATTATCTTGATAAGTATGGAGTTATTTGTAATTACCCAAATTTTGGGTTGACAAATTTAATTTATCATTCAAAATATTTAAATAGAGTCCATGATTCATTATTTCATCATTAAACACCAATTTGTCAAGTTATAATGCTGACAAGCACCCATACTGTTGCACAAATTGTCTGTATATATTGTAAATAGTGACGTATTATTTCAAAATTCTATTGTAATTTATTTTTATCTTATTTTATTTATTAATTAATAGCGATTATACAAGTTAGAAAAAGGTGGCAACACCTAAAGCATTCGAGAAGTTTCGAGATATTTCGTTTCCGATGAATTGGCTGGAAATTTCGAGAATGTCTCACGCGCTTGTATATAAAAAGACTGGAGAACGGGAAAGTTTTCAGATTGACTTCGGTTTTCGTTGAAAGCTGATCGCGATCGCTTTGTTGACCTATTGGAGTGAGCTTGTATAATCGCTATATTCGAAGCTGTTCTTGTTGAAGCTTGTATTGAAGATTAATAGTGATTGCACTGTTATCTGTGAAGAAATTTTGTGAGTTTTCTGAAGAGAATAAATACTAGTTTTTATCTGAAAAACTGTGCCGTCATTGCCTCAGCGGAAAAATTCATAACAGTGGTGTCAGAAGTGGGATCTCGTAATTTTGAATGCCGACAACTAGAGGAATGATGGAAGACCAAATGAAGCAGTTGATGGAAATGATTGCTGGAATGAAGGCCCAACAAGAATCCACTGCCGCCGAAATAAAATCCGAAATGAAAGCCTGCCAAGAAACTACCGCAGCCGAAATGAAAGCCTGCCAAGAAACCACCGCAGCCGAAATGAAAGCCGAACTTTTCGCTACGATTGCCGCCGGACAAGCCCGTCAAGAAACGACTAACGTCGAACTCGCCGCCGCAATCGCCGCCAGTCAAGAAGCAACGTCGTCGGACATTAAAATTTTAGCCTCCAAACAGGAATCGACTGCTGCGTCCGTTGACGGATTTATAGAGCGCACAGAGATTGTTCTTCAATCAATGAAGGCGGATATTTTGAATGTCAGAGAAGATCTTAAGACAGTGAGAAATGAAGTTGAAGAAAAAGTTTCCACCTTGCAAGAAAAAGTTTCCACCGTGCAAGAAAAAGTTTCCACCGTGCAAGAAAAAGTTTCCACCATGCAAGAAAAAGTTTCCACCTTAAAGGAAGAGCAGGGAAAATTCATGGATGCTGTAGAAGAAAGGCTACGGAAAATGGAAACTCGCGAAGCTGCGACCATTGCAACTCCTAAATGGGATAATGTTTCCACTCCCTTTATTGCGCCACGTTCCAACATCGAAGTGGCCACTTTTGATGGGAGGTCGTCTTGGCGCGTTTATCAAACGCAGTTTGAAATTATTGCTTCTGCGAATGGTTGGGACGATACTTCGAAGGCATTCCATCTCGCAGCATCTCTTCGAGGTGAAGCTGCTGACATTTTACAGACACTACCTGAAGAGAAGCGGGGAGAATTCGTGGCGCTGGCAAGTGCGTTGGAGTTAAGGTTTGGGGAGCAGCATCTAAAGGATTACAACAGACTGCAACTGAAAGTGAGACAGCAGAAGGCCAATGAAACTCTTCAAGAATTGGCATCGGATATATAAAGACTGTCGCTCCTCGCTTTCCCTGACTGTCCCCCGGATGTACGAGACGATCTTTCTCTGCAGTATTTCATCGACGCTATTCAAGATCTCGATGTGCAGCAGGCGGTAAGGTTATCCCAAAACAAAAACCTGAAGTCGGCCCTCGTGTACGCCATGAGAGTGGAAGCCGCGCAGCTAGCTTCTGGAAAAGACCGACGATATGTGCGTGGTGCATTAGCCGAGGATTCGTCTGACTTTGTCACCAGTAAGCTTCGAGAACTGGAAAGAAAAATTGATAGAATGATGAGAAGCTATCCCGGAGCCAGGGATCGAAGGACCAGAGTCGTTTGCTGGCACTGCAAACGGGAAGGGCATCTACGACGAAACTGCCTTGATTTGAAAAAGAGAAGGGATAACACTACCACGGATTCTCCACAACTGAATCTAAGAAGATGTCATCTCGCAGGGCAGTAGCTGCAATGTAGAACAGGTGAAGCCCCGACCAGTCGTTTCCACGTTTCTTCCCGACAAGGAGGAAACCAGGGTTTATTCGTGAAGGGGGAGATCAACGGAACTCCATGTCGTCTAATCGTCGATTCGGGAGCGAACGTAACGATCGTAAGGACGGACGTGGCTCGTCGCCTGAACAGCCGACTCCTCTACACAGCGCCCTCTGTTTCTCTACAAACTGTGTCTGGTGGTAATATCTCTGTGCATGGGAAATTGCAAGTGGACATTGCCCTTGGATTTAACACCTACAAGCACACCGTTTATGTTGCCGAAATTGTAGATCCGTGCATTCTCGGACTAGACTTTTTGAAGAAAAATGGAATTACGCTGAATTTTGAGAAAAGCCAGCTGCAAACATGGAGAGGCGAAGTTCCTTTGCACGATCTAGACATGAAAGAGCTGTGCGTATATCGGATTGTAGCTCATGAAGACAATGTCATAGAGAATGCTGAAGAGTCCACATCTATGGAAAGTACCTCTCCAGCCTCGGAGAGAGAACTGAAGAAAGCGACGTTGATGAAACCCTCCCAGGAAGTGGTTCATGTGGAAATGGACAAAGTTAGTGACGAGGGAATCGACATCCGTACTCCTGTTACAAGCATCGAACGAAGGTCCCGGGATCTATCGGCTGCACCCGCGGATGATTCGGACGCAATCTCAAAATCTTATAACCAGCAAGATGGGGATCAGAAACTTTCACCGCTTCTGTTGGCATACGGGAGTGCAACTCACGAGACCACCGGATTTTCTCCATCTCTAACGATGTGTGGAAGAGACCTTAGGCTCCCCAGCAACCTCCTCTTTGGACAACCACAGGACACTCCTTCCTCGCCTGTCCAGTATCTAGATGATCTGCAGGCACGTTTGGAAGCCGTACATCGGTTCGCCAGAGAGAGAAACAACATCATGACGGAGCGCGTGAAGATCCGGTACTATGCCAAGGCCATGGACCGTTCATTCCAGGAAGGTGACAAACGTCGGAAAGGACTCTCCCCTAAGCTCCAGACGAACTGGGAAGGGCCGTATGGGATCCTTAAGAAGATCAACGACGTCGTGGTGAGAATTCAACGGACACCTTCCTGTAAACCTAGAGTTGTACACTACAATAGGCTAGCCCCATATTATGGTAGAAGTCATTGAATAGCTTAAGGACTTCACTGCCCGGGACGTGCAGTCTTTAAGAAGGGGGAAATGTTGCACAAATTGTCTGTATATATTGTAAATAGTGACGTATTATTTCAAAATTCTATTGTAATTTATTTTTATCTTATTTTATTTATTAATTAATAGCGATTATACAAGTTAGAAAAAGGTGGCAACACCTAAAGCATTCGAGAAGTTTCGAGATATTTCGTTTCCGATGAATTGGCTGGAAATTTCGAGAATGTCTCACGCGCTTGTATATAAAAAGACTGGAGAACGGGAAAGTTTTCAGATTGACTTCGGTTTTCGTTGAAAGCTGATCGCGATCGCTTTGTTGACCTATTGGAGTGAGCTTGTATAATCGCTATATTCGAAGCTGTTCTTGTTGAAGCTTGTATTGAAGATTAATAGTGATTGCACTGTTATCTGTGAAGAAATTTTGTGAGTTTTCTGAAGAGAATAAATACTAGTTTTTATCTGAAAAACTGTGCCGTCATTGCCTCAGCGGAAAAATTCATAACAGTCACATAAGAACACTTCCACCTCCATGTTTTATTGTTCCCACAAAGTTTTTGGGATTAAGTTAATAATTTTTCTTATCCACACAATTATACGGCCATCGAAACCAAAAATGTTAAATTTGTTATCTTCAAATTAAACATGATTTCGATACGTTTCCGCGGCTTGTTGTTTATCATTAACTTTGTAAAGAAAAAGCGAAACTTTCTATTTTTAGCATTTACAAAAATTTTCTTCGGGAAAAACACCCATGTATTCCAGCTGATGTGACTACTTTTCAAACAATTTCAAGTGAAATAGATGTCAAAATTTTTCTTACATTCTGAAAATTTTTTTATAGTCCACAAACGTGAACTTTTCTCAAATTTTCTTACAATAAAACCCTTTTCACATTCATAGAACAATGTTGGGCAATCTCTTCTTCGCTGGTTTTGAGTTCTATTTTCTAATTTAAAACGTTTTATTGCATACTGAATAGTAAAATAGAACAAATTGATTATATTTGCCATACATAGAATACATTTATTTTTATTACGATGAAATATGATCAATTTTAGACTGCTGTTTGTCGATTCTTTTTAATTACGAAATATTTAAAAGAACAAGTAAATTATATTAAATAGAGAAGGCAAATATTACAGGCAGTCGCATTTTTGAAAGTCACAACAATGCAAAAATTAAAAAAGGGCAAAAAAAATAATTTAATTATAAAATTATCAGATATTGTTAGGGTGTATGATATGAACCCTTTTGTGGAATTTTTCCTCTGGTTCTGTGAATTTACATTATATAAAAATAAAACGATTCAATATTTCTTTTTATGATGTTAGGTTTCATTCAGAATTAAATTAGCATTCTAGAAAAAAATATTGAAGTTAATATTCGAATTCAATTCCAAACCATAGCACTTTTTCTACAAATTTTTTAAACTGTTCGAAGACTTTTGGATGCCGATATATCCGAAAGCATTTTCATGTTACACAACCCAATTGATAATCTCCATAAATTCTTCTATCTAAATTATTCTTTCAATATCATTATTTTACTGTGGGCTTAGTTGTATTACTAAAGCAATTTAATTACTAAAAGTAATTATTTTATTAATTATTGGAAATATTTTATTATAACAATAATTATTAAAAATTTGATTACCGATTTTCATCTCAAGCAGGAGGGCATAGTTCTCTAATGACTACGATTGGCGCAATGACATTAAAACCAGTGAAGTGTAGGTTTACACATGCTCAAGTCATGTTGGATCACATTTTAGATTAAGGTTAGAGCAAGTGTAAGCTTGCAAAAGGGTCAAGTTCTATATTCTACCGTCCTAAGCAGAAAAGCAATAACTCCACCTGAGGTCATTTGTCAGAAAACGCTATTTTGTTTCTTTTTTGTGGGCCACCTATATAAAATACGATAATGTTTAAACTTTTTATGTTACTAGGGGGTATTTTTGATGCTCTACTACATGGAGGCATAACATTATATGATTTATTTGAAATTTTAGTCTGAATCGGGGGTTATTGCATTTCAACAGAGTATTTTCTGATCGGTGGTAAGCAAAATTGCATTAACTCCATCAATCAGCTATTGAAGATACATTTTACGACCCAAAGGTGGTGTAATGGTAAATACATCCTTACAGAGTATCTTTTTCGGTTTCTTGACTTAAATGCACAGGGGTACAAAACTACCTTTTATCCTACAATCAGATACGTTTGACCAAGTCCGTAGCAAGAATTTTTTTTCAAGTGAAAGGGGAGGGGGCGGTATGGTCGAATATTTAACTAACAACATAGAGCAGATTGTTTTCATTTATAATTTTTTAAGAATCAAGGAGACTCAAACTCATATTACATCTGTGACTTGAATAATTTTTAATGTATGTAAATTCTTATAACAAGTTACACACACACAAAAAAGTGAAGTAGTGAAACAAGATTTCACATAATTTTGAGGAGACGAGGGGGGGGGGGGGGGGCATATTGATCCCTCCACCCCCCGTCTATGGCCCTGCATCGGACCTGAAGAATGAGCGTTGTACTAGCGTCCTCTAATAGCAGAAGATATACCATCTTTTAACTCAGTAACAAAATCTCCAGCGTTGTGAAAAATATAGTTTGAATGAAAAAGAGTGAACTACAATAGTACTCGAGAAAGCAATACTTTAAACGGCGTGTAGACTGAAAAAGGTTCATTTTAGTAACTGAGCACAACTCTCTTGTATGGCTAAATTTATATGCAGTTGCTAATGCTCGTCTTATGCGTTGGTTGTTGACTTATTTAAAACTTTAATATTTTCAGGTAAAACACTGTCACCGATCCCAAAATAAATATGTAGGTGCTGTTAAACACATGCCTACGAAATTCCACGGAGACATTTACAAACCATGCCTTGTGATAGAATAGAGTCTCCAATACTCTTTTTTCAGCTTTTTATCGTTTGGCATTGCATTTTGCTTACACTTTGATTCGTTTGACCTTATATATTTTTTAGCAATAAATTCGCCGTTGAACTGTCGGTTTGACGTACTTGTCGATTCTTTGATAGCTGTTTAAAAATTTGTTTCTTTCTTTTTAATTTTAAGTCAAATAAGCTGTTGCTTTTATTCGTTGTGCACTTTCACTATTGCTTTGGTGAATTTCGCGTTCCTGCAACTATCAGTAAGTACAGTAAAAATCCTACCGAATGGAGAGTACAGGACCTGGTATCCTGAACAGAACCTAACCAAGAAATCAAACATGTTTACTTTAGATTTAATCAATGTCTAGAAGCGGACAACGAATGAAACAAGTGATACAGCAACAGAACAATGAGTATGGATCATTTATCTATTTTTCCCATTATGACGTCATTGTTTCAAACTAATTGCTAATATAATTTACAAACCAGCACGAAAACTTGTTTATTCTTTAAAAATTTGCTTTCAATAAATCTATAATCAGAATCCAGGAAAACATCGTTAAAGAAATTTAGTTCAAAATTAGATATGGCCCGGGATAAAATCTTTGATCCAGCTTTTCAAAAAGCCTTTACAGAAGCTATTTTGAAAGAGAAAAGGGTAAGAATATTTTATTAATTTCAACTTAGCCAAATAAGTACATTTTGAATAAAGATTGTGAGTTTTCTTAGTGCATGTTTTTCAACATTATCTAAAACAAAATATTGTAAATTCCTAGTCTACGTGCATGGTTTGGCGTGTTTTTGAAAAGTTGGCGACAAAGCCAAAACGTCGCCAATTCAATATGGTTGATGATTTTAAATTAAAAAGATGGAGACTGATTCAAAATAAACAAGATGGTGGATGATTCCAAATCCTCCAAATGGCGGTAGTAAAAAATGTTTGTTAATGTTAAACGATGACTTATAACAGGAGGAATATGAAAATAATAAATAAAATACGACATAATATGTAAATTCGCATTCGAAATTTGCTTCCGGCGGTACCCAATAGCAAATTTCAAAATAGCAACAACAAAAAATATTTCTTTAATTACTCATTCCAATTAAGGTTAACGTAAAATCGCTGTTGAGCACATGCGGGGCAAAAAATGTGGAACTTTATCACCTACAGAAAGGAACCAAATTGGTTTGGTGATATTTACACACATTCTAGGAATAGACCTATGCATTTGCACTCTATGTATTTTTGGCATTATTGTGAAAGAAAATATCTGTGCTAAGCCTATATTTCTATATATAGCTCAAGGGGCATAAGGAATTTGGGGCGTCTTGTACTAGAAAATCTCAACCAACCAGCATAAATATCTCAAAAGTAGTTGTAATTTTTACAAGATTATGAATTAATTGCATTAGGCTATGGAGTGACCATTTGGAAATAATTTGAGGGCTAAAATTCCAAATCCGGGACAAATTCTACGCCAAGGTGATTTTCACCAAAAAATGTCAGTCACGCCATTTCTTAAGGACAAGTGAACTGCCTATGGTTGCCATAATGCGGCGTGGTTTTATGAAAACAATTCTTGGCGTAGAAATCGTACACGACTTCAAATTTTTACCAATATGAGTTATCTTACAGATACAGTTTCCCTTCTCTAAATTAATGAATTATTAACGTTTGGAAACTTGTTCAAGTTCAATTGTCAAGTCGACATACAGAAATAAGAATTTAATGTGTGACTGAAATCGCTTTGAATTTAATATGCGTTTGATAAAAGTAGTATTTTAAAAGTCAATTGAAACGTTAGTCAAAACTTAGTAAATTGATAAAGTAGTTTTGATGACAAATATAGATGTTTATCCAGGTTTAAATTCGGGTAAAACTTCCAACTCCAGTGCGGATTCTGAGACAAGTTTACATAAAACTAATTCCAAATTACCGAAACGTAGAGCACTTACTAGCAAAAAGTGGCCGTTGGTTCAGAAATTGCATCGTAGTTGGAAGTGCAGCCCATTTTCCATATCATTTCAGGCAAGTCGTAAACTTTCTGTAACTTACTATGGAAGCATATACTTACGGTAATGAATTTGGTTCAGATTTACCGTACGAAACATCTTGGCGCGGTTAATCACACTTGGCGATAACAATTCTAAAATGGCAATCCTGTGGCAAATCCACTTTTTGGCCACCCTATTGGAGGGAAGGATCTGAAGGCGATTTTGATACTATTTTGGATTTGGCAATACAGCCATGTGACGCCATTTTTAATTTGGTGATTTCTTGAAAAGTCGCCAAGGGGTCTCATAAAGTAAATCTTAACCAAGAATTTTAAATCTTTTCCTGCTGTAACTTGTGAATCAGGTGAATTTTATGCAAACCTACTGAGATATTGAAATTGGTATAGAGCTCATGTTTTTAGTATGTCGTAGTGACCATCCGCTTCACTTATCAGGTTTGTCTGAAACATTTGTATTTTGGGCTGGGAATGTCTCTATTTAGAACAGTAAGATACTCTGTTGTAACAGCTGCATGAACTTACTGGAGTGGTTTTATGATATTTTTAGCTCCGCGCCCAGTGGCACGAGACACGCCTGCAACGGGTACCCGCCTCGTGTAAGTTTGACGACGAACCTGATGACGACGAGATAACCCAGTTTGGAACTCCTGACCTGTCGCCTGTAAAAACTCCCGAAGCAGACGAAAGGACTGAGCAAGTGAGTGAGGTAAAAGTTCCACAACCAGAGGAAGTCAACGACAAGATTCAGACGCTGGAAATCATGAAGCCTGTGCCGGTGAAGACCAAGAAACTTCTGTACAAAGGTAAATGATTAAGTACTAAATAATTAGAATTGAGGTGACAGAAAGGCGGGAAAGTAAAAATTGTGCTATTCTAGGAACACTGTGATTCTGAATTTTCTTGTTAAGTATAGCTGGATACATTTCAGATTTTATTCAAAAAATTTCGTTATTCGCTGCACAATAATGGTAACGGTTAGACGGGTACAAGATAAAAACCGAGAAATTGCAGCGATGACTTATCCAAACTAACAACCTTCAATTCTATAACAACTCTATTACAAACAGTAAATTTTAGGTTTGTTGATAATGGTACCCGTCTAACTGAAGAGTATCGTTTAAGTATATAATCAACTAAATGCACTAGCCTCATAGTTTAAAAAGACATACATACAAATATTTTAAAATGCGTATCGTACAAACATTTAAAAAGATCTTGAAAATCCTATATTAACAGTTATATTCCCAACCGTTATCTTACATGTGTGCCTGTTTGGATGGGCTTTGTTTGCTGAAACAAATAAGCTTAAAGTAATGAAAACTGCTGTACTTTATATTCGTGGAGGATATGTTGGCGTGGGTATAGAAAGTGAGGTAGTATCTCATACGTCCAGATCTTGAGCGAGTTCAAAATTACGAGACGTATTTAATACAACTATGATCGTGCGTGTAAGTCTGATAGAGGCACATGGTCAGAATCGTACAAAATACGTAAATGGCAAAGACATTTTCAAGACAATGAGTTTAAAATAAGTGTCATCTTTGTATGTGAACTTTAGAACTAATTTTTAATGTGATAAAAACTCTCAAGAGAAGCCTTTTACTGCACTTTTTCACACCAATTTGTAAATTTTAATGTGCAGTGACACTAGGTAGGGAGAAGCTTATAAAATATTAAAAAAATTTGTACCAAAATTATAACCACACTCTCCGATTTGGCGACCTTTTTGTTAAAAAAACACCTTCAAAATGGAAGGGCTTTTTTACGATATTTCGCAAACTTTTAATGGGTGAAATTTCAGTCATTTAATGACGAATTTAATATGCTATGGTATCATTCAATTTCCAGTTTCTCATAATTAAATAGTAGCTCTTAAGTATTATAAATTCAATTGATTCATGGTTTAGAAAAAAATCGCAGTTAGAGTTAGTCACACTTCTATGAAAAAACAAGTTGGGAAAACAGCTAAAATATAGGACATACTTTTCCATTGAGGTATAAATATGGTCATAGGTATAAATATGGTCATAGTTCCCTTCAAGGGATCGCATCTTGCGAATACACGGGCTTTGCGAACTTAGGGTGCCTTAGCTAGGCCTAACATTTTTCTTTTCTTTTTTTGCTAATGCTCTACCATTTGTGTTGCTTTTGTGGTTAAGTTCTACCATTGAGTCATCCTTAATTTTGTTGCATTTGCTTGGATTCATATTATTTGGTTAATTTTGTTGCATTTGCCGGGTTTCTTCAGATTAGTTTTTACGTTTTGAATATTTGGCTTTAATTTGTTCAGTTGTTATTCTATTTTATTAGCCATTTAGAATATGTTCCATCGGTTGATTTATTTTGATTTTGCCAATTTAATGGCCAGCACGTTTGTCGTCCGTGTGTGATGACCTGTAAGGCAGGAAAATGGGATCCTGTGGCCTGAGGGGCATTGCTGCATTCCCTTTGGCCCACGCTTCAGCTGAAACGTGAGGCAGAGTGGGGCTCGACTCTATCCAATTGGCTGGTGGTAATAGAACCTCCGGGTTGCCGACTGCTTAAGGGTAAGGACTGGGTGGTTGGGGTGTCCGAGGATGGTGGGCCTGGTGGAGCCACACTTAAGACGCGTTTACACTAAAGTCTTCCACTAAGTTTTCCACAAGTTGCGGCAATTTGTTGCTTTTTCTACAAAATACAGCAACTTTTTCTGTCTTCTACTTGTGGACTTGCACTAAATTTTGGTTTCCGCGGAGTGTCGGTAAAGATCAAAGAAAGTTGACATCTAAAAGTGGAAGATTTGTTGCGCTAGTAACTTGTAGGAAACTATAAAAAAAAAAAAAAAAAAAAAAAATAATAATAATAATAATAACCGAGACTTGTATACGAATCACCAGTAGCCAAAAAACGTAATGTTACTACTAGCTTTTCATGGACAGGTACTGCTTTCTTGTAGTTTGTGTCACGTTTCTTGATTTTATGTCCAATAATTGAAATCAAATACTCAAAGTCACTACTCCTACCAAACGGTATAGTGGTTAGGATACTAGCTTCTAGACCGCGAGGCGGGTTCGAGTCCCGTGTAAGGCATGGGTGTTTGTAAATGTATGTTGGCTTGTCAAATGATGAATGTTTCGGCGCATTATAGCTCTCGTGTTGCTGACGGCAGCAGATAATCTGATCAACCAACCAACCAACCAACCAACCAACCAACCAACCAACCAACCAACCAACCAACCAACCAACCAACCAACCAACCAACCAACCAACCAACCAACCAACCAACCAACCAACCAACCAACCAACCAACCAACCAACCAACCAACCAACCAACCAACCAACCAACCAACCAACCAACCAACCAACCAACCAACCAACCAACCAACCAACCAACCAACCAACCAACCAACCAACCAACCAACCAACCAACCAACCAACCAACCAACCAACCAACCAACCAACCAACCAACCAACCAACCAAAGTCACTACTGGTCATTCTAAGAAAGTTATTGACACTCCCGTTGCACATCAGCTCACCACTGAACGAATCGACGTCCTCTTCTCGGAGATCAGCTATCATGTCACTTCTATTGTACCTATCCCTATAGACTTAGAGGCGACTGCAATTTTTGGACACCATCGAACATCATTCTGAATTTTTTATAGAAATTAGATAAAAGTGAGTAGATTACGAATCCACTGGTCTGCCATGGCAAAAATGGTTGAAACTAGTCAAAAATCGACTTTTAATAAGTTGAACTAAATCCAATTGCCAAATGCGCCATAACTTGCCAAATAATGAGCATTTTTTTTTATTTGGTAACCCTCACTCTTTAATTTTCAATTAAGAAGGTTACAGACGATTCGAATATCTGGCGACAGTCTACTTTCATCTATTAAAAGGGAGCCAAGTTGGTAAAAAATATTACGTCACTTATGACGTAACTGATGTCGCCAATTTGGCTTACTTTTAAAAGATATAAGTTTTCTGAGCCAAAGATCAGAAATCGTTTGCACTTTTTCTCATTGAAAATCAAAATGAAGTGGGTTGCCAGACGAATAAGTTTGTTCTATTTTTGGTAAGTTATGACATATTTGGCATTCGGATTTTAGTTCAACTCATTTCAAGTCGGTTATTGATCAGTTTCGGCCATTTTTGCCACGGCAGACCAGTGGATTCCTAATCTACTCACTTTTATCTAATTTCTATAAAAAATTTAGAATAATGTTCGATGGATTCCAAAAATTGCAGTCGTCTCTCGGACTACTAGCCTTCAACGAGGGTCTCACCCAATATCTTCGGGGTCCTCTTGTACAGTGGCTGGCTATGATGACTCAGGCAAACGAGGCTTCGTGCGACATCTTTGACACTACTGCCTAATTCTTGACACTACCGCCTTTCGCGCCAATTCTTTGGCAACAAGTTTTCCACTTGTTGCTCTAAATTTGTGAAGAGAAACTTTTAGTTTTCCACTTGTTGCTCTAATTTGAGAAGAGCAACTTTTAGCTGACAACTTTTAGTTTTCTACAAACAATGTTTTTTCAACTTTTAGTTGTCAACTTTTGTGTAAACGCGCCTTTAGACTGCTCAGAACGACTTCGGCGTTCTACCCTTTACCAAACATGGTGGCTGCTATCCTTGTTGAGCTCGGTGGTGGGTGGGGGTGTACGTTGAGTTTTCCCTCATTCTACTATGTAATTTCTCTTCCTTTGTGCCCCACGGGAGGCCAAAATCCCCAACATACTCAACTAAAAAGAACACTAGAAATGAACAAGATAGTGCACCTAAAAAGTAAGCTCCTTCACTTAACGTTCCGTATTTTATAATAGTACATTCCGAATCCGGTGAATTGGGTAAAATGTCTCCTTTTTCCATTCAAAAGGGATAAAAGCTATCTGTGTTAACGAGCCAAAGGCAATTAAGAAGCTAAGATGGGGTGACTTCCTTATCGAAACTATAGATCCGAGTCAATCTCAATACTTATTCTCTGCAACAACAATAGGAAACATCAAAATAACCGTTGTTCGGCGATAGCTCAGTTTTTATAAATTTAATCAAAAAATGTTCACGACGAGTCTTGTCAGCATTGCACAGTTTTATTAATATTTGAAAGTTGGACTGTAAATGCGAATGATAACTAACCTAGGAGTTACCATGAGAAAGAAGAGTAGTCTCTCACACATCCGCCAAAGGGCGGGAATCAGGCCATAATAATTAATAGACGAATAAAAAGGGTGGGGTAGGATGGAAGATGCGCGACAGGGTTGCTCAATAACAGAGACGTAACAACCGTTACCCCACACAAAGCTCTCAATTCTAGTCAAGACGTAATATCCAAATCAGATATTCAACATGGGGAAGATTCTGAAATTCTAAGATAATTCTCCTCTCAATGGGTCACAGATATACGCCGTATGACTGTCAAACGAGACAACAATATAATAAAGACCAAACACGTAATCCTTACGTTCAATACACCTAACCATCCCAATAGAATAACTGCTGGCTACCTAAGTTGGCTCGAACGACCTTTCAACCCGAATCCATTGAGGTGTTTTAATTGTCAGAAAATCGTCCATTCAAAAAACACATGCAGATCATCACGAAGTTTATGCAGTGTGTGGCGCCACTGAACATCTAAGCTAAGGCTCCCAAGTTGATCCCACCAGCGTAAACTGCTTTGTAAACCATCCATCTTTTTCCAAAACGTGCATACATTAAAAAAAAAAAAAAAATCCAGGAAATTAAGACCCACAATAACACCCCGTATCCGGAATATTATTGTGGGTCTTAATGCCCGAACTATCTATGAAACTAAAATAGAAAATTCTACGGCCAAAACAATAGTTAAAGCAATTCCCTTCAAACCAACCCAAGTAAACTCTATGGCCACTCAAATAGATACTCATATCCCTAATACTCAAATATCATCCAATCAGCTACCGCTCGTCAAACACAGTACCTTTTTCTGTTCAAACAGATCTAATTCCCGGAAGTTGAATAACAAATTTAAATTCCACAAAAACTCCTGTAAAACCTCCAAAAATTAGGATACAAACTGAAACAAAGCAATCCATTAAATCCGGAGAAGCTTTAAAAAATAAAAGATGACATCGATGAGGTGGCAAATTCAGTCACTCGGGCCATTGCACCTTTTCTTTGAGATACTGCACGTGTCCGTAACATTGGTAGTGTTGTTCGTATATTGATAGAATAATTGGTGGTTCTGCGTCAACTGGAACAGATGGACGGACGGTTATACCCTTTGTATAAGCTACCTACTAGTAAAGTAGCTAAAAGTCTGAAGACTTGGGGTTCTGTGAAAACTTTGTTTCTTTTCCCATTTAGGATTGAGCCATGATCAGGAAGGTAAAGTTAAGTACCTAAGGAAGCGGCATGCTCTGGACCCGGAAGAAAAGTTCCACTTCCCTATATGTTCCTCATGGGAGTACGGATGGACATATGGACAGGAGTTCGCGCTCAAGGGCCCGGATCACGGCAGACGAGAGATCATCAAGGCGTCATTCTTCCGAAACAACGACCCGCAGTTGAAGCCGAGACGATAAATACTTTTTTTTTTAACACTAACATAAAGTCTTTAAATGAGCAGCAAAAGGTTATAGGTTTCAAACAAATTAGTTTCTAACGATTATTTATGATAATAAAAATTATTCAAAATGATTATAATTCTTTGAAATGGTGTCTATGTGCAATTTGTGTTCCAGGAATTGAATTTAGTTTGGTTTTTAACTCTGTATTCGCTATACAGCCAGCCAGTAATTTCAAGACAAGGTTAACCCATTGACGGTCATGCACGTATATATACGTCTTAGGATCCAAAGTTTTTCTAGCAATACACAACATTTTTAAGTTTATAAATAAAATTTTAAATAAGATATATTTTTAGATATTTTTATTAGGATGATAGTCTACCTATCTAAAACATAAAAAATAATGAAAAAAAATTATGGATTTGAATTCGGAAATATAATTTAAAAATTATTGCATGGAAAACAACTGGGAAATTTCGTCCATTCCCATGACCGTCAGTGGGTTAAAAAAAGATGTGTGTTAGGTGCCAAAAATTAGACTTCGAAGTGGTTAGATACAAAAGTCCTTCTTAAAGAACTATCATTCATATTTTGGCACCCAACTTTTCTATATGAGGTTAGAGGTTGCGGGTTCGAGTCCCGTGTTGGCATTTGTGTTTGTAAATGTATGTTGGCTTGTCTAATGATGAATGTTTCGGCGCATTATAGCCCTTGTGTTGCTGACGGTGCCAGATAATCTGAAAACAACCAACCAACTATATGAGGTTAATTCTTCTTTCGATTCGCCTAGAAAAGAAGCAGTGCTATTTCATTCAAGAGTGTGACTGATAAGAAATGACATAAGGCAAATATATCATACACAATTGACAAAATATCTTTATAATTGTACTAAATACAAGTTTTGGTTTTTCAGAGTGGTCCAGCCATAGTTTCATGTACCAAGCGACGTATCACAAAGAAATTATATATATGATACATACAAACGTAATTTGTTTGAAAAATATGTATATTAATATTAAATAAATTGAACCATTTCTACAAAGAAAAACTAAATTTTTTCAATATTATATTTGTGCAAATTGTAAAACCCATTTTTTAGGAACTTTCACAGTTACTATAGGGCACTTTCTTCTTATTCTAATAATATTATAATTTTACTACAGAATTTTTAGTTTTGTTCATAAGCATGTTTTATCGACAACTATTTTATTATTATTATTAAATGGTCTCAGTACTTTCAAGTAAATCGTTTTGAAACTAAGAACACAAAATACCAGATTACTATTTTTCTATTCGTAAAAAATATACTGAGTACTAGTTGAAGAGAAAAAGAAAAGGTTAAGTTTTAATGCAAAAGAAATTTAAAAGATTTACAAAGATTAAACGAAAATTCTTTTACAGAGAGGAAAGTGAATGAAATGACCTTCGCAAAAACCTCTAAAGTATACTCCTAACAACTAAATATCCAACAAATTTTCAATAACCTTCTTAAAGTTAATAAGATGGACTAAGAAATTTCACAATTATTTACTACAATGAAGCTTAGTATTCAATGTCTTATTCCAGGCACTCAGACGATACAGATCTTCAAAATGGAAGAAATAGTTTATTAGATTAATCCAATTTTATTTTGAAAATAATTGTTTTCTTTTAATGTAGTTTCTATCTTTTGGGTGAAAATCTCAAAAATTCCTCATCCATAACTTACTTGTAAAACTATTTTTTGTAACATGCATCCACAGAAATATTTTACACTATATTTTCGCGGAATTGAGTTTATATTCTATACATGACCAATAAGGTAAGCATTTTCATAGTTCACCTTACAGTATACGAGCACAAATTAATACACCAAGCATTTTAGAATGGGCCAATGGTTGATGTGGTATCCGTGCTTTTTTTAACACTCAACAAATAACAGTAGTTAGTGGGATACTACTGATTTCAAGATTATTTGTTAAAGAGCTTAAAAAAATGTAATAAAAATACACTTAAATGCAAATTGAACTTGATCAACTACTAATAAACAAACTATAGTCTCTTAGAATTGCATTGCTTGAAAATGCGCTACAAAATAAATATCCCACAATCGCTGCTGCCATCTATTGAGCATTATCGAAAACATAAAACTCAGTATGCTACCTGATCCATTACAGTATTGAGATCAATAAAATGTGTTGCCTTCTTCAAAAAATGATTAAGTAGATCTCTATGTATCTTCATTATTAAAAAAAGAAAATTAATAGTCAGAAAACATCTAATGAAACTCAGAGAAAGCTTTTGCAACTTTAAAAATAACTCAGTAGGTATTTTTAATGTTACACTACGTGATGTTTATTGTCTATTATCTAACACAAGATGTTTCAAATGTATTTGAATATCACCAACCTAAAAAAACGTATCACGGATGTGGAAGGTTCATAAAAATACATACTGAAAATTAAATATCTACTAATGTATCCTTTCAAGGTTATGTCACTAATGCAGTTAAAAATGTTGCTGTAGGATGTTTAACATATATCATAACATGTAGTGTACAAATATACATATTGTATAAACAAGCATAGGCAATTTTAAGAAGCTTTATCAGACTGCTGTTTATCTTCTTTTAATAAATAATGTAATAGTACTCATTGTAATTGAAACCATAGTCTTCTATCATAAAAGGTCTAACAACTTTCCTGATAAGCACCCGAAAAATCGTCCGAACGTGTTAGTCTTCATAGATGGATAACACATTTGAAGAAGCATATTGCGGAAATGTAGGATTTTCTTTTTTCAAGATAATAGTGCAGCTACTTCCCATTTCTCTATGGAACTGTTAGTAGCTGATGATTAATACAGTATGCTTTTAGAAGAATAAATGTAACATAATAACAATTGTATTTTAGTTCTATGAAAAAAAGGAGCTGCTCTTTCTTCAAAATATAGCTCAGTAGCACTTCTTTTAGTGATTGCATTTCTTCTACATGGTACTCAATGCCGTATACTTAACGAAAAATGTCAACTATGACAAAATAACTTATCACCAATCTGAAGAGCCATACTAAGTAAAGAAAGATTGTCCATCCTTTACTTGAGAATGTTCTTTAGCCCTCTAAATGCAGAGTGGTCTATAGGGTTCTCAGGGTACAGTTTTTAACAAATTCGGCCATAACTTGTAAAGACAAACTCTTTGACAAATTAAAATACATTAAGTAGGTTGATTTCTATGCCAGTCCTATTGGCGCACTGTGAGACCAGCATATCAAAATACTGCTCGTGACATGCTCTTTCTTTGACATCCGAATCTGTAAAAGACACTGCTTTTGATGAAAACTAACTAGTTTGTATAACACTGTTCAATGTCTAATACTAGAATCCAAAGTAAAAGCTTAAGAAATCTCTCCCTCTTCGAACAGGGTACAACAGTAGTCCCAAATAAATTAAGTCGCAGCAAATGGCAGTTCCTTACAGGCTTTCGCTCTGTACCACGCCGTTCCTGAGTTGTCGTACCGCCAGCGGCTGTACCGTTCCGTTGTTGTCTTCAGCGGCGTGGCGGGATCCGTTGACGTTCGCGTAGATGGGCTGCGGGTTGCTGCTGAATGTGACGAGTCCGTTCGGATTGTTTCGGACGGACCCGTTCCCGAATCCGGACCCGTTCTGGTCGGCCGCGGCAATGGCAGTGATGCTAGGGTAGGCCCGCAGTGTGGACGAGTCTTTGTGGTGTGTGGAAAGGTGACCCGTACTGTTTTTGATGGCTTTCGCTTTGCGCCTAGAGACAAATTCAGGAATTGAAATGTTAGGAAGTATAATGTAAAATATCAATTTACAGCACTTGAAATATATTAAGATACACCGCTATGATGCTTACTCATTTAAAAACTAAGTTTGCCGAGGAAGTACGCAGATAATCATATTCGATTTCTCTTATCATATTAGACGTATGCCCGGCCTTCGAGGCATGTGTATGACACAAAGGACTCTAAAATGTAGAACAATTTACTGTACCTCAGATGATACTGAAGAGTTTTCAGTGTTTTCCCCCCATTTTCCCAGGAACACAAACATAATAACTATTCACACTAGACTGAGAGGCGATTGAAATTTTTGGACCCCATCGAACATCATTCTGAATTTCTTATAGAAGTTGGAGAAAAGTGAGTAGATTACGAATCCACTGGTCTGCCTTGGCAAAAATGGCGAAACTGGTCAAAAATCGACTTTCAATAAGTTGAACTAAATCCAATTGCCAAATGCGCCATAACTTGCCAAATAATGAGATTTTTTTTTATTTGGTAACCCTCACTCTTTAATTTTCAATTAAGAAGGTTGCAGACGATTCGGATGTTTGGCTATGGCTTACTTGCATCTTTCACAAATGTGCCAAATTGGCAAGAAACATTACGTCACTGATGACGTAACTGATGTAGTCGATTTGGCTTACTTTTAAAAGATACAAGTTTTCCGAGCCAGAGATCAGAAATCGTTTGCACTTTTTCTCATTGAAAATCAAAATGCAGTGGGTTGCCAGACGAAAAAGTTTGTTCTCTTTTAGACAAGATATGACATACTTGGCAATCGGATTTTAGTTCAACTCATTCCAAGTCGATTTTTGATCAGTTTCAGCCATTTTTACCACAGCAGACCAGTGGATTCGTAATCTACTCACTTTTATCCAATTTCTATAAAAAATTCAGAATGATGTTCGACGTGGTTCAAAAATTGCAGTCGCCTCTCGGACTACACGTTTTTGTCTAATATTTTAAAGGTTTTTTTCTTCTTTTTTTATCGCTTGGTGTTACAAATATTTATCGATTTATATTTCTGACAAGTTAATAAAAGCTTCCTAATATTTATTTTAAAGATATCAGTGTACATTTAAAACTTTAAATAAATGTACGTGTAGTTAAAAGTTTAAAAATACTAAAATTACTGTTTCGGAAAAAGTATGCATACTTACGTTTTTACACATATTGCCGCAGCGATAATGATAATGATAAGCAAAACTCCTGCTCCGACTGCTATGGCTATTCCTAAATTTATAAGAAAGCAAAAAAATTAGTTTTACACAAATTAAAAAAAAACAAAAAAAAAAAAACGCCATTTATTAACATCAAAGACAAAAATATCAGCTATTTTGAAATGAAATTTACCTATAGTTTTGGAGGCATCCACATCCTGACCATCAGCATCTGGAAACAATATTTTATATTAAAAAAGATATGTGTGGTTAAAAATATATATAAAACATTTACTGGAAAGGTACGCATTCCATTCACAATTCAACAAAATATAGTAAGTATAGGCTTACGTCGTCCGTCTGCTGTGTTTTCGATATCAGGCACAATGTCTGAAAGAAGAAGAAAAATTAGTCAACCTAAGTAAAAAACAATTCATTATATCTAAAAAATTATTCATCAACATTGTAAAGTTGGAATTTATATTTCGAGTTATTTAAACTTTTAATGTTTCTGAACTGCAAAAGGATAAAGAGCTACATCAATACCCTAAATAACTTTTTTTTGTTTTTGTTTTGTTATTTTCTTAAACTTTCTATGTCTCTGAATATCAATGGCATAATCAGGGTGTCTACCAACTCTGTCAAATACAATTTCTTGACCTCAGAAGAACATTTTGCAACCGTTTAAATAATCAAATTGTCAAAAAAATAACAAAGGTGAATCATAAAAATTTAATACTTTTAAAAAGACAACAATCAGAGATACAATACAACATATTTGACCTATATTTAAGCCACAACTATGAATGTTCGTGCAGTCGATTTTTCGTGCAGTTATATATATATAAATTCCCCCCCCCCCTCCCCCAAAATTAACATTTTTCTTCTTCTCTCGGATAGAAATGTATGAAATATATTACCAATATAACAATGGTTGCTGCATTAATTTGCTTAAAAAAACTCACTGAAATGCTTAAAATTCTGTTTTAATCACACTAGAAAATTAGAGAAATCCACGTGAAAGAAAACAGCAAGAACAATAAAACATTATAGTATCATAAAATTTAGTATTGTGAATGATAACACTAAGCAACACCAATTTCAACATTTTTTTTTTTTTTACTGAACTTCCTCCTCCTATAAGAACATAACAGCAAACAATTCACTTCCTTTACATGTGCTTCTGTCAGAAGTGTGACACAGTACTCGGTTTAATGCTCATATAACTTCTTCATTAATGATAAAAAGAACTCCTAGTAGATGAAAAATCTGACAAAGTCAAAAGTGTTAGTTGTCAGTGTTTATAGTTGCTTCACATTGTTTGCTTGCTTCAGCAACAATAAAATTTTCTTGGGATGGTAATAGAATGCTATTATTTGCATTGATGGAATGGAATTACATGTGATGACAAAGACTGAAAATTAAGCATTCTTTTCAGGCCTGTTAAAATTGCACAGGCTAAGTTTTGATGTATTTTTTATGAGATTTCATCAACCCTATTTAACTATGACTGACATCAAATTTTGATTTGCAAAATATACAATATCCTTTATATTTGGCCAGTAACACAGGCATTGACCACTTGGCTAGATCTTTATTGGATTCCATCCAGTTTTCTCGAAAAGTACATCAACAACCAATAGGTTTGATACCCAACAAGGTTGTCCCTTTATATTTCCTAACAATATACCGTATATATACTCGCTAAAAGTCGAGAATGTGGGCCAAAACGTTCACTAAAAGTAGGGGGTCAAATTATATGCTAGGGAATAAAGATTTAAAAGGCTTTCGGCGAAAGAGTGGTAATCATGCCGCGATTTGAAGAAAACCGGAAGTCCGTTCGGCTCCGCTGCGTCGTTGCTTTTCAATAATTATTTCTGAACTTAAGTTAATGCTTTAAAGTAAATTAAATAAAATAATCTTTAATAGAATAAAATATTCCGAGATGAATTTTTGAATTTGCTTCGAGATTCAAAAATTCGGGAAGTCCGTAAAATAATCGAAGTGACGTTGCATCGTAGGTTCTTATTCCTCGTGAAATAAATGACTTTAAAAAATAAAAAATGCCCAATTTATTAAAAAAGTAATTTTAGTACAGGAATTTATTGCGATAAGAACGGCAACTAAGTTAAAAATTACGATGAAGTGTTATAAAAAAAAAAAAAAAAACACACACACACACACAAACAAGTGCTGTTAGGCCTAGCGATCGGCAAAAGTTTCAGGGGAATTTTTTCACCTATCTATTTTTTTTTTCGCATGATTTTTACTGATTAATATTTTATAAATAAATTAATAAAATGTTCTTGCCGATTCGAAGATTTTTATCGTAACTTTTCGTTTCGAAAATACAACTAGAAAAAGTTACGAAACTCCTCCATTCACACTTCGCCTGTCGATCCCGTATAGCAAGTTCACACTTGCAAACCGCAGAAGTGCTTCACACATTATAGTTCTACGAATATTTAAACTTCACAAACTATATTTAACATTCAAAGTTAGACCACATTTAACAAAAATAAACTCCGGAATCCCGAGTATTTATAAATTAAAAAAAAAAAGTAGTTCTGCTGTTTACATGACGTGCCGATAAAGGCCGGTTTTCGAGAAAGGAATGGTTGCAATAAATTCTATACGTTCATAAAAATTTCACGTCAATTTGGAAAAAAATTGCCTTTTTCAGCAATCGTGGTGTTGGCGATTTTTTTTTCGATTTTTCTAAGGGAATTACCGAATTTTTCAGTTTTTCAATCGGCGTGAAAATTTCGTGACCTCTGCTCTTATTTCTTGACTTTTTCGTGACTTTCTTGACCGTTTTTTGTTTTCGTGACTTTCCTGACCGGTAGACACTCTGATAATGTACTACATAACATTTTTATACAAGTTGCGGTCTTGCCTTCCAGCTATATTTTTTACAATGTTCTTCAATAAAATACAATTAACCTTAATTCTTTTAATTCAACTAGAATAAATAGGATAAAAACAGAAGTGAGCAGAAAATGTTAAGAAATACATTTTTACAATTTTAGTGGAGACGTCCTATGCGACATAGACACAGAATTGTATCAATAAACATACCTATTATTTTTTACACTTTTAGTACAATCATTAACCGTGTTTTATTTTACTGTACACACGGTGTTAGATACAATGTTAAAAATTTTCTTCCACGTTGCACCAAAAACTGGTTCCCATTTAGCTGCAACCAACACTTGATGCTTAGTTTCACGATTTTAAAGGTGTTACCTCGGACCGAAAGCACCATTAAATCGTGAAACTAAGCACCAAATGTTGGTTACCGCTTAATGGGAACCAATTTTTGGTGCAAGGTCGAAATTTTTTTTAACAGTGTAACTGTTTTGACAAAATATGAAGGGTTCTAAAAGGTAGAGGAGTCAAGAAGGACAATATAAAGAATCTAGGATTACATTCTATTCTGAATGACAGAAAACTGTTACTTCGGAAGATGTACAACAAGTACAAGTCATCACTTTTGACGTAATTTTTTCGTGCCAGGGAAATAGCACATTACTAACTTTTTCAATAGAGAAATCAACATACGTTAAATGCTTGATAGTGATGCTCAAGAGAAGCGCTACTTTTCCATGAAAGAAACGAGGCCAAAAATAACGATTTGTGCTTGTGACAAAATGTGTTTGGAAGTTACTCTTTGTTGACACTTCGAGTGTAATGCTTTAAACTTTTTTTGTCAAGACAGTTTAGGAACCTCTTGTAAAATGTTAATGCATCTCAATGAAATATCTCCAATCTTAAGACATTCTTATTCTTGCACGATTCTACTTGAAATAACATTTAAATAACTTAAATTCATACATTTTAAACTAAAATAATAAAACGTTAAAGTATCTGGTATCCGAAACAACTCAATTTCAAAACTCACCAACGCATTTGGGTTCGAGTCCACTCCATTCTCCAGTCTCGAGGCAAGTTCGTATCGGATCCCCGATCATCTGGAATTCCGGAAGGCATCTGTACTGTACCATACTTCGGTAAGTTGTGGTACCGTTGGACAAGAAGCCCTGACCGTTGGCGATCGCCGAAGGACTTTCACAGTCCACAACTAAGAAAGAAAAATAGCTTGGTGAATAAGATATCACAATGATCGGATAAGTGTTCATTAATTAACAAACTTTTAACTAAACATACTTTTAATTAAACATACTTTTCTTTCTTTAAAACATTGCTTCGAAACTCTAGACGATGTGAGCTTGAGTGAAATTTCAAATGGCAAAGGAACCGATATAAGTTGATAATAATTTAATAAGTTGAACTAAATCCAATAGCTAAATGCGCCATAACTTGCCAAATAATGAGCATTTTTTTAAAATTTAGTAACCCTCACTCTTTAATTTTCAGTTAAGTCCAGACGATTCAGATATCTGGCGATGGTCTACTTGCATCTATTAAAAAGGAGCCAAGTTAGCAATAAACATTACTTCACTGATGACATAATTAATGTTACCAATTTGGCTTACTTTTAAAAGATACAAGTTTTCCGAGCCAGAGATCAGAAATAGTTTGAGCTTTTTATCATTGAAAATCAAAATGCTGTGGGTTGCCAGACGAAAAAGTTTGTTCTCTTTTTGCCAAGTTATGACTTATTTGGCAATCGGATTTTAGTTCAACTCATTCCAAGTCGATTTTCGATCAGTTTCGGCCATTTTTGCCACTGCAGACCAGTGGATTCGTAATCTACTCACTTTTCTCCAATTTCTATAAAAAAATTCAGAATGATGTTCGATGGTGTCCAAAAATTGCAGTCGCCTCTTGTACTATAGTTTTGTAAAAAGCTCATTGGTTCTGATCAAAGTATTCCTTTCTCTGAACAGCTCAATATGAGTACTTACGTTTGCAGGTCGGCGTCTCCCCGCTCCACTGTCCGTCTCCTCCGCACAACCGACTACTGTTTCCCACCAGTTCGTATCCGTCTTTGCAGGCGTAAGTCACCGAATGCTCAACCTCCCAGCTACCGCCCATCACCACTGTATAGACGTCTTTCAGTTCAGGCTCACCACAAGACACCACTATAAAAAGAGAGATTGCGTTTTCAGTGAACAAATTCAGTTCTGTACTATATTAGAACAATTAGAATTCAAACACATTCCGTAAGGCACTCAAGAAATACAAAGTTATTTCTATATCTCGTTGGTGTTTATTAATAGTAGCTAAAGAAACGTTTAAATGCAGAAAAAATAGTCATCTGCCCTACTCAGGAGGAGTGGTTCTCTTATATACCTAGATGAAATGTTCCAGAACATTAACCTGGACTGGGAACAAATCGTGCCAGAAGTGTATGGAAAGTTATGGTAGAACAAGAAATGAATGAAAAATAAGAAGTATTAAAGCTTGGTCCACTTTTATCCTGATGAACGTCAAACACTGATATCTGACAACAGCTTCTGGATAACTTCCAAGTGGTTTCTTCTCTGGTTAGTAGATATAGCTGAGTGAATACTGTCCCCCATAATGCTCTGCAATAAGTTGCCGATAGCCAAAAAAAGTGATGTTTCTTGGAAGTTGTTAATATATGATGAAAGTTAAGCCTTCTTCTCAGACGGATTCCAGACAATAACAAAGCACGCACTATCCAGACGTTGAAGTTAGAGATCATTAACTGTGAGTAATCATATTTTATAAGTTAACTATTGTTTGGTATTACCTTCGCAAGTGGGTTCGCTGTTGCTCCACGTTCCGTTCTCCAAGCAGAGTCGTCTCCTGGGTCCATGGATCTCGTAGTTGACATCACACACATATTCTGCCTGACTACTGTAGTAGGTGGTATTAGACGGCAACAGCCAGTGACCGTGAGGAACTGGTCTCGGAAAACCACAGTCGATATCTGGAAAAAAGACGGATTCATAAATCTACTCATTTTTTTAAAATATACATGAAAGATCTTTTTTCCCCCTTTCAATTACCATATGTTAACAAATGGTAATGAAGGTAATGCATTCGGTAGTAAATAAAATTTGATTTTTTTTTTGCATAAAAAAAGTGGTTTAAAATGTACTCTTGTCTGTGTACCAATAGTCAGCATAACTCCCTGTATATGAGTTAGTGGTGACCTGTATATGAGTAGTGACCTTGTATATGAGTATATGAGTTAGTGGTGACCATGAGACGTGTCATAAATTTTTTTGTCAAAATGCGTATGTGCATTAGGTAACTACCATTAAAAAAAAAAAAAAAAAAAAAAAAAAAAAAAAGACGATTTTAATCAAAATTGCGATGATAATGCATAGTAAGGTGTGATAAACATTCCACTTCCGAAATTTCCGTAAAAGTGTGATAAAGGCGTATAAAGTTGAAAAATTAATACCTTCAACTAGGGATGAGCTTAACAGTTAATTTTAAATAACTGCAGTTACATTAAAATTATTAGGAAATAACGAAATATTATAACCGTTATCCGTTATTTTTAAAGTAAAAGGTAAATAAAAATAAATACATGGAATAAATAAAACATACATGTTTTTCTACAACATTCTCTTTAGATATCAGTTAATCGATTTTAAATTAGAACATCTTTCAATATAAATTTGTAAAAATATCAAAATAAAAGAAATCATTTATAATTTTGAGGTTATTTTATAAGAATTTTGTTTTTTTATTTTTTTATTTTTATGATTTAACAATAAATTGGAGAAAGAATTTACAATACAACATAATTCATAACTGATACATATAAAATGAAAGTGATTTTTAAATGAAAACACATTTTGAATATTGTGAGAAAAATGTAAATTTTCAGAGGAATCTTTGAAGTATAAAAAATATATGTTTTAAATATAGGGATATTATTATTATTTCAATAACTATATTTTTGAAATTATTGTAAATTAATTATGGCGCGTTAAAACTATTTACAGAAATTATGTATTTTATAAATAATTGTGCCGTCACGACCACATTTATGTATACATAAATTCATGAAATAAAAATTTATAAACAAAAATTATAAATTTAAGTTACGATATTAAACCCGAATAAAAATATTTTTTAATAAAAAATTTGAAGTAAAATTCAAATATTATAAAGTTAATCAAACTAAAAAAGATGAATGTCATGTTTATTTAAAAAATTCAATTCATAATTAATCAAGAAAAGCAATTTTAAAAATAATAAATTCCCTTTATTTAGTTCAAATTGAAAAATGATCATAAAAAAATTAAAAACCTCTCAGGTAATGCGTTAAATATAAAAAATATATGCATAAACAAATTTTTGTTTAACATTAAAACCTATTTAACTACGCTCCAAATTTACTACACAATCTTTTGATTATATCGATTTGAAATTAGAAGCTTGCTTTACAAGGAAAAGAACATAATTTATTTTCCATCAAAAGGAAAAACTCAAATCCTACGCTCTCTTTATTTTTTATATATAGTATCATTTTCTTATTCCAAAACAATAGCGAAAAATTTTCTTACCTCCAACCAATACGAAAGAAACACAGCGAGTCTTTAAAAGTCTCATAAGAAGACTGAAATGAAATGCGAACGCGAACGTTCAAAACCTCTCCCACCAAAGGAATTCTTGTAACATAAAAAAAAAAAGAGCCTTCTGCAAAAACACGCATGCATTTCTTCCTAAATCCTTAATCTTAATCCCCCACCTTCTTTCCCCCATCTCTGTCATTTAAACCCAAAGAATGTTGCGTCAGATACTCCCCCCCCCCACGCACATTCCTCTTCACCCTACCACTCATAATGTGCATCAAATCATAACGAACTAACAAAAATCAACGAAAAAAAAAAAAAAAAAAAAAAATCGAAACGAAATTTAAAATACCATCTTGAAAAGCAGCGCTAACAAAGAATGGTCCAAAAGTTATTCCAATACAAAAACTTCTGTCAATATCTTATAACAGTTATATCTACTTTTATTGAAAATTATGTCAATATCAACTGATACCAATCGGACACGTTAATCCATTCAGACAAATTATTTCGATGGATACAGTTAGTTATTCCAGGAATAACGACCAGGATCCTAATATCAGAATCACGATAAAAAAATATATTTTTCCGTTCACCGTTATTAGAAAAATATATTTTTCCGAATCACCGTTATTAGAAAAATATATTTTTCCGAATCACCGTTATTAGAAAAATATATTTTTCCGAATCACCGTTATTAGAAAAATATATTTTTATTTCGTGATTCTGATATTATGATCTTCAATAACAGAAATATATGGACATACTAGCGCCATCTATTGCATTTATAATAAATGAATAACTGTTACTTAGAAAATTAGGTAACTGTTAATTCGCGTGAGTTTAAGTATCAATAACTTTTAACTGTTATTAAAATATGGCTCATCCCTACCTTCAACACAAACTTCTCTTTCCTTGAGCATACCTCATCAACGACTGTTTCTCCTCTGTTTTACTTACAAGAAAGAATAATGTAATATATATCGAAAAACATATCGCTAATTTCACCATATTGGTGGCGTTTTTTTTTTTTTTTTACCAAAATAATAATTATTGCAAAAACTTACCATTTCTTAAAAATAATGAAAATATGAAAACGAAAATGATAAATTACATCAATCCATAGCAAATTTAAATTCAGTGACCAGTATTAAGTGTATTTGAAAGTCTAGTCATGTTCCACAACCCTAGTTGCAATCGTATAGAGATTAGAATTGCAAAATTACGATTAATCTAGTATTTATTATAACTATAACGACGATTCATCATGATTTTACAATTGTAATCTGCTTAGATGAGTAGAAGAAATAGATGAGTATGCCAGAGAATTGTCCATTTTATAAAAGAAGTTACATACAGCACCTATTAAAATCTTTATGAAATGGCATACTCACACATGCAGAGTGGGGGTTCGTTCGACCACACTCCAGTGGGCTGACATGTCCTGAGGGGCTCCCCTTTAACTGGTAGGTGTCCCTGGATGCACCGGTACTGGACGGTAGACCCGACACGGAATGAGTCGGCGGACGCACGGTCATTGCCTCCGTACACGACGGTAGCGTTTTTAGGTACTTCTGGAGGTACGCAACGGATCTCTGCAGTAAAAGGAAAAGTGAGGGAGAATGAGATTGAAAAAGCATGGTGGACAACATTATACTGCCGTGCTAAATACAGAGGTGATAGATGCATTTTTTGTGGCCAACTTGAGCTATTGTTAGTAAGTGAGTCTATGTGATTTGTTCAACATAATGGTGAAGTTTAATGGTTGTATTTGCACGGGACATGTTAAACAAGTTAACTAGTTAGTCAATAAGCTAGCATTAACTATGTGGAGCTATTAAACTTCAAACTACGATTACTTATTTTGAACTTAGTTGCAGATGCGATTTCTGTGTTTTTGGTTTAGTACGGTAGTATATTGCTGATTAAAGAAACGTGTATGAGAAATGAAATTTTTTACTGGTGACCGTATTCTGATATAAATTTATATTCAGAAAGAATTTACTATAAAACAGAGAAAAATGGAGGAAAAAAGAAATTTGTAGAATATTAATGATTTATTAAAATTAGAAATAAAATATCATTTATAAAAAGCAAGATATTTTCATAGTGAAACTTTGCGGACGTTACCTAAAACTGACTTATGTCTTACGGTAGTATGGTTGGACCAATTGCCAACCCCTGAATAGAAGATCATAAGTTTGAGCACCGCCTATGTCAAAATACTGGTACGCACAACGCTAATAGAGTTCCAGTAAGCAAGGAATCTCTTCACTTTAAAAAAATAAATAAATTAAGGTCAAGATTAATTAAGATGTCAAGAAAAGTTAAGGTCAAGGTTAACTAAGATGTCAAGAAAAATTAAGGTCAAGACAAATTAAGTTGTCAAGAAAAATTAAGGTTAAGATAAATTAAGGTGTCAAGGAAAACAAACTCGAAGAGTTTATGTGGTGGTTTCTGAATACCCTGTAAAATACAATAATAACGGTCATCAATGAGGTATGAAAGATTGGATTTAAAGTTAAAACTCCTTATCTGAAAGTTGGGTATCGTAGTTTGGTTCATTATAGTTAATATTACGGTACACATTGCAAGAACTTTGAAATGAAACGCTATATCTATACCTTCACATTTTGGAGCATTGTCGCTCCACTTTCCACTCTCCATGCAGTGTCGTATTCGACTTCCAATCATTCTGAAGCCCGAGTTGCAGGAGTAACTCGCCACACTTCCCAAGTGAGTACTCCCATTGGAGTACTGTACTTCGCCACGAAGGAGGGGTTGTACTCGACCACAATCCACATCTGAAACATAGACATGCTCTAATAAATTTGCAATAAAATTTACACTACACTTTTCGCCTATTCAGACAGAATCAGGCCTACAGAAATTTATGAAATTAAAAATAACATATTTTTTTAGAATCTTCCTTATTATTTAAAATTATAACGTGGATAAAATTGATTATATGACCACTCTGGTGAAACAATGACGCAACTGCAAAATTTGTCAAAACTGAGTTAAGGTCTCCATTGTGTGAAATAACAAATAGTGGAATGAGGAGAGCAGAGACGGAATTGTAACACATATTATAACAATATTATGTCAGTTTCAAGGTGATAGATGTCACTGAATTTATACTGAAATCAATTTGATTTTTTTGCGTTTCCTCTATAATTCCAATTTTCGCTGTTGACATCCAGAGAGGCGTCATATCTCCTGAATTTCGCGCTTAGTTGGTTGGTTTCTAAGCTTAAATACCTATTTTTATGCGCAATGATTGCTAATCAGGACGGGATCTACATATTAACGTGGATTCCGAACCACAACGAATATCAGTGCCTCTCCCGGGATGCGAACTAGGCACTTTTGGCATACTAGGCCAGAGCGCTATAACCACTCAATTATCAGTTGGCTATGGTTAGAGAAAAAAGATTTTCAACATGTTTATAGCGTAAGGTATTACATCCAATTACGGTTGAATTAATTTCTTATTGGATTTTTTTTATTTATAGAAGTACGTTAAATTTAAATTTTTTATAGTTAGTTCTACAGAAGGACAATTTCCGTGAACAAAGCAATATTTTAAACAATTTTTTATGGGAACATGATTTAATGAGATATAATTGAATGAAAAAATAATGAATATAAATGAAATATAATTAATCCTTTTTTTTTAAAGTTAATTCTAAAATATTGATTACTTATTAACTATAGCTAATTATAAAAGAAACAAAGAAAAATTGCGTTTATCAATGTGCTATAATATCATTTTTATTATTAAAAGTGTAATATTCCCATGATTATTTATAAATAATCAATACATTATAGGTATTTTAATTAAAAACAAGTGATTTTATTAAACATAAGTCTCATTTAATCACTCCTCTAATCAATAAAAATGTTTAACTTATTTGTCTTTGTTCTGGGAATCTACAATATTTTGTCTCCCAGTAACAACAGTACAGATACCATGATATTTTAATTTTTAAGCCATGCGAAAAATAAACCTGTTAAGTACTATAGTTAGGAGTACGAATTAGCTCTTGAGAAAATGACAGAGAAAGAAAAAGAAGGTGACAGCGAATTAAAAGGCATTACTCACATATGCAGGTGGGTAGACTTCCGGACCACTTCCCGTCCATGTTGCACTTGAGGACGGTTCCTCCCGTCTTAAAGTTGGTGACGTCGTTGGTGGTGACGGCCGAGATCTTGTGTCCTGGTTTGCAACGGATCGGGATCTCGGAATGGACTGTGAAGGTGGCGTTTTTAGGGATTTCGGCACCTTCCGGGAAGTCCGGCCGACCACAGTCGATCACTAATTGAGCAAGGATAAGGGTGGACATTCTTACTAAATTGTTATTTTCGAAGCTTTGTAACTTGAAACCATTTTTTTTTTACTGAAATACCTTCATGTTTGAAAAGCCTGAAATACCTTCATGTATAATTGGATTTTAGAGCAACAGTTTATTTTGATTTAGTTCGTTGGAAAGACGGAAATATCAAACTATTGGATTTATGAAAAGCTTCATATTTTAAAACGCATGTTATGGTATTTAATGATTTAGTAGTGATTTATGTTTAAAAACTCTTATCTAACCCAACCCCCCCCCCCACCAAAAAAAAAAAAAAATAGTGGAAATCCTTACTTGTAACTATGTATATATTTTACTAATCACTAATTTAGTTGATAGGTTATGAGTTTTTTTTTTTATAATAAATAGTTTTTAAACCCCTGTTTGGTTGGATTTTTTTCCTTCAAATATTTGATAAGAAAGGGATTTTTTGTTTCTGAAAATTAATGCGTGCTCTGTCTCAAATTCTAAAATACCAAGTATTTGTGTCAGTAAACAGATTTTTGCTTAACCTACTGGTGGTCTTACCTATAATTGCACATTCAATAAAGAAGGCTTAGAAGCTAAACTATCATCATCGGACTGAGCGATACTGAATTCACTATCAACGGACAAGCTCTCTGAGTCCATCATAAACAAGTCATTTTGGCATTTAACAGTAACCAAATTAAGATATTACAGAAAAGATCCAACAAAAATATTAGGGCTATAGAGACACCATCTCTAAGTAATATTCAGAACATATCACGGAACATAATGTAAAACGAAATTTTTCTATTTGTCGTACGACGTGGAATGCGGACAGTACAGGCTCAAAAATAAAATAAAAAAATGCAACTTAAAGCTGAACAAGGTGATCATTATTAATTAAGAAAAGTTATTCTCTATAATAAATTTAAGAAAAAATTCTGTTAAAAAGAAATATTTACACATTGATAATAACTTACTGCCTCCTACACATAATCTTCCACATTTACAGCTTTGATAAACTCCCTTTACTCGAGTAAATTGAACTTTTTAAAATTTAACCGTTTAACTCATTTGAAAAGGTGCAAAAATATATCATTATTAATTTTACAATCATTTTTCAACTACAGCTGAATTCTTTAAAATTGTATATTAAATTGAATCACTTTTTAAATTTCGGAATACTTAAAAAGTATTTTTTATATACACGGTTACTTAAACTCCTTCCTTTAATTGAATCATGACATATTGTGATTTGTATAACAGAATACAATCATACTCACATTTACAGGTGGGCTCTCTCCCGCTCCATTTGCCCGTTTCCAAACACGACCTTTGGTCGTGACCAATGATGGTGTAGTTGTCATTGCACCGGTACTGCACTCTACCTTGGTACGTCGTAAGTCCATTATCCAGCAACTGATACGTACCATTCTCCAGAGTAAGGGGGCGGCCACAGTCCACATCTGGAAAGCAACAAAAAATAATATAACCCATAAAAACAAAGTTTTTAATACAAATCTTTATATTTTGCTTATTTTTATAATTATTAACCTAGCGCCATTTCGGTCGTCAGCGCGTGCTTGGTTTTTGCGTCTAATTTTAAATATTAAAAACTTCTCTATCGGAAAAATATGAGGTAAACTACTTTTCAAAATTTATTCATTCTGATTAAAACATTCATTCATTCTGATTAAAACATTCATTCTGATTAAAACATTCATTCTGATTAAAACATTCATTCATTCTGATTAAAACATTCATTCATTCTGATTAAAACATTCATTCATTCTGATTAAAATATTCATTCATTCTGATTAAAACATTCATTCATTCTGATTAAAACATTCATTCATTCATTCTGATTAAAACACTCATTCATTCATTCTGATTAAAACATTCATTCATTCTGATTAAAACATTCATTCATTCTGATTAAAACATTCATTCATTCTGATTAAAATATTCATTCATTCTGATTAAAACATTCATTCATTCTGATTAAAATATTCATTCATTCTGATTAAAATATTCATTCATTCTGATTAAAACATTCATTCATTCATTCTGATTAAAATATTCATTCATTCTGAATAAAACATTCATTCATTCATTCTGAATAAAACATTCATTCATTCATTCTGAATAAAACATTCATTCATTCTGATTTAAAATAATTTCATTCATTCTGATTAAAATATTTATTCTGATTAAAACATTAATTCATTCATTCTGATTAAAATATTCATTCTGATTAAAACATTCATTAATTCATTCTGATTAAAGCATTCATTCATTTATTCTGATTAAAACATTCATTCATTCTGATTAAAACATTCATTCATTCTGATTAAAATATTCATTCATTCTGATTAAAACATTCATTCATTCTGATTAAAATATTCATTCATTCTGATTAAAACATTCATTCATTCATTCATTCATTCATTCTGATTAAAACATTCATTCATTCATTCTGATTAAAACACTCATTCATTCATTCTGATTAAAATATTCATTCATTCTGATTAAAACATTCATTCATTCTGATTAAAATATTCATTCATTCTGATTAAAACATTCATTCATTCATTCTGATTAAAACATTCATTCATTCATTCTGAATAAAACATTCATTCATTCATTCTGAATAAAACATTCATTCATTCTGATTTAAAATAATTTCATTCATTCTGATTAAAATATTTATTCTGATTAAAACATTAATTCATTCATTCTGATTAAAATATTCATTCTGATTAAAACATTCATTAATTCATTCTGATTAAAGCATTCATTCATTTATTCTGATTAAAACATTCATTCATTCTGATTAAAACATTCATTCATTCTGATTAAAATATTCATTCATTAATTCTGATTAAAACATTTATTCATTCATTCATTCATTTATGTCTTAAAACAATTTTAGCAACAGGAAGGATTTTCTTCAATGATCGGTTAAGTATTATTTCAGCGCGATTGGATGATGGCAAGTTGATTTATCAGTATTCCATAAAAGCAACTTAACCTTTTGGTAACAGTAACAGTCTCCAAAATTTGATAGAATTACTTATCACTGACAGCGAATCTATCTGCCAAGTTCCGGCCCAATTGGATCACGGCAAGAGGGTAACTTATACCTCCCGAGATTTTCCGACATCGATAAACATATACGCAAAATCGAAGTTAATAGAAAGGATCTAAAAATAGCCTTACGAAACTCAGTAAAAACAGGCATTTTTTATGCTTAGACATTCCTTTGAAGATTTTGTATAGTAAAGGGATGTTTATACTTTATATTTTTATTTTCGTAAGTCTTGAAAATTTTCTGGATCGTAATGAAGAATTTCGTTTACTAAATTAGATTTTCTTTCACACTTTCGTTTATGAATTAATTTTGAAAATCCTTCTGAAACTTAGGTTATGTACGATTAGAAACGACTCAAAGAATGTCGATTAATGAAAAGAGATCAGAAGGTCAAAAATTTATTTCAAACAAAAACTAAAAATTATCCATACAATCCATTTTTAAAAATCAATAGTTGCACTCAGCTTAAGATTCTGTAAGACATGTGGAATATGTATCCGTGATATTGATTATGAAGGGGGAAATAAATTTGTATAGCACATGTAGATGGTGAAGAACTATGTACATTATCAACTCACCTCTGCGTTAAAAATGTCGGGTGAGCATTAAGTTTGAAAATGAGCCCATAGATGGCGCTTTATCCTCTTTTGAAAGATTCGTGATTTTTGTATAACTTTATTAGGATTTCACTATATTTCTTAATTTAAATTAGTTTGCAGCTTTTACTGAATCAAAAAATTTCTTTTAAAGATATAACACGGTGGTTTCGGCAAAAATTATTATATCATTTCTGATTATCGTTTATAAACGTAATTCCATACATAAATGTAAACAGCATTAAAATTCTGGTTGGAAAAATTAGATTTCCACCGAAATTCAAATCGATGGTTTGTGTATATGACAGTCCACTTTTACATACCATATTTCGCCATTTTCATTCAAGTATTCTCACTACAACGTTATAAGAAACTTGACTGCTATGTTGTGAGACTGTCTCTCCGTCTGAATGTAATATTCCCAATCAAAAATTCAAATACTACAGATACTTTCTATGTGTAAAATGGAAGTTCTCATTGAGAAATTTTGTTGTTAAAATTTTACACAAACTCGCCAACCGTGCGAAATGTGTATCTTCACATTCACAAGATTTTCACAAATTTCACTAAATATCACAACACTTTTTGTGTTTGATAATTTCACATCCAATAATCTATTCCACATACAGAAAAAGCAACGAAATACAATTAAAATTCACATTCAAGGGATATTCCTGGGGGCGAATCAAAGAGAAAACATGTTCGAATAAAGCACAAATGAAAAGTGTGTAAAACCAGTGTTTTCAATGAGTGACATAACATATCCCTCCACTTGATTCATTACATTCAGAACACACAAATAACAAAGACTTACACTTGCAAATCGGATCCCTGCCCGTCCAAAGTCCTCCCAGCTGGCATGTCCGTGTTTCGTCTCCCACCAACTTGTGGCCCCTGTCGCAAGTGTATCGAACCTCGTCTCCAGCCTTCACACCACTCATCTCCATGGATCCGTTGGCGGGAACTTGTAGGCTCTGGCACCAGTGGTCTGCAAAAGAATGTCACCAAGTTAAGTGAGGCACATTAAAAACTTGGCACAAGACTTGGCGTGGTATTGTTTCCATCTTAGGTGCGATGTGGATTCTGCGCCAAGAGTTATTTGCATTAAACCAACGCTAAATAAAGGTAAACATAGGCCTTTTCTTTAAAAATGTAGTTGCTACCATTTGTACACATTAATCACCTTGGTGTAGAATCCGCAACTGAGTTGGAAGTTCAGCCCAACTGCCGGAGCTGTATTTCGTGGGACTTGCACTATTAAAAGATTTGGAATCACCTTGTACTAAAAATTGGTTCCCATTTAGCTGCAAGCAACATTCGGTGCTTAGTTTCACAATTTAATGGTGCTATTCCCATTTACCGGCAACCAACATTTGGTGCATAGTTCTACGATTTAATGGTGCTTAGGATAAGCACCATTAAATCGTAAAACCAAGCACCAAATACAGAGCAAGATTTAGAAAATTGATTACTATAGGCACAACATAGCAGATGTTGGTCCCCCTCGACAATTGTTGGAGTTATTTAAATATTAGTGACAATTTCGATTACCGTCTATTACTGTCTCGATTAAATTAATGTTGAGATATTAATATTTTAATAACTAATAAGATTTATTAAAATTTATTTTTGTATTTTATGGCATTGATCAAGTGCTCTGAACATAATATTGATAGTTGCATATTAATTCAGGATTTTTCAGGCGATCTGGGGGCCCCCAAAATTCGGGGGTCCTAGGCATGGGCTTTACAGGCCTTGTGGAAAAGCAGGCCCTGATCAAATGTTGGTTGCAGGTATGTGGGAATCAATGCTTGGTGCAAGGTGGATCCAAATTTTTAATAGCGTAGGGTATTTATTGGATATTCACTAAAAAGTTATGCGAAATAAAATATTAATATTAGGAATACAAAGCTGGTATGAAATCCAAAACCTTACATGCAAGAGAAGGGAGATCAACTTACATTCGCATCTTGGTTCTGTACCATTCCACTTCCCGTCGTCCGAGCACCAGCGTACACCATCTCCGACCAGAGTGTAGTTCTCCTCGCACACGTATACCACTGTCGCGTTGTAAGTCGTACGGTCATCAGGATAAGTCACCTTGCCAAAATTGATGTTATTCAGACTGCCGCAGTTCACATCTGAAACAGAAGTTGCATTATTTAAAATTGATCGGAGTTAAGGAGTGAAATTTCCCGAATAATATATTAACTATGAAACAAACAATGATTCTGTATGTTTGTCTCAAGAACTTACTATATATATATATATTGCTAAATTTACATAGTATATTTTGTTTCGGAATTCTAAATTCAACGGTCCTATTTTCAAAATGATAAGTTTCTTCGCTACACAGTTACAGGTAAATAAACACAAATGCTTAACTTTACTCAAAAAGCAGGTTAGCTGCATAAGAATTGTATAGCGCGAATCAACTATTTTCATAAAATGTCCACTTGAAACTTTTTCAGATATGTGAACCAAGCGAAATTATTTTGGAGAAAGATATGCGGTTCTTTGCATGCCCCGTTTGCACATTGTTAAATCATTTTATATGTAGTCCAGTGCTGGTATAATAAATCTTTAAATTAATTCATTAATAGTTTTTTGGTAGCAAAGTCCAAAATTTAGAGACTTCAATTGGAAATATATTTTATTTTTCTCTACTTAGTATACTACAGGAATATTTTTAATTAAGTCAATTCCATCATTTCCATTAATATTAGTATGACAGAACATTTTAGGACACTTTCTTTATTCATGTTTATGCTAATAATGCTTTCTATTTACACAAAGAAGGTGGAAACATACTGACATATTTAAAAAATAACAAACTTCTGTAAATGCCCCTACACAAACTTTCATTTTGAATGCGCCAAGTCCTTAAAACTAGATCAATAGACATCTCGGCGAATTTGATATTCATCGTTTGTTTCAGACTCAATATATGATTATCTAATTGATAGATGTGTGAATTAACTGACCCACAAATCAATGTTTAACAGAGTTTCACCCTTCCTTAAAATATTGTAATAGGGCGTGGTTGTGATCGTCAGTTGTCACGATCTGGATCAACTACAGCTGAACTTTCCCAGGAAGTATTTAAAAACCTTTGGGGGACCAATAAACAAAATGACCTGAATCGAGTTGTATTAATTTTTTTAATAGTGTGAGGTACATAAAAAAATCTTTTACGAATGGCATGTTTTAAGAGGGTGTGTTCCTAATATAGAGAACGTACTAAAGAATTATCATTAACTCTCTAGTGCATAGTGTAGCAATTGTAGCATTTATGCTACTCAACTTATCGGGGTGAAAAACAAAAAAGCTTCGTTAGCACATGATGTTGCATATATGCTACACAAGGGCTTTATTTAATTATTTAATTAAAATAGTACTTAATAGTTTATTGTATATTGTTATGAATTTTTCCTCTGAGGCAATGATGGCACAGTTTTCACGGTTTAAAAGTATTTATTCTCTCTTCAGAAAACTCACAAAAATCTATTCACAGGCAACAGTTTAACTACTCTCAAGCTTCAACAAAAATAACTTCGAATTCAGCGATTATACAAGCGCACTCCAATAGGTCAACAAAGCGATCAGCTTTCAACGAAATCCGAAGTACATCTGAAAACTTTCCCGTTCTCCAGTCTTTTTATAAGCGCGTGAGACATTCTCGAAATTTCCAGCCAATTTATCGGAAACGAAATATCTCGAAACTTCTCGATTACTTTAGGTGTTGCCACCTTTTTCTAACTTGTATAATCGCTATTAATTACTAAATAAAATAGGATAAAAATAAATTATAATAGAATTTTGAAATAATACGTCACTATTTACAATATATACAGACAATTTGTGCAACATTTCATCCTTCTTAAAGACTGCACGTCCCGGGCAGTGAAGTCCTTAAGCCATTCAATGACTTCTACCATAATATGGGGCTAGCCTATTGTAGTGTACAACTCTAGGTTTACAGGAAGGTGTCCGTTGAATTCTCACCACGACGTCGTTGATCTTCTTAAGGATCCCATACGGCCCTTCCCAGTTCGTCTGGAGCTTAGGGGAGAGTCCTTTCCGACGTTTGTCACCTTCCTGGAATGAACGGTCCATGGCCTTGGCATAGTACCGGATCTTCATGCGCTCCGTCCTGATGTTGTTTCTCTCTCTGGCGAACCGATGTACGGCTTCCAAACGTGCCTGCAGATCATCTAGATACTGGACAGGCGAGGAAGGAGTGTCCGGTGGTTGTCCAAAGAGGAGGTTGCTGGGGAGCCTAAGGTCTCTTCCACACATCGTTAGAGATGGAGAAAATCCGGTGGTCTCGTGAGTTGCACTCCCGTATGCCAACATAAGCGGTGAAAGTTTCTGATCCCCATCTTGCTGGTTATATGATTTTGAGATTGCATCCGAATCATCCGCGGGTGCAGCTGATAGATCCCGGGACCTCCGTTCGATGCTTGTAACAGGAGTACGGATGTCGATTCCCTCGTCACTAACTTTGTCCATTTCCACATGAACCACTTCCTGGGAGGGTTTCATCAACGTCGCTTTCTTCGGTTCTCTCTCAGAGGCTGGAGAGGTACTTTCCATAGATGTGGACTCTTCAGCATTCTCTATGACATTGTCTTCATGAGCTACAATCCGATATACGCACAGCTCTTTCATGTCTAGATCGTGCAAAGGAACTTCGCCTCTCCATGTTTGCAGCTGGCTTTTCTCAAAATTCAGCGTAATCCCATTTTTCTTCAAAAAGTCTAGTCCGAGAATGCACGGATCTACAATTTCGGCAACATAAACGGTGTGCTTGTAGGTGTTAAATCCAAGGGCAATGTCCACTTGCAATTTCCCATGAACAGAGATATTACCACCGGACACAGTTTGTAGAGAAACAGAGGGCGATGTGTAGAGGAGTCGGCTGTTCAAGCGACGAGCCACGTCCGTCCTTACGATCGTTACGTTCGCTCCCGAATCGACGATTAGACGACATGGAGTTCCGTTGATCTCCCCCTTCACGAATAAACCCTGGTTTCCTCCTTGTCGGGATGAAACGTGGAAACGACTGGTCGGGGCTTCACCTGTTCTACATTGCAGCTTCTGCCCTGCGAGATGACATCTTCTTAGATTCAGTTGTGGAGAATCCGTGGTAGTGTTATCCCTTCTCTTTTTCAAATCGAGGCAGTTTCGTCGTAGATGCCCTTCCCGTTTGCAGTGCCAGCAAACGACTCTGGTCCTTCGATCCCTGGCTCCGGGATAGCTTCTCTTCATTCTATCAATTTTGCTTTCCAGTTCTCGAAGCTTACTGGTGACAAAGTCAGACGAATCCTCTGCTAATGCACCACGCACATATCGTCGGTCTTTTCCAGAAGCTAGCTGCGCGGCTTCCACTCTCATGGCGTACACGAGGGCCGACTTCAGGTTTTTGTTTTGGGATAACCTTACCGCCTGCTGCACATCGGGATCTTGAATAGCGTCGATGAAATACTGCAGAGAAAGATCGCCTCGTACATCCGGGGAACAGTCAGGGAAAGCGAGGAGCGACAGTCTTTCTATATCCGATGCCAATTCTTGAAGAGTTTCATTGGCCTTCTGCTGTCTCACTTTCAATTGCAGTCTGTTGTAATCCTTTAGATGCTGCTCCCCAAACCTTAACTCCAACGCACTTGTCAGCGCCACGAATTCTCCCCGCTTCTCTTCAGGTAGCGTCTGTAAAATGTCAGCAGCTTCACCTCGAAGAGATGCCGCGAGATGGAATGCTTTCGAAGTATCGTCCCATCCATTTGCAGAAGCAATCATTTCAAACTGCGTTTGATAAACGCGCCAAGACGACCTCCCATCAAAAGTTGCCACTTTGATGTTGGAACGTGGCGCAATGAATGGAGTGGAAACATTATCCCAATTAGGCGTTGCAAAGGTTACAGCTTCGCGAGCTTCCATTTTCCGTAGTCTTTCTTCTACAGCGTCATGAAACTTTGTCTGCTCCTCCTTCAAGGTGGAAACTTTGTCTCCTAAGTTGTTCACTTTGCCGTTAAACTCCTCAAACTTTTCATCAACTTCCTTCCTTACTGCATTGAACACTTCTTCTTTCACGGATTGCAGAACATTTGAAGTAGTTTCGATTATGGTTGATTCCACCATTGAGGCTAGCTCTATCTTCATTTCTTCTTTGATTTCATTCACTGCTGCAGATGTTGTTTCACACTTGGCGGCTAAAGATTTAATGTCCGACGATGTTGCTTCTTGGCTGGCGGCGATTGCGGCGGCAAGTTCGGCGTTAGTCGTTTCTTGGCGGGTTTGACCAGCGGCGATTGTAGCGGCGAGTTCGGCATTTGTCATTTCTTGACGGGCTTGACCAGCGGCGATTGTAGCGGCGGTTGATTCTTGTCCGGCTTTTATTTCGGCGATTGTAGCGGCGGTTGATTCTTGTCCGGCTTTTATTTCGGCTTTCATTTCAGCGGCCGTGGATTCTTGTCCGGCTTTTATTCCAGCAATCATTTCCATCAACTGCTTCATTTGGTCTTCCATCATTCCTCTAGTCGTCGGCATTCAAAATTACAATACCCCACTTCTGACACCACTGTTATGAATTTTTCCGCTGAGGCAATGATGGCACAGTTTTCACGGTTTAAAAGTATTTATTCTCTCTTCAGAAAACTCACAAAAATCTATTCACAGGCAACAGTTTAACTACTCTCAAGCTTCAACACAAGCTTCAACAAAAATAACTTCGAATTCAGCGATTATACAAGCGCACTCCAATAGGTCAACAAAGCGATCAGCTTTCAACGAAATCCGAAGTACATCTGAAAACTTTCCCGTTCTCCAGTCTTTTTATAAGCGCGTGAGACATTCTCGAAATTTCCAGCCAATTTATCGGAAACGAAATATCTTGAAACTTCTCGATTACTTTAGGTGTTGCCACCTTTTTCTAACTTGTATAATCGCTATTAATTACTAAATAAAATAGGATAAAAATAAATTATAATAGAATTTTGAAATAATACGTCACTATTTACAATATATACAGACAATTTGTGCAACAATATTGTTGCTTCAACAATCCTGGTGAAAAAGAAAACAACATTTTATTATAAAGAAAGAATTATGCACTAGCGGGTTAATATGAAATTTACCGATGAGAGCAGCTTGGTTTAATACATAATTTGTTGGCGAAAATTCCCAATTGAATCAAGTCAACTGATATCTTTATAAAATTGGAAATCTTGATTTACTCATTTGCTCACTCATCACCATTTCACCCACTATCAGAACACATCCACTGCTTGGAAATATAGTAGAAATGTTAATAGTGGCAAACATAGAAAAAGTAATTTATCCTGATCTCGCTTAACAAACGTTGAAAAGTGTAGAAAAAAATATAAATGGTTGTAAATGGAGAATATCCTACAACCCATAAAATCAGAACGTTGTAAGTTAGCTAGAGTTCGGACATATCGATCAAAATAAATATCGATACTATACCGTTGCATACAAAAAAATATCGATATATCGATACATGATTTTTTTAATTTGATTTTCAATTTTGCCAGAAACGAAGTTTTTTGGGATAAATTTCTACTTTTCATGAATTTATTCCAAAATTGTTTTAATAAATAAATTATAAAAATTGTTTTTATAAATAAATTATATTATCAATCAGAATAAATAAAATACATTTGGATGTCAATGATGCAGAAATTCACATTTATTTTTAAAGAAGAAATTTTGAAAAGTAGTTTAGCGCATATTTTGCTGATAGAGATTTTTTTTAATATTTAAAATTACATGCAAATTCCAGGCACACGTTGGCGACAGAAACGGCACTATGTTAATGACTACTAATAAATGATCTTATCTTTAAATTACATTATGTTTTCTTTTTGATTAGGGTGCCATTTTGATTGTCTCTCAGCCAAGTCCAAACATTAGATTTGAAGTTTTTGAAAAGGGAATAAAGAAAATCGAAAAAACACATGGAACTACAAAACGATCATCAAAAAACTAAAAATGTTTGAAAATATCGATATATCGGTGACTATTATCGATATTTTTTATTATCGATATTTAAAAAAAATATCGATAAAAATATCGTCGTATCGATATATCGCCGACCTCTACAGTTAGCACGCTGTACCCAAAACTGTCCATAGCTGTCAAGATTTTAAATTACCATCTTTAATGGATCGAAAAGAGTTAAAATACATACTACATTTGCAATACCATTTCGCCACCTTAATGCTACAACTAGATAACTCCAAAATTGTATTTTTTTTTTAGATATGTGCAGTGTGCAAGGTAAGTTTTATATTGCCCACCTTCATTGTACGGCACAAGTGGATAACTGTAGCAAGGTCCCATTAGGTTCTATTTATATTGTAACGTAAAAGTTCTGAATATAATTGTAAATATTGTACAGTAAGCAAAAGAAACATCCGAACGATCGCTATATATTCGGTTCTAAATATCGTAGAATCTTGTGGTTTGCACCAAAATGCTTTGTTTACGATTTTCTATATCTGATGCAAATTGTTTTTCTTAGGAGTCTGTATCTTAAGTAAATTTGACTCTATCTTTAAACATTTAAATTCGAACCCTTATTTTTAATGTTTTCATTCGATTTAGAATACTTCGTTTATCCTAGATACCAAATTTCAGTTCATTATCTTGAGAAACACGCCACTTATGAGCGAAAATGTTTTGGAAGAACTTGAGGGTAAATTTCTTTATCACGGGGAAGAATCGAACGTTTTGCAAAACTTCAAGACGTAATCCATTACGCGAAAATTAAAGTGAGCATTTTTACTTTTATGCTAAAATATCGAGAACCAAAAGTCTAAATGGAATGAAAAAAATTCTGGAGGAGTTTCCGAGCATGATAATTCTAATGGAAGCAAAAAAAATTATATGTTTCTATCTAAAAAAAATTTAAAACTTGTTTTATTAATTAAATTATTAAAAAACTGTTCAATACAAAAGTAGCATGTTGTTTATGTTTGACCTTAAACAAACTATCCTTTGAAATAAAAATTTCTAAACTATATTAACTATATAAAAATTTATCGCCAAAACAATAAACGTTCTTTTTAACGATAGTTTATAATTTTTTTGACATCATTTAAAAATTACTAATCACTGATTGGAAAATTATGAAATTTAGTATTTAGACGGTTTTTTTTGGATTCTAAATTTAAATATGGTATAATATTATGGGATTGCCATTGAACTTTTTAAAGTTTGATTTAGTTTTAATTTGTTGATGACTCCACCTCATGATAAAATAAATCATACACAATTAATAAAGATCTTCCACAATTTACAACGGTACTTGACTTTTGTTATTTCATCTATTAGAATACAAGATATAGCCATCGTTCGGATTTTTTTTTTTTTGCGTACTGCATACATTTCTTTTAAAGTTCTATTTTAATAAATTTGTTTATAATACAGGCTAGAAAAAGTAGACAAACTCTGAGTTAATCGGAAAAGTTCGAGATGCTAAATCGATTGTTCTATGCATCGAAGCTTTTGTTGAAGTTTGATAGCGACTTTACTGTTGTGCTAAGAAGTTTTGTGAGCATTTTGAAAGGAAGAATAAATTGTAGTTTTATTTTGTAAAAACTGCATCATCAATTTATTATCGTGGCATTTTTTTAATATAAAAGTTTAAAAATGTATAGTATTTTAAAAGAATCCAGTGCAAAAGAGCTAATTTGTTTTCTTCATTCTTCTTTAACTTAATTTTAGAAATGGACATACTCCCATTTTGCGCCTTAGTGATCTGAAAGAAGGAAATGAATTTAAAGTCTTATATTCCACAGTGAAATTTCCATAACAATATTAAAGCAATTAGGCTGTAGTACGATTTTTATGCTTCGAAATTTTTTCAAATGCGTCCTTCTCAAAACTATGGTTTCGCAGCTATCTAGTTGTAGCATTATAGGGTGACTTCACAGAGCGTTAAAAATTGCTGTTTTATTGTAAAAACTATAAACAAAATATAACTCTAAACAATTTCGATTGTAAGTAACTGCTACTATAGGGTAGAAAATGGGAAAGAGGATAATACCAATGGTGTACTTTCCTATGAACCAGGATTGTTAAAATGAGAACACGTGTTTCCATAGCTGTAGTGTATACTGTACATAGTAAAACTTTCAAACGATTTCGGTTAACCACACTTATGAGGTCGTAAAGGGGTAAAAAGTCCTAAACCAGAAATATTACGATGTTCTACTTTCAATAAAGAAAGGAAGCTAAAATTGCTGTAATTTTGTAAAAGAGTTCAGTTTGTTCACAATAATATTCTCTTAAAATGTAAAAAGTTTTCTATTATCCTGACATTCTTTAATTATAAAAGTTTAAAAAGTTGTAGTATTTAAAAGAATCCAGTGTAAAAGAGCAAAGTTTTTTTTTTCTTCATTCAACTTCTTTTTAGAAATTCTTAGTGACCTAAATGAGGGCAATGAATTTAAAGTCTGATATCACTTTAATTATTCAGCATTTACCAGTGTTTTCTCAACTGTGAGACTCGACCTAGATGGGTCTTGATCCAACATTTAGTGAGTAATGAAATCTCATTTCAACGTATTCAGTTTGTTAAAATGATAGTCTTGGTCATTCTAAAAGTAAAGACTAATTAAAAAAGAAAGAAATATAGTAAGAGTCATCATATGTTAGCATCAGAATAAACCAGTCATTTCGGAAGAAATGGGAGCTTTAATATGAAATTATTATTTAGCTGTTTTAGAAACAGTTTTTTAAAGTTCTTCAGGTAAAAATAATGTCAAAATTTGACATTGGATTATGCTTTTAGTGTTTATGATATTAGACTATACACTTATATTACTTTTAACTTATTTAAAGATCGAGATTAGTTAGATGTAGTTAAGTTTATAAGGGATCATTCCCCCCCCCCAAAAAAAAAAACACAAAGCAGTGCATCAAGAGAGAAATCCAAAAATGCACTTTTTTCTCATATATTTTTTTCAAAACATCAGGGGTCAAAGTGACAAAATAAGAATACATAGGATTTAAAAAAAAATATGGGACAATATAAAACATCAAATAACAGCACACAGTTGCCACTGAACTTAAAAATTAACTAGTTACATATTTATATACTCGTTATATTTAATTTAAGAGAATAGAAACACACCTTTAAAAAAAGAAATCGCCTGATCCTGAATATGTCATCCGTTATTGCCTCAATATTCCATCCCTAAATCAAGTTTTATTAATTACAATTTATGCAATCTTGAGTCTTTTGCTTCCAGCATCTATAACTGCTTGAACTGTTCCCAATTTCTTTAAGTATTTTCTTTTTATCCCTGTTTGCAGTCTTTTGTTGGTTCAGATTTACTGTTCAGTGTCGGTTGGATTGGCGGCGAAAAGCGGGAGATTTAGCGCCGAATGTGGCGAACCGGGGACTTGGTTTTCCGGAAACCCTAGAGTCTGTTTGGATTTGACAACACAACGTATTGACATCATTTTCAATATAGGCGACTTTTATGAAAAAATCGTGGCTAATATTCCGAACCCGGTACGGATTCTGCGCCAAGGTGATTTTGCCAAAAAATGGCAGCCCTGTCATTTTTTTTTATGAGCAAGAGAACTGCCTATGGTTGCCATAATTTGGCGCGGTTTGATGTAAACTATTCGTGGCGCAGAATTCGTACTGGATTCAAAATAAAAAAAATCGCCATCCGATATCATACAGTAAATATTAACCCTTTTGTTTCCTTCATCAATTATTGACTGAGCACTAGAAATGTTCTTTAGTAGTCCTGCAAGTTAATCACAAGTTGTTTTCATCCGTTTTTTTCCGAGGCAGAGTTTTGTTGCTGCATCTCTCTCTGTATTATGACCAATTAATTTACTACGTTGGAGGAGAAAACAGATCAGAAATTCAAGACCGCATGCTATGGAAAAGTTCACATGTTTACAACTCCCGCCGGTCCAGTAGAGTTGAGTTGTAGGTTATGCAGCACGGGACGTCACAAGAGATAAAACGCAGCCGTTACAAATATCAATTTTGTCAGGTCTTTTTCACCTACGATCGCGCCAAAGAATCCGAAATATAAAAAATGGCAACGAACGGCGCCGTTTCTACGAATTCGAAGAAAATATAGTTCGAATCAATATAGAAATATAGGATATATAGGACAATTGTAAAATTTCGGACAATATAGGACGTTTTTGCCAATTTTTAAAAAAATATAGGATTTATAGTACATATAAGAAGTCTGTTACCCCTGAAACATGCTTACGGTTTTAAAAAAATTAAATGTCAATACAACACCACAATAGCAAGTTGAAAATTTGAATGATGTTATTCAACATCACTTTACGCGGAAAAGCTCAATTTTTTGTTCCCATCCAAACCTTATATATGGTTTATGGATAATTTTTGCGATAGTCCTTTTTCGCTCTTTACACAACACAAAACTTGATAGATGATAAACCAATTTCGACTCACTTTTGACGAATAGTTTATATTACACTGTGCTATATCTTTTAAAATCGAAATTAAAAAAATCACAAATAGTTTTTTAAAAAATTCGAATTGTGATAGTTTACAGTGAATGGCAGCACTGTAGAAAAATAGAAAATTGCAGTTTTAGGCACGTGGAGAAAAACTAATGAATATTAAACCTATCTAACTCTGTATAATATAATACCTAAATCTGCATAAAAAATAATTCCTCCAAACAAACAAATGAGCATTTTACGGACTGGCCCACTAGTTGTAATTAATTGTTCACATAGATAATCAATAAGAATCACCATTAAAGTTAAAGTAAGCGTGCATAAAAGTATACAAAAAGCAATTTTTGGCAGACGATCTTTCCTAAAAGTACGTCAGACCTTTGGAAATTTGAGAACATTTGTTATGGATCCCAGAGAGGAGTTTATGCACTCACATTGGCATGTAGGGGCTGCTCCGCTCCAGAAGCCTGAGCTCTCACACTTCCTCACTCTGTCTCCTACCACCTTGTTCCCCGTTGGACACTGGTAGGTGACAGACTGACTCAGCCTGAAATCCTTGTCCAACACAGTAGAATTTTCTTGTCTGTCAGGACTGCCGCAGTTGGATGGACCTGGAAAAGAGAATTTAAGTCTGAATTGGGGATCGCATTGCTGGTTTAAATTTTCGGAGTCGTGCAATAAGCAGTGCGTTGTTGAGTTATCCCTTCCTTTTAGTTGAAATGTCTGTCAAATAGTTTTATTTCTTCTTTTAATCTATGTGGTTTATGTACTGATTCTGGTCTCCTACTGGTTTTTCTACATGGTTAGGAACTTAAGTATTCACCAAATGTATATTCTATATACAGGGTAGTCGTAAAAAACTTTGTCGATATTTGGATCTCAAGCTTCCGTTCCATTCAACAGATTGAGATGAGATTTCAGGTATAGTTATTCAGAGGTATGAGCTCGAGCTATACCTGATATCTCATCTAGATCGATTGAACGGAACGTTAGCTAGAGGTTCATATATCGGCAAAGTTTTTCTTATGGCCACCCTGTGCATTATACAGGACTATTAGATTTTTAACCTTGTGAACATACTACAATTTTTAGCTCTAGTAATATATACCTACTAGGTACTGGTTTATTAGTGAGATTAGAGTACACAGTGATTCCTGAACCAATCTTTGAGAGGTATTTTAACAACTAAAACTATTTCAATAGTTTGAAATGTAAAGTCTAAGTGAATTTTTCTGACGTAAGAGAAGCACGTAGGTCATACTGAAATGCAAAAAAATTGATTTGAAAGAGGAAAAAGTAAATAAAAAAAAAAAAGAGTTCGTATTTCGATTAAATGTGTAATTTTGAAAATACCTTTCTAATCGTGAAATAAAAACGTATTAAATTTACTAATTTTACGAGATTGAAAATAGTAAAAATTAAGCAAAAATAAATAGAGAAACAAAATAGACAAATGACTCACTGTATTGACAAACCCACGGCAAATAGTCAAGATCACATGTGACGTCATTCCACAACCATCGTCTCCCGCCGTCGAGCACTATGCAGTTTTGCTGGCCATTGTAATTATTGGGTTGATCCTCAGCCCACAAGTATTGTTCTACGGCGGATTCTGGAAAAGTATAAAGGAACGCGACATGAGAAAAACATGTAATTTATTATTTTATGGGGCTTTATTTTAGGCTTATTAATTTATTCAGAAATAAAGTAAGCGGTAGTGTGAGCAAAAGCATGCCTTATCAAGCAATAAAACAGATGACCATTCAGGGTGTAATATTCAAGAACCATTACTGACGTCATTAAATAAAAAACCTTAAAAAAAAATGCATACTTTGACACTTTCTAATTACTGCTTTTTCTTCATATATCAAGGCATATGGAGACTAAGGCACCTCCGCTTTTTCAAGCATTTTGTACCAACCCTATTTCCTGAAGGTCGGTAGTGGATAGGAACAGGATGTTAGCACACACTCGCTCGGGAGAGGGAGTGCGCTAGACTACCTATAACCACCGAAGAGTTCATTTCTATCTCTTTTCGGTTGCTACCCGGTAGATAGCAGCACTACCCACCGTATGTGGAATTTCTTAATTTAGAAGAAATACCAAGCAGAAGACTTGACTATGCCACCCCCAAAGGTATTGATTTGTATGTGAGCTTGGAGGACTTTGTGACCACAACTGATTTTACGTGCCTTAGTCACCATCTCTGAACACGGCGGTCTTTAGTCGGTTCTAGGCCCTGAACTTGCCACTATCAGGATTGTGATCACTAAGCCAGGTTCGAACTCACGACCTCCCGGTCGCGAGAACAATGCCTCTCCCGACTGGGCTACGCAGCCCCCAATTAGTGTTTAGAAAATAATCTTTTTATTTAATGGAATGGCTTAAGTCCTTATGTCGTCCAAACAAGTCTTTAGGTCGCAACTATTGCAAATATGTAATTTCAAAGGATAAACGCAAAAGCGTCAAAATAGACAATTTGATTTTTTTGGATTTAGGGCTTTTTAACTTATGACGGCAGATTACATCTCCATGTTACAAAAAACAAACAAATAACGTATTTAAGAAAAGACGATACTGTACTTGCTTCTAAAGGAGATTGACTCTAAAAACATTACTTCACTTATCAGCATTTTGGAAGTTTCTCAGTGTAGCGATTCGATATCTTTTGTCGGTTATTGACATTTCGAGATCACACTATTGTTCTCCAAAAAAATTCTATCAGAAAATGTTTGATCCTTGATACAAACAAATAAAATAGTTGTCCTGCTTTCTCTGTGTGGTTGGTGTGAAAACATAAATTTGCCTAATATCTGTACACTCGTAACATCAGTTTTTGCATCTGACATCCTATGGATTTGCCCCCAATATCTCTTAGATTTTTGTAAACAGTCATGAAAGAAAGGATTTGCTGTAAAAGAGAGCTTAAAATAAAGATTAAGGATACCCCGAGATAAATATCCCTACATTGTATTTGCACGCAACACTGAGCTTCTAACTCTAAAATTTCCATTCGACCCACCGACAGTTCTTGGCAGTATTTAAGTTCGTACGTTTTTAAGGAAGTTCTTAAGTAAAACTTGTTGGGAGAAATGTGGATGAAGCTATTTGACCTCACAAGTCCCGAAATGGTTTAACTTGATCTTTCTTGGTAGCAATGATTCATCTCACTTTTGTCTTGCCTATCGGCACAAACTTGTAATTTATTTGTAAGTACTTATCGCACCCTTGTTGTAAAAATGACACAACTCAAAATTCTTTAGTTTTGAGTAAAAGTGCTTTCAGAATCATGTATGTATACATGAACTTGAATCCGAAAGAATGACATAAGTCAGTTTCAGCTCGAATTCAATATGACAAACAATCCTGTGCAGTTCAACAGGCTTCAAGCACACCCAGTCTGTGATTCTGAATGCTCCATTGGAGGATCCAGAGAGGGACGATCACTGACCGCTCACGTTTTAACGTGCGCTGCTCTCAGGCTTTGGATGAAATCAACCCAAATTTGATGAATCCGCATTGAAAATTTTTAATATAAATGAATATAAATGTTCTCATCAAAAAAAAAAAAAAAAAAAAAAAAAAAAAAAAAAAAATGGATATGAAAAAGTCAAGGACGAAGCAAGACAACAAAGCAAATAATAGTTTCAAAATATTCAATGTATATATGTATTCGTTGTTCGATTGTTCTGTCTATCATATTTAACAATAATTTATCCTGAATCATTTTAGCTGTAGAACTCCAATTTATAGTCGAAAATTCACACGTAGCCAACCACTGTGTCGCCTTTATGTTATTGAGACTTTTTACCTCTTTGTAACATATTCTGTATAATCAAAGTTAAGTTATCTCATGGTATAGTACTGCAACTTAAGAGCAACAAAATGTATCCAAGCTATTCAACAGCCACCGCCCCCTCCGTAATAAAACTCTTCATCCACCCTGGTTATGCTTAAAATGCAGAACTTTGAGTTATATCACTTTTAGTGTGGCATGTAACCCTTAAGTCAGTAGGGAAAAAAACAGTTTATCTCACCATCCACCCAGTGCCATGTCCTTGCTCTCAGTCCCTGGTCCCTCTGTGCTCCAAGCCACACGAGTTTCGACTTGAGCGCGTCTTTCCTCCGCTCCAGCTCGCTCGCCACGAAGCTATGGGTGAGGTCTCGAACCGAGTGCAACAGGAGGCCGCCCCTTGCCCTGCAGTACTCCTCGGCGGCTGAGAAGGAACCGCCTTTGCCCACTGCGAACTCGTAGCACGTGCGGCTGAAGGTGGTCAGTTCTAAAGGTTCCAGCTGGTTGCCACAGCGACCGGATGAGATCTCTGAAATAAATAAATGCTTAGTTGGTGACAAAACATTTACATGTACAATCCTTCAGATTAATTTGGCCTTATGCACTATATATTTTGCAATTTCATTAAACAATTTAACTTCTAAATGTAACCTACGTAAGCAATGACAATATCTGTTGCAGTCAAACCCCGTTAAGGTGAAATCGCTTAACATGGAATCCCATTTAATGCGAATTAAAAGCAGTTCTCCGTATTTAAAACTTAACATTAATTTATTCGTTTAACATGAAATTCCGGTTAACGCGAACAATTTTGGCGGCCCCCCATCAATTTCGTGCTAACGAGGTTTGACTGTATTATTAAAAGTTGTTAAACTTAAGGACAGGATGCCACCTAATTATTGGCCATCAGAATAGAATTTAAAGGAAATTTTAAGATTGACAAAAACTTTTTCTTCTTGGTTAAAGTTTTGTCGAATGTCTGTAGTAATTGTTATATAAATTCATAATCATATAAAAATCAAAATGGGGGTGAGATATTAATGAACCAGTTTAATCATTATTAAAAAAAATTGAAATATTTTTTTTCGAGTTTATGTCTCTAATAACTTATATTCAACTGCATTCAAAGTCAGTTAAAAAATATCCACAAAGGAAACGCTGTCCTTGTAATTCTGATTCAATCAAGAGTTGTTAAACAGTGTCTAGTAAGAATGAAGTTAGATAAACGCATCATGAACACAATCAACAATCAATTCTAAAGTGAAATCAATTGTACATACGCTACATTGTGTGTGTTTGATTTTAAATTTAACTTTTAAGTAAACCCTACATGCAAAACAATGATTTTTCATACCCTTTTTATGCAAGTGCAAAAGGTGCTTACCTTGAGTCGTAAAAACCATAACTTCACATACAGTGAGGGATCCCTGGATTCCAACCATTTGGACATAGACATAACGCCCGACTATCGGATAGGCACAGTCAAAATCTTTGGTAACACCATCATCTGAAAATAAGTATAAACGATTGAAAACTTATCGGGAAAAAATTCAAAGGTTTTTAGCTTACTTTACTTATTGTAGTTATGAAATCGGATAGGCTTAAGGCTTAAAATTAAATTACTATGATTCTCAAATTGTACTAATATCTTTTTGTCATTCTCATTTAAAACAATCTGTCCGTAACCCGTATGATTGAGTTTATTTCTTAATTTACAAGAAGGAAGTTCACCGGTGATAACAAAAACTGAAAAGAAGACGTTAAAAGTGTTTAGGAAGGGAGACACAGTGCAAATTACGCAAAGCAGAGAATAATTGTTTTTCCTTAGGGTTAATTTGGACAGATGTGTTTTTAGTCATTTTCCCATTAGGTAGTTTCGCCACTTGAATCATAGTGTGATGGATATTCCACCCTTTTAGCTATTCCTTAATTATTTCTAGTGTGCTTCACTAAACATTTCATGATTGGTTCTATTAGAGCGTGTGGTGCAATTTAGGGACATTTAATGACTAATATTCCCTTCTATTAACGATGACATCATTTGAAAAAACAGATCTTGCTAATTTGTAAGGTGTTTCATTTAACAACTCTCCATGTTGATGTTTTGGCAACAAACTTGGTGAGAAAATTTATCACCAAATTCCAATTCGACTCTTATATACAAATTCCAATCCCATAGATGTATTTGCCGCCAAGATGTGAATTTTTGTACATTTACTGTGGAAGCTCTCTCCTATTCTTTTTTAAAGCCATTTTGGTCGAAACGCTCAATATAGATTTTATGCAATTTTACTAATTGTATCAATTTCTTAAAAATGCTATATATGACACATTTTGGGTTGCTAATATCAGTACTGTTTGTCCAGTGTCCACAAACGTCTAAAAAAGTTCGTCTAAAAAACGTCTAAAAAAGAAGAATCTTTCACTACATCATTAATTTTAAATGGCTAGCACTTCATATTCAGAGAAATTGTTTATCAAAAACTGAATTAGAACCTCATACTCAATAATCATTGGTTCATTGTAAAAAAAGAATTGGTATCAATGAAGATGATACAGAAATCTTTAAAGAAGGAAATCATAATTTGGTTCAAACGGTATAGTGGTTAGCATACTAGCTTCTAGACCGCGAGGTTGGGGGTTCGAGTCCCGTGTAACGAATGTTTCGGCGCATTATAGCCCACTTGTTGCTGACGGCGCCGGATGATCTGAAAACAACCAACCAACCATAATTTGGTTCAAGATACAAGAGTACTTCAAACAGCGTATGTGTAATCACCAATTACACCATTAAAGTTCAACGCAAAATGTTTCAATAATAAACGAAAGGCTCTTGTGTTTAGAGGTTGATTGATCTAAAAACATATTTAGTAGCTAAATTTTTCATTCATTCTTTGAGCATAAGTTCACAGATTATAGGTATGCAGCAAAACTCTTATAAAGAAGCTTAGGAACAGAATCCCATCACAACTTGTAAATTGATAAAGAAAATAATTTTTCAACGCTATAGTGCTTTTGATCAGGATAATCCAATTGCGAACTCTGCTATTAAATATTTTAAACATATATTTGAAGATACCTTTTGATAACCATTAAAACAGGTAAAATGTATCTAAAAGCTTTAATATTCCTCGTATGCAATTAATGGAATGGATACATTCTTAACTTGAAATATAAAAGAAGTCTATCAACAATATGTACGATGACCAGCAAGGTTGGTCCAGCTAAATGTAATAGATGGCCTTTACTGTCGCCTCATGGAACCAAAGACAAACAATTCCATTCATTAATCACCTTATTATTGAAATGACGATTTCTCATTATTATATTAAGGGAGTCTGGGTGTGACCATCGATATTGTCTGGGACTCAAAATTTTTTAAATTCTCAAAAAAAAAAAAAATTATTGTTAAAAAAATAATACAAATACTTTTAAATAAAATGGCATAGAAGTGTTGTTTCTGTCATTAGTAAAACTTGAAATATTTAAGTTTTTGTTAGATGGCAACTGTATTTCGGATGTGCTATCTTGAAACAGTTTTTCTCGGTGATAGCTTTTTGTCCCTTTTTCGAGTTTCAATGGATATGACTTAAAAACTACTTGTTATAAATCTATGAAACTTATCACAATTATTTTCATGCATATTTCTTTAATTTTTCTTCAAGAATTGTGTTCTTTTATTTAACTTTTTTTAAAGTTTTTGGAGCTTAGCATACTATGGATTTTATACAGTTTTTGCATGAAATATTATTTTTTTTTTCAAATTTTTTCTATTACTTTGTTGAAAAATCAGGAAGGCAATTTTTGATATGAATTATAAGAAGTAATTTTTTGTAAAAATGGAGTGATTTTTAATAAAAGTATTTTAGATACATCAAATTTAGGAAATATTAAAATTTTGACGTTTTTCAATTTAAAAAAATATATATATTTATATATTTTAAATTTGAAAATTTAAAATAGTTTTTTAAGTTTCAAAGCATCATACATTACTGCATAAAAATTTCAGAAAAATAATTCTAAAAATAAAGATTTTAGAATTTTGAGTCTCAAACGCCCCTTAAACTGCGATTCCAACAATTTAAAAAGATGACCCCACGTTCTATTACCTGTAATAAATTCCAAACTCTTAGTCTCTTTATGTTTAAAATTTTTTTGAATAAATGAATTAAATCTCCTCTAGGTCTTCTCGCTTAGAGCATATATAGATTTAATTTTTTTAAATTCTATCACTATATTTGAACAATGCTAAACCTGAATCATCTTTGTAACCCTCTGCTGAACCCACTCCAGCAACTCAATGTCCTAATTTGTAATCTTACGTAAACGCAGGTTAAAAATACTCTTATACATGTGTTAGAAACAACCAAAGTAGAACATTTTGAAGGTCTTTTCAATTCAGGAAGGTATGCAAATTCAATTAACGTTGCCGAACCAAACTTACCTAATGTCTTCGGATACCATGCGCATAATCTGTTACCCTGAACTGATGAGCTATTTCCCACGCGTATTTCCAGATCTTGCAGGGGTTGATGACCTGAAAAAGAAATTCTATTATGTTTCAGAATCCAATTACAGGAGCAATTATATGACGAATGCTAAATTTGCGTTCAGTGGTTGGGCAAGTGTTAGCGTGGAAATGGATGATGTTGCGTTTTAACTGTTCTTACGATTACTTTTAATTAACCAAATAATTTATTTTGTGAACGCTCTAAAAGTGGTTGCTAGAGCTTATTTCTAGAAATTTAAGTAATATTTTGCTTAATTTGATGGCATATCGTATTCATATATCACGACCTATCTACATTTATGTCTTGTTAAGAAATTATAAAATTTGGTTTTGATCCAAGAATGTATGGGTGTAGCTGTATGTATTAATTAATCCGCGAATCGAAACTTTGGAGTGTATTTTTCTTATTTCGTGTAACAATTTTCTGTTTTTCAATATAACTTTGTAGTTTTCTAACAATTGGAAAATAATGTGAGGAGAATTCCACTTTAAAGAGTACTTTTGTTATATTTTAACATAACATATTAGGTATGTTGGCTCGTTTGTCATTCTTAAAATCTCCTGACTTATATGAACCAAATTTCACGTAGATAATCTGTAAAAGCGCACAAATTATCAGCGTCGAAAACTAACATTTGAATCATATTTAAATAACTAAATTCAATTCATTATATTATTATTTTATCTAATTTTAAGTCTCTATTAATTTTAGATCATCCCGAATACATATCCCCCGGCAACTTACCGCAGCACCCTCTGGTGACGATCCTCACGACTCTGACCGGATACGCATGTAGTAAGTCCACCTGCCACCAGGGGGAGTCCTCCGCCTTTGTTTCCGTGCAGTACTTGTTCTCGTGCACCGTGGTGAGGTCACCATCGTTGCCATGAGCCGCCTCGCCTCCACGCACGGTGCTCGACTGATTGGCTGGCTTACCGTACGCCACGTTCACAGCTAAACAGAGAGACATCATTGTAAAAGTGAAGTAAGAAAGTCATTTACACACTTATTTACTGAATTAGGCATACAAAAAAAAAAAATATTAGAAATATGTTAAGATTCCTATTATTAATCGTCCAGTGACGTACCATGAGGGAGGGGCAAAGGGGAACAAACACGATCAAATCTTTTTCATGAAGTCCCATTTATTCACCTTGTTGGCTTAGAGTGAAATGGTGCTAACTCAAATTTGTCGAAGTTTTCAAAAGAGCGATAAAATCCTTAAGTGAGATTCTCCCATGAGCTTTTAGTGCTTTTTTTATATCACTCATTTACTACAATTTTTTTTCAGTGACCAAGTTGCAGCTTTTGCTAATCGATGTTCTTTTCTTCCAGAAATATACCAAAAAGGAGTTTGAGATTATAAGTGGGTTTAATAAATTTTCACTCTTAGCCTTCTATATATTATTTACCATTTTTTTTTACAGATATTATTTATAGATATTAACATTAAATACATTGAGTATTCTTCTCGATTATGCAACAACTGTTTTGCGTTGTTAGGCCCTCAAAAACTCTCTTTCTGTACGTCATGACCTCTTGTTATAAAAAGGTTTCAATTTAAGAAATTTAAGAAAAGCACATTCATTTCTACAAGACACAATCGAAATATATATATATATATATATATATATATATATATATATATATATATATATATATATATATATATATATATATATATATATATATATATATATATATATATATATATATATATATATATATATATATATATATATATATATATATATATATATATATATATATATATATATATATATATATATATATATATATATATATATATATATATATATATATATATATATATATATATATATATATATATATATATATATATATATATATATATATATATATATATATATATATATATATATATATATATATATATATATATACATATTTCGTTTGGATTACAAATTCTGTGCCTAACTTTTATGTTTTGTGCGATTAGGCAGATGTATAGTCTAAGTGATTTTCTAAGTGCTCGTCTTTACCTCTAGGCTATCGAACAATAAAAAGGATTGTGAATCACTCACCACAGTTCGGCATGTCTCCGCTCCATTTTCCACTCCGAAGACATGCTCTTGTGGATTCCCTAGAAGAACAAAAGAACAACTGACTTAGACCGTCCAGGTATTTCGCACGATGCTCGTAAACTTGTCAAGCTAATACACGCGACCTTTGAGAGATAAGTTTAATATTACGCAAATATTGGATTTGCAACTTAGAAGGAATAGATTGACATAAAATATGATAAATCCGAAATATATTTACTGTGTTTTGGAACAAAATATATGAGACGACCAATGTTACAGTTTCTGAAAAAGATCTAATGAGGAGAAGTTTTTTTTTTCTCTCGATATTTTTATGGGAGACATAAGTGCAAAAAATGTGTTCATTTCCACTCCAACGCGCAATGAAGCCTTATGAAATACTAGAATTAATGTATAAAAGTACAAACTGAAATTAAAAGTTATTATTTATTCATTTTGTATGCTGATATATCTAATAAATATATATTATTCAAAATCTATTATTTCAAAATATATTTACTTTGTTTTGGAGCAAATAACATGAGGCGACAAATATTACAGTTTCTGAAAGAGATCTAATGAGGAGGAGGTTTTTTTTTTCTCTCGATATTTTTATGGGAGACATAAGTGCAAAAAATGTGTTCATTTCCACTCCAACGCGCAATGAAGCCTTATGAAATACTAGAATTAATGTATAAAAGTACAAACTGAAATTAAAAGTTATTATTTATTCATTTTGTATGCTGATATATCTAATAAAAATTCTTTTCTTGATATTTTTATGTGAGAAATAGTACAAAAAGTATGTTCATTTCCAACCCAACGGGCCTTATGAAACACTAGAATTAATGTATCAGATTCAAAAATGAAAGTAAAAGTTATTATTTATTCGTTTATAATTCTGATATAACTTATAAAAAGAAATCTTTCATTTTACTGTTTTTGTGCAGATTTGTATTTGTAAGATTTTTTTCTCTCTATATTTCTCTAATGTAGTTCTAGCTTTTTAGTCAATGCTTTAATGTTTTATCTTACTATAGATACTTGAATAAAGAAATGTAGTCTGCTAGCAGCAGTTAAATTGAAAGTTAAAATTGTCCAATAACAAACAATAATAAAATTATATGAAGTATCCGAATAATAAATATATGCATACTGCTTCGTAGTACTGAATAATCAAGAAAAAAACTGCAAGCATCAAAAAATATTTTTATTTTAGACTTCAATGTAGTTATGCTAGTTAAGTTCTGAGAACTGTACCTATATTTTTTTATAAATCAAAACTATCATACTCTTAGGAATTATTTTCCTTTAGGTATGAAAGTTGAAGGATTAAGGATTTTTTTATTTAAGCCTTTAAAATTATAACTTCTACATATTTGGAAGTATTACTAAGTAAAATCTAAATTTTATTAAAAAACAAGTTCACATAGTGCTCTAAATTTTAAAAATTAAAAAAAAAAATAAAAAAAAATCATAAATTTTTAAAATCTATCTTCTTTTTCATTTTTCAATATTTTTTCCTGACTTTTAAAAAAAAAGAAGTTCCTTGTAATATACTCTAAACTTTTTAGGCAGCGGATTTAGAATAAGTAAAATATAGTTTTCGATGAAAACGATAATTACTGTACCTATAGGTAAAAAAAAAGGGTAAAAAACGGGTATTTTTAAACGTTTAAGTTTGTAAAAACAAAAGTTTATATATTATTCGAAAATCCATGCCTATTTTTGTCTAATTGATCTTTAGAATGACACACAAAAAATTTCATTACATTTCATTCATATTTGCTGAAGTTTTCTCATTTTGAATAAGGTGGTAATTTCAAAAAACACAAACTGAGAAAAATGCTTTCGAAACATCGAAGGTACTATTGCAGCAACGCTAAATTCTCTCTAAAAATATAGTCTTTCTGCAATTGCAGTTATCTGATCAGCTCAAAAACTTGCCAGAATAACAAGAAGGTTTCAAAGATTATAAACAACAAAAAATAGAAAATTGATAGTTTTATTAATTTTTGCGAAAACAAGGGATACCAAGTCCCCTTAAGACGTTATAAAAATGTCCTTTTTATTTATGTTAAGGTATACGTATAGGCTTCAAATCGCAAAACTGGAAAAAATCGGGAAGATTTGTAAGGCCGTAAAAAACAAAAGCAAAATAAAAACAACACAAAAGAAGGAAACCGTATGATGGAGGAGCATACTAAAAATGAAATATATAATAATTTGTATAATAAAAAGAGTTTTTTATATAAAAAATATTTTTTAAAAAGTTATTCTCAGATTGTAGTTTTTTCTATTTTGCATTTCATTCGAACAGTAATAACTCTCGTTTAAATAATATTTTTTGCAATTTGTTTTTTGCTATATAATCTGCATACATTGTTGAATGTTTTGACTCTAAATACTAAGTGATTTGTAAATAAATTTTTTTTAATTGAATTTTAAAGATAAGATTCTGTATAAAAAACTTGGATTTTTCTAATAGATTCAGTTAAAGCAGATATCACAAAATATACACTCTGTAAAATTCTGTTAATAGGGTCAAAACACAGAGTAGGGTATTGAACACCAAATTTGTATCTGTGGGCGAATTAGAATTTGTGTCATTAGCGTTCGAAATTAGCCTAATTAGTTGATTAAATGTTAATTAATTATTAAAATTGAAGAAATTTAATTTTTTTTATTGGAAACAGTTTAAAAAATAATGTACTTTTCAAGGTGCAAATGTCTAATTTTTAAAATGAAAATTTAATTTTTTTTTTTTTTGAAACCTATACGTATACCTTAAAGGCAGGGTTTGCTACATTATAATGATGAAATGACCGCCATACCCGAATAGTTCGTATCCTTCATCACAGGAATAGGTTGCAATGGTGGACACTGTCCTTTCTTCATTGGATAATGCCACCGAAGCGTAGATAGGAACTGCAGGGTACGGACATATCTTCTCGGAAGAACCTTGTCCTACAGGATAAAGAAAGAGACATATATATCATCTGTGTACCTACACTACATGTTTTTTTTATACACATTTGACACAAATCACAATAATCGGCTGTAAACATAAACAATGGAATGGCGCGGAAATCGGGGTCAGTTTTTAGAATGGACTTAAAAAATAGGGATTTACTCTGACATTTTACTTTTAAGGCTCCTATTGTCTAACTTGATTTATTACTTCATTTATATTAAAATCTATGCTTGTTGTTGTTTAATGTCCATGAAGTAATGAGGGACAACTATACTATTGAGAGAAGACTAGTTTTCGTACTATCTATGTCTTACTTTTGATATTTCGGGTATTAGTTGAGGAATTCGTTTGCCATATTAGAATGTATTATCACAGGTGCTTTAAAACTTGTGCTAACTTAAATATATTTATTATTATTATAATTTTAAATTTTCTGTTAATGCTTTGTCAACTTTCGATGGAGATAACAAAATTCTTCAACGATAATAAAGCGGTTTTCAAAAATCCATGTCTAAAAATAGGTGATTAAAACTCGAATAATCTTCAAGGAGAATTAGCCATGTAACTGTAAGTATTAATTAAAGTGATTTATTCAATGCTAACTGGTTTTGTAGTTATAAAGAAAATCTCTCTCTTTGCTACATAAAATACACACCAATCACTAACTACAGATTTAAATGCTCTAAACAACCTTCATGTTTATAATTAAAGACTAAATGATCATTTATTAAAAAAGAATTCAAACATTAGGAAAACTTTTTTATCACAATATAAAATATCTCTTTTAAAGATCCCCACAAACAATTAAATGCACATTAAGAGGCATAGTTTTGCAGGTTTTTTCAGTAGCCACAGTACTTAAAGAAAAAAAAAATAAGGTTACAGTTGCTACAATTATGAATCCAGACTTAATGAGAAAATAAATACCAGCTTCATCTGATAAATACCTCGGCGACGAAGTCTCACTTGGTTGACTCCCGAACAATTAAATGTGCCATTTCTTACACTTAATTCATTGTTTTGCTTTTTATTTTTTTTGTATTCTAAGTGTACTTATTCGCTCGTTTGCTAAGAGTTTAATGCTCTGGGCTGTTGCAATATGTGATAAGTGATTTTTAAAAGGAGCAGTAAGTACTTTCTCTTTGTGGGACTTTCTACAGTGTATATTTATGTTTGCGCTAGGTTTTGGAGTCATGGTCAAACTTTCAAATTTTTTCACTGTACACTGTTGAATTGACCTTTTCCTTTTAATTACTCTGTATATAATACTAGCTGTGCGGCCCCGCGCTGCTGGGGATCACTTAAAGGATGTCTATCAGTTCTGTGTTACATAGATTCGGAATTTTTTTCGGATTAATTGTTGTTTGTAATCAGCTTCCAATGTACTATAACAGATGCATGTTTTCGTTCATTTTGTAACAGCGCGCTCGGTCATTCTCCAGTCGATGCGGTGATGCCCTAGTTCTCTTAACGGAAGATGTCCTATACTTAGAATTTATATTAGTTCTTTTTTTTTGGAGGCATATCAGCAAAAGTCTAAATGATTTGAAAGTTTTCAGTGAATTTCAACAGTTTTCGCCGAATTTAAAATTGAGGCTGCAAGTTATGAAGTCAAATTGAGTCTAAATAATCCGTTGCTACCCAGTAAAAACAAATCAGCTGGGCCAGCACTGGGTGGCTGACTGTGCCCATCATCTGAACTGCTGGGCCATCGGCGGATGGCTTTTGCCTTTCAGTGCATAAAAGTGGCCGTCTGTCCTACAGTAGGGCCAGCCAGTCATTTAACTGCTGTTGACAGTGTCCCAGAACCAGCTTACATAAAGAGTGAGTAAATATATTGGAATATTATAATAAAATTCGAACTGCTTATCGTGCAGACAATTCTAATACATAAAAATAATCAGAAAGATAAGGGATACAAATTAAAATAATTTCTGTTCAGATGCCCTTAAAAAGCATATTTGCTATTCCAAGAATTTTTTTCATGCCATTAAATTTTAATAAAAGCAACTTTTAATTGAATTTAAAAGTTATTCTCTACAATCTCGGTGAACTACATCTTCTATATACCAAATTTCATACCTTTAAGTGCAAAACTGTGAATTTGTATAAGGTTCAAATGTACAGACACTCAGCATTATTTACACAAATAAGTTAATGGAAGTATTCATTCGGTCGTTATATCACCAATTCGCTTCTAAATTAATACTTGTGATGGAAAAATTTCAAAACACTTCAAAATAGAGAAACACTGCTTATAGCAAAAGTTTGAAATATTCACTCAGGAAATATTAACCAAAATAATTGCATACTACTTTGGAACAATCGAACATGGAAACAAATCCCGGTGTGATTGTCGTTAATTTAAAAATCTCTCTACCATGAACGAGAGAGCTTAAATTGATTGACCTACTTCGAAATTCGAATCAGATACGAATAAGTTTGATTATCTTAATTTCCTTTTTTAAACACTGACCGTTTTTGTATAAAAATTCAAATCCTTTCTTATTGGGCAATCCATTCAATCCAAACAATATAGCAAAACAGTTGTATTTTTCTATTATTTCATAATTCTACCTTCCACCTTTTAAGCGCGATTTTATCTAATAAATGGTGGAGAATCATAAATTCGAAAAACGTTTTCCGCCAACTTGTACAAATTTTTGTGCAGAATGGTTGAAAGTCCAGGAAACAAGATTCAGTGATACATACATTTTATTGCCCACGTGTTGATCGACCCGAGTGAAAAAAACCACCTAACCATTGTGCGTATTTCCTAATTCCGCTTAAAGAGAACGCGGGAATGTATTGTTGTTTATTTTACTTAACATTGAGTAATTTTTTTTAAAGTGTTTCAAATCGTTTAGGCGTCTGAGGAAGTTTGAGATCTAATTGTGACTTTGTCCTTCGGGTTTAGCATATTGTTGCTATTTTCGTGCATAGGTAATTGTTGTATGTTAATTAGATTTGATGACCTGAGAAGCAAAGGCGTCCAAATGACTTTTCTTAACTTTTGAGAAAATACACTTTTAAAGTTTATTATTTAAATTAAATTTGTATGGAAATTATTTGTTGTTCAAATACTAACCTTTGGGAGGAAGAAATCACTAGTTTTCAAAGAATTTCAAATAAATATAATAAATCAAATTTTAAAGTGTATTTTCTAAAGTGTAATCCCTTTGCTTCTCAGTCTCTCATTTCTTAGAAAGAATATGTAGTGTGAAATACAATTAACATATAGTTTTTAATCGGTATCAGAGTAAAAGTCGAATCGGCACTATCATAATTATTTTCAGGGGGGTGCACGTGGTTAATTTTGTGCTCTTTTAAACTAGATTTTTCAGTTTGATAGCTTAACCCACTGACGGTCATGCACGTATATACACGTCATTTGATTCCCAGTTTTTCCATCAATACACAACAATTTTAAATTTATAAATAAAATTTAAAATAAAATATTTTTTAAATATTTTTATTAGGATGATATTTTATAAACTATCTAAAAAAAAAAATAATAAAAAAAAAAAAAAATGTATATGAATTAGAAATATAATTTAAAAACTATTGCAGGGAAAACAACTGTAGAATTTCGCCCATTCCCATGACCGTCAATGGGGTAATGAAGTTTTAATCTATAGCTACGCATTAAATTTCTTATCTATAGAATATTTAAAAACCTTTATTATACTTCTATTTGCATTAAATTAGTTCTATTTACATTAAATTAGTTCTATTTGCATTAATGCAGTTTTTCCTACATTATTTTCAACTTTCAAAATTTCAGGGGGGGGGGGGGCTTCAAATAATACATCCCTTGTGCCTCCGGCTTCAACTAGAAGTTGTTTTTTTTTGGAAAAGAAAATCCATTGAGCTATTTGGCATTCAAGGCCACTTCACCGACGGTATCTGTTGGAAATTTAATGAGTATCCTAAATTTGAATAAAGAATTAAATAAGTGATTTATTTCAGAGTAATAGAGTATTAATGGGTAACTATTTATGCACCACTCATAATTAGTTACCCCTGATCCAGGAGTTCCCAAACTTTTAAACATTGCGACTGAAAACTGTAATTTGCCTTTGAAAAATTTATGTTTTTCAGTATTTACCAAAAACCGTCTTTAACGATTTTGATCACATACGCTGTGGTAACTCTAAACAACCCCACCTGTGAAATTCCTGCAGAAATCCGATTAAGGTGTAAAATATTAAAAAACGAATGCCCTTAACAACGAGTTTCCTTCCCTTGAACATTGCCCATAAACGATAATTTCTCCACTGTTTCAGTAATCCAAAAGAATAGAGTAACAATTACCGGAAAACATATCGCCCATTTCACTATTTTGGAGGCATTTTTAGTCAATGTAAGAATTATCGCCACACTGGAGATTTTTTTTTAATAATGAAACTTTAAAAAAAAAAACACATGGTAATCCATGTAAATTTTAAGTGCAGTGACCATTTTTATAGTGTATAGAAAGATAGAAATAGAAAGCTTTGCGATGTTCCACACTCCTAGTTAGAAGCCGAATCTATAGCGCCCCACCTTAACCTAGGAGAATTAATTTTTTTTATAGACGAACTGCTGCCTTTCCTTCAGGGAGAAATTTTATTTAAAAAAAAATGAACTTCATGAAGAAATTATACTTAAAATTAAAAATAATTATTTACGAAAGAAATTTGATTACTACAATATTTAAGAAATTTGAATACTACATTCAAGATTTCGTCTGAATCCAGCAAAACTTCACTCCCGAGCCACAAGTGGGTCGTGATCCACAGTTTGGGGAACGCTGCTCTTATCGAAGATTTTTAATGAATTCAGATAAGTGGAGGACATGAAATTCAAGTTTTTGAAATTAAATTTGAGAGCGAAGTGCGTGATCTCTCATGTTTGGTTTTGATATCAACAGTGGTAGAAGTGGGGAAAAAAAGGTGGGGGGGGGGACGCCCAAAATTTGGGGACAAGTGCACCCCTCCCCCACTTCCCTTCTCCCAACTTCAACCATACATTTTATAAATTCGTAACTCATAATGAAACTATTAACTAGTAAAAAAATAATTTATACTTCTTAACATTAACATTAAACGAGGGTCCAAAATTCATTGTTATTTTAATGAATATTCGGCGGCTTAGTCTTTTTACTTGGAAGTAAGAGATAAAGTTAAGTAATAATTAAAGTTTTCAAGTGTAAAAATAAATAACCTTTTCACAGTGTCACTACATTTAATGGTTAATGTTATTTTTCATTAGTTGTTTATAGGCGGATTGTAAAAGTGGGGGGGGGGGTGGATTTCAGTGTTTTTAAAAGTGGGGAGACGCATGGGTATTTTCTTGAAAAGTGGGGGGACGCGTCACCCCGCGTCTACCCACACTTCTAGCACTGGATATCAAGTGAGTGTCATTACTGTGTGTTATGTTTGATAAATTTTATTAATGTTTAAATAATCTTTTAGGTTCAACAACGATTTAAAACTTTCCAATTTATTACGGAGAAGGACACTGAGCTCACATGCTCTCATTTGGCTACGGACATGTTTCGGATGTCCGAATTCAGCTTCAATACAAAATGAATTCTAAAAATTTCTCTCAAAGAGAACAAACAAAAATATTTTCATAAAGTATTGCGTTATTATATTATAAAACCACTCTTCATCGACACACATATCATTTATTCAGTTAAAAACAAAAGTTAAACATTAGACTGCACAAGAACATAGTTTGGTTTGGAACTTCCGATTGTCTATTTCTGCTACTAAAGAACATGGTTTGTTACTCTTCTCTATGAACATTCTTCTATGGCCCGTGTTACAGCACCGGTGTTTCGACAGTGGTGTGACCAGTGCTTCCGCGCACAGCAGATGCCTCATCCTCCCTACCATTGGTCATTGCGAGAGGGATGACCAGTTGCACTGGACGTGTGACTAGTTCATTATTTACTCGAGCAACATTAAAACGAACCCTTTGCATCGCGATCTTTCAACAAATATTGTACAAGCTCTCTTTTCCATTGTGCCTGAGCATCATTTCTTTTTGCAAAAGGACTCAATCGCCCAATCGGACATTGGAACTTTTTTAGAGCCACGTACTTGGTGAAAGGTGCGCAGTTGTAATAAGTACTCATTGGACCATCTCCTCCAAAACGTATCTAAGTCTTGTTGCTGTGCTGAGTGTAGATGCGGATACGTTTCCGATCTGTAGGAGCTGGTCTCGAAAAGTATTATTCAATTTTTGATCAGTTAGGAAGTGTCCTGGAAGCTTCTTCTGTATCTCCGATTCCGTCTTGACACACCAATGGTCTACTATTGAGAGCAACTTCCACTCCTACTAATACTGTAGAAAAGTCTATCTTCATACAGCAATGCGCACACAAGCGATTTTAGTAATCATTGTTTTGTTAATCTGACTAACCTTTCCCACCAAGCTGAGTATGGCACAATACATTTCCACTTTATACCATTCTCAGCATGAAACTGTTGAATAATTTTAGTTGAGTATTCCACAAAGTAATTAGCTCTTTGTTAGCCACTTCAAAGGTTGTGGCATTGTCCTTATAGCTTTCACACTGTGTAATATCGTTTTTATATTCTTCGTCAGACAATAAACAATGAATTTTGTTATTTGCCGCTTTTCATGCCGTTTAAGGTAGTCGTTAAGACAAACATATTCGAAGTCTTCAATTGAATAATCGTCTTCTAAGTGATTTATATCAGAAAAAAAACCACAGAGAAATGTTACTTTGAGTAGTTATTCGTCTCCGTTTGAGTTGCGACGTTTTGTTTATCGCTTCATCGGACACAGTCAATTTTAACCATAGAGAGTAGAATTTCAGTTCGGTAAACTTGACAATATTCAGTAAACTAGTTGGAAGTTTAAGTGCAAGGTCCTGTTTTGTATAGAAGAGTATTAGGCACAATTTATGTTGCATCATTATATTATAAAACAAGTCTTCATCAATGGAACATAAAATTTATTTAGTTAAAATTAAACTAAAGCTAAACTTTTCAATACGAGATTGTACGCGAACGTCAACATGTGTAGTAACTTTTCTCTACAAACATTGTTCTGTGGCCAGTGCTATAGTGCCGGTGTTGCCGACAGCGGTGTGACCAGTGCTAAAGCTCACAGCGAATTCATCACAAATCACTGAACGGTGCTTTACAGCTTGACGGTAGTGAGAAAATAAATCTCACAAGAATTACTCCAATGAGAAACCCAGTTTTGGCCTAGTGCAAAATAAATCTTTATGATATAGTGAAAGAAAAAACATTCCATTCAATAACCATTCCAAACTCAATATCCTCAAACACCTATTACGGACAACAAGGTCCATGCCGTCAAAAAACTTAAAAGACAATAACGGGCCATCTTTTTTCCGTGCCTGAATGGCATCATAATAATCCATCTAATGCCTCAGACACTTAATAGTGCATTGGACACAAAACAAACGAGCAAAAAACAAAAAAAAAGTAGTCATCACCTGACTTCCTGGTTCCTTTCCCGTTACAGTCGCGGCTAATCAACCGTTTGCACGTGGTGCCGTTAATTGGCTTCGCCAATTCTGAAAGGAAAGCCACACCGGTTCAGCTCTTTCTCCCAGCCTCGGGATGTAGGTCAAGCAAGGAAGATGCAAGGTCAAACTTGCGCACGTGACATGGCGGCGTGTTTTGTTTTTGACACTGTCGTGTTCTCTTTCCCTAGTGCAGACGAGATACTCTCACCGCCATTCTAGTGGCCTGTCGTCACTGATCTCCTAAACAACTTCTGGATGCAGGTTTGGTTATTCACGTGAAGCCTAAGAAGGCTTAGCAGTACAGGGGCACGTGACATCATAGGTCCGGCTATATGCTACGCTGCCAACCAAAATGAATCAGCTCTTTCAACGAACCAACGAAATCAGCTCTTTTCACTGCGATTTCGTCGAAATTTGATCATTAAGAGCCATTAATAATTAAAAACTACAATTTTAACTAAGTCAAAATATATTTCAGAATGTCTATAATCCATTTAGAACGTCTGGTTAATGAATTATTCGATTGAAACTTGATTATTTACATTTTTATTGCAATACAGTCACAAATTCCCATTGAATCCTATGCTTTACAAGCCAGCTTTCTGTCAACAATGTCTAGAAACCGATTTTTATCGCCCGGAGTTTCTTTGTTAGTGAACATACCCCTCGCCTATATTAAGAGACTCCAGTTGGTGATCATGGGAAAAATCGGGGATGGTAGTTGAAGTGCCAGTAATTAGAAAATATTTGATATACTGGAGCTGCCAGTGACAAACTGGCTTATTCAGTGCCTAAGAATGACGTGTTTATATGGTGATAGTGACTGGCATCTAATGAATGACGATCTGACCGATAACATGTAAATCACCCTATAAGAGTCCCGCCAATCTTTTCTTTCCAAAAGACCTATTGTACTCTTTCCGCAAAGAATAGAGTTTTTGACAATAACATCTCGAAAAATGCCGTAGTTAGATTTAATAGACTAGTCAGAATAGCCATGAACGCGATAAAATGTTACCATACCATGTATAAGTTAGTTCGTTAAACTTTAGATAACTCGAAGAAGAAAAACACTACAAATTTGTGCCATTTTCATAAGGACTTGGATGGAAGTTAAGTTTACAGACTGAACCTTATTGGGAAAATTGTGAATGAAATTTCAGACCAAAATAAGAATACAATTAAATAAAATGTAGCCCTCTTAATTGCAGTATTTGGAGCTGTATTTGTGAAAATTGTTGACATGTTATTAAAAAAAATTCAAAATTGTTTTATTAAAATTTGTCTTCTAGAAATTATTTCCCTATGATCTCAGCAGTGCGTACCCAAAATTATACAGAAATCATAAGTTGGTTTCTTCCGACTCCAACTGTCCAACAGCGTCAGTCACATTATAGCTACTCTTTTTAATTAAATCTGTTGTAAATACAAAATATCTAAAGTACTTTCTTTGATATGCACTATCTGGTTGTTCACATTTTTGTAGTTTCTCAAATACTTATTTACGAACATAAATAGGAAAAAATTATATTTATTGCTACGGTATACTTTCAAGAAGCATGCAAAACTATAAACGAAGCCCTTTTGTAAAGTTAAAGTCAGTCGAGTCAGGAATATATTTATATAATCAATTTTTCGAAAGTACAAAATACGAATCGAACAATTTAGAAGGAGCCTTACTTAAATATTTAAAGTATATGTTGATGATATTTTCTTACGTAATAATCATCTTTCACAACACATACAACTGCCCAGCTCGTACTCATTCTTTTTTCTCTTTTGGTGGTTTTTGTACAAAAAAACTATTGTCCACTTTCTTTTTAATAATTTATGTGTAAGCCTGTAATTAAAATATTGTGCATAAAAGCATACAAGCAAAAATAACCGATTGTCTAAGATTTATCCTCGTTGCAAAGAAAAGGAACGAAAGCTGACATCAAAGGTCTTTTTTAACAGAAAATATATTTTCTGGTTTTTGTGAACAAGCTGCTTTATCCAGTTTCGACAAATGGCCAAGGTAATGAAGATTAAAGACACTGAAGAAACTCTGAGCGACATTTTCTTGTCCTTGGATAAAAGAATTCGAACAAGTTTTGGAAACGGGATTGCAAATTATTAGCCGCAAGAAACTTCCTTACCACAAACTGAACTGACATTTGAAATCAGTTAGGAAAACAATTTTTGCAGAGTCATTTGAAAACTGAGGAAGACGAATAATATCCATAGAAAAAAACTGCAAAAATAAAAAAGGTATCTTGTAGGACAAAATGAAAATGAAAATTTAATTATGTTTAGTATAAAAAATAATAATAAAGCGCCGAAAACAAACTAAACAAGGAAATTTAAAGAAACCCCAAAAGATAAAAGTTACGTAGTTTTGGAAAATAAATAAAAGAATTATTCTAGTGGAAAAACCCTCTAAAACTCAAGAATCGTGCTGAAAAGATAAGGTTTGCTTTACCTAAAGTTTAAGCTTAAAGATAAGTTCTCCTAATTTTGTTTACCAAAAATAGATTTTATCTTATTTGAAACTACAAAACATTAAAAATGATTAATCAATAAAAATTAAAATTTAGGAGTTATAAGAGTTGAAGAAGAAGAATTTGCAGAAGCGAAGCACTCCTTTGCAAATCTCATCTTATCACTTTTTGATATTAATAACCTGTTAGGGTTAAATGACATTTAAGAGACGTTTTTTTATTTAAAATATGATTTTAAAAATAAAAAAAGTAAAACTTGATTAACACTGAATATTTAAATATAAATCCTTAATATTGTTAAAGATAATCTTCGTATTTGCATTTAATCTTCCATTGACCAATCCTTATCAATTTAATTCTATGTTCAGGTACCATGTTAACAGTTAACATACAATAGCACTTTCAAGATGCAAAATTCTTCTATTAGTTGGAAATGACAAAACATATACTCTTATCCTCAACAACAAAGTATATTAGTCACCTAGAATCTGTTCATAGTAATGCGATGTTTCTTTTCCCACTTCTTCCCATTATGTTCAATCAATCGATTGTTACAACGATTACTTCTACCCTCACAAAAGATATCCAAAATCATGCATGTTGTGTAATGACACCTTTGGAACACTATTAAAAATCCCGCCAATTAATTTCAGCGGATGTTCCGCATACCTGGTCATGCGGAAATGCGCGCGGTGGCACCAATTGATAAGTAATAGTCCAATAATCGCCGCCAAGTTGGTCATGTCCATTGTCTCAGAAGAAACCGCTCTAAAAATGAGCATTCCTTAATTCGGACAGGAGAGCTTAATCCTTTTGTAGAATGCAGACAGGAAATATTGGACACGATATTAGGTAGGTGTGGCCAGTGAGCGGTCACCATGGTTTCCTGTTGAGCATTACGACAAATTTCGTCCTACTGTTATGTTAAGAATGTCAAAGTAAAAATTTACTTTTAAATAGTGTTTTCTTACTAGCTGGGTGTCCGCACACAGCCTGGGGACCCGTTGAAGGACATATACCAGTTCTGTGTTACACAGACTCGGAATTTCTCCTGATTAATTGTCATTGGCGATTAGCTTCCAATCTCCTTCAACAGATGTATGGTTTCGTTCATTGAAAAAGCACGCTTTGGTCACTCTCCAGTCAATGCTGTCTCTGGAGCGATGACTCCCCAGCTCTCCTAGCAGCAGATGCGCTATTCTAAAAGCACTTATATTCGTTCGTTTCTTTTTCGGCATATTAACAAATGTCGAAATGATTTGAAAGTTTTCAGTGAATTTCAATTTCGTCGAAACTACGAATGAGGTTGCAAGTGGTGACGTAAAAAATAATCTAAACAATACGTTGCTATGCTAGATTCCATGTATATTTTGACTCACTCTCATCAAATGAAGTTTGATACATAATTTAAATTAATCCAGCCTGAAAAATTTGACCATTTAAAATTAAATTTTTTTTTAACATGTGCAAAACATAGATAAACAACTCAATAAAATATGGCAGGATATTATCATTTTCAGAAATAATTCTTACTTAGCAACTTTCATCTTCTTCATTGTAAGTACCTGACCAATATATCAGTACTTAGTTTAATTAAATGGACGTCTCTAGAAATATTGCTCGAATATTATTTTTTCAGACTGTTTTTCTCCGAAATTTGTTCAATATCTCAAAAAGATGTTTAAGTTCTCGGTGCTTGACTGTTATTCGACACATCCGTCAACATCAGTGGTAAAATAGCAGACAAGTCCCCTATTCTTGCAAATGCTCTAGATGCTTTTCTGCTAAAGATACACATCTGCAAGTATCAGTAACCTTTTATATCTAAACTATAACGATAGAGGATAATGGGATATATTCCAAGATAAAGCATATTTTAGCAGTTAAAAAGTTTCTCTCAACTAGCATTGGGACTTGATTGGAGAACGGGTGGCTATTGGAAATAGTTTTCCCTGTATTTTTAATCTTTAGTTCTTTGCTATGCATAAATTCTGTTTTAAGAGCCACAAAATAAAATTGTTTTCTATGCTCAATTTTTCTAACATGATTTTTATTGAGCAAAGGGAAATTCAGTTCCGCGGTCTTGATTGATTTTTAAGCAATTCTTGTTGGAACTTCCGTTTAAATTTGATACGGAAATTCGTCTTAATGGGACCTTTCAGGTGGCATCGTGTCTGTAACGTTTGTAGTTTCACAGGCAACGTGGCGGTATCTTTTGTAGTTTCGTTTGAGAACTTGACCTCAGATTGACCAAAGAAGTGACGAATAGAGTAGAGGTCTGCGATATATCGATACGACGCTATTTTTATCGATATTTCTAAAGAAATATCGATATTAAAAATATCGATAAAAGTCACCGATATATCAATATTTTCAAACATTTTTAGTTTTTTGATGATCGTTTTGTAGTTCCATGTGTTTTTACGATTTTCTTTATTCCCTTTTCAAAAACTTCAAAACTAAAGTTTGAACTTGGCAGAGAGACAGTTAAAATGTCACCAATATTCAATATTTTGCCATACATTTAAAAGCTATTGAAAATTATCTAAATTTTTCTTATAATCACTGCACTAATTAAACAAAAATATAACTTTTTTTTTGTAATAGATCCATTTCAGTTGAAAAAGTAGTCACCTTACAAAAAAGCAATCATGAAAAGTAGAAATTTGCCCCGAAAGACTTTCTTTTTGGCAAAATTGAAAATCAAATTAAAAAAAATATCATGTATTGATATATCGATATTTTATCGATATTTTTTTCTATGCAACGATATAGTATCGATATTTCCGACCTCTAGAATAGAGCCTTTAACATATGCTTCTTTCTACATTAATGTTGTGTAGACGCTAAGAATTAAGAGCAAGCATTAAAAAAAAAAAGTCTTATTTGATGTTTCTTCTTAAATTGATTGTAAACAAGTTACTTATAAGACTAATAGGATATAGAACAATTTGTGTCAGGGTTCAAAGAAAATATAGACTTTGTAAGTGATGGTTTAGAAAAACAAGTGATTCTGTGCTTGAAGAATTTGCAAGGAGAAAAGAACAATGTCCTGTTTGCAGTATCAAGTGATGATGAAAATAAAAGCATGATGAAATAATGTAATAATAATATATAATATAATAATAATATCACGATGTAAATAAAATTAAATTTAAGATAGCAAAGAAGTTTTTTCGACTTTTTTCTTTAACTGAAAAGGATATTAGCCGCTTTAAAAAGGTAACATTTAACCGAGAATTCCACCAAGTGAAATCGTCTTTAAGACTTTTTGTATTTCAAAGTCTTTTATTAATGAATATGATGATAAAAATCAATTCAATTGAAATATTTTGCATTTTATAGCTTTAATGTTACCGAATTGGAATCTGTCCGTTTGCCTTGAACAAAATTTAAGTTTATTTAATATAAAGTATCAAAAATATCCGATGTTTTGAACAAAAAATATTTAATGTTATTCATTTGTTTTCGGATACTCCACCCAACGCTGAAAAATGTTCATTGTGAAGAATAACCTCAACACAAAGAAGCTTAATTTCAAATGCCACATTTGTAATTTCAGTTATGAAGAAGAACTGTGGTAAAAATTAACAAATTTTACGTCTTTCCATTCTAACTAATGGGACTAAAAGTTTAAATGTCAATCCCCCTTTTCACCTACTGGTCCTAACAGTCATCTAAACTTTAAGTGAATGTTGCTAGAAACTGTACAATAGTTCGGGTGTTTATCTAACAGAATACATATGTATCACGTTTTTAAGAATTAGCATTTATCTACTCATGCATAACACAGTTCAAATCAACTATACTGTTTCAATGTTTGAATGCAATGTATGTTAAATGTTGAATCCTAATTGTATTTAAATATCTTTGGATTAAACAGCCTGTATGTCAGATATGATTAGGAAATGAGACTTTGATGCTGTAAAATATTTTAAAGAAATACATCGATATTGCTTCAGGTGATTTGGAAGTGCATAAAAAGCAACACACCTTTACGCAATAATCGGTTGTCAACTTCCCGCGTATAAATCGAAATAGCGCTACTGACAAAGAACTTAGCTTTTCGCTTAGGTGCGCTTTTAATCGAAGCCAAAAAATACAAGACAAAGCTTTTCTTTGGTTTACTGGAAAACAATGGGTTGTTCCTGAGAACACTAGCTTTAACCTAACAACTTTTCGCTGGCAGAGTATTTACCCCAAACCCAGCCACGCTATTACCAGCCAGGGTTCAACATTCGGAGCAGCACCAACCCATGAACTTCTTTCTAAGTCTAATCCTTCCGACGATCTTATCAAACAAAAGTGGACTAAAAGTTTAGGGCTATGCAAGAACGGAACACAATGAGATTGCTCATCTACTGTGTAACGTGTAATGACCACACGTCATTTCCCTACATTAATGGAGCTTTTTTCTACACATTTCGTGAGGATCTTGTCCAAAAGATTAAAAGGTTTATTTCCGCGTCTCTGGGTTGAGGCACGACGCTGTTTTCGGACGTCCGTCGTCGAGTTTTTTAAGAAGCTGTTTCAGTCGGTGGATTAAATGAATACATTGTTGGAGCTCGCGATCTGATGATGGCAAATGGATGTAACCTTCACTATCTGATTCACTTAACGACCTCTAAGTACAGAATCGTGAAGTGGACATGCATACCAGTGGCTGTGTCAGCAACTTGCAGCCATTGTAGTCCTTAAATAAAAGGCGAAACTACGAAGTAGCCACGAGGTACGTATTATATGAAGGGAATAGCTGTTCTTGAGAAATATAAGATGGTAGTACATTAGGTGAATGAAACAACCAACTTAGTAGCCATAAGGTACGTATTATACAAAAGAATAGCTGTCCGTGAGAAATAAAATATAGTACTCACGTGTTTCTTTTTTTTGTAAACGGTTGCATTTATTTTGGAGCCGCACTTGTTCGCCATAAAGTTTAGTTTTATTTTTAGATTATAGGATCATAATAAACAAGGATATGCATGAATGAGGATTTTGATGTTTCCTTGAAAGCAGGCTCTTGAGGTAACCCAGAATCCCGTAACATGCTGATTTATGGATTTGAACCTTTTCCAAGAATCGATAAGAGATACTGAATTGAAATTTTTTGCAGTGATAAGCCAAACATTTCATATTACTTTTTATAAATATTTTTTTTAAATATAGTGCCTAGCTGCTTAAGAAATAGTTTTCATTAAGACATTACAAAAAAAAAAAAAAAAAAAAAAAAAAAAACATGACAAAAAACACTTATTTTATTGTTTAAATTTAATAACTTTTTTCGATAAATATTCCTAAGAGATCTTGTTAAAGTAAGTAGAAATAATTAATGAATATGTGCAGTGTTTACATTTTGTTTCTAGCTGTAATAGTTCATGAGAAAAGGTACATCGAAAATATAGTACTTAGAAAAACAAACTTAAAGTAAACAATCACCTCAATTCAAAAGAGACCTGCACCTTATATATGTTTACTGTTGATGCTTTCAATCTAGGTATTAAAAAGCGTTATACATCATACAAACCTCTATTTGAAACTATTGCAATTTTTTTTTCATGAAATTTCATCTGCAAGACCCTCAACTTTGAGTTCATCGAAGTCACCTGAATGCTTCTTCCAAAACTGAACGTAAAGACATTAACGTAACTCAGAAGGTTCCTTTTTCTAAACTATAGTTTGTCCTTAAGCTAGTATTGATTAAAAGACTCAATATGAACAACAAGTTTGTTATTAAATTTCTAAAATAATCGATTCATTTAAAAAAAAAAGTCCATTATAACCATACCAAATTGAAGGATATTTTGCATTAAAGTGCCAAGTTTTTCAAAGCTTTCAAGACTTGGAATTACTAAATTGACTTATTAGCGCATCCTAATTCTTTTTCTCCATCGTCCATCGTTGAAGAAAACTTGCAATCCACTCTCTTTATATGTCTTGATGTACTCAAGCCCCAGGATTTTATGGACAAAGCGTCATACATTTTAAATCTTTTATATTAACTCCGATTTTGTTTTGTATGAGGAAAAATCTTCAGAAGAGTAATTAACCGACTTACCGGCTTCCAATAGAGTTGAAATTTGGAAGATATACTAGTCGGTGAAATGCATTCTATTAAGATTTAAGGGGGGGGGGGGGAGGGGAGAGATAGTCAATGTCATGGAACTACAGGCTGAAAATTCACACTAGCATGAAAACCTGCTAGTTTTAACAATATTTTCAGTAAATTTACAGTTCTTGTGGCAAGGGAAGCTAACACTTTATCGAATTAAAAATTTTTGTACTTATTACAATACCTTAGAGCAACCTTTTTGAAACAATAACGTTTCCATTTTCTAAACATTTTTAATCCGTAAAATTAACTGATCAAATATAGATTTTGACTCATTTTTCGAAACTTAACGTCTGTTTTGCGGCACCCGAAGATATTTTTTTTTTGATTTTGGTAAGATTTTGCACACTTACTATTGTCGTCAAAAGACAACTTTCCCTCACTATTACTTTTTGCATTTCCGAAATTCGTTTTTTTCGGCCTACCCTAATGGTCAACACTATGAAAACTCGATTTGAGCACAAATTCCCTTAAAATAAGTTGAAATTGCGCATTAAAGTTGGCTATGTATATAAAGGATTCATAATAAAAATTGTGTTCTTATTTGTTAGTTTCTTAAATTGTGTGTAACCATACACACTTCAAAACTGGATCCCAACACCCAAGAGCATCTCCAAGATCTAAAAATACTCTCATCGAAAAAAATCCTGCATGTTTTTCCTGTTACCCCAGTTTCTGATTCCCCATTGTTTTTTAGAACATTCCAACTTTTTCAGACAACAAGAAAAAAAAAAAAATTAATCGCCACCCGCGGATTTCGACCTGAACAGAAAACAATACTTATAACCGAATGTCGAAGAGTCCGATGAGTGTTTCTTTTGTGTTCCACTGCAGAAAAAGGTCCATTTATATTAACACCGACTCACGACCAAGTCTGCCACTCACGAAAAACCAGCGTGAGAAAAGACATCGAAAAGATGCAGTATTCCCTGTAAATGACAGTCATTCGGCATCACAACAGTGTAACCCGAGCATGTTTTAGGAAGAATCGGGTGGCAACAAGGGGGTCACATATCATTACGAATGTTTTTATCCCTTCTTCACTTCGGTTCTCTTTAAGGAGTCATCAGTTATGGATCAGTTCTTTCAGAATGGATTTTTAGGATCCGGATCACGTCGAAAGCTATAAATGTAGTCTAAAGAGGGGTGGGGGGGGGGTGTTTAATCAGAATAATAAATGGTGTTTGGGTGTGTGAACGGAACAGGTATTACGTATCAAATTCATCATTTTTACTGCAAGATACTGACCTCTTAAAGATAAGCGTTCGAAATGCGGACTTTCCAGGGAATTATTATTATTATTTTTTTTTTTTTAAATTTAAAATTGGCTTATAAAGTATCAAAAGGGTTTACTTAGACGCAAAATATCCATGACTATTTGAAGAGACGATTTGAACTCTTTTGTAAGGTAGAAACTTATCCAAGCAAAGCACAAATGTCAAAATGCGTTCTTTTTTTTTATATTGTCATTACGACTTATGTAAACTCTGGAACACTGATTAATCAAGACACGGAATGGACTGTATCTAATAAGCAACTCGAAGTCAATTTTGCTGTTAAAACATTTATTGCCGCTATAAAATCACTAAAAGGCCAGTAAAAACTCTCAAATCACAAATCTGCAAACCCACTATGTAAAAGAAAAGGCAGCTCCTTCATAATCAATCAGGCGGTGACAGTTAAAAGATATAGACGGGAAGACGAACCCGTTTACTGACGCGAGTTAGTAACATATACACGATATTTTTTATCAAGATAGAATGCATATTGATAGAATTGGAAACGTCCCTTTCAGTGTATTTATCAGCAATCTCATTTGCAGTAATATTAATTAAATGCATTTCTATTAACATTTTTAAATAGTTGCCACTTAAAAAAAAAATCATCTTACTCTAATTTAATTTGTTGAACACAAGAGCTTCTCATGGGTCGTATTACAGTTTACTTTTATGAGACATATTTTATAGCTATTTAAATATTTATCATTCTATTTGAAATGACATTTACAAAACTAATTTTGACTTTATGGTATTGTGGCGACCAGCACATGGAGCCTGATCAGACTGCCGCCAAGCCTGATCAGACTGCCTGCCTTTATGTAGAACTTTTCGCCTGCCATTGAACTGCCTTTATGTAAATTTCACGCCAGTCTACTGTAACCGTTATGTACGTTATCTATATATTTAATAGGTAATGCGTTTTTTGGGGTTAGTCCGTCCGCCTAAACTGCTCTACCAATTTCATTTCAATGATCAAGGTGTCATTTTAAAGGAAATAAGCTGTAGATTTGCCAAAACGTGCCAAAATAATTTATTAACACTTTATTAATTAGTTAAATTTCAATATTTTTCATCATTAAGCTACTACAAAGCCTCAATGATTTTGAATATATGATTGGCAACATCCTTAAGTATGTAAACAACAAACCGGCTGCTCGGGGGTTCAACCAACCAACCAACCGTTAAGCTATTCTTACGAATGTAAACAACAAACCCGTTGCTAATTTTAAAGCTCTTTTTAAACTCTTCGTTTCAAAGTTGATTTTTTCTGTTTTTCTGAAGCATTTTTGTATTAGAGTAATTATTATTTTGAAGTATTTCTATCCAGAAAATGCTTCGCGTTGGACGTCGTTCTCTAAAGGGGCGACTTATCAGAATAAATAAAAAATATTAGGACTTCAATGTAAGGGCATAGCTAATGAAGTTTTAAGTCAGAATGTTGGCGGATAGTATATTTAACTTTCTATTATGAAACTTGCAATTTGGGTGTTTTCTCTATTAGGCCTTACATTAAATTTATAAAAATTTGGTTACATTTTTTATGGCTGGCAAACCTATTCGAGCGCAGCAAGATGTTTTAACCACAAATTCGAGCGGCAAAGCCGCTCAATCCGAGCGCAGCGAGGCGTTTGGGGGTTGGCGAGCGTTAGCGAGCAGGGGGCGAAGCCCCCTAGTGTGTATTTATAATCTCTGTCTTTGCACAGAGTGTCGCTGTCTTAACTGCTTCTGTTTAAGAGCAGGATCACTTCTTTCAGGGAAGTTAGTTGTTGTTATCTAGTCATTTACAGTTTTTAATAAATTATGTTAAGTTTGTGATACTAGTCTTTCTACGCTTTATTTACACGATCGAGTACGACGTTTGGACAGTATAATAAGAAAAAGCTGGCTACTATCAATATAACCATAACAAACGTAGCACTTAACAACTAAACCTTTGAAAGCTTCAGAGAAAGAAAATTGGTTATAGGAAAAAATGTAGAGGAAATCGCAGTTGGAGGTTTGCCATATCATAGTCCGAGTGGTGATTGCAAATTTAGGTACTCCATCGGACATTATTTGGAATTTTGTATAGTTCATGGAGAAAAGTTAGTAGATTATGAAGGTACTGGTCTGCCGGGGCAAAAATGGACGAAACTGTACAAAAATTGACTTTGAATGAGTTGAACTAATCCGATCGGCAAAAATATACCACAACTTACCAAAGTAAGAACATCCTTTATTGCCAAGTAACCCACCAGTCTTTAATTTTCAATTAAGAAGGTTAAAGACGATTTGTCCTTCTTGGGGCTAAGTACTTTAATTTCTTAAAAGTCAGCCAAGTTGGCAACAAATATTGCATCAACATATCATTGAAGTAAATTTACAAAATTCACCTGAAAAAAATATCGCCTGCAAATCTTTTTCATTACCACATAAAAAATAGGTTTGCCACAGAAAACAGAAAGCTCATTATTTGGCAAGTTATGACACATTTAGTAATCGGATTTAGTTTAACTCATTCAGAATAAATTTTTTAATATCTTTGCCAATTTTTTGCCCGCAGACAAGTATATTCCGAATCTACTAGCATTTCTTTACATTAAGTTCAGGATGATGAACAATGGGTTGGTTGTATTCAGATTATCTGGCGCCGTCAGCCACACGAGGGCTATAATGGGCCGAAACATTCGTCATTATACAAACCAACATACATTTACAAATACCCATGCCTAACACGGGACTCGAACCCGCAACCTGATGTACAATGGGATACCCAAACTTGCAGACGCCTCTCAGTTTATTATAAATCTAATTGTGGCTAATTTTATATGACCTGATGTTGTTTTGAATAGAAAATGATAGCATAAGTTTACCTCAAGGACGACAACATGACAACTCGTGATAGTGCTTTATTGCTGGACCATTCCAGATTAATCATTTGTCACAATCCAGTGTTTCAAAAAGGTTGGAATTGAATTTTTTGGACTGATAAAAGTTGAGAAATGCCAGTCCTCAAAAGTGGTTGAAACGTCAAACAAATTGAAAAACACTTCCATGGTCTAAGTTTTGTCTCAAATCATGCGAACTGTTCTTAAATATTCTTTTTATTTTCCTTAGAAAGTAAATTGAAATACATACGATTTTTCGTAAAATTTCTTATTTAGATACTACTAGAATCTGCAGTCTTTATTATATCTATATAAATTTTGAATATGGTTTACTGATTATGGGAAAATTATCTCTAAAAAGTTAGAAATGAAAGAAAAATATGTATACATTAGACTAAAAATTCGCTCTAAGATAACAATTATAGAATAGAGATAAGAAAACTCCATTGAATTGTCTCTACTTTGGTCTAAAACTTTTAACAATTTTTGACGATAAGGTTCAGCCTGTAAAGTTAACTTCCATAGAAGTCCTTAAAGTGCTACACTGCCATCTGGTATCGAAAATGTGAACTAACGTTTTTTTGGTTGTTTTCTCCCCATGACCTCAGTAGTACGTAGGAGAAAAAAGCTACAACAAAATCCAAGCAACTTTCAAACATTGACTGCCATATGAGTTGCATTCAATTCACACCACTGGTTCTATCTCTTTTACAATCAACGAGTCGACGAGTGCTGTGGTTGGGTGGTTTGGTAATTTTGGTGCAAGAGCAACACATGATTCATACTGCGCCAAAGAAGTTAGTGAACAGTCAAAGTTGAAATATTTTAGTGGATTGAAGCAGTTCACAAAAAATGATTCGCTCTCTGTCAGACTCATCGATATAGATAAACAACTGGATAGACTGCTTAAAGTTGGGAAAATGAAGCCGTTGCCAGATGCAATTGGTGGGATAAAAAATACGGATTGCCGAGGATTGAAAATAAAATTTTGGGTTATACACAGCGAAAATGTCAATAGTAGACCTTAATTAGTGATAATGTGCAAGCAAATGTATACTCTAACACTTTATAAGGTTTTTCGCATTCCCATCCAACTATAAAAGTAAACTGTAATTGGTTAATCTTCCCACCAGCTTCGCAATCTCCGGCGCGTTTTTCTCTTTGCATTGACAATGGAGCAGTCTATCCAGTTGTTTATCTATATCGATGGTCAGACCGCATACAGCAGTTAAAGGTTAAATCACATTTGCACTTTAGATCGGAATCGTGTTAAATTTCATGGCAGTCAACGTGTTAAGCAGAGGAACTTGAGTGGATAACAGTTTGGTTCGATTCGTATGTAAATTAAAATTATATTCATTAAATAATTAATAAGATTAAATCTCATTTTTATACTTTCTGTCTAGACGAACAATATAAACAATTACATTCGGCTCCGGTGAATGACAACAGGCAAGAACCTTGGATATTTTGTTTGTTCCACCACTTCCTTGGAACAGTATGTCCAAGGTTTCTTTCAGAGATAAGTTTTAATATTAGTATCTGGTTGTTAAAAGGTGGTGGCTTCATAGTTGAATGATTCAGAAAATGGTCTCTAACGTTTCACAGGAAAGAACATCAAGAATGTGTCATACACGATTACGTCACCCAACAACTTTTTAACTGACTAACAATAAGTTAGTTAACGCATGAATTCGTATGCTTAGTATTCTTGCGTTTCAATCAATTGTACTCTGCTAAATATCGCAACAGTAAAATGTCAGCTGCTTCTCTGGAAAATATCTATTTGAAAGTTCTTTCGAAGTTGTGTACAGTGCCATCAACGGGATTAATGGAGTTATGCTTGGCTAGGTCACAGACTCAATCGCTATTTTCGTAGGAAAACGCAAAGTGCATTGTGATTGGATAACGGGATACGAAAATTCAAAATTGTCTTTAAAGGTGTATAGTGATTGGTCACACTTGTGCACCAAGTGTTGCCATACAACTGAACCCTATTAAAAATAATGCCTTGAATAAAATCTATATAGTGTACGTTCGTGTTGGTGATATCTCTTAAGGAGATTTTGCTTAGCGTTGACTCTCTCTCTTTTGTGTGGATTGTTATCCAGGACTGATTTTGGATAATTTTTCAATGAGCTATAATATATGATTTGAATGTAAACAATGTAAAATTGGCAAAAATGGCGACTTCGTTTTTTGATTATCCATAAAAATATCTTGGATATATATTTTTTATAAAAGTATATTCCCTATTTATAAATATGTAGTTTTCTTATACCTAATTTATTTCCTAAAAAGTGAATAGTTTTCCATTGGTTCCGTTTTTTAAGTTGTTGATCTGTTGATTCATAAACATGTTATTTAATATTGCAACAATTGTAAAATAACAATAATTTTTTTTTTTTTAATTCCATTACTAATCTATAGTAGTACTAAATATAAAAAGATGATGCTTTAAATATGCCGACATAAAGAATTTTTTAAAAAGGGTTTCCGAACGTAGGTATTTATCTTGAATGATGTCCGGTGTTTTCTCGTGCCAGCAGAGACAGTATTTGTTGATTTAATCTTTATTGGTCCTAAATTACAATTTAAAATGAAAAGTTTCAAGTTATCTTTCGACCTGTTTCGAATAATTACAACTTACTTGATGGTAAGTATTCTGATTCTGCCTTCTTCAGTACCTTCAGTTCCATTCCAATACCGAAATTTCGTCAATTTTTTTTTCTTTTTTTTTTCTGATTTTAAAAAATAAGTTCACATATTCCTGAAGAGAATAATGTTTTTTTCTTATTCCTCAGGGGAGTAGAAGGCCACGAAATCACCTGTTATTTAAACATCATTAATGGGCGTAACGTCTTAAAACGTCTGCTTAAAGTGCGTTTTTCGAGCACTAGTGTTTTTCACAGATGTTGCAAATTCAAATCGATATACCTCCAGGACCATTAACAACAGGCTTTTCAAATTTTTGGAGCATTTAATTTATATAGTTTTAAACATTTTCTTTTCATACAATTTTATTTTTTAAATTCTGTTTTAAAATATAACATTTAGCGTCAAAAAAAAAAAAAAATCAATATTTGAACTTGGAGAATTTTTTTAATTTTTTCTATTATACCCATCAAAATTCTGTGAAGAAAGAATTTTCTTTGTAAAATTATTTATAACAGAAAGCTTTCACTTTGAAATTTTTTTTATTTATTCTTGACTTATAAATCAAAATACGCAAATTTTTTAAAAATAAACACAAAATTTTAAAAAACATTATCTTAAACATATATAAATAGTATTTCATACATAAGATACATTTTTGACTTAAAAATATTTATAAAGTTTTTTTTTTTATTTTCGGTACCGAACCCTTATTGGCATTTTCGATGCGAACTTTAAAATATTTAAAGGTAGTTTATTCCGTACATTTGAGAGGAAGATTTTTGTTGCCGCCTTTTGAATAAAGAGGATAAATATTTATGAAATTTAAAAAAGGTGTGCGTTTTTATTTCGTTTTCAATATCGACTCTTTTTAAAAATGGTTCAAATGTTCAGTTTTTCCCATTTACAACCATTTCCAGTAAGAATTAGGTCATAATTATTTTGTTGTTCCGATTCATAAAGCAGCCTAGACTATCCATCTATTAACAAAATTTATTATAAACCCTATCATAAGTGTAAAATAATAAAAAAACGATAGAATAAAATTAAAAAAGTAAACAGAATATGGCTATTTTTTATTGAAATAAAAAGAATCCCGTGATTGTTTGAATCTGATGAAGGCCAAGATAATAGCCAAAAGATAAAATAACTTTTACAAAGAATAAAATAAATGGGTCAAAAAGTCTGCTCGGCCGGCGTGTAATTTTTCGCTCGGTGTCGTTTCAACACCAAACGATTACTCGGTGGAACTAGTTTTGTTATTCTATTTCGGTCTCTTAAGGCAATTCCATCTTGGGCTTTTCAATAAATATTTTTTTTTTTTTTAATGTTCTCTGTTTGTTTTGGAAGAAAATTTTATATTTTGTTGGACGATTAGTTTGCAGAAGATGGCAATTTCACAGATGGTGCACATCAGAATTCGATTGTAAACATACATTTTATGGAAGTAATTCGTGTCAATTTCTCTCTAAGAAACGGACAAATGAGATAATAGTCTAACTGGACATAGCTTCCTTATTGCTTTATTCTACTACTAAAGGACAAAAAAAAAAAAAAAAAAAAAAATTAGAAAAGGAAAATGTACGACTCTTATAAAATAAATTGGTGAATTATCGAAATTTCATGGAACATGAAATGATAAAAAAAAAAAAATAATAAAATAATAATAATAATAATAATTAGGGGTGTGGAACATCGCATAACTTTCATTTACACTATATTACTGATGTTGATTTGTGTCATTTACCGTTTTTATATTTCCACCATTCGTTTAGAAAAAATGTAAAAAAAAACCAAAAAAAAACACCTTCCTTAAAATGGGAATTTTGGTGATATACTTTTTGATAATTCTTATATTATCTTTTCTTATAAGTGAAACTGGAAAGAGGTGACAAAACGATCATTGATAAGCTATTTTCAAACAAAGAGAACTCTGTGTTGAAGGTATTCGTTTTTCAACTTTTTACTCCATTAAAGCCTTTTTTTGGAAATTTCGTAGGTGGGGATGTTTAGAACACCTTAAAAGGCACTACACAGTATTGATCAAAATCATTAGAGCCATTTTTTTTAGCAATCATTGAAAACCATGATTTTGTCAATGGCAGCTACCTTATGCGCATGCGCGATTTTGACGAAAACCATAATGGTAAGTCCTTGAGCCCCAACCACTCAGTTCACGAAATTTGAAGATCGTAGGACAATTTGTTCGGGAGTTATGCTGACCACGTACACACATACACATAGGCAGACATTTTTTCTAGATCACTTTTTTGAGATCATAATGTGCCAAAACGTAGAAAAACGCAAAAAAAAAAATTTTTGTACCGAATACTGTACTTTTCTTACCCTATGTATACATATGAGTAATTGAAAGTAATAAAAAACTTGAAAAACACACTCTATACAAATTACACTTTATAGAGATTTAGAGAAGGCATTTTTTAAAATGGAGTTAAGGCACGCCATTACTTTGAGATGGTTTTCTGTTATCCTCATAATGATTCAAAATATTTAATGAAAATTTCAGTAAATCCTTTAAAAATCGATTCGAAGATCCATTAAAACGCGAGCAAGTTAACCTCTAATTTTTTTTATCCATATGGATTTAAATGACGGTCTTCGAATTGTTAAATTTTGAATTGTTTGCCGAAAAATTGCCATTTGTTTAAGAATAACTTTGAAAATTGGTGATTGTTCATTATTCAAAAAAACTTTTTAACGAATGGATAGATATCGAATTTTGATCGTATGCTTATGCTCTAATGAAGTTTTTTTCTACCCAAAAAAATCATCTACAGTGACACTTTGTAATGAAATAATGAGAAATATTTTTATTTTAGGAAAGCAGTTATATTTACATTACAATGACTAGTTTTCTTATTTTCAATTACCTATACGTAACACATAGGTGAATAAAAGTATAGGATTCGGTAAAAAAATAAAATCGATTTTTTTTTTTTGCATTTTTCCACGTTTTGGAACATCCTGTTCTCAAAAAAGTGATCTAGAAAAAATGTCTCTGTGTGTGTACGTGGTCACCATAACTCCCGAACCAATTGACCTGCAATGTTCAAATTTGGTGAGCAGGTTGGTGATGGCCCAAGGACCTACCATTAAGGTTTTCGTCGAAATCGCGCATGCACATAAGGTAGCTGCCATTGAAAAAAATCATGTTTTTTAATGATTGCTAAAAAACGGCTCTAACGATTTTGATAAAAATCGCTGTGCTAATGCCTCTTAAGGTATTCTAAATATCCCACCTCCGAAATACCCGTAAAATAGCTTTAAGTAAAAAATTGAAAAAACAAATGCTTTTAATACAGAGTTCTCTTTCATTGAGCATACCTCATCAACTACCGTTTTTTAATTATCTGCTAAGTTTCACTTACAAGAAAGGATAATATAAGAATTATCGAAAAGTATATCGCTTTTTTTTTTTTTTTAAAAGTCCCGTATTACAATTATCGCAAAAAATATCATTAAACTGGCCATTATTTTTTCTAAACGAATGATGGAAATTTAAAAACGGTAAATGACACAAATCCACTTCAGTAATAAAGTGTAATTGAAAGTTGTGCGATGTTCCACACCTCTAGTTTTTTTTCTCTTTTTTTTTTTTTCTTCTTTTTTTTCTTTCTGTAGAACTAACAAGACGTATGATTGTATTTAAAGACACTGTTACTTCCCGTTCAAAGGAAATAGTTAGTGACTTCCTGCCCGGAATCGTATTGCGCTATTGTCTCAGTCACAAGATTTACAAAACAAGCAGTTTTTTTATTCAAACCAAAAACGCGTGACCAACTTAGCCCTAACCGTAACATCTGGACCATTTTCTTTTAAGTCTGATTTCCTTAACGCAATAATGCAGAAATCGTTTGTGTAAGTTTTTTTTTTTTCTAATTGATAGTTATTTATGCAACTTGTGTCGAAAGTAATACTGTTTCTAACAAGGCAAAATGCTTATTTGATTAGTGCGTTATTTACGAGTTAATAATTTAAAGGGTTGAAAATGAAACTTCGTACAAATTATTTCAATTTTTTTTTTATAATCACGTACAAAAATAATTTTGATATATAAATATAATAACGTTGGAAACTACAGTCTATTAGACTAAGAGGCGACTGCAATTTTTGGACCCCATCGATCATCTTTCTGAATTGTTTATAGAAATTAAAGAAAAGTGAGTAGACTACGAATCCACTGGTCTGCCATGGCAAAAATGGCCGAAACTGGTCAAAAAACTGACTTTTAATAAGTTGAACCAAATCCAATTGCCAAATAATGAGCATTTTTTTTATTTGGTAACCCTCACTCTTTAATTTTCATATAAGAAGGTTGCAGACTATTCAGATATCTGGTGACGGTCTACTGGCATCTATTAAAAGACAGCCAAGTTGGCAATAAACATTACGTCAATGATGACGTAACAAATGCCACCAATTTGGTTTACTTTTACAAGACACAAGTTTTCCGAGCCAGAGATCAGAAATCGTTTGCGCTTTTTCTCATTGAAAATTAAAATACAGTGAGTTGCCAGACGAAAAAGTTTGTTCTCTTTTTGGCAAGTTATGACATATTGGCAATCGGATTTTAGTTCAACTCATTCCAAGTCGATTTTTGACCAGTTTCGGCCATTTTTGCCACTGCAGACCAGTAGATTCGTAATCTACTCACTTTCCTCCAATTTCTATAAAAAATCCTGAATGATGTTCAATGGGGTCCAAAAATTGCAGTCGCCTCTCGGACTATATGAACTTCTTCTTCTAAAATAAAAAAAAAATAGTTTTTATACCATGACTCTATGAAAGTTGACTTCGAGGCGTGCGGTAACGTACTTTATCGCACTAGTGTGACAAAATATTTTACTGCTGTGATAAAATATTATGCCACGCGAATAAGTATTACTTTCACCAAGATTTTTGATAAAAAGAAAGTTTAATTTTTTGCACGTTGTTATAAATAAAAAGAGATTTTTTGATAACGTTTAAACATTTTTTTAACACATTACCATACCCGTTTATAGTAATTACTGAAAAACATAATGACAGTTACTTTATACGCATGCGCAATTTTGATGAAAATCTTAATGTCAGGTCTTAGGGTCACCACTAACCCTTATACAAAATTTAATTATCGTAGATCTATCCATTCCGCAGTAATGCTGACTACAAAAGTACGCACAAACGAAAGGACTTTTTTTCTAGACCATTTTTTTTTTTTTTTTTTTTTAAGTTGCATTTTCCAAAACGTTTAAAAATAATAATAAAAAAAAAAAAAAAAAAAAAAAAAAAATCATAACCAAAAGCAGTACTTTCATTACCCTATAAGACACATAGGGTAATTGAAATTAAAATGTAATGCTCGGTCATTCAATTTCTATTAGTTTTTAGTTTTACCGTCCAACAAAGGACTTAAATTTTCTGAGAAAATAGTATAATTATTTTAAAAATAATATAATCTCATTTGAAACTTTGCCAACTAAACTACTTAAATTTGTAATTTACAATTACGCTTTTAGCTGGTATGCTTTCAGAATATTTTTAATTTAATCGTTATCCCATAAAATTGTAATTCAAGAAGATTCATACAGTTATAGGTAATAATTTTTTTAATCATGAAACTTAATTCTGTAATGTTTTTTGCTCAAATGATAATCTTATTATCATATGATTCAATTTGAAAATCTTATAAATGAAATAGATTTATGCATGAAATAGATATTAATTAAAAAATAAGACTGTTGGCAAATAGGAAATGAAAGAAATTTTCAAGAATTAACATCTTACAACGACTTTCTAGAACTTCCTGATAAACATGTCCAAAACTACAGAAATGACTCAGTGTGAACCAATAGCGTTTCCTCGAAAGCATGCCAGAAAATCTTATGTTATTTTTTCACTGTTTTGACCACACATTTCTGAATTAACTTTTTAAAAAGAGAGTATAAGTTTCCTTGATTAAAGGGAAGTTGTTCAGATTTATTCTTGTCTAAATTGTTTTGTTAAATGAGAATAATATAGATGCTTCGTTTATCAAATGGTCAGTCTTTATGAAAAAGCACATGCGAAACTATATACTATATATTTTCGTTCTATCGTTACGAAAGAGGAAAAAGCATTCTTTGAAAGATTTTGAACGGATTTTTTTCTCTCTTTTTACCCTTAGTTTGTTGGGTTTGGTTTGTCCGTACGCTCAATGACATATTTTTGTGCACAATAAGGCTCATTAGGCTGGGACCTACAGCCTAACGAGGATTCCAAACCACAACAAATACCCATGCCTAACCCAGGATTCGAGCCCTGCACCTTTGGCATGAGATGCCCTTTTTACCCTTAGAAAATAAAGAACGCTGGCTGAACAGTGAACATTTGCTATGTTTTTTACATAAAGAAATGTATGTACTTTTGGTTTCATTAAAGAGTGGATTTCTGTATTTGTACTTTGTAGCATATTTTACTTTTGTACTTAAAAATCATAGCAACCAATCCAATACTAAAACAATTCACACACATGCTTGAAAAGTTAAAATTTTTACTGCCTGAAAAAAAGTTTGAAATTTATTGTTTTCTAAGGTATTCATCATTCAACAAACTATTTAAAATAGATTCAAATTATGGTTTAATTTATAGAGAGTCCTAGTGATTCACTAAATTTTTTTAATTAACATCTTGAAAAACTGTTACTCACAGGTGTGTAGCAACCCTCGTTGTTTGGCATGAGTTAGCGAGCAAGGGGTAGAATATATATATATATATATATATATATATATATATATATATATATATATATATATATATATATATATATATATATATATATATATATATATATATATATATATATATATATATATATATATATATATATATATATATATATATATATATATAATACAAACAAAAGTAAAATAAAAGATCTCAGTAGGAATTTGTAATTTCATCAGGAGGTTGATCCAAATTTCCAAAACCGTTAAATCGAAGAGCTTTTTCTGTAGACATTCTTTCAAATGTGAAAACCCCAAAAGCTCAAGAGAAGAATGAAAGGAAAAAACAAGAAAAATGCAAAAAACTTACGAACCAAAATGCAGGAAATTGCAGATTTATGCGCTGGTAATACGTTGTATTTCTTTGGTTTACATGTTTTGGATTTTACATTTGTAACTTCATTTTTTTCCTTGGTTGTTTATGTATGTTTGTATTTATTTATTTATTTATTTATTTATTTATTTATTTATTATATATATATATATATATATATATATATATATATATATATATATATATATATATATATATATATATATATATATATCCTCCTTGTGCTCAATAAACCATACCATTATATTTGCCCAACCAATTAAAAGTCCACTGTGCCATTATATAAGCAAAATACATAGTTTACTATGCTTAGTTAAAAAAGATCTATCGTATCTTTTTGACTATGCGAAAAGAACAATCTGATTTTTGTCTTCCTTATATTGTAAGCATTTACAAGCAAAATATTCATCATCTGTACTTGCAGTGTACTGTGAAAAAGGTACACTTACAAATAAGTAGAATGAAATATTTCATGCAAATTCCAAAACATTTTATTCAATTTTAATAAGGACGCATACTTATTTTTAGAAAAATAATTTGACCAATACGTTGTTTTGATTTGGGGAAGTTCCATTGTTTATCTCTCCCCCCCCCCCCCACTTGTCGATGGAGGGGAGTATATTAATGGGGATGTACTTAGTAATGAAACTTTTAGCGAGGAAAGCACGCCTAGATCTCAAAACTTCAAAAACCAAGGTCTTAACATTGATAAGTGTCTGCAAAGTGGGTCCCCACAGATAGTAAAAAATATTTGACAATGCTTTTTTTTCTCACTTCAAAAGCTTAGATTTTTTTGATAAATGTAGAATAGAATTTATCTGTAGAGTATTTTTCTATGATTACTAAAAAAATAATGAGATGCGTTCCTTTCTAACTACTACAAATTCCGCAAAATTTTCCATCGTCTCCGTTTTAGCATTTTTATTTTCATTATATGGGAATAATAAATAGTTTTCAGGAACTCAGTACTTTCATTTTGTCTATTAGTAAATGTTTTTTCGAACTGAACATATTTCACCTAAGTAATTATACCCATTTGGCTTTGATTATATTTAAAACGCTGTGCTCTTTATAATTCTTCATAGATTGTACAGTTACAGAGGATGCGCCACACATAATTAGGTATTATTACTTCATATTTTTTCATGGCGATTATGTTCATTAGTACACATTTTACCAGTTTTGAAACGGAACTAATCAAGCGATATCAAAAGAACTATTGATCTTTGTTTATATCGTAAGTGTCTCTAATTAGTTATTAATTAGAGATTAATCAGAAGATTACTTGTCCCCCATATCAACATTGCCTTTGACTAGACATAGACAAGAAAAAGTTGTTGGCGTCGAATTCGACCACGCAATCGTCCATTATCACCAGCCCATATAGTCAAGGGTTAGTGACTAGACTCTCATGTGGTCATTAATTTCGCTACTGGATTCAGTGGCAGCGTGACTGGACGCAGAGGCGTACTAAGAAAGGAGAGGGGGTTCAATGGCAAGGGGCGGTCAAGCGTGTCTTTGGCCTTGACCATCTTCAAAGGAAGAGGTCGAGAGGAGATGAGTGGACAGGATGCTCTTCGGAACTGAGAAGAAAGGTCAGAAGAAACGGGGGTTGATTAGGGCAACCGGTAAATGGGTATAATAGAATACGAAGGGAGATGTCGTGGGAATGTACGAGAGATGGATTGTTCAGATTCGATGAAGTTAAGGTTCGGAAGTTCAGTTCAGTGGTGGATTTGTGTATGTATTGAAATATCTGATCGTGCTATTATTCTGAACTGCATTTTTATAACGAGTTTAGATTATACAGCCCATTCTGAAATTCATCACAACAATTCTCGATGCAATTTCATCGTGGAACTTTGAACTGCAATAGAATTGATTGTGTTATGTGCTTAAAGTTTATTTTTAATGTTCAATTACAATTTGATGCTCATATCAAGATTAATAACTTTTAGGTTAATGAAATAGTTGAAAAAGTATAAGTGAGGTAATTTATAGCATGCTGGAAAATATTTTATAACTCTCTAAACGGAAAAACCACTCAAAAGATTTAAGGAACAATTAAATACAACCCATCTTTGGTTACTATTCTAACAGCCGGATATGAAAAGTTGAAGAATATTGGTTTACCATTTATTGTATAAGCAAAGAAATATTCAATGAATAAAATATCAAAACCTTTCAGAACTTTTATGAGCGTTGACTTCCATCACTCTAATCAGACAATTATTTTCTTTAAAATTCCGCATTTTAAAACAGAAACTGATACAGTAAATTTACCATAAAGTTAAACAAGTCGAAGCAATGTTTGATTTGTTTATAAGGTATTTTTAAAAGAATAATTAAAATATTTAATACAACATTAATTTCAAATAATGTATGAGTAATTAGCATGACACCATTATGTAGAACATGTCATCAATTTTATGGAAAATTAATTATACAACTAGCTTTTGTATTTCAAACTATTATAATTGAACTCTGAAAAGTGCTGTTTAATCGCATAGTAGTAACTGATGCTTAATTGAGAATTACGATAAAAGTATATCAAACAATACTATAATCCTTTTTTTCGAACGAAACAGCTTGATCATAAAAATTTTCAGAATAATAAGCCATTCTCATAAATTTTAATTGTCTTTCCCATAAAAGAAATACGTTCCACCAATAAAAAATACTTTCAAGGCTTAAACTCCGACTTATTCCTTTCCTCAAGTACAAAGTAGCAATTTCCTTACTTTAAAACTGCCTCATCTTTTCCACAACAAGCAACACGAGATACAAGATTCGATCCAGAACTCTTTCCCCCCCCCCCCCCACGTGAAATCGTGTAGCGGCCATTCCCAAATAACCATATTTCCATTCGAGCTGACCCCTGCCACAATCTTCGCAATTACCCAGCACAAAGAAAGTCATTTAGAATAAGGAGGTCGTTCCTCCCTCTAACAGACGACAAGCCTCAAAGATACCCCCACGGATCTGACACTTTTTCCTCAATTTTCTACCGCCTGTCCTCCGCATCAATCCTTGCATTGCCAAGGTAAGGCTAACAGGAGGAAAGGAGACAGTCTCATTACATTTTCGTCATGTCCATCATGGAGGATGACGTTGAAAGAAGGACCACAATAAGGTAATTTTGGATAACGTAAAAACTGATGTGCATGTTACCAGTCGGCTTACTAGTTGAGGTCGCCAGTAATATGACGTCAGCGCTACCACCGTGTAAAAGCATCATTAAAGTTCCAGGACAAGTCAGTTTCTCAAGTGATCGCTCCCCCCCCCCCTCCCCTTCTCCCACTGACAGATCCAGTCTATCAAATATTTTCTTTGTACTAAGCGTTAACTCCCATCATAAAATTACCTGCGCCTCCTGTGACCATCGCCAGGTGGAGTAATAGTCGCTCAATAGCTGTATTGATCAAGCTGCTGGCACGGTGTAAACGCAAAGCTGGCATTCCCATCAACACGGAACAGTGACGGTCCAATCAACTTACCAACTAGAATTTAGACTCTTGCAGCGTGTCAATCGGAAATAAGACCAAAATTTCGCGAATATCGCTTGGAAAGAGCAAATTCATTATTCAGCATGAAACCGACGTCACTGAAAGGTCACTTTAACAGAGGACATTTTTGGTTAATGTAAAACTTGTAAACTGAGACATTCACGGGCTTTGAAGCTTTAGCATATGCGAAGAGGACGACTCTAATTGATCAATGTCCAACTATCCCTAATAATATCCATTATTTGGGACTGTGACAGGTTGAATTTAAATGGTCCATATTTTTTCGAGCTGCCCCGAAGACACAAGTTGTGTATTATCCTAAATCATTTTATTTAGGCACGATTGGTCAAGCGAAAAGTTGGAATGAAGCTAATTTCTAGTTTGACCAATTGCATTCTTGATATCACCCCGCACTGACGTCAAAAGAGTGCCTCATTTCGAGTAGCATTTGCATTTGCGAGCTTTGAATTGCTATCTCCCCTGCTTAACTCGAAGAGAATCAACAAGACTTGACTGTTCTCATGCGAACCTTGATGCCAAGGCACCGAGCGGAGTCATAACTCTTATGTCAGGTGAGGGCGGGTCGCCATATTGGCCACGAGAAAGCGAAAGTTCAACGAGGAATCAGGAAGTACCACGCCTGACGAAGGTCGATGTTGTTTTTGATTGCCCGATGTTGCACCTTGAACTTTTACGAAGCCCCCGGGTGGTGGTAATTCGCAATTCCAAGGTTTAATTTTGCTCGGTTTATTTTGGGATTAGAGGCCGAGACTGGAATTGGAGAAACGATTTTCGGTATTGGTAGGAGCATTAATCGGTTATCGATGGTGTTAGAAAAGAAATTTGTCAGGTCAAGAAATTTTTCGTGGGGTGAGCTGTTATACGGAACAATAAAATTTAAATTGTTAAAGGACAGCCAAAGACTATTAAAACTTTAATGAACTCTATATAAATTATAGAAACTAAATGATTTTCGTCATTGGTAGGGTCATACATTAGAGGTCGGCGATATATCGATGCGACGATATTTTCATCGATATTTTTTTTTTAAATTTTACAGTAAAAATATCGATACAAGTCACCGATACATCGATATTTTCAAACATTTTTAGTTTTTTGATGATCGTTTTGTAGTTCCATGTGTTTTCCCGATTTTCTTTATTCCCTTTTCAAAAACTTCAAAATTAAAGTTTGGTCTTGGCTGAGAAACAGTTAAAATGGCACCCTAATCAAAAAGAAAACATAATTTAATGGAAAGATAAGATCATTTATTAGTAGTCATTAACATAGCGCTGTTTCTGTTGCCAGCGTGTGCCTGGAATTTGTATCTAATTTTAAATATTAAAACCATCTCTATCAGCAAAATATACGATAACCTACTTGTCAAAATTGTTTCTTTGGAATTTATGCATTGACATCCAAACGTATTTTATTTATTCTGAATGATAATATAATTTATTTATTAAAACAATTTTTATAATTTATTTATTAAAACAATTTTTATAATTTATTTATTAAAACAATTTTTATACTTTGTTTATTAAAACAATTTTGGTATGAATTCATGAAAAGTAAAAATTTGCCCTAAAAAACTTCGTTTCTGGCAAAATTGAAAATCAAATAAAAAAAAAAAATCATGTATCGATGTATCGATATTTTTTTCACTGCAACGATATAGTATCGATATTTATTTTGATCGATATTTGCGACCTCTATCATAAATCGATTATCGATGGTGCTAAGAAAGAAACTATTTTGATTACGAAGTGTCACGTGAGGACAAGGAACTAGTATATATCAAAACATAATGTTGAATGGTAACCAACGGCTCTAAAAACTCTGGTATGGTAGATATAAAAATTTGTTAACTAAATTTTAAAGTTGAATGCTATTTGCAAATTGGGCTTATTTAAGGATTTAAAAGAATTGTATTGAGAAGAAATACCGATAGTTGTCAGGTACTTAGCAGCATTGGAATGGGTTGTAAAAATAACAGCTATAGAAAACAGAATGTCCACTAAGTAAATTGGTCACATTCGAAGACTGGTAGCCAGACATTTTGATCTATAAAGTATACGTATAAGACACGTTTTTCTTTATTTTTGTAGACCATTTAATGGTACAAATCCTGAAATATTTTTAACGAACATCGCCTAAAAGTATACAAAACAATTATTGATTAAATAAAAAAATAATAAAAGCTCTTATTTTTTGAATAAGAAGGATAAGGAGAGTCACATGCAAGTTGGGCAACTTGGTCAAATTTGAGCGGGATGGGGGGGGGGGGATAGACGGATATTCGGCAGCCTAGACCAGACGTCACGGATCAATGAGATGGGAAGAAAGTGGTAAAAATTGCATCAAATGGTTTTTAAATGGTTTTATAGCTTTTCATGCCGAATCGTGACTCAGACTAACATCAAGTTTAAATCGTTCTGGTTGGTTTCCTTCCCCCACTCCCCATCCTACTCCAATAATTTTATTGTGGTTATTGCAAGATTACGTTTCAAATAATAATACTTTTTTCTTTACTATTTCAAGAAGTGGCAAGAACCGCTTGTTTAGATTTCTATTAAACTGATAGGTAGTTGTAGTCACGACTCGTGAGTAGTGTTGGGGCATAAAAGAATAAAGATGGGCAGAAAATTTGGTGTCTGCCTCAATATCTTGACGTCTTTGATCCTCGTCTTCGGATTGGCATAAAGTTAGTAGGAAACATAACATTTCAAAATAAGTTAAACATGGATCTTGGTCTTATTTGTATTAACAGCTATTACTTTGTTTCTACAGTATATACTAATGCTATAAGAAGATTTTACAAAGGTTCAGACAATGCAGGCATGCATGAAGGTAAGGAATCTTTAGGGGGTGGATTTGTGGAAGGAAATTTACAATTGAGCAACTGATTTTTTCAGCTATGTTATTCCCATCTTTCCTTCACTATGGTACAGTACGCAAAAATAAAAAAATAAAAAAAAAACGATGGCTATATCTTGTATTCTAATTGATGGAATTTAAAACGACAAGTACCGTTGTAAATCGTGGAAGGTCTGAATTAATTGTATATGATTTTTTTTATCATGAGGGGTCATCTACATATTAAAACTAAACCAAATTTTAAAAAGTTCAATGGCAATTCCACAATATTATAAAATATTTAGATTTAGAAACTTTTAACTACCAAATTTCATAATTTTCCAATGAGTGGTTAGTAATTTAAATGATGTTAAAAAAAATGATAAATTAATGTAATAATTTTGGCCAAATATTCTTATATAGTTGATATATTTCAGCAATTTTTATTTCAAAGGATAGTTTATTTAAGGCAAAACATAAATAGCATGCAACTTTTGTATTAAACAGTTTTTTAATAATCAATTATTAATTAATAAAACAAGTTTTAAAATTTTTAAATAGTTTTTTTTTTTTTGCTTCCATTAGAATTATTATGATCGGAAACCCCTCCAGAATTTTTTTTCATTCCATTTTGACTTTTGCTTCTCGATATCTTAGCAAAAATGTAAAAATGCTCACTTTAAGGGTCCGCGTAATAGATTACGTCTTGAAGCATGCAAAACGTTCGATCCTCCCCGCGGTAAAGAAATTTGTCCTTAAGATCGTCCAAAACATTTTCGCTCATAAGTGACGCGTTTCTCAACATAATGAACTGAAATATGGTATCTAAGGTAAAAGAGGTATTCTAAATCGAATGAAAATATTAAAAATAGGGGTTCGTATTAAAATTTTTAAAGTTAGAGTTAAATTTACTTAGTATACAGCCCCCTAGGTAAAAATTTTGCTTGAAACTTATAGAAAATCGTAAACAAAAGGACAATTCTCTAGCTGACGCACGCGACATTTTGGCTTTTTTTTTTTCTACTCGTAAACAGATAAGAATTATAAAATTAAGACGAATCTAATAGTTTTGCTTTTATTTTATATAATATTACTTGGTGGCAAAGTTATAAGGAAAAATAATTATTTTAACTAGGTCAAATATGCATTTATATCGTCTGACACGGACGCGTCCCGTCAGAATTTCTTAAACTCCTATCTTACAAAGTATTACTTTAAATTCCATATCAAATATTTTTAAAATGAAGCAAAAATTCAAAAGACTGAAAAAGCATTTTTGAAATGTTCAATATCGATGTTGCTTCAAATTTATTCAATTATACCCCTGTTGTCCTATGCACTTTTTATATTATTTACTATTAGTAAATGAAGTTTTATTTCGTAGTATTATGACTGGAAAGCAATGTTTTATTATATTCATTCCCACAAATATTTGCACGACTTTTATAAAAGCGCGGGTGGCAACACATTCGTGATTTATCTTTCACGTGAGAAAATAAACCTCACTCCACAAACGATCTCTACAATTACCGCAACGGACAAGAAAAGAAAGATAACCGGTTTTAAAGAAATTTTTAAGCTTAAATAACAGCAGTAACGGCTTTCATTTGAGTTTTGATTCTTATAGGATGTTTGAAGTTAAAAGTCATATGTTAGGAATCGTCTAGAGCAGCGTTAACCACAACGTGACCCACAAGACAGATTTTTCTACGGCCCGCAGCCGCCATAAAAATATTTTTTTTTTTTTTTTTTTTTTTTTAATTTAAAAAATCAAATTTCACGTAAGAACTTTTTTTTTTTTTTTTACATAATTGTAATTTATCCGAAATAATATGTGTTAACTATGTAGAATAGAGTTCTCCACTACGTGTTCGAAGAAACTATACGAAGAAGCTTTTGCAGCAAGGTGGTTTTAACCAAAAATAAATACAGGAAAAACTTACCGAATCTCATTTTGACAATTTATCAAGATTGTTTGAAATAAATACTGTGACAGACAACGATTCTATCATAAAATAAATTGAACGATTTCCACCGCCATCTTCTCACAAATGAAATCAATCAACTAAAATGGAGTAATCTGGTAGTACAGTTTAAATACTTTCATTAAAATGTAGGTCAAGTCGCATCGTCACATTGAAACAAAAAAATTCACTTCTTTTTTAGACTTTAATTTACTAATAATGAAAATTAGTGAAACTGAGTAGTATGGAACGGAGTGATCTGGAAGTACAGTTAAAATACTCTCATTAAAAGTTTGGTCAAGTCGCATTGGCCATGTTGAAACAAAAAATTCACTTCTTTTTCAGCCTTTAATTTACTAATAATGAAAATTATTATTTTTTAATTATTTGATAAAAAAATCAAATAATAATTGTAATTTTACTAAGACAAAATTAACTGAACGATTTCCACCGCCATCTTCTCACAAATGATATCAACCAACTAAAACTGAGTAATCTGGTAGTACATTTTAAATACTTCAATTAAAAGTTAGGTCAAGTCGCATTGTTATGATGAAAAAAAAAAAAAAAAATCACTTCTTTTTTAGACATTAATTTACTAATAATGAAAATTGTTATTTTTTAATAATTGGATAAAAAAAATCAAATAATAATTGTAATTTTATTAAGATAAAAAAATCAATTTTTTTCAGTTTAATAATAATTAAAGATACGTATTTTGGTGTATATCCAGCCGGTGAAAAGTTCAAACATTAGTCATTCGGCCCGCTTGTAAAAGTTAGCGGCGAACGCTGGTCTAAAGCAACGCTCGCACTAAATTTTGTAAAATGGCTGAAAAATGTTAGTTTAGCTCTCACATTGACTACCCCGTTGTGTACAATAGTATTTTTATGCAATATTATACTTAAGTTAATTAAGAATTCTAACAATATTTCATTTATTGATAATTTTTGTAAATTGAAGTTTTAAACTGGCGTCACGCTACATTTTCTCTGAATGAAAGATTAATTTTGAGGCATCGATATTTTCTACGTATCTCGTGATGTTTGGCAATGTACCGATTAAGAATACTTGTCTTAAGAGTATTTGTTATGTTCATTGAGCGAAAATCATTCAATTTTAGTAAAACAAACATTAATTTCTTCCGGTTACTTCTAGGCCTGTATGTGATTGGGTTAAGATTTACTGTACGCTCCCCCTTGGCGACTTTTAAAAAAAATCGGCAAACTGAAAATGACGTCAAAAGGCTCTGTCGCCATATCCAAAATGGCGTCGAAACACGCCGTGTTGCCAAATCCAAACGGTCAGTAAGGTTATCGGAAAACCTTGGCGACAGGTTGCCACATTCGGGACCGAATCGCTAACTTTCAAAAAGTCGCCAAGAGGGAGCCGTACAGTAAATCTTAACCTTATATTGTTTGAATGAAAATGATTTTTAGAAAGTAAATGAGTTTCAACATCAAATATTTTATCATTGAGAAATCAAGAAAGATTTTTTTTTCTAGAACAAATTAAGTACTCAATAGAAGACGTTTGCGTTTTTGATTATCATTACAATATGCTTTGGGTTTTTTTTTTCTTTCAAAAATATATAATTTCGATTCCAATTACATCCGCTAGAGATGAAAATTTGGGCTAAAAGTTTACTACTGTTACTCTCTAAAATTATTTTCAATTTAAATAGAAATTCCGAGTTCTAAAGTTAAAGAACAAGAGGAGATTTTTACCATTCATATTCTATTTGGAAGACAATATAACAGACAATGTAGTGAAACGAGAGTCGAAGTCAACAATGATTCCTACCATTAATAGGCATGTAATAATAATTACCATGAATTTTTACAAATACTTTTTGGACCTATAGAGAAATATTTCAAAATATTTATGGAAAATTTGCAATGAACTTCTAGACTGTAAACACATACCATTTTGAATAAAACGGAGAATAAATTGAAATTATATTTAAAAAAGTTCCACACCGGTTTTTTTCCCCCTTTTCTTTTTAGCCAGTGGGCAGCAAAAAAAAGCTGTGATAGGCCGTATGCGAACATCGGTCTATAGCCCGTAGTAATTAACAATATTTCATAAAAGTTTGTTTACGTACCTAGTGATATCTTGGTAAAATAAATATCTAGACAGGAAAAAATAAACATCTTTTCATATCTTTGCAACCAAGTCAAAGTAAGTATTCCAATTTATATGGACTTCATCGTTAATTTACGCAATAAAATAATCATAAAATTCCTATAAATGATCATGTTAAAATAGTTATAAACACCATTTTAATGGTCGTGTTGAAATAATCATAAAATTCATTTAAATGATCGTGTTAAAATTATCCTAATCATCATTTTAATAGTCATGTTGAAATAATCATAAAATTCCTTTAAATGATCACGTTAAAATAGTCCGAAACATCATTTTAATGGTCATGTTAAAATAATTCAAAAATTCCTATAAATGATCATATTAAAATCGTCATCAATACCATTTTAATCGTCTTGTTAAAATAATCATAAAATTCATTTAAATAATTATGTTCAAATAGTCCTAAACCTCATTTAAATGATCGTGTTAAAATAATCATCAAATTCATTTAAATGATCATGTTACTATAATTATCAAATTTATTCAAAAGATCACGTTAAAATAATCATAAAATTCGTTTATATGATCATGTTAAATAATTATAATATTCATTTAAATGATCAAGTTAAAATAATAAAATTCATTTAAATGGCCAAGTTAAAATAATCATAATATTAAATGAAGTGTCTTTGGAATTGTGAAACACAACTTGAACACTAACATTTGCAACCCTTACTTATTCTTTGTTCTGGCAAGCATCCTGATTTACTTTCTTGTTTCCTAATGAACTTGGATGAAGAGGCAAAACACTACATAGTTTGTAATCTCTGAAATTAAGTGATAATATAACCATTTGTGTTCGCTGTCTGTCACAAAAAGTGGAAAAAATAATTTCCCCCCTAACCTTAATATACTTTAATGATTCAAAAACTTCGACAGACGTCATATGGAATATCTTATTATAATACTGTTATTTTCGGTCAAATTGAATTATTGTTACCAGGTTGTTCCCTATAATTTGTTTTACTTAATGGCGAAGTTAAATACTCGTGTCTGCAAGTAAATCTTTAAAAAAATAATAAGTGGTCCAATAAGTTAGCATCAACTATACACCTGAACGAATTTACTTAAACTCATTGAATACGCTACTACGATGTGTGAACCGGTTTTTACTGCACTCTGATTGGCTGATTTGAACGATATGTGGCCGATACATTAAAACTCTTATAGTATTTGTGGTTAGAAAAGTAAAATATTAATTGAAATTTAAACTTAAAAGCGCTTTTTTTCTTTTTGTTATCAACATATATTTAACTTTAATACAAAGATACGTGCGCATGTTATCAATATTTACTATAAAAGTTGTTATTTGTCCGGAACTATATCTGTACGCGGAAGGATCAATCTTACAGGGTGTGCTCAAGGCTCAAGCGATGTTGTCCCGAGGTATACCATCGATTTAGATAAACAATTAGATAGACTGATCCGATAGCAATGCAAAGAAAAAACCTGCGCCGGTGGTTGATGATGATGGATGGACGATAAACCAATCACAGTTCACTTCTATAGTTGGGTAAGAATGCGAGAAACCTTCTAAAGTAATGGAGTAAATATTTTGTGCACATTATTACTAATTTAAGGTCTACTTTTGACAGTTCTGCTGTGTACAACCCAAGATTTTATTTTCAATCCTCGGCAATCCGTATTTCTTTGTCCACCAAACGATCTGGCAGTGGCTTTATTTCACCAGCGTTAAGCAGTCTATCCAGATGTCCGTCTATATCGATGAGGTATACATGGAGTTCTTAAACTTTAAAAAACCATTTCCAATCTTGAGCTTATTTTCAGGTACTACTTCTGTGGTTGGCACGCCAGCACATCACGCATTCCGAAATCAAATCAAAAAACCATCCCCACCATCAAAAACAACAATGCAAAACAATGAAATGGCACGAAATCGAATGTCTGGGATTCCGAAACCTTCACCACTTCCTATCCAGGCCACCGCAATTCCCGAGACCATGACACCAACGCAACACAAGTCAATGCATCTTATAAAAGAATTGTCCACAGGCGGGGATATAAATCATCTCCGACGGAATGTCGTATGTGACATCTAAAGAAGATGGCCATTGAACACAATGATCTCCTTTTCTTCCAGAAGCTGCTATTTTCATGCATGAAGGAATCAGATACATAAAATGGCCGGAAAAGCTCTTTTCGTTCTGGTAGCACAGATAAGCCACGGAAGCCGGTCATTACCCCGAGAACTAAATAGAAAAACCACTGGGTTAGTCACTCTGTTGCAAGCAGCATGTTGCTTAGGATATCACTTCATTTCAATTTTAAAATTGAACTTGTGTAAATGTTTCTGCGGTTAGCATTCAACCCCCTTCTTCAAATCAAATGAATTTTAATTTGTTGAAAAAAAAAGGCTCAAATAATTGGATATCTAATGTTTGTCATATAGTCCGAGAGGCGACTGAAAATTTTTGGACCCCATCGAATATCTTTTTATAGAAATTGGAAAAAAGTGAGTAGATTACGAATCCACTGGTCTGCCGTGGCAAAAATGGCCGAAACTGATCAAAAATTGAATTTGAATTAGTTGAACTAAAATCCGATTGCCAAATATGTCATAACTTGCCAAAAAGAGAACACACTTTTTCGTCTGACAACCCACAGCATTTTGATTTTCAATGAGAAAAAGCGCAAACGATTTCTGATCTCTGTCTCGGAAAACTTGCATCTTTTAAAATTAAGCAAATTGGCGACAGGGGGGGGTCATCAATGACATGTTTCTTGCCAATTTTGCTCATTTGTGAACGGTGCAAGTAAGCCATAGCCACACATGCGAATCGTCTGCAACCTTCTTAATTGAAAGAGTTAGGGTTACCAAATAAAAAAAAAGCTCATTATTTGCAATTGGATTTAGTTCAACTTATTAAAAGTCGATTTTTGACCAGTTTCGGCCATTTTTGATACGGCAGACCAGTGGATAGTCTTCCCCCTTTTCTTCAATTTCTATAAAAAATTCAGAATGATGTTCGATGAGGTCCAGAAATTGCAGTCGCCTCTCAGTCTAATATACTATCTGCACACTAAAGCAGATCTCCAATATTGCATGTGCCATTGGTGGATCCAGCGAGTCACCGTTATTCACGGACCGCACATATTTTTAACGTGGGCTGCTGTCAGGTTTTGGATAAAACCAATCAAGATTTGATGAATCAACACTGACAATTTTTAATATAAATGTTCTCATAACAAAAAATGGAGATGAAAAAGCCGAGGACGAAGCAAGACAACAAAGCAAGTTATAGTTTGAAAATGTTCAATGTGTATATGTATCCGTTGTTAGATAGTCTTGTTCATCATATTTAACAAAAATATATCCTGAATCAAATAATTGCAGACAACTCTAATTTGCTGTCGTAAATTCACACGTAGCCCCTAGCCCACATTGAGTCGTCATTATGTTATTGAGACTTTTTACCGCTTTGTAACATATTATGTACATCGATATAGATAAACAACTGGATAGACTGCTCCATTGTCAATGAAAAGAGAAAAACGCGCCGGGGATTGCGAAGCTGGTGGGAAGATTAACCAATCACAGTTATAGTTGGATGGGAATGCGAAAAACCTTGTAAAGTGTTAGAGTATATATTTTTTTGCACATTATTACTAATTAAGGTCTACTATTGACATTTCTGCTGTGTACAACCCAAAATTTTATTTTCGATCCTCGGCAATCCGTATTTTTTATCCCACCAATTGCATCTGGCAACGACTTCATTTTCCCAACTTTAAGCAGTCTATCCAGTTGGCCGACCAAACAGTATAGTGGTTAGCGTGCTAGCTTCTAGACCGCGAGGTTGCGGGTTCGAGTCCCGTGTTGGCATGGATGTTTGTAAATGTATGTTGTCTTGTCTAATGACGAATGTTTCGGCGCATTATAGCCCTCGTGTTGCTGACGGCGCCAGATAATCTGAATACAACCAACCAATCTATCCAGTTGTTTAACTGTATCGATGATTCTGTATAAGCAAAATTAAGTTATCCCATGGTATAGTAATATAAGTTATGAACAACACAATTTACCTAAGCTATTCAACAGCCACCGTCCCCCCCTCCGTAATAAAACTCTGCATTCACCCTTGGCATGCGGTCAATTTTATCTGCCCATGATTGTAATTTGAATACATTTTTAATTTGCAGACAATAGGGGCAAATAATCAGATACCTAATGTTTTTAGGTATTTGATTTTGCTCTTAGGCTGACATTGTAGTTGAATAAACAACTTAGATAATATCAGTACTGATTTCCAGTAGTAATGTTTAGTCGGCAGCTTTTACTTAACCGAAGTGTGGGATTATCTTCCTGTTTCCAAAACACCAAAAAGTGGTTTGAAACTTAAAGTGGAGTTTGGACCTTCTCACTCAAAGCCTATGTTATGTTTTAGAAAAAAGTTTCAATACTAGTATACATTGGAAAAAATTTCCGAAACTTTTTAATTAGATTCATATTTTTTCACACCTAACAAGTGTTAGAAAACTAACGTATCTGTATAAAAACTATTCATTTGAGGATTGATTAATTAAAAATTAACTAAAGGGTATAATCCTGAACCAATCATAATTCAATTTGTAATTCATTTTAAATTTAACGACAAACGATACGCAATGATTTGATACAAGGAACGGACTAGAATTGAAAACTTAGCTGAAATATTTTTTACATAATTTTGTTTTGAATGTATTTAAAATTACTGACTCTTTATAAAATCGCCAAGATTCAAAATTATGTTAAAATTCAATTATTGCATAGATAAGTTACAACCCAGTAGGTTTTATTTTATTTTATTTTATTTTTTTTATACCGCAATGTACACTTTAAATTACAAATAAAAACTTAATTAGTTAATTCAAACTGAAGTTATCGATGGAAATTGCGAAGATATACCGACTTCTGCGGGTTCGCACGAAGGTTTTAACCTTCGCGCGGGCCCACAGGGTGGTCCCCGCACCATGTGAAATGTTCTATTCAAAATACATTGGTAAAACTTTTTGCAGGCCCACACTCACATCCGCGTCCGCACCGTGTGAAAGAGACTTTAGTTTTCTCCAGGCACTGCATACAATTAAACACTTCGAGACCCCATTGGGACTTAGAAATCCATTTCTTCGAAGTTCGTTCTTCAAATGTTGGACTTCAGCACAAGCTTATTTCTTTTTATATGCAAACTAATGAACGATTTTCAATCTTCTAGGATCCATCTTGGCCTTACATTGTGTTATATAATTGTCTATAGTAAGCTTTGGAAGAGAAATAAGCTTGTGCTGCTATCCAACAATTGAAAAATGAATTTCATATAAGTGGATTTCAAAATCCCAATGGGATCTCAAATAGTTTAAAGTAATGCAGTATCATGAGAAAACCGACGGAGCCCGTAATTCCGTTTAGTTATTGCCATTAACTATCTTATTTTTGCCCACAAAACTCGATAAAATAAGTTGTAATCGACAATGAATCTACCAATCAAGTTTCGCTTCGCTTGGATGATGGTAAGTGGGTTATTTATTCCTCCGAAGCGCTAATCGAAACGTGTGTAAAAGTGACTGTTTAGTGGCCACCTCCAAAACTTAACAAAAGGTATTGCATTCGACATCGAGATCATCTGCCAAGTTTCAGATCGATTGGATGACGGCAAGTGGAGTAAATAGCTCTCCGAAGATTTGCCCGACAGAAACACAAACTAACACACAAAATCAAAGTTAACCCTTTGCACTCCAGGCCTTTTTCGCGAGGAGGAATCAGCAACTCGAGACATTTTAGGTTCGGCTGGTGTTTATGGATTTGCTTCATAGAAACTAAACACAGTCATTGGCCTTGCATCGAATTTCCGCATCACACCTAATGGTCCTCTCGTAGTTTGGCATCCGATCGTGTGGCGCCTGATATTTTTAAGGATCTCACATACCCAACCAATCACTTATAAATCACTAAGAAAATTGCACAAAGTTATCTTCATTTTATATGGCTAATGAATCAACTTGAAAAATGTTCTGATAGCGACATAAAATAGCAAGGTACTCAATGTTTACAACTCATCAATTCTGAATAATGAATGTAAAAATCATTTGAAAGGTAATTAAAATTCACTTGAATGTTCATAACTCAAATCATCGCGATTCATTCATTAACCAAATGAGTAGAATTCTATTGTATTAACATTCCACCAACCTACACAACACTCTTTTCCACAACGTAAAGCCTTGAAATTACTTCATCGGAACAATTATTCTCTGAAGAGGTTTATGAAAGTTCAAGGTTGGTGCATATAATAGTACTAATGTAAGTATTTTTATTTAGTAATTGTATTCATTATTTTATGGCAACGGTTACTCAATGACATTAACAATAGCTTTTTATTTATTTTAATTAGTGGTTGTTTGTTCGATGAATTATTATTTCAGCGGTAGGTATAGACACTTAACTAATGAAATTTTCACAGTCACGAAAGTTTAATAATTAAAACGTGGCCTCAGGTTAAAACGAGCGGTAATGAAAAATATTGATGTTTGAATATGTTAACTTTAGCCCGAACATGATTTAATGCTCTTTTTACTTTCAATTACCCATTTGTATACATAGGGAAAGTATAGTATTCAGTCAAAAAAATTTTTTTTGATTTTTTTGCATTTCTCCACGTTTTGGAACATTCTGATTTCAAAAAAGTGATCTAGAAAAAATGTCTGTCTGTGTGTGTGTGGGGGGGGGGGTCAGCATAACTCCCGAACAAATTGACCTACAATGTTTAAATTTGGTGTGCGGGTTGGTGATAACACAGGGACCTACCATTAAGGTTTTTGTCAAAATAGCGCAAGCGCATAATGTAGCTGCCATTGAAAAAAAAATAATAATGTTTTTCAGTAATTGCTAAAAAACGGGTTGTTGCAACTTAGAATGTTGTAAGGCTCTTTGTAGAGGGGGCTAGTTCCACCCCACACCCCGCTTGTCGGAGAAAACGTCATTCCCTTACTTGATGTTGGTATAACTGTATGTGTTGTGTGGTGTCCCGTCTTTCAGTAAATAAAGTAGTTTAATCTAAAGATGGAGTGCTCCTTTTGAATGAATCATGATCAAATTAAGTATACAGGTTGAAACACGGCTCTAACGATTTTGTTCAAAATCGCATTTGTAATGCCTTTTAAGGTGTTCTAAACGTCCCCACCTCCGAAATTCCCGTAAAAATGCTTTAATGGCTTGAAAATTTGAAAAACGAATGCCTTTAACACAATGTTCTCTTTCCTTGAGCATACCTCATCAACGATCGTTTTTTCTTCTCTCCTCAGTTTCAGTTATAAGAAAGGATTTGATAAGAATTATCGAAAAGTATATCGTCAAAATCCTCATTTTGGCGGAGTTTATGCGTTTCTTTGTGTATCAACTCTTTCGAAATTGAAGTATTTGCTATAGAAAGATATTACTTACGAATATTACGAAGATATAGAAAGATATACTGTTACGAATTTTTGTATATTTGTAAATATTTCGTAGGGTTAATTTTGTAAATAGGAAAATTTATGTACATTTTGCATAAGACAGTGCAATAGTTCGTTTCAAGTTGGCTTCCCTGCAATATGGGTCTTAATGCTTGATAACGAGTTTTACAGAGATAACGAAAGGGAAGCGAGTTTTACAAGGAGCAGGGGATTTAACATTATGGTAATGGCAATCTCGCCAAATTTGGCAAGAAATCGCAAAATTTTGCCAAACTTGGCGACCATTTGACGACATTTTCGGTCGCCATGTACATGTATAGGACTTTTCGACTACTATCTGGAAAGTTCTCCAAATGTCTATCTCTGGAAGATTCACGAAGGTTCGCCGCCTCCCCTATATAAGCCCGAGTTAGTTAGTTGAGTGAGTGAGTTGACTGCAATTACTGAGTTGAGATACTGAGTTTCAGCGAGCGTTCAGAGAGTTCCAAAAGCGAACTGTATTGCATTGTCTTTTGCGGTGATTTAGCAGTTGTGTGTCAAGTTTAACTGCTGTTTTGTGCTCTATTGTTGTGAAAAGAGCTGTATTGAGTCTACTAGAACGAGAAGTTCTGGAGTTGTAAAGGAATCTGTGAAGAGTTATAATGGAATAAATTTCTGCAAGTGTTGATCTGCTTTGGCTTCAAATCTTTCGAACCCATACACGCAACAATACTAACTAGGATTTTGTGAGTTTGTAGCGTGTAAATATTAGGAGATATAATCAATCCACTTTTTGTCATCCAATTGAGCTGAAACTTGGGAGATAGATTGGTTGTCGATGATAATTCATTCAAGTTTTGGACCTGTCGCTCAAACGCCACTTTTACACAATCTCCTAATGCCTCCTCGGAGAATTCATTAACAACTTGTCGACATCCAATCAATCTGAAATTTAATAGATAGACTTGTTGTCGATGGCAATACATTCTATCAAATTTTGGGGTCTACCATTATTTGCTCTTTTTACACACATTTGTATTATCGTAAATCAGATTCATAAATTAAGTCATATACAAGCATGTACATTGTACAATTTGGCCATATTTAATGACTGAAACTTTCCCTGTTGAGGTTGATGACAAACCATGAAAATGTTAGATGCTTTTAAATCCTTTATATTAACTTCGATTACGTTTGTAGCGGGAAAAAATCTACAAGCTTCTGATTAAGCCATTTGCTGGCATCCAATCAAGCTGATCGATTCGCTGTCGATGACGTTTTAATTCGGGTATACATATACATTAAGAATTGCGAAATTTGACTATAGTGTGTGTTTTTATTTTTTTGTTTCAAAATATTCTCGAATTCATCACCTTTAAAATGATACTCTTCAAGGATAACAGGTGAATTATCATATCGAGAAGTAGAGATAGCAGAAAAGAAAATTGTTAAGATTATTCAAAATGGGGAGTATTTTGTAGAAGAGAATAAGAAAAAAATTGAAGAATTTAGATATATATACCGATGATGAAGGAATTCTCAGATTGCGAACTAAGCTTATTTATAGGAAAGACTCTTTAGATTTCCGAAGTCCTATGATCTTGCCTTCGGATCACCAAGTAATTAAAAGATTGATGATGACTGAACACTTGAAAAATTCTCATGCAAAATCACAGATGCTGACTAATATATTAAGAGAGCACTACTGGATATTAAACGCATGGAAAACTGTGAGGTCAGTAGTATCGAAGTGCGTTGTTTGCTTAAGACATGCCAAACAAAACTTGACGGCACCAATACCTCCTCTTCCAGAAAACAGAATTAAGGACACTGCAATTTTTCAAATAACTGGATTCGATATGGCTGGACCCCTTCTTTTGAAAGATGGAACAAAATCTTGGATTTGTATTTATACATGTGCAGTTTATAGAGCAGTTCATTTGGAACTTATTTCATCCTTAAGCGCTGAAGCCTTTCTTCAAAGTTTCCGTCGTTTCATAGCAAGAAGAGGACGGCCGTATATGGTATATTGCGACAACGGGACCAACTTCGTGGGAGCTTCAAACCAGCTGAAACTTGTAGACTGGGATGAAATTGCTCGATACAGTACAACTAAAAAAATTCAATGGCTTTTTAACCCGCCAGCTGCCGCATGGTATGAAGGTTTTTGGGAAAGATTAGTTGGCGTGATGAAACAAATTTTAAGAAGAGTTTTAGGTAATGCTTTTCTTTCATGTGAGGAAATGACCACCATCTTATGTGACACCGAATTTTTAATTAATTCAAGACCTCTTACACATGTTGCCGAGAGTGACAGTGAGTTAATTGCTTTATCTCCAAACTCTTTTTTACAAGATTTCAGGCATCCTGGAGTTCCAGACTTGGATCAGGTTGATGAAAAGCTTTTGAACAGGAGGTTGAGATATCGTCAAAAATTGATAATAGACATCAGAAAAAGATTCAGATCTGAATATTTAGGACTACTGATTCAGAAAAACGATCACCGGCAACACAATAGGAAAATTCAAGTAGATGACATAGTGCTGATTGGAAGTGATAATGTAAAATGCAACGACTGGCCATTGGGACGCGTTATCGAGATGTTACCGGGAAAGGATGAGATTACCAGAGTAGTACGGTTGGATACCACTAGTGGACAAATTATTCGATCGATTCAAAGACTATATCCTCTGGAGGTTTCCGCTAAAATTTAAGACTGTCCTGGCAACACACAGTCCACAGACACAAGAGTTTGAATTATGAATTATTAATCTTAGTTATATGTTAAGTTGTCAAAAGACAACTTAGGTGGGAGGATGTTAAAAGTTGTTTAATTATATGTATATATTTGCTACTTCAGAGCCACTGTAAATTGTTTACTGCCAAAGTGAGTGGCAATAGTGAATGATAAAAAAAAGGTCTCGAGAGAAAAAGGAAAACGGTTTTTGTAAGAGTTTTTTCTGAGGAATTTGAAATAAAGAAATGTCTTCTGTTCTATCGTAACTTAAATTTGTTTTTTACTTTTCGATAATCTTCCACTATAAGTTTTACTAGTCCGAGAGTGCTGGTAGCACTATTTCGTACTCAGACCCGACAGATACCATTTTATTTCTGAGACTCAAATTACTTTTTAAATTACAGTGGGTTTGTGAACTTGTTTTGTATTACCTTAATTAGTGTTGTAAACTTTAAACGCGTTTTCTGAAGAATGACATTTTGGTGTTATATGACTTTGCGCCGACGGTCATGACTTCATTATAAATGGTTCGATTTATAAAATTCTAATTTTGTTATGTAGACAATAGTTGTGAATGTGTTTTCATCTAGAATCTAATATGTATTGCTGTAAAAACATTTTTTATTTATATTTTAATCCTAATTTTTTATAAAAACTATGTATTTTTTCAAACTTTTTATTTAAAAACTTCTAATAAAATAAATATTGATGCCAAATTCCCAATTCTGTATGGAAACATGCGTCAATATAATATCTTTTATTTGCAATAAAAATCATACCTCTAAGTTAATTACAAACTTATTTATGTCCGTTCTAATAACGTCCTAATTAGTCATTTTAATTGCAATTAGCTAATTAAAAATTAACCGGAAAAAAAGTATGTATAAAAATGCATAATTTTTAATTCTGATATACTGCCAGAAAGTTTAAATTTATAACACAAAAATTAAAGAAAATCACATCAATTGTACATGAATATCTTAAATAAGTTTTGGAGGCCAGAGAAAGTTAGTTAATGCCATAGATTACAAGGTTTTTTAATAGTGGTCAAATACTATGAAAATTAGATCTGAATTCAAAATCGATTAAATTAGTTACAATTGAAATGGCGCTGGAAAGTTGACAATGCATAATAAAGGATTTAAAACTTTATTTATATGGTTTATTTTTGTTTAAAGTTTAGAAAATTCAAAGACTATTACTTTACAAGATACTTACTATACATAGAAAAAAAGTATGACAGTTGTATTTAAATCAACTGTCGTGTTTACGCAGACCAAGGAAAGAAGCCATATAGACCCATTTGTTTAGGTTCTAAGGCTTTTAAGAAGGGATAAAGTACTTGAAATAAGTAAAAAAATAAGTTTACTAATAAAGTGAATATTACAGTATTTTTGCGTTATTTCATTAGAGCAACTAATTTTATTTTCATACCTAAATGTTATTCAGTGAGAAATACCTTACTTAAAAGAACTTTTGAAATTTATTTAAAAGTAGATTACTAGGATGAGTTACTGTCTACATTATTATGAATAAAATCACGCACTCACTTCATCACTAAGTTCGAAAATTACATTGTAGTCCTTCATGGTAATCATAGACACTGTTGGAATAATATCACTAGAGAATTTTTTTATGTACTCATTTGTTGATGTTAAAAACTGACAGGTGGTGATTTTTTTTCAATAAATGTATGTGTTCTTTTAATAAAAGCGCATTGGGCAACAAGTAGTTTCACTAATCATTCGAAAATTACTATTTCCGACTTAATTTAATGATGTTTAGCAAAACAAAGTGAGGAGTTCATCAGTGGTGAAATTTAGTTTCATCACCAACCTTGTAAATTTCGAATCCTCCAAACAATTCACCCAAATCCCCAATGCCACAATGGTTTCCCTCAAACAACCATTTCCAAAACTCGGTGATATCCAGCGCCATTTCACCGTTTTAGGACAGAAAAAAAACAACGACCTAACTGATGATTTCGACTCGGCGTCGTTGCAGAACTTTCACCTTGCATTGTTGCTTTGTTCGAAATGGCTCGTTTAACCTTCCAAGCCCAACATTTTCCTCTCTCTCTGGCAAGTTACTTGGATCGAAAGTTTACTTTCGGATAGGGTCAACATCGCCATTACGGAGAGACTTTTAACATCCACTTTAGTCATGGGTCGGTGGGTCGGTTCCCACGGATTATAGGGGATTTCGAAGAGGAAGTTCCCACACAGAAGATCTTCACTTGTCAGACGGAAATGGCGGATTTCGATTTGGAATGGTAGTTAGATGGTTTTACAGTTTCGGGGTTGTGGAGATGGTTTTTTTTTTTTATGTGTGGTCCGTTTGTTGTTTTACACTTGAAGCAAAAAGTCTTAGTTGTCGAGCTGTGTCAACGTGGATGGATGTTTTTAGAATTGTCAATTTGTGGCAATTCAATGATCTCCAGACATTAGTGGTCGGAAATATCGATCAAAATAAATATCGATACTATATCGATGCATATCGATAAAATATCAATGTATCGATGCATGATTTTTTTTAAATTTGATTTTCAATTTTGCCAGAAACAAAGTTTTTCGGTGCAAATTTCTACTATTTATGATTGTTTTTTTGTAAGGGGACTACTTTTTCAACTGAAATGGATTTATTACAAAAAAAAAAAACAAAAAAAAAAAAAAAAAAAAAATTCGCAGTGATTTTAAGAATAATTCAGATAATTTTCAATAGCTTTTAAGTGTATGGGAAAATATTGAATACTGGAGCCATTTTAACTGTCTCTCATCCAAGTTCGAACTTTAGTTTTGAAGTTTTTGAAAAGGGAATAAAAAAAAAAAAAAAAAAAAAAACATGGAACTACAAACCAATCATCAAAAAACTAAAAATGTTTGAAAATATCCATATATCGGTGACTTTTATCGATATTTTTAACATCGATATTTTTATAGAAATATAGATAAAAATATCGTCGTATCGATATATCGCCGTCCTCTACCAGACATGGTTCCTGGACCTAAATTAGATCGAACATCATAGACCACAGTATAAACACTGTTGGAATGGATTGCATGATAGTGTACTGGAAGGTGATATAACATAACTGGAGATCATTTCGCACAACTTAAACACTGTTTGATGACATGATAATGTACGGGAGCTGTGGATATAACATAAATGGGAGATCATATGGCACAACATAAACATTATTGGATTACATAATAATGTTCTAGAAGTGGATGTAACATGACTGAGAGATCATATGACACAACATTAACACTGCTGGATGGATGGATTGGTAATGTAGTGTAACTGTGGATATAACATGGATGGAAGATCATATGACACAACTTAAACAACGAATTACCTAGTAATGTACTGGAACTGGTAATCATATGGTGGATGATCATATGACTCGACCTAAACATTATTGAATTGCATCATAATGTATTGGAACTGAATATGACACAACATAAACAATGTTGGATTACATGGTAACGTACTGAAACTGGAAATATTTCCAGTTCCAGTACTTACTATTTAGTAAGTTACGATCACACTGTAATTTAATAATAGATAGTAAGATAAAAAGTAAGAAAACATTTAAAGACAATTAAGGTCGATAATTAAACGCTTCTAGACGAATGAAGAAAGCTGTGCTATAGTTGTGCAATATATTGATCCTTTTGGAATCAGGAATTTAGTGTAAGGTCCTTTTGTTGTCTTTCGGTATCTAAGGAAAGAAGTTAATCAGTGAGTCAATGATAACGGCATTTTTTCTCTTGTTGGTCTGTTGCAAGTCGGAATTCGGTGATAGCAAGACACCGATTTGCTGGCTTTTAAATGGATGGAAGGTTTAGATGACACAACAGAAAAGAACTTATTGAATGCATGGTAAAGTTACAGGAACGTAGAAAACGGCGAGATGCCGAAGCAAAGATAAAATAATAAAAAATCAAGAAAAACTACAGTTTAAGTAAATAAGTCTTTTATAAATGGGTTTGCTTAGGGTCACAATCAATATGCGAATTTAGAGTGAAAGAATTATATTTTACTATTTCCAAAATTAAATTAGAAAGGGTTCTGTTGGATAACTAACATTGTTTGGACTTATTCTCCACACCAGTCTTTCTCTTATATATATATATTTTATCTGAGTCAGAGGAGTCCTTAAAATTAGGGGATAGTTAAGAAGCACAAAATCTACATTACACACGATGTTGAGTACTGCCTCCCACATTTTTTTATGTAGACAGTATGATTATAATGGTTAAATGCTAATACTATGTTGGATGGCAACGAGGCGTTAAAAAAGTAAAATATATCTACTCGGAAACTAACGAATTCACTTATTAGATGACTTTTAAATGTAAATAAAAACAATTAATTTGGCTGGCATCCGAATTTCTTAAGCTGAAGGAATAGATTAATTTAAATAACTTTTATTCGCAAATGGTCTGTAATGATTTAAATACATACATAAAAATGAATTCATCGGAAGAGTCAAAGAAGAAGGAAAAAAAATTAGAATCATGCTTATCAAAGATCAACTTGACCTGCATCTTATCCAGTTAAAACTCAGTATGCATTAAACCCCCGTAAGCTAAGCTATTAAATATGCTCTTGTAAAAGGATGCTTTCCTAAAGAATCATCAGGTATCCATGCTTTTTGTAAGTTAGCTGAAATTAAAAACATGTTTTGTTCGAGCATTGTTAACAGAAGAAGAGAAGCATAATTGGATATACTGTTCGACTCGAAGCGTATTCTTTTAAGTTCATCAGCAAAACCAGTGACCGCGAAAGCATTTCAACACATGACCGACTATTCCTTCACTAATTAAAATAAGTTCCTAGTGTTTCAATCTCGATTTGCTTCACGGCGTTCAAGATTAAATAGGTTTTTCGTAATATTTTAATTTGTTCATTATTTTTGAAGGGTGTTCTCCAGACTACCTAGGTGAGTGTTCATAAAAACTGATGTGATATCTCTTACTAACAGCTAGCCAAAAAGAGTATTGGAACACAAACAACTTTTGTGCAAGATATAAGTGTATAACGGTACTGTCTAAAACAATAAACCTGCATATAATGATATTTTCTTTGATCCTGGCTTAATTCCTATTCACTCAATGTATTTTAAACCTACAAACAGAAATAATACCCTTTTAGTTGCACCAGTCTATAAATATACAGGGTGTCTATAAAAGGTTGGACACATTTTGATATTGAATAATTCATAAAATAATGAAGATGTAAACAAACTTACGGCATTTACACATAGATTGAAGCTAGGCGTCCACTATCGCTGAGTAGAGTAGAGCAGAGCAGAGAGGAGTGGATTAGAGCCAATTACAAGGCTGTCAACGTCCATTGTAGCACGAGGCTCGTGCTACAGTAGACGTTGGCAGCCTTGTAATTGGCTCTAATCCACTCCGCTCTGCTCAGCGATAGTGGACGCCAAGCTTATCCCATATATTTTTATTTAAAGTGAACGTTGCCAGAGAACATTTCCTTTTCCCATTTGAATATCATTTCTTTTGTAAATATCGTCTGCGCGCGTTATTAATTGTATGTTTTTTTCTCTCTTGGCCACGATAACACTGATATAACTCCATTGGATTTTTTTCTTTGGTGATTCGTAAAGGACATCGTTTACCGGAAGAAAGAGTCAAATGGCTTAATCAGGATTAAAGCCTCAATAGCCTTTGTAGATGCCGACATGCTTGCCCGTACCTGGTGCGAAATTGACTACTGCATTGATATTCTCCATGCGACGAACGGCACACAAGTGGAGGTCCACTGACAAGGGACATGCAACTCTTTGAGTCTATCTAACCATTAGTGTTATCAATTTAAATATATCTTCATTATTTTATGAATTATTCAACATCAAAATATGTCCAACCTTTTATAGACATCCTCTATATTTACTTCTTAAAGAATGCAGGTTGTATATTCGTACGTTCAGATTCTCTAAAACGAAATAATCCTCCAATGGTCTCCTGAAAATCCCGTTGCGTTATTGTATGCAATGTGTAATAGTTGCGTTATTGTTCCATCATAGCGGTGATATGTGTAGACAAGTGCCACTTGCACAAGCGAGTCAATAAACTAGTTTACAAGATTTTTTTTCTTAATAAGTAATACGGTTTTTTTTTCTGTAAAATAAAATTATTATCTCCATTTTACCTATAAAATTAACTAATATTTTCAATTTGTTGAATCACGAAAGAAAATACCATATCGACATCAATTCATAATTGTCATTTCTATAAAATAAATTCATCAGCAATGTTATGCATTCTCAAAATTAATTCAAGGGTGCAAGATAGAGGTCGGAAATATCGATCAAAATAAATATCGATATTATGTCGTTGCATAGAAAAAAATATCAATAAAATATCGATATATCGATACATGATTTTTTTTATTTGATTTTCAATTTTGCCAGAAACGAAGTTTTTCAGGGCACATTTTTTCTTTTCATGATTGCTTTTTGTAAGGTTACTACTTTTCCAACTGAAATGGATCTATTATAAAAAAAAAAGTTAAATTTTCGCTTATTTAGAGCAGTGATTTTGAGAAAAATTTAAATACTTTTCAATAGATTTTAAGTGTATGGCAAAATATTGAATATTGGTGTCATTTTATCTGTTTCTCAGCCAAGTCCAAAATATGGTTTTGAATAGGGAATAAAGAAAATCGAAGAAACACATGGAACTACAAAACGATCATCAGAAAAACTAACAATGTTTGAAAATATCGATATATCGGTGACTTTTATCGATAGTTTTAGTATCGATATTTTCAAAAAAAATATCAATAAAAATATCGTCGTATCGATATATTGCCGACCTCTAGTGCAAGACGTAGCAGTAATGACGTAAGAGTTGTTAAAATCCTCAAATGGTAAAAATGCCAATTATTGCTGATTAATTATAAACTGCATTAATAATTATATTATTTAATCTGTAATATAATTATTTAAATAAAGTAAGATTTTAAACAAAGTAACATTTTAAATTATATGAATAAAAGTAAAATTATATCTCTAAATATAATTTAGCATATTCATGTATGTATTATTATAAGTACAAAACATTGGGTCAGCAAACTGTTTGAATAAACCTGTCTATAATAACTTTTATTATAAGTCTCTACATTATCGTTATATTTAGGTTTTTACGTACGACAATTAACAGATATAAAACTATATTTTCTGCCTTCTTAATGTATTGTAATAGACAGGTTTTACTGTATTAAAACTGAAAACTACATTTTCGGGGATAAATGGAATCTTTTGTAAATCTTTTTACTTCTGTAATCTTACTTAAGCTTCCAAGCATAAGATTACTTCTGTAACCTTATGTTTGGAACTTTATATAAACCTTTTTACTTTCAATTACCCGTATGTGAACATCGGGTAATGAAAGTATAGCATGGAGAAAAAAAAAAAATCTTTTTTTTTTTCCTTTTGCATTTCTCCACGGTTTTGAATATCTTGATTTCAAAAAAGTGATAAGAAAAATGTCTGTCTGTGGTCCGCATAATTCCCGAGCAAATTGACCTACGAAGATCAAATTAAGGTGTGCTGGTAGGTGGTGGCCATGGGACCTACAATCGTTGCTAAAAAACGGCTCCAACGATTTCGATAAAAATCGTTGTGGTAATGCCCTCTTAAGGTGTTTTAATCATCCCCACCTCCAAAATTCCCGTGAAAATGCTTTAATGGCATAAAAAGCTGAAAAACGAATACCTTCAATACAGAGTTCTCTCTGCTTGACCATAGTTTATCAAAGATCGTTTTTATCCTCTCCTCAGTTTTACTTATAAGAAAGGATAATATAAGAATTATCGAAAAGTTTATCACCAAAATCACCATTTTGGCAAAGTTTTTTTAAAGACTCGTATAAGAATTATCTCAAAAAATATCGCCAGACGGATAATTTTTTTCTAAACGAATGAGGAAAATATAAAAACAGTAAATGACACAAATGAATATCAGTAATAAAGTGTGATTGAAAGTTGTGCAATGTCCACACCCTTAGTTTAATAATAATAATTTTTTTTTTTGTGGGGGGGGGAGGGGGTATTTAAAAAAAATGAAAAAGCCAAAATAATGTCCAAATTTTAATCGCATAATATTAAAAAAAGTTTCCATAACGTTCAGTAAAAAAATTTAAATCTCTGAAAGTCACATTTTTTAAAACATTCTTTTTAAAAAATAATTAAAAATAATTATAATTTTAATTAATAAAAAAATTATTAAAATTTGGCTAAAACGTTTACTTTGGATGAATCTCTGATATAAGGCAAATATGTGGTAAAAATGCCTTAAAAAAAGCTAGTAGCCATTTTTTCAAAATGTTGAAGCGAGAGAAGATAGTCGTTAATTTTATCTCGTGTCACATTTTCCAACAAATGAATTGGGCAATTTTTTGGAGAATGCCATAACATAACTGAAAAGCATATTTAACTAATTTTACCAAGCGAAGCGAGATTTATTGAGAAAAAAATCTGAACTTATAAGAAAATTCGAAATTTTTTAAATTGCATCTTAAACTCAGTCGTAGAATAAATAGATACGTAGTTTAACCGATTATGAACATTAAATTGCTCCAATCTTCATTGTTTGAGGGCGTTCACCGTAACGTTAAATTGAAATCCAATTTCTCTTTTAATTGCCGACCTATTTTTCAACTTTGACCGCTTTCAGCAACCTGCTACATATCCATGCTAACTACATTTAAATGCATGCATCGTCTGCAGTCATACAGGTATGGACATAACTAGGAAATTGTTTCCAGCTTTAATTTATGTTAAATTGAATTAGATAAAATTATACGCTACGTCCTGAAGTGAGGTTATGAAACCACCTCTGAACTATATGGTTTTGCCATGGTGATTTTTAGTTGGTCTACTAAGAACTTGAGAAATGAGTTCATGTTAAATTATTCTTGGAATTAAGGGAATGCTATATGTAACAATGAATAAGGTGTATAAAGTTTGATATAGATTTCATCAAATTTTTAAGTGAATTCATGCGATTTCACAATTTGAAGACTTAATTGATTTCATGCATGACCGATTCTTCTTCAATAGGACAAAGATCTCTTAATAAGAATTCCCTAAGGAAGTGAATAGGTAATATACTAAATATAAGTCAAAAAGATTTTATAAATTAATCAGAACTGTATATCAACTGCCTATTATTAACAAGATATCTTTCGGTTATGATTCAATTTCTCACGTTCTAATTTAACAAGACCAGTCCATTGAACGTCCTATTTCATTCACCTCTCTAAGACGTGAATGATAATATCTATTCCCACCTCTTTTAACTTGAAGCAAAACTAGACTGCAAACAAAAGTATATAATTCACACATCATTAAATTATTCTACTACTTTATTAACAACCTAATCCAACCATCTCTGCCAAAAACTGAGAAACCATGATGCCTATCTAAAAAGAATATTCTCTTACAGGATAACCAAATATGATTTAGGCTATGTCATGTTCCGATTATGAACGCATGATTGGAGTATATATTTCTTTCATACCTCCGTAGAAGAAAACAAAACAGCAGATGTAAGATAGAAGTGGATGACTTCTCAAATGAGGTAATTATCATCTCGTCGGAAATCTACCCATTATTCGTAAAAACTCGACCACGATCCAAACAAACACGATATTACGCACTAAAAAAAAAGTCATTCTAAAAAAATATAGCTTGTTCTGAAGGCCATTCTTATGTCCAGGTTACTTCCCAACGCATGAGTGGGGTAAATATCTCTTTCACGCCTCAATCACAAACAAAACACCAAGCATAAAACAAAAGCGGATGACCTCTTCCAATCAATAAATAATTCTATCATTTCATCGAAGACCTACCCACTATCTTCAAAAACTTCATCTACGATTGAAAACAAACCCGAAATACCGAACCAAAAAAAGCCCTGTTCTCTGTAAATGGGCAGACGAATCTGCACATAGGCAGGGACGGAACTAGGTCACTTTTTACCCGGGGCAAGAATTCATTTTGGCGCCCCCACACAATAATTTTTTAGATTTGAAGCTAACTATATATACATTGAAAATTAACAAAGGTTTTTCCTTTGTAAAATTCTGTTTTGAAACAAACAATAAAAGAATTAATTAATTGAAATTTTAAATAAATATATTTGACAAGCCCTTATTAATGACCAGGGTTCATTCTGCTTGCATAAAGACAAAAAAAAAAAAAAACTAATGAATCAATACAAATAATGTCAGTTACAACGAAATAAAAGAACATAGTTGAATGATATGTAACACTTTTTAACACAAAATCTGGTTAACCTGGTTTCAAAACGTCTTAGATCATAAACAATTAAGCTGTTTTACATTTCAAAAAATATTTTCTTCTGTAAAATACTAATACAAAAATTTAAAAAGCTTCCGAATATTACCAGAACTCATTGAACACAAAAGCAAATTAATTTAATGACTTGTCTACAAAAATCATTGAATAGTTGGTAAACACATAAATGTTTATTTTAGAACAATTAATTTAAACTTATTGAAACTCATTTTAATAATAGAATGAATAATATATTACTTACTGTGCTATGTGTGAGTTTTCCATTTTCTTGGAGAATTTAAAATTCTCACCAATGCAATGGACAAAATTTGACGAACATGACATCTGTTTGGTGAAAAATAATGCCATCAAAATGACAATATAACTCACGCTGAAAATTGGCGCCTTTTTCTCGTAGCATGGAGACTGGATTCTTTTTATTTTATTTATCACTTCCTGGAGAATACTTTCTTTTTCGTTATTTTTTATGAAAAATAAGGCCTTGAGATCTATTTTTAGAATTCATGCCTTGATGTTTTATTATTTTTTCATTATTTAGGAATAGATAAAATGTTACACTTAGGCACTTTTATGCTTCCGTTTTCTCTTTTTACGAAACATGTTTGAATGCTTGTGTATGATCAAAAAAGAAAAGTAGGAGTGTTAATAATTTAACCTGTAAAAAACAAACTTTTTAATCAAATCCCTTATAAGAATTATCAATTTATTAACAATAAAAGTTTTTTTTTTTAATGATTTATTAAAATGCTTTCGAAACTCCGCGTCGATTAAAAAAAAAAAAACTTAATATGGGATTTATCCCCGAACAATTATTTATCTTGAAAAAATACTGGCAACAAGACTTCATCCAGTGGTAAATTCCTAGTTCACGTTTATGGGTTGGCGCACTTTTGAAAAGTTGGCGACAAAGCCAGAATGTCGCCAATTCGGAATTCCAATATGAAAAATTGAGAAACGAACCAGCTCCATGATTTGTAGTATAGGAAGGTTGAAGCCAAAGCGCGTCAATAAAAAAAATGGGATTGCCAAATTTAGAACTGTATCGCCTACAAAACAGCACCAAATCGGCTTGGCGATATTTTAACCTCAACTAGGAATAGACCGTAATGCTGACCACAGACAACACACGGACCCACAAACTTTTTTTCTAGAACACTTTTTTGATTCAGAATGTTCTGAAACGTGAAGAAATGCAAAAAAATTATGCGATAAAAAGTTGACACAAGAATTCCTATTGAGCACAAGAATTCCTATTTATCGCAAAACATATCGATTTTTTAAAAATAAAAACGAAAACAGTAAATTACATCCTATCCAAATCTCAATTTAAATGCACTGACTAAATATGTGACTATATATTTTTAACAATATATTTTACTATATATTTTTAAATCCCTTATATTAACTTCACTTTTGTTTGAGTGTGCGTTTGAGCCTGGCGTACAAATCTGCGGATGCTTAATTAACCCCCTTCCCATCATCCTATCGTCCTGAAACTTGGCCAATTAGCTTAAAGCCCAGTCCAATACATTGGGAGCTGGTTCGTTTCTCAATTTTTCATATTGGAATTTCGAATTGGCGACATTCTGGCTTTGTCGCCAACTTTTCAAAAGTGCGCCAACCCATAAACGTGAACTAGGAATTTACCAGCATTACTTTCAAACGGATTGACCTACTTTGGCCATTACACCTGGCGTTACGGTTTTTGTCAAAATTGTGCTTGCGCTGTCATTTTTACAGCCAAAATAATTGCTAAATTAAATGAAGTAAACAGTGGGAATTGAAAGTTGTTCAAAGTTCAACACCCCCAGTTTTTTTAAACTCAGCACGATTCAAAATGTGTCAAAATGAAAAAGAAATCTGTTTTTAGCTGAAGAAATACTAAATTATTCTCTTAAAGAAAACGTTTCAATCGTTAATTATTTCAATTTTTAATTAACTTTTTGCTAATTAATTTTCATTAGGAATTGCAATGAACCTTTAAAGTTAATGATAATTAACCTCAAAAACAAAAGTAAACGATTTCTAAACAATTCAACATCTTGCAGCCCCCTGTAAAAATTCCTGCGGACTCCTAGAGAACAATAAATATATTTGGCAAGAGATATATCCCAAACGTAACCCTTGTCCTTAATACACATCTTCCGAAGTTTATTAGGTTACAAATTTAAAAAAATTCTTACCTTCATTGGTTTCAGTCTCGTGAACTAGCCAAGATGATAAAAGGTTGGGATATTCTTGCAGTTTCTTTTGCTTTTCTGCGATTCTGCGCCCCAGATAATTTCTTCGACATATTTCAATTTACGAAAATTTCAACAGCATTAAATTGCTGTAATGCTAAATTTTATCTAACTACATTGCGACTATATTACCAATGCGATTTTAAATTAGCATTTCTGGCAGCCTGCCATGTAGCACAAACCTATTCTTCATCAGGGGGTAGGGAGAATTCGTTGTCATTCTTTTGTAAAAGGATAGATTATTACTTTCTTTGTACAGAAATGTATTATTTTTTTTTCTAGTGGATTTTTTCTTCTGTTGGATATCTTAAAGATCATCCAGAATTTTAAAAAAAAAAATGAAAATTTATTTATGAAAAATTATCCTTTCGTCCAAATATTAAAATTTATACAACAAATAGTGCTTTGTTGGCTTTTCGGCGCCCCCTCTGGTTAGCGCCCGGGGCAGCTGCCCCGCCTGCCCCCCCCTAGTTCCGGCACTGCACATAGGGCATGGCATAGGCGTGGTCCATCCCACACCTACCTGCTGAGAGTCCACTCGATCCAGATCTCGAAGGTCGATGTCCAACCACCTGTTCTACCCAACCCAAGTAGATGATGGTGTTAACCGTTGCTGTTATCCAACGCCATTTTCTTTTCATTCCAACTTCAATAAAAGCACTTCTCTAACAAAGGGAACAGCTGCCCTAATTTCGAGGCTCCTCCTTTGTTTTTTTCTTCTTCTTTGTAAGAAGCCAGAATACACTTATTTTTTTTACTTCGATTCAAGTTTTGATTTACTTCCTCCAGCGATGGCTTTTGTAGGGGTGCTCTGGTTGCGATTAGCCCAATTTCGATGCAAAAATTGTTCTTGGAACTTGGAATAAAGGAACAATATTTTAAAAGGAAGACTTTCCCCGATGTCTGCTCGGAAATTCAATAGCTCTTTTGTGGAGATGTTTTGATTGGTGACATCGGGATTGGTGATCTATGCCGATGGACTTTTGTGTTCGGTATGAAGGTGTGGTTTTTTTCCCCCCTGGACTTATTATATTACAGAGGAATAATCCGAGGGAGATTAATGTCGGACAAATAGATGGACGATATCAACAACGATCGACAGGAAGTATCAAGGTTTTATTCTTTATTTGTTGTCAGTAAGCAGATTTTGAGATTACATATGCTGGTTACTGTATCAAAGGAAAATGTTCAAAAATAACTTTCTACTTGGAAAGGACACAAATGGGGCCACTATAAGAGTGAGATTATGCTACTGAATTACGTCAGCGATCTGCTAAATGCAATGTAAATCTAAAAGCAAAGTGAAAAAAAAAAAAAACCTTCCTTTTTGTTAGTAGAAATATATTTATTTATCAGAGCATTCTAGATTTTGTACTTCGCAAGGCAAGTTAAGCTAACAATTATAAAAAAGCTTAATTTCAATGGAAAAATCAATTATTCTATTGTAATTTTAAAAATAGTAACGAAAGGTGCTCAATGATACACTGACGAGTAAAAATTTTTATTATTATTCACAAAGTAAATACTTCAAATTTTAGCAGTTTTTTCCGTTGATTTACTCATAAAATAAAAAATTATAAAAAACTTGGTGGAGCTCTATTTTATTATTTTACTTAATAAGCGCTATTTATTTGCACGTAAAATAATGCATGTAAAATGTAAAACAAAAAATTCTAATAAATGATTTCATACTTGCTGTTGCGTGTTCAATATATAAACGTATTAATTAAACGTATAATTTCTATTAATTATATATAACACACACTAAAACGTAGTGTATAGAAAAAATGTATATTTTTTATTTACAAGAAATTCAAAGTTACTTTTATCCATTTTGCCAAGCGATCTTTTATCCATGTTGCCAAACGATCCTTTTTAAAGAAAAGAAACTATAAATCTCACAGTCTGACGTCATGTAGTTTTTCAACACTTGCGCTGCTTTTCAATTTTGCTGCAAAACTTGTTGTACAATCATATACATCCACTTTTTGAAACAAAAGTAAAATAAACTGAATGGCCCAAACATTTTTACAAAATTTATATAAAATTAAGCATATTTTACATGTACGTAGGTCATTTCGGGCTATAATGTGAACAGAAATTTTTATACATTATTGTGAAAATATATGGGACAAATTAAAATTAAAATGAAGACATTATCACAGTTAGGCATCATTAAAAGTTCAAAAAGCAAAGAATAAACCGCTACATTGCCCTATTAATCATCGCCATTATGATTAAATTACACTTTTTAGACCATAATTTTAAATCATTAACTCAACTTCCATGCTCAAAATAATTACCTTTTCAAAGATTACATTGATCATTTTAAAAGTAGCACATCGAAACAGGTTTCTTTTGTGGTCAATCAAATAAATATCATAAAAAAATAAATTAAATGAGAACAAAATCAAATACAGTGCGAATGAGAAAAAGACATCGTATATAAATATTAGAGAAAGTAACACTCAGTACAAAACATAAGAATAATCTGAAAAGCAAAGAACATTCGATTAAAAATAGAACCATTGGTAGAACATTACAAGAAAAAAAAATTACCACGCTCCATTAAATCGGATTGAAGTACATTGTATTTCTGAATATAAGAAGTATGGCAAATATTTTAAGGCATAGTTGCATAATCTTGGAATTTTTGTTTCACTACAGAGATGCAACACCATTGGCTCATTGAACTTAAAACCTGCATGATTAAAATATAAGAGAAAAATTCCAGTCTTTAGAAAATCTCCAATCGTAAAAAGCAGTTTACCTCACAGATTATTTATATTGTTTGATCATCCATAGGAGCATCAACCACTTAGATCTCAATTGCAGAAAGCATTTTCTTGCGGATCATCCATTTGTGGCTACTTGATCTTTTGGTAGAGAAAATAAATTCGGCAATTTTTTTTATTTGGATGGTAGACACTGAGAATTTTTATTTATGGATTCCGAAATGGAATTAAGTGCCATCGACTTGGGAAATTTAATTCCAGCCTTTGACTTTCAGCTTCATTTCATTCTAATACTAGATGAATATATTTTATGCTATGTGTTGATAATTTAAAATTGCATCCCTTAAAAAACACATTACGTGAATGCTGGCTTAGAATATACCATTCTTTATATTTAAAAAAAAGGCACATTTTTGAAAAGCTGTTGGTGTGTTGTGTGTAGCGAATACTCTAAAGTAAAGGTGTTACACTCGTTAGCAGAGTCTAACATTGACATTTATAACAAGATTATTATTATGAGGGGTTTAGAAACAAGGAAGATTATTTGGAGGTTGATTCTTTTGCTATTTAGGTACAAAAGCAGTTTGCACCATAATTTGGAACAAGTTAAATTTAATTAAACTTCTTATGTAAACAAGCTGAATAATTTTTCTGATTGAATGCAAAATTACTGTTAGCCATTCAAGGCGTACAACATACTTCTTTTCATATTCTTCACAATGTCAATTACGTTTATCTCGACGTGCAGTCAGTGCACAATTAAATTACTTTCCAATTTGGCAACAGCAAACTAAATTCAAATTACCATTTATTCTCCAAACGTTTTCTCCAAACTCTCTTCTAAAAACCACTTTCTGACCTGAAGTCCTGCTGTAGGTTGGTGATGACAGAAACACTTTCTGGTCATCCCTAATAAGACCAACCTCCCCATAATCCACACACAAAAAGGAACGTTTTTCGAGGGATTCTCTCTTGTTGTTATCGTCCAATTAGATTCCTCCGAATGCCCACTCAAGATGATCCTAACTTGGAACAGGTGAAGAACTACTCGTACGAAGGTCAATAGACTAAAGGAGTGCCTACCTGGATTTTCGTGACTACGCCGTCTGCTGGACTATGCAATTCCAGAATTCATGCAACACGAGATTTAATCAAGATTATGCAAAAGAAAGAAGGGTTAAAGAGGAATAGGGGAGGTTCAAGGTTGTTTCTATGACTACTATGATATATTATACGTCTACATTTAACTTCGTCGCTTTAACGCTAAACAACACTATCTACAATCTACATAGATAGAGATTTGTAGTTTCTTCTTTAAGAGCAACCCCTAATACATTCATATCTGAGGATCATTCCGTATCCTCGCGATGTTACAATCTTTTAGCCCGATTCTTTTAGAAACTACTTTGTATAAAAACCTTGAAATTTAGTGAGTAGGTAAGAAAATGATCACTTAATGAAATGACATGAATTAAAAACTTGAAAATAGCTTTTAATATATTTAATATTTTTCTTACAAAAATTAAAGACCATCTCCCCTCAGCATGATAAACATTTTCAATGGATTCCCTCGCATGTAGATATTCCTGGAAATGAATTGGCCGACAATCTTGTAAAGGAGAACTCAAGTCATCCCGTCCCCTCCTCTTTAGAGAATACTTTTCAAGAACTTTTCTCGCAAACAAAGGACCAAATAAAAGCGAAGTGGCTGACGCCTCCCACACTCACCACTGGTATAGAATGCCGGGACTCTCCTTATCCCTTCCTTGCGACAGGCAGTCCAGTACATGTCTCTCTCGACTTGCCAGTGGCCACCTAAAATGCCTTACATATTTTGAGGGCAACAAGATCTACCCTCTTTGCCCTAAATGCCAGCGATATCAGGCATCGCCTGATTACATCTTGAACTGTCTGGGACTAATCTGGGAGGAGATTCATTCTTCTCTCCTCTTGGTCATGGACTTCATCAAAGTCAACGGATTCCTTGATCTGGTCTGACTCAGTCAGACTAGATAGGAGATTATCAACAACAACAACATTTTATGAATGAAAATTAAAAAAAGCAAATGACTATTTCAGGTGGACCTACTTCATAGGCATTGACGTAAACATTTCAAATATAAAAATATATATTAGACACTATTTTCGAGTTTTTTATTTATGTCATTTCATTAAGTTATCTTTTTCATACCTACTCACCAAATGTCAAGGTTTTTTAATGCTAGAAGATTGTAACAGTGAGTATTGGGAATAGTCCTTACTAGGAATTCCTCTTAAGTACTGGAAAACTATAGTTCCTATTCAGTGTCAACTATTAGTAACTCAGTTTCTAGTTAGTTAAAAGTATAACAAAACTAGAAATCGAAATAAAAGTATTCGATATCAAATAGGATTTAATTTCTCCACCACTTAGATATCAATATCTATAAAACTGTATTGAGGTAGATAGTGTTGTTTAACGTTCAACAATTCATGGTTTCAGAAGAACAATGGTAATGATCCAAAATTGGGATTGAGAATCCAACCCGTTAATTGGTTGAATTATAACGTAATCAAGTTAACTATTATATGTTGAAAAGAAAATCTGGTAATAGGGAAAAGTTTTCCAACTGTAGTGTTAAAACTCATAAACACATACATAAAATTTTTTATCAATATATCTGTGGTAAAATAGTAATTGTTTTGAGGTAATTTATAAAATTAAAATAAATTCTGACATTTGACATTTATATGAGACATTTGCAGTAATGTCTCGAGGTGATTATTATTTGTATACAGTCATTTCCTTTAATTAAATAATTTATTTTCAGACCATTTAAGTGTGCTATAATTCAAAAGCTCTTCAAAAATATATAATGTTCTTAAATATAGAAAAAAAAATTCACTTAAATAATTTTGATTTGTTGTATAATCAACTTAGAAAAGTATGAAAATGCAAATTTACAACGACGAATTAGCAATTAATTCATAAATATTTCCTGCATTAATTTGTGGCGTAGTTTGGCCCTCGTGTTGCCATTACGCCTACTAAATCTGAAAAACAACCAACCTACATTAATTTGTACTCTCTCAGCAAGCAATATAAACTGATGAAAGTGCGTTACTTAATGCGTTTTAGATATTTTCTTTTCCCGCTTGAAATCCCTCAGTGTCTTCGAAAAAATGCGACCACGTAACCCGACAAAACGTTAACGCATTGCGTCACTGCACAAAAACTCGGCAAATCTCGATTAAAACGAGATAGCAAGAGATAGAGAGAATTAAAGTTTTGAATGGCTTTGTAACGCTACAATGATTCTTGGCCATTTGGCGTGAACAAACGAGCATTCTTTTTCGAAAAGTGTGCGTTTCTAAAGCTGAGAATATATAAGGCTTTATTTCCTATAGTGGGAAGTGATTCCCTTAACTACCACACCCTTCCTGTAGTAGAGAAATGCATTGTTCCTTAGTTGAACTGATGTCAAATTGCTTTCCCGAGTTGTTTTTAATTCCCGTGCAAGTCCGGAATTTGATTATGGTTCTTCAGAGCTTTTAGTGGCAGAGGGATAACTTTAGCAGTTGTCGTATCAACTTGTGGTCAAACAATGCTATGAAAATAGGTTCTTTTGAAAAAACTGGATGAAAAAGATGGGGATGGGGACTCTGAAAAACTTCCATTAAAAGTGAAATTTGAGAGATATTTCTTTGTCTCTTGAATTTGGGTTTTTACGCTGAAAATTGTGAGCATTTCTGTACATGCTAAATAGTGTGCCGAATTTCTAAATAAATGATTAATGGCACAACAAAATATTATTTTTTTGAATGGTTATTTTGTAATTAAAAGCTTATAATTCGAATTTCTTACCTCTCTGTTTCAGAACTATCAATTTCCTGTTGATGTATACGTTACTTTAGTGTTAAGACCAAGCGATACTACAGTATGTTTATATATAAACTATACAGTGCCATATGTTGTTGTGATAGGTACAATAGACTATCCGCACAACATACAGGAACAGCGCGATGCGCTGATCCATCAAATTCTGTACTTCTTTCCCGACGTTCTTCACAACGTCTTCCACAACTTGCAGAAACATATAAACCTGTGTCTCCAAGTCCAGAGGCCAGCACTTCGAACATCTCTAGTTTACACACTGCTTAGTTGTTTTATGAACACCCTGTATGTTGCCAGATGCTTTCTCGAACTATCTTTTCAAAGAAGAATTTCCTCAAATATTTATTCATTTTCGCATTCATTCACAATGGAAAGTTATGCGAACTTTCAAGTTTAATACTGCAGAACGCTGGCAGTGGTAACTATACGCGAGTTCTTAAAAAGAGAAAACAATACTTCGTCATTGGACAATCGAGATCCTTTATAGTTTCACTTCTAAATTTAGAATATTATTCGAGTATTATTAACTGTGATTAGAGCGTATGACATTGTTTTATCTCTCTTATTCATTGTCAAGATATTCATTGTCGAAATATGTATTGTCCGTTAAAAATGATTTGCATCCCTTGACAAAATTCGTCAGACTGTCCTTGTTTCATAGAACTAATGGTTAATTTTTTATTCCACAATATCTTCCAAAGTATTGTTTAAAAATATTTTTATTTTCAATTACCCAATATGTAATATAGGATAATGAAAGTATTGTGTTCGGTAAAAAAAAATCGATTTTTTTTGGGCATATCTACACGTTTTGAATTGTTCTGAATTCAAAAAAGTGTGAGGAAATATATGTGTATGTGTTTCTCCATGGTCAGCATAACTCCTGAAAGGATTTACCTACGATATTCCACTTTTGCATACGAGTTAGTAGTAGTCATGGGACCTGCCAATAAGGTCCAATATAACTAATATAACTTGTAACTCTGTTGCCAACTTTCAGCTCAAAACGATCTTCAACACTGTTCCCTTTAGGAAAGTTAGAACAGAATTTTTTCAAAATATATGTTTTGAGACTTTTACTTATTTTGAATCTCCAATTTATTATCTGTCCAATCATGTGTCATATTTTTTTCTGTAACCTAATTAGAAGTACGAAAAAAATATTTTTTATATCTGAATCAGTGAATTATGAATTATTATTATTATTATTATGTTAACTTTAATTCCGTTTATCTCAAAATGTGTTTGATGTATCTTTCCTCAGAAAATTCAATGTAATTTAATATCATTTGTTCACAAGTTCCATATATACCTAGGTATATGTTAAAATAAAAGTTTAAAAATAACTTTAACATATTAATTTAAAAATAATAATAATAAGCTTACGTAGCTTCAGTAGCATTGTAAAATAAACACTACGACGCAGGAGAAAGTATTTAGAACAAAATTTCACAAGTTAAAAAACAAGAACTTTAAACACAATAATTTCAATAAGCGCTACTGATTCCACGTAACCAAACACTCTAAAAACATGTTACTGCCTTCAGATTTCTCTAATAATAACTAACATAGTAGCACAACTGGTTTGATTGCGTTTTATTAGCAATACATAAAAGTAAGTAGCATATTGCCCAGATATGTCACTTTCAAAGTATCTATTTCATTAAATATTCTTTACTCCATCATTAACCAATTTCACCACCTACCTCAACTACTTTTGTTGAGGAGGCGACTATCGAAGCATTCAAAGAATCGTCTGGAATTTTCACAACAGCCCACGTGGTAAACAAACCGAAACTAGTTTGTTACGACAAGAAAGTAGAATGGTTCGATTGGAAATGGATCATTTAAGGCAGCTGTCACGTTGGAAATAAATTAATAAGTTGTTTATTTATTTAAAAAACAAAAACAAAAAAACCGTTTTCTATGCGTTGATGCATATGCAGATTTCTGTTACAGTTATCTATTGATTTAAATTATAGGTAAGAGATTGTTTTGCATTGAAATTTGTGTTGCTTGTAACGAAAGCGCGTTTTGTTTCGGGTTTTCTAAAGATTGTTTTTTAGGGTTGATGTGTTTTGAAATGAAATTGTGATTTTTTTTTTTTTCATTCGATGAAATATACATTCAATATTTTTTTAAACTGATTTCTTAGATTGCCAACTGATATTTTTACTTTCAATTATCCATACGTTAGCAGAAAGTAATGAAAATATTGCATTTGATCAAACATTTTTTTGATTTTTTTCCCTTTTTTTTTCTTTCCATTTTGCTCTTTTAGAACTTACTGAGCTGGTAAAGTGATACAGAAAAAAATGTCCCCATGTTTGTCTGTCTTTATGTGATAAGCTTAACTCTCGAAAGATGACCGAAATTCCCGTAGAAATACGATAAAGACGTAAAAAAGTTGAACAGCGTATGTCTTTATTGCAGAGTTCTCTTCCCATGAATATCACCCATCAAAGACTTTCTCTTTTTATAAAAGGAAATATAATATTTATGCAAAAACATATCGCCAATTTTTTTCAATGTAATAATTGTCACCAAAAATATTACCAATCTGGTCCTTCAATGAAAATGTGAAAAGAAAAACGTTAACTAACACTAATCCATGACATCGAATGCGCTTAACCCAGAGTTCTCGTACTCGAGCATCATCCATAAGCGATTGCCTCTCTTCTGTTTTACTTACAAGAAAGAATAATGTAATATTCTTTGAAAAAACATATTGCCATTTCGGGTGTTTGTTTTTTATCTATTCCATGTTACAAGTATCACACAAAAAATATCGCCAAACTGGCCATTTTTAAATTAAATTAAATGTGAAAACAAAAACGGTAAATCATCCCAATGTATGGCCAATTTAAATGCATTGACTTGTATGAAGTGTAATTGAAAGCTGTGCGATGTTCTACAGTCCTAGTTATACATCATTCAAGAGAAGTGAACGTATAAAGCATTGTTTTAGGAGATTAAAAAATTAGCATTCGCTTATGATTAAATTGGAATTAAAATTAACCGCAGTTTTACAAGAGTAGATACGTCATATAAAATATATCAAAAACATTTTATTAAATAAACTTAAATCTGATACTGAGAAATTAGCAAACGATAATTTACTCAAATTCTGGATAAATGTCTTCCGATTGTATTAAAAGTTTACAATAAAACACATTCTTTATATTCTTTATGTTTTAATTTCTTTAAGAAAAATTTATCATTCGTAGTTTTCAAAGCAATCGTTAACATTTTATCACTAAACTAGGGCAGTGAGATTCGTGACAATTTTATTTTATGTAAAGAAAGGGTCAATGACTTATACAGTTTTGGCTTTTTTACCAGCAATGCCTTTTCTTTGCTAATAATGTTTCGGTATTTAATTTTTCAAACTTCTTTAATAAAAATTCTTTAATAAGTTTTGGAGAGAACGGACATACTGTTATTACTATTTATTCAAGCTGTTCAAAATAACTTAAAAACTAAGCAAATCGGAAGTTTAAGATTGTCACCAATTTCTGCAGGAGTCGTTATCGGTAGTTAGTATCCTATGAAAAGTAAAACGACTATTCACCTTGACAAAGAACCTTAAGGGGATTTGGTACCCCATGTTTTCACAAAAAAATAATAAAAATATAAATTTTCTATTTTTGCGGGTTTATAATATTTGAAACCTTCTCCTTATTCTGGTAAGTTTTTAAGTTCATCCGATAACTGGAATTGCAGAAAAACTATATTTTTATCTAGAATTGAGCATTGCTGCAATAGCTCCTTCGATTTTTCGAACGCATTTTTCTCAGTTCGTGACTTTTCAAATTCCCACCTCACACTCAAAATGCTAAAACATCGGCAAATATGAATGAAATGACTTGCAATTTTTTGGTGTCATTCTTAACATCTATTTGACAAAAATGGGCATGGATTTTTGAATAAAATAACAACTTTTTTCTTACAAATTTAAATGTTGAAAAATATCCGTTTTTTACGCTTTTTTTAGATATAGGTACAGTAATTATCGTTTTTCTCGAAAACTATTTTACTTATTCTAAATACGATGGTTAAAAAGTCAGAGTATATTGCTAGGAATTTTTTTTTTTTAAAAATCTGGAAAAAATATTGAAAAATGAAAAAGAAGATAGAATATGAAATTTGAAGAATTTTTTTTTTTTTTTTAATTTTGAAAATATAGAGCACTATGAATTTTTTTCAATAAAATTTAGATATTACTTAGTAAGACTTCCAAATATGAAAAAATTATAATTTTAAAGGCTTAAATAAATAAAAAAAAAAAAGTTTGAAGGGTATCACAAGTCCACCTTAAGAGATATTGTGTATTCCGTGCAAATAACCGCAAGGAAACTGCCATAAGTAATTAAAAAAACAGAAAAATATGAATATCTTATAAGTGATACACTTACAAAGATTGTTTGAAGTTTAAATGCTCCGTGAAAGATAGATTGTACGGTATGGTTAAGTTACAAGAAAAAAGGTAAAATGAATAATGGAAAAACAAACGCACTTCTTTGCCTTCAGTTGATAATTTAAGTACGCAATGCTTTTGCCGAAGATTATAATAAATATGAACATTCTGTATTATCAACTTTTTCTATTTTTCTTACGAATAAATTTTTAAAAATTCTTGCTACAAATTATAGAAACAACATTTTCCCATGAATCGTATCCTTTCAATGATAGAAGATTTTTGTTATTTATGGAGTAGGCTATTTCCATTTTTGCAAGCTTGAAAATTAATAATAATTTAACAAAACTAGGCATTGATTTTTGAATAAAAGATTAACTTTTTACTTTTAATTACCCATATGTATACATAGAGTAATGAAAGTATAGCATTCGGTCAAACAAAAAATTTAAATTTTTTTTTGCATTTCTCCACGTTTTGGAACATCTTGATTTCAAAAAAAGTTATCTACAAAAAATGTGTATGTATGTGTGTGTCTGTGGTCACCCTAACTCTAGAACAAATTTACCTACGGTGTTCAAATTTGGTATGAGGTTTAGTGGTGGCCATATGAACCTACCATTGAGGTTTTCGACAAAATCGGGCATGCGCATAAGATAGCTTCCATTGAAAAACATCATGTTTTTCAATGATTGCTAAAAAACGGCTCCCTGTGGTAATACCTCTTAAGATGTTCTAAACATTCCCACCTCCGAAATTCCTTCAAAATGTTTTAATGGCGTAATAAGTTGAAAAACGAATGCTTTCAACACAGAGTCCTCTTTAATTGAGCATACCTCATCAACGATCATTTCCCTTCTCCCCTCAGTTTTGTTTATAACAAAAGATAATATAAGGATTATCAAAAAGTATATCGCCAAAATGGTGAATTTGGCGGAGTTTTTTTTTCTAAATATCGCCAAACTGGCCATTTCTTCTAGACGAATGATGAAAATATATCAACTGTAAATTACACAAATCCACGTCAGTATTATAGTGTAACTGAAATTTGTGCGATGTTCTACACCCCTAGTTTTAATTAAAATTAAAAATATAAATCTTTTCCTATTTTTTTATCAATCGGTATTGTTTTTATTTTTTCTCCATAACTATTTTAGCTATTCAAAAACCGATACCTAAAAGTTTAGAATGTATATAATTAGAATTAAAAAAAAAAATAGATTTTTTTTAAAAAAATTTAAAAACAAAATTACAAATTTTGGGCACTACGTCAATTTTTTTAAAGAATTTAAATAATTAATAATATAATTATATAATTTAATTTTTTAGTAATATAATTAGAAATATATTTTTTAAGGATTAAATTTAAAAAAATAAAAATAGCTGTAAAGGTTCTAAATCGAACGAACTTTTGCATTTCTACAAGTTCACACGAAAAGTTAACTGTCCGATGAATTATATCGGAGAAAAACGGGTAGAAAGAGACAAAATATGTTTTAATTGTTAAAGGTGTGGTTTAAATCTCGATTCGAGAATTAACTTAGGAATCCTGATATTCATCTAAAATAAAGTAAAAGATATCTTTGGGGGAAAATGTCTTTGAAGCAGTTTTTTATTAATTACTAAATTTTTAATTTAATTTTTAAATTTTTTTTAAGGTATGCAAGATACTTAAAAGTTGAATTCGAAGTATGCCCTCACTTCTGGAACTTAAGTTTCATCTTCCCTCACAAAAAATGAATTTATCGTAGTTAAAAACGACAAAAATACATTTTAAAGTTGAAGAAACGCCAAAACACTGACAAGCACTGTGGGACCTGTTACTAACTGTTAACTCCAGTGTCTAACTACTTCCTCTGAATAGTGTATGCTTGCTTATTGACCGGAAGAAGAAGAAGAAGACTTAGCAATCATCATAATCTATATTAGCAACTTCTTATGGACAAGTTAAAATCTGTTAGTAACCATGGGCTATCAATCTTTTACATAACATAAATGGTGCTTGACAATATATAATTGGCTTCCTCCGTTTGTAAAGCAGAAACTTTTGATAACATATCCAGAAGTTATAGTTAAAGGTCACTGATAGTTGATACAACTGCTAAAAGAATCTAAAACTAGTTTCATTATATCACACGTTATTTTTCCAGCTATCGACTTTTCCACTTGTAACCCTATTTTTTTTTAAACCTAAATTTAAAGTGTACATAACAAAAAATTAAATCTTACCGTTAGTAATACTTGTCGTCCAGCAAAAAGTAGCAATCACCAAACACGTAATCCTTAGGACCTCCATTTCGATCTTCGCAAGATCAAACAAAAATCGTCTGCAAATTTCAGTCCATAAAACCGTTCTTTAAAACTCAACACACATGGCTGGGAAATTTCAGTTGATGCAAATAAAAAAATAAATAAAAGAGAAAAACTCTTCTAAGATACTTCCGCAAACACAAAATTCTCTTACAGGAAAAATCGATTAAAAAATCGATGAACTTCTAAGTTTAAGGAACTTCGTAAGTGCAAACTATCTTCCAAGATCCATTCGACGAGGCACCGTACTGCGATCTTGGTGAGAATCCATGACTCCTATGTTCAAAAGATGCGGTTAATTCTTTTTTTTGGGGAAATAAAAAGAATAAAAATAAATATATCGTTTGGTGATGAGGAGTGCTGCCACCCGCCAGGTATGAAGTTGCCTGTGCGTGTGAGTTCGGTTCGTTTGTGTGCTCGCAACAGTGTGTCCGTGTGACGTCACGGACCCGGTTCGGAACTCTTCGAGGCCAGTGGACAGGTTTTCGAGAAAACTTTGTTTTGTTTTCTTCTTGATGTTCCAAGTGGTTCGGCATTTTGAAACGGAAAAATCACTCCTCCTACGTTGCTTATGAGTGAACTTTTTTTTAATGAGAATTTTTATTTTCCTTTTCTTCTGGTGTTATTATTGAAACATCTCTTTTAAATTAATTGCCATGAATTTCTAAATAATTTAGTAAGTGATGGAATACTTTCATAGCTCACTGCAATAATTCATATTACAATCACTGCAGAAAAAGGTTTGTATTTGAAAATGAGGTCGTGTTTTTTGAGTGTCAATTAAGCATATGTTAACAAGAGTAATGAAAGTATTACATTCAATCAAAAAGAAAATTTCATTTTTTTTTTGCATTCCTTCATGTTTTGGAAAGTGTGGTGAGTTCAAAAAAGAAAAATGTATGTTTGTCTGTGTGTATACGTGGTCAGCATAACTTCTGAAAGATTGACCTACGATATTCAACTTTTGCATACGGGTTAGAAGTGTCCATGGGACATGTCATTAAGGCTTTCGTCAAACTTGCGCATACGCTTAAGGTAGCTGTCATTGTAAAATTTATATTTTTTCCAGTAATGCCAAAAAAAAAAAAAAAAAAAAAAAACAGCAACACACCTCCTCTGACGATTTCAATCAAAATCGCTTTAAGGTGTTCTTAGCATGGCCCATCTCCGAAATTTCATTAGACATACGATAAATGCGTATGATTTTGAAAACCGAATGTATTTAACAAATTCTCTTTTCTTGAGCATCGTCCATGAACGACTTTTACCCATCTGTTTCAATTACAAGAAAAGATAATGTAATATGTATGGGGAAAAAATCCCCAACTCCACATTTTCGATGCTGTCTTTTTTTTATTTTATTTCTGCATTTTTTATATATCTATATATTTTTTGCCAATGAAATAAATATCACCTAAAATATCACCAAACTAACCATTTTTTTAAAACTAAGAAACATATGAAACTTACTTACACCATCCATCGCAAATATAAATTCAGTAACCAGTACTACATGTAAATGAAAGTTGTGCGATGTTCCACGCCACTAGTTTTATTTTTTAAGTGATCTTCAAGTTTCTGAGTGTCCCTATTCGAAAAAATTGAATTTCGGAAAATGGTTTGTCAGTGTAAAGGAAAACATCACAACTCCAGAACGAATCACTGTACGATGTTCAAATTTATACGCCAATTACAGTAGTATATAGCAACTTGACCCTAGTTCAGAAAACGTTATATTCTGGAGCAGATAGTGACATACGCAATAATTGCTGTGATCGCCACAATCACGAAAATCAAAACGATAGCGAGTGAAAACAAAACTAAAATATGAAATTTCTCAAGAATAAGTCATACTATAAAAAGATATAATGACGTGATAACCTTTTTTTGTTATACTTACAAAATCGAAGTTTATATAATGGATTTAAAAATAAATACTTCATTTATTTATATACATTTTCTCACTCTTAGCTTGCACAAAATTAATCGTTTGCTATGTGATCAATGAGATTGAATGTTATTGAAAAGTATTTTCTATTCTATACCTATGCTAAAAAAGGAAGTAAAGTAGGAAATGTTTTGATAAAACATATTCGGAAAGGAAACGGTAAACACAGAGCGATAAGCATGCTGTAGTAGGAAATATTAAAAATATGCTAAAGAACTATTCTTGTAAATTAGAGTTTATTCGCATTAGTTTTCGTTTGATTATCTTGAGAAAAACCTTGTATAAAACAGTAGCTTCTTTGAATTTTGCTATTACAGCAATTATTGCCGTTGTCCCTATCTACTCCAGAAATGAACGTTTTCTAAAGAAGAGTCCAGTTAATGACACAATATACTACTATACCCCAATAGACTGAGAGGCGATTGCAATTTCTGGACCCCATCGAAGATCATTCTGAATTTTTTTTATAGAAATTGGAGAAAAGTTATTAGATTACGAATCCACTGGTCTGCCGTGGCAAATATGGCCGAAACTGGTCAAAAATTGACTTTTAATAAGTTGACTAAATCCAATTGCCAAATGAGCCATAACTTGCCAAATAATGAGCATTTTTTTTTTACTTGGTAACCCTCACTCTTTAATTTTCAATTAAGAAGGTTGCAGACGATTTGGATGCGTGGCTATGGCTCACTTGCATCTTTCACAAATGAGCCAAATTGGCAATAAACATTACGTCACTGATGACGTAACTGATATCGCCAATTTGGCTTACTTTTAAAAGACACAAGTTTCCGAGTCAGAGGTCAGAAATCGTTTGCTCTTTTTCTCATTAAAAATCAAAATGCAGTGGGTTGCCAGACGAAAAAGTTTGTTCTCTTTTTGGCAAGTTATGACATATTTGGCAATTGGATTTTAGATCAACTCATTCCAGGTCGATTTTTGATCAGTTTCGGCCATTTTTGCCAAGGCATACCAGTGGATTCATAATCTACTAACTTTTCTCCAATTTCTATAAACAATTCAGAATGATCAAAAATTGCAGTTGCCTCTCGGACTACAAGACAGCTTATCCTGACATCACTGAATGCGCTGTAGGGTGGATCCTTCAGCTCAAAAGATATAGTTCCAAGTAAATCACAACTTAAATGGTTAATATTGATAATCTACGCACACAGTTTTGTGTTAAACTTAAATATATGTCGATAAAAAAAAAATAATAATAATAAAATAAAAAAAAATTAAAGAAAAATAAATAAAATAAATAAATAAAGGAAGTACTTTTAAATTTAGTTTTTACTTAATACTTCACTTATCTGATCAACATGTACTGCAAGAGTTTTAACGAATTATATGGCTTTGACCGAGCCATTTCACGACGTCACTCACTTGGTGAGCCACAATTGGCTCAGTTTTCACCTCTTAGATCAAAATGTCACAAGTAAGATTATTGCGCAGCCAATCAGGGCGTAGTAAAACCGAATCTCACACTAGCGTAGCATATTCATTTAGGTGAGGATAAGTTGTATTGGACTATAGTAGGACCCATATGCCATGACAACAAAGCTTTTGTCAAAACTGCGCATGCGCAGAAAATACATGTCATTGAAAAAGTCAGCAATTGTAAATAATGACTCTAACGATTTTATACAATAACATAACCTTAAAATTTTTTTATGTGCAAATGCAACTTATAGAGTTCGGATCGAGTTTTTTAAATAGTGTTTGACTACTATTTAAAAACTAAATTTTTTTTTTGTCCCCATAACTTCACAACGAATCTATCGGCCAAGTTTCAAAGTTAATGCTCAATTGAATGACGAAAAGTGGGTTTTCAATACATACATGTGTGAAAACGGGTTTTTTAGCGACAGTGACAACCCCCAGAATTTGATAGCATGCATTGCCATCGACATCAACTCTATCTGCCGTTTCAGTTCGATTGATTGGGTCATTCGAAGCAACAATAGTAGCGTGTGTAAAAGCCATGTCTTGTCTTTAAGTGGAAGACCCCAAAACTTGATATAAAACCTTTTTATAGACAACGAATCTATGTGCCAAATTTTAGCCTGATTGGATGACGGCCCAAGTGGATTTATAAGTATTCCAAAGCGATATAGAAACGCGTATAAAAGCTGCCGTTTAGTAACAGTAACAACCCACAAAACTTGATACAATGCATTAGCACCCCATAGAATCTATCTGCTAAGTTTATGCTCTGCTGGATGACAGTAAATGAATTGAATGGCCCAAGTCTCGGCTTACACGCCCCCGCCCCCTACTCCAAGCACAAACGCACAAAATTGAAGTTAAAATAAAGGATTTAAAAATTATTCTGATAATGCCGTTCCAGATAATCTCAACATTCTTTAAGTGAAACTTCTCTCAAAAATACTCAAAAGTTGCAAAAGGTTTAAGAGCAAACGGTCTTATAGAAATGAAAACTGTCTTCTAGTAACTATTAACTTCTTTCTCCCATAATTAAATGACATGTCACTTAAACTAAAATAAATGGAAAGTTTCAAGAGTCTAAAATCAAATTTAATTCCTTTTGTTAAGATAAACAACATGTAATTTTATTTCAAGTTTCTGCATTATGTTTATTGATAGATTTATTCAATGATATATACTAGAGTCCCGGACAACTAAATCAGTTCTATTTTCCTTCAATTTCAACGTAGTCTAAATTATTTAAAATGCAATATTTTTAATTTATTTTTTGACCCAGTCAATAATAACATATTTGTTATGATTTTTACTCTGATAGATTTATTTTATTTTATATATTTTTTATGTAATAAGCCTATATTCGGACTTAGAATTTTAAAATTATTTTATACCAATCTTTTTATTTTATGCCAACATTTTTCAGAATTTTGGCCAGAAATTACATAAAAATTTTACCAAATGCAAATTAAACTCTCTATTTCAAACAGTGAACCGATTTTCTTTTTTAACAAATATATCTTTAAAATTATATTTAAAGCAATAATATAGTTAGCGTATACAAAAATTTTAATTTTTCACAACATAAAATATCACATAAAATATTTAGTTTTCCTAATTTAAGAAAAAATTTAGGTTCAATAGAAAAATCTTGCGTGTTTTCATTATTATGGAAAAAAAAAATTAGACTAAAATATTCAACAGAATTTGAGAAAAGTGTACCTAACCAAAAATTGCCATTAAAATTCTAAGTCTCAAATGTAGGCTTATTACATAAAGTATATATAAAATAAAAATTGGAAGTGTAACATTCATAACAAATTTGTTATAATTGACTATGTCAAAAATAATTTTAAAATATTGCATTTTAAATAATTTCGGGAACTTTTTTCATTGAATGAAAATACAACGGATTAGGTTTTCCGGGAGTTTTGTCTCCTCTCAAAGGCTATGTAATGCAGTTGTTTAGGATTAATTTTGTTAGCTAAACTAGAAATATGCTACTACTTTATTTTCACCAAAAAATTCATCAAGCTTGGCAATGTATTGATATTTGTAAAAATAATCATCTCTAAATTCGTTTAGTTGGTGACTTTTTTACTTAAGGGCTCTTTCTACTTTGGATGCATGAAAAAAATGCTATTTTTATTAATTTTTTTAAGGAATACTGTTATGTTTATTGATATAAAACTTGTTAGGCTTACAAAAATATTCGTAAATTACTAAAAAAAATAATATTGATTTTAACCACTTTTCTAATGTGAAAATGCCAGATAAACAGGAGTCCTCAAAAAGTATGCAGGTGTGCCCTGTTGAAAAAAATCTGAATAAAACGGCCCATCTGAAACAAAAAAATTTAACGGTTTTAGGTTAAGTGCGACAGTGGCTATATCCCGTACCTATAATATTAATTTATATGCAAAAATAACAAAATGGCGGACCAAAACAATTAAAAACGTGTTTTGTTTTTCATGTTTTTTGCCAAAAAATAGTAAAAATTAAAATTTTGCAATAATTCTGGTACGGGATATAGCGATAAGTGTACAGAATACGTGGTTAAAATTTCATAAGGATCAGTTCAATAGTTTCTGAGATTTTTTCCAACAGCACAAGCTTTTTGAGGACTTCTGTTTACCTGGCTTTTTTACACTAAAAAAGTGATTAAAATCAATAATTTTTTTTTCTAATTTACGAATCTTCTTGTTAAGCCTAATAAGTTTTATATCAATAAACGTAACAGTATTCTTAAAAAAAAAAAAATTAATAAAATTAGCTGGTTTTTCTTTTCTTTTCCCCCCATGCATCAAAAGTAGACAGAGCCCTTAAATGAAAATTTAGGATAAAATAACGTCATTTCATTTTAAATTTCAATGCAGTGAGTGACCAGTGCAAAAGTTATTTTCAAAGTTGTTCGCTGCACTCTGTTAGATTATTTTATAGTCATAAAAAATGAACGCCGGTTTCAAATGATCGAAAGTACCCCGTGTATTTACTAAAAATATTAAAATAATGATACAGACATCAGGGACAATTTTGCAGTCCTAATAGATATTTTAAAAATTGTATTTCATACATTTATTGCTAAAACACATTTATAGTTAAAATATTTTTACAAATGCCTTCCTATATTTTTTTTTTCAAACAAAATAGAAATTTGAATTCAAGCAAAATATGAATTCAAAGATTGAACTACAAACTCTGTGTTTTACATCATAATTATCTGGAAATTTTATTTCATATCAAATTGATTGGAAAAAAAAAAAAAAAAAAAAAAAAAAGATTGCAAATTGATTTATTAAATATTTTGCATATTTAAAAAAACATCGCTTTTTTATGACACATATTGTAAAGTAATATTTAAAACAATATGAACAAACGCTTGACTAGCACTCAAAATTCTAAATAAGATTAAATATATATATATATATATATATATATATAAATAAACTCCTTAAGTACAAGGTTTTTTCTTATTTTTTATGTCAAATGCTTCATAGTTTACATGGGTAAACAAATATACATTTCATAACTGCAACCCATTGTGATTAATTTTAAGCACTTGTCACTGTTTATAACAATCGTGCTCGAACTTACGCTCAATTTTGATTGCGCAAGTTCGTCCAACCCCCATTTCAATCTGAACTCTTAGCTACCTAAATTGTTCAGAAATTATCCTAAAATCAATTTAAGCTTGATTTGTTTCTTTCGAGATTACTCGCTGCATACTAAAAGCCTTTTCCGTAACCTATTTTCTTGTAATCAAAAGTGGCAACACAGCGGTGTCGTGGTTGAATTGTTGTTGCTATAGCAACGCGTGTGTTTTAATCTCGGATTCCTTAAGAATAAATGGAAGTGTAGTTTAAGAATATATTAATACTGAAGGTTTTACTGTATTTTTCTCTCTTTGCGAAATCTTTTCCTATTAGTGAATTTAAAAGATTTTATGATGCTTTTCTACTTCAATTCAAAAAAGAAATTTTTTGGATTTCTTTTAAAGCGGGATTTAGATTGAAAAATAAATTGTTTTTCCTCTAAATTAAAATAGTTATATATGCTTTTTCAAGTGTTTTCGATATCCCTTTCTCCTATACCTTACCGAATTTCGCCTTAAAATTTACTATAGTATTATGAATTTTTCCACTGAGGCAATGATAGCACAGTTTTTACGGTATAAAAATATTTATTCTCTCTTCAGAAAACTCACAAAATTTATTCAAAGGCCACAGTGTAAGCACTCTCAAGCTTTAACACAAGCTTCAACAAAAACAACTTCGAATACAGTGATTATACAAGCTCTTTCCAGTAAACAAAGCTATCAGTTTTCATCGAAGTCCGAAGTCAATCTGAAAACTTTCCCGATCTCAAGTCTTATTTATATTTGGCGCGAGAGAACATTCGCGAAATTTCCAGCCAATTCGTCGGAAAAGAAACATCTCGAAATTTCTCGATTGCTTTAGGTGTTGCCACCTTTTTCTAACCTGTATAATCGCTGTTAATAAATAAAATAAGATAAAATAAATTACAATAGAATTTTACAATAATACGTCACTATTTACACTATATACAGACAATTTGTGCAACAATAGTAATTTGAAGTTCAAAAAGGAAAGTCGTACAACAAGAAAACTACAGTCAAACCTCGTTAACGGCAATTCGCTTAAAATGAAATCCCGTTTGACACGAAGTAAAAGCAGTTTTCATTATTTAAAACTTAACGTTAATTTTTTAGATGAACATGAAATTCGGTCAACGCAAACATTTTTTGCCTGCAGCCTCGATTTCGCGTATCGCGATTTGACTGCATTTCCGAGCTGTCGTCTGTCTTAACATAACAATTAAACTTTCAAGCCACAAGAATAAAAAAAAAACTAGGGGTGTAGAACATTGCACAACTTTCAATTACACTATAATGCTGGTGTCGATTTGTGTCATCTACCGTTTTTATATTTTCATCATTCATTTTGAAAAAATGGACAGTTTGGCGTTATTTTTGGTGATATATTTTACAATAAACTTATCCTTTTTTATAAGTGAAACTGAGAAGAGGAAAAAAAGCGATCGTTCATAAGCTATTTTCAAGCAAAGATATGTGTTAAAGGCATTCATTTTTCCACTTTTTTCGCCATTGAAGCATTTTTACGGGAATTTCGGAAGTGGGGATGTTTAGAACACCTTAAGATGATTTTTATCGAAATACTTAGAGCCGTTTCTTAGCAATCATTGAAAAACATGATTTTTTCAACGGCAGCTACCTTATGCGCATGAGCAATTTTGACGAAAACTTTAATGGTAGATCCTTGGGCCATCACCAACCTGCTCACCAAATTTGAACATCATAGGACAATTTGTTCGGGATTTATGCTGACCACAGACACACATACAGACACACATTTTTCTAGATCACTTTTTTGAAATCAGGATTTTCCAAAGCGTGAAGAAATGCAAAAAAAAAATTCGATTTTTTTTGTTGTTGACTCAGTATTATACTTTTATTTTACTACCCTATGTCAGCGTTCGCCACTAACTATTAGAGACGAGCCGCATGACTTATGTTGGAACTTTCAGCGGGCCGCAGATTTATACCGAATACGCCAATAAATATATTGCTTTACTACATATGTTCAATTTTAGATATGTGATGATTACTAAAGATTCAACAATATAAAACAATTTTGAAAACTGAAACAATAATTTAACTTTTTTATATTATTAAAATAACATTTGATTCTTGTTTCAAGTAATTAAAAAAATAATTTTCTGTACATCGTAAATCAAAGTCATAAAAGAAGTTTATCTTTAGTAACAATATTACAATGTGACTACATAAACTCATAGTCCATAAAGATATTTAAACCATTCCTCCTAAATCTTCCATTTTAGTCAATGTTAATTGGGAGACGATTATGGCCGGTAGGCTTTTCACTATCTACTTTGCGTTTAAAACTAGTCTTCGACACCATTTTTGGCACTGGAGTCATAGAGATCGCGATATTTCTTTTCATGTCAAAACAAAAGAGGTATGAATTAAAACACCCAATTCCTGCCCATTATATTCAGAAAAGAAGAAATCGAAATGTGCCATTCACGAATCGAGGGAGTGGGGTATCATAAGTACAAAACTAAGCAATGCGAAGAAATGCTTCATTGGTAATAACTCAAACTATTGCTTTTTTATTTTTTCTGGCAATCTCAGAAAAAAAAAAAAGGATTTTTCAGACTTACTGAAGCGGGCCACTTAATGGAAAACGTGGTTTTTGGTAGTAAACTCATACTGTTGTAGACAAATTAAAATTATTTCCCCAAAATTTTATTTTTGCTCATCTGTACTGCCGGCGGGCCGGAGAAAAAGTTGTCGCCTGCCGGATCCGGCCCGCGGCCCGCCTAGTGGCTGACGCTGCCCTATGTAATACATATGGATAATTGAAAGTAATAAACTAAAAGATGTGTGCATCCGCATATTTTGAACAGATATTCATCGCATGGCAACTCTTTTCACATCGTTTGGCAAAACAGAATTTGAGAACTACTTTTGTCGCCAAACATGCCACCATATTCGTCTACTTCACTTAACAAGTGACGAAACTTAAAAAAGAAAAAAAGAGGAGGCTTTGACACTTGTTGAAAAAGGTCCTTAATAATAAGGCCCCAACGGGAAATTAAAAACTCAGATTACGCATCAATAAAAAGATAAACTAAGCTGCATTGCAATCATGTCTTTTGTGAATTGTTTAAGAGCTCACGGAATTATTCATCTCTGAGAAGGATTTGATGTAGATTTTGATACCAAACAAATAGACATCGTGTTTTATTTAGACACACATAATAGCTCGCCATCCCAAATACATGATAAAGGTAGAAATAATCGGCTATAATAATCAGTGAGTCCCAAGACAGATCGACTGTTGGTAAAGTTTTTGTTGGTGAAAAAAAATTAGAATCGCCTGGACTATTTCGAAGTCTGATTTGAATAGTATCTGGGTCGGGGACTTTCCATCTAGTGTCTCATCTGCACGGCAGACCGGGTTTCTGTCCGGACCAACCGTTTTGACGATTTAACCGGTGGTAATTATGGTACCGAAATTTCTTCAAAAATCCCAATTTTTTTTTTTTCTTCTGATTTTAAAAAATAGTTCATACATTCCTGAAGAGAATGATGTTTCTATCTTATTCCTCCGGCGATTAGAACGCCACAAAATTATCTGTGATTTAAACATCACTAATGGGCGTAACACCTTGAGGTGTCTGCTTAAAGTGCGTTTTTCGAGCACTAGTGTTTTTCACAGATGTTGCATATTCAAATCGATATATCTCCAGAACCATTAACAATTGGGTATTCAAATTTTTGGAGAATTTAATTTATATAGTTTTAAATATTTTGTCTTCCCAGAATTTTATTTTTTTAATTCTGTTTTAAAATATAATTTTTAGCGTAAAAGATAACATAAAAAAGAGCAAAAATTTCAATATTTTAACTTTGAGAATTTTTAAATTTTTTTTTTAATTCACCTATCAAAATTCTGTAAAGACAAAATTTTCTTTATATAATTATGTATTACAGAAAGCTTTCACTTTGAAATTTTTTTAATTTTTTCTTGACTTATTTCAAAATACGCAAACATCAATTATTATGGATTTTTCTCGGTTTTTAAATTTTTTTTAAATAACAAAACACAATATTTAAAAAAACATTTTCTCAAAGATATATAAATAGTATCTCATACATAAAATAAATTTTTGACGTAAAAATGTACATAAATAAAGTTTTTTTTATTTTCGGTACCGCACCCCCTTAAAGGAATACGTTTGGCAATTTTTTTGTCTCTCCAACCGTAGAAGAGATAATACACAAAAGTTCTAATGATTGTTACGGTTTTTTTTTTTTAGTTAGAGATAGGGTATCCACTCTAAACTACAATAAAAGTTCAAAATAAGGTATGACATCATAAAAAAAGATTTTGTGCTGTGATTATTATGGAATATTTATTTTATTGGAATAAAAAATGTCACCCAAGAGAATGTCGGTTAATTATTTTAGATTTTATTTCTTTAAATGTAAAAAGGAAATGGAATGTTATCCCCCTAAAAAACTATTTTTGTTTACTTTGCGTATCTTTCCAAATCGAAATAGTGATGAATTGAAACAAAGATCAGCGATAAAAAAATAAGTTCTTTGTGTCTCATGCGATATTTTATTATGGTATCAAAAGTTAATGGAGTAAATTTATGAGGGTTGGCGAGCGTTAGCGTCAGAGGGTGGAGCCCTCTAGTTAGTATAAATTATCAGTGTTAAGTAAATAATGTTAAAAGAGCGACTCATAAATACCATGTTAATTACAAAAGAAAAATAAGAAAAGTAAATTCCATAAGATAATTCATGCATAAATACTTAAAAAAATACGTGGCTGAAACATAATTCTTACCTTCAATTAACATAGGGTAATAAAAGTATTGGATTCGGTAAAAAAATCCATTCTTTTTATTTTTGTATTTAAGGACGTTTTAAATTAAAAAAAAAAAAAAAAAAAAAAAAAAAAAAAATTATGTGTGAAATTTTTTTTGGATGCTTTAAACTTTTGAATGTTTCGAGATGGAGTTTACTAGACGGACGTAAACACGTCAACATCAAAAGACCTAAGTATTTTGGACGAAAAAAGCTTTTTGATGAATATTTAAAGTCACTCGAATCATTTTAAGTGGTATTCAATTGCAAAATAATTTGAACAGGCTGATATCGGCACAAAATTAAGACATTAAATTCCTGATATTTGTCTGTTTATGGTCAACATAATATTCGAACAGATTGACCTACTACGATGTTTAACTTTGTGGTGGCCTCGGAACCTGTCATTAAGGTTTTTGTCAAAATTACGCATGTGCCTAAGGTAGCTGTTATTGAAAAATTTATGTTTTTCAGAAATTGTCAAAAACTGGCTCAAACGATTTTTGTCAAAATCCTGCTATTTCTTCTCTGTTGCACTTACAGGAAAGGATAGGGTAATATTTATCGAAAAGCATATCGCAAATGTTTTTTTGCCATTCTAGCCAAAAATATCGCCACGCTGACCATTTTTTTTAAATATTGAAAATATGAAAACAGATAAATTAAACCAATCCATGGCAAATTTAAACACAGAGGTCAGTATTAAGTGTTATTGAAAGTTGTGCAATGTTCCACATCCCTAGTTTTAAAAATATTTTTTCTTTGAAATGAAGAGCATTTATGGCTCATCTATACTAAGCTTCAACTTAACTAGACATCACTTAGACGGTAGATCGTCATAGTGCTCATAGGTATTTAATCCATTTTGGCGACGTGAAAGCATAATGTTTACCAAACCACAACCCTATAGAGAACAAAAGGCTATAAGGTTTGGCGAGAATTATGTCTTCACCTATGAGCACTATGACGATCTATCGTCTAAGTGATGTCTAGTTAAGTTGAAGTTTAGTATAGTACTTATCAATGCATGGTGGAATCTGACCCATTACAATTTGGTAGTCCCAATAAGTTGGCTGTTTCAGGATCCTACAACCACCTACAATAATGGGAATCTTGTTCATTTTAACCGTAACCATTGTGACCGTAACTGTCACTGAAAGATCGCTTTTACACATTGGTGTTTTATTGGGTTGGGCAGCTTTCAGATAACAAGACTACGACTTGACATTTTGGGACTGAAATCTCAAATCCGCGAAGGTTGAGGATATATTCCAAAAATCCTGCCAATTTGCAGTTTTTTGTATTATGGCGAGTTTGAAGACAATCTTGGCGAGAAAAACTGACATCAGATATCCTAACTTCTAATACTATATTGAATTTAATTAAGATATGAGTTATTACATAAGCTCTTTTCTAATCGAACTGTATACCTGTTTCGACAACAATTTCCGAACGAATGTTATGTAATTCTACTTTTCTTATCGAGATTTATATATGAAACACGTCTGTTGTATTTATAATTTAGGCGTAACAAGATTCAAATTTACTTTTTGGTATTTCTTTCCAATCTTACCCTCCCGTTGGCTTGGAAGTAAGAATTCATCTATACTAAACTTCAACTTAACTTGATATCACTAGACGATAGATCGTCACAGTGCTCATAGCTATTTAATCCATTTTGGCGGCGTGAAAGCATAATGTTCGCCAAACCTCAACCCTGTAGAGAACAAAAGGCTATAAGGTTTGGCGAGAATTATGTCTTCACTCCGCTGAAATGGATTATTTGCCTATGAGCACTGTGAAGATCTATCGTCTAGTGATGTCAAGTTAAGTTGAAGTTTAGTATAGACGAGATTTTTCATTTGAAATATCGCCATGTGTATGGCGTTTGTAGTTTTGTCTGGGAATGTTTTTCTCAGACAGACAGACGGAAAAAAAACCTTTGTACAAAACTTCTCACAATATTAGTTTGGATAAAAGCTAAAATATCGAAATCTCCATCTTGATAAACATTATTGGCCCCAGAAACAAAACTATTATGAATCTGACTCATTTTGAACGTGTAACACAGCACTTATTTCTTAAAGGGGCGATAGCCAACACAAAAAGTTTGTTTACCAGTTACAGTTACAGATTGATAAGTGGCTGGAAAATTAGGTCCCTAATAGAGCATCGTTCAGAATTTTTTTTTTATAGAATTTAGATAATATGGTGTTCCTGGGGAAAATGTACGAAACTGTTCAAAAATTTAACATGAATTAGTTGAACTAAATCTAATAGCTAACTACGCAATAACTTGCCAAATTATATGCATAAAAAAATTTATTTGGCTCTCCATTTATCTATAATTCTCAAGATGGAAGGTTAATATGACGTAATATTTATTCCCAACTTGGCTCACTTTTAAGAGATGCGACTATACATCAGAGAAGTCAAATCGTCTGTAAGCTTCTGCATTGAAAATTAAAGAGCGGTGGATTACCAAACAACCTATTATTTGCCATAAACACCTTTGTCTATCGGATTTAGTTCTACTCATTCAAAGTCAAGATTTGGACAAATGTTGCCAGTTTTGCTCCGGCAGACCAGTATATTCATAATCTATCATTCTCTAAATTCTATATAAAATTCAGAATGATCTTTGATAAGATACATAAACTTATACAGTCGCTTCTCTGTCAATTACTGAATGATGATTGTATAAAAAATATAGTTATTTTAACGTATTAAGAATAGAAAATTTACTCGAACGTTTGTTCTCTAGTTCGTGAATGGGACAAGGGAAAGATTTATACAGTCAAAGCCCGTTAATGCGAAATCGCTTGACATGAAATCCCGTTTAATGCGAAATAAAAGCAGTTTAAACTTAACGTTAATTTATTAATTTAACAGAAATTTGCTTAACGGGAACAATTTCAGCGGCCCCATCGATTTCGCGTTAACGAGGTTTGACCATCGATATAGATAAACAACTGGATAGACTTCTTAAAGCTGGGAAAATGAAGCCATTGCCAGATACCGTTGGTGGGATAAAAAAATACGGATTGCCGAGGATTGAAAATAAAATTTTGGGTTGTACCGGGACCTCCGCGAAATTAAGTAACTATGTACCGTTATTTAGGGCCTGGCACAACCAGATGGCGCTCTGTCTCAAGAGTCGCTAAGCGATGGATGAAAATGTAAACAAACTATTCTACGTACTGGATTGTACACATGGTATTGAAATTTATCGATAGCTAAAATGTTTCTTTTTATCATTTTTTTTATTTAATTAACAAGCTGAAATGTGGAAAGGATAATTCTATGAAGGAGTGACTTTCAAGTATGTAAACTTTACAGGTAAGTTGTATCATGTTATAAGTGTATTGCTTTCAAACTTTTAGTGTTTTAAGTTAGGATTAATCCTATCGTAACTCAAACAATCTCTCACAGAAATTAAAAAAAGTTTTATTTTATAATTCTATTTTAAATATTCTTTTGAAAATATAATTTTGTAAAACTGAAAAAGTGAAATTTTAAGATGTTTGTTTCCTACTGATACAGCTATCATGCAAACATTTGACGGATTTTTTAACGTCATTAAGAATAGTCAGAAAGTAATCTTTCTATTTATCGCTTGATTTAAGTTGAAATTATATTTTAATGGCTATACTCGTAAACAAAACCTGATAATGTTTCTTTTCTTAGATCCAAGGAAGGTTACAAGAAAATATGATACCGATGGAAGAATAGACCAGTTAGAAGAATATACGATAAAATCTAAAAGAAAACCCAAATATTGCAAATAAAGACTGGTTGTTGTGTGTTCAAGAATACCGCATTATTTTTTATTACCTGAACATTCAAAAAGTGCCAATGAGTATTCGACAGAATATTTCCATAGAAACGGATCTGTTTGTATTGTTTTTTTGGAAAAGAAAAAATAATCACGAATTAAAATGGCTCTTGAAATGCAATGCTAATAAAGATGGTTCATAGTTAAAAAAGAATAATAATGTTCTCAAGTCGAGCTCTCCTGAAAAGTAAAAGGTGTACTTCACTACTTTTTATTTTAGTAGTTAGTTACATTTATTAATGCTTTTTTTTTTTTTTTTTTTTTTTTTTTAATTATCAATTTTATGAATGCTAAAAAGTTATTTATATAATTTTTTTTACTAACATTTATTTGTATATATATATATAAAACATATTCTTAGGGAATAATTTTTATGATTTAATTTTGACACTTATTTTCAAATCAACGAAGTCTTATTCGTTTTTCCCTCTGATGACTGTGGTTAGCTCTCTGGCTATGCATGCCAAAGGTACCGGATTCGAATCACGGATAAGGCATGGATAATCATAGTAGTTCGGAATCAACTTTAAGCTGTAGGTCCCATTCTCATTAGCCGTCATTGTGTATAAGAATAGGTCGTTGAGCTCATAAACCAACCAACTTATTTGTTTAAAAATGAAAATACCTATTTGAAATAATTTATCAGGTTCTTCTTGAGGAAATACATTGCTTAAAAATAAAATTTTAATCAGAATATTAGGTACTAGTAATTTACAATTTTTAAATTCCTATTATATTCAAAGTTGAAATAAAGTTTTTGTATAATAATTTAGTGTTTGTATTTTTGTAATGTTTATTCTTTGAAATACATACTGTTTTAATGTATTGCTTGTTATGATATTGAAATTATTTAAGATATATTAGTATATGAATATATTTCAAAGAATTTTCAACCTGAATAATCTACTGTAAAAGGTAGTAATATTGAAAAAATACAGTTATAATTTCAAGAATTTGCCGCAGTGTTTTAATTTGCACCCTACTCTCGATGCTTTTACTTCATGAAATTAAATGTTGTATCTGAATATTCTACAATTAAACAACTTAACGTATTAAAACATTTTATAACCCAGTTCATAATATTTTATAGAAATTACCAGAGATGTTTCATTACATCTGTGGACTACGGTAGACGGCCTTCGCGTTTTCATCCATCGCTTAGAGTGACGTCATCAAACTTAATACCGGGCCCTATACAGAATAAAGAGTCTGTTTGATTCGCGGCGGTCCCGGTTGTACACAGCAGAAATGTCAATAGTAGACCCTAATTAGTAATAATGTGCAAAAAAATATCTACTCTAGCACTTTACAAGGTTTTTCGCATTTCCATCCAACTATAAAAGTGAACTGTGATTGGTTAATCATCCCACCAGTATCATCAACCGTTTTTCTCCTTGCATTGACATCGGAGCAGTCTATTCAGTTGTTTATCTACATCGATGGGTTTGACTTTATAAGTAAAAAAACTATCGATTGAAAAAATTAAAAATAAAAAAGGTACCAAAATGGACAATTTACTTATCAGATGGTTCGTATTATAGCAAATGGACCGTAATATTCCAGCCTCAACTAGGGGTGTAGAACATCACAAAACTTTCAATTAAATTTTTTTCTGGTCACTGCAATAAAATATTATCTGAATTGGTGTAATTTATCGTTTGCATTTTCATACTTACATTAATGAACAATTCCCGCATTTTTTTTTATTATTATTTTATTATTCAATTCTAAATGTTTCAAAAAGGCCATAAACTCAAAAATTTCTGCTCACTGCACTTTTTCTTTCTTTTAATTTGCAACCTAAGTTCACCTGTTAGACTTTAAGGCGAAAACGATTCATTCGGTTCGAATTGAATCTGACGTCACTTGATCTGAAACAACTTTGCTTGAAACTCAGCAGTGGAAACCAGTTTTCTCGTAAATCGCACTAATCTGTACGGGATACAGCAACTCTTTACCAAACCAACGCCAACTATTTGGCAGAAACCTCACGATAACGATAGAGAACGGAAGGATGTCATGACGTCACAGCTATAGCGTAGTGTTTTGATTGGACTGGGTTTGGCTCGTTTTTAGGGCATTTTCTTTTCTTAATATTTGAATAACTAATTTTTTTAAAGAACTTTTGTTTGAATACTTGGAATCAGAAAGAAATTTTGAAATTTTTCATAAATATAAACTTAATTAACTTTTTTTAAAAAAATGCGGGAACTGTCCATTTTAAAAAATGGCCAGTTTGACAATATTTTTGGCTATAATTATTACATTGACAAAAAAAAAAAAAAAAAAAATTAAAATTTTTTTTTAAAAAATGGCGATATGTTTTTTGATAAATATAACATTATCCTTTCTTATAAATGAAACAGAGGATAAACAGTCTCTGAAGGGAGGACTCTGTGTTAAACAATATCGTTTTTCAACTTTTCACTCTTTCATCGCATTTCTACGGGAATTTCGGAAGAGAGGATATTTAAAATAACGGTATTAAAAAGCATTATTACAGCAATTTTGGTCTAAATTATTAGAGCAGTTTTTTGGCAAATACTAAAAAATTTCAAATTGTTAAAGGCAGCTACATTGTGCGTAAGCATAATTTTAACTTAAAACCTAATGAAATGTTCCATGGAATTTTCTAGTTCCATACAAAAGTTAAACATTGTAGGTCAATCTGCTCGGTAGTTATGCTGAATACTGACATATATCCCCCTCCCCCTTTTTTTTTAGCTCAGCACATTTCAGCAAAAAAAAAAAAAATCGATTTTTTACCTAATGCTATACGTTTATTACCTACGTTAACAGATGGTAATTGATAATAAAAAGACCTGGGAAAGCAATCTAGAACATTTCAGATAGTTGAAGTAAGAACATTAATATTTTTTTTTTTTCCTTCTTTTTAATTACAGAAACAATAAAAGACGTTTGTGTAATACTTAAATTTCTTATCAATTAACATTTTTGTTGAACAAAATATTCACTAACTAAAGACATTACAATTGCGTAGAATTTGAATTGTCTTTCTCGGTATTTTTTATTTATCAATGATAAAAAAGAATTCTTCAGAATTTACCATTAAACCCATCTATTATCAAAATGTTCTTTAGTTTAAAATTTTAAAGCGCCTTAAAGTGGACTTAACACTGATCTATCACATTATAATTTTTGTTTAGTTCTTGCATTAGATAATCTCTAATTCAATGAACCCAATCAGCTTCTTCAAACTAGTGTTTAAAAATGAAGTCTCTGTGAATTTCTTACTTTATTAGAAAGTAATTAATAATTAGTATAGTAAAAAATTGCTTAACCAATATGAAAAGTAGTTCCCATTTGTATTAACTTTAAGATTATTTCAAATGTGGTTAGAAATTTAGAGTTCTGATTTTTTCCGAATCTTCTTTCTTAAATACGACACTTTAATAATAACAGCACATGTTTGTATTTTTTAAAAAAAGAAATGCGTTTGAATGACTACACATAAATGGTTAACTAAATGCATAACAAGTTACAATTCATGGCTTTTGGAAATATACTAAAAAAATAATTAGAGGTTAACTTTAGTAGACTTCTGGACTCACAAACATAACTATTATTCAAAACACGAGTATTATTGGAAAAAATAAGGTAATAATGCGCCTTCACGTTTTAAAAGTTATATTATTTCCAAACAGATGGCACCACCAAATATTTCATAGTTCTTATTTAATTTAATAGATGGCAGCACCACATTTTCAAATAAAATTGTTCATTTGATTTGAAAGAAGGTTGTAATCACGTAAAAAGTTTATGTTAGCAGGAAAATATCTTATATTTAGGTTTTTGGGGATCCTGGATACATAGGAATCAAGTTTCGCCCCAAGGACAATTTGCTTTCTTCGAACATATCTCGTGGTTACATACAATTTCTTTCTGAAATATGTATTATTATCAAGTTAAGGAAAATCACTTATAATGATACCGCTGTATGTAAAGTTAGAAAGACACTCAGTAGTTGTAAATACAAAAATATCTCATTCTCATTTCTAGTTACAACTTCTGTTATTCAATCGTCATTATTACTTTAATTATTATTATTTTTTTTTTTAACATCTTGGTTCATCCTGAGTTCAAAAAACGTCTAAAAATTTTTTGCTATGTGTCTGTCAGCATAGCTCCCGAAATGATTGACCTACAATGTTCAAATTTTGTGCATAGGTTAGTAATGGTCATGGGACCTCACGTGAAGATTTTGGTCAAATTAGTGCATGAGCCCATTGAAAAATTTATATTTTTCAGCAAATTGCAAAAAAAACCTGCTCTAATGATTTTTATCAAAATTGTTGTAGTAATGCCTTTTAAGGGGATCTAAACATCCCCGCCACCGAAATTCCCGATTTTAATGGAAATGCGATAAATTCGTAAAAGAAAGAAAAACGAATGTCTGTAACAAAGGGTTCCTTCTCTCGAACATCACCCGTCAGTAACTGTTTCTTCTCTGTCTCATTTACAAGATAGGGTATAGGGTAGTGTAATATTTATCGAAAAGCACATCACCAAATTCTCCATTTTAGTGGTGTTTTATTTTCTTTTTCGATAGTTAATAATTATCCCAAAAAACATCGCGAAACTGGGCATTTTTTTTTAAATTAGTAAAAATTTGAAAACTGTAAATTACACCAATCTATGGTAAATATGTAAGTACTTTAAGATTACTAGTTTTTTTTAGTGTAATTGAAACTTGTACGATGTTCCACACCTCTAGTTACAGTTTACAATTGTCATAACGTTAATTTAAACTGGAATACGTAATACTGTTTGTTTGTTTGTTTATATTTATTTATTTATTTATTTATTTATTTATTTATTTATTTATTTATTTATTTAATTATTTATTTATTTATTTATTTATTCATTTATTCATTTATTCATTTATTTATTTATTTATTTATTTATTTATTTATTTATTTATTCATTCATTCATTCATTCATTCATTCATTTATTTATTTATTTATTTATTTATTTATTTATTTATTTATTTATTTATTCATTCATTCATTCATTCATTCATTCATTCATTCATTCACTCATTCATTCATTCATTCATTCATTTATTTATTTATTATTTTACATTATACTTTCAATCTTCCATATTGATTAACTTAAACAAGGAGTTACAGCACAATTAAAAGACCAAAACTACCTATGTTTAAAATGCTAAGTTCGCATATTGGAATCACTTTCTATAAAGCCACAAAGATAGAGTCCCAGGCAGACACACACAAAAACTCTTTGTTTTATTAATATCGATGACATTTTTGCATGTGATATTCTTTTGAGGATTCCTGTTTACTCGTGATTACTTTATCCGTGCTTCGGGCAGGGTGGCTTTTTACCCTGTTTGTGATCCCATCCGTACTCCCAAGAGCTGACTATGGGAAAGCGGTATCTCTCATTTGGAGGCTTCTGGTAGCGATGCTTCAAGTAATTGGCTTTACCTTCTCCATCACGACTCCTACCTTAAATAATATAACGCATAAAAACAGAGTTTTTAAGAAATCCTTTACATGCATTGTAAATTTTTATATTCTTTAACACAGTGTCGATATCAAAAACATTTCTATCAGCAAAATGTGAGGCAAACTACGTTTTAAAATTTATTTATTAAAAATGAACGTCATCCAAATATCATTTATTTATTCTGATTGAAGTTGTTTTATTTTTTATTTATTAAAAAAAAAAATTTGGAAGCAGGAAAGAGTTTCAACAATGGTCGGTTCAATGCTTTTTTAATGCTATTGAATGACCGCAAGTTGATATATTAGTATTCTGTAAAAGCTACCCTTTAGATATAGGAACAGCCAATTTGGTAGAATACAGTGTCATCGACATTGAACTTATCTTCCAAGATTCAGCCCGATTGGATGAGGGCAAAGAGGTTAATTAGGTCTCCGCAGATTTTACTCCCATCGACAAACAAACATACAAAAGCGAAGTTAATATAAAGGATTTAAAAAGTAAAATGATAAAAATGATGTAATTTTTTAACGAACTGATGAGAGTGAGTCCGAAATTATTCGCAATGATGAGATGACTCTTCTTACATTGTTCATACTGATATCTGTCCTTGTTTATTATATTGTAATGTTGTCGTGGTCCTGCTATGGAATTTCGATCCTAATTCCTTCCTTTTATTGCAGATAGATCATGGCCCCACTCCATTAAAAGTTAGAACTTACCAGGAACAACCAGCAGGGATCTAGTTTTGGTGGTCGGAAGGTGTATCAGGGGCAGCAAACCGTCAAAAGATTTTCGGCAAAACACGGAACAGTGTCTTGCCGCAACGGAGTGTTTTCGAACGGATTGAAAAATTCAAAACTTGCCGCATGAGTGTTACACATTAGGAAGGAACCGGACAACCATCTATAGCTCACATGCCTTTGATCCCTGATCTACAAGCCTCGTCATACAATTAGCTTGGTAACTGCCACTTATGTAATCTCATCATATACTACACCACTTATGTATCTTATTAAAAGCATTTAGTATTTATAGTCATTCTATCTCGTGAGAGTGGCTAGCTGACTTGATTGTCTTTTCGGTTTTCTTAACACTTCCCAGGTGGAAGGTATAATCTAGTCATTTTGCTTATGTTTTTTAAATAAATAATTAACTACTTTTAATTCTGAGCTTCTTACTTTACCACCATACTCGTCAAGTACTTATCGGTACAGTCTTTTAGACATACGAGTGCCTTTCGACAAAGTAGCACATCGTCTGACAAAACCGGATCACTGGTCGTTGTTCGTCTCTGGTGCAAACTCCTAATGGAGCTGCCGTTATCTATTTGCAATAAAAGGAAGACGAATGGAGGAATTAGGATCGAAATTCCATAGCATGGCCACTACAACATAACAATAAAATGAGCGAGGACAGAGAGGAGAGAGGTATGAACAATGTAAGAAAAATTATATCAAGTTTGTGGATGATTTTTGACTCACCCTCGTAATATACAAGGGTTTTCAGAGAGGATTCCCTGACTTTGATATGACATATGCCTGCTAAACAATGACAAGGGACAAGTCATATGTTGAATAGATAGGGATATGGATAAGATTTGAAATATACCTGTATGCAAAATTGATAATGTGAGTAAATTTGATGACTACTATATATGATTTACCACTTATGGCTTATTTTCATTTGGACGGATCTGTCAATAAACAAAACTAGTGAAGATCAAATACTCAAAATCCGTCTGTGTGTCTTGCAAAACCTATGCATTCTTAAAAAGTGACCGTTCGGGTTGCTATCCAGTAAAGAGATCATAGGATCCTTTTTCATGAGAAAACTATAAATTCATTCCATTATAATCAGATTTTGCATAACATGTTGGCATGTTCAATAGGGTGGGCCGAAAATGGCCAAAATATATTTTTTTTCCGAAATCGTTTTGGGAATAGTGCGGAAAAGTTGCCTAATGGGTCAATTAGAACACAAACAAAATTTCGTCAATTTTGACCGGCGCAGTATGGCCCACGTGAAGCCCTTGATCCAGAAAACTGAACCAACCAATCAATTTTGCTCAATATCAAGCCGCGCCCCTCTGGCAATGAAAATGTAGAAAGTGACATAAAAATTCACTTTTAAGTCGTGTTTTGGAAAATTAAATGTTTTTTTTTTTTTTAAACAGGCTTTGGTATAGTATGGAATAGTTGCATAATGTATCAATTGGAACACACAAAAAATTTCTTCCATTTTGCTCACTATTTAGTAGCGCCCCTCTTGCTTTGAACAAAAATGTGCATAAATGTCACAAAACTGTAACAGATTTGACGTTAAAGGAAATAAAAATTGTTTTTTCGAAATCAGTCTTAGAACAGGGTGAAAAAGTTACCTAATGGGTCAGTTAAAACGCACAAACAGTTTCGTCAATTTTGTTCACTTTCTAGACGCACCCCTCTGGCATTGAACATGTCCAAACACACACAAAATTCACTTTTAAACCATTTTTTTGTTGTTGAAATTTTCGGAAATATTTTTAAAAAAATGGCATTTACATAGCATAGAATAGTTGCCTAATGTGTCAGTTAGAACACACACAAAATTTGGTCCGTTTTGCTCAATATTTAGCCGCGCCCCTCTTGTTATAGCAAAAAAGTGTCTAAATGTCAAAAAATCGTAAGATTGGACTTTAGAGTGGACCAAATTTTTTTTTTTTTTTTAAATTGGTCTTCACATATCATGGAAAAGTTACCTAATGGGTCGGTTAAAACACAAACAAAATTTCGTTAATTTTGTTGAATATCTAGCCGCTTCCCTCTGGCATTAAAAATGTCCATAACATTTAAAAAATGCACTTTTAAGCCATTTTTTGAGCGATTGCTTAAATTTTTTTTTAAAACCAGCGTTTGTATAGCTCAGAATGGTTGCATAATGGGTCAGTTAGGACACACAAAAAGTTTAATTCATTTTGATCGGAATCTAGGGGCGCCCCTATTAGTAAAAGTTTAAAAATAAGGATGAAAAGCAGCGTACTTTGAATGGGTCACTTAGAAACCACATAAAAGTGTCATCAATGTTGCTCCATATCTAGCTACTCCTGGCATTTCAAAAATCACAAAAATAAATAATATGCATATTGAAAATCAGAATTGTATTTAATAGTATAATACTTATTTATACTTAGAAATAGAGAAATTCAAATATTATAAAGTAATAAAGAGTAGGCATAAAATGCTTGTAAAGTGTAGTTTTTAGAATAGTACTGTCCCTTATTATCAAATGTTGGAAGTTATCTTCTTGCTTGAATCTTAGCCCGTATATAATCGTCTTTTGCAGCATCACCACAAACTTTCGTTAAAGCTTCAGATATGAGTTTAACACATCTTTCGACTGCTTACGTGTGACATGGAAACTTCTCAAATGGTTTATAGGAACCTGTTCTTGCCACATATCTCCCAATTCTTTATCTTCTCTATACCTTGTAAGCGGTGGTTCTGTTATGAAGTACTTTTACCAGTAGATGAGATCAATGTAATCAACGGTATTAAAGTTAAGTTCGGTATATGTTATGAAAAAGCGTACGTATGTATGATATACATCGGTTCCGAAAATCCAACCTATGAGCTTCGTATAAAATCGTAAAGTTTGTGGTTCTGGTTTATGCATCAATGTGGCTCGATATAAAAATAAAAACACATTTCACGGTGGGGCTAGACATGTCTCAAAGATGATTTTTCTTTCAAGGAAGTTGCCTAACCATGCCAAGAAAATTACAGACAAGAATAATTTCAAACAATGCATACTTTGCCCATCCGGAAAATATGCTAGTGGCAAAGCTAACGGATTATCAATATCATATTTTGGAATTAGCAGTGAGGTGAATCCTGAACATCAGGAATAAGAAATCTGAAGACATAACCTCATTCAAACCTCCTGAACTCAAATTTAATGCCGTTGATTACATTGATCTCGTCGACTGGTTGAAATACACCATAACACAACCACCGCTTACAATGCGTACAAAAGATGAAGAATTGGAATCCAGGGAGGCATTAGATTCCGATAAAAATGGCTAGACTGGGAGGTTCCGGGTTCGAGTCCCGTGTTAGGCATGGGTGTTTGTAAATGTATGTTGGCTTGTCAAATGACGAATGTTTTGGCGCATTATAGCCCTCGTGTTGCTGACGGGGCCAGATAATCTGAAAACAACCAAACCAACCAACTGATAAACATGGATGAAACTTTTTTGTGTCCTAACTGAGCCATTATGCAACCATTCTGAGCTATACAAACGCTGGTTTTTAAAAAAATTTAAGCAATCGCTCAAAAAATGGCTTAAAAGTGCATTTTTTTTAATGTTATGGACATTTTTGATGCTAGAGGGAAGCGGCTAAATATTCAACAAAATTAACGAAATTTTGTTTATGTTTTAACCTACTCATTAGGTAACTTTTCCATGCTATATCAAGACCAATTAAAAAAAAAAAAAAAAAAAAAAAAAAAAAAAAAAAAATTGGTCCACCCTAACGTCCAATCTTACGATTTTTTGACATTTAGACACTTTTTTGCTTATAGCAAGAGGGGCGCGGCTAAATACTGAACAAAACGGACCAAATTTTTTGTCTGTTCTAACTGACACATTAGGCAACTATTTTATGCTATGTCAATGCCATTTTTTAAAAATTATTTCCGAAAATTTAAAAAAAAAAAAAAAAATACCTTAAAAGTGAATTTTTTGTGTGTTTTTGGACATTTTCAATGCCAGAGGGCCGCGGCTAGAAGTAGAACAAAATTTACGAAATTTTTTGTGCGTTTTAACTGACCCATTAGGTAACTTTTTCACGCTATTCCAAGACCGATTTCAAAAAAAGATTTTTTTTTATCTCCCCTAACGTCGAATCTGTTACGATATTACGACATTTAGGCACATTTTTGTTCAAAGCAAGAGGGGCGCGGCTAAATATTGAGCAAAATGAACAAAAATGTGTGTGTGTTCAAATTGATACATTAGGCAACTATTCCATGCTATACCAAAGCCGATTTTTTAAAAAAAATTCCCAAAAAATGGCTTAAATGTTCATTTTTTTGTCACTTTTAATATTTTCAGTGCCAGAGGGGGCGGCTAGATATTGAGCAAAATTGACAAAATTTTGTGTATGTTCTAATTGACCCATTAGGCAACTTTTCCGCCCTATTGCCAAACCGATTTCGAAAAAAAGTTTTTACGGCCTACCCTAATGTTCAATATTATATCTAAAGTCACAAATCAGTGTATTTGAAATTCCACACCACACCTGTGGGTCCAAAATACAACTTGTCTTTTCTTTCGGTTTCTCACTACCATGTTAAAATTTTTGATCCACCTTGCGCCAACATTGGTTCCTATTTAGCTGCAACCAACATTTGGTGCTTAGTTTCACGATTTAACCCTTTCACGCCCAGTGATGCCAATTGGAATTACAACATTTACGAATTTTTTTCTCCTCACCTAATACTCCTATTGAATTCGAATCAACGTTATTACAATCATCAAACTATTTTCTACCCAAATATATTTTTCTTTTTCACCAATATATGGCTGCACGGGTTCTGTTGATGAATGAAATGAGGCTTTTTTATGTTTTCTCAATTCCGAAAAAGATGCCGAAATTAATTTCATTTTTTAAGTAATTTAAATTAAATAACTCTTTCAAATATGTTCGTATTATTTTCTTTAATATTTAAAAATTGTATATTAAGCATTTTTAACGAATAAATATTTTAAAATTTTAACATTTGCAATGATTGAAAAGTGATGATTCCATTTGGCTTCAGTGGGAGTTGAGTACAACTCAACACCTTTTCCCGGCTATATTATTTATTTTAGATTCGTACTGTTTATTACCACGTTATTGCTATTTTTTTTCTAGCAGTATTCACTACGTTAAGATATATTTACGACTAAATAGAAGATTTAAAATTTTATTTGATTTATTTAGAAATGCCAAATCGAAATAGTTTAAACTTGTCCGATACCTAATGCCCAATGATGCCATTTGGAATCATTTTGAATTTTAATTAAAAAATTAAACAAAAAAAATTTGCTTTCATTCCTATTATTCTGGAAACCAAATCAGTATATTTTAAAAATTTCAGATTTTTAAAATGAAAAATAAATAATTGGGACTGAAAGGGTTAATGGTGCTTACGGTCCGTGTTAGCACCATTAAGTTGTGAAACTAAGCACCAAACGTTGGTTGCAGTTAAATGGGGACCAATTTTTGGTGCAAGGTGGATCAAACTTTTAAACAGTGCATTTCGCAGTTATATCATTTCCAAGTTAGGGAACCCTACCTGAAAGATCTTGTATGTACAAGGTGAAAAATTAATAGCATGAAAAATCAATAATTTGTGAACAATTCATGATAGAATGATTAGGTTTTACTATTAAGCGTCACCTGTTGGACAATCAAAAAATCCGAAACTTTTCTTTGTATTTCTGTAAAAACCGCTACTAGATATTCTTAATAGATCTTCAATTGGAAATGTTTCAAATTAAATTCTTCATTACTTTACCAAGAATTTTACTATGTATATATTCAGTAACACAAATACGCTAACCAATATCAGCGACACTGGCCAATCCCAATGAGGACCGTTGTAGACTAGCCGTTGCTACGGATATTGGCCAGTACTGGGTAAAATACACTGAAAGTTTTGAAATGTTGATGTAGAGTTTTTAAATTGAAATATAGTATTATAAGAAAGGACGGAAGGATAAAAAATATGTTTTGTGATAATTTTGAGACGTTTATTTTTAAGAAAATTGTGTAATTTGCTCGAGTTTTGGGATGGACTGCCCAATCTTCCCCAAACCCCTATTTTCGACATTGGCCAATACCGCTATGGTACTTGGGATGTTATAATAACTGTTTAACTTATATGCTATTTAAATGATTCCAATTTCTAAAAGCTGATTTTTTTTTTTAGAAGTGTTACAGCTTTTCTTTGAAATGGATAAATCAAGAAACTATTCTTTCAAATTGCCGTACCCTGTCATATTATGCAAAGTAATAGACCTCTACAATCTATTTTTATTTGCTGGTACTACAACAAGGCAGTACATCTATGGCCGCTAAAGAGAAAAATCTCAGATCAACAGCGCTTCAGATACACCCCGATTCAAAAATCTTTATATCTGGTTAAAACACAGCCAGATAGGAAACTCTGACAATTTGCGTACCTACCTTGGTATATAAGTCTTCTGATGTCTTCAGACACAGCGTACATGACTTTTGGAGGTCGTTCAACCCTCGGAATCGTCCCGACTTTAAGAACAACTTTTGGAGGAGGATGGGCCTTGCCCTCCATTAAAGCTATCTCTCGTGTTGTCCGTGGATCGCACTGACTGGTGGTGAAGTCGTCTTTATTGTCATCTTCATCAGGATCTGCGTCCCAATCAACCAGACCCGGAGTTCTGCCAGAAGTTCCGTATTTCTTGTGCCATGTCTGGCGAACCTGGAAAAATTACATGTGAGGAAAAATGATGTACTACAATATGACCTTAAACTTTGCAAGCAGTGACAGAAATATTGCAATGGCTGCAAACCATGACAGAAATATTACCAAGACAATGTCAACTAAACTGTGGCAACCAAAGTGAATCGTTTTATTGTCATCTATAGTATGATACAAGATGAGAAAACATGTAGGATTGCCGAGTTCAGATTTCTATACCACATTGCGATTCGCACAGCTGCCATCTTAATTGGCATCATAATCATGTACTTTTCCATTTCGCCGGAGCAAATCTCGCCAAGCAGATTTTATTGGCGACAACACAAAGTTTACATATATAAAATTTTTAATAAAAGTTATTTCAAACAATTTTTCTACTTTGAAGGTATACACATTTTAACATCGTTTAAAATTTTTTTGAAATAAGTTTTTCGTTTCCCTTCTCCACATAAAGATAACTTTCCAAATGATGACGTGCCGTTCCTCTGCGTTTCTTAATTTTCCAATTGGCGCTAAACTACACTCTTTCTATTTTTTACGTGTGCGTTCCAGTTTTTTGATCGGCAAAATTGTATTTATGGTTTACTTTGAGATGTTCGAAATATTCCTTTTACAATTTTTTAGTGCAGTACGATTTCCACGAATCGGAATATATTATAGTTCCTTTTTCGATAGTTTCCTTGATTGCTTCTAAAATAATGCTCATGGGTCAGTTTGGCACCTACACAAGGAAACATTCGTATGTTTCACGGCAAACTCCACCAAAGATCCACTATTGTGGTTGAAATCCGTTCAGCAAAGTTTTTTCGCTTCGTGAACATACTTTCATCCACTTCGACAATCTACCAGGTTATGGAAAAGTAGCGATAAGTACATCACTGAGAACAAAGTTTGGTAAATTCCTAGTGACGTGGATGGGTTGGTGCGTTTTTGAAAAGTTGGCAAAAAGGCCAAAACGTCGCCATTTAAAAATGGCGGCTGATTTGAAATCCTCAAAATTATCACATAGCATTCCAATTAGGATTGTCATAAAATTGCCATTGCTCATGCGCGGCTAGAAATAAGGGTGCTAAATGTGAAACTTTATCACCTACCAATCGGTGCCAAATTCACTTGGCTATATTTACACGTCAATTAGTAATAGACCCTAAATTTTATCCAATACGAATTATCCGACAAAATTATATGTTCAGATGTAGTATTGGGGAAGATACATCAAGAATACAGGTAATAAGAAACATTTTCTTGGTGACCTTAATGAGTGTTTTAGTTATGTTCAAACCATAGATGGCGGTTTTTCGCAAGATAGAGGCATCACACTATTGCATTCCTTATAGTCCGAGATTGGACAGTAATTTTTGGACCTCATCGATCATCATTCTGAACTTTTTTATAGAAATTGGAGAAAAGTGAGTAGATTACGAATCCACTCGTCTGCCGTGGCAAAAATTGCCGAAACTGATCAAAAATCGACTTGGAATGAGTTGAACTAAAATCCGATTGCCAAATATGTCATAACTTGCCAAAAGCAGAACAAACTTATTCGTCTGGCAACCCACTGATTTTCAATGAGAAAAAGAGTAAACGATTTCTGAAAACTTATATCTTTAAAAAGTAAGCCAAATTTACGACATCAATTACGTCATCCGTGACGTAATGTTTATTGCCAATTTGGCTTATTTGAGAAAGATGCAAGTAAGCCATAGCCACACATCCGAATCGTCTGCAACCTTCTTAATTGAAAATTAAAGAGTGAGGGTTACCAAATAAGAAAAAAATGCTCATTATCTGGCAAGTTATGGCGCATTTGGCAACGGGATTTAGTTCAACTTATTAAAAGTCGATTTTTGACCAGTTTCGGCCATTTTTGCCACGGCAAACCAGTGGATTCGTAATCTACTCACTTTTCTCCAATTTCTATAAAAAAATTCAGAATGATGTTCGATGGGGTCCAAAAATTGCAGTCGCCTCTCAGTCTATTATGACACATTGCGTTAAGGACATCGTTTTTTGTATTGATTTTTGTACCAATCAAGGTTCATTGTCATATCCGGTGCTTTTAGTTACCGTAAGTTAACTCTATCTGGTCAACTCTATAAATGATTTTTATCGCAAAACTGGCAACGTAGTTGGAAGTTTAATTCCAATCAACGTATCCTTCAACGAACAAAATGTCTACTGAGTGGTACATTTTGTGTTTTAGAACCTCACCTCTATTACTAATTACAGTATAGTCGTTATCAATGATAACCTTAGGAACTTCAATCTTTAAACACATTATGAAATAAATAAATCTAAGACATCGTTTTTAGCTAGAGAACACATTTTGGACGAAGTAGCCATACTGCAAATTCTTATTTAAGTAACCTACTTTTACTTACAGCATTTTCTTTACGAATGGAGTCAGTTAACGCTTTCTGAAAGTTGGGAACATAGTCTGTAGTGTTTGGATCTGGTTCCATGATGAGGATTTTTGATTTTTTTTAAACCTGATTTATTGAAAAATTACTGACTGAGCAAACTCATTTTCTTAGATGAATTTTAAAATTATTATGCTTTCTGTGGATTAAAATTTAAATCTGATTTTTAAAATGAGAATTTTGATTGTTTATGTGGCGTCTAGCTGACTGTAAATTTAATAATTTACATTTCATTTCAGTTGAGTAAATATCCCATTGCCAGACCTGATGATAAATGTATGAGAATTATGCATGAGACGTCACAGATCAATTGTTTTGTTTTGTTTTGAAACAACCGACTGTCTGTTTCTGCCACTTATAAAGTGCTTAACACAGCCAAATACATTTCTTAATTTTGAGCATCTAGAAGAATACGAGATAGAAATCTTCTAGTGTAAACCCCTCTCTCCAACCCCACCACACCAACGAGTGGCCTATCTCCCGTCAAGGCGACCACGTGTGTTTTTTATTGTTCGTATTTGGAATAAAAAAATTTCACATTATAAGCAAATGTATAGGACAAATTGGTAATATGCGAGTCATATTTTTAAAATGAAGTGTTTAAGACAATAAATAAATAAAGAAATAAACAAACAAACAGACAGACAAACCAACAAATAAAAAGCATATGTTTCTAATGATGTTCTATGATTGGCCACAAGCTTTTGTCATCAATATGACCCCACTTTTAATTCCGCTCTGTATAAGGTCCATTAGTAAAGAAAAACCAATTCTGCAGGAGCAACTATTTTAAATTTTCTCAGAAATTTTCAGCTTAAAATATATTCCTTATATATTTTTATATTTTAGAAAGCATTGTGCTTTTTTTTGGTTTGTGAGTTGTAGCTTAGTTTTTTAATGGAAATATTTTTAAAGGGACACTCTACCATCTTAAATTATTATTTAATTTCTTACAAAAAAAAAAAAAAAATCGATTTATCTTATTTGATTTTATTTGATTTTATACGAAAAGAAAATATTTCACAATTTTTTTTAATTCTTTTTTTTTTTTTTTTTTTTAATTTAAAAATTTATTTCATTTGATTGCTTGGTGGGTGAGTTCAGAGCCTATTGAAATTAAATCTTCATCCATTCCAACGGTCAGATATCAAACGGGGAATTTGAGATTGCTTGCTTGCTTACTTACTTACTTATTTTTAGTGTTTAGTAATTAAATCTGAAAGTTGTTGTTGTTTCTTATCCTCCACCTGTCTGACGAAGTCAGACAAGATCCAACAGATTGTTGACCCTCAAAAAGTCGATGACAAGAAGTGGTGTAGCGTAAAAGTCCTCTTTGGAAAGATCCAAGCAGACCAGGATATGTTCGGCAGAGGCCTGCTGAGCTTCACATTTGGAGCAGACAAGGGTAAGTTTTTCTACCCTCAGAGTACAAGAGACTCTTCGTGTGTCCACTTGCTAATCTGGAAATTGCCGTTCGAGACGCTCTATCACCAATAGATACAAGTGAAGAGCCCGGTTTCTTGGCTGCATACCAGTGATGAGAGGGAGGGGTCTTCCACTTTTTGGAGAGATGACTTTTGATTTTGGACCAATGCTCCGAGTATGAAAGAGCTGAAGAGGAAGGTGTCGAGTGACTGCAACCCTCCTTAGCTAAGCGGTCCGCTTGCTCATTTCCAAAGATGTCAACGTGGGATGGTATCCACTGAAAATGAACGTCGTGGCGCTTTGAAATAAGTTGAAGTTTAAGAAGGATGGAGATGCTTGTTTTGTCTCCAACTTTAGTCCAATTGTGTAGATGTTGAAGGGAGCTGCGACTGTCCGAAAGGATCCAGAGATCTCCAAAGTCACGCTCGTTGATTATAGCTTCAATGCCCTGTTCAATTGCGATTAATCCACTTTTAAAGACTGAAGTGAAATCAGGGTTACGGAGACAGATGGAAAGATTTTGCCCAGGTTTTTCAATGAAGACACCACTACCAGCTAGGTCTCCCAGTCCACTACCGTCTGTGTACATTTTTATGGCGTCACTGGGAATCTCTCCTATAATTTCCAAAGCCAGCTGCCTGAGATGAGGTGGAATAAGATTTTTCTTCGTGACCGGAGCAGAAAAGCCGAAGTGGAAATGGACTCTGGGGATTCCTTCTGAGGGATTCAGACAAGATTTTAATGAAGATTTGTTGTAATCTGAAAGTAAAAACAACTGGATCCTAATCTTACCTTCAAAAACCTTTATCAGTCTACAAAAGGATTATTAACTGAATTGCGTCTTACATTGTATGCAATTCACATTATTATAGCAATCCAGTTTGAACTGGATTTTATATAAAAACGAATTCTAACACTTGTAATAAAGAACGCTTTCTCGACATATTGAGAATATTGGAATTTTTATTTATCATCACTAATCCCGTATCGGGTATTAGTGGCATTAACATTCATTGACGGAAGTTTATTGATTATAGAAAATTCGTTGATTGTTCGTTCTCTTTATTTCTATTGCAGTTCTTCAGAATGACAAGGGTGGGGGGGAATGATTTTTTACTCATTTTGAATCACAGTTTCAAATTGATTATAATATTTCAAATCAGAAAAAGAAATCACAAACTTATGATTTTGTACAGCGTTCAGAATTTTAGTAGGATTTCTTTTAAGTTTTTTACTTTTAGTTGATTTTCGTGAATAACTTTGAATTCTATTTTCACGAGTATTTATTACTTTTAATATCATCAAAAAACTCATGAGAGCATGCTAAAATCCCCACTTTTGCACACTAATTAAAGCCAACACCTCTACCAAACAGTCATATGCATTTAATATCATGCATCACTTCACGATTATAAACAAAATCACATTTTACCCGCGTAGAATCAAACACTGACTCATTTGAAATTTCGATTTTGATACAATGAAAAAATGCATCATATTGCAGTATTTTTGTTTGAGATTAGTGGAAAAAGCGGTATTCTTACTTGTTTTTGGAACTTTTAAAGTTGACTGCATCGAACTGTAGAAGATCTTTAATACTTTATTTAGAGATAAGTGCAAGCTTTTATTTTACAATTTCTGGGTATTTATACCGGACTGACTTATGGGATCCAAATATCTGCCACATGAGTTGTTAGCTATCTACGATTTGAATTTCGTCGTGGAAGATTCTGGTGATATTAATTTAAAAATTAATATTAGTTCATTGACTGATGTGCAAATTTTAAGGAAGGGAGCTTGGTTTGAATTTAGAGAGAAAACATTATCGATTCCTCTGAATTCAAAATCCTTTGAATCCGAGTATGAGCTAAAGAGTGGAAGATTTCTGAATAATTGTCCATGGCAATATCTGTGCTGTTTATCAGATGTGGTTGATTGTCCTGGTGATATCTTACAAAAATTTCGGAGGAAGCAAAAAAGAAAACTATTCCTTAACTTTTTGCTGAATGGAAATTCAAAAGAATCGTCCATCAAAACGGTTGATCTAAGTGTTGTGTTAAAGGTAAGTTGGATCTTATTTGTGCTCTCCGATTTTTCTAAAGCATTGGTAATATTGATTTTATTGACTGATTTAATTGGTTAAGATTTTTATTGCCTCATGAAGTTTGTCTATCTTTAAACCATAAATTAATCACTTTAATAGTTATTTGGTTTGAAAGTTATTTTTACTTGTTTTTAATGGTCATTGAAGTTATAAAAGGTTCAAGCTTTAAAAGACCAGGTTTTAAAATATGCAATATACTGCTTCTTTAAGCCAAAGATGATAGAAAGGATTATAAAAAGTCCTGAAAAAATAAATTTTATGAGTCAATATCACTACCAGCGACTAATGTTTTTGACAATTTATTGAAATTTGAAATTTTGGCGCTTGAGCCGTTCTTCACTTATCATTTTTTTTTTCATGTTTTATTCTAAGTATAGAAGTAGTAATTATATAAACCCTAATTAATGTAAATTTTTATAAATTATTTTTTATATAAAAATTTAAAATTAATATAATTACTTGTCTTTGCTAAAAACCATTTAATTAATTTTTTAAAAATATGGCAAAGTTTTTTTACACTTATTTATTAAATCTTTGTGGCTATAAGAATTGTAAAACAAACTTTTATACAAATAAACGTGTTTTATTTTAGTTTTATGTTGACGTTCTTGACAAATGTTTTTGCATACTTAACACCGTACTTGTTTTGTAGTTGGTCATTTGTTTTTAGTACTTCTAAAGTAATCAAAAGATGGATTTTTGTTTTAAAATGTTATTTTGTACCCTCCTTGGTATTAACGTACGTTTTTGCTAGTGATTAATTGTATATTTTGCTCAAATTATCACCAGATTCTACTTTCTCATAGAATTGATAGAAAAGGTGGTAAAAATGTGCTTTACGATCCCTAAATTATTATTTTTTTTTGGTGATTTTGCCGCCTAGATGAATTTACTCCAAACTACATGTTTTCATGAATGGATGCCAAATTGGAGGGGGACTATATTGACGCCGGGTTACCTATTTGGCACATTAATAATTACCCACCTCCCCCTCCTGGTGACTTTGCAAAATGCTACCAAATTGAATTGACACTTCTACTAAATTGAACTACAGGTGTGCCAAAATGGATGCCAAGTTGTAATGGAACCATATAGGCACCGGGTTACCATTTTTTGCCAAAATTGCCAAACAAAAAGTGGGGACTGTATAGCTCATTCTAACCACTTTGCCTTCTTTCTCATTTGTTACTTTTCAACAGTGTAACCTTTACAGGTACTTACGTATTACCGTCACCGCAGCTACAGATTTGGTGCTAAAAAATGGCGTCGAAAATCAGCAAACAACAAGGCAACAAGGAATCCAAAAGATAACTGCGTGCGCGTGCGAACAACAAGATTGCTCTTGATTGGCGGCACTTAAAAACCGCCAAATCTGTAGCTGCGGTGGCGTTAATACATAAGTACCACTTTACATAAGTAAATACATTTATTTATGGGTGGTCAAAAGGACAGAAACTTATAAAATAGCTATTTCTAGAGTCAGAAAAATAGATTAGGTTTTATTTCCGGTTAAAGTCCGGTACGGATTCTGTGCCAAGAATTGTTTACATAAAACCACGCCAAATTATGGCAACAATAGGCAGTTCAGTTGTTAATAAAAATGGCGGGGTTGCCATTTTTTGGAGAAAATCACCTTGGTGCAGAATCCGTACCGGACTTGGTATTTTAACCTTACTTCCAATTTTATAGTTTTCACCTTTCATTAGACTTTATCAGGTGTGGTAACGAAATTGGAATATTTCAATGATTTGGACCATACATTGAAAGCTTTCTTCAAAACGATTTATGGACCACCATGTCAAGCGCGAAAGCCTTCATTTCAAGTACTAAGCCCGATGTTTTCCAAACTGATTGTCAGTGACATCGATAAATTGTGAGTTTCAAAAATTATTCCTGTTGTTTATTACTTTAAGATTATTAGTATAAAAGTTTGTTTCGTTTTCCCAATAGCAGCATTTGATCAGATAAGATATTTCCTTTTGTAGAAAATCCCTTTACTTTATTAAAATGTGTAAATAAATACAGCGAAACTTTGGTATCATAACACAAAATTAGGGTTTGCGCCATTTTTTGGGGATTTACGTATTATTCCGTCAACTATTGGTAAGACAAACAGTTCGCCAACGTATTACATTAGTTCGCCGAACGGATACCGGCTGAGGTATTCCCCCGGAAAGCCTCGACCCTAGTTCGAGCCACACCTGACCTCCAAGGAGACCAGGTGGCTCGAAATTTATATCAGCAACAATAAGTTCGCCAATGGTAAACGCTATTATACGTAACTACTTATTTTCCTTTTCGTGCAACATTCATTCCACTAATTTTGTGAAGCAAGTATTTAAGACTGCATCAATTCTAGAAATTGTTCTCTTTAAACTATAAAGTATTTTATTAGAATGATCGTTTTGGTTTTCATAGTACCTAATATTTACTCATCACACCGGTATGGTTAAAAACTCGGTAGAAACGTTGGAATTTGGTTCCATCGTTTATTTTTGGAGCTTTGTAAAATGCAGCGAAATATTTAAAAAAAAAAAATGAAACGCAGCAGCTTAAACCAGTTTAAAAGTTTCTCGCAAATTGCGCCAACCTATAAGAGATATGGCAGTGGTCTACCAAACCAACACCAACTATTTGGCATAAACTTCACGATAACCATAGAATTGGAAGGATGTTTTGACGTCACAGCTATAGTGGATCGTTTTGATCGGACTGCTATCGAACGAGGTTTTCGGGCATTTTCTTTTCTTAATATTTAAATAACTATTTATTTTTTTTTAAAGAACTTTTATTTGAATATTTGGAATCATAAAGAATTTATTTATACATATAAACTTATTTCACTCCTTTAAAAAAAAAATGAGGGAATTTGTGCATTGTAAAATGTAGCGGGAAAAAAAAAAGAAATCGTCACTTGATCTTATACAACTTGGCTTGAAACACAGCAGCAGAAACCAGTTTAAAAGTTTCTCGCAAATCGCGCCAACCTATAAGATATATGACAATGGTCTACCAAACCAACACCAACTATTTTGCATAAACCTCATGATAACCATACAAATGGAAGGAAATTTTGAAATCAAAGCTACAGTTGAGTGTTTTGATCGGACTGGTTTTGGCTCGGTTTTGGTGCATTTTCTTTACTTAAGATTTAAATAACTAATTTTTTTAAAGAACTTTTGTTTGAATATTTGGAATCATAAGGATTTTCTTTATACATATAAACTTATTTCACTCGTTTTTTTTTTTTAAAAAATGCAGGAACTGTGCATTGTAAAATGAAAATTGATGAAAAATATCAACGAAATGTTTAATTTCTACCACTCAACCATTGTTGGTTTTCTTGGCATTAAGCAATTTATTTTGTTGTATAGCAAGACAGAAAAAGTAATTGATATATCATTGAATATCATTCTGAATTTTGTCTAGATTTTAATTTATTTTAGTTTAAAAATCTTTTACTGAAAATAACCAAACGTATTGAAAGATGACTCCTAATAATGTCTATTACAACTGGAAAGCCAAAACTATGGTTACTCACTAAATAGGCTTTATTTATGCAAACTCAGCCTAGTTGACAAAGTTATTAATTAACTTACGTCTTTTGTGACGTATTATCCGTATCAATTTGACTTAGTTTGCCAGAAAAATACTATTATTTGTTTCGGTAGTATACTTTTCCTCATAACTTCTGACTTGTATAAAATACGTAATACGAAAATACTTCGACGTTCAAAGAAGCTCTAAGAGATGATTCTGCATTCTACAGATTGTCAAAATTATCGCTACGTTTTTTCTTTTTTTTCTTTTTTTTTTTTCTTTTTTTTTTTTTCTCTTTTTTTTTTCTTTTCTTTCTTTGATATTTCAAGTCATGATTTCTGACTGAGAGACGACTGCAATTTGTGGACCTCATCGAACATCATTCTGAATCATCAGTTGAACTAAATCCAATTGCCGAATGCGCCATAACTTGCCAAATAAAGAGCAATTTTTTTTTATTTGGTAACCCTCACTCTTTAATTTTCAATTAAGAAGGTTGCAGACGATTCGGATGTGTGGCTATGGCTTACTTGCATCTTTCACAAATGAGCCAAATTGGCAAGAAACATTACGTCACTGATGACGTAACTGATATCGCCAATTTGGCTTACTTTTAAAAGACACAAGTTTCCGAGCAGGAGATCAGAAATTGTTAGCGCTCATTGAAAATCAAAATGCAGTGGGTTGCCAGACGAAAAAGTTTGTTCTGTTTTTGGCAAGTTATGACATATTTGGCAATCGGATATTAGTTCAACTAATTCCAAGTCGAATTTTGATCAGTTTCGGGCATTTTTGCCACGGCAGACCAATTGATTCGTAATCTACCCACTTTTCTCCAATTTCTATAAAAAATTCAGAATGATGTTCGATGGGGTTCAAAAATTGCAGTCGTCTCTCGGATTATAACGAACATTCATATTGTCTCATACCCACTGATATCGAATTGCAAATTCTGAATAGCTTATAAGCGGTTTCTGCTCTGCGAGCAGGTGAAGCCAATGAACAATATACGCATTTTTTAAAAACGAGGGAAATAAGTTTATATTTACGAAGACTTTCTTTCTGATTCCAAATATTCAAACAAAAGTTCTTTAAAAAAATGGTTATTTAAATATTAAAGAAAAGAAAATGCACTGAAACTTCGTGCGATCGCTTTCCTATTAAAACGCTATTTTATAGCTGTGACGTCAAGATGTCCTTCCGTTTCCATGGTTATCGTGAGGTTGCTGCCAAATAGTTGGTATGCGTTTTTTAGACAATTGCCATATCGTTTGCCGGTTGACGCGATTTGCGAGAAACTTTCAAAACTGGTTTCCACTGCTGCGTTTCAAGCCAAGTTATTTCAGATCTTCTGACGTCACATTAGCTTCGAGCTGAATGTGTCGTTTTATCTTCGAATTTAACAGGTGAACTTTGGTTTCAAATTACAAAAAAAAAAGAGAAAGTGCAGTGAGCAGACATTTTTGTGTTTATGGCCTTTTCGAAACATTTAGAATTGAATAATAAAATAAATAAAGAAATGCGGCAATTGTCCATTGACTACTTCCCCCCATCTAGGCTGTGTAATAAGTAGTTCATGCTTGTAAATAGATTTTAACTTGTTTCGGTGAAGTTGCTAATACAGATCTCTCTAGTGATTTTACGGATCTATTTCCTTTCACGGTTACAAGTTAATAAACAAACATGCACTATCTAGAAGTAGTAGTTAGTGATCAGTAATAAACACTACTATTTCCACATTTTTTTTTTTAATATTTTATTTTATTGATTCTGAAGTGCAGAATTCTCATCGAGGTTCAATAACATCCACATATAGACGGAGAGACGACTGCGAGTTTAGGTACATCATCGAACATTATTCTGAATTTTTCGTTGAATTAGGGAGAAAGTTTGTATATTAAACGAACCCACTGGTCTGCCGTGGCAAAAATGACCGTAACTGGTCAAAAACCGAGTTGGATTGAGTTGAAATATATCCGATTGACGAATATGCCATAACTTGCCAAATAATGAGCATTCTTTTTTATTTGGTAACCCACAGCAGTTTGGTTTTTAAAGAGAAAGTGAGCAGACGATTTTTGGTCTCTGGTCGGAAAATTTACATTTTCTAAAAGTAAGTCAATATCAGTTACGTCATCTGTGACATAATATTTATTGCCAACTTGACTCAATATTAAAAGATACAAGTTCGCCGTTGCCAGATATCTGTATCTTCTGCAACCCTCTTAATTGAAAATTAAAGAGCGATGGTTTGCCACCTAAAAAAAATGCTCATTATTCGACAAGTTATGGCACATTTGGCAATCGGATTTAGTTCAACACATTTAAAGTCTATTTTTTACCAGTTTCGGCCATTTTTACCACAGCAGACAAGTGGATTAGTAATCTACCAAATTTTCTTTGCATTCTGCAAAAAACTCAGAATGGTATTTCGATGGGATACCATAATTTGCAGTCACCTCACGGACTACTAGTAGACTAAGAGGCGACTGCAATTTTTGGACCCCATCGAACATCATTAGGATTTTTTTACAGAAATTAGAGAAAAGTGAGTAGATTACGAATCCACTGGTCTGCCGTGGCAAAAATGGCCGGAACTGGTCAAAAATCGACTTTTATTAAGTTGAACTAAATCCAATTGCCAAATGAGCCATAATTTGCCAAATAATGAGCATTTTTTTTTATTTGGTAACCCTCACTCTTTAATTATCAATTAAGAAGGTTGCAAACGATTCAGATATCTGGAGACGGTCTACTTGCATCTATTAAAAGGGAGCCAAGTTGGCAATAAACATTACGTCACGGATGACGTAACTGATGTCGCCAGTTTGGCTTACTTTTAAAAGATACACATTTTCTAAGCCAGAGATCAAAAATCGTTTGCGCTTTTTCTCATTGAAAATCAAAATGCAGGGTTGCCAGACGAAAAAGTTTGCTCTCTTTTTGGCAAGTTATGACATATTTGGCAATTGGATTTTAGTTCAACTCATTCCAAGTCGATTTTTGATCAGTTTCGGCCATTTTTGCCACGGCTGACCGGTGGATTCGTAATCTACTCACTTTTCTCCAATCTCTATTAAAAATTCAGAATGATATATCGATGAGGTCCAAAAATTGCAGTCGCCTCTCGGACTACTAGTCTCACACTATCACAAGTTAACCTTAACTGCATTTGTAACCATTTACTTTTAACCTCGCTCTACGCCATCACAAGATCTCCCACGCCGGAGCGTACCTACTCTCGCAACGTGAAGCGTTTCGTTGCCCGCGACCAGGACAGCAGTAAACTGGTTCAGACGCCGAGGAGCCTGATGTTCGCCGTCCTGGGATGGAGCGGGAACGCGCCAACAGTCACCATCGAGGCGTACGATCCCTTGGTCCGAAAGTGGTTCTATGTCTCCCAAGACGGATTCATCAAGAGGTGGGGGCACCTTCATGTTAATATTGTTTCACAAATTGTCTGTATCTAGTGTAAATAGTGACGTATTATTTTAAAATTCTATTGCAATTTATTTTATCTTATTTCATTTATTAACAGCGATAATACAGGTTAGAAAAAGGTGGCAACACCTAAACCAATTCAGAAATTTCGAGATGTTTCTTTTTCGACGAATTGGCTGGAATGACGATTGGCCCGAATTCGAGAATGTTCTCTCGCGCCTGGTATATAAAGACCGGAGATCGGGAAAGTTTGCAGATTGACTTCGGACTTCGATGAAAGCTGATCGCTTTGTTTACCTATTGGAGTGAGCTTGTATAATCGCTGTATTCGAAGCTGTTTTTGTTGAAGTTTGAGAGTAATTACACTGTTATCTGTGAATAAATTTTGTGAGTTTTCTGAAGAGAATAAATAGTAGTTTTTATCTTAAAAACTGTGCCATTATTGCCTCAGTGGAAAAATTCATAACAATATATAGAACCCCGAAGTAATGTGACACCATGAGCGATTCAATCTCTTGCAGATTTAGTAATATAGATTTATGGTTTGTGGTTCTATTTCTTATCTTGGTCAAAAAATAATAGTCCTAATCGGTATAATTTGCATAAGCAGAGCCTGATCAAGTTTTCAAGAGAATGGAAGTCTGCTTAGGGGACTCAGTATCCCCTATTCCCGAATGTTAAATTACCTATTTTTATGTACCTTTTCTTGGTAAGTTTTTAACAAATGTTTGAAATTTTTAATATAAGTTAAATAGTTCTTATACAAGATTGCAAGATACTGAGGTTAGTGTTTGGTTAATTTTTTATTTATTTGTTCATTTAATTATTATTATTATTTATTTATTTTTTTAATTTTAATCAATCTTGCGATTTTTTTTAACACTTTTTGTGAAAAATTTCTCTTTTAAGAATTTGGTATTTTAAAAAATGACTATGCAAATAACAGGACATTTTTTAACCTTTCATTTTTAACCCTTGTTTAAATGTAGGTCATGTTTTCCAAAAAAAAAAAAAAAGGCTGTATTTTGATCAAAATTACAGTGGTAAAGTTTTAATAGTGTTCTTAACATCCCCACCACCGAAATTTCTGTAGAAATGCTATAAAGGCGTAAAAAGTTGATAAACGAATGATTTTAAAACAAAGCTCTCTTCCCTTGATCATCGCTCATCAACGACTGTTTATCTTCTGTTTCACTCACAAGAAAAAGTAATTTAATATTTATCGAAAAACGTATCGTTAATTTCCCCGTTTTGGTGATTTTTTTTTTTTTAGCCAATGTAATAATTATCGCCAAATGTATCGCCAAACTGACCATATTTCTTAAAATAATGGGATTATGAAAATGGAAACGTTAAATAACATCAATTTAATGAGAAATTTAAATGCAGTGACCTAGTATTAAGTGTAACTGAAAGTTGTGGTAAGTACCACACCTCCAGTTTTCATTTTCCCCCTTATCAACAGGGCATATCACGGAGTAGTGATACTAGGTATCCTCATCTACGTGATCGGCGGCTTCGACGGCCGCATGTGCTTCAACAGCGTCTTCTGCTTCGACATCCAGAGCCATCGGTGGTACAGGAGGTCGTCCCTGCTGGTCCCTAGGTGTTACGTCACGGCTCTGGGACATCGCGGACTAGTGTACGCTATCGGAGGATTCGACGGAGAAGAAAGGTTCAGATCGTGCGAGCGGTTCGATCCCAGGACCAGGAAGTGGAGCTACTTCGCCAGCATGAATGACCGGAGGAGCGACGCGTCTGGTACTGTGCATAAAGGTGGGGTCTGTTGTGTGACTTTGTGGCTATCAGATGTGCTGGAATCATGGCCCAGACCGCTGAACGCTGGAAACTCTACTTTAAAACATGAGTATAGACCATCGATATAGATAAACAACTGGATAGACTGCTCCATTGTCAATGCAAAGAGAAAAACGCGCCGGGGATTGCGAAGCTGGTGGGATGATTAACCAATCACAGTTCACTTTTATAGTTGGATGGAAATGCGAAAAACCTTGTAAAATGCTAGAGTATATATATTTTTTGCACATTATTACTAATTAAGGTCTACTATTGACATTTCTGCTGTGTACAACCCAAAATTTTATTTTCAATCCTCGGTAATCCGTATTTTTTATCCCACTAACGGCATCTGGCAACGGCTTCATTTTCCCAGCGTTAAGCAGTCTATCCAGTTGTTTATTTATATCGATGGTATAGACCAGCTGAATACCCTTGCTTTTCCACGAAATTTTACCATGTAACTTTTAGTTGCCAAAAGACATTCCACACATTTCGCACATTCGAACCCTATCATCTATCAAAATCGAATAGCTTATTTCAATACTTGCTCTTGCCGACCAAACGGTATAGTAGTTAGCTTGTTAGCTTCTAGACCACGAGGTTGCGGGTTCCGAGTCCCGTGTTAGGCATGGGTGTTTGTAAATGTATGTTGGCTTGTCTAATGACGAATGTTTCGGCGCATTATAGCCCTCGTGTTGCTGACGGCGCCAGATAATCTGAAAACAACCAACCAATACTTGCTCTTGTTGACATTTGCATCAAACTTCGGAATTGTGACCATATTGGTTGGTTGGTTGTATTCAGATTATCTGGCGCCGTCAGCAACACGAGGGCTATAATGCGCCGAAACATTTCGTCATTTAACAAACCAAAATACATTTACAAACACCCATGCCAAACACGGGACTCGGAACCCGCAACCTCGCGGTCTAGAAGCCAGCACGCTAACCACTATACCGTTTGGTCGGCGTGACCATATTGGAGGTGGGACATTTGAATATGTCTTGCTTGAAACATTCGATCCCTCTTCGACTCCTTAAGGTTGATTAATCGAGTTCAAAATAACATAATTACCCGGGTAGCACAACGGTATTGGTCACAGACAGTAAAATATCGTAAAAATGTTTTAATGGCGAAAAAAGTTGAATATATATATATAATATATCGTCATCACCAAATATATCGCCATCTAAAGAAATGTTGAAAATATAAAAACGGTAAATGACACAAATCCACATCAGTACTATAGTGTAACTAAAAGTTGTGCGATGTTCCACACCCCTAGTTTCTTCTGTCATCATAAATAGTGCAAGTTTGGTTACAAACTTTTACTGAATATCTAAATCATAATCCGATATACTTATATTAGAAGATAAGATGAAAACATTTCATAAATTATTTCACCATGGAAGAATTCTATCCATTCGAAATTCAAGGCACTTTCAGTCGAACTTAGAATTACTTCTGATCAAATTTTATGTAATAGTACTAATACATTCGAGACTGTTTAACTGATCTAAGACACATGTATGTATCACTAATCTCTAAATGAAACTTTTGGATAGTGCAAGGGTTGGTTGGTTGTATTCAGATTATCTGGCGCCGTCAGCAACACGAGGGCTATAATGCGCCGAAACATTCGTCATTAGACAAGCCAACATACATTTACAAACACCCATGCCAACACGGGACTCGAACCCGCAACCTCGCGGTCTAGAAGCTAGCACGCTAACCACTATACCGTTTGGTCGGCGGATAGTGCAAGGGTGTTTCATTTTTCCAAAGATGTGATTGTCATTTGAAAAAGCAAAGAAACTTAACATTCCAAAAAACATGAAAATCGCTTTTAAAATCTCGCAGTTCATTTAGTTTTCATGCTCTTTCAATCATGAGATTGTTGTAATCACCAAGCCTTCCATTGATGGTTGTGCAGTTTTACTTTTCAATTAAACAACAATAACTAGGGGTGTGGAACACCGCACAATTTTCAATTACACTTTAACGTTGTTATGAATTTTTTCCACTTAGGCAATGATGGCACAGTTTTTCAGATAAAAACTAGTATTTATTCTCTTCAGAAAACTCACAAAATTTATTCACAGATAACAGTGCAATCACTACTAATCGTCAATACAAGCTTCAACAAGAACAGCTTCGAATATAGCGATTATACAAGCTCACTCCAATAGGTAAACAAAGCGATCAGCTTTCAACGAAGTCCGAAGTCAATCTGAAAACTTTCCCGATCTACAGTCTTATTTATACTTGGCGCGAGAGAACAATCGAGAAATTTCCAGCCAATTCGTCGGAAAAGAAACATCTCGAAATTTCTCGATTGCTTTAGGTGTTGCTACCTTTTTCTAACCTGTATAATCGCTGTTAAAAAAATAAAATAAAATAAAAATAAATTACAATAGAATTTTAAAATAATACGTCACTATTTACACTATATACAGACAATTTGTGCAACAATACTGATGTGGATTTGTTTCATTTACCACTTTCATATTTTCATCATTCATTGAAAAAATGGCCAGATTGGTAGTTCTTATATAATTCGTATGATCAGATCGGTAATTCTTATATGGGTCTTTAAAAAAATTTGAAGAAAAAAAAAAAAAACTTTCACCAAAATGGTAATTTTGGTGATATAGTTTTCGATAATTCTTATATTATCCTTTCTTGTGAAGTTGAGAAGAGGAGAAAAAATGATCGTTGATTAGCTATGTTCAAGCAAAGAAAACTCTGTGTTGAAGGCATTCATTTTTCAACTTTTTACACCATTAAAGCATTTTTTTTAATAAATTTCGCTGGTGGGGATGTTTAGAAACCCTTAAGAGGCATTACTACAGTAATTTAGTTCAAAATCGTTAGAGCCATTTTTTAGCAATCATTGAAAAACATGATTTTGTCAATGGCAGCTACCTTATGCGCATGCGTGATTTTGACGAAAACCTTAATGGTAGGTCCTTGTACTATCATCATCCCACACACCAAATTTGAACGTCGTTGGTCAATTTGTCCAGAAGTTATGCTGACCACGTACACACAGACATACATTTTTTCTAGATCTCTTTTTTGAACTCAGGATGCTCCAAAACGTGGAAACGTGTTTTTTTTCTTGTTTTTTTTCTGACTTAATACTATTTCCCTATGTATACATACGGGTAATTGAAAGTAACAAGCTGCCTCTGTCACTCCCATCCCAAATGAATAAAACATCTAAGCATTCTACAAAAAAGAAAGTTCACTAGTAGCCAACATCTGATCCTGCCAGAGAACTACATTGAATGAATAAGTATTCTTATTCATAGATATAAATAATATTATTTGCGTTTCATATTTAGTTAATGTTTTTACTTGTTTTAGAATACATTTTTGAGGTGTACTAAGTGTACTTTTTATTTTATACAGTTTTGAATGCAATTACATTTGCCAAAAGTTAATGTATTTGAGAAATCCCATAAGCCAACTGACTTTAAAAATAAATAATAATTTAATTATTTTTCTTTTGTCCCCTCCATTGAGCACAAAGATTGTATTTAGCTCCAAACAATTTATTTTATTGGAAAAAAAATATATAGAGTTTTGTCATTTAAAGCGGAAATATTTTTTTCCTGATTTCCCAAAAGTTGCTATCACCTGACCTATGAGGTTTTTCAAACAACCGATTTAATTGCCCTCTTCACAAAACAGTTGATTATTCCTCAACGAGAATTGAAAAGAATGAAAGGGTTTGCATATTTTGTCAGCCTCATGTATGTCTTCTTTTGGAACAAGGTTCTTAGTGTTTGCATCTAATTTTAAATTTCAGAAACACTTCTATCGGCCAATTGTGCTGCTAACTACGTTACAAAATTTATTTATTAAAAATGAACTTTAATTTATGCACTCACGTCCAAATACCTTTTATTATTTATTCTGATTAAAGTAATTTTGTTATTTATTTATTTATTACAAATATTTTGGCAACAGGAAAGAGTTTCAACAATGGTTGGTTAAATGCTAGTCAAAGCGCGATTGGATGACAGCAACTTGGTTTATTAGTATTCCATAAAAGCGACATTTTAGTGACAATTACAGCCCAAAATTTGATAGAATGATTGTCATCGACATCGAACCTATCTACCAAGTTTCAGACCGTTTGCACAACGGCAAGGGGGTTACTTAGATCTCCTCTGATTTGCCTGCCATCGACATCCACAGACACACGCAAAATCGAAGTAAAACTATAAGGGATTTAAAAAGAATGAAATTTATTTGGGAAGTTGTGGCATATTTAGCAACCGTATTTAGTTCTTCTCATTCTCAGTCGATTTTTGACGATTTTCGGCCATTTTTGCTAGGGCAGACCAATGTATTCGTAATCTACTAACTTTTCCCCATTTTGTATAAAAAATTCAGATTGAATTTCGATGGGGTATCTAACCCATCGATATAGATAAACAACTGGATAGACTACTCCATTGTCAATGCAAAGAGAAAAACGCCCCGGGGATAGCAAAGCTGGTGGGATGATTAGCCAATAGGGTGGGCCGAAAAAACTTATTTTCGAAATCGTTTTGGGAATAGCACGGAAAAGTTGCCTAATCAGTAGAGAAAGACCATCTAGCACCAGGAAACTCTTAGACAACATGGAGTGATATAAAATGCTTATGGCACTATTACTCCGCGATGTATGAGAGTGCATTTGTGTTGATCGAACAAAATTGTGTTATTAGGAATTTTTGCTGTAATAGATCTGAAAAATAATAATACAATCCTATGGTATAACTCATTAAGAACACAACAAATCAATATAATTCTGTTTGAATAAAGAGAGTAATTTCCTTTCTAAAACAGGCAAGATCTTTGTTTGCGGTGGATTCAATGGGACACAAGTGCTGACGACAGCCGAAATGTACGACAAAGACCATGACCAGTGGACGCTCGTCTCAAACATGCTCAGTCCAAGAAGTGGACATGTTCTGGCTTCGTACGGGAGTGTCATGTTTGCCATCGGAGGATACGATGGGGAGAAAAGACTGAGGACTGGTAAGCTTGCATTTCAAAAATTATTATATACTGTGTCGGTCTCGTATACAAATAACAAATAAAGCTTCTATGCACTGTGTACTCTTTTGCATAGCTGTAGAGTATCTGTCTACGGATCTAAGAGTTCCTGGTTCGACTCTCGTTAGCTACATCGCTACATTGGTGACTCGGACAACTGAATCATGCTGCCCCTACTGAATTTACTGCACGACTTCCACAATATCATCTCAGCATCTTTGGCGACTCACTGCCCTACGCGCTCAACTCATGCGCAGGAAACTCAATCGTTAGTCCCTTCACGACTCATTGGGAAGGGGCTATGTGGCGGTCTCGTATATAAATAACTAGCTAAATACCCGTGCTTCGCTACGAAATTTTAACATGTGCAATATTTTAGCTAGCTGTGAGGCCTCGCGTTGCGGAAATCTGTCATTCGTGTATAAGACCCAATTTTTTGCGCTTCGCTCTCAGGAAGGTTCATCGCTACGCAAAATCAAGCTCGCTTCGTTCGCTGAAAAGTTCATGGACACGTAAACACAGGCTTATTTCACTCGTTAAAAGGTTCATTGCTATGCAAGCATAGGCTCGCTTCGCTCTCTGAAAGGTTCATTGCTGCGTAAGCATTAAGCTCGCTTCACTCACTAAAATCTAATACTTACGTACTTAATATTGGAAGCCTCTCCCTTGTCAATAAAAACAAAATTCCCCGTTAATACAATAATACAACACATCTTTAAGATTATTTTAACACGTGTTTGTGGAAAGCAAAATTAGAGGCTAAAACTACTTATGTTGAAACTTTCAGAGATCTATGCCTATTCGAAGTCGCTTTTTGTAAAAAAATTAATTGAAAAACAAATTAAAATGTTAACATTCTTTTTATCAGTCCAATTAGAAGGCCAAAACTACTTGTGTTGAAAATTTCAGAAACGTAGCCCTATCACAAATCGCTTTGTAAAATATTTGTTAATTAATTAATAATAAAAAAAAATTAAATTCCGTTTTTTAAAAATCCAATTAGAAGGCCACAACTATATATGTTGAAAATTTCAAAGCTGTAGCCGTATTTGAAATCGTTTTGTAATATATATATATATTAATTAATTAAAAAAATTAATTAATAACAAACTAAACAAAAATTAAAAATTCTGTTTTTCTAAAGTCCAATTAGAAGGACAAAACTACTTATGTTGAAAATTTTAGAGCTGTAGCCCTATTAGAAATCGTTTTGTATAATATTAATTAATTAATTCTAAAAATTAATTAAAAAGAAACTAAATGAAAAATTAAAATTCTGTTTTTCAAAAGTCCAATTAAAAGTCTAAAACTACTTATGTTGAAAATTTCAGAGCTATAACCCAATTAGTAGTCATTTTGTAAAATGTTTATTAATTAATTAAAAAAATTGATTAAAAAAGAACAAAATAAAAATTTAAAATTCTGCTTTTTAAAAGCCTAATTAAAAGGCCAAAACTACTTATGTTGAAAATTTCAGAGCTGTAACCCTATTAGATATCGTTTTGTAAGATATTTATTGACTAATTAAAAAAATTAATTAAAAAAGAACTAATTAAAATTTTAACATTCTGTTTGTGATGTATACAATTAGAAGGCCAAAACTACTTATGTTGAAAATTTCAGAGTTGTAGCCCTATTAGTAGTCGTTTTGTAAAATATTTATTAATTAAATAAAAAATTAATTCAAAAAGAACAAAATAAAAATTTAAAATTCTGTTTTTTAAAAGTCAGATTAAATCGCCAAAACTACTTATGTTGAAAATTTCAGAGCTGTATTCCTATTAGTAATCGTTTTATAAAATGTTTATTAATTAATTAAAAAAATTAATTAAAAAGGAACAAAATAAAAATTTAAAATTCTGTTTTTTTAAAAGTCCGATTAAAAGGCCAAAACTACTTATGTTGAAAATTTCAGAGCTGTAACCCTATTAGATATCGTTTTGTAAGATATTTATTGACTAATTAAAAAAATTAATTAAAAAAGAACTAATTAAAATTTTAACATTCTGTTTGTGTTGTATACAATTAGAAGGCCAAAACTACTTATGTTGAAAATTTCAGAGTTGTAGCCCTATTAGTAGTCGTTTTGTAAAATATTTATTAATTAAATAAAAAAATTAATTCAAAAAGAACAAAATAAAAATTTAAAATTCTGTTTTTTAAAAGTCTGATTAAAACGCCAAAACTACTTATGTTGAAAATTTCAGAGCTGTAGCCCTATTAGTAATCGTTTTATAAAATGTTTATTAATTAATTAAAAAAATTAATTAAAAAGGAACAAAATAAAAATTTAAAATTCTGTTTTTTTAAAAGTCCGATTAAAAGGCCAAAACTACTTATGTTGAACATTTCAGAGTTGTAGCCCTATTAAATATCGTTTTGTAACATATTTATTGACTAAAAATTAATTAAAAAAGAACTAATTAAAATTTTAAAATTCTGTTTGTGATGCATAAAATTAGAAATTCAAAACTACGTATGCTGAAAATTTCAGAGCTCTACTCCAATTTTAAGTAGGTTTCTATAGATCCACAGAGACACAGACAGACAGACACACAGCTTGTTTTATTATTATAGATAGATAAAGCTTCTATGCGCTGGAGTACTCTTTTGCATAGCGGTAGAGAATATGTCTACGGATCTAGGAGTCCCTGGTTTGACTCCCATTAGCTACATCGCTACAATACTAATAATCATGTGAACTAACATTCTAGTTATATTTTATGATATGTAATTATCACTCTACGTAATTATAAGCTCTAACTACACCTTCTGAGTAGCTTGTAATCGGTTTATGCTTTGCCAATTGAATACTTGCCCCCATAATGCTACGTATTAGTTTGCCCATGGTTACAAACAGATCTTAACAAGTTTGGGGAAGTTTCTAAAATAAATCAGTATGGTGATTATTAAGCTTTCTTCGGTTTCAAATCAATAACCAAGAGTGTACTATCCAAAAATTGTAGTTCGATAACAATGGTAGTTATTTAAGTAGCCAAATTGTAAAAAAGCAGTCAAGTGCATTTCAAGGGGAGTTTTGCAGGATATATCAAACAAGTTTTCAATCTCTATTTAGGACTTTACAATTGGTGACTGTTATGCTTCGTAATGAAATATATTTTTTCATCGATTTTGACAATTTCTGGAGGAGAGATTTAGAAGCAAAATGGTGGTCTTATTTAATTTTAACATATAACTGATAACATATAACTTAACATTAACAAACATACAACTGATTTTAAAATTTGATGACTCGTGTGTATTTTAATGGCTGTACCCAAATTCCGGATTAGTTTTTTGAAGCAAAATTGGTTCATGAGCTAAACTACCAATGCTAAACTTCCTTAGCAATGAAAGTTTCAGCAAGCGAAGCGATCCTGTTCGAGTCACCGCAACGCGGGGCTACTTAGCTAGTACTCATTAAGAGAAATGCTTTAATCTGATTATCATAAGAAATACCACTACATATTGATATGTTAATTTTCCAAAGAATGAAATTAGATCATTAATTTGTTCCTATGAACAGACCTTCCATATATGATTATTGCTGATATCAACTCATTACTCATATCAAGTATGAACTGCAAAAATATTAAAATAAATTACTAAGAAATATTTAAATTTAAATTTTAATTTAAATAGCTACAGGTGCTTAAGAAACGTTGCTTAAACTTTTTTTACATTAGACATTTGAGTTATACATTGGCATAAATGCGCCCTATACTTCGAAGTTTTAATACAAAAAAATAACCTTGTAAAAGTATATAAATACTGTTGTACAAATTATCTGTATATAGTGTAAATAGTGACGTTTTATTTTAAAATTCTATTGTAATTTATTTTATCTTATTTTATTTATTAACAGCGATTTTACAGGTTAGAAAAAGGTGGCAACACCTAAAGCAATCGAGAAATTTCGAGATGTTTCTTTTTCGACGAATTGGCTGGAAATTTCAGGAATGTTCTCACGCGCCTGGTATATAAAGACCGGATATAGGGAAAGTTTTCATATTGACTTCGGACTTCGATGAAAGCTGATCGCTTTGTTTACCTATTGGAGTGAGCTTGTATAATCGCTGTATTCGCAGTTGTTTTCATTGAAGCTTGTATGAAAGCTTGATAGCGAAGCCCGATAGTGACTGTTCTTCGAATAAATTTTGTGAGTTTTCTGATGTGAATAAACAGTAGTTTTTATTGTAAGAACTGTGCCATCATTGCCTCAGTGGAAAAATTCATAGCAATACAATTGTATTTATTTTTAAACATATATTTGTGTATCTTTATGAGAGTCTTTTAAAGAATTTATTTAATTCTCAATGAAAGTTAATGAAATTAATCACCTTTCTCTTCTTAGTCGAGCGCTTCGATGATGTGGAAGAAAAATGGATCAAGCACGTCTCAATGCTTAACCCAAGAAGCAATTTCGCTGCAGCCATATTGGAAAATAAACTCCACGTCATCGGAGGCTACAATGGTATGTATGTATAACTTCACAATCATTTTGAACCCAAGATGGCTAACCACTGATCTCTAAGCATGGGAGCCCCCAGGAGGGTGCAAGGAGGTGCACTTGCATCCCCCCCCCCCCCACCTGCTCTTGAAATTTTTAAAAAAAATTAAGGAAAAGATGAAAATTCCAAGATAAAAAAAGCACCTATGCCGTTTATACTTTTATGTTACAATGAGCATTTTTTTTATTATTTAGTCTTTTTTTTTTTCCTTATGTCGTTATTTATAGATACTTGCGTGACAATTTCCTGGGGCTTGTTGTCTATGATTATTAGAGGCTGATGAGTAGAAGTATTTATCCCTTTTATTCTACAATCATTTCCTGTGCAGCTTTCACAATTCTAGGAAAATGTTTTGTTTTTAAGGCCATCAGATATGCAATCTTGAAATCTATTTTTAGAATTCAATTGAACATATTCCAATACTGCCTTCGTGTTTCATTTTGAATTCTTTTTCATTAAATCTGAAACTTGGAAGAAATAAAAAAAAAAAAAAAAAAAAAAAAAATTTAATCTTCCGTATTTTTGCATCTTTGAGTTCCTCTATTCTAAACACTGTCTCTTAAATGCCGTGAGTTGGATGATAAAAAAAAAAAAAAAACGTTAAAAATATATATTTTAATAATTTTACTATTTTGCTCCGTTTTTTCCCTCTTTAACAGGGTTGCGCTTATAAAAATATATACCATGAGTTTTTACTATTATCAAAGAGTATAATTTATAATTCATAATTATTAATTAACATTGCATGATTATTAATTAACATTTAAAAAGAAAAACTAATGATTTTGATAAAAATCTAGTCTTGCACCCCCTTGCAAATATTCCTGGGGCGCCCATGTCTCTAAGTACAACTTCAGGATAGTGCATGCTTAATTATTGAATTGAAGCCAAAGAAGGCCTCTCAAGTCAATACATAAATCAACACATAGATCTATATTAGCAACTCCCCCCCCCAAAAAAAAACTAGTTATAATATGTTTGTACTCAAGAGGAACCTATTACATAGTATTATAAGGGAAAGTATTTGCGTTTTTGGCTTCATCTGCTTGAAGAGCAGAAACCACTTAATAAGCTATCCTGAAGAAGTCAAGAGATCAGAGTAGAAAAAAAAATTTTTGGTATTATCCCTACTAATATTATAAATGCGAAAGTAACTCTGTCTGTCTGTCTGTCTGTCTGTTACCTTTTCACGCCTAAACCGCTGAACCGATTTTGATGAATTTTGGTATAGAGATAGATGGAACCTTGGGAAAGGACATAGGGTACTTTTTATCCAGATCCCGATCCCGGAATTATACGGGTGGAAACGCAGAGTGCAGTGCGCGCTGCGCGGCGCGGCGGCAAAGACGTGCGGGGGACGCGGATGGCTCGGTGGGAGGAGTGTAGATCACAAAGTATGCTTACCCGAACGGGCAGACACGTGAGGGCAGACGTCGTTGGCGGACGCATGCGATATCTACAATTTTGAGCTGCAACGTATTCGCTTTCTTTACGTTTTCATTGGTGTTTAGGGTTTCTTGGATAAGCATTTTGTGTTATTTACTTAGTTGTTTTGGTTGTTATTATTAGTTTAGCATAAGTTAGTAGTAGGTAGAATTATAGTTAATAGGTAAAATAAATACTTTAATTCATTTTAGTACTTTAATTCAACTTTAATTCAATTTAGATTAGTAGGCAGGTTTTTTTAAGTTTTTTCACATTTAGTAAGTAGTTACGGTACCTAAGAAGGTCAGCATAGTTTTTATTGAGTATTAATAGGTAAGTAATGTTGTTTTGTGAATAAAATAGTTCCAGTAGTTTCGCATATAATTTTATCGATTCATTTTGTTTTTATTCCATGTGGATAGTATATTTTTTTTAACATTTAGTTTTAGTTTAGCAATTCGTTTTGTTTTTGTTTTATTTCATGTGTATAAGTACCTACCTTAAGTATAGTTTCGTACTCAGTACCTTTAACTAAATTTTTTTGTCAGCTAAAGAATTTTTTTTTGCATAAGTACTTACCTGTTTTTATTACTTTAGGTAGGTAACTGGTTAAGTAATATGCCTCGCAAGCGTAAATCTAATTTAGCGCGTAGCTCTAAAAGAGCTCGAACTGCGCAAGTAGCTAGATCCCAAGAATCTGAGGAGCAGACTCAGGCCCGGCAGATTTTAGATGCTGAGCGACACGCAACGCAAAGAGCTGCCGAGACCTATGAACAAACTCAGGCCCGGCAGATTTTAGATGCTGAGCGACACGCAACGCAAAGAGCTGCCGAGACCTATGAACAAACTCAGGCCCGGCAGATTTTAGATGCTGAGCGACACGCAACGCAAAGAGCTGCCGAGACCTATGAACAGACTCAGGCCCGGCAGATTTTAGATGCTGAGCGACACGCAACGCAAAGAGCTGCCGAAACCTATGAACAGACTCAGGCCCGGCAGATTATAGATGCTGAGCGACACGCAACGCAAAGAGCTGCCGAGACCTATGAACAGACTCAGGCCCGGCAGATTTTAGATGCTGAGCGACACGCATCATTGATAGCTGCAGAGATGCCAGAAGAATCCCAAAGACGACGTGTGTTAAATGCTGAACGGCAGTCAGAAAGGAGAAATGCGTTTACAATGTATACATGGGGAGCATTCCACAATGCTGCTTTTGATTATGACCCATCGATTGAGTATAATAACCATCGATTACTTCTCATAGGTGGAATGGATAAAAAATGTATACATTGTGAAGCACTCAAGTGGAAAGAAGAAACTCCGGGTATGTGTTGTTCTGGTGGCAAGGTTTCAATTCCAATACTTGGAGAACCAGAGGAACCATTGAAGTCTTTACTTTTAGGTGATAACAACGAATCGCGGCGTTTTTTAATCAAAATAAGGAAATATAATTCATGCTTTCAAATGACGTCATTTGGTGTAGAAAATGAGGTGGTTATGCCTGGGTTTTCATCTACTTTTACAATCCAAGGTCAAATCTATCATAGGATTGGTTCTTTGCTTCCTACAAATAATGAGCAACCAAAATTTTTACAGATTTATTTTATGGGAAATGAAAACGACGAGGGTGACCGCAGGTGTCAAAACATTCAATTAGTAGAAAAGGATATTGTCTTAAAGATTCAGAGAATGTTGCATGAACATAACCGCCTAATAAACACTTTCACAACAGCCTTAGAAAGAATGCCGGGAGATGATTATAAGTTGGTGATTCACCCAGATCGTACACCAAGTGGGGAACACGAAAGACGATATAATGCACCTTTAATAAATGAAGTCGCAGCCATGGTTTGTGGTGAACAGTTTGCTTCCCGTGATATAGTTTTACATGCCCGTGATAACACACTAACTAGGGTGCCGGATACACATAAATTTTACGATGCGTTACAATATCCGCTAATATTTAGCAAAGGGCAAGAAGGGTATCACTTTCAAATTCCACAAGTCGAACCTGTAACTGGCCTGCCCTTGCCTAACAAAAAGGTATCATGTATGGACTTTTATGCCTTTCATATCATGATTAGAGAAAATGATTTTAATATTATATCACGATGCAGGCAACTGGCCAATCAGTTTTATGTTGATATGTACGTTAAGGTAGAAAGTGAACGATTACGATACATAACATTAAATCAAACTAAATTAAGAGCAGAAAATTATATCCACCTTCAAGACGCAGTAGCGAATGACGCTAATCTAAATCCAAATGATATTGGTAGAATGATAATTTTACCGTCTTCATTTGTAAATAGTCCGAGGTACTTACACGAATATACTCAGGATGCGTTTGCTTATGTACGTACATATGGTCGCCCTGACTTATTCGTTACGTTTACTTGCAACCCAGCATGGCCGGAAATAGTAAATGAATTAATGCCGGGTCAAAGCGCGATTGATAGGCATGATGTAGTCGCAAGAGTTTTTAGGTTGAAAGTTAAAAAACTTATGTCTGTTATTTCCAAAGGCAGAATATTTGGAGAAGTGATCTGCTTTATGTATTCCATAGAGTGGCAGAAGCGTGGCCTACCACATGTCCACATATTATTGTGGTTAAAAGACAAGTTGAGACCCGATCAAATTGATAATATTATCAGCGCAGAAATACCCGATCCAAGCACTGACAAGACACTTCATGATATTATAGTTAAAAACATGATTCATGGTCCATGTGGACCTGAAAATCCTCAGTGCCCTTGCATGAAAGATGGAAAATGCACAAAGAAATTTCCTCGCAAATTACACAAAGACACTGTCCACAGTGAAAACGGATACCCACTCTATCGTAGAAGAGCACCAGCAGACGGAGGTCGAACGGCATCTGTGAAACTACGAAATGGGAGTTACGTCACTATTGATAATAGTTGGGTGGTCCCTTATTCCGCTATTCTATTAAAAATATTTAACGCCCATATAAATGTTGAGGCTTGCAGTTCAGTGCGCGCTATCAAATATATCTGCAAATATATTAACAAAGGCAGTGACCAAGCTATTTTCAATTTTAGGAGCACAGAGCTTGCAAATCGCGTAAATGAAGTACATACATATCAATCTGGTCGTTATGTTAGCAGCAACGAAGCCGTGTGGCGGTTATTAGGGTTCCCGTTGCACGAAAGGCACCCCACCGTTACACATCTAAGTGTACACTTAGAGAACGGTGAACGAGTTTATTTTACAGAAGATAATTTCCACGAGCGACTATCTACTCGACCAAAAACCACCCTTACAGCTTTTTTTGAACTTTGCATAAGAGATGAGTTTGCAAGAACTCTTATGTATGCTGAGGTACCGAGATATTACACATGGGACGCAACCAGAAAAACTTGGAAACGCCGAATTCAAGGAACTTCGGTTCAGAACTGGCCTGGTGTCAAATCTGGAGATGCCTTAGGACGGGTTTACACAGTCCATGTTACTAACATGGAATGTTTTTGTTTAAGGATGCTTCTACACCATGTGCGTGGGCCAACCTCTTTCAATGATCTCAAAAAATACAACAATCAAGAATTTTCAACATTTCGAGAGGCATGTGAGGCAAGAGGATTATTGGAGGATGACAATCATTGGAATATAACACTGGAAGAGGCTGCACAATGTAGATCAGCGGCCAAGGTGAGAATGCTTTTTGCTATACTAATAGCGACATGTGGGCTTTCAAACCCTCAACAACTGTGGGAAAGGTACAAAATTCAAATGGCCGACGATATTTTACACAGAGTACAACATCATAATCCAAACGTTACATACAATGATTTCATTTTTAATGAAGCCCTAACAAAAATAGAAGACCAAGTCATAACTATAACTGGGAAAGATTTGTCAGATTTTGGGTTGAGCAGGCCGCAAAGAACTGGGGAAGTTTGCAGTGATATAATAAGAGAATTGAGTTACGATGCTGCTTCTTTACAACAACAAATAACTGAGTCTGTTCCGCGTCTAAACCCAGAACAAAGATTAGTTTTTGAGAATGTTGTGCAAAAAATCGAAAGTGGTGAAGGTGGTTTATTCTTTTTGGATGCGCCAGGAGGCACGGGTAAAACATTTCTTTTAAATTTACTTTTAGCCCAAATTCGTAAAGATAAAGGAGTTGCTGTTGCTGTAGCTTCTTCTGGAATAGCAGCTACGTTACTTAATGGTGGCCGAACGGCACATTCAGTACTTAAACTGCCATTGAACTTAGCTCATGAGGAAATGCCAGTTTGTAACATTACTAAAAATAGTGACCGTGGACGAATGTTACAGCAATGTAAGCTGTTGGTTTGGGATGAATGTACCATGTCCCACAAAAGAGCGATAGAAGCACTAGATCGGACCATAAAAGATATTAAGAGTAACCAAAGTATCATGGGTGGTATGGTGGTACTTTTAGCTGGCGATTTTAGACAGACTCTGCCGGTAATTACTAGAGGCACGCCGGCAGATGAAATAAATGCATGTTTAAAAGCGTCTCCATTATGGGTGCATGTAAAAAATTTTTGTCTGACTACAAATATGCGAGTACAACTGCACAGTGATACACAATTGGTGCAATATGCGGATGCTCTTCTGAAAATCGGAGAAGACCGTATGGAAACAAATAGTGACGGAATGATTACATTGAATCGTGAATTTTGTAATGTTGTCTGTAACATGGATGACTTAAAGAACAACGTCTATCCCGATCTTGCAACCAATATGAAGAACAGACAATGGCTGTGCGAAAGGGCAATTTTAGCACCGACAAACGAAGTAGTGGGGCAGATCAACGAACAAATCATGTCAGATGTGGAAGGTGATTTTGTTGAGTATCTGTCCGTAGACAATGTCATGGACACTGAGCAAGTGACATCGTTCCCTGTAGAATTTCTTAACTCCTTAGAATTATCGGGGGTGCCTTCCCATAAGTTGAGGCTAAAAGTAGGTGTCCCGGTCCTGTTGATGCGAAATCTTGACGCACCAAGAATGTGTAATGGCACACGTCTACAAATTACACACCTGGGACGCAATATTGTGAGAGCAATAATTATGACAGGAACAGCAAAGGGAGAAGAAGTGTTAATTCCCCGTATTCCAATAATCCCTACCGATTTGCCATTCCAATTCAAAAGAGTACAATTTCCCCTGAAAGCAGCATTCGCTATGACGATAAACAAAGCTCAAGGACAGACACTCAAAGTAGCTGGTGTTCATTTAGAAAAAAACTGTTTCTCCCATGGGCAACTGTATGTGGCGTGCTCACGAGTATCGAGTCCACAAAACCTACATGTTTTGACCAAAGAAGGAAAAACAAAAAATGTCGTATACAAAAACGTATTAAACTAAGTTAAGTCAGGGATCAGGGTCAGGAAAAGTCTACCTATGTTAATCTCAATAATTCAATGTGCCGGCTTCATTAGAATCGTTTCATTATAGTTTCAGAGCCTATTCAGTCCAAACAAATTTACACGAAGTAGTAGTTCTACGCAGACGAAGTCGCGGGTAACAGCTAGTCCTTTTCATAAAACCAATTACTATTTTAAAGAAGTAATTATTTTAATGCGAAGCTTAATTTTACATAACTGGGGTTTTGAAGCATCACACAATTTTTAAGTTACTTACCATGTTTGTTTGGGTTGTTTATCACTTGCGGTTTCATTCTTTCATTAAATAGAAAGAAAAAATTAGGAGTGTGGAACATTGCACAACTTTCAATTACACTATATTACTGATGTGGATTCGTGACATTTAACGTTTTTATATTTCCATCGTTCATTTAGAAAAAAAATGGCCAGTCTGGCGATATGTTTTGTGATAATTGTATTATGGGCCTTTAAAAAAAAAAAATCGCTAAAATGGATATTTTGGGGATATACTTTTCGATAATTCTTATATTATCATTTCTTATAAGTCAAACTGAGAAGAGGAGAAAAAACAATCGTTCATAAGCTATGTTCAAGTAAAGAGAAATCTGGGTTAAAAGCATTTTTACAACTTTTTACGCCCTTAAAACATTTTTACGAGAATTTCGTAAGTGGGGATGTTTAGAACACCTTAAGAGGCATTATCACAGCGATTTTGAACAAAATCGTTAAAGCCGTTTTTTTGCAATTACTGAAAAACATGATTTTTTTTTCAATGGCAGCTACCTTGTGCGCATGTGCGAATTTGACGAAAACCTTACTGGTAGGTCCTTGGGTCATCATCAACCTGCACACCAAATTTGAACATCGTAGGTCAATTTGTTCGGGAGTTATGCTGAACACGTAAAGACAGACACACAGACAGACATTTTTTCTAGATCACTTTTTTGAGATCAGATTCCAAAACTTGAAGAAATGCAAAAAATTGATTTTTTTTTTTTTTGACGGAATCCTTTACTTTTATTACCCTATGTAATTGAAAGCATAAACAATTAACGATTTTGTGAGTTTGACGAAGTTGGCAACGCAAATATAATCAATTTGCCAAACTAGAGTGTAAATTTACCCTTTCTAAGCATTGTGCAGTTCCAACTCTCCTTGCAGTTTTATAAGATTTCAAGCATAAATTCAACGAACCATTAATTAAAATTGACATATTTTCTATTCTGAGTAGATAAGTCGTTTGAAGCAAATTTTAGCACAAATGAAGTTAACAATTTGAAAATTAGCAGTTACTTTAGTTACGAATGCTTTGGCAAATATAAGAATTCCTGGAGGCCTTTCGAATGGCAACAACATTTCTGTGAGCAATCGCAATACAACTTTTAAAATAAATCCAAAATTTCACATTCCATTACCCAATCACAATGCCCATTTCATTTTCGCGCAAACGTAGCAATTGGCTATTATGTAACCAAGTGTAATCTCCAATGCACTAAAACTAGAGATTGAGAGGCAACTGCGAGTTTAGGTCATTACATCATTCTGAATTTTTTTGTAGAAAGTGAAGAAAAGTTAGTTGATAACGAATCCACAGGTCTGCCATGGAAAAAATGGTCAAAACTGGTTAAAAATTGACTTTGAATAAGACGAACTAAATCCGATTGCCAAATCCGCCATAACATGCTAAATAATGAGCATTCTTTTTTATTTGGTAACCCACCATTCTTTAATTTTCAATTAAGAAGGATGCAGACGATTCAGATGTCTGGCGACGGCTTATTTGCATCTTTCAATAACGAGCCAAGTAAGAAATAAATATTACGTCACTGATGACGTAACTGATGTCTCCAATTAGGCTTACTTTTAAAAGATTCAAGTTTTCCGACCCAGAGATCAGAATTCGTTTGCGCTTTTTCTCATTGAAAATCAAATTGAGGTGGGTTACAAGACTAAAAAGTTTGTTCACTTTTTGGCAAGTTATGACATATATGGCAATCGGATTAGTTTCGGCCATTTTTGCCACGTCAGACCAGTGGATTCGCAATCTACTCAATTTTCTCCACATTCTTCAAAAAATTCCGAATGATATTCGATGGGGTACCTAAACATGCAGTCGCCTCTCGACTTCTAGGTAACTGCAAAATTGGCGACTCTAACTACTCTGATCTCTATCTGTAACTACAACTTCTGGATAGCTTATCAGCGGTATCTGCTCTGCACATAGATGAAGTCAATTGAATACTTCCCCTCATCTATGCTACGTAATAGATTGCACATGGCTACAAACAGATTCTATCTAGTTTAGGGAGGGAAGTTGCTAATGTAGATCTGTACGATTACTGTTAAGTCTTTTTCTGATTCAAATTAATAACTAAGCATACATTCTCCATAATAGCCCGAGAGGCGACTGCAATTTTTGGACCCCATTGAACATCATTTTGAATTTCTTATAGAAATTGGAGAAAAGTTAGTAGATTAGGAATCCACTGGTCTGCTGCGGCAAAAATGGCCGAAACTGATCAATAATCGACTTGGAATGAGTTGAACTAAAATCCGATTGCCAAATGTGTCATAACTTGCCAAAAATAGAACAAACTTATTTGTCTGGCAACCCACTTCATTTTGATTTTCAATGAGAAAAAGCGCAAACGATTTCTGATCTTTGGTTCGGAAAACTTGAATCTTTTAAAAGTAAGCCAAATTAGCGACATCAGTTACGTCATAAGTGACGTAATATTTTTTTGCCAACTTGGCTCCCTTTTAATAGATGAAAGTAGCCCGTCGCCAGATATCTGAATCGTCTGCAACCTTCTTAATTGAAAGTTAAAGAGTGAGGGTTACCAAATAAATAAAAAAGCTCATTATGCTCATTATTTGGCAAGTTATGGCGCATTTGGCAATTGGATTTAGTTCAACTTATTAAAAGTCGATTTTTGACCAGTTTCGGCCATTTTTGCCACGGCAGACCAATGGATTCATAATCTACTCACTTTTCTCTAATTTCTATAAAAAATTCAGAATGATGTTCGATGGGGCTCAAAAATTGCAGTCGCCTCTCAGTCTATAAGTTGTAATTTGAGATCATTGGTAAGTACACTGAAAGGCTCTCACCAATATGGGTAATACTTGTGTGGCTATTCCTATTCGCTTCGTGTAATGTAAAAATCAATAACGTGGTCATCAAGGGGAAGCTCAATTCTTCAACCTAGTTTTTCTCGAAGCAATCGCATTGTAGTTACGAAGCTTTTTTTACTTACTTCTGGACAATATATTCAGAGATTTTATGAAATGTATATTCAATTTTCACACATGTCGTAACTGTTCTACTTTTCTTTCCGTATTGTTTCCAGGTCACAACACATGTCCTAAAGTTGAGCGGTATGATGAAATCACCAAAGAATGGCAATGTGTACGAAGTCTCAACAAGCACCGGAGCGCTCACGGCGCATGCGTCTTCAACGATTCTATGATAGTTTCTATGTGTGCAGTAACTGGTAAGACGAAATAATTAAAACAAATTTAAGGTAGTTCACCCTTACTTATGCGGCATAACTTATAGAACCAAGTACATGGGTAACAACTCTGATGTAACAATTTACCTACTTGACTATTTCCTATCTCTTCTTGAATCCCACCATTCTGCATTTAATGCATTATTTTATGATAAGGGTGTCTTCAAAATTAATGGTATTTATAATAATTTTACAGAAAATAGAGCCACAGTTGTTAATTGGCCACACTTGCTCACCACTTTTAAAAATGACTCTTGTACTTTTGACACTCTTGTCATAAAAAAACTAGGGGTGTGGAACATCGCACAACTTTCAATTACTCTATATTACTGATGAGGATTTGTGCCATTTACCGTTTTTATATTTTCATCATTCATTGAGAAAAAATTTCCAGTTTGGTGATATTTTTTTTCGATGATTCTTATATGCGTCTTTAAAAAAAAAAAAAAAAAAAAAAAAATTTCGCCAAAATGGGAATTTTGGCTATATTTATTTCGATAATTGTTATACTATCCTTTCTTATAAATGAAACTGAAAAGAGGAGAAACAATAATCGTCGATGAACTATGCACAATGAAAGAGAACTCTGTGTTGAAGGCATTCGTTTTTCAACTTTTTACACCATTAAAGCACTTTTACCAGAATTTCGGAGGTGAGGATGTTTAGAAAAACTTAGAGGCATCACCACAGCGGTTTCTTTCTTTTTTTTTTTTTTTTAATCAAAATCGTTAGAGCCGGTTTTTTTAGGAATTGCTGAAAAACATGATTTTTTTTCAATGGCAGCTACCTTAAGCGCATGCGCGATTTTGATGAAAACCTTAATGGTAGGTCCTTATGTCATCACCAACCCTCTCACCAAATTTGAACATCGTAGGTCAATTTGCTCGGGAGTTATGCTAACCACGCACACACAGACATACATTTTTTCTAGATCACTTTTTTGATATTAGGATGTTCCAAAACGCGAAGAAATGAAAAAAAAAAATCGATTTTTTTTTTGGTCCGAATACTATTCTTTCATTACCCTATGTATTACATATGGGTAATTGAAAGTAAAAACTCAGCGGCGTATGAACCCCTATCGGCCTATTCGCTCACTATCGTAAGGGAATGTTTGATATTAACACTTGAAGTTATTCAAATAATAACATCAAAAACACTTAATCGAATGTCCTCTCCTACCTGACCGTATCTCTATCCATCATAATAGTTATTTTTAAATTTAACTTTGCATATTATGCCGTACTGAATAAACTTATCAAAATTTGAGAATTATTTGTATTTTCAGGTCATATTACTGTCCGCACAGTTAATATGGAACAATCGAGTCCTTAGGAATTTTGAATGGCTAAATATGAAATGCGGTGGAGTCCTCGGCAGCTACAAGAAAATTCTTCTTGCTTGTGTGGAATGGTCTTTTTTTTTTATAACCTTTTATTAGATTGATAGAATACTTTAAAATTTTAACCTGGTGTTATTTGAATATAGTTGTATGAGTTTTAGTAAAACTTGTTTTGTTTACTGTGCTTTTAATTTTTTGTAAAATTGTTATAATAAAGATTTTAGATATATTTTGTTAGTTATCATCGAAGTCTTCTCATATTTTTATGGTGAAAGAAATAAAAGTTATGTTGCTAATATGTTTTTAAATTTTAAAATATTTAATTTTACTGGTTGAATACCCGTGCTTAGCGACAAAATTGTACCATGTGCAAATTTTTTAGCTAGCTGCTTGGCCACGCGTTGCGGAGATCCGTATAGGTCCCAGTTGGCGCTTTGCGAATGGGCTCGTTTCGCTCGCAGGAAGGTAAATTGCTATGCAAGCATGGGCTCGTTTCTCTCACTAAAAGACTTATTGCTGCGTAAGCATAAGCTCGATTCACTCACTAAAAACAAATTGCTACTTGAACTCTTAATATTAGAAGTTTCTCCCCTAACGAGAAACAACAAAAAAATCACCGTTATTATAATAATACAATACCCCTTTAAGAATATTTTAACACGTGTTTGTAAAAAGCAAAATTAGAAGGCCAGAACTACTTACGTTGACATTTTCAGAGCTCTATGTCTATTAGAAGTCTCTTTTTGTAAAAATAATTAAAAAAAAAAAAATATTATAAAAAGTAATCATAATTTTAAAATTCTGTTTGTCAAAAGTCCAATTAGATGGCCAAAACTACTTATATTGAAAATTTCAGAGCTATAGCCCAAAAAGGAATCATTTTGTTACATATTCAGTAATTAATTAAAAAAAACAAATCAAAATTTTAACTCTCTATTATTTTTCAAGAGTCCAATTAGAAAGCCAAAACCGACTCATATGGAAAATTTCAGAACTGTAGCCCTATCATAAATAGTTTTGTAAAATAATTGTTGATTAATTAAAGAAAAACTAATCAAAATTTTAAAGTTCTGTTTTTTAAAAGTACAAATAAAAGTCTAAAACTACTTAATTTGGAAAATTTCAGAGCTATAGACCAAATAGAAATCGTTTTGTAAAATATTTATTAATTAATTAAAAAGAAAAACTAATCAAAATTTTAACTCTCTATTATTTTTCAAGATTCCAATTAGATGGCCAAACCCGGCTCATATGGAAAATTTCAGAGCTGTAGCCCTTTTAAAAATAGTTTTGTAAAATATTTGTTAATTAATTAAAAAAATTAATTAAAGAAATAATCAAAATTTTAAAATTGTCTTTTTTAAAAGTACAATTAAAATTTTAAAACTACTTATGTTCAAAATTTCAGAGCTGTACCTCTATTTAAAGTCACTTAAAAAAAAAATAAAAAAAAAAATATTCTGTTTATCATAGGCACAATTAGAAGACCAAAACTACTTATATTGAAAATTTCAGAACTCTACTCCTATTTTAAGTAGCTTTCCATCGATACACAGATACAGACAGCTTGTTTTATTATTATAGATACATAAAAGTCGATACTCATTTATTATTCACACATTTTATTATAAGTAAAAATATGCACATATGTAAGAATATAAAAGAACCACAATATGCAGTATAACAAAGTACAATGTATCAAATATGCGTGCATGTATACAAAATAGTTTACAAATAATTTTTATGTGAATACAGTCAATCTGTTACAAGTGCAATACTTTAACATTTTCTTTCAACTTCAATTTTATGATGCAAACTTTAAGTTCCAACAGAAATCATTATTTTTATTGTAATTATGCATCAATATCATAAAATCTATCTTCATAATGAAATTCATAAGTAAAAATGTATTAAAACCACTCAGATAATTACCTTAAACACACAATTGTTGTATTTTACGTATAAAATGTAGATTTATAAGAAGTAGTGCGGTGAATATTACAACTGATAAATACATATATGCGTATTGAGAGAATACAGTTTTTTGTTAACATTATTGTTTACATAAAATCAATGTTTAAAACATTTGTATTCGGATAATACTATAATTAGAATATAAATAGTAGTTTAAAGAATTATTGATAAAATTTTATAATTATGAGAGGTTCTTTTAGATAATTTTTCTGTTTAAAAGTCCTTTAGATAGAATTTCTTCTTCTTCCTTTTATTAGTCTTAAAACCTGGATAAATTTACACTATTCGCGTAGCTCAAAATCATAACTAGCATTTTTTTTATTCAACTTTTGACTGCAGTAGATCCAAGTTTGCTGTAGTAAGAATGTTACCAGGTTTATTTATTTTGGATAGGAAATTTTTACCTAAAAAATCGGTAACGAAAATTACACAAATTTTTGTTACTAGAAAAATAAAAAATAGTAACCAAAATTGTCACAGTTTAGTGCGTCATAAAAAAAATTATCAATTTTATGACATTCATATATTTATGTATTTTTTAATATTCTGAAATAAATGTTTAGTTGACGGAATTTGTTGCATGGCATAAAAGCAGCATTTAATCATTTTTAAATAAATATTTCAAATTACAAGGTACAATCAAGAAAACGAACATAGAATAATATTATCTAAATTATAGATTGATCTTTTTATTCTTATTCTCTCATTCTTAAAAGTAATATAGGACTTGTGATACTTTCTCCTATATTAGTTACGTCTTTCAGGTTTTACAGTATTGTAATTTTTACAATGTTATCTCTCAGATGAAATATCAGTCGACAATTTTGCGTTTTTGTGCAGGAATAATGGCAGCATTCTTCCTACTGTTTTCCACAAAAACCTAGAATAAATAAAAGCAATTCAATTTCTAATCGTAAAAAAAGCTTTATTATATTCTAAAACATCTCATATTTTACTTTTTATGATTTTTAGGGAATGAAAGGTTTCAGAAAAAAAAAAAGAAAAAAAAACTGTTTTTATACAAGGTCCGGCTATTAATTTCCAATAACTGTAGGAGAACTAAAAGGCGGAAGATGGCGCTAATGATTGCACATTGAAGAACGTTTTCTTGCGCATGTGCAGTGCAATCGGCGCCATTCTGAAGTAAGTGGTTCTTGTGGAAAGGTGCATTAAAACGTAGCACTTATATTCCAGTAGTCGAAGTGAAAATGGAGCAAAGAATTAACATTACATTTTGTCTAAAAATACTCATGTAGCGTTATTGGTATTTTTAAAACTAATATATTCCAATAGGTTAAACATATAAATAACATCAAATAATTGTTAATAAATGTGCCTTATTTGAAATCAAAAGTATTTTGGTTTTTACCAAAATAGAAATTAGGAGTGTTTAAAAACTTTCAATCACTCTTAATACTTGTCACTGCATTTATATTTCCCATGTATTGGTGTAATACTTTTAATAATTTAAGAAACAAAATGGCTAGTTTGGCGATATTTTTGACGATAATTATTACATTGGCCAAAAAACACCGCCAAATTGACGAATTTGGCGATAGATTATTTTTTTCGATAAATATTACATTAAATGGGGATTATATTAATATACAGAAAATCAAGGTATGAGCAATAATGTTACTTAAAATTCTTCAGAAAACAAACTATTTGATACGTGTTAACTTGTAAAAAGAATCAATTAATGTCTCTTGTCGCTTTATGTGTTTTTCAATATTCAGAAGAATATTTCACATTCGGAAAAAAAATTGGAGATAACAATTTGGCGAGATAGGAAATTGATTAAATAAGAATTTGGACGATGACATTTGACAACCTTGATCTCGGAACGGTCAAAATATTGTCAAGTACTTTCATTCTCACTCTAAACACTAACTCGTACAAATACTTAAGGAGTAGGGGGAACTCGGGATACTTGACCCAATTTCTAGTTTTGGGTGTTTAGTTTTTATTTTACATTACTTATGTCGATTTATACTTCATTAAGTATTACACAATATTTATGAATATCTTTCTAAAGTATTAATTGTAAACGTGGTAAAATATTAAACAAAAAAAACCCCCTTAAACTTGGTCAAGTATCCCAATGTATAGGGATACTTGACCCAATTTCTAGTTTTGGGTGTTTAGTTTTTATTTTACATTACTTATGTCGATTTATACTTCATTAAGTATTACACAATATTTATGAATATCTTTCTAAAGTATTAATTGTAAAGGTGGTAAAATATTAAACAAAAAAACCCCTTAAACTTGGTCAAGTATCCCAATGTATAGGGATACTTGACCCAATTTCTAGTTTTGGGTGTTTAGTTTTTATTTTACATTACTTATGTCGATTTATACTTCATTAAGTATTACACAATATTTATGAATATCTTTCTAAAGTATTAATTGTAAAGGTGGTAAAATATTAAACAAAAAAAACCCTTAAACTTGGTCAAGTATCCCAATGTATAGGGATACTTGACCCAATTTCTAGTTTTGGGTGTTTAGTTTTTATTTTACATTACTTATGTCGATTTATACTTCATTAAGTATTACACAATATTTATGAATATCTTTCTAAAGTATTAATTGTAAAGGTGGTAAAATATTAAACAAAAAAACACCTTAAACTTGGTCAAGTATCCCAATGTATAGGGATACTTGACCCAATTTCTAGTTTTGGGTGTTTAGTTTTTATTTTACATTACTTATGTCGATTTATACTTCATTAAGTATTACACAATATTTATGAATATCTTTCTAAAGTATTAATTGTAAAGGTGGTAAAATATTAAACAAAAAAACACCTTAAACTTGGTCAAGTATCCCAATGTATAGGGATACTTGACCCAATTTCTAGTTTTGGGTGTTTAGTTTTTATTTTACATTACTTATGTCGATTTATACTTCATTAAGTATTACACAATATTTATGAATATCTTTCTAAAGTATTAATTGTAAAGGTGGTAAAATATTAAACAAAAAAAACCCTTAAACTTGGTCAAGTATCCCAATGTATAGGGATACTTGACCCAAGTCATATATTTGGGAGTATACAATATAAAATTATAAATGGAACACTTTTACATAATAATAACATAACTCCCATTAATAAGTCCAATCTTAATACTTTTCTATATTTGTTCAAAGAGATCAATACTTTTATTTTTATATCTACCTTATGTTAATATAGTGTCCACTTTTCAATTTTTATTGTAGAAAGTTAAAAATATTAGCAGTTTGAAAACTATTTCTGTTCGTATACAAGTTCAAGAATAAGAAAATAATTATCTATTTAACTGCAAATGCAAACTCACATTAAAACCCAAAATTTGTAATTCTATAATTTTTCATTGAAAACTCAGGCGGATGAAAAATAGACTGAATTTAGTCATGTTAGTGTATTTTCCGGTGCTTTGTGCATTGAACATTATAAAATCTTTTGAAAGGTGAATAAACTGATACGCCTAATGGTTGTAGTCTGTGAAAACAATGTGGAGAGAATGGTAATGCCGTTAACTCGTGTAACATCGATGGTAAGCAACGACATACTACTTTCAAGAATATCCATCAGTAACAATAGCTTTTTACCAATTGAACATCTTACATACCTAACAAAATGGTGCAAGAAGAATAAAAAAAAATCAATAAAACTTCCTAAATGCATTCGAATAGTATCCTATATTGGATCAAGTATCCCTATGTGCCTTGGGTCAAGTATCCCTAATTGTACATTTACTACATAAATATAAAATACAACCATTTGCAAGTAAATGGATAAACACTATTATATATATAAATGTAGCTAAAAGTATGCATAAAAAAATAAACAATTAAAAAAAAAGTCTTACTTTTAAACATAAACCCTTTTCACATCAGCATTTACAACACGAAAGATATTACTTTTGGAGCATAAAAATTTAATTTGTCTTAGTTTTTAAAAACGAATACAAGGATTCAGTTGTCATTTTCACCATGTAGTTAGCTAACTAAAGGGCAAGAAGTGATACCACTTCCAACCATCGATATAGATAAACAACTGGATAGACTGATCTATTGTCAATGCAAAGAGAAAAACGCGCCAGGGATTGCGAAGCTGGTGGGAAGATTAACCAATCACAGTTCACTTTTATAGTTGGATGGAAAAGCGAAAAACCTTGTAAAGTGTTAGAGTATATATTTTTTGCACATTTTTACTAATTAAGGTCTACTATTGACATTTCTGCTGTGTACAATCCAAAATTTTATTTTCAATCATAGGCAATCCGAATTTTTTATCCCACCAATTGCATCTGGCAGCGGCTTCATTTTCCCAGCGTTAAGCAGTCTAATCCAGTTGTTTATCTATATCTATGCTTCCAACTCATTAAACCTTCTCAATTCTGAGAAAAAGGCATTGGGTCAAGTATCCCTAGTTCTCCTTGTCGTGTGCTTATAAAAAGGAGGTGAGTGAGTATTGTGTTGTGGAAGGTATTACAAGTAACACATATTGTGCTTACCATAAGACTTCTGCTCATGAAAAATGGTCGAGTTATTCCATCATTCATCTGACAGTCCTCACAGAAACACAGCAACAATGTATCTATCGCCATCTAAAGGAAAGTTACAACCGATGTAATAAATCACAAATAGGTATTTCATTTTCTCCGCCAAAAGCAGTTACTTTCTACGTCACCTTGCATAAAGTCCAATACTATAGTAATTAGGCGATTAGAATTAGTTTTCTCGAGCAACTTTATTTACAGAATATTAAGGTTGGTTCTCTTACTTCATAAACTGACAGGAAGCAATGGCAGACTAGAAATGCGAAGACACACGCCAACGCTACAGGAGCCCATATGTAGTGCAGACCTTCCTTGTCCTGAAAAAAAGATACTTTCTATAGTAAATCATTTAGGTTCGAAAGAATAACTTTTAAAGATTAAAAACAAAAGCAGAAACATAATTAAATGAATGAAACTCAACAAATTTTGGTCGTTTATAAAAGAACCAACATGATAGTCGATTGTCAGTTTACGTAACTAGGCCACCATATTAGAGGTCGGCGATATATCGATACGACGATATTTTTATCGATATTTCTAAAAAAATATCGATATTAAAAATATCGATAAAAGTCACCGATATATCGATATTTTCAAACATTTTTAGTTTTTTGATGATCATTTTGTAATTTCATGTGTTTTTTCAATTATTCCCTTTTCATAAACTTCAAAACTAAAGTTTGAACTGAGCTGAGAGACAGTTAAAATGGCACCAATATTCAATATTTTGTCATACACTTAAAAGCTATTGAAAATTATCTAAATTTTTCGTAAAATCATTGCACCAATTAAGCAAAAATATAACTTTTTTTTTTTTTTTTTTTTTTTTGTATTAGATCCATTTCAGTTGAAAAAGCAATCACCTTACAAAAAAACCAATCATGTAAAGTAGAAATTCGCTCCAAAAAACTTTGTTTCAGTCAAAATTTAAAATCAAATAAAAAAAATCATGTACCGATGTATCGATATTTTATCAATATTTTTTTCTATGCAACGATATAAAATCGATATTTATTTTGATCGATATTTCCGATCTCTACTCGATATGCGATTAATCTCACATAAATTCAATTTACTACTGTTATGAATTTTTCCACTGAGGCAATGATGGCACAGTTTTTCAGATAAAAACTAGTATTTATTCTCTTCAGAAAACTCACAAAATTTATTCACAGATAACAGTGCAATCACTATTAATCTTCAATACAAGCTTCAACAAGAACAGCTTCGAATACAGCGATTATACAAGCTCCACTCCAATAGGTCAACAAAGCGATCAGCTTTCAACGAAGTCCGAAGTCAATCTGAAAACTTTCCCGATCTACAGTCTTATTTATACTTGGCGCGAGAGCACAATCGAGAAATTTCCAGCCAATTCGTCGGAAAAGAAGCATCTCGAAACTTCTCGATTGCTTTAGGTGTTTTCCACCTTTTTCTAACCTGTATAATCGCTATTAATAAATAAAATAAGATAAAAATAAATTACAATAGAATTTTAAAATAATACGTCACTATTTACAATATATACAGACAATTTGTGCAACACTACTTACCCTGAGAATCTCAAGAGCTATAAATGCCACTGATATGGTGACTCCCATCTTGCCGATGAAGAGTATGAAGTCTCCGATGCAGTCGACGGCGGCAATTCGCATCACATTCGCCGTCAAACTGCTGAAGGATCGACGGGCACTGGCGCAAAACGAGTCGCCGTAGATCACTGGAATATATACGAGAAGGAAAATCGAAGTTGTGTTTCCATCGTGAAACGAAGCCTAAAGTGTTTTACAACAATGTTTATTCCCACTAACTTCTTTAAAAAAAAAAATTATAGTCTCTCATTTAAAAATGTTGAATAAAAATATCTGTACTAAACTTCAACTTAACTAGACATCACTTAGACGGTAGATCGTCACATTCCTCATAGGTATTTAATCCATTTTGGCGGAGTGAAGACATAATTCTCGCCAAACCTTATAGCCTTTTGTTCTGTTGTGGTTTGGCGAACATTATGCTTTCACGCCGCCAAAATGGATTAAATACCTATGAGCACTGTGACGATCTACCGTCTAAGTGATGTCTAGTTAAGTTGAAGTTTAGTATAGACATCACTTAGACGATAGATCGTCACAGTGCTCATAAGTATTTAATCCATTTTGGCGGAGTGAAGACATAATTCTCGCCAAACCTTATAGCCTTTTGTTCTGTTGTGGTTTGGCGAACATTATGCTTTCACGCCGCCAAAATGGATTAAATACCTATGAGCACTGTCACGATCTACCGTCTAAGTGATGTCTAGTTAAGTTGAAGTTTAGTATAGACATCACTTAGACGATAGATCGTCACAGTGCTCATAGGTATTTAATCCATTTTGGCGGAGTGAAGACATAATTCTCGCCAAACCTTATAGCCTTTTGTTCTGTTGTGGTTTGGCGAACATTATGCTTTCACGCCGCCAAAATGGATTAAATACCTATGAGCACTGTGACGATCTACCGTCTAAGTGATGTCTAGTTAAGTTGAAGTTTAGTATAGCAAAACTTCGTTTTACGACAAATGAAATTGTGACTGTTAAAAAATCTTAAACAAAATTTGTGTTTAGCGTGCTAGCTTCTAGACCGCGAGGTTGAGGGTTCGAGTCCCGTGTTAGGCATGGGTGTTTGTAAATGTATGTTGGCTTGTCTAATGACGAATGTTTCGGCGCATTTTAGCCCTCGTGTTGCTGACGCCGCCAGATAATCTGAAAACAACCAACCAACCAACTTAAACAAAATTTAGAAACGCTTTAAAAAATCATTATGAGACAAATATATGCAAATATTTGTCTCATAATACGTTTAAAAATTCAAAAAATGTTCTCAATGTTTAAAGTATAAAAAATCATTTTAATGGTAAAGAAAATGCAATGTACTACATTGTTTTCAACATTTTGATATGAAAAGTTGAATTAAAAAATTGCAAAAGAGAACTCTATTATCACGGAATGGAAAAATTTGTACATACTGTTGAAAAATGTCCCTCGAAGTAACAAAAGAGAATCCCACAGAAAATGTAATGTACTCTCTGTGTTTGCACTACATTTTACATTTACAAACTTATTGACAAAATTGCTCTTTATGTTAATTTCTATTAGTGGAAACGCAGCATAAGCTAACGAAATTCAAATAGTGTTTGTTTAACTAAAAGGCAGTGATATGTTTTTGTTTTGTTTAATATACTTAAAATGACTTAAATTTTCCCCAGCACTGGCACCAATATGGAATAATAACCCAGTCAAGTATATTTCTAGACTACAAAGTACAAGCTAAGTTGCCCCTGAGAGCAGTACTTGAAAAATTTCTTCAACAACTTCTTAGCATCCAAAATTTTCAAAACGCATTAAGAGAAATGTAAAGTTTAACGTCTATTTTTTAAAAAAAAAAAATTTAATTATTATTATTATTATTATTATTTTAATTATTATTATAATTTTTTTTTTATTATTATTATAATTTTTGTTATTATTATTATGTTTTTTAATTATTATTATGTTGTTGTTGTTTCTAATCTCCCTTTTGTCTGACGAAGTCAGACAATATCAGTGAAGCCATTGACATTAATGAAGTCTGACACTAGTTGTGGACAGTTATAAATGTCCTCCCAGTCCAGTCCAAGGCAGTCCAAAATGTGCTGAGGTGATGCCTGTTCTTTTTGGCATTTAGGGCAAAGAGGAAATTTTTTGCTTCCCCCGGAATATGTTAGGCCTTTAAGGTGACCACTAGCAAGTCGGGACAGACGGGTATTGGTGTGCCTATCACGAGGAAGAGATAGGGAGTGTCCTGGCTTTTTGGCTTTATACCATTCGTGAGATGGAGGTATATGCCATTTCGCTTTATTTTGAGCAATTTTCTTTGAGTATAACTCTTGATATGTGAGTTCTTGAGTAGAGAGGACAGGGTGTTCTAGTCCCTCCTTAGCAAGAGTGTCAGCCAATTCATTTCCGTGGATGTCTACATGTGACGGGATCCACTGAAAGTGCACTTTGTGCAGTCGGGATATGCTCTTGACTTTGCATATTATGGATAGACTGGTTTTGTCTCCCACGAGGGAGACTTAAAATTATAACTTAAAATTATTATTATTATTATTATTATTTGCTTTAAGTAAACATATATAGCATAGCCATATTCAATTCCAAATAATTGATGGTCAAAATTACTGTTAAACTATGCCGAATTCTTCAAATGTGATTGAAAAAGAAACTTACCAATCATAATATAAGCATTCTTGCTAAGGAACTTAAGGTAACTTTCAAAACACGATAAGCAGCATTGAAAGATTTTCCAAAACACGTCACATCGCTGATTTTGACTGTCCATGCTAATGCACATAATATAAGAAAACATTAGCTTATATTAATCCTAAATTTAATCAATTAAAAAAATACTGAAATAACTGTGAGAAACAGTTTAAGAAGAAATAATCTGGTTGGAAATAACTCTACTAACTATTTTTGCAGTAGACGAAATAAAGCTCTGATGGCTTTCATGATGGCGATGATGAGTGAACCGTATGCGGCTGAACCAAGGTGATAGCAAATGAGCATTTTCAAACTTTTCCAAATGGGGCTGCCCAAACGATGCTTGTCTCTAAAAAATGTACCATAAATAACATTAAACATGCATTCAACTCACTATAGAAGTAAATGGAAGAATTGCAGTTTTTTAAATTAGAAAACAGTAAATTAAAAAAAAAAAAAAAAAAAATCAGAAACGGGTTTGAAGGTAATCAGTAACAGATACTCAAAGAGACTGTGTGAAAGAATAACTTATGCTTATATTACGAGTTTTTAAGGTGGTTTAATACAATAATCTAAAACTTAAAATGCAGTTAACTTGAAATTAAGAACAGGTCGTTTTGTGGCGTTGCTATGGAATACGTGAAAGTGGATGTGGTTTAATTCTTCAACAATGGACAATTCCCGTATTTTTTTTTAAAATTTCCCTTATTCAATTCTAAATGTTTCGAAAAAACCATAAACTAAAATATTTCTGCTCACCGCTTTTTTTTTTTTTTTTTAATTTTCAACCTAAGTTCACTTGTTAGATTTTGGCGAGAAAACGACACAGTCAGCTAAATGTTTTCTAAATGTTTCTAAAAAACCATAAACTAAAATACTTCTGCTCACCGCTTTTTTTTTCTCTTTTTTTTTTTAAATTTGCAACCTAAGTTCACTTGTTAGATTTTGGCTAGAAAACGACACAGTCGGCTCGAATTGAATGTGCCGTCACTTCATCTGAAATAACTTGGCTTGAAACGCAGCAGCGGAAACCAGTTTTGCAAGTTTCTCGCACATCGCGCCAACCTGTACGGATATTGCAATTGTCTACTGAACACACACCAACTATTTGGCAGAAACCTTACGATAACCATAGAGAACGGAAGGAAGTTTTGACGTCACAACTAAAATGTAGTGTTTTGGGACTGCAATCGGATGAGGTTTTCGGGCATTTTCTTTTTTTAATTTCTTAATATTTAAACAGATAATTTTTTTAAAAGAACTTTTGTATGAATATTTAGAATCAGAAAGAAATTTTTATAAATATAAACAAATTTCACTCGTTTTTAAAAAATGCTGGAATTTTCCATTGAGAGATGTATGTCAAATAGCATCAAATTAAGGTACATTACCCATGAAAAGTAAGGGAAGTGAGATGAGGTGGGCTATAATTATTTTTTAAATATTAAAACATATTTTTTTAAAACAAAACTAACAAATAATTTTTTGGAAACTATTTTTTAATTTTATTCAAAAAAACATTCTATTGAAAATTTAAAATTAATTGTATTATAAATGAAAAAAAAATATATATATAGTTTTATAAAAAAAAAAAAAAAAAAAAAAAAAAAAAAAAAAAAAATAATAATAATAAAAAAAAAAATTAAAAAAAATAATAAAAAAAAAATAATAAAAAAAAAAAAATAAAAAAAAAATAAGGAATTATTTTACTAAAAGTTCAAATAATTTCACTAAAAGTTAAAATAATTTTTTTAAAAATTAAAATAATGTTACTAAAAATTCAAATAATTTTGCTAAAAATTCAAATAATTTTTTACAAATTAAAAAAAAATAAAAATACAATTAAATTTTAAGAAATCCAAATATAATTTTAGAAACATAATTAAACGGCTAAAACTCTTTTTATGGGAATATGCATTACGACCGAGGCTCTTAAGATCCAACGCGCGTGCTTGCCGATTAAAAAAGATAAGAGACAAATGGCAAATATAAATTTAGTTGCATTGTTATCCTTTTGATAAAACCTTCATTCACAACTTTTCCAATAAAGCTCAGCCTCTGCGACTTCCATATTGGTTTTTAAATTCTACCTTGAGGCAATAATTTGAAATGACGTATCTTTTTTTCCCTTAATATATTAGCTATCTATGGCTTACATAACATGTATACAAATTTTATGAAGGTATTTTCATTAAAATCTGGTCTAAAGTGGCGATTTTTAATTACGTAACCATTCTATAAAATATTAATACGTGGTGACAAAGTATTAAAAATAATTCATTAGTTAATAAATAATTACAAATTCTGTCAATTCATCCCAATCGTAGCCAACTTTGATTGATCAGTTAGAAAGTAATATGGTACAATACAAACTCCAACAAGTTGAATAATTTCAAAAACAAATTTCTGCCTATTTTTTATTTTTATTTTAGAGACAATATTTTACTCAGTGATATGCATTACTAAATTTCTCAAAATCAGGTGCAAGCGAAAGTTGATTTGTACAAGTTTACTTCTTGATCTCTTATGAAAACTTCAGAAAAGGGTTACCCAGATAACAATTAAGCGGCTAATTATGTTGCTTATATTCACCTAACAACAACGTGGGGAATTTCAAGGTTTTGTAATTTGGAAGTTACCTTGTGAAGTACCACGTTGCTACTGCTCCTGCAACTACTAAATTTTGGCAGGCAAGAACAAACTGTGTCATCCAAAAGAATCCAAACAGCGACAACCATCGCATCACCTACAATACAAAAAAAAAAACACAATAACACTCACAAAAATACTGAGTTTAATTTTTTTTATAGTTAGTTTTACCCCCAAGACCTCAATAATCATCCGATACATTCACGAGTTGTATTTTTATTTAGAAAAGTGATCCCATTTTTTTTTAGCTATTTACAACCTTCCCTAAAATCTATGGTAATTCAAAAGGATATTTTCTTTTTATTCATTCATTCATTCATTCATTTATTTATTTATTTATTTATTTACAGTAGAACCTCGATCAACCGTCCCTCCTTTATCAGGAACTCTCTGTTAACCGGCAATCATTTAGTCGACATCAAAAATCTCCCAAATGAGTAATAAATCATTTGTTCCTTTTTAAACCGTAATCTTTTCCCTTGCTCTAAAGTTACATCAGTAATGATGAGGCTTTTGACTGTTTTTCTGAAGAACTGACATGGTTAGAGCAACCTTCGGATGCAGATCAAACTGAACTTTTGCCTTCAAAAAGACTCCAGGATAGAGCAGCGAAACAAAGATTATCGAGATTATTGCAACAAAAACTCATTTCCAACAATTATGTCATAAAAAAACATTAAAAGTCCTGTATTCAATAAACGAAAATCATTTACTTTTTATTGTTTTTTACAACTCTCTTTTATCCGGAATTTTCGCTTAACCGATCTACCTTTGGTCCGAATTAGGTCGGTTAATCGAGATTCTACTGTATTGTGTTTAACAAGACATCGTTAGTGTTATTTTATAAATGTTTAAATATAACATAATTCCACATAGCATATATTTTATCACACATGAAAAAATTTAATTTCATCCAAATTTTTCCAAAATATATTTACCTAAGCATTTCATGAAGAAAACTATTGTAGTCACTATAGCAATCAAAGTATTTGATAATTTTTGAGTCATTGCAAACTCGTTGGCTCACTACAAAATTGCAAAAGTGATAATGAAATTTTATAAATGTGTTTTTACAATTATTGTTAAAGTAATACGAGATTTTTTTTTTTTAAATAACCATGTCAAAAAACATCACAATACATATCTTTTACCCTCCATCCTTTCTTATAAATAAAATATTTCAATTTTAAAGATGCGCATCAACATTTCAAAACTTCAGTACATTTTATTCAACATTAAATTTAGATTGGTCAGTATCTGTAACAACAGCCGCTTTACAATGTTGGACCAATGTTGATCGATATTGGGCAGCGTAATTGGGACTTTAGTAATAGACTTTTAGAGTTTTCTTAAAATAAATCACCTAATAAAGGTTTCATTTATAATTCAGTAATCGCTTACCTGAAAGAATGTTTCAATGGGAAATGTCACTCTTCCTTGAGAATCGACCAATGGCTTACCCGATGTCTGAAGGCAAACAAACCCAAATAACAGGAAAAGGCAAATGAGAGCCAATGAAATGAATGTCTAGAAAAAAAAAATGTATTAATTAATATTTTTTTAAACAACCGCAAACAGAAATAGCAAATGTTTCAGTTTATAAAAGCATATTTAGTTATCCGATTCCACGACACCTCGAATATGTTCTTTAATAGGCTGATTCAACAGCAAGCAAGAATCGTATAATATCATGCCAACCTCAGTTCACAAAGAGGAAGATTGGTGAAAGACAGATTACATTTGAATTGCTTGATGTTAAAAAAAAAGAGGCTTTGCTTTTAGTCCGAGAGGCAACCTCAATTTTTGGACCCCATCGAACATCATTCTGAATTTTTTATAGAAATTGGAGAAAAGTGAGTAGATTACGAATCCACTGGTCTGCAGTGGCAAAAATGGCTGAAACTGATCAAAAATCGACTTGGAATGAGCTGAACTAAAATCCGATTGCCAAATATGTCATAATTTGCCAAAAACAGAACAAACTTTTTCGTCTGGCAACCCACTGCATTTTGATTTTCAATGAGAAAAAGCGCAAGCGATTTCTGAAAACTTGTATCTTTTAAAGGTAAGCCAAATTGGCAACATCAGTTACGTCATCCGTGACGTAATGTTTATTGCCAATTTGGCTCATTTGTGAAAGATGCAAGTAAGCCATAGCCACACATCCGAATCGTCTGCAACCTTCTTAATTGAAAATTAAAGAGTGAGAGTTACCAAATTAAAAAAATGCTCATTATTTGGCAAGTTATGGTGCATTTGTCAATCGGTTTTTAGTTCAACTCATTCCAAGTCGATTTTTGACCAGTTTCGGCCATTATTGCCACGGCAGACCAGTGGATTCGTAATCTACTCACTTTTCTCCAATTTCAATAAAAAAATTTAGAATGATGTTCGATGGGGTCCAAAAATTGCAGTCGCCTCTCAGTCTATTTTTCTTGAAGTTTGTTTTTTATAAATACTAAGGTGGAGGCATCAAGCAAATTTGATTTGTAACATCTTGAATTTGTCACCCCCCCCCCCCTCGCCCCTTAAGTGTATCTTATTTATATAAGATAATATTTTTTTCCCAATAGAAGTTTAATTCTTTTAGAAGAAACTTTTTTAACCGAGTGTTTCAAGATGCAGTAGACTAAGCAGACATTCAAATGACGCTTTCCATATCTTCATCCTGGTTAAATTTCCTTCCCTTTGTTAAAAATCAATTAGCATCCTTCAAATATTCTTTCTCATTGATTTTTCCAAAGTAATTAAACAATTTTTTTAATATATTTCAAAACTTTGTTTGATTGGTTTGTACCCTCAACGACCTAATTTTATGCACAAAAACGGCAAATCAGGCTGGGACCTACAGCATAATGGGGATTCAAAACCTCAAAGAACTTCCATGCTTTACCCGGAATTCGAATCCGTCACCTTTGGCATGCGAGACCAGAGCGTTAACCACACAGTCATCTGATGAGTCAAAACTATATTAAAAAAACAAAAAAGTTAAATTTATAAATTTTTTTTTTTTTAAAAATGAGACAGTATTTAATGGGTTGTTTGTAAAGCCATCACAGATAATTTAAGATGCATCCAAGTAACCATGGTTGGTTGGTTTGTACGCTCAACGACCTATTTTTATGCTTAGTGACGGCTAATCAGGCCGGGACCTACAGCTTAACGTGGATTCCGAACCACAACAAATATCCATGTCTAACTCGGGTTTCGAACCCGGCATCTTTAGCATGCGAGGCCAGAGCGCTAATCCCACAGCTATCAGATGGGCCCCAAGTAACCATGGAGATGAACAGATAAGAAATACTTCTTTTAGGATAAATATTCGGATGAAGTGTGTGTTTACCTCAACTGGTTGAAGTAGAAGGAGTGGCATTGCTGCTATGGATTTGCCAGCTTCTTCGAATAAGGCAGCAACCTAAAAATAGTAGAGAAGATTTTTAAGAAATGTAATATTAAAAATTATTGATCATTAAGAACTCATTCAAAACCAAAATTTGGCGACTTATATCAGCTAAAAGTCACTAGTAATTCACCTTTGATCACAAGAATTTGAAACCCAAAGAAATTTTTGAAATTTGTATAATAAGGGTTCAAATTATCTTATACATTACTTTTTAAACGCAGGTTCTTTTGCTTTTTATGATATAATCTCTTTTCACATCAAACTAAAATTGATTAATGATTCATCAATTTAAAAACTGAAACCTTCCGACTAATAATTTATTATTTAGCTCATTGTACTATTTGTGTGAAAATCATTGCTAAAATCAGAAATAGTCCTAAAATCTCTCAGGAAGTTTCGATAGCTTACAGTAGATGGCAGCACTGTAGAAAAGAGAATTTTTTTAACAACGTTAAGGAAACCTAAGAAATCCTATATCTATCAGAAACAGAATACAATATCTCACTCTGATGAACTTTTAAAAAAGTAATTCTTCTAAGCATTCTTAAATCTACTGATTGCTCATGGGCTTCCTAATATCTTAATATTTCGTTTAAGTCACAATTTATAGTTTGAATAACATTGATATATAATTTATCTTAAAATTATTTCTATTTGAAGCTATCGAAATATAATTAAATATCTTTCAGAAGTATCCTTTTCAATACCGCCAAAAGACAGTTTATCTTCCGCAATTTGAATAAAATATTTTAATTAAGTAATTAAAATAATCTAAGCAATAATATAATAGTAATGTAATAGTAACTTATAAATATAAAAATGTCCAACATACCAGTTTTATTTTATTCCTCATAAAAAGAATAACGAGCAAATAGATTACCTACGAATAAGTCAATGAATATTTATTTCATTAGTAATTCAAATCTATACAACAAAATATAATTTTATATTCAATCTTTAATTATTAAATATTAGAAACCTTATTCGTGATGAAAGGTCAAAATTTAAGATTTTTTATAGTGATCCAAAAATTTATTTTTTATCAAACTTCTAAATAAACTGTTTCAAAGATGAGTAATAAAAATAACACAAAACATGAATTAAGTTTTAATACTATTATTAAGTTTACTTTACATTAATTTACATCATGTGTATTGTTTTTTAATATTTTCTTGAAATAAATTTATAAAAGTTGACGTAGTATTAATATTTAATTACATATTTCTGTAATAGTAGATTATTTAGTATATCAAAATTCGATTAATTAATAAAATCGATTTTTTACCAAAAGTTGTATTCCTTATATTTTCTTTAAAAAGTTGAATATTTCATTATATTTTGCAAATGATTAACTAATTTATGAAAATAATATATTCCCCTTCAAAAGGTGAAACTGTATCAAATAAAATGTCATGTTTATTACAAGGAAATCTTTCTGTAACGTTTTAATTAGAATAAAATTTAAATTACCGTAAAAATTGTTGAAAAAATCGCGGCAATCAGCCAATAATTAACTTGCTTTAACTTGAGATCTTTGTTAGGTCCCTCGTACGCTTCCATGTTTTTCTTTTTCTGATTCCACATGATCCTGAAATATTCAATTAAATGAGCAATAAAACTGTCTTTGTAACAAATAATAAAATTTCAGTTTAGTAAATTATAGTCGGAGAGTCGACTACAAGTTTATCTACATCATCGAACATCATTCTGAGGTTGGTTGGTTGTTTTCAGATTATCTGGCGCCGTCAGCAACACGAGTGCTATAATGCGCCGAAACATTCGTCATTAGACAAGCCAACATATATTCACAAACACACATGCCTTACACGGAACTCGAACCCGCAACCTCGTGGTCTAGAAGCTAGTATGCTAACCACTATACCGTTTGGTCGGCTCATTCTGATTATGTAAACGGTTAATTGGCATTTCAATTAACAAGGTGACAGTGAGCTTCCAGTCAATATGCCAGCCACTGGCAACATGAAATTTGGCATTAAGTTCCAGGGACTTATGGGAAAATTTTAAATGATTCTTATCAATCACATACCATGCCACCTAGTAATACTGTGAAGCGAAATGTTATTGACATTTCACTTCACAGTATATTCACAAAGTTATACAGTGGTGAATAATTTTGTTCGTTTTATCATAAATTATATTGTACTTCTTTGTCATTTTTACTTCCAACAGGGTAAAGATATAAGCCAAAACAATTTTTCCCGAAAAATTTCTATTCTTTCAGCTTTACGGAGTTCGCTTGACGAATTGTTTAAAGAACGTTAAAACTCAATATTCGTCTTAAAAACAGAACGACACATATTATTTGATTTTTAGTATTGTATGTAACAATTTAACGTGGCTTCACGCTTTTCAGTTCTAATATATTGTTACGAATTTCTGTATATTTGTAAATATTTCGTAGCATTAATTATTAAAAAGATAAATTTATGTACGTTTCGCATAAGGCAGTGCAAGAGTTTGTCATACTTTGCTTTCCTGGAATGTGACCCTTAATGCTGGAAAACGAGTTTTACAGAGATAATGCTGGGAAGCGATTTTTACAAAGAGCAGGTCATTTAACATTATGGTAATAGCAATCTCGCCAAATTGGCGAGTTAGAGCCAAGTTGGCGATGGTTTTGGCGACTAATTTTTGTCGCCAAACTTGGCAACCATTTGGCCACATTTTCGGTCCCCATGTACTACATGTATAGGACTTTTCGACTACGATCTGAAAAGTCCTCCAAATTTCTATCTCTGGAAGTTTCACGAAGGTTTAACTTTCCTATATATGCCAGCCAAGAGAGCGGGGGAGTTATCTAGTTGAGAGTTATCTAGTTGAGTCAGTCAGTTGGAATTACTGAGTTGAGATACTGAGTTAGTTGTCCTTCAGTGAGCATTCAGAATAGTTCTACAGCGAACTGTATTGCATTGTCTTTTGTGGCGATTTGTAGCAGTTGTGAAGCTTTTTTCAATTTCTGTTTGAGCTCTATTGTTGTGTAAAGAGCTGTATGACTCAATTCTAGAACGAGAAGTTCAGGTTTTGTAAAAGAATCTGTGAAGAGTATATCAGAATAAATTTCTGGAAGTGTTAATCTGCTTTGGTTTCAAATCTTTCGAACCCATCAACGCAACAATATTTTAAGCAAGTATTTCGTCATAATACCTTGATCCTTTCAAAATTATGACTCCTTTTTTTCACAGACAATTGTAAAAAAAATTAATGTCTACCAAACAAATTTTGCACTCTAACTTAGTAAATTAATATAATTTTTTTAGTTTTTGTTGAGAATGAATAAAATGGAGAAGTGGCAAGCTTATTGTCGAAATGTAGGTGGTTCAAATTCAGGAGTTCGGTGTCAAGATATTTTCGATTTAATTTTATGTGTGTGTCTAAATCAAAATAGAATAAAAAGAATTTAATAGTTAGCCTAAGAACGCAATTTAGTAAGTAAATTATACCTGTTACATAGTACTCTGTTGAAACAGTTCTCACCATTTCTGAAGACCTAATAAGAGAATTTCTATTCTTCAAGCATAAGAAGTCAATTAAATTGTGGCCATGCTTAACTTAATGGAATACTCTGAAATAATACTGTCCTTTTGAAACCAACTGACGCTAACTTGTTTAGTGGAAAAGTTACAAATATAGAGCTCTAAGGTAATTATTAAGCCTTCTTCGACTTCAAGTCAATTAATACTCATTCGTTATTCCAGCAGTGACAGTTAAAGACCAATAGTAGTCCGAGAGGCGACTGCAAGTTTTGGACCCCATCGAACATCATTCTGAATTTTTTGTATAAATTAGAGAAATGTTAGTAAATTACGAATCCACTGGTCTGCCGTGGCAAAAATGGCCGAAACTGGTCAAAAATCGACTTGGAATGAGTTGAATTAAAATCCGATTGCCAAATATGTCATAACTTGTCAAAAAATGAACAAACTTTTTCGTCTGGCAACCCACTGCATTTTGATTTTCAATGAGAAAAAGCGCAAATGATTTCTGATCTCTGGCTCGGAAAACTTGCATCTTTTAAAAGTAAGCCAAATTGGCCACATCAATTACGTCATCAGTGACGTAATGTTTATTGCCAAATTGGCTCATTTGTGAAAGATGCAAGTAAGCCATAGCCACACATCCGAATCGTCTGCAACCTTCTTAATTAAAAATTAAAGAGTGAGGGTTACCAAATAAAAAAAAAGCTCCTTATTTGGCAAGTTATGGCGCATTTGGCGATTGGATTTAGTTCAACTTATTAAAAGTCGATTTTTGACCAGTTTCGGCCATTTTTGCCACGGCAGACCAGTGGATTCGTAATCTACTCACTTTTCTCCAATTACTATAAAGAATTCAGAATGATGTTCGATGGGGTCCAAAAAATTGCAGTCGCCCCTCAATCTATAGTTCTGGCAAGTGAGCCGATGCTTTTTACCTACCACAGATAAATGGTGCATGCGATGGATGCTATGGTGACGATGATTAGCACTGCCCAGATGATGATGGATGCGCAAAACCTGAACACAATGAGCAGCAAAACAGAGAGACCTGGAGAAGAAACAAGAATGATTTAATTAGGCGACGAAAAGAAAAGGGAAGGGGTCCTGTACGTTAATTCAATTATTTAAAAATGCAACGTTTTTAATGTTATTGAAAAAGTTTTAGAATAGAAATTGTAAGAGTTCCACTTTAATTTGAGAAAATGTCAGCTAACAACCAGCTAAAATTGAAATGGTTCATTGTCTGAATTTTTTGTTTCAAGGGGGCTATATCCCAGGGAACACAGATGCATTGGTCAATATCGTAAAAAAGGGTTCTGAAATATTGGCTGATCCTAATAGAAACACTTGCATCGCTCCAAAATACGGGATTTAAAATAAAATTTAAAAAAAGAAAGAAAAAAAATAGCACAAAACATACTTTTTTTAGCCCTCCGTCCTTTTTTATAAAAAAAATATTTCAATTTCAAAAACGTTCATCAACATTTCAAAACTTTCCGTATTTTTACTTTCAATTACCCATATGTATACATAAGTAATCTATATATTTAATAGGCAATACGTTTTTTGGGGTTAGTCCGTCCGCCTAAACTGCTCAACCAATTTCAATGATCAAGGTGTCATTTTAAAGGAAATAAGCTGTAGATTTGCCAAAACGTGCCAAAATAATTTATTAACACTTTATTAATTAGTTAAATTTCAATATTTTTCATCATTAAGCTACTACAAAGCCTCAATGATTTTGAATATATGATTGGCAACATCCTTAACTATGTAAACAACAAACCGGCTGCTCGGGGGTTCAACCAACCAACCAACCGTTAAGCTATCCTTACTTATGTAAACAACAAATCCGTTGCTAATTTTAAAGCTCTTTTTAAACTCTTCATTTCAAAGTTGACTTTTTCTGTTTTTCTGAAGCATTTTTGTATTAGAGTAATTATTATTTTGAAGTATTTCTATCCAGAAAATGCTTCGCGTTGGACGTCGTTCTCTAACGGGGCGACTTATCAGAATAAATAAAAAATATTAGGACTTCAATGTAAGGGCATAGCTAATGAAGTTTTAAGTCAGAATGTTGGCGGATAGTATATTTAACTTTCTATTATGAAACTTGCAATTTGGGTGTTTTCTCTATTAGGCCTTACATTAAATTTATAAAAATTTGGTTACATTTTTTATGGTTGGCAAACCTATTCGAGCGCAGCAAGATGTTTTAACCACAAATTCGAGGGGCAAAGCCGCTCAATCCGAGCGCAGCGAGGCGTTTGGGGGTTGGCGAGCGTTAGCGAGCAGGGGGCGAAGCCCCCTAGTAAAAGTATAGTAATTGGTAAATTTTTTTTTTTTTTTTTTTTTTTTTTTCATTTTACCACGTTTTGGAACATCCTGATCTCAAAAAAGTGATCTAGAAAAAATGTCTGTCTGTGTGTATATAAGTGCGTACGTGGTCAGCATAACACCCGAACAAATTGACCTATGATGTTCAAATTTTGTGTGAGGTTTAGTGATGACTCAAGGACCTACCATTAAGGTTTTAGTCAAAATCGCGCATGCACATTGGGTAGCTGTAATTGAAAAAAATCATGTTTTTCAGTAATTGCTAAAAAATGACTCCAATGATTTTTTTCAAAATCGCTGTGGTAATGCCTCTTAAGGTGTTCTAAACATCCCCACCTCCAAAATTCCCCTAAAAATGCTTTAATGGCATAAAAAGTTGAAAAACGAATGCCTTTAACATAAAGTTCTCTTTTCTTGAGCATACCTTATTAACGATCATTTTTTCTTTTTTGTCCAGCTTAATTTACAAAAACAGATTATGTAAGAATTATCGATAAGTATATCGTCAAAATCATCATTTTGGTGGAGTTTTTTATTTTTTTTTATTTTTTTATTAGTCCCATACAAGAATTATTACATAAAATTTCGCCAAACTGTCCATTTTTACTAAATAAATGATGAAAATATAAACACGTTAGATGACACAAATTCACGTCAGTATTATAGTGTAATTATAAGTTGTGCGATGTTCCACACCCCTAGTTTATCAATCATTGGCCAATATCCATAAGAACGGTCTACATCGATACTGAACAATATCGAGCGATGTTGGCCAACTCTGTAGTGCTTCTGGGGTTAGTTCAATAAACATCTAAAACAAACAGGAAAATATCTGTTTTGAGGTACGTGACTGTGAAATCTGTTATAATTAATTCTCCGAAATTAAATATGAACTCCACTTTCTAATTAAATTTAAATCTAATCAAGTAAAGTTCTGTGTAAATAAAGTAATAGTTTTTTTCTCTCGTTTCATTTTTCCGTGACATTCAAATATTTGTTAGCTCGGTTAATATCTATCAAAAGCAGGCAAGTCCTGTAATAGCTTTGTTGGCGAAGGGCCAATTTCGTAAGCACGAAGTGTCAAGTGATACTTTCTATTAAATTAAAGAGGAAAAGCCCAAAATACTGTCAGCATGGACATGAAAAAGAAATCAGTCATAATTTAGGTTACGAATAAATCAATATTTCGATAGTTCTGAAGTAGAGAAAAATTATATGAAAGTTGCATCATTTATAATTAGTTAGGGAACGTAACTTGAAATGTGAGACTCTAGTGTATTCTGAACGGTGTTTTTTGAGAAGATTTCTTTTTTTCATTTTTTTCAAAAGCAAAATTGATAAATGATATATCAATTTAAAGCCGAAGGCACTGCTTCTGACAAGCAGCTTGTTTACAATTACATATTTCGTTATATGTTAAATATCGAAGTTAGAAAAACCAGAAATAATCCCAAGCTTTTGGGAAGTTGTTATGACACACAGTTGATGACAGCACTGAAGAAAGGTGAAAACCGCAATTTCAGCACGTTAGAGAAACGTAAGGAATCTTATATCACTCAGAAATATGATACAATATATATCTATAAGGAATAAAATAAAACTAATTCCAATAAGCAATATTAAATTAGCAATCAGCAATTTACTTATATTTTTTTGCAGTTATGTACTTCGAAACAAGAAGAGCCAATATCAAAATGTATTTTTATTTATTACTTTTTGACCTACTGCACTATTTGGCGATATTTATTAACTGAAATCTCTTATTGTCATGGCTGACGACACACAATTACAAGTCATATTTGGCAAGTTGACAAATTTGTCGTTAAACATAGAGAAAAAAAATTCCCAAATATCCAATCAAAGTATAAACCACTATCCGATTTATTTCTATTTGTAAGCATGGTCCGTTCTATATAAATAAGGGATGACATTAAACTTTCGAGCTTAACATCATGTCCGATTGAACTTTGTGCAATGGACAATTCCCGCATTTTTTAAGTGTTTTTTTATTCAATTCTAAATGTTTCGAAAAGGCAATGAACACACAAATTTCTGCTCAATACACTTTTTTTTTTTTTTTTTTAATTTTCGAACAAAGTTAAATTTCTAGACGTTGGCGAGAAAACGATTCATTCAGCTGGCATTGAATGTGACGTCACGGCTTCGGACACATCTTGGCTTGAAATGCAGTAGCGGAAACTAGATTTGCATGTTTCTCTCAATTCACGCCAACCTGTACGGAAAGTGGCAATGGTCTACCAACACCAACTATTTGGTAGAAACTTCACGATAACCAAAGAAACTATAGAAACCCTTGACGTCACGAATTTTGCTGAGTGTTTTGATCTGACTGGTTTTGGCTCGGTGATGAGGCATTTTCTTTTCTTAATATTTAAATAAGCAATTTTTTTAAAGAGCTTTTGTTTAAATATTTGGAATCAGAAAGAAATTCTTCATAAATATAAACTAGTTTCAATCGTTTTTAAAAAATGTGGGAACTGCCCATTATATTGATACCTTCAAACTGATATCAGACACATCTCTAAATCAGAATTTGTATAAGATCTACAATAGTGTAGTGTAGAAGATAAAATTAATGGTTTTATATATATATATATATATATATATATATATATATATATATATATATATATATATATATATATATATATATATATATATATATATATATATATATATGCATTAAATGAACTTCGATTTTGTCAATGGGAGGCAAATCTATCGACGCTTAATTATCCTCCTTGCCATCATCCAATTGGGATGAAACTTGTCAGATAGATTTGGTGCTGTTACTGTCACTGAAGGGTAGCTTTTACAGAATTCTAATAAACCAACTTGCCGTCATCCAATCGCTCTTGGCTAGCATTTATCCGACCATTGTTGAAACACTTTTCCCGTTGCCTAAATTTTTTTTTTTTTTTTTTTTTTTTTTTAATAAATAAGAAATAAAATTACTTGAGTCAGAATAAATAAATGACTTTTGGGTGTGAGAGCATAAATTCACTTTAATTTTTAAGAAATAAATTTTGAAACGTAGTTTGCCGCACATTTTGTTAAGTGAAATGTTTTTGGTATTGTCAAAGAATATAAAAACTTGCAATGCATACAAAAGATTTTTTAAAAACTATTGTTTATATGGGTTATATTATTATTATTTAAAAAAAAAAAAGTTTAAAACTAAGAACTTACCAATGCTGATTAAACAGAGGAATAGTATTTCTTTCCAACAAAGACTGATATCAGAGCCCATTTCCTGTAAAATTGAGATATTTTATAAGAGCTAGTCAGTGAAAATCACAAATATTGCTTTATTCGAAAAGTCAATAATTAAATAACTTAATATATTGAAGAGATAAATTATCATATAACAATTTAAAAATTAAAACAGTTTTTTAGTTTTCTATATTTTACTTTTAGGAAAGCAATAATTTGAACTTTAAAGTTAAAAATTTTTATTTTGTCTTTTTTTACGAACAGTTCTGTGAGACATCGCAAACGGAAGGTTGGGGGTACAGTGCTTTGTTCTCGAAAAGTAAGATATTTTACTTTTTATTTAAAGTATATGGAGCGATAGTTATTTTTTCAATTTTGTAACAAAGTAATCTAATTCTTATTTAGAATATGCATTTAAAATATTTAGATAGATAGTTAATTTTTCTAATTATTTATAACAATCTGAATGGAGATTTGATGAATTTAATAATCCAATGATTGAAAAATCTTCAACAATTTTTAAGGACATTATATTTTCTACTTAAATGAAACAAAAATACACTCCTTCTTGCAATTTTTATTGAGTCCTATTAGGTTATTGTAGCCGCCATAATCTTTTACATATCTTATACGCAGTGCCATACGCAATTTTAAACACGTTTTTTATTCGGGAAAATTCAAAATGTATAGTTTCAGAAAACACCAGATTGAAAATTTGAATACAGAATAAAGCTAATAAACAGGACAAAAAAAATATTGTCAGATATAGAAGAAAGCTGTAAAAATTCTATTCTAGAAGGATTTTTTTGTTTATGTGTACTTACCTCTAGAAATGGCAAAGTGGATTGAAATACTTTTGATGTTGTTTGGGTAACTTTTGCTGGCAAACATCGACGTAGGGTTGTTTTTCTGTTTAATGAAATGTAGTAAAAAACTTTAGTTTCAATGTTTGTATGTTATATTACTAATAAAAACATGTAAGTACAGTGTCACATCAAATTCAGGTTTAAAAAAAAAAAATTATAACAATTACTGCATTCTTCTGTTCTGTCATTCACAAATAAAGTTTAGTCATAAAGTAACTTTTCCGGCATACGAGCCACAAGCGACTGTACCAAACAACGAATGTGAATGAGATTATGGATTCAGGTATTTCAAAATATTGTTGCGTGGTTGGGCTCGAAATATTTGAAGCCAAAGCAGATCAAAACTTGAAGAAATTTATTCCGATATAACTCCAGAACTTCTCGTTCTAGTAGAATCAATACAGCTCTTTACACAACAATAGAGCACAAAACAGCAGTTAAAAACTTGATAGCACAACTGCTAAAATCACCGCAAAAGACAATGCAATACAGTTCACTTTTGGTACTCTCTGAATGGTCGCTGAGAGACAGCTAACTCAGTAACTCCACTCAGTCAGTAACTCAACTCAACTTACTCCATCACCCGCTCTCTTGGCAGGCCTTACATAGGAAAGGCGAATCTTCGCGAAACTTCTAGAGATATTTATTTGAAGAACTTTCCAGATCGTAGTCAAAAATCCCTATACAAGTACATGGGGACCGAAATTGCGATAAATGGTCGCATAGTTTGGCGACATTTGGCGATTTCTTGCCAAATTTGGCGACCAAAATTAGTTGCCAAAGCAGTCGCCAACTTTGCTTTATCTCTCCAATTTGGCGAGATATCCATTAACGATAATGTTAAATGGCATGTTCTTTGTAAAACTCGTTTCCCAGCATTATCTCTATAAAACTCGTTTTCAAGCATTAAGAGACACATTGCAGGATATCAAAGTAAACTTTTGCACTGCCTTATGCGAAATGTACATAAATTTTCCTTTTTACAAAATTAATACTACGAAATATATACAAATATATAGAAATTCGTAACAATATACTCAAAAAAGGGAAAAGCAGAATGAAAATCAAGCTTTCAGAATTAATTATACAGAGACGTAATTTCGAATTGAAACACTCACTTTTATTCACTGCTAAGTGAGCAAAGCAGAAACAGTAAAAGAACAATTAAAACGTCAATGGAGTATTAACTACAGAAAAAATAGATGTATAAGAATTATACGTCTGTGCAAAAATTATACGTATAAAAATATATGTAGGAACAAGTTTGTGAAGGCGGAGAAGTGCACAATTTCAAAAACTCTTATGGACGAAAACAGCGCTCGTGGTGTGAAAAGAAACATTTACTCGATTAAATTAATATTTTTTTTTGAAAGTTAATATTTTTTAATGGCTTGCTTTTCTGTCTTTGTAGTATATTTCCACATTTTTGTGTGCCTTTCACCAATATTTTTTGTTACACCTCCAATGGTTTTCCACTGCTGCATTCAGCAATGAACAAACATAGGTGGGGCCATTGTCCTTTCAAATTTTGTTAATGAATTCTTATTATTGTTGTTACATCTGGAGAAAAAATTCATACGTTTTAAAACAATACTCTGGCAGACAATGTGTTCAATAATAACGAAGCATTAGATCCACGGAGCTGAGGAAGACTGAAGACTCATCTTAAAAGATATTTCTAAATGGACTGAAATGCGATATTTGAAAGAAATATCTGTCTTAAAGGTTAGTGTTTAAAAAAATGCAAAGGATTACTACAAGCCCATTAGCATAACAACTTTAGTCAATATAAGCCAGGTTTTGATTGACCAATCCCAGTGTGGAACGTCGTAAATCGTCCGATGGATACCGATATTTTCCAATCTCATCCAATGTTGGAAAAAATATACTGGGAGTTTTGAAATGAAGATGCGCAGTTTTAAAATTGAAATAATAGCCTAGCGGTAGAGTATCAAGCTCATAACCGGAGGGTTGTGGGTTCTGTCCTCGGTCCGCCAAATATCTGTGTGTACCTAATGGGGGCTAGTGCACATTAAATCTGTCGTGGCCTCAATGTCCTCTCGTTGGTGTGGTGGGGTTGGAGAGATGGGTTTACACTAGAAGATTTCGATCTTGTATTCTTCTAGATGCTCAAAATTACTAGACGTATTTGGCTGTGTTAAGCGCTTTATAAGTGGCAGAAATAGACAGTCGGTGGTTTCAAAACAAACAAAATTGAAATATTTTATTTATAAGAAAGGATCGGAGAGGGAAAATATGTTTTGGGATGTGTTTAACACGTTTATGTTTGTCTGTTTATTTTGAAATTATGAATTTTGGAATGAGGTTGTATTTTTGATCAGAATGGCCCAATCTTCCTGATCCCCTGTTTCCAATAATGGTCAGTACTGCTTTTAGGAAGTAACAGAATATACAAAATAGGAAATGAACTCACTCGTATCCCTTTGGGCACTCTTTTTGGCACTCCTTCTTCAAACTGCAAGCTCCATCTGTAGTACATGGTGAACTCAGCTTCAGATATCTGGAAAATCACTAATAAATGCACATCCAACAATCACAAGTTCATCTACAGGCAATTTCGTATTAGCATACATTGAGGGAAAAATCATAAGCTTAACTAAGCTAAATTTATGAATCCAAATATTGTAAATATGCGCGAAATATATTTGTTTACTTAATATTTTCACAGTCCAATTGATAAGGCTTTTTATACACCTGATGAATATGAAACATATCGCGGTTTTGGACGCATTCTATTAATATTACGCCCAGTGCTAGAAGTGTTAGACGCGGGGTGACGCGTCCCCCCACTTGTCCAGAAAATACCCATGCGTCTCCCCACTTCTAAAAACACTGAAATCCATCCCCCCACTTCTAAAACTACCTAAATCTATTCCCCCAATTTTAAAAAACATTCAATCCGTCTATAAACTAAAAGGGGAGGGGGGGGGGGGAAATAGAATTAACCATTTTCATTGCTTTCTGCTTTTTCTGGCTGTTTGTTATTTTTTATACTTTCATTTTTGTTTTGTTTAAAGCAGATTCAGTCAAATTTTCTTGGAAATGCGAGACGAGTTTCGGCGCCCGTTGTCTGGGATTATTGAGAAGTGGATAAAAAAAAGACATTTATTGCAGTATCATTTCCTGTTTTGTCCTCGACCATTTACTTTAAAACGTTTTGTGTTTTGTTGATTATTAGTAGAAAACCGTGTATTCCTCCAACTTAACCATTACCTCTTACTTCTGATTCTAGACGGCATTTGTATTCGTAAGCTATCTAGTATAAAACAAGATGAGATTGATATATTTGTCTTCAAAACTGTAAGAAAAATGACTCCGATACACTACAGAACGTTGAGGAAGGAGCAGTGGAAAATGTGCAAGTGCATCAAGTTGAAGAGACCACGTGGAGTGAGAATCTAGCACGTAGCAGCAACAGTAAGCAAAAACGCACTGCGGTAATGATTATCCAAAGTATTGGACACAAAATGATACGCACCTTCAGAAATACAACGAGTATCCATGGCTTATTTGTGAAGAACAAAAACTTGGATGCAACACATACAAAAGGTTGCTAAAAAGCTTGGAACCAGAAAAAAACAAGGTTTGAAATTTTTTAACGAATGGGTCGGGTGTAACATTTTGCCACATGGAGACAAGGAATTTGACTAACGAGAATCTTTAAGAAAGCAGATTTTTAAACACAAAACCAGTAAAACTCATAAATGATCAGGAAAAATTATCCATGAAGCCAAACGAGAAAGCTGAAAATGCAAACATTTCCTTTAAGAAGGTAAAATATCATTTTTCAATTTTTTTACTTTCAATTTTAGAATGCACAATACAATACTTGTATATACTATCAATGCCAAAATTGTTGAAACAAATTCATCTTATCACTGTCTTCCGAGTCATGTAATTCAAAATTGTATAATTTTTTTTATTTATTCCCTACTATATTTTTCAGTTTTTATCACTAATTTTGTTTATAAATTTCTTTGAACATTAAGCAATACTGGGCATGGGACATTAGATACTACTAAAATTAATTAAGCATAGATTTTCTTCTTAAAAAATATACCAAGCATGTAGGGAAATGCGAAATGTAATGACACTGAGAAAAAGTTTTAATTCACTGAAAAAAAAAACTATTTATGTCATAGTGTTATAAAAATGTATTATACTACTTTGTATAAAGATATAGGTATTTTCACTTGGTCAAATTTTAACTTTGGAGGGACTAGAAAAAAATTTAAAGACAAAGTATTTAAAAAAAAAATAATTAGAATTCCTTATTAATTTAATTTTATGAAAGTATGCTTACTTAGAGGCAATATTTAAATCTAAATAAACAGTTATGTATATAATGTTGAATTATTACTTCACTTCATCTCTTACTTCCTAGTAAAAAAACTAAGTCCCAGAATATTCATTAAAATAACAATAAATTTTGGACCCTTGTTCGTGTTGAAAATTATTTCCTTTCTACTAGTTAATTGTTATTTATTTAATTGTTATAAATTTATTGTTATTAGAAACGAAATTATAAAATTTATCGGTGAGGGGGTGCACTTGTCACCAACTCTTGGCCGTCCCTCCACCTTTCTTTTCCCACTTCTACCACTGATTACGCCATATATGAATGGCGCCTGACGTAATAAGACTTCTCATCTATATATATAATTGCAAACCTATTTTATCCCCATATATTGTTATCCCCCTAAAATTTACTTTTTTTTCTTTCCCAACACGTCTTCTGCCGACCAAACGGTATAGTGGTTAGCGTGCTAGCTTCTAGACCGCGAGGTTGCGGGTTCCGAGTCCCGTGATAGGCATGGGTGTTTGTAAATGTATGTTGGCTTGTCTAATGACGAATGTTTCGGCGCATTATAGCCCTCGTGTTGCTGACGGCGCCAGATAATCTGAAAACAACCAACCAACCAACCCAACACGTCTTCTATTTTTAATTCTCTTCGTCGATTATCGCTTTCTTTCAATAACGTTCATACGATTGAATAATCTTGAGGGTTAATTAATATTCAAGAATCTGAACTGCGTATTGTGAACTCACATTATTGCTCGGCATTGTGTCATACGAATTTAGTTTCCCATACCCGTGGCATTTTCTTTTCAGCTGATCTAGGAGCAAACCGAAGAGTCATAACTTATTTCCAAAGTTCTCACGAGACGATTGGGTTCATTCTATCCCTATCTGTTATACGGTTAAGACTCTCTCTAAACCAAATAACTAAATAAATAACTTCCATGACTGCAACTGAAACGACTTTTTCATGATTCATCACATACTGTTAACTGTCCCATTATGATCTGAACAATTTATACCAGGAGCTCTGGACCTGGGCGGGGAAACCTCAATGGATTTTTATTCAACATTATGAGTCAAAACAATTAATATAAACAGGAATTAGTTTTAAAAAACTATTCTTTTCTTCAAAACAATATACACAATTTATACATATATATATAAATTGTGTATATTATTTTGAAGAATAGTTTTTAAAACTAATTCCTGTTTATATTAATTGTTTTGAATCACAATGAGGAATAAAAATCCATTGAGGTTTCCCCGCCCAGGTCCAGAGCCCCTGGTATATATATATATATATATATATATATATATATATATATATATATATATATATATATATATATATATATATATATATATATATATATATATATATATATATATATATATATATATATATATATATATATATATATATATATATATATATATATATATATACATATATACATATATACATATATACATATACACATATACACATATACACATACACACATACACACATACACACATACACACATACACACATATACACATATACATATATATATATATATATATATATATATATATATATATATATATATATATATATATATATATATATATGTGGCGACCTCATATATCAGATAATGCTTCTGTGCAGAGGAGTACTCTTTTGCACAGAGGTAGAGTATCAGTCTCCAGACACCATGGTCCTCGGTTCAAACCCCCTGTCGCCCGCAGCGAAAGCATAACGCATCACTGATGACCCCGGACTAAAACGAATCATGCTGCCATCTATCGGCGCTTCTGAAAGGAGAAAACTACATCGCAACTAGCGAACAAACACGCAACTCGCGTGCATCACCGCAACAAGCGGGCACAACAATGCAACTAGCATTCCAAACCTCCAACTCCGATCAGACGTTGATCAGAACAACAGCATCGCTCCTTCGTCGCTGGGAGGAGGCTGTGTGGCGACCTCATATATCAGATAATGCTTCTGTGCAGAGGAGTACTCTTTTGCACAGAGGTAGAGTATCAGTCTCCAGACACCATGGTCCTCGGTTCAAACCCCCTGTCGCCCGCAGCGAAAGCATAACGCATCACTGATGACCCCGGACTAAAACGAATCATGCTGCCATCTATCGGCGCTTCTGAAAGGAGAAAACTACATCGCAACTAGCGAACAAACACGCAACTCGCGTGCATCACCGCAACAAGCGGGCACAACAATGCAACTAGCATTCCAAACCTCCAACTCCGATCAGACGTTGATCAGAACAACAGCATCGCTCCTTCGTCGCTGGGAGGAGGCTGTGTGGCGACCTCATATATCAGATAATGCTTCTGTGCAGAGGAGTACTCTTTTGCACAGAGGTAGAGTATCAGTCTCCAGACACCATGGTCCTCGGTTCAAACCCCCTGTCGCCCGCAGCGAAAGCATAACGCTTCATATATATATATATATATATATTTACATATATACATATATACATATTTTACATATATACATATATTTCATAAATAACTAATACTCTTATTCGAGGAGTGCGGGAAAGTAATTTTTTCGCGCTAGTGAAAAAGTATTTTCTCGCACTCCTAGGGCTATAATGAATATTCTGAAGAAATTCATTGACTTAAGTTACCAACGTAAATAAATATATGTATTAAAAATATTTTTTACTCGTGATTATAAAAATATTGCATGCAGCACGTGGGAAAATACTTTTTCAGACTTGGTAAATTATTAAGAGTTTTACCACGTTTGAAAAAGCATTACTTACATCACTAGTTTCATAAATAACTAATTTAACAATACATTTTCCTTTATAGTGCATTATTTTATCTTCCCATTTTCATTTTCTATTTAGTTTTTACTTACTACTTTCTTAGAAAATAAAATACTACTATTTTTAACAATCGCAATGTAATTATTAACTTTTTTAATTTTCTTTATAGCAAATTTTCCTTTCCCATTCTTATAATTAATCAACATTCATCAATTTTATCAAATGTATTTATGAATTTTATACAAATTCTATTCTGATAAGTAAAATACTCTCAGAAATTTTGCATTTTGTTTTAGAAACCTAAAAAGAGTATTGCAAATGATAGATCCCTATGGATTATCCAAATGCTAAACTTCATTCAAATTATAAGCAATAAATACCTGACAGCGGCATAGTTTTCCCCAGACTTATTGGCACCATTTATACGGTCATTTTTAATACCGCAGAGGTTCCCGTAGTCATCGTAACCGTAGAGCAGGCGCCTTGGATCGCCTCTCTTGAAAGCTACCCCCAAGCCCACCAGCTGGAAGGAAGTACTATATTTTATGCTTTATATTGAGTGTATCTTAAGTATGATATAGAAAGTACAGTTTAAATATAGCACAGAAAGTATATTTAATATATTCTACAGAAAAAGTATTTAAAATATAGTATAAAAAATACATGTTTAAAATATCATACAGACAGATTATAAAAAAAGAGTTAATGAGCAGGGGGTTGATGCCTCCTAGTTTGAAATTTAGTTTATATAGACTGAGAGGCGACTGCAATATTTGGACACCCATCGAACATCATTCTGAATTTTTTATAGAAATTGGAGAAAAGTGAGTAGATTACGAATCCACTGGTCTGCCGTGGCAAAAATGGCCGATACTGGTCAAAAATAGACTTTTTATAAGTTGAACTAAATCCAATTGCCAAATGTGCCATAACTTGTCAAATAATGAGTATTTTTTTTATTTGGTAACCTTCACTCTTTAATTTTCAATTAAGAAGGATGCAGACGATTCAGATACCTGGCGACGGCTTTCTTGCATCTTTTTAAAATGAGCCAAGTTGGCAATAAACATTACTGACGTAACTGATGTCGCCAATTTGACTTACTTTTAAAAGATACAAGTTTTCAAGATAAGATAGAAGGGTTGCCAGACGAAAAAGTTTATTCTCTTTTTGGCAAGTTATGACATATTTGGCAATCGGATTTTAGTTCACCTAATTTCAAGTCAATTTTTGATCAGTTTCGGCCATTTTTGCCACGGCAGACCAGTGGATTCGTAATCTACTCACTTTTCTCCAATTTCTATAAAAAATTCAGAATGATGTTCGATGGGGTCAAAAAATTGCAGTCGCCTCTCGGACTAATAGGTTTTCTAGAGATTTGATTAAATGAATAAAGTTGAAACTGCCTTATTTTAAATTATCTACTTAATTAGCGTTGAATTTATCATTTAAAAAGAAAAGTCTGTAGTTTTAATATTACGTAACCGCGTTTCCATTTTCTTTATGCTTAATAATTTTCTCTACCATTCCTATTGTTAAACCCCATTTAATTGGGTTATTAAGTGTACTATATTTGGTCATTTAGTGATATAAAGGGCATTTCTTTTTGCGTATTGATGAACTCTATAAGCTTTGTCAGCTCACATTATGTTTCGAATTTTTACAGTATGACTGTCAAACGATGAGTCAACTTTGTAAATTATATTGTATTACTAGCTAAATACCCGTGCTTCACTACGAAATTTTAACATGTACAATATTTTAGCTAGCTGTGAGGCCTAGCTTTGCGGAAATCTGTCATTCCTTTATAGGACCCAGTTTTTGGCGCTTCGCTCGCAGGGAGGTTCATCACTATGCAAAATTGAGCTCGCTTCGTTCGCTAAATAAGTAAAAAGAAACTGAATAAAAATTTAAAATTCTGTTTTTCATAAGTCCAATTATTAGAAGGCTAAAACTACTTATGATGAAAATTTCAGAGCTGTAGCCCTATTAGTAGTCGTTTTGTAAAATATTTATTAATTGATTAAAAAAATTAATTAAAAAAGAACAAAATAAAAATTTTAAATTCTGTTTTTTAAAAGCCTAATTAAAAGGCCATAACTACTTATGTTGAAAATTTCAGAGCTGTAGCCCTATTAGATATCGTTTTGTAACATATTTATTAATTAATTAAAAAAAAAAAAATTAAAAAGAACTATTTAAAATTTTAACATTCTTCTTTGTGATGCATAAAATTAAAAGGCCAAAACTACTTATGCTGAAAATTTCAGAGCTCTACTCCAATTTTAAGTAGGTTTCTATAGATTCACAGAATCACAGACAGACAGACAGACACACAGCTTGTTTTATTATTATAGATAGATTCCAAGAATTATGTTTATATTTTCCAGAAAATAAATTAGATTAGAAAAAAAGACCAATACATAATTACCGATTTTTTGAAGCCATAGTACCTAATAGTGAATGTTAATTCTATCCTTTCTATTCACAAATATTTGATATTAAAATATCAAATAATGGAGATTTTATACTTACGAGAAATATGATGTAAATGAAAAGAAGTATAAGGAAGAAGACGTCTGTGCATTGTCGATTTTTGACCGGACCTTCAAAGGAATCAGGTGAATCCGGAAAAGATCTCGAATTTGGCTGTAAATAGAAGTTGGGTTTTCATTTTAAAAAAGGCAATAGTTATACGATATTAAAATCTTATGGTGGTAGTTATGGAATTATTGTATCTATTAGATCAAAAATCCTGGCCATTTATTATTTAAAAAACAATTTAAAAAATAATAAATATCGAAAGCAGATTGGATTGAAATGATATGATTGAAATGTGATAAATTTGTCTTGATTATTGGTGGTTTTTCTTATTAGAAAACTATAAAGAAGAGAGGGCTAATTTATCTTTAAGCAACTAATATAATCCAAAAAGAGTATTGTTACGAATTTTTGTATATTTGTAAATATTTTGTAGTGTTAATTTTGATAATAGTAAAATTTATGTACATTTCGCATAAGGCAGTGCAATAGTTCGTCGTTAGTTTGCTTCCCCGCAATGTGTATCTTAATGCTTGATAACGAGTTTTACAGAGGTAACGCTGGGAAGCGAGTTTTACAAGGAGCAGGGCATTTAACATTATGGTAATGGAAATCTCTTCAAATTGGCGACGGTTTTGGCGACTAATTTTTGTCGTCAAATTTGGCGACCATTTGGCGACATTTTCGGTCCCCATGTACATGTATAGGACTTTTCGACTACGATCTGGAAAGTTCTCCAAATATCTACCTCTAGAAATTTCAAGAAGGTTTGACTCCTATATAAGACCGTCTGTGAGTTGAATCCGTGATTTTGAGTCACTGAATTAGTTGACTGGTGAGTTGACTGGAATTACTGAGTTGAGATACTGAGTCTCAGTGAGCATTCAGAGTAGTTCTAAAGAAAACTGTATTGCATTGTCTTTTGCAACGATTTGAGCAGTTGTGTTGACAAGTTTTTAACTGATGTTTTGTGCTCTATTGTTGTGAAAAGAACTGTATTGTGTCTACTAGAACGAGAAGTACTGGAGTTGTAAGAGAATCTGTGAAGAGTTATATTGGAATAAATTTCTGCAAGTTTTGATCTGCTTTGGCTTCAAATCTTTCGAACCCATCCACGCAACAGTATCTCAAATTTGAAAGGTTAAATTCTCATATAAATGCGTTTTCTGAAAAATTAAGACTTTTAGATCTGGATATTATACAATCCTTTTTATGAAAGTGACAGACAATTGAGGACTAAAAATAGAAAACGACCTAAGCACCAAAAAATTAAAAAATCTTTTTTTTTACGAAAAAATGTCCTAAATAGCAAGCTAAACTAAGTGGAAAACCCCCAAAGTGCGAACTCCAGTAGCAATAGTTCAAATTCAATCTGAAGAATGTACTTAACCATTGCCTTAAGTACCAGATGCGATCACTTTTCGGCTCTCCTGAAAAATTTACTTTTTTGGACTTAGGTCGTTTTCCATTTCTAGACCGCAATTCAGCATTTGCCACGATTAAATAGTAGCCTCAATTACCAAGTCCGCACAGCTCAGTTGTTTCAAAATAGCTTTAATTTCGTAAGTGTTTAAAAATGGAAAGAGGAAAAATCAGATCTTTTGTCTTAAATTTAATTATGGGTTGCAAAATTATTCAAAATCATGGTCTGTTTCATTACTATTTTGATTTTACTTATAAAAAAAAAACCTACACTGTTATGTAACTGACATTAACCTACAACCAGAGCTTTATAAGAAATACTCCACTACCTCATAAAATCTATGCTTAAAAGCAAAATACACAGAACGAATCAATAAGATATTTATCCCATGTTTCTGTTTGGATCACTATGTACTTACTTTCACAGAACTAACCCTTGAAGATGCTACACAGCAACAGCTCATCTCTTTACAGATTGTACAATCTTAATCATCACCGCAATCCTTAACATCACCAACACTTAGCATCTCCTGAACAGCATCATCGAGCTTCTTTTAAAAAGTTACAAAATCTAAAAAGGAAATTTATAAAATTGACATAAATCTTGCAATAATGTCAATAAATTCAAATTCCGGTAATAAGTGCGATTTATTGCCCGAGTATACCATCAAATATGCTCTTTTGAATGGAGCACATAATAAAAAAATCAGATTATTAATTTTGAGTTTATTAATGTTTATTAACGTTTAAATTTTTCTCTTTGAAATGATTTCTTAGTTGAAATTAGATCTTACTTTGAAGTAATTTTAGTAATTTTACGAAGTAAACAAAATGTAGGTATTTAATGCATGTTTTTTAACTTCAAAGCCGAATTTCTCAAATGCCGTTTTTTCATGTTTGGGGGCACATAGTTTAAACTCTCTATGATATAGATGCTTGAAATTTTGTTTACGTGTTTCTCTAAAGTATTTTTAAGTAATTGAACTCGAGGAATAAATGGTAAGTAGCATACTTTAAAAAAATAATAATTAGTGTAAAATGTTAAAAAAATTTTAATCATTTATTTTGATAGTCGAAATTAATTTAATTTAAATTTAGGGGTGTGGAACATCGCACAACTTTCAATTACGCTAAATTACTGATGTGGATTTGTGTCATTTATCGTTTTTATATTTTCATCATTCTCTTCGAAAAGATGGCCAGTTTGGCGATACTTTTTGCGATAATTTTTATATGGGTCTTTTTTTTTTTTTAATTAATAAAAAACTTTAAAAAAAAAGTTCACCAAACTGATATTTTTGACAGTACACTTTTCAATAATTCTCATATTATCCTTCTATAAAAGTGAAATTAATGAGAGGAGAAAAAATTATCGCTGTTGAGTTATGTTCAAGCAAAGCGAACTTAGTGTTGAAGGCATTCGTTTTGCAACTTTTTACGGCGTTAAAACATTTTTACCGGAATTTCGGAGGCGGGATATTTAGATGTCAGAGTATAAATTCGCTTTCATTTTTAATAAATAAATTTGAAAAGTAGTTTTCCGCCACTGATCTCTACTACAACTTCTGGATTGCTTATTAATGGTTTCTGTTCTGCAATCAGATGAAGTCATTTGAATACTTCCCCACATAATGCTTTGAAATAGATTGCCCATAGTTACAAACAAATTTGAACTAGTTTTGGGGGAAGTTGTTAGTAAAGATCTCTACGGTGATTATTAAGCCTTCAACTTCAAGTCAATAACCAAGCATGCGCTATACAGAAGTTGTAGTAGAGAACAGTGTTTTCCACACGTCTTATGGTAAAAATGTATTATGATATCAGCGCCGTGTTAATGAATATAACTAAGAGTGTGGAACATTGCAAAACTTTCAATTACACTATAATACTGGAAATTTGTCATTTACCGTTTTTATATTTTCCTTATTCATTTAGAAAAAATGGACAGTTTGGCGAAACTTTTTGAGATCTTCTTGTAAGGGTCACTAGAAAAAGAACGCCGCCAAAATGATGATTTTGGCGATATACTAATCAATAATTTTTATATTATCATTTCATGTAAATGAAACTGAGAAGAGAATAAAAAAAGACCATTGATGAGGTATGCTCAAGGAAAGAGAACTCTGTGTTGAAGGCATTCGTTTTTCAACTTTTACTCCATTAAAGCATTTTTAAGGGAATGTTGGAGGTGGGAATATTTTGAACACCTTAAGAGGCATTACAACAGCGATTTTGAAGAAAATTGAGGGTTGAGAAGCAAAGAGGTCTAAGTGACTTTTCTTAACTTTTGAGAAAATACACTTTAAAGTTACCTATTCACATTAAATTCTATGAAAACCAGTGATATCTTCATCATAGAGGTTAGTATTTGAACAACAAATAATTTTCAAACAAATTTAACATTAAAAAAAACTTTAAAGTGTATTTTCTGAAAAGTAAAGAAAAGTCACTGGGATCCTATTTCTTCTCAGGCCCTCAATTGTTAGAGCCGTTTTTTAGCTATTACTGAAAAACATGATTTTTACAATGGCATTTACCCTATGCGCATGTACGATTTTGACGAAAACCTTAATGGTAGGTCCTTGTGTCTTCACCAACCTGTACACCAAATTTGAACAACGTAGGTCAATTTATTCGGGAGTTATGCTGACCAGGTACGCACATGCACACAGACACACAATTTTTCTGAATCACTCTTTTGAAATCAGGATGTTCCTTAATTTGGAAAAATGCACAAACGATTTTTTTTTTTGGACCGAATACTATACTTTTATTACCCAGGGTTCCCACGGTCATTGAAAGTCATTAAAAGTGCTAAATCTTTTTGAACTTGTTTTCAAGGCCTTGAAAATGCTTTGAGGTGCTTAAAAGTCCTTGAAAATGCTTAGAGGTTCTTAAAATTGCTTAATTCTTGCAGATGTTGTGTGGTCAACTGTAAAATTTATAAATATAAAAATACAACTCGGACTTGCTATCCCCGCGTGACCGCCACTTATCTTTACCGAATCAGATTTTTCCGACATATTTGTATTGCCCATCCACCAACTTGTAACTTTTTTTAGCAGAACATACTTTATTAAAAATTTATATATAGACATGACGCCTGAATTTTTTTTTCAAAGGTCCTTAAAAACATTAATTAGGTCCTTAAAAGTCATTGAAAAGTCATTGATTTTCATTCTGTGATTTGAGTGGGAACCCTGATTACCCTATGTATACAACATATGGATAATTGAAAGTAAAAAAGAGAGAAAGAGATTATAATACCTTTTCAATTACCTGATATTATTTAAGTAATAGCAGGGAACTGTTGACATGTTAACATAAACATGGAGTTTCGTTTCCTTGGTGATTGACACACAATGCACAATGGTAATAACTCATCCGACAGTAATTTTGGACCAGGGAAGGTAAATACATTACAACATATGTTCAAAGAAAATATTTTGTTTCGAAGGTCCTAACTTGCTTAATATTTTCCAAAGGTACTCAAAAATTTAATTATGTCTCTACTTTGTTTACAAAATGAATGAAAGATAATTATAGTCATTCAAATCAACAGGTAATCACAATATTTGTTATATAAGACGAATTGTCATTATGTCCCTGACCAATTGTTTTGGTACCATTATCTGCAGAATTATTACTTTAAACATATGAACTTATGTCTACCAGATATAATAACAATAATAAAAGAGCATTCAAAAATTTCGAAATAAAAATAACTGGATGTTTTTTAGTATACTTTAAAAAGTTTTTATAAGCCTGCTCATAAAAACTTTTTAAAAATAATTATAAAAAATCACACGTTATTTTTCCTTAAAATTATGTTAAATATCTTTTATTATTTTTGTTATTGTATAGCGCAAACATTCATATATTTGAAAGTAATATCTTGGCGGATATTGTAACCGAAAATATGAAGCATTATTTTTATGGAGCTGAAATAGACTAGCAATCCTCTTTAAAGCATAGAATGTTGTCATTCAAATAATTGTAAAACTATTTTCATTATTACACAATAAGTGTGAGTAATGATTTTAACACTTTTTTACGTGCTAAGTTTAAAGTGTTTTCTAACAAGTTACCAACTCTAGCAATTTATGTAATAATGTTTAAATAAATTGAAAATTCATGCTGAATCTATTCCTAAATATTTCAGCTAACAAGTTTATTCTGTTTTCAAATAAGGATTGAATGAGGTGCCATTTAGTGATTCAATAAAAATTATCCTATTAATACTTCTTTAACCATTTGATAGCAAATGCTTTATCATATTCATGTCAAATTTCAAATTTATTTATTATAATGTTTGAATAAAAGACGTTTTTATAAAAACGTAGAAAAATTTAAAATTTTTCAATCAAAATTCAAATTGAAAGTAAGACTTTATCGGGAGGAGTGCGATAAAAGGAATTTCTCACACTAGTGCTATAAAATATTTTACTGCGCACCCTGTGCTCGTATAGAAATAACATATTTCAGAAGATATTTATTGACTAGATTTACCAGCAATAACATATATATGTAGTACAAATATTTTTGTACGAGATTATAAAAAATATTATGTGACACACGTGCAAAAATACTTTTTTAAATTAGGTCAATTATTTGACAAATTCTAACGCACTCGTTAAATAAACATTTTCCCTCGTTTTAAAGTATTATTTTCGCACCTAGTTGCATAAAAAAGTAAAAACTATCTCATTATACCAATTTTGCTTGAGTACTTCAATTGAAAATGTACTTGTTAATTACAAATTGATTTTATAATACTTCAACTTTTTTAATAAACTGGTTTTAAAATTGCACTTACTGAAAAATTCATGTCAACACGACTCGAAAATATTGTGAACATGAACAATCTATAAAATCATATGCCAATATTTCATATTTATTCCCATTTAGATCCCCAAATGTTAATAAGAAAATACGATAATACAGATGCGCAATATTATTCATCGTAAAATAAACACATTTATATAATTGCTAAAATATACTTGTTAATTACAAATTGATTTTATAATACTTCAACTTTTTTAATAAACTGGTTTTAACATTGTACTTACTGAAAAATTCAAGCGAACACGACTGGAAAATATTGTGAACATGAACAATCTATAAAATCATATGCCAATATTTCATATTTATTCCCATTTCAATCCCCAGTTGTTGATAAGAAAAAACGATAATACAGATGCGCAATATTATGCAGTTTATTCATCGTAAAATAAACACATTTATATAATTGCTAAAATGTACTTGTTAATTACAAATTGATTTTATAATACTTCAACTTTTTTAATAAACTGGTTTTAAAATTGCACTTACTGAAAAATTCATGTGAACACGACTGGAAAATATTGTGAACATGAACAATCTATAAAATCATATGCCAATATTTCATATTTATTCCCATTTCAATCCCCAGTTGTTGATAAGAAAAAACGATAATACAGATGCGCAATATTATGCAGTTTATTCATCGTAAAATAAACACATTTATATAATTGCTAAAATGTACTTGTTAATTACAAATTGATTTTATAATACTTCAACTTTTTTAATAAACTGGTTTTAAAATTGCACTTACTGAAAAATTCATGTGAACACGACTGGAAAATATTGTGAACATGAACAATCTATAAAATCATATGCCAATATTTCATATTTATTCCGATTTCAATCCCCAATTGTTGATAAGAAAATACCATAATACAGATGCGCAATATTATGCAGTTTATTGTTCACAAAATAAACACATTTAAATAATTGCTAAAATATGCTTGTTAATTACAAATTGATTTTATAATACTTCAATTTTTTTAATAAACTGGTTTTAACATTGTACTTACTGAAAAATTCATGTCAACACGACTGGAAAATATTGTGAACATGAACAATCTATAAAATCATATGCCAATATTTCATATTTATTCCCATTTCAATCCCCAATTGTTGATAAGAAAATACCATAATACAGATGCGCAATATTATGCAGTTTATTGTTCACAAAATAAACACATTTAAATAATTGCTAAAATATGCTTGTTAATTACAAATTGATTTTATAATACTTCAATTTTTTTAATAAACTGGTTTTAAAATTGCACTTACTGAAAAATTCATGTGAACACGACTGGAAAATATTGTGAACATGAACAATCTATAAAATCATATGCCAATATTTCATATTTATTCCGATTTCAATCCCCAATTGTTGATAAGAAAATACCATAATACAGATGCGCAATATTATGCAGTTTATTGTTCACAAAATAAACACATTTAAATAATTGCTAAAATATGCTTGTTAATTACAAATTGATTTTATAATACTTCAACTTTTTTAATAAACTGGTTTTAACATTGTACTTACTGAAAAATTCATGTCAACACGACTGGAAAATATTGTGAACATGAACAATCTATAAAATCATATGCCAATATTTCATATTTATTCCCATTTCAATCCCCAATTGTTGATAAGAAAATACGATAATACAGATGCGCAATATTATGCAGTTTATTCATCGTAAAATAAACACATTTATATAATTGCTAAAATGTACTTGTTAATTACAAATTGATTTTATAATACTTCAACTTTTTTAATAAACTGGTTTTAACATTGTACTTACTGAAAAATTCATGTCAACACGACTGGAAAATATTGTGAACATGAACAATCTATAAAATCATATGCCAATATTTCATATTTATTCCCATTTCAATCCCCAGTTGTTGATAAGAAAAAACGATAATACAGATGCGCAATATTATGCAGTTTATTCATCGTAAAATAAACACATTTATATAATTGCTAAAATGTACTTGTTAATTACAAATTGATTTTATAATACTTCAACTTTTTTAATAAACTGGTTTTAACATTGTACTTACTGAAAAATTCATGTCAACACGACTGGAAAATATTGTGAACATGAACAATCTATAAAATCATATGCCAATATTTCATATTTATTCCCATTTCAATCCCCAATTGTTGATAAGAAAATACGATAATACAGATGCGCAATATTATGCAGTTTATTGTTCACAAAATAAACACATTTAAATAATTGCTAAAATATGCTTGTTAATTACAAATTGATTTTATAATACTTCAATTTTTTTAATAAACTGGTTTTAACATTGTACTTACTGAAAAATTCATGCGAACACGACTGGAAAATATTGTGAACATGAACAATCTATAAAATCATATGCCAATATTTCATATTTATTCCCATTTCAATCCCTAGTTGTTGATAAGAAAATACGATAATACAGATGCGCAATATTATGCAGTTTATTCATCGTAAAATAAACACATTTATATAATTGCTAAAATGTACTTGTTAATTACAAATTGATTTTATAATACTTCAACTTTTTTAATAAACTGGTTTTAAAATTGCACTTACTGAAAAATTCATGTCAACACGACTGGAAAATATTGTGAACATGAACAATCTATAAAATCATATGCCAATATTTCATATTTATTCCCATTTCAATCCCCAATTGTTGATAAGAAAATACGATAATACAGATGCGCAATATTATGCAGTTTATTGTTCACAAAATAAACACATTTAAATAATTGCTAAAATATGCTTGTTAATTACAAATTGATTTTATAATACTTCAATTTTTTTAATAAACTGGTTTTAACATTGTACTTACTGAAAAATTCATGCGAACACGACTGGAAAATATTGTGAACATGAACAATCTATAAAATCATATGCCAATATTTCATATTTATTCCCATTTCAATCCCTAGTTGTTGATAAGAAAATACGATAATACAGATGCGCAATATTATGCAGTTTATTCATCGTAAAATAAACACATTTATATAATTGCTAAAATGTACTTGTTAATTACAAATTGATTTTATAATACTTCAACTTTTTTAATAAACTGGTTTTAAAATTGCACTTACTGAAAAATTCATGTGAACACGACTGGAAAATATTGTGAACATGAACAATCTATAAAATCATATGCCAATATTTCATATTTATTCCCATTCCAATCCCCAGTTGTTGATAAGAAAATACGATAATACAGATGCGCAATATTATGCAGTTTATTCATCGTAAAATAAACACATTTATATAATTGCTAAAATGTACTTGTTAATTACAAATTGATTTTATAATACTTCAACTTTTTTAATAAACTGGTTTTAACATTGTACTTACTGAAAAATTCAAGCGAACACGACTGGAAAATATTGTGAACATGAACAATCTATAAAATCATATGCCAATATTTCATATTTATTCCGATTTCAATCCCCAATTGTTGATAAGAAAATACCATAATACAGATGCGCAATATTATGCAGTTTATTGATCATAAGATAAACACATTTATATAATTGCTAAATTTTTTTTAAAATATTGCAAATGATTCACTAGCTAGTAAATACAATTTATATAATTGCCCATCAGGAAAACGTTTTTGTCCAACAACTTGTTGCCTGAGTAACTGCTGGCAACTTAAAATTCCTTTTTCTTCTTTTATGACTCCGTGAGAATTGCGAATCAATTTGGTTTATGAATACTTCTTCTAAGTCAACACGAAAACTAAATCGCGTGAACTATAATATTGCGTGCTAAACTCTGTCAGAGCAGAACAGCTGGTTTTAAAACTTTCTGAAAACATAGCACCTATGTTTCGGGTTCTTTGTTTATTCCGTATTTTGAACATCAAAGTAACCATAGTGAACATTACATATCTTTCCAACAAGGGTGTTTGAGAAGTGTTTTACGTTTTCCCAGCATAATTTTTGTTGGATTTTAGGAAGATTATTAATAACTTAATTGGCTTATTATTCCTTTAAATCGGTGCTATTCCCCCCCCCTCCCCCCCTTTCCTAATTGAGAGAAATTTATTTTCTATACATTTTTTTTTCTTCTTCTTTTACTAGACGAGGACGAAGCCTTTCATATTCGAAAAAAATGCTGTTTCAATTAAATTTGTTTAAAAAAACTAGGGGTGTGGAACATCGCACAGCTTTAAATTACACAATAATATTGGTCATTGCATTAAAATTTATGATTCAGTTTTCACCCATTTAAATAAAATGGTCAGTTTGGGGATATTTTTGCAACATTTTTACGCCGGCAACAAAAAAAAAAAAATAGCTTGAAGTTGGCGTGAGAAAAAAGCGTGATTGTCGATGTTATTCGAAAGCCATTACATTGCCCTTTCTTGTGTGTGAAACAGAAAAAATCAATCGTTGATGAGCAATGCTCAAGGACAAAGAGCTTGATGTTAAAGGTACTCGTTTTTCAACTTTTTGCGCGTTTATCGCATTTCAACGGGAATTTCGAAGGCGGGGGCGATTAGAACACCTTAAGAGGCTTTAGCACTGAGATTTTAATCCAAAATTGTTAGAGCCGTTTTCTAGCAATTACTGAAAAAAAAAATCAATCATGATTTCAACCTTTTGTGTATCCGCGATGAAAACCATAAATGGCAAGTCCCATGGCCACCACTAAACCACACACAAAATTTGAACATCGTAGATGAATTTGTTTTTGAGTTATGCTGACCACATTCACACAGACACAAAGACAGGCATTTTTCCTAGACCACTTTTACGAAATCAGAGTGTTCCAAAACGTACAGAAATGTGGAATTTTTTTAAAAAAAACACGAATTTTTTTTACCGAATGCTACAGTTTCATTAATTACCCTTTGTAAACATACAAATAATTGATTTGTTTTTTTATTTTAAATATAATTTACTGTATTACAATTATATAATTTTACCTGTTTTGGACAAACAGTTAATCCTCCAATCCACATATCCCACATAGAAAAATGATAAGCATCTTTCCCTCAAAGCCAAAGGTGGGATCAATACTGACCTACTTACTTTTTCCAATTGCCTCATATTTTCGACCTTGCGCATCATTCCAAAATCTATCGTTTTTGTTCTTTCTATCTTGATCATCGAGGACTGTTTTGGTTAAGAATAGAACGACTGCGGAGTTAGAGGACCATTTTTATTCCAGGTTAACATTGGAATCGAAAAACGATTGGTCCAGACGATTTTCTACTTTCTTGTTTTGTTCCACTCGCTTTATATCGATTCTCTGATGGATGTGGAGTGTCATGGTTAATCGATATGGAAAAGACAATAATCTTACTTGACATGTAAATGGTAATGACCATGACACAAATACGGGGTTGTTTATAACGTGGATACAGAAACGCTCATCTACAATAGAAGTCAATGGACTGGATGGATAATTAATTTGTTGTTTATTAGGAAGCGTTTTTAGAAAAAAATATATTAGTAAAATATAGAATTATCTGGACCTAATCCACGGTAGATTGCGCTCATTTTACTTTCAATTACCCATATGTATACATAGGGTGATGAAAGTATAGCATTCAATTAAAAAATAGTGTTTTTTCTGTCTTTCTTTTTTTTTTTTTTTTTTTAATTTTTAGAGCATCCTGATTTCAAGAAAGTGGTCTAGAAAAAAGGTCTGTCTGTGTGTCTCTGTTTAGCATAACTCCCGAACAAATTGACCTACGGTGTTCAAATTTGCTGTGCGATTTGGTAGGGGCCATGGGACCTACCATTAAGGTTTTCATCAAAATCGCGCATGCGCATAAAGTAGTTTCCACTGAAACAATCATATTTCTCAGTGATTACTAAAAACGGCTCTAACGGTTTTGATAAAAATCGCTGTGGTGATGCCTATTAAGGTGTTCTAAACATCCCCACCTCCGAAATTCCCGTAAAAATGCTTTAAGGGCGTAAAAAGTTGAAAAATGAATGCCTTCAACACAGAGTTCTCTTTCCATGAGCATACCTCATCAACGATCGTTTTTTCTTCTCTCCTCAGTTTCACTTATAATAAAGGATAATATAAAGATTATCGAAAGTATATCGCCAAAATCATCATTTTGTTGGAGATTATTTTTAAAGACCCACACAAGAATTATCGCAAAAATATATCCCCAAACTGGCAATTTTTCTAAATGAATGATGAAAATATAAAAGCCGTAAATGACGCAAATGCACATCAATGTTATAGTGCAACTGAAAGTTGTGCAATGTTCCACATCCCTAGTTCAACACATAAACAGATCAGAATTTCAAAATTATGATTAATCTACTTATGTTTTACTTTATATAATAATAGTTGGGGGATTAGTTATATGGAAAAATAATTATTTTAATTAGGCCAAATAGACATTTATAATGAAGCTCGGAACATGTACTTAACTAATAATATATAAAACAAAAACATAAGTAGTAGATACTTTTGTTTGTTTGCTCAACTACTTATTTTTGTGCACAGTAACGGATAATCAGGCAGGAACCTACAGCTTATCTTGGATTCCGAAACACAACGAACGTCTATGCCTAACAAAGGATTAGAAATCGAAACCTTGTGCCTGCGAGGCTAGAGCGCTAACCCAACAGCCATCAGATTGGCCTAGTAGATATTTGAAATTTGAATGTTGAATGAATAAAATTCCTCATTAGAAATATGGGAAAAGAAACAACATAGTGTTGCAATTTTAATTCATTTTTAATTTGTTGGGTGAGGAGAGAGTTTTAAAAAATAGCTTCTTGGTGGAGTTACTTTCATACTGTTGTGTATTATTCGTACGTTGTCATGTTACGTTATATAACTATAACTACTTAGGTTAAGCCTGTTGTTATTATGTGACACCCAAGCAGTACGAATTATTATTATTATTATTATTTTTTTTTTTTAAAGATGATGTTAGAGTTTCAAAATTTTATGGAAATTTCAACTTTAATACCTTTCATATAAGTGTTTTTCCAAGCTCTGATATACTGGTAGTAGTTTTTGAATTTTGGTATAAGGGTCATTGTTTTAACAAAAATTATTCATCTAAATACAACAAGTCGGTTTTTATAATTTAGCTTTAAGGTAATTTAATTTCCAGTTATAATTTTGCTTTGAAAAAATAAAATTTACAAATTTGGGTTCAAATTTGTTTACTTCTGAAGGAATATGAATAGTTAAAAAACATGAGATTGTGTCACATAAATTTAAGTAATTTTAGAAAAGTAATTTATTTCATTATTTTAGAAAGTCCAGAAAACATTGTCTTATGCTCTACTTACTGAATTGTAGCTTGGATATTAAACAATTCTGGGCATTGAAAAACATACAAAACTAAATTGCCAAACATATTGGCATGCAATTATTACAACAAACTAAATTGCTCAAACATTTAAAAAAAAAAAAAATAATAATAAGACACAAACATTAATTCCACTCACCTTCTGAAACGGTAAGCAACAACACTCTAGCACCCCGCGTTCGTAGGTGGACTACGGAAATCACAAATACGTTCCCACCACTCGGTTGAAGTAGGTCGCATATCGATCAAATGGAAGAGGGCATCCCCCACTTTTTTCATTGGGAACGTGATTCATCAGACCCTGAAAGGGACCTTGGGGGAAGGGGGGCACTGACCCACCACCCCCATTTTCCTTTTCTACTGTTTGGCCCCCTTCTTCTGTTACTATAACGTTTACAGATGAAAAAGTGCGACTTGTTATGAAGTATTGGTTTTCTAAAAGTCACTGCTTTGAATATAAGTGGTTTTTAACAAAGAGATGGAAGTTTAAACTTTTAATGTGTAATTTGGATAGTTTGTGGAAAATACAATAACAATGAGGTGATTGTGTATTAAATTAGTTTTCTAAAAGTCACTTCTTTGAATATAATTGGTTTTAACAAAGAGATAGAAGTTTGAACTTTTAATGTGTAATTTGGATAGTTTGTTGAAAATACAATAATAATGAGGTGATTGTGTATTAAATTTAGTTTTTTTTTTTTTTTTTTTTGGATGAAGTATTAGTTTTCTAAAAGTCACTGCTTTGAATATAAGTGGTTTTAACTAAGAGATAGAAGTTTGAACTTTTTGTGTAATTTGGATAGTTTGTTGAAAATACAATAATAATGGGGTGATTGTGTATTAAATTTAGTTTTTTATGTGATGAAGTATTAGTTTTCTAAAAGTCACTTCTTTGAATATAAGTGGTTTTAACAAAGAGATAGAAGTTTTAACTTTTAATGTGTAATTTGGATAGTTTGTGGAAAATACAATAACAATGAGGTGATTGTGTATTAAATTAGTTTTCTAAAAGTCACTTCTTTGAATATAATTGGTTTTAACAAAGAGATAGAAGTTTGAACTTTTAATGTGTAATTTGGATAGTTTGTTGAAAATACAATAATAATGAGGTGATTGTGTATTAAATTTAGATTTTTTTTTTTTTTTTTTTGGATGAAGTATTAGTTTTCTAAAAGTCACTGCTTTGAATATAAGTGGTTTTAACTAAGAGATAGAAGTTTGAACTTTTTGTGTAATTTGGATAGTTTGTTGAAAATACAATAATAATGGGGTGATTGTGTATTAAATTTAGTTATTTATGTGATGAAGTATTAGTTTTCTAAAAGTCACTTCTTTGAATATAAGTGGTTTTAACAAAGAGATAGAAGTTTTAACTTTTAATGTGTAATTTGAAAAGTTTGTGGAAAATACAATAACAATGATGTGATTATGTAATTTAGGTTTTTTGTGTGTGGGGAGGGGGGGGGGGGAGAGGAAGCGTGTGAAATAATTTTTATTGTAAATGAGTTTGATTATTTTATTACTCTATTGTCTCTGTTTTAATTTATATTTTAATTAATCTGTTTTATTATTATCTTTTAAATTATCAGATCAAAATTATCCGAATTTTTTCATTATTTTTTTCGCTTTTATAAACTTAAATCAGTAACATGTAGTATACTAAAAAGGAAACATTACATTTTCAAAATTGACGTTGTCAAAAAGATAAACACTCTTTAGAAAGAAAACTTTACCATATGGTGGTAAAATATACAATGCGTATCTTGCATACTTTCATAAAAACAAGGCAATTTTCGGCAAATATTTGATGTCAAAATAAACAGGCAAATCAAAGAATGGTATGCGAGGGAAAAGTTATGCGAGCAGCATTCGGGTAAATCGTAGACATCGCATATAAGACCTACCTGCTTGAAGTAACAACTGTACTACAAAAGGTAAATGTGCAGTGCGCCAAAAAAAATCCGAAAAATCGCTTCTAATTATCATAGAATCTTGCATTTTGCTCCAAAATGTTTTGTTTACGATTTTCTATACGTCTGATGAAAAAAAAAAAAAAAAAATTCTTAGGGGCTGTATACTAAGTAAATTTAACTATATCTTTAAAATTTCAATGAATCCCTATTTTTTATGATTTTATTTGATTTAGAATACCTCGTTTACCTTGCATACCGAATTTCAGTTCATTATGTTGTGAAACATGTCACTTATGAGTGAAAATGTTTTGGACGATCTTGAGGGTAAATTTCTTTATCACGGGGAAGAATCGAACGTTTTGCATGCTTCAAGACGTAATCTATTACACGGTCCCTTAAAGTGAGCTTTTTTTACATTTTTGTTAAAATATCGAGAACCAAAAGTCAAAATGGAATGAAAAAAATTCTGGAGGCGTTTTCGATCATGATAATTCTAATGAAAGCAAAAAAAAAAAAAAATACATGTTTTTATTTAAAAAAAATTAAAACTTGTTTTTATAATTAATAATAAATTATTAAAAAACTGTTTAAGACAAAAGTTGCGTGTTATTTTTGTTTGGCCTTAAACAAACTATCCTTTTAAATAAAAATTGCTAAACTATATTAACTATATAAGAATTTGTGGCCAAAAAAAACAAATTTTCTTTTTAACATTAATTTATCATTTTTTCGAGTTCATTTAAATTACTTACCACTCATTGCCGACCAAACGGTATAGTGGTTAGCGTGCTAGCTTCTGGACCGCGAGGTTACGGGTTCGAGTCCCGTGTAGGCATGGGTGTTTGTAAATGTATGTTGGCTTGTAAAATTTTGAATGTTTTGGCGCATTATAGCCTTCGTGTTGCTGACAGCGCAAGATAATCTGAATACAACTAACCAACTTACCACTCATTGGAAAATTTTGTGATTAGTCGTTTTTTTTTTTTTTTTTTTTTTTTTTTTTTTTTTTGCATTCTAAATCTAAATATGGTATAATATTATGGGTTTGCCTTTGAACTTTTTAAAGTTTGGTTTAGTTTTAATATACAGATGACCCCTCATGATAAAAAAAAAATATACATATACAATTAATAAAGACCTTCCACGATTTACAACGGTACTTGACTTTTGTTATTTTATCAATTAGAATATAAGATATAGCCATCGTTCGGATTTTTTTTGGGTACTGTACTAGTTACCGTAAAGAAATACTCTCAAAAAGATATTCATAAACATAGGGACAAATTTAATTATGTGGGTTCTTTTTCATTAACGTGACTTTTCGAGGCGACTATTGTTGACAAGGTATGAGAACACATCCTCTTTCATATACAAACCTTGGACTAGAGTAGTAAATGTTATGCTGAACACATGGCCCAGAGTTTTCTCTCACGAATATTAAGTGAAAAGATGGTGTTTGGTGCGTGATCAATGCCCTCGTTTTTAAGATGTTCGTGACTATTTGTAGCATTTGTACGGATGGTATGAGGAAGAGGAAGTTGTGTGGTTGATGTATGAGGGGGGGGGGGGGAGGAGTTTGAGGCAGATAGTTCCGTTGCTTCGATGTTTGAATTATATAAAGGATATTGATTTGAAGTGAATTATTGTAAAGCTACTACCAAGTATGGATCAATGTCGGAAGTGGTTCCTGAAGATTGGCCGCTTGTGGCCAAAACTCGAGTATCGCCCAAAATATACGATATTTTTTAACTAAACAAAAACATCGCAAAACATATTGTCCAGTGATCAGTCCTTTCTTAAGGGGACTTGGCACCCTTCAACTTTTTATTTTTTTATTTAAGCCTTTAAAATTATAATTTTTACATATTTGGAAATATTACAAAGTAAAAACTAAGTTTTATTTAAAAAGAAAAAGTTCACATGATGCTCTAAATTTTCAAAATTTTAATTTTTTTTTTAAAAATTCATCACATTTCAAATTCTATCTTCTTTTTCATTTTTCAATATTTTTTCTTGATTTTTTTTAAATGTTTCTAGTAATATACTCTAACTTTTTAGGCATCAGATTTTGAATAATAAGTAAAATAGTTTTCGAGAAAAACGATAATTACTGTAACTATATGTAAAAAAAGCTTTAAAAACGAGTATTTTTCAACATTTAATTTGTAAAAAAAAAAAAAAAAAATTTATTTAAAAATCCATGACGATTTTTGTCACATAGATATTAAGAATGAAGCAAAAAATAATAATAAAAAAAAATTTCAAGTCATTTCATTCATATTTGCTGAAGTTTTAGCATTTTGAGTAAGGTGAGAAATTCAAAAATCACGAACGGAGAAAAATGCGTTCAAAACATCTAAGGAGCTATTGCAGCGATGCTAAATTCTCCATAAAAATATAGTTTTTCTGCAATTGTGGTTATGGAATCAGCCCCAAAAACTTGCCAGAATAAGGAGAAGGTTTCAAAGACTATAAACACGCAAAAAAATAGAAAATGTATATATATTTTTTTATTTTTTGTGAAAACAAGGTAAAACTAAAAACAAGGTGTACTTAAAAATAAAAATATTCAATTTCGAAACTGTACACCAACATTTCAAAATTTTCCACATATTTTTTCCAGCATTGGGCGAGTTTGGTCAAGATCCATAACAACGGTTTTTTTTTTACTGGTTTACAACCGTCTTCATAAGAATTGGTCAATGTTGAGTAATAATGGCCAGAGTTATCATGATACTGGGACAGTAAACTAGTTAAACTTTTATTCTTATTATTGGTTGGCATTTACACATAATTTATTCTTATCTCATTCATATTTCTTTTGAAATAAGCAAGGAAAATGAAATTCAAGATGATTTATAAGCTTCTACCAACTAGCGAGATACTTTTAAAGTGCGCCAAAAACCAAAACTTAAGAAAATCAGATAATTTATTGTCATTTATTGACTACTTATTTCAGTATCAAAACTAAAAGAAATATTATGAGTTATTATTTTCAGTTCACGGTACTACTGTGCTATTAGGACTTTACCAAAGAATTTTTTTTTAAAAATTATAAGTATAACTTGTTACTGTTTTATTCTTTATCTTTTTCCGCCAATTTTTATTAGTAAAAACATTCCATGCTTAAGAAAAAAAAAAATTAAAAAATAACTTTTGAAATAAAAATGTATACAGCTTTTTAACTTAATTTCGTACTCAAAATAAAAATAAGTAACATTTTAAATTAAATTTTCTTTGTATAATTAAAGAATCAAGCTTAGCATCTTTACTTATAACACACTTCGAGAGAAACATACAAACAACACAAAAATAATTGACTTTCTAGTTATTTTTACACAAAATCACGTCCCCCAAAAAAACACTTTTGAAAAGTAGAACCACCAACCTCAAAAACACAAAAAACTTTCTTGCAATAAAAAAATCATAAACATGATGAAAATTTTCAGCCACAAACACAGTGATATAAAAAATGGCCAACCTCTGATTACAACTCTCAGTTGTGACTCGCTTAAGAATGTATGCTTACTTAGTTTATTTTTTAAATTTAAGTTCCGCTCCCATAAAAATTTACGCTGTTTGAGGTTGGCGCCCGTCATAGGAATATTAACAATGCTTGCGTTTAAACTATTTATGGCTGTTTGCACGAATATTCGAGTTAACGATTTCATTTGGATGGGTAGGAAATACAAAGTGATGTAAATCTTCATGTTCATGTAATTTTCAAAATAGTATAGAGAAACTGTGCTCAAACGCTTGCATTTGAATCGTTATTAAGAAATTTTTAAGTAGGAAACTGAAGTGCTTGTGGTAAGCTTTTGTTTGGTTGATACATACATTATGGAAATTTTTTATTGTGTGGGGGGTTTTAAAGGTTAGTAATTAAGATTGGCGCCAACCTCAAGCAGCGTAAATTTTTATGGGAACGGAACTTAAATTTTAAAAATAAACTAAGTAAGCATACATTCTTAAGCGAGTCACAACTGAGAGTTGTAATCAGAGGTTGGCCATTTTTTATATCACTGTGTTTGTGGCTGAAAATTTTCATCATGTTTATGATTTTTTTATTGCAAGAAATTTTTTTGTGTTTTTGAGGTTGGTGGTTCTTCTACTTTTCAAAAGTGTATTTTTGGGGGATATCATAACTTTTTTTTAAACACTGGCGACTTCTATTTTTTGAATTTGTCCGTTTCATCGTTTTTCTATTTATCACCTATGGTACACCTGGTACCAGGGATATTCATAATTCTTCAAACTGAATTCGACGATACCTTACATGCAATAATTATCTTTAAAATTGATAAACCGGAAGTGGTACCATTAGCATACCTGGTACTTTAAACATTCATAATTCATCAAAACTAAAGTCCAACATGCCATATTTATCTTGGAAATTGATAAACTGAAAGTGGTAGTACCTATGCTATACCTGGTACCTTAAACATTCATAATTTTTCAAGACAAGCCCAACGACACCCAACATGCCATATTTATCTTCAAAATTGATAAACCAGAAGTAGTACCACCTATAGTACACCTGGTACCATGAATATTCATAATTTTTCAAGTTGAGTTCAATGATATCTTACATGCCAAAATCTATTTGAAAATTGACAAATTGTTTGAATGCGGATGGCAATAACCATTAAAATCGATCACGAACGAGTAATAGAAACTTGTGTATGGCAACTCAACTCCCAAAACTTACAGAAATACGTTGCCATCGACAAAGAGCCTGTCTGCCAAGTCTCAGCTCGATTGGTTAGTTTGTACGCACAACGACCTATTTTAGTACATAAATAACGACTAATCAGTCCGGGATCCACAGCTTAACTTGTATTCCGAATCACAACAAACATCCACACCTAACCCAGGAATCAAATCCGGCACCTTTAACATACATCCCACTGAAAATTTATTCTAATAAATTGTTACAAATAAATATTACAAGTTTTTTACAGCCTAAATATTGCGGTATAAATTATTTTTATTATACCAAGCATTATTTTGGTTCACATAATAACCCATTGATATTTGACAAAATTTAAAATAATTTCTTAACAACAATTTTAAAATTCACTATGAAATTACAGTTTTGATGATATTTGATTCTACTATTTCATTTTACAACGGAAAGTAAACAAAATCAACACATTTTTAAAAACGAATGACATTTTTGCAAATTCCATTAGCCAATCGCAATGCATGGTTTATTTAGTCCTCTGTAATGAATTGACTGTGACGTCAGCTCGCATAACCTCCACATTTATACTTTGTATTCAGCCCATAGTATCTTGCAACAAAATGTGATTGTTTTCATTTTCAATGGAGATTTCCCGAAATTAAAATGTTTTTGAAAGTTAACTCTCTCTAAATTGTCATACAGTTCAAATAACACATGCAACTTGAAGAATAAATATTTCTCTTTAATTCTGTCTCTTCAAAAATTAAATTATTTAAATTTTAAAGATGTTATAAGCCATTTAGTTATAGTCCAATTCGTTCTGCCTATACTTTAACATTACGTTCATTCTCACTTAAGCCTAACATGTCGGAAAAACTAACTTCGAAATGATAGCAAACCTGTTTGGCAACTTTTGGCATATATATCTGAACCTCAATTACAAGCTGATCGCCTTTATCTGTCACCAAATTATGAAATTAAAAAAAGTGGTTTTAAATTAATTAAAAATAGAAAGAATTATTTAATAAAGTTCAAATCAGCGTAGGATTTTAAGTTGAAACATTCCGCGTCCTAGAATTCAATTCGTTTGAATATCTATAGCTTAGTTAGGGCTGGACGTTTGTCTAAATTTTTACATCAAAATCGGGCTAGAACTCGTTTTTTTATTTCGTTTTGGAAATTTCAATATTTTTTTTCTTCGTTGTCTTTTATCCTAGGTACTCAATCTTTTTTTTCTTTGAAAGATATCACCGAAATGAATCTAAGATATTTTTTGTATAATTATGTGAAGTTTCGTAAGCGCGCTAGAAAATAGTCAATTTCGGCTTTTTCGCTGGAAGTTATGCAGAGAATAGATACTTACTGTCGGTTTCTGCCTTTTTAAGGTTGGCGGCGAAACAACCGTTTCGTCTGATAATAGATTATGGAATTAAAGTTTATACTAACTTTAGACAAATTTCTTTATTTCTCGAAATGTCCAAGGTGTCTCTTGTAAGTTTTCAAAGAATATCAAATAATTCATTCTTCTTCACGGTCGCCCATCAAGTCTCCAATTTCAATGTTATTCTTATCAACCCTATCCCTTTTAAGGAATTCCAAATAAGTTTTTATTTTGGAGTTGTTTTTGAAATAGTTTCCAACAGTTATGTGACTTGATGAATATTTTTTTTCCTTTCGTTTTTTATGAATAAAAAACAATATTTTTTCCTCTTTTGCTCTTCTATCCTTTAAAAACAAGAATCTAACAAAATTTAAAAAAAAATAGTGGAGGAGATGTTACTTTGTAAACTCTTTTAACATGTACTACTTACACTAATCCAGAGTGACAAGAAATAAGCTCCCCGTTAGGGAAATCTCAAAAATCACCGAACCACTTCAAATTTTACACAACTAAACCACTAAATTTGATGCACAGAGCATATTTGGTATATTCGATGGTGACCATGATCGTGTGATAACTCTGGGAGCAAACCACTAAATTTGATGCACAGAGCATATTTGGTATATTCGATGGTGACCATGATCGTGTGATAACTCTGGGAGCAAACCACTAAATTTGATGCACAGAGCAGATTTGGTATATTCGATGGTGACAGTGATCGTGTGATAACTCTGGGAGCAAACCACTAAATTTGATGCACAGAGCAGATTTGGTATATTCGATGGTGACAGTGATCGTGTGATAACTCTGGGAGCAAACCACTAAATTTGATGCATAGAGCAGATTTGGTATATTCGATGGTGACAGTGATCGTGTGATAACTCTGGGAGCAAACCACTAAATTTGATGCACAGAGCAGATTTGGTATATTCGATGGTGACAGTGATCGTGTGATAACTCTGGGAGCAAACCACTAAATTTGATGCACAGAGCATATTTGGTATATTCGATGGTGACAGTGATCGTGTGATAACTCTGGGAGCAAACCACTAAATTTGATGCACAGAGCAGATTTGGTATATTCGATGGTGACAGTGATCGTGTGATAACTCTGGGAGCAAACCACTAAATTTGATGCACAGAGCATATTTGGTATATTCGATGGTGACCATGATCGTGTGATAACTCTGGGAGCAAACCACTAAATTTGATGCACAGAGCAGATTTGGTATATTCGATGGTGACAGTGATCGTGTGATAACTCTGGGAGTATCCGGATAACACAGAAATGGCATTTACTGGCCCCTTATTCTCCTGACTTCAATTCGTGCGACTTTTTTCTGTTGGAATATCTGAAAGATAAAGTGTATTCGACGAATATCCAAGTGGTTATTGAGCTGAAGATTGCAATTCAGCGACACATCAAGGCAATTGGTGAGCCAACACTAGTCTGTAATGGAAAGTTTTTCCTACGCATGCGACACGTAATTGCAAGTGATGGTACACACATTGAACATGTGTTTTCTTAAATCTCTCTATATATTGTTATCAATTTTTCCGCTGAGGCAATGATGGTACAGTTTTCACGGTATAAAAATATTTATTCTCTCTTCAGAAAACTCACAAAATTTATTCACAGGCAACAGTTTAATTACTCTCAAGCTTCAACACAAGCTTCAACAAAAATAACTTCGAATTCAGCGATTATACAAGCTCACTCCAATAGGTAAACAAAGCGATCAGCTTTCAACGAAATCCGAAGTCAATCTGAAAACTTTCCCGTTCTCCAGTCTTTTATATACAAGCGCGTGAGACATTCTCGAAATTTCCAGCCAATTCATCGGAACAGAACTATCTCGAAACTTCTCGATTGCTTTAGGTGTTGCCACCTTTTTCTAACTTGTATAATCGCTATTAATTAATAAATAAAATAAGATAAAAATAAATTACAATAGAATTTTGAAATAATACGTCACTATTTACAATATATACAGACAATTTGTGCAACATTTCCCCCTTCTTAAAGACTGCACGTCCCGGGCAGTGAAGTCCTTAAGAGGAAAGGCAATTCAATCACTTCTACTATAATATGGGGCTAGTCTATTGTTATGTACAACTCTAGGTTTACAGGAGGGTGTCTGTTGAATCCTTACTACGACGTCGTTGATCTTCTTAAGGACCACATACGGCCCTTCCCAGTTCGTCTGGAGCTTAGGGGAGAGTCCTTTCCGACGTTTAGGATTCCATAACCACACCTTGTCACCTTCCTGGAACGAACGTTCCGTGGCCTTGGCATCGTACCGGATCTTCATGCGCTCCGTCATGATGTTGTTTCTCTCTCTGTCGAACCGATGTACGGCTTCCAAACGTGCCTGCAGATCATATAGATACTGGACAGGCGAGGAAGGAGTGTCCGGTGGTTGTCCAAAGAGGAGGTTGCTGGGGAGCCTAAGGTCTCTTCCAAACATGGTTAGAGATGGAGAAAATCCGGTGGTCTCGTGAGTTGCACTCCCGTATGCCAACAGAAGCGATGAAAGTTTCTGATCCCCATCTTGCTCGTTATATGATTTTGAGATTGCGTCCGAATCATCCGCGGGTGCAGCTGATAGATCCCGGGACCTCCGTTCGATGCTTGTAACAGGAGTACGGATGTCGATTCCCTCTTCACTAACTTTGTCCATTTCCACATGAACCACTTCCTGGGAGGGTTTCATCAACGTCACTTTCTTCGGTTCTCTGTCCGAGGCTGGTGAGGTACTTTTCATAGATGTGGACTCTTCAGCATTCTCTATGACATTGTCTTCATGAGCCATAATCCGATATACGCACAGCTCTTTCATGTCTAGATCGTGCAAAGGAACTTCGCCTCTCCATGTTTGCAGCTTGCTTTTCTCAAAATTCAGCGTAATTCCATTTTTCTTCAAAAAGTCTAGTCCGAGAATGCACGGATATACGATTTCGGCAACATAAACGGTGTGCTTGTAGATGTTAAATCCAAGGGCAATGTCCACTTCCAATTTCCCATGAACAGAGATATTACCACCAGACACAGTTTGTAGAGAAACAGAGGGCGCTGTGTAGAGGAGTCGGCTGTTCAGGCGACGAGCCACGTCCGTCCTTACGATCGTTACGTTCGCTCCCGAATCGACGATTAGACGACATGGAGTTCCGTTGATCTCCCCCTTCACGAATGGTTTCCTCCTTGTCGGGATGAAACGTGGAAACGACTGGTCGGGGCTTCACCTGTTCTACATTGCAGCTTCTGCCCTGCGAGATGGCATCTTCTTAGATTCAGTTGTTGAGATTCCGTGGTAGTGTTATCCCTTTTCTTTTTCAAATCAAGGCAGTTACGTCGTAGATGCCCTTCCCGTTTGCAGTGCCAGCAAATGACTCTGGTCCTTCGATCCCTGGCTCCGGGATAGCTTCTCATCATTCTATCAATTTTGCTTTCCAGTTCTCGAAGCTTTCTGGTGACAAAGTCAGAAGAATCCTCGGCTAATGCACCACGCACATATCGTCGGTCTTTTCCAGAAGCTAGCTGCGCGGCTTCCACTCTCATGGCGTACACTAGGGCCGACTTCAGGTTTTTGTTTTGGGATAACCTTACCGCCTGCTGCACATCGGGATCTTGAATAGCGTCGATGAAATACTGCAGAGAAAGATCGTCTCGTACATCCGGGGGACAGTCTGGGAAAGCGAGGAGCGACAGTCTTTTTATATCCGACGCCAATTCTTGAAGAGTTTCTTTGGCCTTCTGCTGCCTCACTTTCAATTGCAGTCTGTTGTAATCCTTTAGATGCTGCTCCCCAAACCTTAACTCCAACGCACTTGCCAGCGCCACGAATTCTCCCCGCTTCTCTTCAGGTAGTGTCTGTAAAATGTCAGCAGCTTCACCTCGAAGAGATGCTGCGAGATGGAATGCTTTCGAAGTATCGTCCCAACCATTCGCAGAAGCAATCATTTCAAATTGCGTTTGATAAACGCGCCAAGACGACTTCCCATCAAAAGGGGCCACTTTGATGTTAGAGCGCGGCGCCATAAAGGGGATGGAAGCGTTATCCCAATTAGGTGAAGCTATGGCCACAGCTTCACGCGTTTACATTTTTCGCAGCCTTTCTTCAACAACGTCAATGAATCTATCTTGCTCTTCCTTTAAGGTGGAAACTTTTTCTTGCATGGTGGAAACTTTTTCTTGCACAGTGGAAACTTTTTCTTGCACGATGGAAACTTTTCCGTTAAACTCCTCAAACTTTTCATCAACTTCCTTTCTTACTACATTGAATACTTCTTCTTTCACGGATAGCAGAACATTTGAGGTAGTTTCAATTATGGTTGATTCCACCATTGAGGCTAGCTCCATATTCATTTCTTCTTTGATTTCATTCACTGCTGCAGATGTTGTTTCACACTTGGCGGCTAAAGCTCTAATCTCCGATGATGTAGCGGCAATTGCGGCGGCGGTGGACTCTTGGCCGGCTTTCATTTCGGCTGCGGCAGTTTCTTGGCAGGCTTTCATTTCGGCTGCGGTGGTTTCCTGCTGGGTCTTCATTCCAGCAATCATTTCCATCAACTGCTTCATTTGATCTTCCATCATTCCTCTAGTTGTCGGCATTCAAGATGACTTGATCCCACTTTTGACACCACTGTTATCAATTTTTCCGCTGAGGCAATGATCGTACAGTTTTCACGGTATAAAAATATTTATTCTCTCTTCAGAAAACTCACAAAATTTATTCTCAGGCAACAGTTTAATTACTCTCAAGCTTCAACACAAGCTTCAACAAAAATAACTTCGAATTCAGCGATTATACAAGCTCACTCCAATAGGTAAACAAAGCGATCAGCTTTCAACGAAATCCGAAGTCAATCTGAAAACTTTCCCGTTCTCCAGTCTTTTATATACAAGCGCGTGAGACATTCTCGAAATTTCCAGCCAATTCATCGGAACAGAACTATCTCGAAACTTCTCGATTGCTTTAGGTGTTGCCACCTTTTTCTAACTTGTATAATCGCTATTAATTAATAAATAAAATAAGGTAAAAATAAATTACAATAGAATTTTGAAATAATACGTCACTATTTACAATATATACAGACAATTTGTGCAACAATATAAAGCAAAGCCCTCACTGACGGACTGACTGACTCACTCGTCACTAATTCGCCCACTTCCCCCATGTCCCCAACTCTGAAAATTGGTACAAATATCAACAATGGTAAACATAGAAAAAGTAAGCTATTCCAATCCCGATTAACCCACTTTAAGGGGTCGAAAAGGGGTTAAACGTTCATAACGAGGGATATTTTAATGTCCCACTTCCCACATGTCCCCAACTCTGAAAATTGGTGCGAATGACAACAAATCCAAACATAGAAAAAGTAAGCTGTTTCGATCTCGATTAACCCACTTTAAGGAGTGGAAAAGGGGTTAAACGTTCCAAACGAGGGATATTCAACAGTCTCATTTTCAATATATTCTCAATTATAAATTTTGGAAAAAATATCAACAAGAAAAGTTTTATTTTGATATTTCAAATTGTCGGGATCGAAATGGAAGCAAACGTCTGAAGTGTAGAATACATGAATGTCTTTTGATTGCTAAAATGCACATGGTAAAATTGTGTAGCGCAGCCCGGGTATTCAGCAAGTTTAGAACATATATTTGTATTATCTCCTTGGAATAAAAAACATATATATGAACACATTTGTTGGTCGTTTCATTTGGGGAGCTTTCTGTGGAGTCACCCTGTATATAAATTAAGACAAACATTTCTGCTTACACTTTTGGAAATTTGGTACCTTAAAAACCTATCCTTTTCTTAGCAAAGTCAAAACGTTTTTGCTTGTTCCTATAAAATCGAGTGATATGCAGGTGTTAAGTTTTTTAATTGGACAACCGTCTTGTACATAATTAATTCTTTTGAAATAAACTTCTTCAGAAAAGTTGGAAATACAGCTCTTCCACGAGCTACTTTTGCCACATATATCGAAGTCGAAAACATACTTGAAATACAGAATTATTAAAATATAAAAATAACTAAGAAGATTTTAAAAACAAAATAGTAGATAAAATAGTAGGTAAAAATGGTAGATAAAAAAAATGTACTTGCATGTATAATTAAATGAATACCCTGAAAAAATTTCGATTAATTCTTCTTTAAAAATAAATGCGGCTTTATGTTTTAATTGCAAAGTACCTCCCCAACTTTGTAACTCAAATTGTGAAAAATTATATTTTGACAAGTCAGACCCCATTATGGCTTTGAAAAATCTTAGTAGAACATAAAAAATGCATTCCAAATATTTGTTTATACATTTTATCTTAATAAATGAAAAATTGTAGTATAGTGACAGTGTACTTTATTATGCGTAGTCAGGTTTTAAAATGTTTAGTATAAAGATCTGTAATTTAAAAAGTTATCACAAAATAAAATAATTATTTTATGAACTTATTTTCGTTACATCTGGTACGTTTAAACATAAAAAAAGAAATGACTGCAAAGTGAAACATTCTTTTGTTAAATTCCAAAATCTGTACAAGTGTTTTTTTGACAAGTATACCCTAACTACACGAAAGTTAAGCAGATGTTAAAAATAATTTAAAAACAGTTGAACACAGCTATATGTAAAATAAATAATAATAACGGAGTAATTTAATTGCTATCACACAAATGTAAGTAAGTAATTTATTTCTTGGATTTCAAAGATTAACGTATTTGATTAAAGATGAGGCAAACATGGAGAAACTTGATTTGTGATAACCAGAGTTCACCAAAATGCGTAAAAACGGCGTGGACACTAGGGCGTATCGAAAAAAACTTTTTTTGGAAATTCAAAATTTCAAGTCGATAAAAACTTGCCACTAAGCTCGCATATTTACCAAAACTTTTTTAGTTCAATTGAAAAGTATCTAGGTCTCTCGGAATGGATTTGAAATTTGATTGTTTTTTGACAAAAACGAAGATTTTAAATTTTTTTAAAACATAAATTTAAAGCAAATTTTTGTTTTCCAGAATAAAAATGTAAAGCTTAGAATATTAATTAACTATAATAAAAATATTATATCGGCCATTTTACATATAAGTCATCCGGTATATACATGAAAATCTTAATTTTTTTTTTGACAAAATACAAATTATTTTCGTTTTTCAACCCATTCTTTTGGTTAGATTCAATTATTTTATTTATAGTCTAGATGTAGTACAGCATATTGAAATATCGGGAATATCATTTTATGAAATGGTATTTACTAAACTCAAATATTAAGTCTTGTCACTTCTGCATGACCTTGATTGGTTGGTTGTATTCAGATTATCTGGCGCCGTCAGCAACACGAGGGCTATAATACGCTGAAACATAGACAAGCCAACATACATTTACAAACACCCATGCCTAACACGGGACTCGAAACCCCAACCTCGCGGTCTAGAAGCTAGCACGCTAACCACTATACCATTTGGTCGGCACATGACCTTGAGGTCTCCAACCAACAAAGACTCTAGGTTTGAAACATTAAAAGGTAACGTTATTGAAAATGATTCAATGTGTCCAATGAATTTGAGTAATGAAAGTGTACTTGATAGAAAAATGCTTCTACCAGGGAAAAATCAGAAAGTTAAATTATTTCAATGAAACAAGGGCTGTCAGAAAATTTACTTTCTTTTTCTAGAGAATGTGCCATAGAGCCATTTCTATTAGAGCAGAAGCTCAATTAACAAGTGCTCTTTTGCTGGATTTAAATGTCGTAACACCAGAAAACCTGGCAGTGGTAATAAAGAAATCGAAGGATTTTCGTGAAAGGGTAAAATACCATCAAGATATTTTCACTCTATTTATATAATCGAAAGGATGAAGCAATAAGCATAAAAATTGTAAGAAGTAAATGCGGTCGCATAAATAAACGAGAAGAATTTGTATTTCTTGTATAAGAACTATATTCAACATATTTTGGACACGCAATTCCAGACAGTGACTCTGGACAAAACGTAGAATCATCATTGCATGACATTATATTGTAAACCATAAGGGAGAATAAATTTTCATTACAAACTCAGATATTTCTTTCAACTGCGAGGTTAAATCAAGTTATACAATATAATAAACGTGAAATTCGATTTGCCATTTCCAGTAATCCTTAATGAGAGATGTTTCCAGGGTTTCTGCTTGATAAACTTTGGATGAATTTGCTTGTTAGTACAGCCTGACTTATTTTCCAATATTTCTAGTCAGTGTACAACTTCTTGAAATCAACTTATGGAAAAACACTTATTATGTCATTGTAATTAACAACTGGTAAATCTCAATAAACTTTTTAACGTTTTCCTATTGGACAGAAAAGAAGTACGTCTGGAAATTGGACCATCCAGGGTAATCATAACTTTCCTAAGAGGCAATTCGTTTAAATGAAGTAAGCAAACAACTGCTTGTACTGGTTATTTTAAAGTATTTTCTAATAATGAAATTGGCTAATTAGAGACTTCAGTATTTCAAGCAGTGCCATCATAACCAAGACCTTGAATAGTTTTCTCATCAATGCAGCTTCTTTCAAAAAATTTTAATGATTATTCTACATTTCGATTTTTTTTTTTTGTCTATCGAGTTTTTTCTAATATGATTGGAAAATGCAGAGTCCCTTCTAAAACGTTCTCTCAGAAGGCATTCCTTGATAAGTGGTAGAAAAAAACATACTTTCCAATCCATGTGGTGTTACATAGGTTAGTCATATACTTCCATTCTTAAACTTGGCTTTTTTTTTAAACTTTCAATTACCCATATGTATACATAGGGCAATGAAAGTATAGGATTCGGTAAAAAAAAAAACGATTTTTTTGCATTTCTCCATGTTTTGGAACATCCTGATTTCAAAAAAGTAATCTAGAAAAAATGTCTGTGTATGTTTGTGATCAGCATAACCCCGAACAAATTGACCTACGATGTTCAAATTTGGTGTGCGTGTAGGTGGGCCATGGGACCTACAATTAAGGTTTTCGTCAAAATCGCGCATACGCATAAGGTAGCTTAAATTGAAAAAATCATGTTTTTTAATGATTGCTAAAAAACGGCTCTAACTATTTTGATTAAAATCGTTGTGGTAATGACTTTTAAAGTGTTCTAAACATCCCCACCTCCGAATTTCCCATAAAAATGCTTTAATGGCGTAAAAAGTTGAAAAGCAAATGCCTTCAACACAGAGTTCTTTTTCTTTGAGCATACCTCATCAACGATTATTTTTTCTCCTCTCTACTCAGTTTCACTTAAAAGAAAGGATAAATATAAGAATCATTGAAAAGTATATCACCAAAATTACCTATTTTTTGCAAAGTTTTTTCTTTTTTAAAACCCATACAAATATTATGGTAAAAAATATCGCCAAACTGGCAGTTCTTTTTAAATAAATGATAAAACTGTAAAAAAGGTAAATGACACAAATTGACAACAGTATTATAGTGTAATTGAAAGCTGTGCGATGTTCCACACCCCTAGTTCTTTATATGAAAGTTACGCTTTCAATTCATATTATTAAGTCCTAAGCACTCATAGAATATTAATTATTAGGGCAAGGTACTCAAGTAAAATTTTTTACTTACCCCATGCATTATCTTGTTACAAAAGTACACAAAACAAATTTTATCAAAATATGCAAATTCCTATATTTGAAGTTTATATACATCCTCTGTTACTAAAACGAGTTTGAGACTATAAATGTGTACTTCAAGAGACAGAAAGCAAGTTAAGTTCTTCTTTTTCATTTTGAAATGATAAAAAAAATCACCTTTACACCAGCCAATGAGCTATGAGTGACGTCAATTTTCACTTTATCGTCAGACCTTTCTCAAAGTATTGATCGGAGGCAATGTACAAATGGATAGACTTGGAGTACTAAGTACCACGGTGAATTTATTGTTAGCAACCAAACAAAACATTTTAGATCTAATCCATTAAAAAAAAAAAAACTTTCGTGCAACGTTTAGGACATATATCACCTTTAAAGATAACTTTTGCTTCATTATTCCTTTGTCTGACGTGGGGATAATGTTACTAAATTACTAAATAAATGTCAGTTTTTACTCAAAATTACACGTAAGCTGAAGTGTAAATGAAAAGTTTTCAAAACTCCAGCTTATCCATTAAACTTTAAATGTTATTAATTTAGCTTTAACTTGAAAACACAACTTTTTAATTATCTTTTGTGTATTAGTATCTTTTATTGACATACTATTTATAATTTAAAAATATATTTCAAATGGGTATGTCTGTCTGAACTTTCCCCATAGTCCAAATGCTATTTTATTTTTCTTTCTGTCGCGGTTTCTGCTGTAGCAAGGCTTAAGACATATGAAATTTCAACAAATATCATAATATCAGTAATAAAAGTTCATTAAACTAAGGGTGTGGAACATTGCTCAACTTTCAATAACTCTATACTACCGATGTGGATTTGTGTCATCTATTGTTTTTATTATTTCATCCTTCGTTTAGAAAACCAGTTTTGCGACATTTTTTGTGATAATTCTAATACGAATCTTTTAACGATCTTTTACGAATCTTTAATCGATAATTCTAATACGAATATATATATATATATATATATATATATATATATATATATATATATATATATATATATATATATATATGTTGTATGATGAAGGGGTAAAAGTGAAAGAGGCCAATTAAATGGACAGCAGGTTTATTCGTGCATTAGATAGAAATAGGTTCTTAAACCCAAACTAGGAGCGGCGACTTCCACGTCCGTTCACCTCCACTCCTCCGATCATACTGTCTCTCTGGCGACGAAGTCGCCGCTAGGGGATTACATAAGCAGCGCCCTCTACATCACACTGGGGATAACACTCGGCCATCTTGATTGAGGAGGACCGCCGACTCATTGATATATACTACACATGTAAATAAAGATATTGAAAAATACAGCACAATAATAAAATTTAAACAACATTAATGTCTTGAAGATCACAATGTGTAGTTCTTAAAAATTTAAAGTCTGTGGAAAAAGTTCTTGCACCATGAAAAGTTTATAGAAAGGGAAAAAAAAGTCTCTCTTTAAAAAGTTTGTGTGAAAGAAAAAAAAAATCTTCTTTCAAAAGTCCATAAAAAGAAAAAAAAGTATCTTCTTTAAAAAGTTTGTATGATGGAAAAAAAAGTATCTCCTTTCAAAAGTTCATAAAAAGAAAAAAAAAAAGTCTCTTCATTCAAAAGTTCATAAAAAGAAAAAAAAGTCTCTTCTGTAAAAAGTTCTTCTAAAAGAAAATTGAAGAAACTTAAGTATCTTCCCAGCACTTCATCATATCAGCTGATGTAGATGTGAGAAGTGGTCCTTCAGTTGTCCCCAGTTTACGGACATCATATCGGTCATTTGGCCGAATCTTTACCACCTCGTATGGGCCGAAAAACTTTTGACGCAGTTTTAAACCAGTACCAAACTGCGTTCTTTTGATGGCTACTTTGTCGTGGAGTTTGTACTTGTTTGCTGTCTTGCGTCGAGTATTATAGTTGTGCTTGCTTCTTTCTTGCAGCTGTAGTATATTGGTTTTTGCTTGTTCGCGCATTTGTCGTTTATTTTGGACGAAGGTATGTATGTGTTCTTCTTCGAGGATTTTCTTGATGTTAAGGTCTTCCTTATTTTTCATTTTAATCCCTATTAAGAGCTCGAAAGGTGTGTACTTTGTTGCTGAAGAAACGGTGCTGTTGATTACGCGTTGGACTGCTGGCACATGTTTAAACCATTTATTGGGGTCATCGAGGGATAACTTTGTGATGACAGGGATAAGTGTTCCATGAAACTTCTCTACTTGTCCATTTCCACGAGGCTGACCAGTGGTGATTGTGACATGTTCAATTTCCTCATCTTCGCAGTATTTCTTAAATTCTATTGCTGTAAAGGCTGATCCGCGGTCTGATATTATTCGTTTAGGGTTTCCGAAGGTAATTTGTTGGAGTTGAAGTTTATCCAAAGCATCTTTTGTTGACGTTGACTTAACAGGGTATATCCATATGAATTTGCTAAAGGCACATACCACGGTAAAGATGTATTTGTAATTTTTATTTGTGCTTGGAAGTGGGCCGAGAAAATCGACATGGTAAGTGTCCAACGGGACGTCGCCTTTTGGGATTGGGTGTAGAAATCCTTCTTGTTTTCCAGCTTTACGTGAAGAAAGTATGCATGGAATGCAGTTGGATATTACGCTTTCGACGGTTTTTCTTATATGCGGGAACCAGAATTGTTGTTTCACCAATGCTTCAGTTTTATTGATCCCGAAATGGCCTTTATTGTGTTCTATTTGGACTATTTGTTTTTGCATGTCTTGTGGTATAACTAACAGTTCTTGGTCATTGACCAGTTTGTAAAGAATGTTGTTCTTGTATTTGTATTCTGTAGTTGAAGAGTGATCGATTAGATTTTTAATGTTTTGTGTGAATTCGTCCTTTGACTGAGCATCGCAGATTTTCTGGGTTGTTGCATCAACTTGGATTGACATGACTGGGTAACGACTGAGAGCATCAACATGTGTCATCTGCTTGCCTGGTCTGTGTACTATCTCGTAGTCAAAATCCTCTAACAACATTGCCCATCTGGCAATTTTTGGTGGAACTTCTTTCCTTGACATGGTCTTTTGGAAGGCTTGGCAGTCTGTAATAATTTTGAACTTGGTACCTACAAGGTAGTGTCTGAATTTCTTTAGTGCTTGAACTATGGCAAGAACTTCTAATTCGTACGATGAATATTTCTCTTCTCGTGGTGATGTCTTATGGCTCATATAATGTATAGGATGGAATATGTTATCCGAGTCTGCTTGAAGAAGAATAGCACCAAATCCTTTTGAGGATGCATCACAATGTAACTGTAAAGGCGAGCCTTGTTTATATAGGTGTAGCACAGGCTCTGTTGACAGTGCCTGTTTCAGTGTTAGAAAAGCTTGTTTTTGGTCTGTACCAAAATAAAAAGGAGTATTGTTCCGTAAAAGATCACTTAAGGGTCTTGCAATGGCAGCATAATCCCTTATAAACTTCCTAAAAAATCCACCTAGACGCAAGAATGATTGAACATCTTTTGTTGTTTTGGGCTGTGGAAAACCTAAAACAGCGTTTGTTTTGGCTGTCGAGGGACGAATTGTACCTTTTTCTAAAATGTGCCCGAGAAAGTTGATTTTTCTTTGTAGAAAATTGCATTTTTTAAAGTTAAACTCAAGTCCATAGTCGGAAGCTACTTTGAAGACTTGCTTGAGTTTTTCGACACCCTCTAACTCGTTGATTGATGGGATGATCAAATCGTCTAAGTACAAGATCAGTGTATTAGTTTCTAAAAGTTCTCGAAAAACAATCTGTATGAATCTTTGAAAAGCAGACGGCGAGTTGCAAAGTCCAAACGGGACTTTATTAAATTGATACTGATTATCTGGTGTAATAAAGCTCGTATACTTGCGGCTGGCAGGATCAACGTCTACTTGGTAAAACGAATTTTTGAGATCTAAATTTGTGTACACGGTAGCCCCTTGTAGCCTGTCGAAGACGTCGTCTATAATAGGAATTGGAAATCGTTCTTTGATTACCACTTTATTCAAACGTCTGTAATCAATACACATGCGTGTTGAGCCATCTTGTTTTTTGCACAAAACTATTGGTGAGCAAAAGTCAGAAGTGCTTTTTGAAATAATTCCGTCGTTCAATAGTTGTTTGATTTGCCTGTTAACTTCCAATTTCTCGGTGATTGATAAACGGCGTGCCCGCTGAAAGATTGGCGTTTCATCCGATAAAAAAATCTTCATTTGAAAATTTGTACTTTTTATCTTATTTGGTTTATAAAATTTTACCATATTCGTAACAGTATCCCGCAAGTTATCGTCGTTAATGTGCAAGAAATCCGCTTCGTTTAAACTCACGCTATCCCCAATCGTAAATAGAAAAGGTAAACAGTCAACGTGTGCTGTTTGTTTACATTCTGGACCAGGAGCTTCTGGTTTTGAGCCTTTTCCTGCGTCTTCTGTTCTAACACAAACTTCGCCTACTTCATCAGGATCTTCCAATGACCGCTCGTCTATTCTCCTGGGAACATTAAGCACCGCCTCCATCAACGGAGAGCCCGTGTTTTCCGTTGAATTATCCTTTGTATGACCTTGACACGTGCCTTCTTTTTGAGTTTCCGGAATCGGAAGGATTTGCGAAGTATTTAAAATTTCGTTATTTTTGTCAGCAGGAAAAGTGATATATTCCGAGTTCTTTTTTGAAGCAACATAGCATTTTTTTTCCGCGCGGGTTTCGAATTCGTTTACAATCGGAAGTGTGTCTTGTTTTTTTATGCTTTCGTATACGTTAGGTGGAATTATTAAATTCGAACATAAGTCATCACAAGCTGCTGCCGTAACTAGAATTGGATTTTTGTTCTTAGGATGAGCTAGATTTATTTTTGTCAACTTCGCTTTTTGTGTGGAACCGAAAGCTCCTGTGAGGGTTATTGATCCGTCATAGACTGTTGAGGGTGGTAATACACTGGTTTTTACACAAGTTATATTAGTACCTCCATCGATCAAAGTTTTTATTTTTTTATCATCGATAAGAACATCTTCGTACTGTAGCTTATTGAAATATTTATCGCGGTTGTAATTTCTTCCGGTTTCTATTTCGCAGACGTGATTATTTGGTGCATTTGGCCTAAAATTATCGTTGTTGTTGCGGTGATTGTAAGAACCCCTTGGCGGTCTGTTAAATGACCCTCTGTATTGGTTTTGCGTATTTTTGTTTTGGAAATTCTGCCCGCTGTTGTATGTTTGTTGCTGATGATTTGTTTCGCTTAGAGATTTACGTTTTGACGTAAAGTAAATATCACACTCTTTTGCAAGTTCTTTAGGTTCTAGCCAATCTTCCCCTTGGCGAACGGCGATGTGTGCTTGTGTTTGGCGGTCAAGTGTGCTGAAAAGTTTATCCGACACCATTAATTTACATAGTGTTTCGTAGTCAGTGGCGTTGCGTACCTTACAGTAATATGCGAATGATTGTGATAGCCTTGACCCAAATTGCGTATGCGACTCGTTCGGCATGCGTTGGCTCCTTCGAAAATTAAGAAGACATTCTTGTGGCGTGGGTTGAAATTGGCGCAGGACAATACTTTTGACTTGTTCATAATTTT